>JAIUCV010000008.1:34776278-36210181 GCA_026724425.1 Erythrophleum ivorense
CTTTTCAAATGAAATTGCTATGGGAATTTGTTTTCTCGATGCAAGTGAAGTTAACTTTGATTGTTAAAGTGAAAAGTTGTGATTATTCTTTAACTTGTGATTTTTACACTTTCATTTTTTTTTTCATTCTCCACTTGCCATTTCATTAGTATTTTGTAATACCATATTACTCTAGCCTTCCTCACTCATTTACTTAGTTCCACATCCTTGGCATAACAACATTCTCAAGAAAATCCATTAAAATAATGTAATATTTTACGTTACGTAGGGTTTAAAATTTGCATTTTGCGTCTTGTGCACCATATGAATTCATCCATATTATTTTCTACTCCAAATACATGCATACAAGTTAGAACCATCCCAAAATGTTCCATTTTTCTTGAGCTTAGGACATCCATACACAAAATCACAAGTTCAGTCTCGGGTTCCAATTTTTAGTTTTCTATCATTAACTTTGAAAATTTATAATTAAATCTAGAAAAATTGAATCAAGTAAATAATAGCTTTCTGGAAAGTTCTGAATGTAACTATAGGTTAAAAATCATTACAAGCAATGAACACATCAAATGGACCACAATTGATAATGGAAAAGTACCAAAGGTCCAGCTACCCAAGTTTGCTGTCATAGGTTACTGATATGAAATTCAAATATTCATAACTAATTCTAAAAAAATCAAAACCTAAAATAATACAACATTATGGAAAGCTATGGATGTCTAGTAAAGGGTGAAAATAACTCTAGACTAAAATAGATGCATTTAGCCTTTGAAAATTTATGGAATAATACCAGAGGTCCTACTGTGTCCTTAATACTGATATGCAACTTCAAAATTTTGGTTATCCCTCTACAAACCTCTAAATGGAGTGATCTCAATGGCTATGAAAAGCTTATCTTGTCTGGTTTATAAGCCATTGCACACCATTTGATCTATAGATGATGCAGGGAAAGAAATTGACCAAATAAATAGTACATCTTACCATTCAACATTTTTCTTCCAAATTTGAAAAATCATAATAAATTCTTTAGAGTTCCAATTTGGGTGCTCTTTGGCTCTACAAAAAGCTGTAGATGAGACCTATATGTTGGCCAAATTTCATGAGAACATTCATCCATTTGGTTAGTTTGTGACATAGGGTTCTATAATGGTCATTTTTAAGTATCCAAAGGGTCAAATATGAACCATTCTTGCTTCTTATTTGTCCAAGGCCACTTGGGCACCTGGGAAAGCTTAAAAGCATTCCATTAAACATGTCTAAGGAGTCCAAATATCCATACATCACAAAATCACTATCCCACTTGTTCACATACACAAGATTTTACAAACTCATCCATGCATCTCAATATCAAAAATAACTATTCTCATTTATATGCTTTCAATTTCCATACATACATCATATATCCATGTATATATATGTTCAAGTGGTTATGCATCATTTAAAACATGTGGTTACATCATTTGCCAACAATATGGGTACAAAATGGCTAGATAACACAATTCTTTTGCCAATCTCTCATCTTCAAGTGTGATGGCTTCCCTTTCTTTGCTCACTTGGTTTACCAAGACATGTTTTGGCAATAAAGAGGGAAGAGTAAGATTCTAGGAATCCTAATAGCTCTTAATCCTTTCAATCATACATAATAGCCATACTTTCAAGCTAAAGGATGCATATATAAACATTTTGCTACTAATAACCATACATATAATCATTTTCATATGCAAGAAACTCATACACATCATATGTTGGCCTTCAAGAGCATTGGTTTAGCCTTACCCCCTTTCCTTAGGACTTTTAGATTTGCTTCACCCATTTTCAAGGGACTTTTGACTAAGCCTTACTACCCTTAAGACTTTTGGCTTTGTCTTATCCAATCCTAGGGGCTTTTGGCTTATCCTCACCTTTATTAAGGGACTTTTGGCTTTACCAAGCTTATTCAAGCCAAACAATATTCATAAAAATACATGTTATGTACATGGTGGTACCATGGCATGTAGAAAATCACTAGAAACATTTCTCATGATAAAATTGTATATACACACATCCAAAGACAAGAAAATAACTAAGTATACATGAGAGAAATATTATAGAGCTACCTTGAATGCAAACACACACACTTTCCCTTGGATTTTCTTCCTTTCCTTTGGCTACACACTTGCAAATGGGTGGAGTAGGATTCCTTTGGCCTGGACACATCAAATAGGACCCAATTATACTCTTAACACAAACTCTAGCACCATACACACTCAAGGGAAGCCTACTTTTTTAAATGGCTCAAATATGGTTCCATAAAGAACCTAATGAAGCAACTACAAGAATTTAAGACCTTAGCTCTATTCTTTCCTTCAATCTATGACTCTTGACTCCATTTAGACT
The DNA here is from genome assembly GCA_026724425.1 of Erythrophleum ivorense. Classification (NCBI taxonomy): domain Eukaryota; kingdom Viridiplantae; phylum Streptophyta; class Magnoliopsida; order Fabales; family Fabaceae; genus Erythrophleum; species Erythrophleum ivorense. The sequence continues at coordinate 34,778,652 of JAIUCV010000008.1, forward strand.
TCTTACAGCCTTCACATAACCATTTTGAAAAGCCTAACTATATGTTGCTTCATTATGTCACATTATGGAACCTATAACTCTAACTTTCAATCTATAGCTTCTAAATTTTTTTCAAAGCTTCCTCTCATCTTCTTCCATCACATATAGTCCCAAACTAAGTTTAGAAGATTTTGAAACACTCCCTAGGTACTTGAAGGAAGCTTGTCCTAGCCTATGCCTCTTATTTGCATCCATAGAGTTTTAAATTTTTCCTTGAAGGAAGAGACACTTGGTAGGCTTCCTAAGGATCTTAGGAACTCATTTAAATTCTCACATAAGCTAAAACACCCTTGGATAAAATCAAATTTTAGCCTATGTCTTTGAATCCCTAACTTAGTTCTCTTGAATTTCAATGGTTGTTCTTTATGTTTCAATACATAATCTTGTTTCCCACACACTAAATTATAGGTTTCACACTTGGTTTGGGTCAGAATTATTCCCCTCCTGGCTGTCTTATATAAGGCCAAAAATCACCCATCAAGAAGCAAGGAAGAAGAAACAAAGAAGCATGGATATTTACCTTGTTTTCTTGGTTTCTTCAAGAGCTTTCTCACTTGATGTAGGCTTCTCTTTCAAAGCATAACCTTCTCCTTCTGAATCACACATAAAATAGACCCATATCACACATAAAAACCATGAGAAGAAAGGTGGGACGGAGGAGAACAACTTTAAAGAACGAAGAACCATGTAAAACTTCCATTTTCCTTACCTTTTGCCATGTTTTTTCTCCTCCCTTGAAGCTTCTTCTTGTGCACCTTTCTCCCTGGTCTCTCTCTCTCTGGTTTGGATAGAACACTAAGTCAGTTAGATGAAAGAGAGAGTGGGACACCCTTTAAGAAGCACATGCCTTAAGAATTGTTCTTAAAAATGCTATTTTTGTCCCTTGTCTTGGCTCTTTCATTTTAGATTCATTTTAGCTCCTTTTTTAGAACCATCTTTTGCATCATAAAATTTAGGTCCCCTCATTTATAAATGGATTAAAAACCTTTCCAAAAGAAGAGGTTAAAATTCGAGTCAATTGACACTAAAAAACGTACACCAAAGGGGTTTTTACTGCTTCGGAGATTCCTATGGTTTTTAGGGTCTCAGAGAACTCTGAAATGCTCAAATTTTCTATTTAAAAAGCCCTCCTATAAGTTGTTCCAAAATTACCCATAGTTACAAAAATGCCACTATACTTTTGGCGATTTTATTGAATTATCATAACTTGGGTTTTTAGGCAATTTAATGCTCAAATCCTTATTTTCCATTATTTAAAATTTTATTTGGTTTTAAATCATTTATTTAGGGGACTTGCTTTTCAAAATGACTCATTTTGATGTTTCTACGAACTACCCGATAATACACCTGTCCTTAGATTTTAAGCTTTGTCCAAGAGTGCAAAGGTTTAAGTGTGGGAGAATTAATAAATGTCAATTTTTATATATTTTAATCCTTCTAATTTAGACATTTTGATAAATAATTATGGCTTAATGAGTTTTATTAGATGATAATTGATTTTATTAGCAATTTCTACACTCTATGAATTAATTTGCAAAATTATTAGTTCATAATGCATAAATTTCTTTTAAATAATTTTTTAAATTTTCCTACTTAATATTCTATATTAGTTTTGTAGATTTTAATGGGCAAATGAAAATCAAATAATGAAGGTTAATTGAAGGAGAATTGAAAGCCACACAATTGAATCAAAGGAGCAAAAATTTAAGGTTGAAGTTTCCTACATGCAATGCCAAGCTTGGAATAATTGTCCATATTTTTAATAAAATTTTAGAAAATGGAAAAATGGGAAATGAAATGAAGGAGATGAATGGCACGTGACATGGGCTAGAGGAACAGAGCTCCCGAGGGGGAAGCACTAATGAATTATATGATAAAAGGCACGAGTTGTAGATACATTACACGTAGCTTTCAATTCACGCATGGTTCTAATGTGGGAGTGGGAGAGAAGGCAGCATCAGAATCATTAACTCCACGCATGGCCTACATCATGCACCAGGTTCATAAGATCCATTCATTCACGGGCTACCACTAGAACACACACACACTAATTTCATGCATGGAATTACATGCATAATCCATTTATCCATGTATTTAGGCATGGGCATTCAAGGAATGCATGAGTGGATAGCTCACGTGGAAGTCACACATGAAGCCACGGCTAATTCATGTTACATGTAACACACAACAAAGCACGTGAGGGATGCATCAGTAACATTATCATCCATGAGGTACAGGTTGTAAGGAGGAATAAATCAAACACACACATGTCCATGCTCTCTCTCTTACATGGCACTTTCATCAGTTACACATCCTCACACATACACACACAAGAGAGGCATGTGATGGAGAGAGGATGAAGAATCACGTGAAGAATGTGAAGTAGGAAGAGCTATGAGTTCAGGGGTTTTTTAGGGAAGGCTAGAACTTAATAGAGAGCAGGGAGAGGACTCTCGGGTTCTGGATTGGATTGATTGAAAATTTGAATAGAGACACAAGTTTGTGAGTCCAAGAGGCACACGTTAAGGCATTCCAATTTCATATTCACACATAAACACATCCAAAAACTAAAAAACACACCTCTCTATTCACACTCAAACTCTCTTACATGTAAGAATGGAATGCATGAAGATGTGGAAGGCAATTAGAGACATGAGAGGAGTTTCACATAAGAATCATGTGAAGGTAGAAAAAAGGAATGAAAAAAAGGCATGTGATTTTAGCACAAATTCATTTGGGGGGGATAAGAAATACACATGAGAGAAGCACGGGGAGTGGGATTTGGGAGGCTCAGACAAAAGGGAATAATCATGTATCCTCCATTCATTCTCCATCATCCGTAGCTATCCACTCCATTTTTCCTCCATTATTTTGCACTTCATGAGACACTAATTCCATCATTGTGGCTAGCTAATATGAAAACTTGATTAAATCTTGAATCCATGAAGATTGTCAAGGGATTTTGGCTAAGATTTTCTATTCTATTTTTCCTCTCTTTTTAACACTACTTCTTGTTCATTTACTTACTTGGTTATGTTTGTAATGGATTAGAATTGTGTTGTTTATAATTGGCGGCTGGTTAGACATCAATTAGGAGAACATTTTAATGATTAATAGATCAATTTAAGTGTTGAAATTTTCATTTTCGTCTAATTTTCCATTTATGCAATCAAGATATTTGATGAAATGCATGTTAGAAAATTATACGCTTGAATGTTTAATTTAAGGTTTCTTTAGGATTTAATTGGTTAATTGAACCCTCTATGATGAAAATTCATGGACTAATTTGATTAATTAATCATTCAATTTAAGTGTTCATTGATCTTAATCATAAGAATTAATGATTTAATGTAGAATTGAGGTTTCAATTAACATTGAATTGTTAATGTCTTAAATCTTTTGTAGTAACTCAAGACAAACTACTATGAACACATGTAGGATGTTCTTCCAAGTCACTCAAGACACTTTTAGAGGTTCCAATAGCCATCTTAGTTGTGATGAAGTTCTTCCAAGTAGCGGCCTAAGCCCCTGAACCCCTATTTTAGCCTCTAAAACCTAGTTTACATGATCTTAATGACTTATAAATAATTATATAGGAATTTTATGCTTCTAGATTCAATTTTAATTAGATTAAAGGTCTTAAATGAGAATTTAAATCACCCATGAGCTTAAGTCTTCTTTTTTATCTAAATAATGACTTTCAATGATTAAAAGGTTCAACTTTTCCCATGATTTCATTCATTGGTAACTAGTATTAGCTTTAAACCTTAAGTAACAATCATTAGGAGAGCAATTATGCTTAATCTAAGTGATTAGTGGTTATGGTTACTATAGGGCTAATATGTTTAGTGAAATAGGTCATAGGTTGTCGATCTGCGTCATGGGCCTCTACATGCTCAATGGCATCAACTTGTTCTCCACTTTTTAGGCCCGTCTGATCATATTTTAACAGAATTTTAGGGGTTAATAAGTTCTAATTAATTCTCTTATAGCCTCACATTAATCTCTACTTAATTAATTCAAAACCCATAATTGAATTTATTTTCTCAATAATTCCTAAATAAATCTTTTTAAAAAATTTTGATTTTATTTATTTTTTCCTTAATAACTTTTATTTAAATTATTTCCCCTTTAAAATCCATATTAAATATTTCTAGGATGTTACATAATGCATAACTCCAATAACCACCATACATATACATATGACTTGTGATAAAGAAATAAAGAAATATTTTGGGACTCCCCCAAACTTAAATGCATAACTCATCCTCGAGTATAGATGATGCAATTATTATGCACAAAATAAGAGAGGATTTAAAGAGGACTTCCCTAATTTTGAACTAGGTGCTACTAATGCCCATTTGCGTGAATTTGACCTCAAGTGATTTCCTCATGCTTTCACATCTCTTTCTCAACAGTTTATTCTTAAGTAACGAAGATATACACTTAAACTAAAAGCAATTCAAAACCAGTTAAAAAAACATAAACCTATTAAAAAGCAAGCAAAAGTAAAATGGAGAGAGGTAGTTCTAAGCTATAATCATTAGCTTGACTTTGGAAGCCCAAATGCCAGGTTTTGAAAGGGCACAAGCTACCATTTTCTCAATTGTCTCCCTTACTAGATATGGCATGAGTTGCTAGCCATTTACCTTGAAAGTGTTGGTTAACTCATTACTAATCTCAACTATTCCATGTGGGAAAACCTTTAACACCTTGAAGGGACAGGAACCGCCTTAACTTTAACTTGCCTAGAAACAACTTAACATGAGAGTAAAAGAATAGGACCAAATTGTCCTTTCTCAAAATTCCCTCTTCTATATGTGCTTATCATGCCAAGTCTTAGTCCTCTTTACAAATCTTGGCATTCTCATATGCTTCAAGGCAAAGCTCTTCTAAGTCACTTAATTGCAGCAATTTATTTTCTTTTGCTATTTGAAGCCAAAATTTAAAGCCTTGATGGCCCAATAAGTTTTGTACTCTAATTCCAGTTATAAGTGATATGTTTTACCAAAAACCAAGTGATATGAAAACATTCTACTAGTGTTTTGAAAGTGGTCTTATAAGTCCATAAAGCATTATCTAATTTCTTAGCCTAATACTTCCTTATGAGCCTACAGTTTTCTTAAGGATTTTCTTTAATTCATGATTAGAAATCTCCATTTGGCCACTTGTTTAGGGGTGATATAAGATGAACCCCATATTTCTTTAAAAGCACATCCAAGTATTGATTTCTAAAGTGGGTGCCCTCATCACTAATTATGGCTCATGAGACCCTAAAGCATGAAAAAATGTTCTTCTTTAAAAAGTTAATTACCACTTTAGAGTCATTGGTAAGGGTGGTAATGACTTCTACTTACTTTGAAATGTAGTTTACTACAACTAGTATGAATTTTTATTAAAAGAAGACAAGAATTGGCCTATAAAGCTAATGCTCTATATGTCTAATAGTTTAACCTTTAGAATGTTGTTAAGAGGCATTTCTTTTTTCCTTAAGATATTTCTCATCCTTTGGCACAAGTCATAGGCAAGTATAAATTGCTTTACATCTTGAAACATAGTGGAGCAATAGAAGCTAAATTGCATGACCTTTGTAACCCTCTTAGACACTAAAATGGCCACCACACTCCCATGAGTGGCATTGCTCTAAGATGCTTCTCTCCTCCTCTTGAGGTGCGCATCCATGACTAAGGCTATCTGAGTAATATTTAAAAAGTAGTGGTTCCTTCCAAAAGTAATGTTTCATATCAAATAAAAACTTAAACTTCGTATGGAAATTCATATCCACTGGAAGGATCATATATGCCAAGCAATTAATAATATCTATGTACCAAGGAATAATGAAGGCCGGTACAAATAATTGCTCATTAGGGAATCCCTTTTGGATTGGTAACTCGACTTTTTTGTCACTTACTTGCTATGCCATACATGAACACTGGTCATCAACCATATTTTTTGTTCCCTTTTTGTCTTTAATTTCAATGTTAAACTGTTAAAGTAATAGTACCTAATGTATCAACCTTAGTTTTGAATCCTTCATGGACAATACATAGTTGATAGCAACATGGCCTATGTAAACTATAGCCTTAGACCTTATGAGATATAAGTGAAACTTGTCAAAGTCAATGAGTATGGCAAGTAGCTCTTTCTCTATGGTGACATAACTGAGCTATGCATCATTAAGGGTCTTGATGGCATATGCAATAACATATAACTTCTTATCTCTCCATTGACCTAGCACCACTTGCAATGCAGGGTTACTTGTATCACACAGCAGCTTAAAAAGTAAGGTCTAGTTTAAGGGTATCATAATTGGAGCTAATGTCAACTCTTGGTTTAACATGTTAAAGGCATCTAAACATTCTTGATTGAAATCAAATTCCACATCTTCATTTAATAGATTACAAAGAGGTTTAGAGATTTTTTGAGAAATCCTTAGTAAATCATTGGTAGAAGCCAGCATGGCCTAAGAAGTTCTTCACATCTTTTACTAATATTGGAAGCATCATTTGCTCAATGGCAACAATTTTGGCGAAGTCCACCTCTATCCCTTTTCTAACACTTTGTATCTTGAAACAATGTGTAACACCATATTTATAGAGCTTATCTCATATAAATTCTAGGCTTCCTTCCATGAACAACACAAGAGGAAGAAGGAAAACTATTAAAAATAATCAATTTAATTGTGTTATGTCATAGATGAATTTTTCATTTGGTGTTCCATGGGCCATATGGACTTATTCATTTCATTCTCACATTTAAATACATAAATACAACCCATAACAAACTCAAGAAGTGACCTAGAACTTGTGCAAGTAGAGTATTCACATAAAATTCAATGATGCAGCCTCGGGTGGAATTCTAAAATTCTAACATAAACTTTGAAAAATCATAACTAATTTTAAAAAAATTGAAATCATGTATAATTTACCATTCTAGAAAGCTACAATTTCTACTTTATGATAAAAATAAATCCAGGCCATGACAAAGGTTTCTAGTGATCAGAAAGATGGAACAATACCAGAGGTTGACTGTCATTACTGGTACGGTCCTCTAACTTCAAAAATTCATATATCTTTGCTCAGATGTCCAATTAGGGTGATCTCAGTAGCCATGGAAAATATTATCATGTTTAGTTTATTTTTGTAAAATTTCATGAGCATTGGACATCATTTGGCCCTCAAATGACATAGCCCAAGCAACTGACCATATGAATAGTGTCAGCATCAGTTCACCAGAAAAATGCCAACTTCGAAAATTCATAATTAATTCCATAAAGCTCTAAATAATATGATTTTTGGCCTCCCAAAAAGATCTAGATAAGATCTATAGGCCTACCAAATTTCATGAGCAAAATCGTTCATTTGGTTAGATTTTGATATTGGGCTGCATAATGGTCATTTTTGTGTCTTATAAGGGGTCCAAATGGCCCAAAATTGCTTCTAAGACAACCATGGCCACTTGAGCACATGGAAAAGCACCAAAATGGTCTACTAAACTTCTTTTAAAGGTGCAAAAATCTAAATTTCTCAAACTCACTCATCTACCCTAAGTTATACACAAGAGCAAACATGTCAAGGCTTGTCATCCAATGCCCAAAATGCACTATATCATACATATGACATTAAATTCCATTCATACATCATACATTTACATATTTACATATGTTCATAAAGTCATACAACATATACAATAAAGGATTACATCACATGCCATTCATATGGCTACATAATAGCAATTTTCCACACTTTATTGTCAATCTTCATTCTCTAGGCTTGGTGACTTTCATTTCTTAGCTCACTTGGTGCACCTAGACATGTTAGACATGTGGAAAGGAAGGGATGAGATTCTAGGAATCCCAATAGCTCTTCTCCCTTTCAATCACACATAAAGAATATAAATCTATGTCTAAAAGTGCATGTATGACTATTATGGAACATGTGAACATTCAAGAAGCATTCTTGGCATTTTAAAAAGTCATACATAATAAGCATAGGCTTGCCAAGTAAGTGAATTAGCCTCACACATTCTCTTCAAGGATTTTGGACTTGCCTCACCCTTTTTCTTTAAGGCTTTGAACTAGGCCTTGCTCTTGGGAGACTCTTAGCTTTGTCTCAACCATTCTTTAGGGTTCTTGGCTCATCCTTACCATGGCTAGAGGGTTCTTGGCTTCACCACACTCAAGCAAACCAAAGCAAAGTAACAAGATATCATTTGAATGCATAAAACAATATCATAGTACCATGGCATATAAAATTATGCTAGAACACATTTTTTCATGGCTTAAAACATACATACACACATTGAAAGACAAGATAACATCCACTTATGCATGAGAGAAAGAAGAGAGAGCTACCTTTGCTACAAATGCAAACTTATCCTCTTGAATTGGACTTCTCTTCCTCGGCCACATACACACAATAAGGTGGAGCTTGTTTCTCTTAGCCTAGACACATCATATAGAAGCCAATTACACTCTTGAACCAATTCCTAGAGCTACACATTCATTAGAAAAGCTAGGTAGTTCATATGACTCTTTTATGGTTCCATAATGCACTTAATGAAGTAACCTTAAAAAAACATCATCTTGGCTCCATTCTCTCCATTCATTTATGATTTTTTACTCTATTTAAACCTCTTAGAGTCATCACATAATCAAATCAAGGAGTCTAGCTAGGTATTGCTTCTTTAAACCATAATATGGAACTTATGATACCATCTCACTATCCATGATTTCTAACATTTTTTCAAGACTTCCTCTCATCCTCTTCCATCATATATGACTCAAAAATAAAGTTAGAACAAATTAAAACTACCCTTTGGTGCTCTAAACTTTCTAAGCCATGGAAGATGCATATGAGGAGTCTTCTAGGGATCTCAAGAGCTCATCCAAACACTCATTTAGGCTTAGGAATAATTACATCAAATCAAATTTTTGGTGGAGCACTTGAAATCTTAACTTTGCTATCTTGAAAACTAATGGTTCTTTGTTAATTTTCTTTGCATATTCTCATTCTCCAAACCCAATTTCCTAGGATTCACCCTTGGTTCTACCCAAAATCTAAGCCCTCTTAGACTTCCCTAAGGTGGTCGAACCTACAAAAGAGAGGGAGAGGAAGAAGCTACCATAAAAATGAGATTTTACCTTGTTTCCTTACTTTTTTCTTGCTTGTTCTTCACTTGGTTGGCTTTCTTTACTCAAACACAAAATTCCTCTGTTCTGCCCCTAAAATAGCACCAAAACTTCATTCAAACCATAAAAAGGAAGCTTGAGAGGAGAGGAACAAGTTTGGAAGAAGAAGGAGCATGAAAATCCATGAAATTCCTTATCTTTTTCTTGATTTTTCTCTTCCCTTTCTCTCCTCCTCGGTGCACCTAAGAGAGCTGGTCTTTCTCTGGTTTTTAGGAAGAATAAGTCATGCAACTAATGAGGAGAAGGAACATGAAATTTAAAGAGGGTTCAAGAAACTTCCACTTTCTTAAAAATTCTAATTTTGCCCTTTCATCTTGGCATTTTTGTTTTAGTTTTGTTTTAGCTCCTTTTTGAGAATCTTCTTTTCCATCATAAAATTTAGATCCTTAATCTTATAAAATGCCTTTGGAATCACTCAATTTAGAGCTAAAATCTTTTAAAACAAATCAATCAAAGTTCGAGTTCGTTGCAATTAGAAAACATCTACTAGATAGGCTTTAATTGTCCTAGGGCTTTCCATGGTTTTAAAGGCCTCTGAGAACCCCAGAGAACTCAAGTTTACCATTTAAAAAGCCCTCTTGTAAGTATTCTAAAAATTATCTGAAATTACGAAAATACCATTAGATTTTGTTGCATTTCGATTAAAATCCGTCTGGCTATTCCAGTTCCGTTTTCAAGGCACCTCTAGCCTTGAATCACCATTATTTGAGATCTATAATATTATTCCAATTTTATTGGACCTCAAATCACTGTATTTAGGGGACTTCCTTTTGTATTCGGTAAATTTCATGTATTTACAAAGAAATCGTACATTATGTTTCTCGCGTTTTCTCTCATTTTCAAAGAAATGGATATTACACAATGCCTTCCTTCACCATGAAGTGGCATTTTTTCCAACTTAATATCATATTAGTTTCTTCACACCATTGCAAAATTAAAAACAATTTTTTCAAAAAAATGTTGAATGAAGATCCAAATATAAAGAAATCATCCATAAAGATCTCCATGATCTTTTTTATGAAATTTAAGAAAATAGTCATCATGCAATGTTTGAAGGTGGCTAGTGTGTTACATAAGCCAAAGGGCATTTGCCAATGGCATGTAAAGGTAGCCTTTTCTTTGTCTTCTAGGGCTATTGGTATTTTGTTGTGGCAGAAGTACCCATCTAGGAAACAATAATATAAGTAACTTACTAATCTTTCTAATATTTGATTGATAAAAGGCAAAGGAAAGGGGTCCTTGTGGGTATTATTATTAGTTTTCTATAATCTATATATACCCTCTATCTAATTACAGTTCAAGTGGCAATTAGTTCATTATTTTCATTTTTAACAACTATCATCCCACCCATCTTTGGTACCACTTACACTAAGCTAACCCAGAAGTTATCAAATATAGGATAGATGATTCTAGTATCTAGTAACTTTAGGACCTCAGCCTTGATGACTTCTTTCATATTAGGGTTCAACCCATATTATGTTTTGTAAATGGCTTATGGTTATCTTCCATCAAAATCTTATGTATTTACAAGGAAGGGCTAAGCATTTTTATGTTCAAAATGGTCTAACCAATGGCTCTCTTTTCCTTTCTTGAAACTTTCAAAAGTTTTTTGAATTGTACCTTGGTAAGATCTATAGAAATAATCACTGATAAGGTATTGTCTTCCCCTAGATAAGCATACTTAAGGTGAAATAGGAGTGGTTTTAATTCTAAGGTTGATGCTTTCTCAATAAATTGGGGTGGAAATGGTTTACCCTTCCTCAGATCCTTAAACCCATGTCTTTTTTGAAAGGGTAGAAATAGAGTTATCTCTAGGGTTGCAATTGCAATCTCACTGTTATTATCTATAGTGGTGGATCCTAATGATAGCCAAGCCTTTATAGGGTTATCAAATGATTCTTCTAGCTTAGGTTTTAACATCAAATTATCAATAATATCTACCCTCAAGCATTGTTCATCAAAATATGGATTTGTCAAAGACTTGAATAAGTTAAATTCAACCTTGTCCTCCTTTACTTTTCAATGTGAGTTTGCCATTCTTAACATCTATTAAGGCTCCAACTATGGCAAAAAATGGCCTTCCCAATATCAAAGGCATTGAAGTTTCCTCTTCCATTTCCCAAACTATAAAATATACTAGAAGATAGAATTTGTCCATTATTACCAGTGCATTCTCTAAGATGCCAACTGGGTGCTTCACTAATCTATCTACCAACTATAAAGTCATAGTTGGAGGCTTCAACTCTCCTAAACAATGTCTCTTGCAAATAGACAATAACATTAAACTGATACTATCACCTAAGTCACACAGTGAGTGCATTCAAAGGCTACATCGCCAATAATATAGGGAATAGGGAAACTCCCTAAATTAGCAAGCTTCATTGGAAGCTTATTTTGAATAATAACAATACACTCTTTAATAAGTGCAATGGTAATTTGCTTTTCTAGTTTCCTTTTATTAGACAAGATTTCTTTACAAAATTTCACATAGGTGGGCATTTGAGCTAAAGGAATATTAATGTAAAGTTGTTTGGATATGCCTAAGAACTTCTTAAACTACTTGTCTAATTTTTGTTTTCTCAATCTCCAAGGAAAGGGCATTGAGAGTACATATGGTTTAATTGGCACTTGTGGTTAACTAGCTATAGTTTATCTTCCTCAATCTAAATCAAAGTGCTAGAATGCTCTTCTTCATAATTGTGACTTTGATTTTTAAACAACTTGAACTCATTAGTCCTGTTATTTGCCTTCCATTTTTCAAGGAAATTGCCTTACAATGCTCCTTAAGATTTATCTCTATATTACTAGGCAATTTTCCTTAGGCCTTAGAGGTAGATAAGCTAACTAGCTAACCTAACTACATCTTTAACTTTCTTTTATGGCTAGCTACTTGATTAATCTTTGCCTTTAGTTTCTCAAACTTTTTAGTGGTCGCATTTAAGAACATCTCAAATGCAACTACCAATGATGGCTAAGTATCATTTATCTAAGGACCTTCTTGATTCCTATTTAAAACCTTTGCCTAGGTGGACCACTATAATTACCCTAATTCCCATGACTACCTTCGTTACATGAAGCTAAATTAGGGTGATTTCACCAATAAGGGTTATAAGTAGATGAGTATGGGGTGGTTTGTTATCTATTGTTATTAGAGACGTAATTCATTTGCTCTAGTGGATAAGACCCTATTGAAGTGTTGTTACACCCTACTATATCTTATTTACTTTGCACAATTAATGTCCATTTAGTTGAAAATATACATCATAATCCTTTTAGCAATGGAATTTAACTATTAAGTACATTAAGTGGACTCACGATGCTTAAAAACAATTTTTCCATAATTCACACTTGTAATTTAATTCTAAGTATTTAGTTTCATGCAACATATCATGTATACAAAGCTCAAGCACATAAAAGGAAACAATTGCTTACTTTACACATAATGAACATAAATAAACATAAACTTCAAAAATTTCTAACTTGAGCTACACAACTCCAATTAAGGAAACTAGATGTCATCTTAAAGCTTATAATATTAACTTCCCATTATAAAAATTTAAATCAAATTGAATCTATTTAACCCCTTAAAACCTAGGAAAAGCATATCTGGTGCAGAATGAACAATACCATATCATAATTTGTTAAGGTTAACTTTGAAAATTCACTAAATTTTCTACAAAACTCTAAAAAAGATATAAACTTTACCTTTATAAAAGCTCTAAATGTGCTCTAAATACTGACCAAATTTTAGCTTCAAATTCATTCATTAAGATAGTTAGAGGCAAAGGAATATTTTATAACTTAATTTGTCAAAATTTTGGTTTCAAAATACTCTAATTGAGCTCTAATATGCCACTTCTTGACATGAGTAAATTTCAAATCATATATGCATCATCTATGAATGGTTGCTCATAAAATTTGCCTTCATATAAGAATCACTATTCCACTTAAAGATATGCATGTAGGCTCAATGGAATTCTATATACTAGTTCATGTTCCATTATCTTACACATGCCTCTTTTGGTCATACATTTGTAGTCTAACACTTTTCTTAAGCTACTAATACATTACATCAAAATTTAATTTTACATATCTTGTAATACCATACTCCCTTTATCTCCATATTCTCACATTTAAGCTCAAATTCACATGGTGCCAAAGAAAATGAATTAAAATAATAGTATTTTTATGTGTTACGTAGTGTTTTAAGAATTCATACTTCATCTCATAGACCTTGTGAACCCATCAATAGCATTCTCTACTTATACTCCATCCATACAATTCATACATATCATAAATCAACCTATGAACTATGGATTTAAAGCCAAAAACTAGAAAAATGGCATTTTACTCGTGGGTCCAAGATTCAGATTTTTGGCACCAACTTTGGCATACCATAGTTAATTCTAAAAAAGTCAAAATTAAGCAAATGATAACTTTCTGGAAAGCTCTAGATGTCAAATATAGGTTAAAAATCATTTTAGGCTATAAAAACCTAGTTGGAGCACGATTGACATTAGAAAAACTTGAAAGGTCTGGTTGCTCAGGTTTGTTATCATAGGTTACTAATATGAACTTCAAAAATTCATAACTAATTCTAGAAAAATAAAGACCCAATAAACCATACCATTCTAGAAATACATAAATGTTAACTTAAGGATAAAAGTAAGTCCAGATCAAAACAAAAGCAATCAGGCTATGAAAACTAATGGAACAATAACAGAGGTCTGACTATGTCCCTGATACTGATTTGGAAGTTCAAAAAATTGTTTCTCCCTCAATATAAATCCAAATGAGGTGCTCTTAAGTGTTACAAAAATATTATCATATCTAGTTTATGCCTGTAAAATTTTATAGCCATTGGACACCATTTGGCTCACGAGTGACAAAGGAAAATATTCTGACCATTTGCACAGTACCCAGGCCAAATCTGTCAAAAATTGCCAACTTTAAAAATTCACTAAAAATTCTCTAGAGCTCCAAATAATGTTCACTTTAGCTTTCCAAAAATATCTAGACAAGACCTATATGCAAGCCAAATTTCAAGCCAAGAAGAGCACATTTGGTTAGATCTTGACATAGCTCACAAATATGGCAAATTTGGCACCATATATGGGTCAAATTTGGTCCATTTGGCTTCTTAATTATTCTACTACCATTTGAGCACTTTTGGGAGCATAATCATAGCATATACAAGCTTCCCAAATGGTCTAAACTACCATGTATCATTATCTCACTATGGCACATACAAGAATACACAATCAAAGATAAGCCACCAAGTAGTCAAAATGCATTTTCTCATTTATTTGGCCACCACTTTGATTCATACATTATCTTTACACAATTTTACATTTTCCCAAGGGCTCACATTTTAAAAAAAATATGTACATACAAACTTTGACAATAGAATACATAAAAAACTACACTAATGTCAAAGCATAGCCAATTATGCTCATTGGCTTCCATCTTTGGCTTCTTGTGCTCCACTTAAACATGTTGAGATAGGAGAGGGAAGGGGATGAAATTCCAAAAATCTTAATAGCTTAAAAATCCTTTTTAAGCAAGCAAATAGGCATGTATTCATGTCATAAGATACAAGCATGTTATACACATCTTCAACAAGTGTTACATTCACAATTTCCATGGCATAATAACACATCAAAACTAAGAACAAGCACAAGTGACTTTTGGTCTAGCCTAATCCCATTTTTAGGACTTTTGGATTAGTCTTACTTTTAGTTTAGGGACTTTTGACTTAACCTTACTCATCCTAAGAACTTTTGGCCTTGTCTTACCCATTCCTAGGGACTTTTGGCTTCACCTCACCCATCACAAGGGACTTTTGGCACAACCTCATCCATAGAGTACAATTTCACAATCAAATGCTAATTAAGAAACATAATGGTACCATAGGAGTCAATAGTAGCACATGGCATTTCTTAAGATTCAAACACACATACATGCATCAAATGACATTCACACAACCATATTGCACACAAGGAAGGGATGGAGAGCTACCTTGGCAATTAAACCCAATTCTTCCCTTTTGATTTCTCTTTCCCCTCATCGGTCTCACACCTACAAATAAATGGAGCTTGATTTCTTTGACCTAGACATAACAAATAGCATTTAATCTCACTCTTAAAGCAAGCTAGAAAAAATTAAAACACTCCCTAGCTACTCCTTCCTAACTTGGCCGAAATGTAATGTCCAGTTTTCGTTAAATGACGGAAATGGGCGTATTTCCAAAGCAAGTCCCCCGAAACAAATTAGTTAAGGTCTCAAAAAATTTGAGTAACATTCTAGCCCCCTAAAAATGAGAATTGTAGTCTCAGACGGAAGGAAAAATGGAGCTAGAATGAAGAAACAAATTTTGACGGAAACCTGACAAAGCATAATGGCATTTTCGTAATTTCGGGTAATTTTTGGAATTCACATAGGAGGGCTTTTTAAACTAAAGTTTTGAGTTCTCCAGGGTTCTCAGAGGCCCTGAAAACCATAGAAAGCCCCGGGACAGTTAAATCCCCCCCGGTGGATGTTTTCCAACGTCAGTGTGCTCGAACTTTGACGGATTCGTTCTTAAAGGTTTTAGCTCCAATTTGAGTGATTCCAAAGCCCCTTTTCCTAATTGGGAACCTAAATTTTATAATGGAAAAGATAGTTCTCAAAAAGGAGCTAAAACGAAGGAGAAACGAAAATGCAAAGTATGAAGGGCAAAATTAGAATTTTTGAAAAAGTCATTTTTTCCTACCTATATATATGTGGTGCCTCACATTTGCCCTCATTTAACTTCAGAAAATTTAGCCCCAAACCAGAAGCAAAACCCTAAGGGAGAGGTGCCCAAGAGAGGGAGAAGAAGGAGGAAGAAATCCAAGCTTAAGGTATGCTTCCATGATGTTTTTTCTTGCTTTTCTTCATCTCCACCACCTCTCCTTCATTCTCCTTTCTTTCCTTGGATTAAAATGATGTTTATAAATCTGATTCAGGGGAGATATTCAAGGGAAAGTTCGGATTTGAAGAGAAGAGCTTGGAGAAATCAAGATTCAAGCCAAACTAAGCAAGGAAACAAGGTAAAAATGCATCCTATGATTGATACCTTCTATGGCCTTTCTTCTCCATTTCTCCCCACATGTGTTCTACCCTAGGGATTTAAATTTCAAGCCCAACCAAGCATGATTCTTAGGTATTTTATGGAGAGGAATAAGAATATGCAAAGAAAACCAAGAAATAGGCATTAGAAATCAAGATGCAAAATCTAGGGTTTTAAGTGCACCTTCCAATTTCTGAAATTGTATGATGATTCCTAGGTCTAAGTAAGAGTTTAAATGAGTTCTTGAGACACCTAAGATGCTCCCCATAAGCTTCTTCCTTCAAGAAAATCAAGAGCCCCAAGAAGCCCAAAGGAAGCCTATGTCTCAGCCTAGGCTTGTTTGTGTAGGTAGGGGGAGTTTTAAATTTTTCTAGCGCCATCTTTGAGTCATATTTGATGAATAAAGATGAAGGGAAGCCTTGGAAAAATTTTAGAACTCATGGAAAGTGATTTGGTGCCTTAGGTTCTATAATATGACCTAAAGAAGCAACATGGTGCTAGGCTTTTTGTCTTAATGATGTGATGACTCCAAGAGGCTTAAAAGGGGTTAATAATCATATTTGATTAGGAAGAATGAGGCCTAGAAATCATTTAAGGGGTGTTGCTTCATTAAGTGTAATTATGGACCATAATTAAGTCTATAGAGTAATCTAGTGGTTCATCAAGTTATATAGCCTTAGAATGTGTTTCATGAACCTAATTGGCTCCCATAATTTGTATCTAGGCCAAGAGAAACCATCTCCACCAAATTGTGGGTGTGTGGCCGAAAGAGGAGGCTTGAAAGCTAAGGAAAAAGTGTGTGAAATTGTGCAAGGTAGCTCTTTCCATCTTCTCTCATGCATGGATGTGTATTTAGCTTATTTTAGAATGTGTGTATGTATAATTTCAAGCTATAAAAAGTATGCTAGCATTCCTTTATATGCTATGATCCTTGATGCCATGTTATGTTTTCTAATGAGTGCATGATATTTGTATGAGTTTACTTGAGTGTGGAGAGGCCAAGAACTCTTCCCTTGGGTAAAGATGAGCCAAGAACCCTCGAGCTTGGTTGAGATAAAACAAAAAGTCTCCCAAAAGCAAAGTGGGCTCCCAAGAGTATGGTTGAGTCTAAAATACTCAAGAATGGGTGAGGCAAGTCTAAAATCTATGAGGAGAAGTGTGAGGCCAATCCAAACACTTGGTGAGCTCTTGAATGATTTGTATGAGTTGTTCACATGCCAAGTTTGCTTATAAAATGTCCATGGCTTTTATTTTCTCTATGCATGCATTTGTAAAGCTTGCTTTGCACATATTATGTGTGATTGAATGGGAGATGAGCTATTGGGATTCTTTGAATCTCATCCCCTCCTCTCCAATGATCTAACATGCTAGGTGTGTAACACCCCATAATTAATTAAGGTATTAATCATGGATTAGAATTAATTAAGAGTAATTAATATGGGCTCATTAGACAAGTTAAGTGAATGGAGACTTTAGAGAGATAAATTATTAATATGGGTTTGAGATTTAATTGGGATATAAATTCTATCTAGGCCTAAATTAATAGAGCATGAGAAAAGGCTAATGGAGGCCCAATGGATTATGTGCAGACCTAATATAATTTAGAGGGATGGAGGCCCAAGATTTATCTTGTATAGACTCTTTTAAGTGGCCCAATAATCCTTGTGCAGACCTAAAATTCTTAAGCTTCTCAAACTTGGCCCAAACTCAATTAAACTTCAGCAACCCAAATGCATAAAACTGGCCCAACAAAATTCTGTAGCCTAACACTCTAAAAACTGGCCCAATAAGCTAAAATCTGAAGCCCAAGTGGAGATGGATCTTGGAGCAACCCATGACCCATACTTGACCCAACTTAAACCCTAATACCCCACCCACTTACTCACTTGTTGAAACATAAGATTCAAGAGGCAAAATCGGAGGTGGAGAAGGAGGCTAGGGTTTGGGACCAAAATTCTGCATTTTCTCATATTTAGAGCAAGATTCAGCCAAGGTAATAGTTATACAACTTAATCCCCTCATCTTTCTCCTTAATTTGGTCCGATTAGTTTTTCATTTGGAGCATTTTCATCCTACCCAAAATCTGAAATGTGAGTGTTTGGGGATTTTCTTGATGAAATTCGTAGGTTGGGATTAAGGCTGACTTTGGGTGAGTTTAGACCCTCCATTTTGATGCTTTAATGGTTAATTTGAGACCCCCATAGCTAATTTATAAAATGGGTATTAATTATGTACGAATTTGCTTAGGATTTTGGGTGGAATATTGAATTTTCTGGTGGAGGAAACTTAAATCCGAAATTGGGACTTGTTGTGGCTGGGTAAATGATTCTTGGGTAGTCATTAGCATTTTAAATTCCTTGGGTACTGATTATGAATTATTAATGATGAATTAGAGTAGTAATTATGTGATGTTGTGGTTATAGGAGGAATTCTGCACCATTGGTGGTTGTTACAAGTGTCTACAAGTGAGGTAACCAGGTTTATATCAATTCCATGTGTATATTTGATTTAATTCCATATGTTGCTATATATGATTGATTGAAAAATGCTGAATGAATTGGTTGGCTATCTATTGATTTGTGATTGGACCTTGTGAGTCCATGGTGGAGCTGTGGTGCGGCTGCCACCCGTGCATGTGCTATGATCAAGCACCGGGTTATGATCAAACCCCAGATGCACTGAGCCCCGGTTGTGCTCAATGAGGAGTAGGTGCCGTGGACGGGCCTCTCCGGTGTTAATGGCCTTTAACATGTGATAATATGATTGCTAGTATGGGATAGTAATCATGATAGCCTAATTGTTTCATTTGCTGTTATAATGGATATGATTCTGATGTTGATTTTGATTTATGCATATATGGTAATTAAACTGGATATATAATGGAATTGCCTTAGTTACTGAGATTCATATCTCACCCCGTTTTATGGGATTAATATTTCAGGTGAAAGTTCTTCGGGTAAGGATAAGGGTAAGCAAGTGGATGAACATCCATGAGCTGAGGCCGCGTGTGGGGAGCTACACTTGGTCTGAGTAGAATATGATAGATGCAATTTTTGTTATTAGTTACCTAGCATCATCATGTAATCATATTGCCAAGTGTAGGCATTTATATTTTGCTTGATTGAAATGTAACCGTTAAGGATTTAGAGTACATCATAGTGGAATATCAATGTATGAACTTATAGCATTATATATATGTATGTGGTTTTGCTGGAATTATGATATGGATTACCATATGAGGATTGTAGTCATATGATGCCTTAGAGGTAAGCTATTGTTGAATGGAATCTTTATGAAATTTGCATGGGATGTAAATTGCTGATAATGTATGTGATCTTGCTGCCACTTATTTATGAATTTGTTGGTATGAGTTAGTGGAACAAGTAGGAAGTGACATTTGAGTTTCACAATGGTAATGGATGAATTGATGGGTAAATAGGGTAGATAAACACCATTAGGATCACTTAAAACAAGGGTAGGTGGACCTAGAGTGTTGCTAAGGTGAGAATTAGAGTGTAGAGGGTGAAATTCGGGTAAAATGGTCACAGAAGGGAATCCCACTGCGGCCAAAGTAGAGACAGAGCCAAAAGGCGCCGCAGCGCAACAAACCTCGTCGCGGCGCGAAGCGAAAAATTCACCCAGGGGGGTAACAGAACCAAAACCCGCCGCGGCTCAGTGTTTCCCGCCGCGGCGCGAGTCGAAAAATTAAAATTTGTGTTGGACAGAGGCAAAACTCGCCGCGGCGCGAATATATTGCGCCGAGGCGAGAATTCTGGGAGTCGAGTAGAAGTTCCAGGAAGCATTTCCGCCGTGGCGCCACATAGGTTGGCCGCGGTGAAGGTCCAACTAGCCGCGGCGAGATTTGTGAAATTTGGGGAATGATTTAAGAGTACAAGCCGGGAGGTTATTGAGTGTTAAAATTAATGGATGATTAAATCATGAGCCTCTTATGGTAGTAAGATTTCTTTTATGCACATTTTATTTTGTTAAGGTGGCATGGTGATGACCCTAACATCAAGGTTCAAATTCCCTCACATTTTCGTAATGCGGTAAAATATAATGACCTCAAACCTTGATCATTAACTAATAATCTTGTATTTAACCATAATTACAATGATTAGAAGGTAGGGTTGTCACAAGGTGGACCAAGTACTTATGGTGAAGGGAGCCAACAACCATAAAGAGCAAGGATTGACAAGCTTATGTATTCTTTTACTTATTTTGGAACCATAATGATGGTTCATAGTGTATATGATGTTGTATATGTACCATGAACCTTGAGACATGTGTAAATATACTATTATGTGATGTTTAGATGTATGAAAATGATATATGACCTATAGCACTTATTTTGAGTACGTAAGGCCAAAGTGTACAATATGGAACTTTGATGAATGTATGCATACGTGTGGGTTGAATGGCCAAAATGAGATGCATGAGGTTTGGGACCATTTGGGTAGCTTACACAAGTCTCAAATGTGCTTTTAGACTTGCCCAAAAGGTGCCACAACCAAGGAAAGGCCATTTGGCAAATTTGGTACCTCATATGGAGCCAAATTTGACCATAATGGAACCCTATGTCACTTTTTAGCCAAATGAGTTAGTGTTGATATGAGATTTGGCATGAAATTAGGTCTCATTGAGAGCTTTCTGAGAAGCTAAATATCATAATTTTTGGAGGCCTATAGAATATTTGAGGATTTTTCAAAGTTGGCAAAATTCATGTTTCTGGTTTGCTACACTATTCATTTGGTCCGAAATTGTTTTCTGTCACTCGAAATTCAAATGATGTCCAATTGCTATGAAATTTTGTACAGAGAAACTATATAATCCAGTGACTCATGACAACTGGAAGCACCTCATTTGGAGGTCTAGAGAGGGAGATATGAATTTTTGAAGTTTCTGTCCAGTATCAGTAACCTAGCCTGACCAGAAGTACTGCTCCATCAATTTCTGACATCTGGGCTTCATGAACTGATCTGTAGATATTTTTCTCCTCTAGTTAACATCCATAGATTTTCAGATTAGTATCATTTGCTTGTATTGGATTTGTTTGGAATTAATTGGACATTTTTGAAGTTCATATCAGTAAATTGTGACAACACCAGGACCCAATCTAACCTCTAGACAATTTCGCATGTCAAATGCTCTGTGTGTGGGATGTTATCACTTGTACATATTTTTATCATAAAGTAGATATTCCAAGATTTCCAGAATGACCAAGATTTCATGATTTCAATTTTTTTTAGATTTAGTTATGATTTTCCAAAATTTGCCCAGAATTGAGGCCAGTGCTGGCCGAGAATGAATACCCATTTCCCATGTTTCTTTTCGATTTCTATGAGTTGTAGGCATGTTTTTGTGATACAAAGGAGTTGTAATAATGTAATTAAATATGAGGGGGCATAGTAGGAGTTCACCCGGTCCACGTGACACCGAATGGTTTTTAGATATGATGACATGCAAATAAAAGTCCAAATCTTCATGCTTCCTCTATGAGAAATATATATATGTTTCATGATAATTATACTATTCAAAGGCATGAGATGAGCTAGAATTATGGTGTTACATGAAACAATGGAGGAAAAATGAACCCATGGAGTTACACATTTTTTCTTGATGGGAAAGGCACTTGGAGGGCTTCCTAGGGGTCTTAAGAGCTTAAACAAACACTCATATAGGCTAAAGAATTCATGGATCAAAATAGAATTTACAATATATTCAAGGATCCCTAGCTTCCCATTCTTGAAATTCACTAGCTTTCCATTACATTTCCTAACTTTCCATGGTCTAAAACCTAGGATTCTCACTTGTTTTTGGACAGAAACTCCTCCCTTTTAGTTGTTTTATTTTTGACCGAGACATCCATAATAAGAGCAAGGGAAGAAGAAAGCAATAAAGAAAAGAAACTACCTTGTTTTTCTTTGCTCCTTTAAGAGTCTTTTCTCTTGCTTTAGCTTCCTTCTTGAATTTTGAATCTTTCTTCCCTGAACGAAGGCTAAAACAAACCCAAATAAACAACCAAAATCATAGGAAGAGAGAGCAAAGAAAGAAAAACAATTTTTCTAAAGGAGAAAGCCATGAAATCCTTGAATTTCTATACCTTTTCTTAGCTTCTTTCTCCTCCTTCTTGTGCTTCTTCTTGTGCATTTGGGTTGGGCAAAAGTTCTCTCTATTTTGGACAAAACAAGGTCGGAGAGCAAAAAGGGGACATCTCTTATAAAGAAGATTCAAGAAGAAATTATTCCAAAAAATGACAATTACATCCTACATTTGTGGCATGTTCGTTTTAGGTTCATTTTAACTCCTTTTTTAGAACTGTCTTTTCTATCATAAAATTTAGGTCTTCTATCTTATAAAATGTCTTTGGAATTATTCAATTTGGATTTAAAACATTCTGAATGAAACGATCAAAGTTTGAGTCAATTGACATCTAAAAACGCACACTGAAGGAGATGTAAACCATTTTAAGGGTTCCTATGGTTTTTAGGGCATCTAAGAATCCCGGGCAACTTAATCTTTCCATTTAAAAATCCCTTCTTAGTGTTTTCTTAACCAGGTCTCGCTATAGCGAGAGATAGCTCTTGCTATTACTACAGTTTCTTTGCCATTTTCGCCATAACTGACGCTATTACGAGAAATTTCCTAGATTTTTCATAGGCCATGAACTCACTATAGCGAACTGACATCTTCACTGTAGTGAATTGGCACCCTAACTATAGCAAGTAGGTATCCTAGCTATAGCCAGGAGACTAAAAAAAATTTTGAAACCTTGAGTCCTCGTTTCTATAAAACTCAGATGGTACATTTCTACCCCCTTAAATAAATTTCATCCTCAAAATTTAAATATATACCTCAAGGGAAAAGCTCTAGATATTTTGTTCCCATTTCCTCCTCTAGTTCTTAGGTTGCTTCTTCAGATGCCAGACCCTTCCAAACCATTTTCACTAAAGGAATGTTCTTGCTTTTCAACTATTTTAGCTTTACATCCACAATTCTCTCCGATGTCACTACATAAGAAAGGTTTTCCTGGAATTGAACATGCTCATATTCTATGACATGTAAGGGGTTTATTAAGTACTTTTTCAACTGGGAGACTTGAAAAACATTATAGACTTGGGCTAGGTTAGGAGGTAAGGCTATACAGTAGGCTATGGGTCTAATTTTTTAAAAGATTTCAAATGAACCAATGTACCTAGTACTGAGCTTCTTTACCCTCATAGATCAACCTACCCTAGTCACTGGAGACACTCGAATGAATACATGGTCTCCAATCTCAAACTCTGACGGCCTCCATCTTTTATCAGCATAGCTTTTCTACCTACTTTAGGCTATGAGGAGTTTCTTTCTAATTAATTCTATCTGTCAGGTGGTTTGGTTCACAATCTCAGGTCCTATCAGGCTCCTTTCACCTAGCTTAACCCAACACAAAGGGGATTTATACTTTTTCCCATATAAAGGCCCATAAAGGGCCATCTGGATACTGGAATGATAACTATTATTATACATAAATTCTGCTAATGGTAAATATGCATCCCAATTACCCTTCATTTCTAACACACATGCCCTCAACATGTCTTTCAAGGTTTGGATAGTCCTCTCAATTTGACCATTTGTCTGGAAGTAATATGTAGTACTAAACTGCAACCTGGTCTCTAAGGCATACTGCAATAACCTCCAGAAGCTTAATGTGAACTTGGGGTCTCTATCCGATACTATGCTATTGGGTACTCTATGAAGTTGCACTATCTCTCTTATATACAATTGGGCTAATTTATCTAGTGTGTGAGTAGCCCTGATAACTAAAAAGTATGTAAATTTCGTCATCCTATCTACAACTACCCAAATAGCATCATGTCCAAAGGATGTCCTAGGTAACTCCATGATAAAATCTATGGCTATACCATCCCACTTTCACTCAGGGATATCTAAGGGTTGTAACAACCTAGTGGGTTTTTGATATTCTATCTTTACCCTTTAACACATTAGGTATCTAGTCACATATTTAGTTACATCATTTTTCATTCTTGGCTACTAGAAAACTCTTTTCAAACCCTAATACATCTTGGTGGGACCTGGGTGGATAGTATACTTACCCTTATGTGCCTCTTCTAAAATTCTTTCTCTCAATTCATTCTGACTAGGCATGCAGATTTTATCCCGGTATACTATCATACTATTCTCAGACACCCTAAAATCTAAGGTCCTACCTTGTGAAATCTCACTCCTAATCTATCTCAAGAACTCATCCTCTCTCTGGATATTTATGATTTGGGTTCTCAATTAATTTTCAATTTGAGTTTCACTCAGATATAATCTACCTAATAGCACCTGATGAAAAAGGTTCGTTTTTAAATTTTCTGGGAGTTCCTATTCTCTAATCATCATATGGGCTGCATGGATGGACTTCCTACTCAGAGCATCTACCATTACATTGGCTTTGCCCAGATGATATTTCAAAGTATAATCATAATCTTTTAGGAATTACATCTATCTCCTCTGTCTCCTGTTTAGTTCTTTTTTATTGAATAAGTACTTTAGACTCTTATGGTCACTATAAATTTCTAAGGTAGCACCATACAGATAATGTCTCCAGATTTTAAGAGCAAACACTACCACAGCTAACTCTAGGTCATATGTAGGATAATTCTCCTCATGAGGCCTCAATTGCCTAGAGGCATATGTTGCTACTCTACCTTACTACATCAACACACATTCTAAATTTTTTATCGAGGCATTACTATAAACCATAAATGGTTCGCTAAGGTTAGGGATAATTAGCACAGGGGCAGTGGTCAAATGGAGTTTCAACTCCTGGAAGCTCCTCTCATATCTATCATCCCACATGAAGGGTGTCTCTTTCCTAGTCAGCCTAGTCAGTGGTAAGGCTATATGAGAAAAGCCCTGAAAGAAATGTCTATAGTACCCTACCAAACCTAGGAAACTCTTAACCTTGATGATGGTTCTTGGTCTATCCCACTATAACACAACTTCTACTTTATAGGGATCAACTGTGACCTCCTCTTATGATATCACATGACCTAAGAATCTTACCTCGATTAGCCAAAATTCACATTTACAAAATTTGGCACACAACTTGTTATCTTTCAAGGTCTCTAGGACTAGTTTTATATGCCTCTTGTGCTCCTCAGAGAATATAGAGTACAGTAAGATATCATCAATAAAGACCACTATAAATTGATCTAGATACGATCTAAATACCCTATTTATGTATTTCATGAACATAGTGGGTACATTTGTCAGCACAAATGGCATCACAAGGAACTCATAGTGCCCATATCTCATTTTAAAGGCTGTCTTTAAGACGTCTTCAATTCTCACTCTCAATTGGTGGTACCTAAATCTAAGATCTATCTTGAAAAACACAGATGGCCAACTAATTGATCTAGCAAATCATCAATTCTAAGGAAAGGATATTTATTCTTGATCATAACCTTATTCAACCTTTTGTAATCTATACATAATCTTAAGCTACCATCCTTCTCCTTCATAAATAATGCCAGAACTCCCCAAGGTGAAACACTAGGGCGTATGAACCCTTTCTTTAACAACTCCTTTACCTACTTTTTCAACTCAGTGAGTTTGGTGGGAATTATCCTGTAAGGAGCCTTGGACACTAGTCTAGCCCCAGGCACTATGTCTATAGGAAACTCTTTCTCTTTTTCAAAGGGATAGACCACTAAAATCAAAATCTTTAGGGAAACCCTTCAGGAATTCCCTGACAACTAAGATCTCCTCTATCCCTTCCTTTACCTCAACTTAAATAGAGAAAAAGACTAGAAACCTTTAACATTCATGTTTTAAATGTTTTTCAGCTTAGGCACTAGTCACAAAAGATAACTCAGCTCCTACCCTAGGTATGGTCCCACAAGTAGGTAAGGAAATAGTTTGGTATTCACAATCAAGTGCTGCATTATTCAAGGCTATCTAGTTCATACCAACAATCAAATTAATGTCATGGAAAGGCATACAAATCAAATCAATAGTACTATGGCAATAATTAAATTGAATAGTGACATTCAAGCATACATGGGAAGTAACAATGTGGCCTCCAGTAGGTGTAGTGACAAATAAATCAAATGGTAAAATATTAATGGCTAGACCCAATTGCCTCATACAATCATAGGATATAAACAAGTGACTAACACTCAAATTGAACATAAAAACTACAGGAAAGCCATTCACTATAAGCTTAGATTGGATCAAACTGGGGGATGCACTAGCCTCTGCTAAGTGAAGGCGAACACTCTACCTTGGGTCTGCAGCCTAGGTAGAGGCATTGTATCTATCTAAAGGTGGTTCTTGGCAATGTGCCCTGGTTTCCTACACATGAAGCATGTCACCAGAAACTTTAGGTAGATGACTGGCTCCGAGGAGACTACATCTTCTTACCTCTTTATGGCCTTCTGTTCCACGACACCTTACCTATCCTCTTGCTACTGGGTGCCACACTAGAGCCCTTCTCAAGCCTCCATCTCTTCAATTCTAAAGCCTTCTCCTGACTAACTGAAGTCACAGCAGGCATGATAGCTTGCAAGTTATTCTTAATCACCCTGCTAACTTCCACAAGAGTATTAAACTTTTTAATCAGCTGTGGAGTAGCCCTGTCACTAATCAGGGGCTTTAACCCAGTCTCAAACTGCTTACATCTCTAGGGTTCATCATCATATCTCTAGAGATAAAAAGAATACAAAGATAACTCAATAAATTTAGCCACATACTGATCTATAGTCATCTCATCTATTTACTTCAACCCCATAAATTCCATCTCTTTCTTTTTTCTCATTAAATTGGGAAAATATTTTTCATACAACTCCACTAAGAAGCTTTCCCAATTAATCTGAATATTCTTAGTCTGCAACAAGGGTTTTGTGCTGCACCACCACTTATCGACTTCTTTTTGTAACATAAATATGACGACCTGAGCTTTTTGTTCTATGGTACAATCATCAATGAAAATATTTTCTCCAACTTCATAACCCAGGCCTCTGCCTTATTTGCATCCAACTCCTCGACAAATGAAGGTGGACTGTTCTTCCTAAATTGATTCAACAATTTTTGAATAGATGGCAAAGTTTGGACTAGCTCCTGATGAAGTGTAGGTGGAATGCCAGAGGTAGATGGCTAGGGTACATGGGCTTCTCTCCTCATTTCTTCTTGTCAAGCTAGGGCATCTTGCAATTGCATGATCATATCATGCTAGTGCCACATGATATGCTACTTCTTTTCCAGCATTTCCTATTATTGGCCCATCATGGTCTCTTATCTATCAAACCTCTCCATGATGGTGCCTAAAGGGTCCTTAGACTCATCCCTTTGAGCCCTAAGTGGCCTGCCCCTGCCTTGTCTAGTCTCTACCATCTTATCTAAAAAGAAGCATAACCTTAGTGCACAATTACATTTCAAGCACATATGCATATATATTCCATCACTTCCATGGCATTTCACACCAAACATAGGCTAATCAGACCATTCAAGAGCTAAATACTGAGCAAAAGTGTCTGAACCTTTGCTCTGATACCAAAGATGTAATACCATACTCCCTTTATCTCCATATTCTCACATTTAAGCCTAAATTCACATGGTGCCAAAGAAAATGAATAAAAAAATAGTATTTTTATGTGTTACGTAGCATTTTAAGAATTCATACTTCGCCCATGGACCTATCAATAACATTATCTACTTATACTCCATCCATACAATTCATACATATTATAAATCAACCTATAAAACCATGGATTTGAAGCCAAAAACTAGAAAAATGGCATTGTACTCGTTGGTTAAGAATTCAGATTTTTGACATCAACTTTGGAAAGTTATAATTTTTCTAAAACCTTGAGTTCTTGTTTCTATGAAACTTGGATATTACATATCTACATGTACATTATCAAATTTCTAGACTAATATCTTGATGGCTTTGATCTTGCTAAGTCTTTATCTCATTATCTTTTTTTGTTTTGCACTTTATCTGACCATGGTTAGTAAGAGACAAAGGGTGAGATTCTAAGGAGAATATCATAGCAGTACTCTACCAATTCCAATATACACATATAATTACTCAAGTAAAGAGATATGCATGGTCAAAAATATCATAGAACATTATAGAATATCATAACACATCATAACATAAACTTAGATATGGCCATATCATATGTGCAATCTAGCTTAGATTCCTTCCTCTAGGTTAAGGGAGAACTACTACACTCAATCACTCTACCATAGACTTTTCCTTTAGGTTAAAGTAGAACTATTACATTTACTCTCTCTGCCACAAACTTTACCTTTAGGCTAAAGGAGAACTATTACGTTCAATCCCTCTACTACCTTTTCTTAAAGAGAAAAGCCCATAAAATATAACATTAAAAATATAGAAACACAGCTAACTCAAAACATCTTAAAAACATATATCATAAAACATAACCTCAGAAGCAACCAATACACATAATGTAATCTAAGCTTAAGCAAATCAACATGTATATAAAGTAAAAAAGAGTAAACTACTTGATACAAGCTAAGAATCTTGACTAAAGAACTATTCCTTTTGTTCTTTCACTTTACTCTTCTCAAGTCTACACACACATAAGCATGTGGTTGTACTAGCTTGGCTTAAACAAATCAATTAAGATACAAAATAGCTAATTAGGACCTATTCTATCTCATTCTATCAATATATACACAGTAAAACTTAAAGTATGATTTAAGTTACTTTAAGAGTCTTAAAGTGCCTATTCCCATTTGCTACACTTTATGTAGCAATTCTATCATTTATCTATCTCATTTTTACTTACTTTTCATGGCTAAAACAAGCCTAAAAACTTAGTCACATCACTTATTCCATTCTTAAGGCACATTAGGGTTTTTATGGAACCATACTTTTAACATCATCAAATTTTATTCTTTTTCTCAAACCATTTATTCATCTAGCTTTTATATCACTCCCTTAGGCCTTTTAGTTTATGAGATGAAATTAAAAACTTTCCTAAGTGCCTTTTCATCACCTAGGCCGAGAGCTCCTTCCATGAGTTGAACTTCAAAATTTTGTTTGTTTAAAAAGGAACTTAGGGTCATTAGAATACCCATAATTTATTTCTAGTTCAATTTAGGGTCCATAGTGCCTTAAAATAGCTCAATTCACACCTATATCACTGGCTACCTAAATTTACGTGCAATCAAGATTTTAATCAATTTAATCAACTTTAGTTGTTCTAGTGATTTTATTTAGTCATATAATGATGAAAAATATCTTACTCTCTTAATATAATTCTAAATATTTAAATTCCTAATTTTCTCCTATTACATTTTGAGAACTCTTTTTAGTCACCCTTAAATTAGATTTTAACCATTTCTAAGTCTCTTTCCTCATCTAATGGGGCTTTTACTTTCTCTCATCACTTCTTATAACCTTATCTCAGAGTCTAGCCAAGTATAAAAATACTAGATATTACAAGTGTTTGTGTGATAGTCATTATAGTTTTGTCCTTTTCCACGCAAATCATAAATTGGAAGGGACTATATTAACACTTAACTAATCAACCCTTTCCATTACCATGTCTAACTTAGTTTTAAAGAGTTAATGCTATCCATCTCTATAATTCTTATAGCTTTTATAGGAAAGTGCATTTCACTAGGCTAGTGGTAACAATTTATGGCCATCTTTTCAATGATGGCTATTACCTCATCAATTGATCTTCCTATCAAACATCCACCCACAGAGCATCCCAATTAAACTTGTCTAGGTGGCTTAGACCTTGATAAAAATTCTATGCTGTAAACCAATCCTAGATCCCATGGTGTAGGCACCTTCTCTACAAGTCCTAGTAATGTTCCCAGGCCTTATATAGTGATTCACCTTTTAATTACTCTAAGTTATGAATGCCATTCCAAATTTTGGAGGTTTTACCAAGTGGGAACTATTTAGCTAAGAAGGCTTGTGATAAGTCATCCCACGTGGTAAAAAAGTTAGGTAACATGGAATCATACACAATGTAGCCTTGTCTCTTAATGAAACAAGAATAACTTGAGTCTGATTGTATTATTTAAAACCTTGTTCATCTTTATTGCATCAAATACTCTCAAGAACTGGGTTAGAGTGCATTTGAGTTTTCATGTATTCCTCCTCCAAATGTTTTTTGCTACATCATCTAGATCATTCTAGATTTTATCTCAAATTTATTTACAACAACTACCAAAATAATACCATTGTTAAATCATCTTGCATCCAGCATTACAGGGTCACACACTTATCATCAATGATGATGACCAGCCACCATTTCTTGCTTTAAATTATCAACCTAAGTTTCTTGCAACATCTTTCCTTGTCTTCTTCTAGAGTGGAGCATGCACTTTAGCTTTGGATCAAACTCTTTCAGCACAAGGACTGATAAGCAACTCATAGGCCTAATCACCTTTAATTTAATTTTTTTAATTACTAAAAGAAAATTTTGTAAACTAATAAGGTTAATTATTATATTGATATTGATAGTGCCTTCCCTAGTAATAAGGCTAAAAACTTATTGTGAAAAAATCTATAAGTGTACAAATCGAGCAAGTAATACAAAAATGAGTCAAAAGTCATCCAATAAGGAATGTTAATCAATCACTAATTTTTTTAACTACCTTATTATTTAGAAAAATAGCAAATTCAAATTAACTTGCTCTAAAACTAAATCTAATTAATTATCAAATTAAAAATTACTCAAACTAAATTAACTAATTCAATGCTAAAATTTACTAAACTTATCAATCAAAATTAAAAATTCTAAAGCCTAGAATCCTTTATTTACTTACTAAACCTAAATAACAATGAATGTATGTAATTGAATTTATTCGAACTAACAATAATTCCTTAATTAAAATGAAATCCTTTTTCAAGGTAAAGCACATGTGCTCTATGCTAAGCCTAAGTCTACTTTCATAATCTTAAACTTAACATAATAACCTATTAAGGTCAAGAAATCAAAAGTTAAGCTTACATGTGGCAGCTTGGTATGCACATAGTTTACAAATTGCTCAAGCACAATTGTTCCCTAAGTCAATTGTCCTAATGATCTATTATTACAATTGATCTCTTAATCCTCTCACAATAAATCAAATAACAAATGGTGTTTGGGTATTCGTATGAAAGTAATGCAAAGCAATAGATTAATCCGAATAAAATATTACAAGAGAATCTCTAAATAAACTTATTCACATCTAAACCCCATAACAGGGAGTTCAACTACTCATAATTAAAACTAAAATCCTAAAAATAAAAGAAATCAAATTCATTTATCAAAATAAAGTTAACAAAAAAAGAAAGCTAAGAAAAAAAGAAAATTATGGCATAATAATTCTTTAATGGAACTCTTGATCACTCAAGCATCACTCCAAGTCCCTAGAGATTTTTTCTTTATTGTAGCATCTATCTTATTATTCTTATTTTCATTTTTATCTGCCTCTACCTTAGGGTTTCCAATTTTCTTCCAAAAATACCTTTAAGCTTTCTTGAAACTAATGAGATTTTGTTGCACATGGCCTAGTCAAGTATAATGTACCAAACGCACAGGTTGACTGTGTAGCATTAATTTTCATTTTGATTTTGTATGGCCTGATGCAAAAGTACATGGAGAAGCTATGCAATGCTCTATTTCTCCTACTTGCTCCTATAAGAGTGTTCATTGGCCCATGTTCTCCTGCTTCAAATGTTGCTACTACTACAGCCTTTATTGTTACACCTTTTACAAATGTGAGTGGAAAGAGAAAACCCTCTATAACCAAGTCTAATGTTTAGGAGCATTTCAAAAAACTTCCATAATATGAAACTAAAGGGGAATATGGAGCTATATGTAGATACGGTGAGGCTTCTTATACTTGTCACCCAACTAAACATGAAACAAATTCTTTGAATAGGCATTTAAAACCATGGACTAAGAACCCACGTAAGGCAAAAAATCAACATATTTTAGCATACACTCAGCCTTACAGGGGAGATAATGCAAGGGGGTCGGAAGAACTTTGGTTCTTCACACATATAATCTAGATGAATATCGAAGGGCTTTAACTAAATTTATGATATGTGATAAGATGCCTTTTCCAATTATGGAAGGGAATGAGCTTCGAGAGTCATTGAATCATCTAGAATCTAGATTTTCAGTTCCACTAAGAATAACGGTTGCCAAGGATTGTTTAAAATTCTACCATGAAGAATCCAAAAAGTTAAAATATTTGTTAAAAAAAATCATGTGCTTGTGTGTTCCTCATTACAAATACTTGGTCATTAATTCAAAATTTTAACTATCTGTGCCTAACTACTCATTTTATTGATGAACATTAGAAATTGAAAAAATAGATTCTAAACTTTTGTATAGTTGAAAACCATAGGGGTGACACCACAGGAAAGGCAATTGAGAAGTGCTTGTAGGAATAAAGGATTGAAAAAGTTTTCACCTTGACCATAGATAATGCGAGCTCCAATGGCACAATTGTGGCATACTTGAGAAAATGACTGCAAAATTGGAATGGGCCAGTATGTGATGGCGATTATCTATATGTGAGGTGTAATATACGATTCTCCAAAAATGAGAGAAAATGTAAGAAACGTAACGTACGGTTTCTCTATAAATAAACAAAATTCATCAAATACAAAAGCAAGTCCCCCGAAATGACTTAGTTAAGGTCCTAAAAAATTTGGAAAGCATTCTAGACTCCTAAAAATGAGAATCCCAAGTTTAGACAGAGAGAAAAATGCAACTAGAATGAAGAAATGAAATATAACGAAAGGTTGACGAAACATAAGGGCATCTTCGTCATTTTGAAAAAATTTTGAAATGTACACAAGAGGAATTTTTAAATGAAAGTTTTGAGTTCTTTGGGGTTCTCAGAGGCCCTGAAAACTATGGAAAGCCCTGGGATAGTTAAAACCCTTCCGATGGATGTTTTCTAATATTGGTTGACCCAAACTTTAACTGATTCTTTCAGGAAGGTTTTAGCTTCGATTCGAGTGATTCCAAAGACATTTTACTAAATTGGGAACCTAAATTTCATAATCGAAAAGACAGTTCTAAAAAAGAATCTAAAACAAATTAGAAACAAAAATGCCAAGAACGAATGGCAAAATAAGAATTTTTGAAAAGTCTTTCTTCCTCCAACCTATATATAAGTGGCGCCCCACCTCCTCATTCATTCAACCCATGATGTTTCTGCCCTAGACCAGAAGAAAACCCTAAGGGATGAGGCGCACCAAGAAGAGGGTGAAGGAAGGAAAAAGACAAGGTAAAAAGCATGAAATTTTAGTATTTTTTCATGCTCTTTCTCTTGCAAACCTCTTCTTATCCATTTCCTTTTCTTTCCTATGATTATATTGAAGTACATGAATCTATTTTAAGGGAGGAACAAAGGGGAAAATTCGGATTTGAAGAGAGAAGGCCAAGGAAAGTGAAAATCAAGCAAGAAAATAAGGAAAACAAGGTAAATCTCCCATCTCATGGTAGCTACTCCTCCCCCCTTCTTCTCCCTATTTCACCCCATTTATGTAGATGCAAGAGGGCTGGAATTTTGAGGAGAACCAAGGGTGAATTCAAGAAAAGGCCATGGATTTTCAAGGTGGCAAACCTAGGGTTTCATGGGTTCTCTTAAAAATTTGATTTAATGTAATTACTCCTAGGCCTAAATTAATGTTTAAATGAGTTCTTAAGATCCCTAGAAGTCTCCCTATATGCATCTTCCATGTAGAAAACAAAGCAAACTTCCATGGAGGCTAAATGGTGCATAGTTTCAACCAAAGGGGATTGAGACACCTAGGGAGAGTTTTAAACTTTTTCCAAGCCCATTTTTGAGTCATTTATGATGGGAGAATATGAGAGGAAGCCTTGAAAAAATTTTAGAAACCATAGATAGTGAGATGGCCTTATATGTTCCATAATATGACTTAAAGAAGCAACAAGTAGTTAGGCTCTTTGTTTCAATTGTGTGATGACTCCAAGAGGCTTAAAAGGAGTCAAAGATTATATATGAAAGGAAAGAATGGAGCTTAAAATTTATTTAATAGATGTTGCTTCATTAGGTGCATTCTTGGAACCATAAAGAGGTTTATAGATCAAGTTAGTGTTTAAGGAAGATGTGTGGCCTTAGAATTAACTCCATAAACCTAATTGACTTTCATGAATTGTATTTAGGCCAAGAGAAATGATCTCCACCTTCTTGGATGTGTGAAGTCAAGGGAGAGGATTTAAGACTCAAGGAAAAAAGTGTATAAATGTAAGCAAGGTAACTCTCTCCACCTTCTCTCATGCATGAATGTGTGCTTATATTGTCTTTGAATGTGTGTAAGTATGTTTTAAGCTATGAAAAGTATTTTAATATAAGCTCTTATTCCATAGTACCATAATGATGATTTATGTATGCAAATGATGTTTTATATGCTTACCTTTGTTTGTTTGAGTTTGGAGAAGCCAAGAACCATTTAGTCATGGTGAGAATGAGCCAAGAACCCTAAAATTTGGTTGAGACAAAGTAAAGAGTCTCCCAAGAGTGAGGTTAACTCCCAAGAGTAAGGTTGAGTCAAAAACCTCTTAAAGAAAGTAGGTGAAGTAAGTCCAAGATCCACAAGTGAATGGGTGAGGCTAATCCACTCACTTAACAAGCCTATGTATGCTATATATGATGTGTTCAAATGTCAAAAATGTTTTATGAATGCTTACATATGTCAACATGTCCATGCATACATTTTTAAGGCTTATTTGCATATTTTATGTGTGATTGAAAGGGAGATGGGCTATTGAAATTTTTTGAATCTCATTCTCTCCTCTCCAATATTCTAACATGCTAGGTGGACCAAGAGAACAAGGAAATGGGAGTCAACCACTTAACAGATGAAAATATGACATTGAAGTGTATGGAGCTTGCTTCTTTAAGGCCATATAAGTGGCAAATATTGTAGCCTATTATTTTATATGACTTATGACCTCTTGAGCATGTGTAATTATGTTAATATGTTATGTATAAATGAGAGCTAAGATTATATGTATAGAAATGTGCAATTTGGACATATAATGGCAAACCAGTATTATGGAAATGTATGTATAAATGGAAGTGGAGTGGTCAAATTGAGATGCATGAGGTTTGGGGCCACTTGGGCAATTCACACAAGTCATATTCATACTTTTAAACTTGCCCAAGATGTAACACCATAATTTCCTAGCTTGTCTCATGCTATTCTCATATCCATTACCATGCATTTCATAAAAGAGGTAAGAAAATGGTATTATAAAGTGAATAAAATTGCATTACGCTATGCATAGATTTTTTCATTTGGAGTTCAGTGGGCCATATGAGCTCATACATCACATTCTGATATTTAATTACATGAATACAACTCATTTGCATCATGAAAAATGGCCTACATCTCAAGGAACTCAATGGGAAGCTCAAAATACACACATTTATTCTTGGCCAGATTTTGCCTCTTTTCTGTCCAAACTTTGAAAAATAATAACTAATTCTAGAAAAATTAAAATCATGTATTCTTGGCCATTATGGAAAGCTACACATGTCTACTTTATGATAAAAATATTTTCAGACCATAACATCTAATACAGAGGACGTTTGACATTCGAAATGGTCCAGAGGTCAAGCTGTCTACTGGTATTGTCACATATTTCTGCAATAAACTTCAAAAATGTCCAATTAATTCCATAAAAATCCAATCCATGCAATTCTACCAATATGGAAATCTATCGATGTTAGCTAGAGGAAAAAGATAACTCTAGACTAGCTCAGGCACTCCCAAACCTCGAAATTTAATAGAACAGTAACTGAGGTCGGGTGAAATTCCTGATATTGGACAGAATCTTTAAAAATTCATATCTCTCTCTCTTGACATCCAAATGAGGTGCTTCCACACAAGTCCCTGGGAATGTCTAGTTTTTCTATATAAAATTTTGTGGTAATTAGACATCATTGGAGCCCTGTGTGACGGATTTCATTTTCGGACTAGTATGAATAGTACCATTACCAAAATTAGAATTTTTGCCAACTTTGAAAATTCCTCAAATATTCTGTAGACCTCAAAAAATTTCATACTTTAGCTTCCCAAAAAGCTCTAAATTCATGCCAAATCTCAAATCAAGAAGAGCTCATTTGGACAAAAAGTGATATAGGGTTCTAAGATAGCAAATTTATGCCCCATATAGGGTACCAAAATGTCCAAATGGCTTCTCTCAATGTTTGGCACCTCTTGGGCAAGTCTAAAAGCATGAATATGACTTGTTTGAACTCTTCAAGTAGTCCCAAACCTCATGCATCTCAATTTGGCTATGCCACTTCCACATATACACTAGTGCCTCAAACTTTGAAGAAGTAAAAATGGCCATTTCATACTCATTTTACATTCTAGTATTCACATGCCATAATCTCTCATTCATACATGATACATCAACATATTTATACATATTCATGACCTCATAGAACATATACAACCACAAATTACAAAATTTGCCATTCATATAGCTTTAAAGTAGCTAATTCCATACACTTTAATATCCTACTCTCTTCTCCCAAGGGGTTGGCTTCCATTACCTTGCTCTCTTGGTCCACCTAGCATGTTAGAACATTGGAGAGGAGGGAATGAGATTCAAAGAATCCCAATGACTCGTCTCCCATTCAATCATACATAATGGATGCAAACAAGTCTCATAAATGCATATATGGTTATATGGACATATGTAAATATTCAAGAAGCATATCCATCATTTAAGAAAGTCATACATAGCATACAAAGGCTTACCAAACAAGTGGATTGGCATCACCCAATTTCTTGTGGATGTTGGAGTTGTCTCACCCATTCTTTAATGCATTCTTGGACTCAACCATATTTTTGTGAGCTCATTTTGCTTTTAGGAGACTCTTTGCTTTGTTTCAACCAATCTCAAGGGTTCTTGGCTCATCCTTACCATAGCTAAGAGTTCTTGGCCTCACCACACTCAAGCAAACCCAAGCACACATCAAAACATCATATGAAACATAATATGTCATCATAAAACCATGGCATATGAAATCATGCTATCATACTCTTCATAGCTTAAAAATATATATACACACATTCTAAGATAAGCTAAGCATACATCCATGCATGAGAGAAGGTGGAGAGAGCTACCTTGCACACAATCACACAATTTTCCTTTTGAAATTCCCTCCCTTGCTTTGGCCACACACACAAAAACTTGTGAAGATGATTTCTCTTGGCCTAACACAATTTATGGAAGCCAATTAGGTTCATGAAATAATTTCTAAGGTCACACAACTTGCTTAGATACTAGGTTGTCTTATAAACCCTATTATGGTCTATAAATTCATCTAATGAAGCAACACCCCTCAAATAAATTCTAGGCTCCATTCTTTCCTTTCAAATATGATTCTTGACTCCTTTTTAGCCTCTTGGAGTTATCACACAATTAAAACAAAGAGCCTAACAACATGTTGCTTCTTTAGGTCATAATATGGAACCTAAAGCGTTAACTCACTTTCTATGAGTTTTGAATTTTTTCCAAGGCCTCCCTTCATATTCATTCATCATATATGACTCAATAATGGCCTTAGAAAAATCTTAAAACTCTCTCTAACTACCCTAACCTTACTTGGCCGAGACATAGGGCTTGTTTGGCCTTCATGGAATTTGCTTGGTTTTCTTGAAGGAGGAAGCATGTAGGGAGCATCTTAGGGATCTTAGGAGCTCATCAAGATATCAAATCAAATTTTACAAGGAACATATGAAACCTTAGACTTTGCATCTTGAATTTTCATGGTTATTTGTTAATTCTCTTTGCATATTCTTAATCTTCACACCCTTTTCCTAAGAATACCCCTTAGTTCAGCTCAAACACCAAGCCCTCTTATGTTTTCTTATATAGGGAAAAATGGGTAGAGAAGGGAAGCAAGAGGTATCAACTATGAAAAAAGAAATTACCTTGTTTTTCCTTGTTTTCTCACTTGAATCTTGTGTTCTTTGAGCTCCTCTCTTCAAATCCGAATTTTTTCCTCAATTTCTCCTTTAAAATAGATCCATATACTTCATTATAATCATAGGAAATAAAGGAGAATGAAGAAGAAGAGGTTTGGAAAAGAAAGAGCATGAAAAACTACCAAGAAACCATACCTTAAAGCTTGAATTTCTTCTCCTCTTCTTCTTCCCTTAGTGTGCCACTCTCCTAGGGTTTTTCCTTTGATTTTGGGCAGAACAATCTAAAGCTAAATGAGGGAGAGTATAAGGCGCCACCTATTTATAAGGGAAGAAGAAACACTTTTTAAAAAATTTTCATTTTCCCTTCGTTCTTAGTATTTTCATTTCTCCTTCATTTTAGCTCCTTTTTTAGAATCGTCTTTTTCATTATAAAATTTAGGTTTCTAATTTAGTAAAATGCCTTCGGAATCACTCAAATCGGAGCTAAAACCTTCCCGAACGATCTGTCAAAGTTCAGGTGCACTAACATTGGAAAACGTCTACTGGAGGGGCTTTAGCTATCTCAGGGCTTCCCATAGTTTTTAAGGCCTCTGAGAACCGTGGGAAACTCAAAAATTTCATTTAAAAAGCCCTCCTGTATGAATTCCAAAATTTATTCAAAATTACGAAAATACCATTATGTTTCATAAGTTTTCCATAAGAAATTGTTTCTTCATTCTAGCTCCATTTTTTTTTTCTGTCTAAGCCTGGGATTCTCATTTTTAGGAGTCTAGAATACTTCCCAAACTTTTTGGGACCTTAGCTACATCATCTCGGGGGACTTCTTTTTGTATTCGGTGAATTTCATTCGTTAATAGAGAAACCGTAAGTTACATTTCTCACATTTTCTCCCATTTTTAGAAAACTAGATATTGCACAAGAGGTGCCAAACATCAAGAAAGACCATTTGGGCACACTTGGTATCTAATATGGAGTAAAATTGACCATATTGGAAACTTATACTACTTTTTGTCTAAATGAGCTCTTCTTGATCTAAGATTTGACAGGCAATTAGAGCTTATTGAGAACTTTTTGGGAAGCTAAAGTATAGAATTTTTGGAAGTCTATGGAATACTTGATGAATTTTTAAAGTTAGAAAATTTTTTGATTTTGGTCAAGGGTACTGTTCATACTAATCCAAAAATGAATTATGTCACTTAGGGGGCAAATGATATCCAATTGCCATGAAATTTTATAGGAAGAAACTAGACATTTCCAGTGACTTGTGCCAATTAAAATCATCCCATTTGGATGTCTAGAGAGGGAGATATGAATTTTTAAATTTTCTATCCAATATCAGGCTCCCAGACTGACCTCACGTGCTGTTTGATTGGGTTTCGAGGCCTGGACATATCTAAACTGGTTTAAAGTTATTTTTCTCCTTTATCTAACATCCATAGATTTCTCAATTAGTATCATTTGCATGGATTGTAGTTTTGTGGAATTAATTGGATATTTTTTAAGTTTGTAACATAAAGTTGTGATAGTACCAGTAGCTAGCTAGACCTCTGCACATTTTCGAATGTCAAACCTCTTTTGTGTGATGTTTCATGGCCTGATTATATTTTTAATATAAATTATACATGTTTAGCTTTCCAGAATGGTAAAGAATGCTTGATTTTTATTTTTCTAGAATTAGTTATGATTTTCCAAAGTTTGTGATAGAAAAGACAAAATTCTGGCCGAGGCTATTTCATGAAATTACATATATTCCCTTGCCTTGCATGAGTTGTAGGCCACTTTTGGTGATGGAAATGAGTTGTATCTATATAATTAAATATGAAAATGTGATACATGAATCCATGTGGCCCACGGGACTCCAAAAGAAAAATTTATGTATAGCGTAACTCAAGAAAACTCATTATTTTATATGCCATTTTCTTATGATCCTTGAGAAGTGCATGGCATGAGGCATAGAATTTGCATGAGAAATGATAGAAAGTTATGGTGTTACATGAGGTGTTGTGCTTATATTCTAAACTTGGTGGCAAATTATGGGTTAAAAGATTTGCATGACTCTATCTTTGTCATTCAGAATGTTGTTAGATATGTTAGCTCTTCTCTTATAAGACTTTAAAAATTCAAGAGTTTTGTTTAAAAAGAAAAAAATAAGCTCTGAGAGTTTTTTGTATCTAGATGTTATGAATAGGTGAAATTCCACCTACATGATGTTAGAACATGCCATAAAGCTTTAAAAAGCATTTGAGAGAATGGAAGATGAAGATGAGGCCTATAATGCATACTTTAGAGAAGATGATAATCAAATTTGTCCTCCTATGGCATATGATTGGAGTAATGCTTTTGTATTTATTGAAATTTTAAAAGTCTTTTACAATATTACATTAAAATATAGTGGATCATTGTATGTAACATCAAATGTATGCTTCTATGAAATTACTTATATTCAAACCATGTTGCAAGTGAGTGTTTGTGTCTACAAATCCCTCTACTGGGGATATGGCTAAGAATATGCAAAAGAAATATGATAATTATTGGGGAAAGCTAGAAAACATAAATCCTTTGTTAGAAATTAGGGCCGTGTTAGACTATAATTATAAACTTGCACATATGAACACTGCTTTTGATGATATATATATCTTGATCAGGATATGTGTGGGACCATCAGAAAAAAGATCAAAGATGCCTTGTATTATTTATATGAGCAATATTCTATAGGGATTGCTAATGAATCAATTGAAACTAATGAATATTGTAGTGGATCTGATGGAAGGGATGCAATGTAGAGGATACTAGCATATGTTGATCTAAAAAACAAGTGGATTGCATCAAAGAAACTAAAATTTACTTATGAGCAAAAAATAGAGTTGAATCAATATCTTGCAGTTGAGTTAGTTAAGGATGAAGGGTCTTTTGATACCTTGGCATGGTGGAAAGAAAATTCTAAAAAATATAAAGTGCTCTCTATGGTTACATGTGATGGGTTAGCCATGCCAATATCCACTATGGCTTATGAGTTTGCTTTTAGCACTAGTGGGCATGTGCTTGATGTATTCAGGAGTTTATTATCACAAAAAATGATTGAAGCACTCATTTACACCCAAAATTGGCTATCCCTTAAAGAGTTTAATTTTAATGATTGTGATTTTGATCAATATAAAGAGTTTTAGAATATTATTAAATCAGGTAAGCTTCATACTTTTAGAATAAATTGGTTATGATGCATTCTTTCTTGTGTGTTTGACTTTCTAATTTTCTATTATTTTATTTTTTATGGAGATTTCAAGAGGAACAAGTGCTACCAAAGATGTTACAAGCATTGATTGATGTGCTTTTGTTTAACTTCCTAATTTGCTATTTATGTATCATATTTTCTATTTTATGACTCTTAGAATAATATATTTTGGATTAGTGGTTTCATTTGATTATTATTTATTAGTAGTTAATCGTGATTTTGGCAATGCAATAGTAGTTTTAGCCTGAAATTGACTTTGATTCTCCAATAGTTGATTGGCCACTTATTAAAAGCTTTATGTATGAGTACTTTGATAACGATGTTGGCTTTTTGAAGGATTCGATGGATCATTTACTGTATTTTAAGGTTTTTTTATGTTTTAATTATTTTTGGATTTTTGGTCTATTTTTCTTCCAATTGTTAATTTTCTGCTTATTGGAAATGTTATGAATGTGCACTTTGATAGAAATGGTGACTTTGGCAAGGCAAATATTAGATTATTTCTTTTGTTTTTAGGCATGTTATTATTTTAAGTCTTTATAATATTTTTAGTCCTTTGTCTTTTGGATTGTAATGTATAATTGAATGCTTGATGAGAGCCTTTGCTAAAAAAAATATATCAACTCTATATTTGGGAGTATTAACTTTTGTTTTAAGTACCTTTATTTTTGTCTAAAATTGGCTTTCGATTTGTGAATAGTTGATTTGCTATTTGCTAAAAACAAAATATATTTTTTCTAGGTTTAACCAAGAAAAAGAAGGAAACAACTTACCTGAGCCATTTGAACCCGCCCTACCCAGCCATAAAATTGAACTTGTACAAGCCAGGCTAGGCTACAAGCATAAAAACAAGTCTAATGTCTTAATCAAGCCAGGCATCAGGCTTATTAAATGCCTAGCCCGACCATGCCCATGAACAGCCCTACTTTCTAAGTATGATTATTATATTCAAGCAAGAGAAAATGAAATTAAAAAAAATGCATTTGAATTTAATAGCAAAAAACGATGATTTGAGGTAGTGAACAATGTTTTTTAAGGAAAATTGTCAGACAAATTGAGTTTGGCTAGTTGGATTGGATCCACCTCAGAAAGATACCCAAAATTAAAAAAAAAAAACCTTAATTAAACCACCAAGCTTTAAATTATCACACTTTGAAGTTTTATCCTCTATATCTACATTTTCTTTCTATTTCCTCTTTCAAACCCACTTTTTTTCATTTTTATATGTAAATCTAAAAAAAAACATGTCAAAACATGTTGTCATATGTAATATCTTACGATTTGATAATTCAAAATAGTCCATAAAAGAGTGGGATAAAGTACTTAAAGGGGTCATGAGCCTAAAGAAAGATAGTATGAATTAACGAAAATTGAAATTAGAATTGTATGATTAATGAAAGAGAACCCTGGAGTAAAATAAATTGAGACAAATTAAAGTTAGAATGTTAAATAGAGCATATAGAATAAATTGAAACATAGTGGCAAAATTATAATTTCGAGCAACTATTTGAAAACTTAAATAAGGGAGTTTTAAATCATAAAATTGACCTCACTACGATATTTAGAGGCCTAGAAAATCA
The DNA here is from genome assembly GCA_026724425.1 of Erythrophleum ivorense. NCBI lineage: Eukaryota > Viridiplantae > Streptophyta > Magnoliopsida > Fabales > Fabaceae > Erythrophleum > Erythrophleum ivorense. The sequence continues at coordinate 34,821,738 of JAIUCV010000008.1, forward strand.
TAGGAACTATCAGAATGGTTAAAACCCTTTTGGTTTATAATTTGGGTCATCAGTTGACCAAAACATTGATTGGATAGTTTGATAAGGTTTTAAATCTAAAAAATTTTCAAATAAATGCTTTTAATAAACTAGAGAGTGTCTATTTTCATATGAAAGAAATGGTTTCAAAAAGGGATACGAAATGAGCTCAAATAGAGAAATTGAAATTATGAGACGTGACGGGAATTTTGAAAATTGTTAAAAAAAATCCTCCCTTCTTTTTTATATGTCATGCCACCTCATCCTCTTCTTTAAAACCAACCTTGAGGATTCTGAACCAACACCCATGGATGTCCAAAGAGGAGGAAGAAAGAGGAGAAAGAAAAGGTGTAACAACCAGCAAAAAAAAAGAAGAAGAAAAGAAGAAGCTCAAATATTTTCGAAGTCCTGAAATTTTCTAAGTCTGCTAGCTATAATGAAAAATGGCTTAGCTATAGTGAATGTACCTGTTCGCTTAGTCTGGCTATAGCGAGAGTGCCTTTTAGCTATAGCAAGAATGCTTCTAGCTATAGCAAGTGCAGGTATCCCATACAAAAACCAAGGGGTTCTTCGCCATAGCGCGCGTTGTAGCGAAAACAGGGGTCTAAGACTGATACTTGCTTGTTGTAGTGAAGGTTATTCTTCACTATAGCGAGGGTTCGTCCGAAAAAGTGTGAAAAAGAGAGAATTTGACTTCTTAAAGCGTCCAAATCTATTCCTTTTTTTTAACTGACCGAACCTTCGACCAAAAGAGAGAAAAGGGCTGTGGAGAGAGAGAGAATAAGAGAAGGAAGGAAGAACAAGGAAAAGGTAAGCAAGCTTGAGATTTCCCTAACTTTTCTTCTTAGAATCTTGTTCTTCTTTCTTTGCCCTTTCTTTCTATGGTTTTGGTTGTCGAATTAGTTGGGTTTTGGGCTTGGGTCAGAAGAAGGAAAGTGGAAAACCACTCTTGAAGAAGGTTAGAACTCATGTAGCTTTACTTCCTTGTTTTCCCTAGGTATGTTGGTTCTACCAACTTGAGAGCATGAGAGAGAGGAAGAGTTAGTGAAATTCTAGAGAGAGAAAGAACCCCTAGTTTCTTATATGCTTGGTAGGGTTTGCTATAAAGAAACCCCTAGCTTTGTGAATAAGTGTTGAGTTATGAGAGAGTAATTCCATACTCTTGTGTGTCTAGGCTCAAGAGAAGCACTTCCATCTAATTGTGATTGTGAAATCAAGGAGGGAGAAGACAAATTGAAAGGGGAGGCTTGTGTTAGCCTATAAGGTAGCTCTCTCCCCCTTTCTCTCATGCATGAATGTGTGTTTAGCTTGTTTTAGAATATGTGCATGTGTATTTTTCAAGTTATGAAAAGTATGCTAGCATGCCTTTACATGTCATGATCCTTGATGCTATGTTATGTGTTAAATGAATCCATGATGTTTGTATAAGTTTGCTTGAGTGTAGAAAGGCCAAGAACTCTTCCCTTGGATGAGGATGAGCCAAGAACCCTCGACCTTGGTTGAGACAAAGCAAAGGGTCTCCCAAAATCAATGTAGACTCCCAAGAGTATGGTTGAGTCCAAAGTAATCAAGAATGGGTGAGGCAAGTCCAAAATCCACGAGGAGAAGTGTGAGGCCAATCCAAACACTTGGTGAACCCTTGAATGTCTTGTATGCTTGATTCACATGCCAAGGTTGCTTTTAAAATGTCTATCACTTTCACTTTTCCATACATGCATTTGAAAAGATTGCTTTGCACCTATTATGTATGATTGAATGGGAGATGAGCTATTAGGATTCTTTGAATCTCACTCCCTTCTCTCCACTATCCTAACATGCTACGTGGACCAAGTGAACAAAGACATGGGAGCCACCAAGCTTGAAGCTAGGGAAATCAGCAAAGGATTTGTGAAATAGCCATTTTGTCACTATTTTGTTGTTAAGAGATGTAATCTAATGATATACATAGGGTGTGCACTTCTGAATACTTGTAAATGGATGTACTTATGGTATATGTATGAGAATTAGAACTATAGTGCATGATGTAGCAAGTTTTTAGTATGAATAGCAAGATCTTGGCATTATGTACATGGTGTATGTTTTGGTGTGGGAGAGTGAGCTTTGCAAATCTGGGTTGTTAGATATTTGAGCCATGTTTGATAGCCTATGTTGATGCTTTCCCACGTGCTCATAGAGCCTTAGGAGTAGGAGAAGTAAATTTGAACCCTTGGAGCCCTCTTTTAACAAAAAAATTGACATTATGTCAAAGTCTGACCAAATAACCTCTTCTTGACTGAAAATTTGGCATGTGATTAGATCTTGCCTAGAGCTTTTTGGGAAGCCAAATATCAGGTCATTTGGAGGTTTGTGGAATTTTCTATGATTTTTCAAAGTTAGTATCAGAATTTCGGATTTGCACCAGTACTGTTCATTTGGTCAGTTGTATAATTGTGTCATCCGAGGGGCAAACATGGTCCAATGGCTACGAAATTTTATAGGAAGAAAATAGACATTCACAGTGACTTGTAATAATTAGAAGCACCTCATTTGGAGGTCTATAGAAGAAGATATGAATTTTTGAAGTTTCTGCCCAGTGTCAATCATCTTGCCGACCAGAAGTACTGTTCCATCGATTTCTGAGAGCTTGGCTTGATGAACTGATCTGGAAATATTTTTCCTCTCTATTCAACATCCACAGATTTCCATATTGGTATCATTTGCATGTATTGGATTTTTTTGGAATTAGTTGAATATTTTTGAAATTTATATCAGTAAACTGTGACAGCATCAGAATCTAGTCCGACCTCTAGATCAATTCGCATATCAAACGTCCTGTGTATGGGATGTTATCACTTGTACATATTTTTATCACGAATTATACATCCCAATATTTCCATAATGTCTAAGATTTCATGTTTTCAATTTTTCTAGATTTAGTTATGATTTTCCAAAATTTGCCCAGAAATGGGGCCAAGTCTGGCCGAAAATGAATATACATGTCCCATATCTCTTTTCGGTTTCCATGAGTTGTAGGCAAGTTTTTATGATACAAATGAGTTGTAACAATGCAATTAAATATGAGGAGGCATAGTATGAGCTCACACGGTCTACGTGACACTGAAATGAATTGCTAGATACGATGTAACGTAAAAATATTCATTACCTCCCCTTGCGCTTTTATGAGAAACCTACATCCTCCATGATAGTAAGTCATTGAAAGCCATGAGATGAGCTAGAATTTATGGTGTTACATTTATTGGTATCAGAGCAAAGGTTTAGGCTCTCATTGTGGGTTGTGGCTTGTGTTTATGAGTTGCCTGCATACATATGAGTTTGTTTTCAGATGAATTGAGTGTGTTTGATGGTGGAAGTGTTCCCTAGCTTATGTTAAAGTTTGTTATGCTTCAGTACGATGGTGAACACAAGGAGAGGTCGACCCTCTAGACAGGCTTAGGCTGATGAAACCGGGCCTAGTGATCCAGTTGCTGGAGCCTTACAGTCTATTATGACTTGCCTGGATCAGCAGCAGGCCGTTATCATGCAGTTATAGGAACAGCTTGCTGAGAGAGATAGCCAAGGCCCTACACCTACTCCTCCTCAGCCACCTCCACACTCAGATCGTCCCGAGCACTCAGGGCCGACTCCTATAGATGCACAGCCACACATGTAAGTTGTTGCCCTGATTCCACCAGCTCAGACGCCTCTTGTACCACAACAACCCTCGACCAGAAAGGTTATTACATAGTTCAGGAAGTTCGGGCCTCCCACCTTTGATGGTGAGATGAATGCAGATAAAGCTAAGGCCTGGATTATAGAGCTAGAGCAAATTTTTGAGGTTATGGAGTGCATGTCTGAGCAAAAAGCCAAGATGGCTAGATTTTAGTTATAGAAAGAAGCAAGATATTGGTGGAAAGGCACCGAGCCGATCTTGAGAGCGAGGAACACCCTAATCACCTGGGAGGCATTCCTCGAGGTGTTCTATAAGAAGTACTTCCCAGACTCCATTAGAGATGAAAAGGAATCAGAATTCATTCTATTTAAACAGACTCCGAGGATGTCCATGGACCAGTATGTAGCAAAGTTTATTAAGCTCTCCAGGTATTCCTCCTACTTGCAGAGACATGATGATGAGAGATGGAGGGCAGATAGGTTAGAGAAGGGCTTGCTCCCTGAGATCCAAGATAGGGTTGTGCCACAGAGAATCAAGTACTTTAATACCCTTGTTGAAGTATGTAGAGTAACAGAAACAAATATCAGGATGATGCAACCTACTTCTAGTGCTAGAGCACCTCTTCCCCTCCCTGAGCCCAAGAGATCTAGAGAGGGTTTACAGCCTACAGTGATGAGCCATAGAGGCAGAAAGAGTCAGTGGAACTAGAGGGGCAAGAGAAAGAGGACTCAGTCTAGTAAAGGCAGTGCTCCACCGATCATGTGTCCCCAGTGTGGCAGGAATCACGGTATCAGACCGTACTATGCAGGGCAGAATGTGTGTTTAGATGTGGCAGGCCGAGGCATATAACCAGAGATTGTACCCAGGCTTCTCTACAGGCCCCTCTACAGATCACACAGCTAAGGGAGATGGCTCCTCCTCTTAGACCACAGACCCAGGGTAGAGTCTTTGCCCTATCACAGTAGGGGGCTAGCCGGTCCCCAAGTCTGATTCAAGGTACTATTAAAATAAATGATTTTTCTGTAACTGTATTATTTGATTCGAGTTTTAGCCACTCTTTCATATCATATGACTGTGTTAGGAGGTTGGATCTGAGTATGCATATATTGCCATATGAGTTACATATATCTACCCCCACAGGAAACGAAGCCATCACTTCCCATGCTTGCTTAAATTGTGTGATGTAATTTAATCATTGCCTGACCACCCTTGATTTGATTTGTATGCCCCTTATTGATATTGATGTGATCATTGGTATGAACTGGATGTCTGTAAATAATGCTACATTAGATTGTAGTCACAGGTGTATTACTTTACCTGAGTGTGGGATTGTGCCTAGTACTAGGGCTAAGTTATCTGTTATGACCGACTTCTAGGCTGAGAGATCTCTAGGGCGTGTTGTCAAGGGTATTTGGTTTTCTTTTCAATCCAGGATGAGGTAGAAGAGGGTATAGATGAGATTCCTATAGTGAGGGAGTTCCCAGAGATATTTCTGAAGGAGATTAGTGGACTGCCCCCAGAGAGAGAGGTTGAGTTTCCTATAGCCATTGTACCTGGGGCAGGTCCAGTGTCTAAGGCCCCGTATAGAATGGCTCCCACTAAGCTAGCAGAGCTTAAGAAATAAATAGAGGAGCTTTTAAAGAAGGGTTTTATTAGACCCAGTGTCTCACCATGGGGAGCTCCAGTCTTATTTGTAAAGAAGAAGGACGGGAGCCTTAGGTTATGTATAGATTATCGAAAACTCAATAAAATCACCATTAAGAATAAGTACCCTCTCCCTCGCATAGATGACCTTTTAGATTAGTTAGTAGGAGCATCAGTGTTTTCCAAGATAGACCTCAGGTCTAGATATCATCAGCTTAGGATAAAGGCTGAAGATATTTCCAAGACAGCCTTTAGAACCAGATACGGGCACTATGAATTCTTAGTTATGCCTTTTGAGTTGACGAATGTACCTGCAGTTTTTATGGATTACATGAATAGAGTTTTTAGGCCATATTTAGACAGGTTCATAGTAGTCTTCATAGATGACATCCTCATCTACTCAAAAAGTAGAGAGGAACATGAGCAACACCTGAGATTAGCCCTAGAGACCTTGAGAGAGAAACAGTTATATGCTAAACTTAGTAAATGTGACTTCTGGCTCATTGAGGTTCAGTTTATAGGTCATGTGATCTCCCAGGCAGGGGTCGCAGTAGATCCCCATAAGGTAGAGGTAGTATTATAGTGGGAGAGACCTAGAACAGTGACAAAGATCAGGAGCTTTCTAGGTTTAGCAGGGTATTATAGGAGGTTCATTCAGGGCTTTTCTCAACTAGCGATGCCACTAACCCGGCTTACTAGAAAGAATGTGCCGTTTGTGTGGAATGAGAAATGCAAGAGTAGTTTTCAAGAGTTGAAGCACAAGTTGACCACGGCTCTAGTTCTAGTACTCCCTAACCCTAAAGAAACTTTTATAGTGTACAGTGATGCCTCTAAGAAAGGGTTAGGATGTGTGCTTATGCTGAAAGGCCGAATGGTAGCTTATGCTTCTAGACAGTTGAAATCTTATGAGGAAAACTACCCCACACACGACTTAGAGTTAGCCGCAGTGGTATTTGCTCTGAAAATATGGAGACACTACTTATATAGGGCGACAATAGAAATTTACAGCGACCATAAGAGTCTTAGATATTTATTTGAATAAAAGGAGCTAAATATGAGGCAACGAAGATGGTTAGAATTTCTGAAAGATTATGATTTCATATTGAAATACCATCTCGGTAAGGCTAATGTGGTAGCTGATGCCCTAAGTAGGAAATCCATACACATAGCCTGTATGATGATTCAAGAGCAAGAGTTGATTGAGAGATTCAAAGACATGAGTCTCTCCTGCGAAGTATATTCAAAAAAATTATTAATGAGTGAGACCCGAATAGAAAATGACCTGAGGGATCAGATAAGAGAAGCCCAGCAAGCAGATGACCATGTAAATAAGATTAGAGCCCAAATAGCCCAGGGTAGTGTCCAGGAGTTCAATTTGTCTGAGGATGACATAACAAGATACAGGGATAGGTTGTATGTGCCTAGGAATACAGAGATTAGAGAGAAAATTTTAGATGAGGCACATAAAGTAAGTACACCATCCATCTGGGCAGTAATAAAATGTACCAGGATTTGAAGAAAATGTTCTAGTGGCTCGAGATGAAAACAGACATAGTAGAGTATGTCTCCCAATGCCTAGTATGTCAAAGAGTAAAAATAGAACATCCGAAACCAGCTAGGTTACTTCAGCCCCTAAATATCCCAAAGTGGAAATGGGATAGCATAGCTATGAATTTTGTCATGGGTTTACGCAGGACATCATCGAGGTATGATGCAATATGGGTAATAGTGGATAGGTTAACAAAGTCAACACATTTCCTACCTATAAAAGCCACTTATACCCTAGATAAGTTAACCCAGCTATACATCAGGGAGATAGTTAGACTGCATGGTGTGCCTAGGAGTATAGTGTCAGATAGAGATCCCAGATTCACATCAAATTTCTGGAGATCATTACAGGATGCTCTAGGCACCAGACTTAGATTCAGCACGGCCTATCACCCTCAGACGGATGGATAAACAGAGAAAACCATTCAAACCCTAGAGGACATGTTGAGAGCGTATGTGCTAAAAATGAAAGGGAACTGGGATACATACTTACCTGTAGCAGAGTTTGCCTATAATAACAGTTACCATGCCAGTATACAAATGGCACTGTATGAGGCATTGTATCAGAGGAAGTGTAGGTCCCTAATGTGTTGGGTTGAGTTAGGAGAGCGGAGCCTTATAGGCCTAGAATTAGTGGACCAGACCTCTAGACAGATAAAAACTATCAGAAAGAAACTTCTAACGGCCCATAGTAGACAGAAAAGTTATATAGATAAACGTAGGCGGCCATTAGAATTTGAGGTTGGAGATTATGTCTTTATTAGGATGTCTCCAGTCATAGGGATAGGTCGATCTATTAAGAGTAAAAAGCTCAGTCCAAAGTACATAGGTCCTTTCTAGATTCTTAATAAAGTAGGACCTGTGGCATATAGACTAGCCCTTCCTCCAAACATAAGCCAAGTCCATAATGTCTTCCATATTTCCTAATTGAAAAAGTACCAGCCCGACCTCTCACATGTCATAGAATATGAGAATATGCAGTTATAGGATGATCTATCATATATAGTATCACCAGATCGGATCATGGATGTTAGACTCAAGCAGTTATGGAATAAGACGATACCGCTGGTGAAAGTGGTTTGGAAGGAATTGTCTCCCGGGGAAGCCACTTGGGAATTAAAAGATGATATGAGGAAGAAATATCCAGAACTCTTCCCATGAGGTATGTTATTTAAATTTCAAGGATAAAATTTCTTTTAAGGAGGGTGGAAATGCAACAACCAGCAAAAAAAAAAGAGAAAAAAAGAAGAAGAAAAGAATAAGCTGAAAAATTTTTGAAGTCCTGAAATTTTTTAAGTCTACTAGCCATAGCAAGAAATGGCCTAGCTATAGCGAATGTACCTATTTACTATAGCGAGAAATGGTCTGGCTATAGCGAGAGTGCCTTTTAGCTATAGTGAGAATGCTTCTAGCTATATCGAGTGTGGGCATCCTATACAAAAACTAGGGGGTTCCTCGCCATAGCACGCACCGTAGCAAAAACAAGGGTCTAGGACTGATACGTGATTGCCATAATGAGGGTTATTCTTCGCTATAGCGAGGGTTAGTCGGGAAAAGCGTAAAAAAGAGAGAATTTGACTTGTTAAAGCATCCAAATCCATTCCTTTTCTTTTAACCGACCTAACCTTTGACCAAAAAAGAGAAAAAGGCTGTGGAGAGAGAGAGAGACCAAGAGAAGGAAGGAAGAACAAGGAAAAGGTAAGCAAGCTTGAGATTTCCCTAGCTTTTCTTCTTAGAATCTTGTTCTTCTTTCTTTGCCCTCTCTTTCTATGGTTTTGGTTGTTGAATTAGTTGGGTTTTGGGCTTGGTTCAGAAGAAGGAGAGTGGAAAACCACTCTTGAAGAAAGTTAGAACTCATGTAGCTTTACTTCCTTATTTTCCCTAGGTATGTTGGTTCTACCAACTTGAGAGCATGAGGGAGAGGAAGAGTTGGTGAAATTTTAGAGAGAGAAAGAACTCCTAGTTTCTTATATGCTTAGTAGGGTTTGCTATAAAGAAACCCCTAGCTTTGTGAATAAGTGTTGAGTTATAAAAGAGTAATTCCATACTCTTGTGTGTCTAGGCTCAAGAGAAGCACTTCCATCTAATTTTGATTGTGAAATCAAGGAGGGAGAAGACAAATTGAAAGGGGAGGCTTGTGTTAGCCTTTAAGGTAGCTCTCTCCCCCTTTCTCTCATGCATGGATGTGTGTTTAGCTTGTTTTAGAATATGTGCATGTGTATTTTCAAGCTATAAAAAATATGCTAGCATGCCTTTACATGTCATGATCCTTGATGTTATGTTATGTGTTAAATGAATCCATGATATTTGTATGAGTTTGCTTGAGTGCGGAAAGGCCAAAAACTCTTCCCTTGGATGAGGATGAGCTAAGAACCCTCGACCTTGGTTGAGATAAAGCAAAGGGTCTCCCAAAATCAATGTAGACTTCCAAGAGTATGGTTGAGTCCAAAGTGCTCAAGAATGGGTGAGGCAAGTCCAAAATCCATGAAGAGAAGTGTGAAGCCAATCCAAACACTTGGTGAACCCTTGAATGTCTTGTATGCTTGATTCACATGCCAAGGCTGCTTTTAAAATGTCTATGACTTCCACTTTTCCATACATGCATTTGAAAAGCTTGCTTTGCACCTATTATGTATGATTGAATGGGAGATGAGTTATTAGGATTCTTTGAATCTCACTCCCTTCTCTCCACTATCCTAACATGCTACGTGGACCAAGTGAACAAAGACATGGGAGCCACCAAGCTTGAAGCTAGGGAAATCAGCAAAGGATTTATGAAATAGCCATTTTGTCACTATTTTGTTGTTAAGAGATGTAATCTAATGATGTACATAGGGTGTGCACTTCTGAATACTTGTAAATGGATGTACTTATGGTATATGTATGAGAATTAGAACTATAGTGCATGATGTAGCAAGTTTTTAGTATAAATAGCAAGATCTTGGCATTATGTACATGGTGTATGTTTTGATGTGAGAGAGTGAGCTTTGCAAATTTGGGTTGTTAGATATTTGAGCCATGTTTGATAGCCTATGTTGATGCTTTCCCACGTGCTCATAGAGCCTTAGGAGTAGGAGAAGCAAACTTGAACCCTTGGAGCCCTCTTTTAACAAAAAAATTGACACTTTGCCCCATTATATCAAAGTCTGACCAAATGACCTCTTCTTGACTGAAAATTTGGCATGTGATTATATCTTGCCTAGAACTTTTTAGGAAGGCAAATATCAGGTCATTTGGAGGTCTGTGAAATTTTCTATGATTTTTCAAAGTTAGTATCAGAATTTTGGATTTGCACCAGTACTGTTCATTTGGTCAGTTGTGTAATTATGTCATCCGAGGGGCAAACGTGGTCAATGGCTACAAAATTTTATAGGTAGAAACTAGACATTCACAGTGACTTGTAGCAACTAGAAGCACCTCATTTGGAGGTCTATAGAGGAAGATATGAATTTTCGAAGTTTCTGCCCAGTGTCAGTCATCTTGCCTGACCAGAAGTACTGTTCCATCGATTTCTGAGAGCTTGGCTTGATGAACTGATCTAGAAATATTTTTCCTCTCTATTTAACATCCACAGATTTCCATATTAGTATCATTTGCATGTATTGGATTTTTTTGGAATTAGTTGGATATTTTTGAATTTTATATCAGTAAATTGTGACAGCATCAGAACCCAGTCCAACCTCCAGACCAATTTGTGTATCAAACGTCCTGTGTGTGGGATGTTATCACTTGTACATATTTTTACCACAAATTATACATCCCAATATTTCCATAATGTCTAAGATTTCATATTTTCAATTTTTCTAGATTTAGTTATGATTTTCCAAAGTTTGCCCAGAAATGGGGCCAAGTCTAGCCGAAAATAAATATACATGTCCCATATCTCTTTTCGGTTTTCATGAGTTGTAGGTAAGTTTTTATGATACAAATGAGTTGTAACAATGTAATTAAATATGAGGAGGCATAGTATGAGCTCACACGGTCCACGTGACACCAAATGAATTGCTAGATACGATGCAACGCAAAAATATTCATGACCTCCTCTTCCACTTTTATGAGAAACCTACATCCTCCATGATAGTAAGTCATTGAAAGGCATGAGATGAGCTAGAATTTATAGTGTTACAAAAGGCAAAAGGGTAAGAATCCATGCACTTTTTCACCTCACGCTAGTTACCAAACTTCTCTCCTCTTTGAGCTCTTGCTCTTGGTGGTTTTAGCTACTTGAAAGGAGCACTCTGATGGCTAAACACTTGAAGAAAGGAAGGAGTTTGGAGAAACCAATGGCATCACAAGAATCTCCATTTGATAAGTATTCAAACAAGGTATGACTTATGCTAGGAAACTTGCTCTTCCTATGAATTTGATTCTACTATATATTTGGCCTAGGTAAGGGCAACATAGAAGGAGTTTAATTTTGATCAAAACTTGATAGGAATTTGGGTTTTGAAGCATGATGATAAAGAATATGCAATTAAAATCACTTTAGGAGCTTTTGAAATCAAGATACCCAATTAAGGTTTCAATTGCACCTTAAAAGTATTAAAACCATAAAAGGCTATTTCAAGCCATGTGAGACCATAATTAAACTAAGAAAAAGCCAAGAAACCTCTAAAGCTACCAATTTTCCTAAGAATGGAACAAAAACTCCATGGAAGCCTACCATGGGGCATGTATTTGCTATGAAGGAGAAGTGGCACATAGGGAGATTTTTTAATGATTCCCAGGTTATAAATAGTCTACATATAAATTATAGATACTAATAGAACTATTAGTTTGAATTTAGAAGTTTTATTTTGAAAGGTCAAATTTTTAGGTTCAATTAGGCCTAAAGAAACAACTTGGTGCTAGGCTCCTTCAATTGTGCATATTGTAACGTCTAATTTTTCGTAAAATATTGAAATGAGTCAGTTTTCAAAGTAAATCCCCTGAGATGAGTGATTCAAGGCCAAATAAAATTTGGATAAAATTTTAAATAATAGAAAATGAGGATTTGAGCCTTGACTTGCCCAGAAACCAAGGTCAGAGTGATTTGAAAAATTTGTCGAAAAATCAGTGGTATTTTCGTAAATAAGTGGACTTTTTGGAAAACATACAGAAGGGCTTTTTAAATGAAAATTTTGAGTTCTCTGAGGTTCTCAAAGGCCCTGAAAACCATAGGAAGCCCCGGGATCGGTAAAGACCCTCCGGGGTAATTTTTTGAATGTCAATTGACCTGAATTTTGACCAATTGATTCGGAAAGGTTTTAGCTCTGATTTGAGTGATTCCAAAGGCATTTTATTAAATTGGGAACCTATTTGTTATGATGAAAAAGATGGTTCTCAAAAAGGAGCTAAAATGAAGGAGAAACGAAAATGCAAAGAATAAAGGGAAAAATGGGAATTATAAGAATTCTTGAAGCTTCTTAAACTCTCTCCATTTCTCACATTTCTTCTCCTTTATTTGGCCAACCTTCTTGCTTCCCCAAGATAGAAAAACATTCTGCTCTTCTAGGCACCCCAAGAGAAGAAGAAAAGGGAGAGAAAACTCAAGCCAAAGGTAAGGAAATTTCTTGGTTTTTCATGTTTCACCTTGGCTAACCTCTTCTTCCCTTTTTCCTTCTTCTTCTCCATGATTTTTCTGAAGTTTTAAGGGCTGTCTTAAAGGGAGAACAAAGGGGAATTTTCGGATTTGAAGAGGAGAGTTTGGACAAAGCAAGATTCAAGCCAAACTAACCAAGGAAACAAGGAAAAAATGCATTCTATGGTAGCTATATGGAACCCCCTTTCTTCTCCATTTCGACCTACATGTGTTCTGCCCTAGGGAGTTGAATTTTTTAGCCAAACCAAGGGTGATTCTTAGGTATTTGATGGAGATGAATAAGAATATGCAAAGAAAACCATAAAATAGGCATTAAGATTCAAGATGCAAAACCTAGGGTTTCTAGTGCACCTTTCAAATTCTAAATTTATGTGATGCTCCCTAGGTTTAATTTAGAGTATAAATGAGTTCTTGAGGCACCCAAGATGCTCCCCACAAGCTTCTTCTTTTAAGAAAATCAAGAGAACTCCAAGAAGCCCAATTGATGTCATAGTCTTGGCCTAGGCTTGTTTGTGTAGGTGGGGGAGTTTTAAATTTTTCTAGGGCCATTTTTAAGTCATATTTGATGAATGAAAATGAAGGAAGGCCTTGAAAAAAATTTAGAACTCATGGAAAGTGATTTGGTGCCTTAGGTTCCATATTATGACCTAAAGAAACAACATGGTGCTAGGCCTTTTTTTTTAATGATGTGATGACTCCAAGAGGCTTAAAAGGAGTCAAGAATCATATTTGGAAGGAAAGAATGAGGCCTAGAAGTCATTTGAGGGGTGTTGCTTCATTAGGTGCAAATATGGAGCATAATGGGGGTTATAAAGCCAACTAGTGTTTAAGCAAGTTGCATAGCCTTAGAATATATTTCATGGACCTAATTGGCTCCCATAAATTGTATCTAGGCCAAGAGAAACCATCTCCACCAACTTGTGGGTGTGTGGCCAAAAGAGGAGACTTGAATCCTAAAGGAAAATTGTGTGGTTATGTGCAAGGTAGCTCTCTTCACTTTCTTTCATGCATGGATGTGTTTTTAGCTTATTTTAGAATGTGTGTATGTGCATTTTCAAGCTATGAAAAGTATGCTAGCATGCCTTTATATTCCATGATCCTTGATGCCATGTTATGTTTCAAATGAGCACATGATATTTATATGAGTTTACTTGAGTGTGGAAAGGCCAACAACTCTTCCCTTTGGTGAGGATGAGCCAAGAACCCTTGAGCTTGGTTGAGAGAAAGTGAAAAGTCTCCTAAAAGTAAAGTAAGCTCCCAAGAGTATGGTTGAGTCCAAAGTGCTCAAAGAATGGGTGAGGCAAGTCCAAAATCCATGAGGAGAAGTGTGAGGCCAATCCAAGAACTTGGTGAACTCTTGGATGTCTTGTATGAATTGTTCATAGGCCAAGTTTGCTTTTAAAATGTCCATAGCTTTTATTTTTCCATGCATGCATTTGTAAAGCTTGCTTTGTACATATTATGTATGATTGAATGGGAGATGAGCTATTGGGATTCTTTGAATCTCATCCCCTCCTCTCCAATGATCTAATATGCTAGGTAGACTAAGTAATTATGGTGAAGGCCAACAACCATGAAGAGCAAAGATTGACAAGCTTATATCTTGTTTTGTCTATTTTAGAACCATAATGATGGTTCATAATGTATATGATGTTGTATATGTATTGTGAACTTTGATACATGTATAAAGATGCAACTATGTGATGTTTATAGCTATGGATATGATGTATGAGTTATAAAATACAATTTGAGTATCTAATGCCCAAATATGCAATGTGGAAGTATGAAGTAAATGTGCATAAGTATGGGTTGAATGGCCAAAATGAGATGCATGAGGTTTGGGACCATTTAGGTAGCTCATACAAGTCTCAAATGTACTTTTAGACTTGTCCAAAAGGTGCTACAACCAAGGAAAGGCCATTTAGCAAATTTGATACCTCATGTGGAGCCAAATTTGACCATAATGGAACCCTATATTACTTTTTGGCCAAATGAGTTAGTCTTGATATGAGATTTGGCATGCTAATAGGTCTCATTGAGATATTTTTGAGAAGCTAAAGATCATAATTTTTGGAGGTCTATAGAATATTTGATGATTTTCCAAAGTTGGCTAAAATTTTTGAAATGGTCTAATGCACTGTTACATTGGGTTCGAAATTATTTTCTGTCACATGAGGCTCAATTGATGTCCACTTGATATGAAATTTTATAGGCAGAAACTAAAGGTAATAAATAACTTGTGCCAACTAGAATCACCCCATTTAGATGTCTAGAGAGGGAGATATGATTTTTCAAAGGTTCAGTCCAGTGTTAGGCGTCCAACCAGACCTTAGTCACTTATGTATCAAAATTTGGGGTCTGGGCGAGCTTGAACTGGTCTAGAGTTATTTTTCCTCTCTAGCTAACATCCTCTAATTTCTAGATTGGTATCATTGACTAGATTTGGAATTTTATGAAATTAATTGGACATTTTTTAATTTTATATCAGTAAATTGTGATAGTATCAGGACCTAGTCTGACCTCCAGACCATTTCGCATGTCAAACGTTTAGTGTGTGGGATGTTATGACTTGTACCTATTTTTAGTATAAAGTAGACATCCTAAGTTTTCCAAAATGACCAGGAACACATGATTTCAATTTTTCTAGATTTAGTTATGATTTTGCTCAGAAATGAGGCCAATTCTGGCCAAGTATGAGTCTTCATGTTCTATGCCCCATTTCAGTTTTCACAAGTTGTATGTATGTTTTTGAGTTATAAATGAGTTGTGATGATGTGATTAAATAAGTGGATCCATAATATGAGCTCACACGGTTCATGTGACATCAAAATGAATTTTTAGATATGACGAAACGCAAAAAAAAATCCAATTTCCCTTGCTTTTTCTTATGGGAAATTTATATGATTCATGCAATTATACTATTCAAAAGCATGAGATGAGCTAGAATTATATTTTTACACATATGATAGCTCTAATAGGTTTTATTAGGGTCATATGATCTATACCAAGTTAGATTTTGGAGGCAAGAAGTTAAATGGTGGGAGTTGCTCCATTGGGGGCCATATATGTGTCTAAAACCATAGCTTGCATACATAAGGCTAGAATGAGTGTAAGTATGGTTCCATTAATTGTTTTGTACTCTATTTGATGTGTCTAGGCTAAACACAAGTGAGAGCATATTCGAAGATGACCATAAAGCCATGGAATTAAGAGAAGAGGTCAAGGGGAAGGTGTTGGAAATCATGTAACAAGGTAGCTTCTCCTTCATTCTTGTGTATGTATGTTGTTCCTTAGATTGCTTGCATGTTTTATGTGCAAATTTTGTTTATTGCTAATGGCTTGATGATTATATGTAATTTCATGGCATTTGGTTGCATTTGGAATTGGTTTAACTCATAAATAGGAGAGGTGATACCAAAAGTCCCTTAAAATGAGTGAGGTGAAGCCAAAAGTCCCTAGATGTGGGTGAGACTAGGCCAAAAGTCTCTAAAAAGAAGGTGAGGCTAAACCAAAAGTCCCTAAAATATGAGTTGCTCTTGTTAGAGCCATGAGATCCTTAATACATGAGTTTGAATGATAAATGATTAAATGACATGTATACTTGCTTTCTTTGCACTTAAATGAATCATACATGCATGCTTGAATATTGGATTAGCCATTGAGATTCTTTGAATTTCACTTTTCCCCTATTTCCATTAACCATGGCTAAGTGACTTTCAAGGAAGCAAGAATCATAACCAAAGAGTGTAAAGAGAGCCACTTTGACGATGAAGTTTCTTTTTAGGCACAATCTTGTACATATGATTATGTATTTGTATAATTTCATGTATGATCATTCCAACACTCTTGAAAGTATGAATGAATGACGTAGAAACCACTTGTGGGACATAATATGATGTATAATGTATTTTTACCCTATATGTACCATAAATTACATGTGTGTAATGGCAAGGGGAAGTGTGAAATTGAATTGCATGATGTATGGGACATGATAAACCAATGCTGTGTTTTACATTTAGGATGTGCCCAAGTGGTAGCATGAACTAAAGTGGTCCATTTTGAACCATTTGGACCCAGAATTGCATCACATTGAATCATATTTTGCCTCTAAACCAAAAAACTAAGCAAATGGAAGAAATTTTGGATGAAATTTGGCAAGCACTTAGAGCTTTCCTTAGAGTTAAAGAACACATTTTCTAGGACTCTATAGAATTTATTATGAATTTTTAAAGTTGGCTAAAAAATGCAAAAAATTCTATGCACCGTTCATTTGGTTCAAATCTGGTTTTTTATGGCTTTGATGGGACAAATGGATTCAATGCTCATAAGCTTTTATTGGCATATAGTTGGCACTATAAGCTTTCCATGGTCATTGATTTTGTGTAAATCAGAGTTGTGTGGCCCAAGATATGGATTTTTGAAGTTTAAGGCCTGATATATGAGTTCCATTTTGACAGCTAGTATTGTTCCATTAAATTTCATGAATCAAATGAGTTTAATTTCACTTGAAATTTTTACAAGATGTAGTTCATGTCCTAAAATTTCTATAAATACCTAATTTGCATGAATCTGAATTTTCTAACTTAAGATATGAATTTTTAAAGTTGTCATTTAGTATGTGCAAATGTGCAAGTGTGGTATCTTGAAGTATATCCCATAAGCTCTTAAATTTGTAATCATTTTTGTGATGTTCTAAGCTTAGTAAACTTGTGTGGCATAATTTGGAGTTTCTATGATAAAAATAATTATTTGTGCATAATTAGAGAAATTGATGCTTTAATAACAGCAAATTCCGTTGCCAAAAGTATTATTTTGAGAAATTGTTGTTATATAAGAAATATGGAATGAGATATATGTATATTCCATAATGGTATGACATCATATACCCAAAATAGTTAAGGCTTCAAAGTTTCAAGTTTTTCAAAAAAAAAATCAATGGGCTTGATTTGGCCCTATTGATTGGGGCAAGCTGGGTTGTGGGCTAAAAGAAATTTACCATCTTAAACTCGGCTAGGTTTCAAATTGAGGTGAAACCTAACTTAACCCTACTCATGCACACTTTTATTCTAGTGTACTCTTCTCTTCACATGAGTTAGGTAGATGAGAAATAACACCCCAAGTTAGATACTTTTATGGCAACTTGATAATTTTGGGTATTTAGAAGGAAAAGCACAAAAATATAAGTGGATAAGCCTCTAAAAGTTGGAACACCAGCCCTTATGAACTAGGAGATTAGCTAGTTTGTATCCTAAGTTAAATTTCCATCAATCTTTCCATTATTTTAATCTTTTCTTTTCTTTTTTTTTTGTCTGATTACAAGAGGACACACACACCCCACGGTTTGAACCCATAGCCTTCCCTCTAAGGAAAGGATTTTAATGCCACTACCGCGACAAATCTTTTCTAATTATTGTGTTATTATAAAAGAAGTGAGAAGGTGAACATTTATTTTGGGATATCAAGAGTCGAACTAATAGGATACCTGGTCATATAGGAAAAATGAAATAATAAAGAAAGAGGAATTTGTAAATTGAGGAATGAAAAATGAAAAAATAGAAGAGGAAAAGAAATTAAATTGAAGTCAAGTATCCACTCGGTAGTTTTTAAATTCAGTTGCATCTTTTATCATATCTAACTCTCATAGAATTTTCTAAAATTAAACTTCTATATTAATTAATTAATTTTTATTATTTTAAATTCCATTTACTTATATTGCCAAATTAATAGTCATAACAAAAATAGCTCTTGCCCAACAATTATTAATTAATTTATCCAAATTTCATTATATCTTTGCTAAAATTCTTGGGTTATTACGTTCTTCTCTCTTTAAAAAATTAAGTCTCCCAATTTAAAATTTGAGTGCTAATTCCTGGTAAGTACACCAGATACACTGAACACTAGATGCGGCCAATAAACATAAAGATATATGACAAACACGTATACATCAACTTGCATACATCCACTTTGGCCCAAAAAAAAAGGAAACTTGCATACATTCAAAGTCTAATAGAAACACTGAAGACTGAAGGTTCAACCATTAATAAGCAACTCTTCTTGAATACACTCCTAATACCAATTATAACCACAACATTAAAACTAATCAATCTCGGAAACAAAAGATGTAGCATTTAGAAGTTCAAAGAAGGTACACTTACAAGAACAATCTCGTCATGTAATCATTCTTATAGCAATCAAAAGTGTGCATAAAATAATAAAATAATAGAGGAAATGCAAAGGAGCCAAAAAAAATTTGAGGGCATACTAAGTTTCTATAGAACCTTGATCTGTAGACAGAACAATGAATTTGTAACATTAAACTTCCAAGATGGAAAATTAGTCTAAAATATTGAATATGCAAAGACTTAAAGCTTCATACACTTAACCTAACATTATTCACCAAGTCACCATAAATTGCCTAGGTAGCAGAATTCTAGCCCACAAAATGAAAATGACTACTTAGGTTTCAAAAATAAAGTGATACATGTATCCACTATTATTGCAAAATATAAATTCCCAGCCACGAGCTATAAGTTTCATTAGCATTCTTGTGTCTGCATGCTCGAGGTGATTAAATTTCTACCCCCAAAAGTATACCTAAGGTGATTCAAAGAAAACAAAAAGAAAAATCATAGCGGTGAATCTTCCCCCATCCAAATGTCGTGTTAAATCATGCTCGTACACTTAGGATAGCAATAATGTAACACCATGACTTCTATCTCTTTTGATGCCATTTATAAGCTTTGTATTATCAATCCCACAAGATCATATGAAAAGGGGATGAAAATAATAAATTTTTTTCGCGTTGCGCTATATCAAAAAAATTCAATTTGATGTCACGTGGACTGTGTGAGATCATACTATACTTCTTTATATTTAATTTCATTATTACAACTCATTTGTATCACAAAAACATGCCTACAACCCATGGAAACCGAAATGGAGCTCAAAATAAACAAGCACATTTTCGGCCAGATTTGCTCCATTTTCTGACGCAACTTTGGAAAATCATAACTAAATCCAAAAAAATAGAAAATATGCAATCTTGCTTATTCTGGAAAGCTTAGGATGTCTAATTCACACTAAAAATATGCCCAGGTCATAAAATTCATCACACAAGACGTTTGACATCCAAAAAACTATAGAGTTGCTGGCTGTCTGGGCTGTTGTTCAGTTTACTGATACAAATTTCTGAAATTCATAACTAATTCTATAAAAATTGAAATCAATAAATTCAGTCATTCTGGAAATCTACAAATGTTAACTTGATACTAAAAATAATTCTAGAATGAAACAGATACGTTTAGTCAGCTGGACCCTATAGAACAATAACCGAACTCATGGGGCGCTACTGATACTAACAGTTAACTTCAAACATGCATAACTCACTTCTCAGACCTCCAAATGAGGTGATCTCAGTGGCCATAGAAATCTTATGACCTCTAGTTTATGCATGTAAAATTTCATAAGTATTGGACACCATTTGGCCATTGGTTGACATAGAATTCAAAGCTGCCAGTATGAACAGTACCCATACCAGAATCCATGAAAAATCCCAACTTTGAAAATTCATCAAATATTCTCTAGGTCTCCGAAAATTATGATCTTTAGCTTCCTAAAAATCTATTAATGAGACCTAATTGCATACCAAGTTTCAGATCAGGAAGAGTTCATTTGGGTAAAAGGTGACATAGGGTTGCATTTGGGCCATTTTCATGCCTCTTAATGGTTCAATGATGGGCAAAATGGCTCCTATGGTTCTTGTGGCCACTTGAGCACATGGGAATGGCCTAAAAAGACTCTTTAAACTTGTCTCAAAGGTGTGGAGACTCAAAACACAGAATTTCATTCTCCATTCCCAAGCTACGTACTAAGAGGCATACACTTGAAATGGCCATCCAATACCCAAAAATTACAATACATTCCATTTATCCACAAATTTCATACATACATAATCTATTAGGATATTTACACATGTTCCATTCATTGTGTATCAATTCTAACAAAAGATTACATCATATGCCACTCCTTTGGTTACAACATAAACAAAGTTAAAAGCTTTATAATCAAGGCTTCATCTCCTCACTTGATGGCTTCCATTTCCTTGTTCATTGGCTCCACCTAGCATGTTAGGATATTGGAGAGGAGGGGATGAGATTCAAAGAATCCTAATAGCTCATCTCTTATTCAATCACACATAATATGTACAAAGCAAGCTTTTTAAATGCATGTATGGAAAAATAGAAGTCATGGACATTTTCAAAGCAACCTTGGCATGTGAATCAATCATACAAGACATTCAAGAGTTCCCCAAGTGTTTGGATTGGCCTCACACCTCCTCATGGATTTTGGACTTGCCTCACCCATTCTTTAAGAGCTTTGGACTCAACCATACTCTTAGGAGCCCACTTTACTTTTGGGAGACTCTTTGCTATGTCTTAACCAAGCTCAAGGGTTCTTGGTTCATCCTCACCAAAGGGAAGAGTTCTTGACCTCTCCTCACTCAAGCAAACTCATACAAATATCATAGATTCATTTAAAACATAACATGACATCAAGGATCATGGAATATAAAGGCATGCTAGCATACTTTTCTTAGCTTGAAAATACACATACACACATTCTAAAACAAGCTAAACACACATCCATGCATGAGAGAAGGTGGAGAGAGCTACCTTGTACAAATCTACACACTTTTCTCCTTGGATTTCCCTCCTTTGCCTTGGCTATACACCCACAATTAGGTGGAGATAGTTTCTCTTGGCCTAGATACAATTTATGGGAGTCAATTAGGTCTATGAAACATATTCTAAGGCTACATCTCTTGATAAAACACTAGATTGCTCTATAGGCTCCATTATGGTCCATAAAGGCACCTAATGAAGCAACACCCCTCAAGGGACTTCTAGACCTCATTCTTTCTTTTCAATTATGATTCTTGACTCCTTTTAAACCTCTTGGAGTCATCACATCATTAAAACAAAGGGCTTAGCATCATATTGCTTCTTTAGGTCTTAATATGGAACCTATGGCACTAATTCACTTTCTTTGAGTTCTAAATTTTTTCTAAGGCCTCTCCTCATCTTCACTCCTCACATATGACTCAAGAATGGCCATAGAAAAATTTAAAACTCTCCCTAGCTATAGGAACTTGCCTAGGCCGAGACTATAGGGGGAAGAAGAGTTCATGGCCTTCTTGATTTTCCTTGATGGGAGACACACTTGGGAGGCTTCTTAGAGGTCTTAGGAACTCAATCAAACACTCATATATGCTAGGGAATGCATGAATCAGATCAGTTTTTACAATCCCTTCAAATGCACTACACTTTTCTAACTTAGAGTTCATTAGTTTTTCTTGCAATTTCTTTACTTTCTTGGATGGGAGGTACATGTGGGAAGCTCTCTAAGGGTCTTAGGAGCATGTTTAAACATTTAATTAAGTCTAAGAACATTCATATAAAATCATATTTGCAAGGGAGCATTTGGATCCCTAATGGTTCTATCTTATCTCCTAATGCTCCTTTCTTGATTCTATTGGTTCCTTCTTAATCCTTGCCATCTAAAACCTTTAATCCCTCCATGAATTAGATAGAAAAACAACCCCTAAGAATTGGGCTCATAGTGCCCAAATTCGTGCAAGAGGAAGGTGGAGAAAGAAGCTACCAAAGAATGGAAGTTTTACCTTGTTTTCTTTCTCTTTCTTGGTTGCTTTTCACTTTCCTTGGTTGCCTCACTCCAAACACCAATTTTTCCTCTCTGTTCTGCCCCCAAAACAGCACCAAACTCTTCATTAAAACCATAGAAAGAAAGCTTGAGAGGAGAGGAGCAAGGTTCAAGAAGGGAGGATATGGAATTTCTTAAAGTTTCTTACCTTTTTCTTGAACTTCTTCCCCCAAAATCCTTCTCCTCTTGTGCGCCTAAGAAGCTGGAGTTTTCCTCTGAAATTGGGCAGAAGCAAGTTAGTCTTAAAGAGGAGAGAAAGAACGGGGCATATAAAGAAGCTTCCTTTAACACTTTAATGCCAATTTTGCCCTTCGTTCTTAGCATTTTCGTTTCTCCTTCATTTTAGTTCCTTTTTTAGAACCATCTTTTCCATCATAACAAATAGGTTCCTAATTTAATAAAATGCCTTTGAAATCACTCAAATTGGAGCTAAAATGAAGGAGTACACCGGAGGGGCTTGACTGGTCCTGGGGCTTCCCATGGTTTTTGGGGCCTTTGAGAACCCCGAAAAACTCAAAACTTTCATTTAAAAAACCCTCCTATGAGTTTTTCAAAAAGTTTCTATATTTATGAAAATGCCACTGGCCTTTCGGCAAATTTATCGAATCACTTTGGCCTTGATTTTTGGGCAACTCAAGGCTCAAATCCTCATTTTTCATTATTTAAAATTTTTTCATAATTTTAGTTGGCCTCAATTCCTTCTATTTCGAGGACTTCCTTTTATATTTGGCCCATTTCTGACGTTTACGAAGAAACCAAACATCGTGTTTCTCACATTTACGGAGGGACTGGATATTACAAATAATCACGTTAGTTTGGCTCTTCCTAATGTATTTTTGTGTCAAAAACATATTTTAATCTTAATAACAGCCATGGGACCGCAAGCATGTACTTGCTCAACACATCTTTCTGTAGTTATTCATACATGTAGCAGAAACAGTGAGACATCTACCGGATAACAGGAAAGCTAAATTTTCAGAAGCGCTCCCTAATAAATATATATATACTTAGTTATACCTTGTATATTCTTGTTGGTTAGCTATATATTATATACATGCACAACAAGCTTTATGTAACACCATACTTTTAGGACTCAATTCATATAATTCCCATGCCTCATCTTATGTTTATTCTATGGAAACAATATAGTGGCATAGGAAGTTATGAATAAAAGTACATTTCTCTACTGGTAAAATTTTTCTTTCGGAGTCCCGTAGGCCATATGAAAGCATCTATCACTTTATCATACTTAAACACATGAATATAACTCATTTCCATCATCAAATTTGGCCTATAACTCGTAGAAAGCAAAGGAGCATATGAAATCCATGTTTGTATTTTCGGCCAGAATTTCCTCTTTTCTGTCACAAACTTTGGAAATTCATAACTAAATCTATAAAAATAGAAAACATGTAATCTCAGTCATTCTGGAAAGCTTAAGACGTCTACTTCATGCTAAAAATATGTAGAAGTCTTAAAATCTCATATATAATGCGTTTGACACGTGAGATCATCTACTGGTCGGAGGGTTCCTGATACTGTCACAGTTTACTGATATGGACTTCAAAAATGTCTAACTAATTCCACAAAAATCCAATGCTTGCAAATGATATCCCTATGGAAAGATGTGGATGTTAACTAGAGAGGAAAAATATCTCTAGATCAGTACATCAAGCCAAACTCCCGGAAATCGATGGAACAGTACCTCGGGTCTGGCAAGAAGTCTGATACTGGGCAGAACCTTTGAAAATGCATATCTTCCTCTCTAGACCTCCAAATGAGGTGATCTCGGTGGCCACAGAAATCTTATGACCTCTAGTTTATTCATATAAAATTTCATAAGCATTGGATACCATTTGGCCATCGGGTGACACAGAATTCAAAACTGCCAGTATGAACAGTACCCATACCAGAATCCATGAAAAATCCCAACTTTCAAAATTCCTCAAATATTCTCTAGGTCTCCAAAAATTATGATCTTTAGCTTCCCGAAAAGCTCTTAATGAGACCTAATTTCATGCCAAGTTTTAGGGCAAGACTAACTCATTTGGCCAAAAAATGGTATAGGGTTCCATTATGGTCAATTTTGGCTCCATATTGGGTACCAAATTTGCCAAATGGATTTCCCTTAGTCTTGGCACCTTTTGGGCAAGTTTAAAAGCATATTTAAGACTTGTGTGAGCTGCCCAAATGGTCCCAAACCTCATGCATCTCATTTTGGCCATTCAATCCTCACTTATACACATTTGCATCAAACTTCCAATTTGCATAACTTGACATTACATACCCAAATTCATTTCTAAAGTTCATACATCATATCCATACATGTATACATCACATAATATCATATTTACATGTATCTCAAGGGTCATGTGCCATTTACAATAATCATATACATCATTGAACATCATTATGGTTCAAAAAGAATACAAACTAGGCCTAGGCTTGTCAATCTCCTTCTTTCATGGTTGTTGGCTCCCTTCACCATAGCTACTTGGTCCACCTAGCATCTTAGAGCATTGGAGAGGAGGGGATGAGATTCAAAGAATCCCAATAGCTCACACACCCATTTACATCACATTCAAGGCAGACATATACCAAATGCATAACCATACAAGCATAAAATGTGCAATAAATTCCATTCCATGCCACATTCACATGTCAATATTACTTTCATGCTCTAGGGACTTTTGGTTTAGCCTCACCCCATTTCTAGGACTTTTGGATTTGCTTCACTCTTGGTCTAGGGACTTTTGACTTTGCCTCACCCATTCAAGGGACTTTTGGCCTTGTCTCACCCATGCCATTAGACTTTTGGCATCTCCTCACCTTCATCAAGGGACTTTTGGCATCACCTCACCCTTATGGGCTCTTTCCACAACCATGGTCATTCAAGACAACACATTGGTACCAATGCACAATAAGGATCAAGTGGCATATTATCAAGCATCAAGAATGCATGCAAGCACACTAAGACATACATATGCATACAAGAATGCAAAGAGAATGAGGTGGAGAGCTACCTTGCACCATTTCACACACTTTTTCTTTAGCTTTCAAGCATCCTCTTTCGGCCACACACCCACAAATTGGTGGAGATGGTTTCTCTTGGCCTAGACACACCAAAAGAAACATGAATTACTCATGGGAATAAGCCTTGGCATTATACACACTTTACATGATGCTACATGATTTATGGCTCCATTATGCTTCCATAAGGCACTTAATGAAGCAACTTCAAGAATTCATGATCTTGGCTCCCTTCTCTCCTTTAATCTATGATTCTTGACTCCATTTAGACTCCTTGGAGTCATCACACAATTATTTTAAAGAGCCTAGCTAGGAGTTGCTTCATTATGCTACATTATGGAGCCTACGCTTCCATCTCACTATCTAGGGCTTCTAAAATTCTTCCAAGGCTTCCTCTTATCCTCTTCCATCCTACATGACTCAAAAATAAGCTTGAAACAAATTAAAACTTTCCCTTGGTACTCTTTCTAGCCTAGGTCAACATTATGGAAGTATTTAGGGTTCAAGGGGTTTCCAATTTTTCCTTGATGGGAGAGTCACTTGGGAGGCTTGCTAGAGGTCTTGGAAGCTCAATCAAATACTCACACATGCAAGGAAACTCATATATCAAATCAGTTTTTGCAAAGTGTTCAAGAGCTCTACACTTTTCTTGCTTAGAGTTCATTAGTTTTTCTTGCAATTTCTTTGCTTTCTTGGATGGGAGGTGCATGTGGGAAGCTCTCTAGGGGTCTTAGGAGCATGTTTAAACATTCAATTAAGTCTAAGAACATTCATATAAAATCAGATTTGCAAGGGAGCATTTGGATCCCTAATGGTTCTATCTTGTCTCTTAATCCCGAACGAATCGGTCAAAGTTTGGGTCAACCGATGTCGGAAAGAGTACACCAGAGGGGCTTTACCGGTCCCGGGGCTTCCCATGGTTTTTGGAGCCTTTGAGAACCCTGGGCTACTCAAAATTTCCATTTAAAAAGCCCTCCTATGAGTATTTCAAAAAGTGCCCATATTTACGAAAATGCCACTGGCCTTTCGGCAAATTTGTCGAATCACTCTGGCCTTGATTTCTGGGCAACTCAAGACTCAAATCCTCATTTTTTATTATTTAAAATTTTATCATAATTTTAGTTGGCCCCAATTCCTTCTATTTCGAGGACTTCCTTTTATATTTAGCCCATTTTTTACGTTTACGGAGAAACCGAACATTGCGTTTCTCACTTTTAAGGAGGGACCGGATGTTACACTTTACTAACACCCAATTGACACAAGAAGAGAAGAACAAAAATGCAACTCTCATAGGTCATGTCCACTGAACTTTATGCAGATACAATTAAGAGCACAAAAGTAATGCATTTCAGGCATCAAATGAGCACTAATTGCTCTGAAATTTGGGTTACATGAAGTTAGGACCCTAAAAATATGGCCAGGAAAATTTTGCATTTTTTTCACATTGTTTTGCTAACCCAACAGTGACCAAACAGCATACTGACAGATTTGGAGCAGAAACAGGATAGCAGGGAGATGGGGCCAGTTGAGGGGTCAAATGAGTGAATATTTATTTGAAATTTTGCCACTATGAATCAATGGGATTACATCACAGAAAAATTGGGCAGAATTTCAGGATCAAACCAGAATTTTGATATTGTACCTACAACCCTTATTTTCTTTTGCTTACCAAGTAAAGCAACTTAGTTAACTCTCCAGTTATAATTATACACATGTTATGCAACTAAGAGGTCCATTTCATTATCTCAATTAATCTACAAGATTGTCCAGTTAATCACATTTCTTCAGTCATGCTATAACAACTTACTTTCGTGCCTAATTAGCAATATTAAGTATAAGTTTCTATATTGACTAGTAAATTTATAATGGATTAACCCAAGGATAAATTGTATGGTGGGTCTAATGCAGTGTGTGTCTCGGCCAAAGACAAAAATCTGGGCTGTTGGAATGATTTGATTTAAATTGTGATATCGGAGACCTACTTAAGTGAATTAGAAATAGTTTTGAGTCATTATGAAGCTAAATTTTACTAGGTTTGTGCATTCTTGGGAAGCCTTGTTTGATGCAAAAATTGGGACTTTTGATACTTAGACTGAACTATGTGTTTTGTGATTGTTTGTTTGTGACTTATTTGATCCAAGAATGTCATTTGAATTGTGATAATGAAATTTGAACCAAGAAAATAGAATGTCCCTAAGTTTGATGTGTCACACCATATCAAGACATTCCTTAAATTACATCACAAAGGGCAATCATATTCATTTTTACTAAATTAACACTTTTAGCAGCAGAAATAATCATTATCAAAAGCTAAACTAGTTCAAATTTGGTTAAATGGACCATTTGGCCTTACCAATATCATCTTCCATCCATAACACACTTAACCAACTAGAAACTTCACAATTTAAGGCTTGCATTTCAGGTTTGGACCAAGCAATGTAATATCAAGAACATACTTGCATTTTGCCTTGGTTTCATATTCTGACATGAATTTTGGAAATTCATAATTAATTTTAAAAAATTTCAAATCATGCAAATTATAGCTTTCTAGAAACTCAGGACATTTCCTAACTACCATAAAAATTTTAGATCAAAACAAAATCATTTGGCCCATGAAATCTAATACAATAGTTATTCAAGTCTGGAGGACGTTCTGAAGCAAACCAAAAATTTCAAAAATTCATATCTCCCTCTGCAAAGCTCCAAATCGAGTACTCTTAGTGGCTATAGAAAGCTTAGGATATCTAATATATAGCTGTAAAAATTCATGAGTATTAGACTCCATTTGTCCCCTAAGTGATAGTGAAAAGAAAACTGACCACATGAACAATGACAGTGACAGTTTCTACATAATTTGGCCAACTTTAAAAAATTATAATAAATTTTCTAGAGCTTTAAAAATAGTGTTGTTTGACTCTGTGGAAAACTCTAGATGAGATCTATATTCTAGTCAAATTTCATGCACAAATTCGTCCTTTTAGTTAGTTTGTGATTTAGGCCAAGAATGTGGCAAAGGTTAAGACTAGAATGGGGTCAAAGTGCAGTAAATGGCCTTCTAACCATGCCATGACCATTTGAGCATATCCAAATAAATACAGCATATAGAAACATTCCAAATGGTTCCATCATCATGGAGCTCAAATTCACTATCCTACTTGCATATATACACATTCATGTCAAGGCTCTAAAATGCCAAAATCATGCATTCTCATACATATGGCTCCAAATTTGAATAATGCAGCATATTTACATACTTTTACAAGTGCTCAAGGGTTTACAACTCATGAACAAATTATACATATTTTGACATCAATATACATCAAAAACCATCCTATTGTCAAAGTAATATAATTTATGTTCCTTAGCTCCCATTCCTTGCTCCTTGGGCTTCACCTAGACATGGTTAGATAGAAAGTAGGAGAGAGTGAGATTCAAAGAATTTCAATAGCTCTTTCACCCTTTCAAGTAAGCATACAAGGCATATATTCATGTTAAAGAATACAAATATATACCAAACACTTTTAAGAATCATTCAAATCATATTTTTCATGTCACATAAACATATCAAAGTCAAGAACAAGGTTTAGGGACTTTTGGTCTAGCCTCACCCTATCATTTGGGACTTTTGGATTAGCCTTATCCACTTTCTAGAGATTTTTAACTTAGTCTCATTCATTCTTGAGACTTTTGGCCTTGTCTCACCCATCTTTAGGGACTTTTGGCTCTACCTAACCCATAAAGAGCAATCAAAATGCAATTCAAGAAGTATATTGGTACCAAAGCAACAAAATAATAGCAAAAAGCATGTCTCATAATTCAAATATACATACAAGCATTCAATGACAATCATACAACCAAGGAATGCACACAAGAAATGATGAAGAACTACCTTGGTTCAAGAAGCATAATTTCCTCTTTGATTCCTTATCTCTTTAGCTCGGCCTCACACCCGCACCTAGGAGGAATTTGGTTTACTTGGCATAGACACATCAAACAAGATACAAACACATCAATGGAATCATATCTAACCTCATATAAACTTTACATAAGCTACATCTAGCTTATGCCATAGTTATGATTTCATACAAGGGCATAATGAAGCAACCTATATAATTCAAGATCTTGGCTCCAATTTCTCACTTAATCTACATCACATGACTCCATTTAAAGTCATTAGAGCCATCACAAACTCAATCCAAGAAGCCAAACATAAGTTACTTCTTTATGCCTAGAAAGGAACCTAAACTTCCAAGTTTCAAAATATGGTTTCTAAATTTAAACTAATAGTTCCTTTAGTGTCTATTATTCATTTCTAGGCCATTTGTATCCTCAGAATTAAAGAAAACTCTCCCTAGGTCCATCATCTTCCTTTAGGCCAAGACACACACACACACTTAGAGCCCATGGAGTTTTCTTGGTTTTCCTAGAAAATTTGCTATCTATAAAGCTTCTTAGATGTCTTAAGAACTCAAACATAGTCTTAGATAGTCTGAATTTCCATTAGCAAGCCTCATAAACCCTTAGGTGCAATCAAAACCCTAAATACCATAACTTGTTATCTATTGATTCCTTTTGAATTCTAATAGTTCCATTTGATTTCTCATACCTCAAAGCCTCACTTCCTATCAAGTTTAGATCGGAATAAGGCCCCTAATATATGACCCATAATCTGGCCAACACATAGAGGGGTCATATACTAGGGGCATTATTTTTTCCTTCAATGTCTCTCTTCCTCCTACTAAACTAGCCATGAAACATCTCTAAATTTATTATCAAAATCGTGGGAGAAGAGAGGAGAAAAGATTTAGTGAAGGAGAAGGCATAAAAAAGTAAGGAATTCTTACACTTTTTGGCTTGAATTTCCTTCTCCTTGCTCCCTCACTTGATGCACCTCCTTGAGCAGCTATTGAATCTATTTTGGACCAGAGGAATGTCAGTTAAGAGGTTAAAGAAGAGAGGGACATGATTTAAGGAATTAGGGGCTTCAACAAGACACTTTTTCAAAATTCTAATTTAGTCCCTCATCTTGGTTCATTTCATTTGTGCTCATTTTAATTCCTTTTTTAGAATCATCTTTTCATCATAAAATTTAGATCCTATAATTCATAACATGCCTTTGGTTCCACCCAAATTAGATTTAAAACCTTATCAAATGATTCAGTCAAAATTTTGGTCAACTGACACTTTAAAATGGAAATTGGAAGGGTTTTAACTATTCCAGGGCCTCTGAGAACTCCGAAAAACTCAATTTTTTTCATTTAAAAATTCCTCCTTTAAATTTTCTAAAAACTTACCCAAAATTACAAAAATGTCACTGGCTTTGTAGCTTTCCATTTAGTCATTTTGGCTCTGGTTCTGGACTAACCTTAGGCTCTAATTCACATTTTAAGATGTTCTAATTAACATCCTTGTCTCATGTAGACTTAATTTGACTTGCTTTAGGGTGTTCCCATTTCAGTTTATCAGGTTTAGTTTAATTTCTGATTTACTAGTTATTACATGATTCAACATTATGCTTTATGGTCAAAGGGGATCTACCACAACTAGCTTCTTATAGATTTATTTAATTCATTCATATTCAATAACAACAAATTTATAACTATTACTAAGTTTTTGGCAACAATTTTGGTCCATTTTCCACACTATTTAGAGTTATAAGAGTCAAAAATTGATTTTCTTTCTTCTTCACTTATAATCATCCTAAACAAGTTTGTTTTAGTCCACTTAATTGTCAGATACACCTTAAATGCCTAAAAGAGTCATGTAGCCCGAACTCACCATTTTGCCATGTTATGTATCAAAATTTCAAAAATTCATAACTTAGGTTATATAATTTTTATTTATGCAAATTAGGTGTCTACAAAAATTCTTGATCTGAACTTTATGTTGTAAAAATTTTAAGTAAAAATGAATTTATTTGGCCCTTGAAAAACCCATAAAACCAAGGCTGCATTAGTTGCTAAAGTACCAGACCATTCTGCATAATTTTACCAATTTTAAAAATTCATAAAATATTATGTTTAGCTCCTAACTTGTTAAAAATCTCTATATATTTTCTAATTACATGCCAAATTTCAACCTAAATTAGTTCATTTAGGCCTTCAAGGGTAAAAGTTTAATTTATGATGTATTTAGAACAAATTTTGATTTTAAAGTAGTTCAATTGGCTTCCAAATTGCACTCTTCTACTTTGAGCAAATTTTAATCATCCTAAGCATCCATTTCATAAGACTCATTACATGAGAAAAGGCTTGGATCAAAATATGACCCTTCAACACCCAACATTACATATATATCACATACCTTGACATATTCAAGATTATACATCAATAGCCATATTCCACCACAAAATGTCATATATTCATATGCTAAACCTTGTCATATCCATCATATATTACCATAATTACATTAAACATACGTTCCATAAGATTCTAATACATACATCAAATTTAGGTATATGCAAAATTCCTATTATATCCTTTCTAGTGTCTAGCCTTTCTCAACTTCTTTACCTTTACTTAAAGAACCTAAAATGGTTAGTGGAAATATATGGGGTGAGATTTTGGGGAGAATCTTAGTAGCTAATTTCAACTAAATCAATGCATACAAGAATACCATGAGGAAATGCAATACATGTAGTGCAAATATATAATTCATGGGCATTATTGAACTCAAATATAACTTTAGCATAAAAACTTATTTCTTAATAAATCATGGCATTAAAACAAACTAGTTAGACTCAACTAATCTTAACTCTAGGCAAAGAAAAGGCTACTGCATTCAATTCTGTCACCACCATGATAAGATAGCACAACTTCTATATCACATGTGCTTGTAACATCAATTTTCATATATTTAATGCTTTTAGCAATAGAAATTGCAGAAATTGAAAGTCAAAATATTTCTTTTTTGCTTATCACACCATTTCAACTTATCAATCTCAACTTTCATCTTAATATACTTGTTCAATCAAAAATATCACAAAAAGAAGCATGGAATTTGGATTTAAGATCAATCATCACAAACTAGACCATTACCCCATTTCCATGTCATTCCATAATTCTGTTATAATTTTTCAAAATTCATAACTTGAGCTAGAAAGCTCCAAATCATGCAAATGAGGAAATTATGGAAAGCTAGTGACATAAACTACATTTTGTAAAAAATTTCAAATAAAAAAAAATTGTTTGGGCCATGAAGATCCAATGGAACAATACCACTATCAGATTTTTGTGCATGTACAAGCCTAAAACTTTGGAAATGCATATCTCAAGCCACATAACTCCAAATTGAGTTATCTTGGTGGCTCTAGAAAGCTTATAATGTCAAATATATGCTTATAAAATTTCATAAGTATGGGAATTCATTTGGCCTCTTAAATGCATAGAAAACCAAAACTGACTAAATAAATAGTGATAGGGCAATTCTACATAATTTAGCCAAATTTGAAAAATTACAAGAAATTCTATAGAGCTCTAAAAATTATGTTCTTTCACTTTGTGAAAATATCTAAATGAGATCTAAATGTTTGCCAAATTTTATGCCAACATTCATTCATTTGA
The DNA here is from genome assembly GCA_026724425.1 of Erythrophleum ivorense. Lineage (NCBI taxonomy): Eukaryota > Viridiplantae > Streptophyta > Magnoliopsida > Fabales > Fabaceae > Erythrophleum > Erythrophleum ivorense. Next base: position 34,854,490 of record JAIUCV010000008.1, read on the forward strand.
TTTAGTTTTGGTTGAGAGGTAAATTAAAGCTCAAAATGGCCTTCATGGAGCACCAAATGGTCCAAAATAACCTTTTACATAAGTGGTGACCATTTAAGCACGTCCAAAACTAAAATACAACATGTATAGCCATCTCATACAGTCCAAATGATCATGAAACACAAAATCACTCCCTCACTTAGATTTATACACACTCTTTACAAGCCACATGCATGTCAAAATTTCATATTCTTGCACATTTGCTTCCAAATATGGTACATACATCAAATACCATACTTTTATACATGGGTGAAAGTTTACATTACATAAATAACTTATACAACCATACTTTGGCATTAAATTACATAAATTCTAAAGCATTGTCAAAGTAGCATGATTCAAGCTTCTTGACCTTCATTCTTTGCTCCTTAAGAACTCTCTAAATAAGGTTAGACATAAATAGAGAAGAGTGAGATTTAAAGAATTCCAATAGCTCATTCACCCTTTCAAGTATACATATATGGCATGTCATCATGTCAAAGAAAGCAAGCATACATCCAATTCTTCTCAATATCAAACATAGTCATATTTACAAGGTCATATAGATCCATCAAGGTCAAAACAAGCCCTTGGGACTTTGGTCTAGTCTCATCCAATTATTAAGACTTTTGGATTAGCCTCACTCTCTTTTAGGGACTTTTGACTTAGTTTCACCCATTTTATGATACTTTTGGCCTTATCTCACCTTTACTTAGAGACTTTTAGTTTCACCTCACCCATTTTAAGGGATTTTTAGCACAACCTCACCCATCAAGAGTCATCTCACATTGTCAAAGCAATTCAAGAAGCATAATGCCATCAAATCATCAAACTAATAGTGATAGACATGTTTCATAATTCAAACACACATATAAGAAATTAATGACAATCAAACAACCAGGACATGCATACAAGAATGGATGAAGACCTACCTTAAGTCAAGAAGCACAAGTTATTTCTTGGGTTATCACTTTTTTGCCTCGACCTCACAAGTGTGCTCAGCGGAATCTTGGGTTACTTAGTCTAGATACATCAAATAAGATATAAATACATCAATGGAAACATCTCTAATAAATGCTAATTTTTATATATTTTTTTCCACATCTATTATTGTTTTTAATGATTATTTTGAGTTTAAATGGATTTATTATACAATATTTGAATTTTTAGTCAATTTTGAAAAATAATATAATTTTGAATTAATTAGGAGAATTTTTAGGCTTAAATTGATAATATTTTATTTTTCATATTTCTTTGATGGGTTGAATATTTCCAATCTTTAAAATATTTATTAAATTTGTGCAGATTTTGGAGATGAATTAGGAATCAATGGTGTAAGATAATTTTGGGCAAATGAATTGAAGATTTAAAGTGAAATCAAGGGTCAAGATTGGAGCAGAATTCTCTTATTTTTATTTAATTACTTGGTGATGGCATTTTTGTAAATAGGATATTAGGTTTCATTTTGTTTCTTGTGGGAGGAGTACATGGGGAGGCACACCTAGAGGAGAGGGACGAATTGCTGCTTCTTCACTTTTTCTTTTGCCTTTGGACTTCACATAGAGAGGACGCCGAACACACCATCATTCATCCAACAAGTGCTATTTTCCTTCATCAACTGTTCATGGCAGAGAGCTTGAAGGAGTTTAGAAAACCAAAATCCATGGAAGTTTAAAGAAGGGTGGCACCAAGGTAGAGCATAGAGGAGGAAGGCTTGAGCTCTTGATTTACATGGATTGAAGGCCATTGGGGAGTTCTTTTCTTTCTACCTTTTCCTCTTTCAGTTTCAAGAACTTAGGGATTCTCTAGTTTTAGGAATTTCTATGTGGATTTAATGTTGAGACCTAGTTTTAGGTTGGACAATGATTTTATCTTGGATTGTAATTGGAATTGGTGTTATTTAGGATTAGAATTATATTTTGTAGTTGCTAGAATTTTGGTTTTCTAGACCTTATAATGTTAATTGGATTGATGTTTGAGTTATCTTGCATTAATTTGATTAATATTATGATTTTAATTGCATATCTTGATCTCTTGCGCTACTTGATTGTTGAATTAGATAGTATAATTGCTTAATTGTTCAATTAGGTAATTTAAGCCTAAGGTTTTCTATCCTTGGATTAAGTTAATTAAATTCATTGCTCTACTGTCTAATCACTTCTCTTAGTCTCAATTAATCTTTGGTGAGTGATGAGAGACAAAATCCCCTTGCAAAACTTTGGTTGTTTCTTGTTTATTCTTTGCATTTTCACAATCACTTTAATTTCAATTTAGAGTAATCTAGTTTAATTACTTGTTTAGTTTTTCTCTTTAAGTTAAAATTTAATTTCTTAATTAAACCCCCCTAATTGCATGCATTTAGTACAATTAATTTTGCATTTAGCATAGAAATAGTTTTCTAGAATTGGCATAATATTTTAAGTATCAAATAATCACCTAGAATCAATCTAAACTAACCCCTAAATTGCTCCTTGGAAAGAATGACCTAGGGTTGACCTATACTATATTAAATCAATCTTAGTTTAATTGAGTGCTTAAGCAACTAAGGCATCATCAATCTCTAATCTCACATAAACTCTACATAAGCCAATTCTAGCTTATGGCATCCATATGGCTCTATTTAGTAGCATAATGAAGCAATTCATATAATTCAACATCTTGGCTCTAATTTTTCACTCAATCTTAGTCACATGATTTCATTTAAACTCATTAAAGTTATCATAAACTCAAATCAAGGAGCCTAGCACTAAGTTACTTCTTTATGCCTAATGGAACCTTAAACTTCCAACTTTCAAATTATGATTCCTAAATTTAAACCAATAGTTCCTTTGGTATTTATTATTCATATCTAGACCACTCATAACCTTAGAATAAAAAAAACCCTCCCTAGGTACTTCAAATCCTTCTTGGCCAAGAATATGCTTAAGGAAGGCACCAAGAGAGTTTCATTCATTACTCTTGGGAGATTGGCATCCATGAAGCTTCCTAGGTCATGCTCTTACATAAGTTAAATCATCATTAGAAAGTTTCATAAATCTCTAGGTGCAACCAAAACCCTAATTTCTATAACTTATTATCTATGGTTTTTTTTTAGTTCTATTTGTTCCGTATGATTCCTTATGCTTCAAAACCCCATTTTCTATCAAGTTTAAACTAGAATTAAACTCCCCATATGGTCCTCTAAATCTGGCCAAAATGATGGAGCAAGGGAAAGCCAAGAAGAAGCAAGTTTGGCCACAATTTCATACCTTTTCTTAAAGCTTGTCAAGAGGGCTTTATTAGGCTCCCAAGGTTTCCTCCAAACACTCCCTTTCTTCTATTGAACTAGCCACAAATCACCACTATTCAGAACTTTAAAACAATCAAAAGAGAGAGGAAAAAGAGGAGAAGAACTTTAGTGAAGGGATGAGTATGAAAAAGTAACAATTATTACCCTTTTCAAACTTCTATCCTTCCTCCTTCTTCCTCTCCTTGTGTGCCACTTGAAGATGGTCTAAGTTTTGGTTTCAGACATAATAAGGTCAATGGAAATGAAAGGAGGAGGGGCCGTGTCAACATGAGAAAGGAGGAAGTCTTAATTATAACAAATTTAAAAATTCCAACTTTGTTCCTAAACTTTAATTTCTTCGTTTGAACTCATTTCAAATTCTTCTTGAAAACCATCTTTTCCATCATAAAATTTTAGTCCTCTAATTCATAAAATACTTTTGGTATCACCCAAATTAGATTTAAAATCTTATTGAACCGTCTAGTCAAAATTTCAATCAACTGATGACTAAAATATATACTAGAAGAGTTTTAGTCATTCCAAGGATTCTTATGGCTTTTAGGACCTCTAAAAACCTCAAGAAACTCAATTTTTCCATTTAAAACTCTCTCCTTTGAGTTTTCAAAAAGTTACCTAAAATTACAATTTTGCCACTGGCCTTCATATCTTCTTGTTTGGCTATTTTGGCTCTAATTCTGGGCTAACCTTAGACTTTTACTTACATTTTTAGATATTTTAATTCTTATTCTAATTTCAATTAGTCTCAATTGGCATTGCTTTAGGGTGATCCTACTTCTTTTTATTAGGTGCAGTTCAATTTTCAAAAAACCAATTATTACAAATTCCATGCCACAGAGAGTTAAGAGCCATAACATAGACATTTCATGTGCATAAAACTCATAATGAAAAATATATCAAAGGATAGCTCATGAATACATCAAGAAACTACACATACAAGCATTTCAACTTATTTAAGTATTCAAATGCATGCAAGATAGGGAGATAGAACTACCCTGTGATTTTAAAAACTTGGAACTACCACTAACCCCCTTGTTGGTTCTCTTTTCCTTCACTTTCTTTGACTTGGCACCCATAAATAAGTGAGCTTGGGTTAGCTTGTTGTAACATTCGGTGTCTCCATAACCTTGAGAAACGTAATATCTGATTTTTTTCATAAACGTACGAAACGCACTGGATATAAAAAGAAGTCCCCCAAATAAAATTATTTGAGGTCTAATAAAATTAGAACAATATTCTAAACCTCAAATAATGAGAATTTAACGCCAGAGGTGCCCTAAAAATAGCCAAAATAACTAAACAAAAATCAGCAAAAATGCAATGGCATTTTCGTAATTTTGGGCACATTTTAGAAAACTCAAAAGCGAGATTTTTAAATGAGAAAAATGAGTTTTCAAGGGTTTTCAAGGGCCCTAAAAATCATAGGAACTCTTAGAATAATTAAAACCCCTCCGGTTGACATTTTATAACATCAATTGACTCGAACTCTGACCAATTCGTTCAGGAAGGTTTTAGATCCAATTTGAGTAATTCCAAAGATAGTTTATAAGTTAGAGGATCTAAATTTTATAATGGAAGAGACAATTTTCAAAAAAGATTATAAATGAGCCCAATTGGACAAAACCAAGAAAAGGAACTAAATTGCAAATTTTAAAAGTTACTTAAATGGACCTTAGGCTTATAAATCACGTACCTTTCTGTTCCAACTCTCTCCACTGCCTTGCATCTGGTCCAAACATATTCTTAAAGAGCTCTAAGAGGTGCACCAAGTAAGAGTCAATGGAAGAAGAGGAAGCTTGAAAAGTGTAAGATTTCCATGGTTTTTCATGCTCTTTCCTTCACTAAACCTCTTCCCCTCTTTGTCCTCTCTTCTCCTATGGTTTTGTTGATTAATATGGACATGTTTTGGGTCTAGTTCAGAGAAGGAAGATTGGAGTTTGAAGAAGAGGAGTTCACCACTTGGAAGAGTACTTGAGAAAAGTTAGAAACCAAGGTAAATTGTTGTCTTCCATGCTTGCTTCTTTTTATTTCCTTTAGTGTGAATTTCATCTCACTTAGAGCCCAGCCAAGGGAGATTAAATTCTGACCTAACTATAACATCATATTACTAGGCTGATCTCACATCATTACTAGGCCCATCTCCTTGGATTACATAAGATTTCCAATAAGGGCTATTAAAAATATTCCATTAAATTGTATTACGTCACGAATAAAATTTTCATTTCATGTCTCGTGGGCCATATGGACTCATACATCTCATTTTCATATTTAAGTACATAATTATAACTTAAAACCATCTCAAGAAGTGGCCTAGAACTTAAGCAAATGGATGGTAGACATGAAAATATAATGTGCATCCTCAGGTACCCAGTCTAAGTTCTATGCCTGAAATTTGAAAAATCATAACTAATTCAAGAACAATTAAAATCACGCACACTATACCATTCTAGAAAGTTACAAATATCTACTTTATGTTAAAAATAAATCCAGCCACAAAAGAGATTGCTAGCTACTAGAAATTGATGGAACAATACCAAAGGTCGACTATCATTATGGGTACTATCCTCCAACTTCAAAAATCCATATCTCCCTACTTAGATGTCCAATTAGGGTGATCATAGTGGCCATGGAAATATTATTATGTTTAGTTTATTCCTATAAAATTTCATGAGCATTGGACACCATTTGGACCTCGAATGACATAGTCCAAGCTACTGACCATATGAACAATGTCAGCATCAGTTCAACAGAAAAATGCCAACTTTGAAAAATCATAATTAATTTTATAGAGCTCCAAATAATCTGGTCTTTGGCTTCCCAAAAATCTCTAGATGAGATCTAATTTCATGCCAAATTTCATGGCAAATTCATTCATTTGGTCAGATATTGACGTTGGGTTGCAAAATGGCTCATTTTGTATCATGTAAGGGTCTCAAATAGTCCAAAATTGCTTCTAAGATAACCATGGCCACTTGAGCACATGGAAAAGCACCAAAAAGGTCTACTAAACTTGTCTCAAAGGTGCACAAACCCATATTTCTAAAACTTACTCATCCACCCCAAGTTATACACAAGAATACATACGTCAAGTCTTGCCATTCCATACTCAAATCAGGCTACACCATGTATGTTGCATTAAATCTCATTCATACATAATACATTTACATATTTACATGTGCTTATAAGGTCATATAACATATACAATAAGGAGATACATCATATGCCACTCATATGGCTACAATTGACATTTTCACACTCTTAGTTGTCAATTTTCATTTTCTAGGCTTGGTGGCTTCCATTCCTTAGCTCACTTGATCTACCTAGACATGATAGACATGTGGGGAGGAAAGAATGAGATTCTAGGAATCCCAATAGCTCTTCTCCCTTTCAATCACATATAAAGAATGCAAAACTAAGTCTAGAAATGCATGCATGACTATCATAGGGTATGCGATCATTCAAAAAGCATTCTTAACATTCAAAGAGCCACATTAAACATACATAGGCTTGCCAAGCAAGTGGTTTGCCCTCACCCATTCTCTTCAAGGACCTTGGACTTGCCTCACCCTTTTTCTTTAAGGCTTAGAACTAGGCCTTGCTCTTGGGAGACTCTTAGCTTTGTTTCAACCATTTTTAAGGGTTCTTAGCTCATCCTCACCATGGCTAGTAGGTTCTTGGCTTTACCACACTCAAGCAAGCCAAAGTAAAGTAACAAGCCATCATTTAAATGCATAAAACAACATCATGGTACCATGGCATATAAAATCATGCTAGAACACATTTTCATAGCTAAACATGTAATATCTGGTTCTCTAAAAATGAGAGAAAATGCAAAAAACGTAACATATGATTTCTCTGTAAACGAAAAAAATTCACTAGATACAAAAGCAAGTCCCCTGAAATAACTTAGTTAAGGTCCCAAAAAATTTAGGAAGCATTCTAGACTCTAAAAAATGAGAATCCAAGACTTAGATGGAAAGAAAAATAGAGCTAGAATAAAGAAATGAATTGTGACAAAAAGTTGACCAAACGTAAGGGCATTTTCGTCATTTTGAGTAAATTTTGAAATTCTCATAGGAGGGCTTTTTAAATGAAAGCTTTGAGTTCTCCAAGGTTCTCAGGGGCCCTGAAAACCATAGGAAGCCACGGGACAGCTAAAACCCCTCCGATAAATGTTTTCCTATAACAGTGAACCTGAACTTTGACAGATTCGTTAGGGAAGGTTTTAGCTCCGATTTGAGTGATTCTAAAGGAATTTTACTAGAAGCAAGGGGTAGCAACCATGAAAGAAGAAATTACCTTGTTTTTATAGCTTTTCTCACTTGAATCTTGTCTTCTTTAAGCCCCTCTCTTCAAATCTAAAAATTTCCTTTAATTTCTCCCTTAAAATAGATTCATAAACTTCATTATAATCATAGGACCACCAAAATGGTTCTTTTGGAAAACTAAAACCATTAATGAAGAGAGTTTAGAGGGAAGAAGAGCTTTTGTAGTTGGCATGTCACGAAAAAGTGCACAAATCCTTACTTAAATGGCTTCTTCTTCCTCTTCTTTCTTCCTTCTCTTGGTGCATTTCTAAGACTTGAACTAGAAGCAAAATATGTTGGTTATGAGGGCTGGATAGCATGGTTGAACCTATATGAAGGGAAAAGAGAAGTTTTAAAATAATTATAAAAATTCCCATTACATCCCATAACTTCAATTCCTTCGTTTGAACTCATTTTGACTCCCTTTTTAGAAATGTCAATTCCATATGCAAATTTAGATTCTCTAATTTATCAAAAATATTTAATTTGAAATTTTTGGGATTCAAAACAATCTAAGATGACTCAGTCAAAGTTTTGATCAATTAACAATTTAAATTGCACACCAGTATGGTTTTAATGATTTTGATGGTTCTTATGGTTTTTAGGGGCCATGAAACCCTAGTAAATTTAATTTTATCATTTAAAACTTCTTTCTTTAAGTTTGTGAAATTTTATCTAAAATTATGATTTTGCCACTACCCTTTCAATTTAGATTGTTTAGCCACTTTGACTCCAATTTTAGGCCATCCTTAGTTTCATAATCTCATTTTTTTTATGCTCAGATTAACATTCTATCTTTACTTGACTTTATTTCATTATATTCTGAGATCCTCCTTTATTGTCTTACCAGTTTGAGTTTAGTTTTAGAAAGACCGGATGTTATAGGGTCACCTCAAGTTATATATGTATATGGTAGAATTGGATGAAAGGGATACTTAATGTGTTCTCTTTGGCTGATATAAGAAATTTGGAAGGCTTAAGATGCATTAAAGACCCTACTAATTGAAAGTTTTAATTTTGGCTTAAGATAAGGGAAATGGCAAAAAGCATACTAGCAATGACAATTTATGATTCTTAACTTAGTTTGAATGTTAGAATGGCATGTTTTAGACCATGATATGATTAATTGTAGAGTCTAGAAAGTTAAAGCATACCTTGGAACCAAAAATGTGGTATAAAAGCTCTCTTTTTACATGCTGAGCCTAGGTTAAATATGGAATCTTACATAGTCAAATACCTAGTTACTTATTATATTGTCTAATGTGGTGTTTTAGGCTTTTTTTTAAAGCAATTGGTATTGCTTGAGTGAGCTTAGGCCAAGGAGAAGGACCTTTTAGGTTGAAGTTAGAAAAGTTTACTTGCGTTGGGTGGTGAACCTCCAAGGTAGCAATTTTATCCTTCCTTGTGTGCATATATGTTGCTTGGTAATTGGAATGCTTGCATGTGATTATATGTTTGCAATTGTGAATGTTTTACCTGAGCTTGCTTTATATGTTATGTTTCATGAGCCCTTGTGGCTAGGGGTGTCTTATGGCATCAAGTATGATGATGTATGGAATTAAACATAATAGCTCTTTCCAAACCAACAAAAAGGTATACAATTCATGAGTTAATAGCCATTAGTTAATTTACGTGATTGCCAACCTAACTACCTTTATGCATCTTGTGTTTTATTACTTGAGTGATATTATGTATGTTTTGAATGGTAGAATTTGTTACTAAGATTGTGTAATCTAACCTATGCTAGATGATAGTAATACAAAGGATAAGGGCAAACAAGTAGCCCTTTAAGAACCATAAGCTTGGAAGAGTTTCTTATATATTTAGTTCTATTTTGGAATATTCTTCTGTAATGGATATGATATTAGGGCTGTTTACTTGGATTACGCTACTTTTTTGTAATGTATTGTAATTAAGATGTTAAACCTTATTGGAAGATTACTATTGCATTATTTTGGAGCCCCTAGTTTAGCATAAGCATGTCTTGAGATAGGAAAAAGTATATGGATATGCTAAACAAGGATGTCTTGACATTTGATTATGGAATGAAATGAGTTTATGTTCAAGAACAGAGTTGTATTAAAACTTCCCTCATTTATCTTCTTCTAATAGAGATTGTGTATGGTTATGAGTATGGAAGGAATTTTCGCATTACTTTCCTTCTTTTTCTTCCCTTGGGCCAAGATGGGCAGTTTGGTCAAGACTAGCTTGCAAATGATGGATAAATGTTGTTACAGCTTATATAGTTGGAATTGGTATGTTGCAAAGGTCATTTTATTTTGGATTGTTGGGAAATTGAAGTACAAAAGGGCTAGTTGCTAATTGAGTCCTCAAAATGCATTGAAATAATTTTTAAGATAGTTCTTGATGCCACTTTATGTGAAATTATAAGCAAATGAGAAAGGTTATGTGTAAGGTCCCTTGGGGTTGAAATTTTAGACCTATTTGTGTAGTCCTTATTGTTGGATTTTTAGTATGTTGGATTATGGAATTTTGTTAATTTGGAAGTTTTACTATCATGATTATTAGATTTCCATGAATTGAGTATTCTGGAAGAGACTTTAAGCCAAATATTGTCCATCTTATATATGTTGTAATACCCTAAAATTAATTAAGGATAATCATTATTAACTAGGGATTAATATGGGTTTAATTATGAAATTACTTAAGAGAGGTGGACATTAATTTGGGCCTTATAGTTAATCTAATTGTAACATCTGATTCTCTATAAACGAGAGAAAAAGTGAGAAACGTAATGTACGGTTTCTCCGTAAATGAATGAAACTCACCGAATACAAAAAGATGTCCCTCAAAATGAATTAGTTAAGATCCCAAAAAATTTGGGAAGCATTCTAGACTCCTAAAAATGAGAATCTCAGGCTCAGACAGAAAGAAAAAAGGAGCTAGAATGAAAAAATAATTTCTTACGAAAAACTTACGAAACGTAATGGTATTTTCATAATTTTGAGCAAATTTTGGAATTCACATAAGAGGGCTTTTTAAATGAAAGTTTTAAGTTCTCCGGAGTTCTCAAAGGCCCTGAAAACCATGGAAAGCCCAAAGACAGTTAAAACCCCTCCAGTGGACGTTTTCTAACATCAGTTGACCCAAACTTTGACTGATTCGTTCAGGAAGGTTTTAGCTCCGATTTGAATAATTCCAAAGGTATTTTACTAAATTGGGAACCTCAATTTCATAATGGAAAAGATAGTTCTCAAAAAGGAGCTAAAATGAGTTAGAAACAAAAATGCCAAAAAGGAAGGGCAAAATTAGAATTTTTAAGAAAATGGAAGCTTCTTGAACACACTTTAAGTTGCTTATTTCTTGTCCCCTTCATTTGCACGACCCATTCTACCAAGAACCAGAGAAAACACCAGCTTTCTTAGGTGCACCATGGAGGAGAAGAAAGGAGGAGAAAAAGCAAGGAAAAGGTAAAGAATTTCATGGATTTTCATGCTCCCTCTTCTTCCAAACTCGTTCCTCTCCTCTTGATCTTTCTTTTTATGGTTTTATTGAAGTTTTTGGATCTATTTTGAGGGAAGAATAGAGAGAAAAATTCGGATTTGACGAGAAGAGGCCAAAGAAAGTGAGAATCAAGCAAGAAAATAAGGAAAAACAAGGTAAATCTTCCATCCCATAGTAGTTACTTCCTCCCCCTTCTTCTCCCTATTTTGCCCCATGTATGTAGATGTAGGAGGGCTTGAATTTTGGGCAGAACCAAGGGTGAATCTTACAAATTTAAGGGAGAAGAATAAGAATATGCAAAGAAATCCAAGTAAAAACCATGAATTTGCAAGATATAAAAGTTAGGGTTTTGATTACACCTTGAACTCTACCATGAACCCTAGCCATATTTTATGATGTTTAAGTGCTCATATGAGTTCCTAAGACACTAAGAGAGCTTCCTACATGATTCTCCCATCAAAGGAAGCAAGAAAACTCCATTGGTGCATTATGGAAACATAGCTTCGTCTAAGGAGAGTCCATGCACCTAGGGAGTGTTTTAATTCCTTCCAAGCTTAGTTTTACCATGTATGATGGGAGAGTATGAAAGGAAGCCTTGGAAAAAGTTTAGAAGTCATAGGAAACAAGATGGCCTTATATGTTCCATAATATGGCTTAAAGAAGCAGCACCAAGCTAAGCTCCTAGAATTGATTATGTGATGACTCCAAGAGATTTAAATGGAGTCAAGAATCATGAGTGAATAGATAAAATGGAGCCAAGATGATATTTTCTTAAGGTTGCTTCATTAAGAACATTATGGAACCATAAAAGAGCTTTATGAGTCACTTAGCCTTTCTAATGATTGTGTGGCCTTAGACTTTGCTTCAAGAGTATAATTAGGTCCCATATGATATGTTTAGGCCAAGAAGAATGATCTCCACCTTCTTGGGTGTATGAGGTCAAGGGAGAGGATTCAAGGTTTAAGGAAAAAGTGTACAAATGCTAGCAAGGTAGCTCTCCTCCACCTTCTCTCATACATGATTGCTTGCTTTACTTATCTTTGAATGTGTGTATGTGTATTTCAAGCCATGAGAAATGTTCTAGTATGAGCTCTTACTCTATGGTATCATGATAATGCATTATGTTTTCTAAATGATGTTCATAATGTTTGCTTTAGTTTGCTTGAGTATGGTGAGGCCAAGAACCCCTAGCCATGGTGAGGATGAGCCAAGAACCCTTAAAATTGGTTAAGACAAAGTAAAGAGTCTCCTAAAAGTGAGGTTGACTCCCAAGAACATGATTGAGTTCAAGAACCTCTTAAAGAATGGGTGAGGCAAGTCCAAAATCCACAAGTAAATGAGTGAGGCCAATCCATTTGCTTGGCAAGCCTATGTATGCTATGTATGACTGTTTCAAATGCTAAGAATGCTTCTTGAATGATTGCACATGTCTATATGCTATGCATGTATTTGTGAAACTTATTTTGCATGCTTTATGTATGATTGAATGGGAGATAAGCTATTGGGATTCTTTGAATCTCATTCCCTCCTCTCTAATGTTCTAACATGCTAGGTGAACCAAAAGAGCAAGAGAATGGGAGCCAACCACTTAACACTAAAGTACATGGATTTGGCTACTTTAAGGCTTTATGAATGATAATTAGTGTAATCTATTATTACATAAGACCCATGACCTTTCAAACATGTATAATTATGTTAACATGTGATGTAGAAATGAGAGATTATATTATATGACCATTAGAATGTATGTTGAGATGAGATGGCAAACTTTGCTCGTTGAAAGTGTGATACATTAGTGTATAAGTGGAAGTAGAGTAGCCAAATTGATATGCATGAGATTTGAGACCATTTAGGTAGTTCATACAAGTCCTAATTATACTTTTTAGACTTGCCCAAGAGGTGCCAAACCCTAAGAAAAGTCATTTGGACATTTTGGTATCTTGTATAGACCAAGAATTGATCATTTTAGAACCCTATATCACTTTTTGTCCAAATAAGGTCTTTTTCATCTGAGATTTGGCATACAATTAAATCTTGTTGAGATCTTTTTGGGAAGCTAAAGAACAGAATTTTCAGAGGTCTAGAGAATATTTGATAAATTTTCAAAGTTAGAAAATTTTCTAGTTTTGGTCATGTCACTGTTCATACTGGTCCGAAATGAAATCTATCACACAGGACTCAAATGATGTCCAATTACCACAAAATTTTATAAGAAAAATTAGACATTCCCAGTGACTTGTGCCAACTGGAAGTACCCTTATTTGGATGTCTAGAAAGGGAAATATGAAATTTCAAAGAATCTGTCCAGTATCGGGAACTCCAGCCAACCTCAGTTATTGTTTAATTGAGTTTCGAGGTCTAGGCATGCTTGAACTTGTCTAGAATTATTTTCCCCTATCTAACATCCATAAATTTCTATATTGGTATCATTTGCATGGATTGGATTTATGTGAAATTAATTGAATATTTTTGAAGTTTGCTGCAGAATTTTATGACAGCACCAGTGAATAGCCTTATGTCTGGACCTTTTTGAATGTCAAACATCCTCTATGTTAGATGTTATGGTCTATACATATTTTTATCATAAAGTAGACATGTGTTCCAAAATGGCCAAGAATGCATGACTTCAATTTTTCTACAATTAGTTATGATTTTTCAAAGTTTGTAACATAAAAAAGAAAAATATGACCGAAAATATACACATGTATTTTATGCTTCCCTTTGAGTTCCACGAAATGTAGGCCATTTTTAATAATGCAAATGAGTTGTATTCATGTAATTAAATATGAAAATGTGATGTATAAGCTCATATGGTTCACGTGATACCGAATGAAATTTTTATACATGACGCAACGCTAAGAAATGTATTAAAATAATGCCATTTTCTTGCCCCTTGTATGAATTGCTTGATGTGAGGCATAGATATAGTATGAAATGAGTAAGGAAATTATGGTGTTATACTAATTATGCTTTAAGTAAGTATAGAAGCCTAATCTTAGCCTTAGAGAGCCAATATTTATTTGTGCAAATCCAAATGTTAATGGACCTTTTTAGCTTAGTCCAACTCACATATATAACCCATGTAAGCTTATAATCCATTGCCCAACAAGCATCTGACTAAACCTACATAGATTTTGGACCCTTGGGTTAGCCCATTACCCATCTAAACCTTAATTTTACTTCAGCTTTCCCCTTCCATGTTTTAGAAAACACAAGAAGCAAAGGGAAATTTCAAAGGTCCAAAGGGGAGGCTAGGGTTAGCAAAAAATTCCATCATTTCCCACTCCTAAAGCAAGATTTAGCCAAGGTAATTTATATATAATTTAATCCTTTCTTCTTCCTCTTCAATTTAAGCCAATTGGTTTCTCATTTGGAACATTTTCATCTTCCACCCAAAACTGAAACTTATTGTTTAATGTTTCCATGGTAGAGTACAAATTTGAATTTGGTTTTTGGAATAGCTAGATAAGTGTTCTCCAGGTAGTCTTTTATAGTTTAATTCCTTGAGTAATGGGTTTGCAAATATAAATGATGATTAAGGATAGTAATGGTTTGGTTTTGTGTCCATAGGCTGAAGTAGCATCTTGTTGGCTCTCAAAGAATTGTCTACAAGTGAGATAACTGGGGTTAATGTTAAATTCCATGCATATATCTACTTTAATTTTATATATGCTATACATGTATGATTTTGAAATACATAATGAATGGTTAACTATCTGATATATTGTGTTTAGATCTTATGAGTCTATATTAGAGCTATGATACGGCTACCACCCGTGCATTATTCTTTGATCGAGCATCAAGTTGTGATCAAACTCTTGTATGCACTAAGCTTAGGTTGTGCTTATTGGGGATTTAGTGGCGTAGATAGACCTCTCCCAATGTTAATAGCCTTTAACATGTGAAAATGCGATTGCTAGTATAGGATAGTAATCACTGATAGCCCAATTGTTTCATTTGCTGATATGACTCTTATTTCTAATGCTTATTTGATTAATTGTATATATGTTAATTAAATTAGAATATATGAATGGAATTTGCCATTGGTTACTGAGATTTGCATCTCATCCCATTTTATGGGCTAACTATAAGGGAAAACAAGTGGATAAACATCCATGAGTTGAGACCTTGTGTGGAAAAGCTATACTTGGACTGAGTTAACTTAGGGTAGATGCTGATTTTTTTTATTCTCTTGTATAAAACTATCATGTAATCATATTACCAAGTATAAGAGTTTTGTGCTTTGATAACTGATGATGTATCTAATAGGGAGTTAGGCCTTATATAATCTAGTATCTGATGTATGAACTTAGAATATCTGATATGGAATCTTGTTAATCCAATGATATGGTTTACTATTTGAAAATATAATCATGTGATACATTAGATGTTGACTTAGACTAGTGATGCATGGAACCTTTAATGGAATACATATTTAAATAATAATGTTGGTAGTTTATGAACCCTTTGCTATCATTAATCCTTGTACTTGTTGATATATGGTAGCTAAATGGATGAGGCCCCACACTTAAGTCTTGAATTAGTAATAATAGGTAAGCTGAGTAAACCAGGTAGATAAAAGCTATTAAAGCCTCACAAATTAAGGTAGAGTGGCCTTGGAGTGTTACTAGAGGTAGAGTTGGAGTGTATGGGATGAAAATTAAGAAGACATGGTGCAGAAGAAGGTCATGCCGTGGGCAAAATAGGCTAAGTCGCAGCCAAGTGTCAGGCAGAGGTCAGGAGCACCACAGTGCAAAATTTTAAAATGCGGTGTAGTTCGAAGGGATTAAGGAATGTGTTCTAATAACTAGTTTTGCCATGGAGCAGGTATAGTGTGATGACCCTAACTTCTAATCATGGTAATTAAGTTTAAGCATGCAATTAATAGTTATAAATCAAGGTCTAGCACCATTAAATTAATCAATTTAGGAAAAATTGGAGAAATTTGAACCTTAATGTTATTAGAATCATTAACCAAGCATTCACAAGCATTCTTGTACATATGTGAAACAAATCTCCAATAAAAAGCCTTTAAATCTATTCTCATTTATTTTCAACTCTTAAGTATCCTTTAGTGCCTCTGAGTCATCCCTTAATGTTGTCATAGGAAAAACTAAGGTTTTTAGGTTAATATAAGAGTTTCAGGACATTCGCCGCGGCTAAATACTTTTGTGCTGTGGCCAATTGTCTTGGGTTCACTCCTTACATCATCATAGATTTTGCCATGATGATAGCCGCAACGAGAGGACCTCTTGGAGCATAACTCACTTGCCCTCAATATTGGCTGTGGCCAATTTCCTTTTTTGTCCAGCTAATTCCTCTCTGGAACACGACCAATCTCGCCCCTCAATTTTAGCCGTGGCTAACTCCATTTCACGCCGCAGAAAATTACTCTCTGGATGACTTTCAGTTTGGCCTCTCACATCTTGCTGCGGCGAATTGCTCTCTAGACCTCTCCCTGGGCAACTTCGCCTCTATTAGCCGCAACTAAGACCATTTTAGCCGCAGTGAAACATCTTCTAATCCTAGAACTTCTAAATTTTGTCTCATATACTCTAATTCTCCCCCCTAGGGACACCCTAGGGTCACTCTACCTTTAATTGTGGGGCTCTAATGGCTTTCCTCTATCTAATTTACCCAACTCATCTATTATTACTAATCTAAGACTTAGGTGTTAATTCCTACTCATCCAACTACCATATATCAGTAAATTCATGAATTGATGATAGCAAGAATTTTATAAACTACCAATAATTATCATTCAAATATATATTCCATTAGAAATTTCATGCATCACTAGTTCAAGTCTACATCCAATATACCACATAATTATATTTTCCCAAGTAGTAAACCATATCATAGGATCAACAAAATTCATAACAAATGTTATAAGTCCATACATCCAATACCAAGTTAAAATGAGGTCTAACTCCTCAGTGGATACATTCCAAGTAATCAAAATATAAACAGCTACACTTGGTCATATGATTACATAGTGATACTATACAAAAAAAATACAAAATTTAGCATCTACTCTATTTAAATCAGTCTAAGTGTAGCCTTCTCCACATATGGTTGGAAGTCATGGATTTTTATTCACTTGCTTTTCCTTATCCTTATCCGAAGAGCCTTCACCTGAAAGTATGATCCCATAAAATGGGGTGAGATGCAAATCTCAATAACTAAAGGAAAATTCTATTCATATATTCCAATTTAATTAACATATATGCATGAATCAAAATGAGCATCAAAATTATATTAGTCATATCAGCAAATGAAATAATTAAGCTACTATGATTACCATCCCATACTAACAATTATATTTTCACATGTTAAAGGCCAATAACACTGGGAGAGGCTTGTCCATGACACCTACTCTCTAATGAGCACAACCAAGACTCAGTGCATCTGGGGTCTGATCATAACCCAGTGCCCAATTGAAGCACATGCACGGGTGGTAGCCACACCACAACTCCACCATGGACTCACAAGGTCCAAATACAATACAATAGATAGCCAACCAATTCATTTAACATTTCCAAACATTCATGTGCAACAAATATGAAATTAAAGTAGATATATGCATAGAATTAATATAGTTCCCAGTTACCTCACTTGTAGCCAATCCTCTAAGAGCCAACTAAATGCTACTTCACCTATAGATACAAAACCGAGCTATTACTTTCCCTAATCACAATTTATATCAGCAAACCCATTACTCAAGGAGTTAAGCTATATAGGACTACTCAAAAACACTTATCCAATTACCACAAGAACTAAATTCGGATTTGGTTAAGCCTACCTAAGAAATCTCAAAACAATACTTCAAATTCTGAGTAAATTCGCATAAAAATAATACCCATATCATAAATCAGCTATAGGGGTCCCAAACTAGTAGAGAAAGCATCAAAATGAAGAGTTTATACTTACCTAACAACACTTCTAGCCTCAACCTATGAAATTTCACCAAAAAAATCCCAAACAACCATATTTCAGATTTTGGGTATGGTGAAAATGCTCTAAATGAAAAACTAATTAAGTCAAAATAAAGAGAAAGAGAAGGGGATTAAGTTATATAATAAGTACCTTAGCTGATTTTGAGCCTAAAAGTGAGAAATGAGGCCAAGAAAGTGGGAAAAGACCTAGCCTCCAAGGGACTTCCGAAAATGTGTTTGTGTTTCTTGTGGTTCTGCATAATGAGGGGTAGCTAGAATGATTTTTAGGGTTTAAGTTAGGTCCTAAATGGGGTTATGGGTTGACCTAAAGGCCTAAGTCTATATGGGTTCAAATTTTATGCTTGTTGAGCCAAATTTCATGAGTTGGGCTACAGAATTGTAGTTGGGTTAGGTCAAATTGTAAGAGTTCCTTTGATTTGAGTCTGCATAAGGGTTGTTGGGCCAATTATAAGAGCTTATATAAGTTAGGTCTTAGGCCTCTATCTCACTAAATCAGCTTGGGCCATCACTAGGTGCTCTCTCTTAAGCTAAGTCTCATAATAAGAGGTTGGGTCTACTCACAAAATCATTGGGCCTCCATTAGCCTCTAACCATGGCCTACTTAATTTAATTTGAGCCTAGATGAGGTTTTCAATCCAATTAAATCTCAAACCTATATTAATAATTTATCTCTATATAATTCTCATTCACATAACTTGCCCAATTATCTCATATTAATTATTTTTAATCAACCTGAATCTATGATTAACACCTTAATTAATTTTGGGGTGTTACATATAGTCCACCATGGTGCTGATCGAAAAATTTTCTACAATAGGTTTTAGTGTGTCTCTCCTCCATAGCACCACATAGACCCGCTACGGTGAGGGTCCAACTCACTAAGAACGTGAACAATAAGTCCTCAAGAGCACTCCACTGCAGCACAAAAAACCCAAGCCGTAGTGCAAGGTGTAAAATTTCAGTTTTGAACTTTAGTAATCACTTACACCGTGGTGCGGGTGCACCAAGTTGTGGTGAAAATCTCCAAACTTGGTTTTTAGGTGCCAATAACCAACTTAGCAGTGGCAGGGAAGGTCCAAGTCGCGGTGAAGGTTTCCAAACTCTTATTTTTTACTTATAAACCTTAAATTTCACTATGTTAATGTTGTGTAATGACTTGAGAGTCTTTATATAAGGCTTTTGTAAGTTGAAATCAGTAGCAAGATGAATCAAAGGTCTTAAATGATAACTATGATCACTTGTGGATTTGATTAGTTGTGGTTGTTTAGCTATCAAGGTTCAAATTTTTTTCACTTTCTCCTATTTTAATTAATCATAATGACTTTAGACCTTGATTTGTGATTACTAATCATGCTATTAAACCTAATTACGATAACTAAGAATTAGGTTTGTTACATATGTGACCAAAAGAAGTATAAGAGTTTCATTTGGAGCCTATATATTATCTAGTATGGTAATTTCATTTGCAATTTTGATGTATAGCTTGTGGTGCCACCTATTGTCATGTTGTAGGAAAAAATATAAGTCTTAAATTATTGATGCTATGTAAAGCATGTAAAGTATCTAAATTGCAAAATGAGAAAAGGATACATGTGCTATCACTATATTGTTCAAAGGAAAAAATTTCAAATTTTACCACTTTTTATGACTTAGATCAATGACTTCTTGATATTACAGTGATAAATTACTTAAGATAATTATTCTATAAAGTAAGATGTGTAAATTTCTATTTCACACATTTTGTCAAGTTTTCATTTAATGCAAACAAAAAATTTGCCATACTAGCTCCAACCCTTGTTGACAAGATTTCACAGCAACCATCAAACCCTATAGGTACCTACTCAGCCCACAAGTCTCCTATATTTGCAAAAAAATTCCATTGGTATAGGGATTCAAGATTAATGAGAATGTGAAGATTTTTTAAAAATTTATAAAATATCTATTATACCCTTTTAATTACTATATGTCCCTTTTTATTACTTTCTTCAAAATAGAGACATTAATATCATCTCATCTTACTACTCAGTCTTTTTTTTTTTCATTTCATTCCATTCCATTCTATTCTCGTAAGCCAAACATGACCTTAAAACATGGAATTACAACATTCCAACCCCAAACTCAGGAATCCTCCTTCCACAACATTCCAAGCATACCACCAGAAAATAATTAATTAGAACAAAACAACAATACCTATAGCCTCCATATAATTAAAATGACAGAGGATGCGAACTTTAAAACCACATTCTAATGACTTCAAAACTAATAGCTGCAGAATGTAATGAGTCAGAACTGAAGCATGCATACGCTTTAACCTCGACAACCACTGAATTAATTCCAATCATGAGGTATCACACCAAAGGACAGCAGAGCTAAAATTTTGACATCCAACCTCACGATCATGGAGGAACAGAAAAGCTGAAATTGCAAGTTCCGTCTTAGGAAGAAAGGAATGAGTTGGTGGTCTTGCAAGGGCAACTCCAGCAGCTAGATGAGGCAAACTCGTACTGTACAAGAAATTGAAGGTATAATTAGTAACGGGGTCTTATTGTCCTAGAAATTGGTTGCTCAAGGTGTTTGCAACCTTTAGTAGGTGTTGCAACACATTTCAAAGCTAATACCACCACTATAGAAGGTCATTATTAATTACATTTACGCACTTAATTTTTTAATGTACACCGTAAAATCTGCCTTTTATTGAATGTCCCTGACGAGATAATTGCATATATAATTGAGATTATAGAACAACTCAGCACTTCCAAAAAAATATTATTCATACAGTAAAAAATTATAACAGGTGACATGATTATTACATATTTTTCTTTTAATAATTACAATTAGATATTTATTGAATTAATTTATGCACAATTCAACTAATTTACCTTTTTAATATAGTCAAAGGTAAGCCTTTGGCATCGCAATTGGAAATGTATAAAAATATTCTTTGCGCCTTCACAGTAAAAGGTTAGCATAGCTAGTAATTAAATATCTAATATTATCGTTAACCACGTCACATGCTCTAACCTATGTTCAAGTAGGTTTATGGAAACTTTTTCATTTGTTATAAAGCAAGAGAGTTCAAAATCTTCAGAGTAAGAAGTGAAAGAAAGTATACTGGTAAGAATAGTATTGTTTACATTAAATTCATTCCAATCTTAAAAATTTAAAATGATGTCACATGACTATTAACTCATTGGATATACATGACTATTTAAATATCCCATGGAAAAATACCAAATTAATGTGAGTAGATGTTGCACATGTCCCAGTAGATGTGGCACATATCCCAGCTAACCCACTTTATTAACAACTATTTTCTAAAGTGAGATTGGTAAACACCAATATAGTAGTCATATATCAATTGTGAGTGATGACCAATACAATACAAACAACAATGGCCGAATATTTCAAACATCATATTATATTCTAAGCATTTGATTTGAAAATGGTGCCCCAACTTAGTTATATGTATGAGCATACCGAGTGCTGTGCATCAGCAAATCCCTTCCCTCCCAAACTCGTACCTGCTCTGATCTGCTTCTAGTATAAGGAAGCAAGCAAGTATGAGTTCCACAGAGAACAATAACCACAACCTTAAGATGAAGGCCCCCACTAAGGAAGAAGACGACGAGGCATGCCTCTACGCCATGCTCTTATCAAGCTTCCAGGTTTTCCCTGCAATTCTGAACGCAGCTATTGAGCTGAAGGTGTTGGACAAAATATCAGAGACAGCAGCACCTGGTGCTTTCTTGTCAGTGTCTGAGATTGCTTCTGAGCTTCCCACACAGCACTCTGAGTTGCATAACAGGCTTGACCGAATGCTGCGTGTGCTCGCCTCTTTCAAGGTTCTGGATTGGACCACTCGCACCAACCAAGATGGCGAGGTTGAGAGGCTCTATAGGCTCTCTTTTGCAGGGAGTTACTTTCTGCAAACTAAAACTGAGAGCCTCGCTTCATTCTCTAACGTCCAGTGCCATCCAGCTACTGCCAAGGTTTGGTAAGTATGTACAAATAACAATTCTTCAGAAAGCTAGCTCACGGGAATAGCTCAGCAGTTTAGTCAACTTGAATTAGTCTCTTTTAAATTATTATTTAATCTAATTAATTAGATTATTATCTTCCAATTAGATGATTTTTAGACTACAAGGATTGTATTCTTAGTCGACTTTAAGTTGATTTTGAAATCCTTTAGCCTTAAAAATAAGTGTAGTATCATTTGATTCAAAAAGCATTTTTTTTTTTTCAAAAAAGAGTTCAAAGCTTACGCTTACTCTTCATTTTGCACTTAAACTCTATGAAAATCATTGGAAACTATTGTAGTTAACTTATTCAGAATTTGATGACTCCTTTTTTTTTTCTTTTGTTGCTTTTTTTTTCAGTGGTGGGGCATACTTTGATTTTTGGCTACTTGTGCATTCCCCTAGTTCATTTTAAAACCTAATTATCCTTAAATTTTTTAAAAACTATAGTCACCGTCTTCTAATTTAAAAAAATAATAAATTACAATTTATTATTGTGTAATTTGATATGTTTGCATTCAAGTATTATGTGGTTTAAACTTTACGAATATTAGTACCCTGTGGTTTTATTTTGTATTTTTTATATAAAATTTGTCTTAAATTTATAATTTCCTATGTTTTAAAGACTAAAATTCCTCCTTTAGATAATTAGAATCTCAATTTTATCTTACACAACACAATATCTCCCAAATCTTACTCTTGAACAGAATCCCTTTTTTTCCCAAATTAAATTACAAATTTTCTCACAAAATTCTTAATTTATCATGCAATAAAGAAAATTCTTCCCTTGATCAATTAAAATCTCAAATTTGATATAAACAACACAATATCTTTTTCAAATTTTACCTTTAAATGAAATTTCCAATTCTGTCCAAATTCTTTCCTTATAATATCTCTAATTTTGTATGCAGTATACTAATATCCCTACCATGACCAATTGAAATCTCTAAGTTTATAAGAAAATTGTGAAATTAAGAAAAATTGTAAGCAAAATTGGATCAGGTGCACAGTAGCTAAGTGCTAACAGAATTATAGCATTAGTATGCTAATGATTTAACAAGGTACTAAAATGTAAATTTTCAATCCACAAAACAGTCAAACTACAAACAGCAAAACCATGTGATACTAAAATATATTTACCCTTTTAAAAATAATAGACTAGTCTCCTTTACTTCAAGTTTTTAAAGTTATTAACTTGACATTTTCGTGATTTGTTAGCATTGATAACAATTTTGTTCTTAGAAAAGAGGATTTCATATAAATGAAATCTGAAAGTGGCGTAAACGAAAATTTTGAAAATTTAGGAGATAAATGTAATTAACTGATTGATTGACTGATTCATTTTGATGCCAAGGTTATAATAATAATATCACTCTTTTATCACTATCATGACTTTTTTCTATTGGCCAACATCTCTTTATCATGATTTTCACTACGCACATCCACTGTAAGCTATCATGACTTTAATTAATTAATTGATTTTGATGTTAAGATTATAACAATAATATTATTCTTTTATCTCTATCATGACTTTTTTTTCCCTCTGGCCAACATCTCTCTATCATGCAAAATGAATTTTCTCCTGGAGCACAATAGAGAATCTATGCCGTCTATATTAAAATTTGAATAGTCTATGTTTGTTTATTTCTTATTTTAAAAAAATTAAAGAGAGCAAAATATAAAATAAAAATTCTTTTTTAATTTTGAATTAAAAAATGATGTTTAATATTTAAAAAATAAATAATAAATGAATCTAGACCAAATTTTCACGTGAGAGAAAGCACATGAGAGAACAATAGGGATGATCCGAATTGCTCTGTAATGACTTTCACTCTGCACATCTCCATGGATATAGCAATAATATTACTCTTTTATCTCAACCATGACTCTTTGTTTTTTTTTTTTTTTGGGCCTTTTGGGCCAACATCTCTCCATCATGACTTTTCACTCTTCACATCTGCTGTAAACTAATTTTCTGGAAGTTGATTTCGAACAGCAGTAAACATGTGTTTTTGGCTAATCTCAAAAACAGAGATTTCATTTTATCTAAATCTAAATTTCTATAACATAATATCTTTTAATATATATATACACACACACACACACATATTTGCCAATTTCAAATGATATTTGAATTTAGTTTTTCCCCCACTGTGGGAAAAAGAAATATAGTGATTACAGAGGTGAGTAAATATATTATTTAATCATTTACGGTATGGGGGGAAATTGGGCTAGTTCGGGGCATCGTAACTAAACCCAGCCCATATGGTAAAAAACTTGTAACTACTAAGCTCTTCCCTACCAACTTAACGAGAGGGCCATATCCCAACTAAGAGAAAAACGTGGTCCAAGAAATATATTATTTATAAAACAAAAATATAGAGCTGGTTCACATGTTTTAGTATAGTTATACATGTCTGTGAAATTTACACAATAAATTTCTCTAAAAGCGTAGAGAAATGCAATCCCAAAATGGGAACCATTTAATTGATGCATCATCACTTTGTGTTAATTTTTATTGTAGGCTGAACATCAAGGAAGCAATTGTGGATGGAGGAGTAGACCTATTTAATAAAGTACATGGGATAACCATATGGAAGTACATGGAGAAGGACAAAGAACTGAACCACACATTCAACAAGGCAATGGCAGGCATCTCAGCAATACAGATGAGGAAGTATTTGGAAGTATATGATGGATTTGAAGGAGTTTCAACATTAGTTGATGTGGGAGGAGGCACAGGTCAAAGCCTCAAAATGATAATCTCCAAGCACCCTAATGTAAAGGGTATTAACTTTGATTTGCCCCAAGTCATAGAACATGCCCCACACTATCAAGGTATTCTATATACTCTGCCTCTCATAGGATTTTTCAATTGCATAATGGTATTTTGTACACACTTTTTTTTCGGGTGGATGTTCATGTTACCCTCAAAGCTCTATAAGTAACGATACCTAACAAATGGAAATCTTACACATGGCAAAATAAAACTTATAGGACTGCAAATGCTATAGCAATCAAGTAATAAATGGAATGTGACTAATTCTACTTGGAATTATTCCTTGTCGATCTTACTTTCTTTTTATATTTAAGTAAATGGACTTAATACTTTGCAAATGGATGATCTGTAATATTGTACTTTATCCAATTGAAAAGACCGAAAGATTCTAAGTTAAAAACTATTTTTTTAAAAGTGTTAGCTTCACATCATGTATCTATCTCTCTAATAGTATTATATGAATTTATCCCCATACTACAAAGGATCCAGATTGCATCAGTTCATTATTTTGTTTCCTTTAATGAGCTTCCTTTAGAGTGAAAAATATATCTATACCCTTGGAAGTAAAAATAAGAAAAATAAAATAGGCCATGCAACCCAAAAAAAAACGAATTGAGAGTAAAGTCAACGATTTGCTATAACATTTTTCTTATAATTTTATGGCAGAAAATATCTAAATTAAAGAAAAGCACAAACCACTGGCAGTATAATCTGACTATAAATTTGGCATAGATGAAACAAAAAAAAATTCAAATATTGACCTTTTTTTATTTAAGATATTTCCCCAAGATTAGATTTTTAACTTCAGCAACAGTATTGATGGACTGCATTTTTCGTTTTTATCTGATTATGTCAAGGAATCGAGCATGTTGGAGGAGATATGTATGAAAGTGTTCCAAGGGGTGATGCCATTATGGTAAAGGTAGGATAGTTCCTAATTATTTGACATTTACTATGAATGAATATTATTGGACTATGCTAATAATGAATGGTTCAAACACACTTTTCTTTGATCATTACTTCTCACATACTTGTACGTATTGATTTGGTCTATTTAAGAATTTCTCAATATACCAAGATAAACTTTTCCATATTCGGATACGCTGGTGCAGGCTACGTGTCATAATTGGTCAGATGAAAAATGTGTAGCACTTTTGAAGAACTGTTACAAAGCACTTCCACAAAATGGGAAGGTGATTATTCTGGACATGATAATGCCTGAAGAACCAGAGTCAAGTGTCGCTGCTAAGTATGTCTCCATTGCAGACAACACAATGTTTATACAAGCAGGAGGGAAAGAAAGAACTGAGAAACAGTTCGAGACGCTCTGCAAACTCTCTGGATTCTCGAGTTTCCGCGTTGCTTCTCGCGCTCTTTCGGTTTATGGCGTCATAGAGTTTTATAAATAAACTCTACGATTGTTTTGAAGCTTGTACTTTATAATAATTACATAAGAATAAGTGAAATTGTAAAAGGTTATGCTTCCTATAGATGTGTGATTAGATCCAATATTCACAGATATTGAGAGCGTTTTGTTTGTTTGATTATGTGAGAGTTGGGAAGGTGGCTCATCTTGTGCTATTTTATTTCATGCTTGTACTGTCACTTCTATCCGTTGGAATGTATAACACTTCACTTGCACAAGGCACAAATCTATCTCTATTTTTAAAAAAAGACAAAAGAGAATAGGTTGCTTTAATATTACAGATCAAAGCGTGCTTTTCAACTACAAATCCACATTTATTTGTTTAAATATAGGGAGCTAGAGCTAATAAGTCTCCGAAAGATTGATATAATAAAGAATTCATGCAAAAGTTGTAAAATGTTCTTTAACCATGTTGATATAAGCTCTACATTTTCCAAACTAACTGTTAAAATTTCAAGACACTGATTTAAGCTATCCATTATGTAAACTGAGTACGTAGTGCATGATGTGTATGCAAGAATATGTGATAAATGTTCATTACTTATGATTTGCAAGGGGACTAACTGTACTAGGATAAGGATTCACAAATTTCAAAAGAAAATGAGTAAGTTACTTATAAATCATATCCTATATTTTTAAAAATATACATAAATCTTTTCTGAAATAAATTATCTTACACTTTATTTTAATTTTAAATTTTTGACTAAAATATTCTCTATTTAAAAATTTTTTAATTAAAAAAATATATTTAGGTTAATGAAAAATATTTTAGTCAAAACATTTAAATTAAATTAAAATGTAAGATAACTTTTAATTTTTAACAAAAATTTATATAATTTTAACAAAATTCAAAAAAAAATTATAATTTACTTAAAGAAAAAGGAAGAGGAAAACATAAGATGAAATATTCCTACACTAAATAGAAGATAAATGCTTTTGTTATAGCATTATCCCATTTATGACAGATTCATGCACTACTTCAATTGTGCACGCAGGTAACAAGAATAGAGAGTGCCTCTCATATGTAACACCCAATAATTAATTAAGGTGTTAATCATAGATTAGATTAATTAAGAATAATTAATATGGGATAATTAGGCAAGTTAAGTGAATGGAGATTTTAGAGAGATAAATTATTAATATGGATTTGAGATTTAATTAGGAGAGAAATTTCATCTAGGTCCAAATTAATGAAGGAGATCATGATAAGAGGCTAATGGGGGCCCAATAAGCTAGGTGCAGGCCCAATATAATGCAATGTGATAGAGGCCCAAAATCCACTTTATATAGGCTCTTATAATTGGCCCAATAACCCTTGTGCAGACTTAAAACCTTTGAGCTTTTAAAACTTGGTCTGGTCCAATTGGATTTCAGCAACCCAACACTTTAAAATTAGCCCAACCAAAGCTAAACTCTGAAGCCCAAATAGAGTTAGACCTTGGAGTAACCCATGACCTATATTTGACCCAACTTAAACCCTAATGCTTCAGCCACCTCTCCATTTGCTGAAACACAAACACTCATCTCAAAATTCGGAGGTCCAAAGGAGGCTCTAGGGTTTTTGGCATAAATATACCATTTCTCACCTCTAAACTCAAAATCAGTCAAGGTAATAGTTATATAACTTAATCCTCTCATCTTTCTCTTCATTTTGATCCGATTAGTTTTTCATTTAAAGTATTTTCACCATACCCAAAATTTGAAATGTAGGTGTTTAGGGATTTTCTTGTTGAAATTCGTAGGTTGAGGCTAGGGCTATCATTAGATAGGTATGAACTCTTCTTTTTGAGGTAATTCTGCTAATTTGAGACCCTAATAATTTGATTATAATATGAGTATTAATTTTATACGAATTTGATTAAGATTTTGGATGAAATATTGACCTTTTCTGGTAGATGATACTTTAATCCGAATTTGGAACTTGTAGTGGTTGGGTAAGTGATTCTTAAGTAGTCATTAGCATTTTAAATTCTTTGGATACTGATTGCAACTGTTAATGACGAATTAGAGTAGTAATTCTATGATACTATAGTTATAGGGAGATTTCTGCACCATTGGTGACTATCGCAATTGTTTACAAGTGAGGTAACCGGGTTTATATTAATTCTATGTATATATCTGATTTAATTTCATATGTTGTTGTACATGAATGATTTGAAATGTTAAATGAATTGGTTGGTTATCTGTTGAATTGTGATTGGACCTTGTGAGTCCATGGTGGAGCTATGGTGCGGCTGCCACCCGTGCATGTGCTTCGATCGGACACCGGGTTATGATCAAACCCCAAATGCACTGAGCCTTAATTGTACTCAATGGGGAGTAGGTGCCATGGACGGGCCTCTCCCAGTGTTAACGGCCTTTAACATGTGAAAATATGATTGCTAGTATGGGATGGTAATCATGATAACCTACTTGTTTCATTTACCGATATGACTGGTATTTTGCTGATCTTATGTGAAATTATATATGTATGCTAATTAAACTAGAATATATGATGGAATTGCCTTGGTTATTGAGATTTATGTCTCACCCCGTTTCATGGGATTAACATTTCCGGTGAAGGTTCTTCGGGTAAGGATAAGGGAAAGTAAGTGGATGAAAATCCATGAACTCCGGCATATGAGAAGAAGGCTACACTTAAGCTGACTTATGTAGTGTAGATGTTAAATTTTGTATTCCTTATGATATAGCATCATCATGTATTCATGTTGCCAAGTGTAGGCGTTCATATTTTGCTTGGTTGAAATGTAACTATTACGGATTTAGGTCTCATTACAGTTGGATATTGATGTATGAACTTGTAGTATCATATATATAGTTTTGTTGAAATTGTGATATGGTTTACCATATGGGAATTGTAGTCATGTGATGCATTGGATGTGGACATAAACTATTGATGAATGAAATCTCTATGGAATGTACATGGGATGTTAAATGTTGCTAATGCATGTGTTATTACTGTCATTAATCTATGAATTTGCTGATATGAGATAGTTGGGCAATTAAGATATAGTACCTATGTTTTAAATTGGAAATGGAGAGTTAGATGAGTAAATAGGGTAAGAAACTACCATTAGAGTCATATAAAATGAGAGAAAGTGGTCTTAAAATGTCCCCAAGATGAGAGCTAAAGTGTGTGGGACGAAATTTAGGTGATGTAGTCACAGGAGGGAATCACGCCGCAACTAAGAAGGCTCCGCCGCGACCAAATTAGTGACAGAGTCGAGGGGCGCTGTGGCGCAAGAGAAGAAAACTGGTCTGGGGAGTGACAGTAGCAAAAAGCAAATCACCCAAGAAGGTAACAGAACCAAAACTCGCCGTAGCGCAATATGTCCTGCTGCGACGCGAGTCGTGAAAATTAATAAAAAGTTGCACAGTAGCAAAACTCGCCGTGGTGCAAACATATTGCGCTGAGGCGAAAATCTTGTGATTGAGAACCGTAGCTTCATGAGGCATTTCCGCCGCGGCGCCACGTAGGTTGGCCGCAACAGGGAAGGTATAGGCCGCGGCGCAAGTCCCTGAACTCATATCCTCAGCCTAGAAACTCCAATTTCTTCAATGATAATATTAGAAAATGATATAGAGATACTTGTGAGAGATTTTTGTGTGTGAAAACCGATGAATTAATGAATCATAAACCCCTCATGGTAGTATGATTTCCTTTATGCATCTTAGTTTTGGTTGTAGTCGTTTAGTGATGACCCTAGTATCAAGGTTCAAATTTTCTTGTATTTTCATAATGTAACAAAATGTAACGACTCCAAACCTTGATCATCAATTATTAGTTGTATATTTAACCATAATTACAATGATTGAAAGATAGGGTTGTCACATCATACAACTTTAAATATATTTAAAAATTCATTATATTAGTATTCTGTAAACATAATAATTTTATCATCTCAAAAATTACAAATTAAATTTAAGATTTATTGGGCTTAAAGGGTGCCCTTTTTTGTTGGTGTAACATCGTAATGCATTTTTTTCCACCTGTATGTGTATATATATATGTTGTAATGATTTGTGTGCAGTGCCTGTTTAATAATATACACTACATACATGCTAAATGCGCACAACCTGAATCAAAATGGTATTTGGTTAAATCTTTTTTCTATGATTAGTGGCAGCTTACCAGGTCTTTGCTCCTCTTTTATAGTTCTGAATCATGTGCCTTTACACAACTTCAGAATTAACAGTATTATATATCTTAAAAGGACTAAGGACGGTAAGATATTGACTTAAATACCATTCATAGTTTTCACTCGATATAACGAATTTTTATGTTAATCAGATAAGATTATGTTCATGGAATATTAATATATTGAATTTTATTTTTATTTTTATTTTTATTTTTATTATTATTATTATTATGTGTGTATTTTAAAAAACAAATAAGAGAAGTTATAGAAGGTTTTAAAAACATAGGAGAACTCCTTTAGGGGTGTTTTGAGATTTTAAACATAATAATGAGTCAACCATTGGCTTTTGGCAAATATATTAAAATTTTTCTTTTTTAAAGGCTAAAATGTTAAAAACTCTCTTAAATTATGCAAATAAATTTTTTGCCTTTAAAAGTTAATAATGGATTCTCCTTAAATTTTTAAATCTGTGTAAATAATCCCACCACTAATAAATCTATTAATTTATTGAGAGAAAGATGACACTTCAAATTAAATAAACTTTCTTAAACTTTTTTTTAATGCAAATAACCCCTTTAAACTTTCAATTATAAGCAAATAACTCTCATAATGTGCTACATTTCTATTAATAAAATAATAAATTGACAATAGTAAAATTATTTGCACCAAATTCAAGTTCAAAAGGGTCTATTATTAAGTTTATAAAATTATCTCCACATAACCCAAGACTCAACAGAATTCTATACATTTTAACCAATTTTTTTACATAGGATGTGTAGCTTATTTTAAAATATAAGAAAGATTTGTGTAAATTTTAAAAATAAAAAAAAATGTATAAGATTAAAAAAGATGTGTGTACGCTGAATTATATGATAAATTAGTTTTAAAGTAACTAATAAAATTAGATATCAAATGACACTCTATAGAAAAGAAAGCTCAATATCTGTTTCTTTCTTCTTTTTTTTCAATTGATAAAAAGGCATAAAAGCCTAATCTCTCATTACGAAGAGTAATGATACTAGTCTAAGTCTACGAAAAATTTTAATTATGACATAATAAACTATCAAATATATAATATTTTGTTTATTTTAATAAACTTGTTACAATAACTATATTTATTAATTAAGTAAAATTCAAATAAATTTCAAAGATATGATTAAGAGATATAATTATAATGATAAATTTAATAACATTAAAAAAATTATTACGTTATAATTAGAATCATGATAAACTTAAATTTGAAAAAAAAAAACTTATATATAGTGTGGGTTATTTAACATCTGTTTAGAGACGACTCTATCATCATTGAATAGAGATGCACATAGGCTGAATCAAGCTAGGTATTGAACTGTCTCCGTACCCAACCAAGCCCAGACAGGTCTGGTTTTCTACAGTCTGGCCAGGCCTGTACAGGGTAGGCCAGGCCTGCGGGTTTTTTTTTTCTTTTAAATTAAGTAAACAACTTAGGTAACGAAGGAAACCCTTCTAGTTATCTGGGATGCCTAAAGAAAAGAAAAACCAACAGTAGCTAAAAGAGATCCGAAATGGTATAGTTAGTATAATCAAAAACTAAAAAGGAAGTCATGAATGGGTTAAATCCTGGTCCCTGGAAATAAACATCCTAAAATTCACTTGACACAACTAACTCTTTTGCTTCACAAGATTCAAAGACGGAGCTTAAACAACTAAAATAACGACCTGCCCAAGCAAGTTGTTTCAATAGCACAGCATAGATAAAAACTCAAAACAGTGAAAAGTTCAATACAAAATATAACTTGTTCTCAAAATAGAGTTTGCCTCAAAGATGTCATTCCACATATTACTTATTTTCATACTGCATGGAATATTACACATTCACGTCAACCCAGGAATCTACATGAATTCCTTTAATTTGGATCTCTACCACATCAAGCACAGCTCAACTCCCAGATATCGAGGTCCCCATCGATGACCACTTTACGTTATAAAGGAAAATATAAAATATAAAAGGGTAAACGGAAGTTGCAAACCAGGAAAAAAGATCCTGAAAATACCTGTATGCGTAGCTTATCAACTCCAATCATCAATAATGATCCTAAATTCCCAGAGAGAATGTCTAAGGCATCCCCAAACTTAGCTTGCTGTTCCAATATGGAAATGTAGACCATAAGAGCTACAACAAATTCAGAAAATTTAATACAAATATGAGCTAAACATAACATCTGATATATCAGTAGATCAAGATATTTCTAAATGTATACACCTTAGAAATTCAATAGAGGTGCAGCCCTGTGCAATGGATTGACCCCCTCATCTGTCACACGTACACAGCTATCACATAAAATAAGATGCAGATAATCCCAAAGAACTCATTTAGTTTAATATATATACTGGCGGAAGCCTCAGTTACCATGTCAGATTGAGGGATACAAGATTCTTGCATTTAGAAATACTTGGAAGTCCTTCATCTGAAAGATTCTACAAACCAAACTATAGATTGTTAGCATTAGCAGTCCGCATCAGATAAGGTGCAGAGAAATCTTTAGAACCCCAAGATATATTACCTGGTTACCAGAGATCCAAAAACTTCATCTGTGAAACTGAACAAGAGCAATGCTTTGAACTAATCCAGAGAAAAGGTTTTCAACTAAAATATATACGTTTCAATGCCTACCTAGACAGAGCATAGCACAATGAAGCTGGCAAATCTACATAAACAAATAAATTCATCACCAACATCCCACTTTATAACAGAGAGATGGATTTATTAGCAAACAATAAAACAATTATTAAGAATTTAATCTAAATCATTTCCTCAACTTGCCAAAACCCAATTGAAATCTGTCAAAAGAAAGGTAAAATAACATCATTAAATTCGCAGAACAGGGGCAGCATCTGAATTCGTGAAAATTGAGCCAGGTAATACCAAAACCATCTCATAACTTCGCAAAACCAAAATCGAAAATAGGAATCACCTTCGCCCTGCAGAAGCAGGTAAAATCGAATCTGAAAGACCAGGAACTAGAACTGAAATCACAAAAGGCAAATCAGATTTGAACAACCATAAAAATTTAATTGTAATCATCTTCCTAAACTTCCAAACCAAAATAACATCCTAGCATTTGGAGAACAGAGACAGAATCACACTTCATAAAATCAAATCAAGATGGTACCAAAATTCATTTGTCAGGACATACGCAGCCTATATCACCATCAAAACTCAAAAAAGCAAAGTGCTGAAGAAGTTAAGAAGTTAAAATACAAGAGTATTTGAGAAGAAATCGAGAGAGAAATGGCCTTTACCAAGTTTAGACCCTTGGATCACCGTTCTCCATAGGACTTGCAATCGACGAAGGCATTATGAAAATGGTGATCCAAGAGGCCTAAACTAGGCAAGCTCTCGGCCGCCCAAGAGCAAGACCAAGTTTAACCTCGGTCTCTGAGTTATGATGCTTTGCGAGAAGATGAAGGTACTTCAGACACAGCTTAGCTGTCGGCCGTTGGCAGTGGCAGCTCACCGGCGCACTGGAGGTAAGGCCGACAGAGGGAGAGTCCGGTGGGAGGGACTGAGGGGGAAGATTTAGGGCATGGATTACGGGCTTCTGTGAATCTGAACTATGATGTCGTTAATCACGTCTCACGGTGCTGGGGAGAAGACTCGAGGAGCTGAAAATGATGCCAATTTTAGGTAATTTTTAAATATATATATATATATATATATATATATATTTACAACCAAGCTGGTTATCTGTTTGAAAGACTTATAAATATTTTTAGTTATGAATATTTGTTGATATAGTTAAAATTATAGCCAGAGAAGATTACATATCTCCAAGATTTGTTTGCTTTTATATATATATATATATATATATATATTTGTATGTTTACAATAATAAAAAATATGATATTCAATTTATCATGATATTAGAGCTTGCTACGCATTTGTAGTTTGCGGACCTTAACATACAAATTCGAAAGACAGTCTCGAATATGATGAATGACAAGCCAAACACTAGACCCAAAGGAAGCATGATGAATTCATGGATGATTGTCATGAACCAAGAAAACTCCTCCTTGCCGGTTACCATCGTTCTTGATGAGATGAACTACTCTCTCTCATCTCAACTCATGGATACGACAACGAACAAATGTGGGTACTTGACTGGAGAGATGAAGAAGCCTAACCCTAGAGACCCAACTCTTACAACCCAAATCACCGAGAACCACCGTGTTCGAAGTTGGCTTATCGATGCGATGAGCCTAGCATTGATGCAATGCTTCATTAGACTCCCAACAGCGAAAGATATATGGGAAGCTCTTGCTCGAACCTTCTATGATGGATAAGATGAAATGGTGCTCTTCAAACTGAACCAGAAATCCTTCACCACGAGACAGAATGGCCAACCCCTTTCAATGTACTACAATGAACTTGTGTTGATATTCCAGGAAATTGATTACAGAACAAAGGAGCAAGCAGACACCGTAGAAGGTATAGTGTAAATAAATTCCGCAATGACTCGTCTTAGAATCCATATTTTTTTAGTAGATCTTGATACAAAATTTGACCAAGTCTGAGGCGAGATCCTTCGAAAAGAGATCAAGCTCAATCTAAAAAGCACATATGCATATGTATAGAGAGAGTCTTAACAAAAGCAAGTGATGAATGGGAGTAGAACCTCCTCAGAAAGCACAATCCTGATTACAAAGCAGGCACCCAGAAACCAGAAATCAAATTGGAACCATAAGTCTGATTCACTAATATGTAATTATTGTGGAGAAGCAGGTCACTCAAAGCAACAATGCTATGAACTCATCGGGTATCCAGATTGGTGGGACTTCACAAAAAAACCAAGAAGAAAGATCGGAGGAAAGGCCATGTGTACCAGTACTGAAGAGCCTCTTGCCATTGAAACTAAAGAAACAACTCCATCTGCAAATATAGTTCTTCAAAGCCAATCTGGTAAGTCTCGAACTATTCCTTCTCATAAGTGGATCATTGAATCTGGAGCCACCGATCACATAACAAATATTACAAAGTTTCTTGATAAGCTTCGTCCTCATATAAAGCCACATGTTACTATAGGCAATGGTAGGGAGTCAAAAATTAAAGGCCAAGGATCATGCCAACTATCTGATAATATTGCTTTAGAGACTATACTTCTTGTTCCATCATTAGACTACAGTTTAATGTCTGTAAGTCAGATTACCGCGGCATTATATTGTACAGTGACTTTTTGGCCCACTTTCTATGTGTTTCAGGACATCCCAACGAGGAGGATAATTGGCTATGGTATTAGGCGAGGTAGTCTCTATTATTTTGAATCTGAAGGTCTAAAAGATCAAATAAAGGACAGAGTTTACAACATTCGTAATAATAAGGCTGAAGATGAAATTTGGCTATGGCATAATTGCCTTGGTCACTTGTCTTTTGGTTATCTAAAAAAATTAAAACCTACATTGTTTAGTAGTTTAAAAGTCTCTGATTTCCATTGTGAAAACTTGTGAATTTGCAAAACGTCATCATGTTCCATTTGCACCTAGTTTGAATAAAAGTATTATTCCATTTATGGTTATTCACTCTGATATTTGGGGCCCAGCTAAGATTCCTACTCACTCGAATGCACGATATTTTATTACGCTTATTGATGAATATACCAGGATGATTTGGGTTTCTTTGCTAAAAAATAAAAATGAAGCTTGCCAAGTTTTCCAGGAATTTTATAAATATGTACAGACTCAATATAAGTGGACCATTAGTATCTTACAAATAGATAATGGGACTGAATTCACCAAGCTCAAAGACTTCTTTCGAAGAGAAGGAATACATCATCAGACTTCTTGTGTATACACACCACAACAGAATGGCTTGGCTGAAAGACGCAACAGGCAACTCTTAGAAATCGTTCGAGCATCTTTGTTTGGGATGAATGTGCCTTGTATATTCTAAGGTGAAGCAATACGATCAGCAGCATATCTTGTCAATCGTACACCTTCAAGTGCTCTCAACTTTCGAACCCCACTTGAAGTTCTCCAAAATCGCCTTGAAATTCCTCATATGCCTAACCTTGAACCGCGTGTCTTTGGATGTATAGCATATGTTCATGTTCCTTAGGCACTTCAAGGTAAGCTTGACCCTCAAGCACGTAAATGTATTTTTGTAGGCTATTCGGATGTTCAAAATGGATATCGTGTTATGATCCTGTAGAGAAATGATTGTACACCTCTTTGGATGTCTCCTTTGTTAAGACATCTCTGTATTTTCCACCTGCTACTTCTCTTCAGGGGGAGAAGGGAGGAAACAAAGAGAAGATGATAGCTGTAGAACGAGAGTTTAAAGAAGTATTTGCAGAACTTGATGAACTTACTGAGTTTCGTCAAATGATAAATAAAGAGCCAGATAGTGATTTGCCTTTAACACCTATGCCAATAGCCTCAGATCCTCCGGATGTCCATATGAACACTCAGGTATGCTCTAATTCCCCTAATGAACTCTCTAGATTAATGGAAACAAACTCACAGGATTGTGCAGAAGAAACCATGAACGAAGTCATTAAAACCGAAAGTGTTCCTCATAGAATCTCTAACAGATCAACGAAGGGAGTGTAACACCATAACGTCTTACTTCAACTAATCTCCCTTTAGGCTTGATTCCATATGATTTCCAATGAAAAAGACTAAAACCGTAGTATTTTCCTACTTTAAGTTGGGATTTAATCAGTCATATTTTGTCCCGTGGGTCCCATGAACCTATCATTCACATTCTCTACTCAAAGACCATTTAAAAAACTCATACATGGTTTTAAACAACCCATAAACCATGGATATGAAGCCAAAAACTAAGAAAATACAATTTCTCAAATGGGCCCAAAAGTCAGATTTTTTGCTCTAATTTTGAAAAATCATAACTAATTCTAGGAAAATTGGAATCAAGCAAACCATAGCTTTCTGAAAATCTCTAAGTGTTAAATTTACACTAAAAATAATTCTAAATCACAATCTCAGCGTTTGGACTATGTTTGACATCGAAAAAGAGACAGAGGTCTGACTATCCCTGGTATTGATGCAGCTTGCTGTCATGAACTTCAAAAATTTATAACTAATTTCAAAAAAATCCAATTTGGAAAAACTATACCAATTTGGAAAGATACAAATGTTAACTAGAGAAAAAAATAATTTTAAATCATTTCAGTAGCTTTGGACCTCAAAAACTGATGGAACAATAACAAAGGTCGGATGGCTTCCTTAATACTGACAGAGAACTTTAGAAAGTTCTTTCTCCCTCTACAAACCTCCAATTGAGGTGTTTCTAGTTGTCATAGGTCACTGTGGATATCTAGTTTATGTCCATAAAATTTCATGACAATCGGACATCGTTTGGTGTATGAATGATACAGATTCATTTTTGGACCCAATAACCAAAACCAAAAAATTCTATAACTTCAACAATTCACCAAATATTTTCTAAACCTCCAAATATTACCCACTTTAGCTTTCCAAGAAACTCTCAACAAGCTCTAGAGGCATGCCAAATTTCATATCAAGAAGAGCTCATTTGGTCATATTTTGATATAGCTCACAAATTTGCCAGTTTTGACACCCAAAATGGTTCAAAGTAGGTCCAAATGGCCTCCTACATGTTCTAGCACCTCTTGGGTAAGTTTTAAAGTATAAACATAGTATATATGAAATGTTTAAGTGGTCCAAATTATCATACATTTCAAACTCACTATACTACGGGCCAAAATATACTATTGCATACAATCTACAAAATGGCCAAATATCACATTTTCATTGCTTTGGCTCTCTACATAGTCCATATATCATTTATACATATTACTACACTTGCTCAAATATTTACGTCTCAAAAATAATAGGTGCATATTCATTTTGGCACCTCTTTACATCAAAAGAACTAAAATAGTTATACAACTCCCTAAGCATGCTCAATTAGGCTCCTTGATTTGCATTTTGATCTCCTTGAGCTCCACCTAACATGTTAAGATGGGAGAGGGAAAGGGGTGAGATTTATGGAATCTCAATAGCTCATGCACTCATTCAAGGAAGCAATCAAAATATATAAATAAGTCAAAGCATGCAAACCATTCACAATGACACACACATAATTTTCATGCCATGATATCATATTAATGCCAAGAATAAGCTCTAGGGACTTTTGGTCTAGCCTCACCCGAGTTTTGGGACTTTTGGATTGGCCTCACCTTTGGTTTAGAGACTTTTGGCTTCACCTCACCCATCTCAAGAGACTTTTAGCATTACCTCACCCGAGCAATTTTCACAACCCAAAATATAAACATATTGGTACCAATGCATCAAGGCAATATCAAATGGCATGTCTCACAATGCAAGCATATACATAAGCATACAATAACTATTACACATCTAAGAATACAACAAGAAAAAGTGGAGAGCTACCTTACCAGCCAACACAAGCCTTCCCTTTCAATTTCTCTTCTCCCTTCTTAATCTCACAAGCACAACTAGATGGAGCTGCTTCTTTTGAGCCTAGACACAACAAAGAGCATGGAATTACTCTCTCATAACTCAAATA
The DNA here is from genome assembly GCA_026724425.1 of Erythrophleum ivorense. Lineage (NCBI taxonomy): Eukaryota > Viridiplantae > Streptophyta > Magnoliopsida > Fabales > Fabaceae > Erythrophleum > Erythrophleum ivorense. The sequence goes on from JAIUCV010000008.1 coordinate 34,893,430, forward strand.
AACACTCACAAAGCTAGGAGATTAAAACCCTAGTTGTTCCCTTCTTAAATTTTTACTAGCCCTTCTCTTAGTTTTCTTGTATTTTCTCAACTTCCTATACTCTAATTCAAGGATCTCTTGCTTGCTCTAGGTCAAACTTCATTCCTCTCTCAAGCTCTCAAGTTGGTAGAACCAACACACTCAAGGAAAGCAAGGGAAGAATATACAATAAAATGGAAAGGAGTTATCTTAAATAAAGCTCTTTCCAAAAGGCTCTTCCTTTTCCTTTGCATAAATCTTCTCCTCAAATCCTTGCACTTCCCCCTCTGACTTAGGCCTAAAACAAAGCTAACTCAACAACCAAAACCATAGAAAGAGAAGGCAAAGAGAGAAGAACAACATGCTAAAAAGAAAAGCTATGAAAATCTCAAGTTATGCTTACCTTTTTCTTGTTCTTCCTTCCTTCTCTAGGTTTCTCTCTCTCTCTATAACTCTTTTCTCTAGTTTGGTCGAAGCCTAAGTTAGTTAAAAGAGAAAGAATGGATCTGGATGCTTTAAGAAGTCAAATTCTCTTTTTTCATGCTTTTCTAGACTAACCCTCGCTATAGCGAAGAATAACCCTCGCTACGACAAGCACGTATCAGTCCCAGACTCCTATTTTCATTACGGCGTGTGCTATGGCAAGAAACCCTCTAGTTTTTGTATTGGATGCTCATACTTGCTATAGCGAAAGGGTACTCTCGCTATAGCTAGACCCTTTCTCGCTATAGCGAATAGGTACATTTGCTATAACTAGGCCATTTCTCGCTATAGCTAGCAGTCTTAGACAAATTTCAGGACTTCGAAAATTTTTAACTTCTTTTTTTTTTTCCTTTTTTTTCTGGTTGTTACAAGAAGTACCAAGGAAGACATATGAACCAAATCTGAATGCTTGAGGGAAGTATCCAATATGTAATTACTTGAATCAGAAGATGGACTTGCATGCACTATCTATAATATCCGACATCGTAATACCCACCAGTGTAAAAGAAGCATTAAAATATCTTGAGTGGGTAAAAGCAATGAACGAGGAACTTGAAGCATTACAGAAGAATGGAACCTGGGACCTCACCATCTTGCTTGAAGGGAAGAAGTTAGTTGGGTGCAAATGGGTGTTTACATTGAAATTGAAAGCTGATGGCAGCCTAGATTAATACAAGGCCAGGCTAGTAGCAAGAGATTACACACAACAATACGGGGTAGATTACGAAGAGACATTTGCACCAGTAGCTAAAATGAACACAGTTCAAATTCTGATCTCACTAACAGCAAATCAAGGGTGGGAACTATCACAACTAGACATAAAGAATGCGTTTTTGAATGATGAACTAGAAGAGGAGGTGTACATGCAAGTGCCTCTAGGTATGATGGAATCATATGCGAATATGGGAAAGGTTTGCAGGCTTCAAAAATCATTATATGGCCTCAAGCAGAGCCCATGAGCGTGGTTTGGAAAGCTCACAACCACTATTAAAAAACTAAAATATAGAGAAAGTAATGCTGATCATACACTCTTTATCAGACGCAGGGAAGGAAAAGTTACAATGCTGCTTGTTTATGTGGACGATATGATCATCACTGGAAATGAAAAGGAAGAGATACAAAACTTGAAGGAACAATTAAAAATGAAGTTTGAAATGAAAGACCTTGAGCAACTAACGTACTTCCTTGGAATTGAAGTTCAACGAACAAGGCAAGGTATATTTCTTACTCAGAAGAAGTACATCTTGGATCTTTTAACAGAAACCGGGATGATAGACTGCAAACCAACTGATACACCTATGGAAATGAATCATAAGCTTGAGTTGCTCCCAGATTAGATTCCAACAAATAAAGGTGTGTACCAACAACTATTAGGGAAGTTGATTTACCTCTCACACACTAGGCTGGATATTGCTTATGCAGTAGGGGTTGTAAGTCAATTCATGCATGACCCAAGTGAGGAACATATGAATGTAGCAACTTGAATACTCAGGCACTTGAAAGCTACTTTGAGCTTGGGATTGTTGTTTTTGAAAAATGGCACCTTAAATGCTAAAGGATACACTGATGGTGGTGAGAAGATAGAAGAAGAAAAAATAATAGTCGAAGGGTATACTGACGCTGACTGGGCTGGCAATCAAACCACGCGGAAATCGACATTTGGATATTTTATGTTTGTTAGAGGTAATCTAGTATCGTGGCGAAGCAAGAAGCAGAAGGTAGTCTCAAGGTCAAATGCCGAATCTGAATTTCGAGGTATGGCAAATGGAGTGTGCAAGTTGCTTTGGATAAAAAGCATTCTGAAAGAAGTGGGCTATAGACACAAAGGACCCATGAACTTGTATTGTGATAACAAAGCTGCAATACAAATAGCCCAAAACCCCATTCAACATGATCGAACAAAGCATATAGAGGTGGATAGGCATTTCTTGAGAGAAAAGCTAGATTGAGGAATCATTAGGTTCCCTTTTGTGAGATTAAACAATCAACTTACAGACGTACTCATAAAGGCTGTCTCTGTACAACATTTTCAAGATGCGATTGGTAAGTTGGGCATGAAATTCATGTGCCAACTTGAGGGGGAGTGTTAGAAAGATTTATAAGTATTTTTAGTTATGAATATTTGTTGATATGGTTAAGATTATAGCGAGATAGGGGGAGATTACATATCTCCAGGATCTGTTTGCTCTGTGTATATATATATATATCCCTGTACAGCTACATTTACAATAATATAAGATATGATATTCAATTTATCATTATCTGACCCTATGACTACGCCTACCATCTAACCTGATCCGATTTTTAGTCCAATTTCCCTTTGCTCCCTTTGGGCCTTTTTTTTTTTGTCTAACTTGGCCTAATGTGACCTGATTAGACTAAAGTAAGTTGAATTTACCTAATTTGTCAAGCTCTTGTACATCTTTATGTTTAGGTAATGTTAGGTAAATAGATCCCTTACTCATTTTAAGTATAATTAGAAGAGTGTTTATTTTAATTTAAATTGTTTAGGCATTTTATTTTTAGAATTTTTTAATTTTAAAAATAGAATATAAATAAAAATAATATTTTAATTACAAATTTTAAAAAATAATGATTTAAATTAAAAAATAAAAAACAAAAAATTTGAAATCTAATTAGTCTAAATCTCATTATTTGTTGAAATGGAGGTTAGATAGAAAAATTTTAGCTCTGGCCTATTTCTCCCTCTTGGATCTATAATCAGAAGTACTCTTTTTTCTTCTTTCCTTCAGTTCCAAATTCCCAAACTGTTTTGAAAATATCATAATTAAAAATATCAAGTTAAAAATATTTATATTGAAAAACTTTAAATTTTAAAATTATTTTAAAAAATTCAATAACAAAAAAATTTAACTTTGGTCTTAAATTATAATTTTTTTACCCAATTTAAATTTTTTGTTCTTAAATCTTCTATAATAATTTTAAAATTTAAAGTCCTGTAAATATCAATACTTTTAGCTTAGAATTCTCATCCATAATTTTCTCAATTATTTACCTTTGAAAATGAAAATCCCCAAATCCATATGAACATTTTTGTCTTTCGAAATCCCCAAACTGATAAGACGCAAATAAGCTTCGTCTGCTTATAGGCATGTCTAGTAGGAGTGAATTGGAGAGAAATGAGACTGAAAGGGTAACGGATTCCTTTAAAAAGTTGTTTGGTAAACTTGAAAAGCAATCCTTAGTGGAACCTTCACTTATAGTTCTTTCCATCTAAAAATCTATGAAAAGTTATTATTTACTCAAGAAAGACAAGCAAAAAACCATTTTACCCACCGTTAAACATCCCTTTTTATTACTTTGATTAAATGCCTAAGGGGAATTTTTGTAATGGTACTGGGCACTAGACCAACTATTTTGCATGTTAAACCATTTTCATCTATGTGCTTAATTATTGTTTAGTTACACACCTTGCCCAAAGATACAAGAGTACGACTACTTGAAAAAAATATAGTTGAATGATTAATTATGGCATTTAATTCAATACATCACGTTTACACATAGTGAAATACTTTACGTTGAACTTAATTTGTGGTAGTCAATATGTTCCATTAATAATTGGCCAAGATTGCTTTATATACCTTATTTTATTCTTATTTAACCCCTAATTATGGTGGAATGTAGCTATTGTCATACCATTACATATCAATTGCATATTCTATGATCCATATATCTTTTGGTAGCAAATTAAGGCAATTAAAGGTTTAAGAGCAAAAATTATTGTTTTTAAAAGTGTCAATCAGTTCCATAATGCTCATAGATTTTCATTTCATTTCTCAAATTTATGCTAAACTAGTTGGTCACAATCCATATGATACATGAACAATAGTCAAACTTATAAAATGAGCTAAATGTGCATTTTGACCCTTGGATGTCTAATTTAATTTAAATTTTGAAAATTTATAACTTTAGCTACACAACTTCAATTAATTCAAATTATATGTTCTTAGAAAGCTTATAATGAGAGCTATTTATTGTAAAAATTTTACATTAAAATAAATCTATTTAGTCCTTCAAAAACCTAGAAATTTGTGACTGCATCATATGAACAGTACACTACAAATTTCTGCATAATTTAACCAATTTCAAAAATTTATAAAATATTATATAGAAATCTAAAAATTATTATCTTTGGCTTTATGAAAATTTCTCAATATCCTCTAGTTGTCAGCCAAATTTCAGCCCAAGACTTGCTCATTTAGGTAGTCAAGGGTGAAGAGACATTTTATAACTCAAATAAATCAAATTTTGGTACCAAATGATACCAATTGAGCTCTAAAATGCCAATTCTTCTTTTGAGTAAATTTCAATCCATAATTACAGCATATAGGACTAATTCATCATATTAAATTTGCCATGCAACTAAAATTCATTATCCTACATGCAAGATTACACATGCATGCTTATGAACTCAAGACACTAATTTGCATCATTTTATGTGTTACAACCCTTGAATGGTTTCTAAAGTATAATCTAGCACTTTTGAATATGCTTGCATATCTATACACCTAAATATAAAAGCATACATTCATATATACAATAAAACTCTTTAAACTGGATTTCATCATCAACATTGCTCTTCTTAAACATTTTGTTCACCATTCTTTCTTCTTTGAACTCCACCTGGGCATAGTTAATAGAAATAAGGGGAAAATGATATTTCAAGAATCTCAATAGCTAATCCTACATTCAAACACATATATATGGTTTACCCAAGTACATGAAAGTAAGTAAACATGTAATACAATCACGACAAAATTATAAATCAAGTTTTGGGGATCACATAGCTCATTTAAGAGTAAAACCAAGTTCTAAGGACTTTGGGCCTAGCCTAACCCAACATCTAAGAACTTTTGATTTAGTCTCACCCACTCCTAAGAATTTTTGACTTAACCTCACTCACAATTGAGACATTTGGTCTATCTCATCTATCTCAAAAGAATTTCAACATAACTTCACCCATTCAAAAGCCAATTCAATCTCACATGCAATTCAATAGATGAAATTACATAATATGTTTAAACAATCAAAAAATTATATAAATAGCAAAAAATACATATAAGCAACCAAGAGTTCAAGCAAATCATCCATACATATATAAGAATAAAGGAAAAGCTACCTTGCTACACAATTCTAATTAATTCTCCTTGCTCTCTTATATTGGTTCCACAACCTTATAGTCATACTTGGATATGCCCTCACTTGTTTAGCCTAAACACATCAAATAAAGCACAAAGCAATTAATAGAACCATATTTATACTCATATTAGTCTTACAGACACAATTTAGGGTTTTAAGTATGCTTATGGCCATATTTTATACCTTAAGAAGCAACTCTTGTAATTCAATTTCTTAACTCCAAAATTTTATTTGATATGAGTCGAATATAACTCCATCAGAACTCATTTGAGTCATCACATACATAATTAAATAGCCTAATACTAAGTTGTTTCTTTAAACCTATTTGAACTCCAAAAATTCAACTTTCAAAATGTAATTTTTAAATTCAATTCAATACTTCCATTATTGTTCTAACATTATTTTACGACTATCCATATCTCTGGAATCACTTGAACAACTTCCTAGATCCCTTGAATCCTCTATAGCCAAACGGTGCCCTTAGAACCCTAACGTGGTAAATTTCATTGTTTCAATCAATTTTAGGTTTAGATTTTTATTCCTTGTATCATAAAACATCTAAATATAATAATCAGAAGTTGAAAGTAACATAATTTTCTCTTCTTTCATGCCTAAGCCAAATTTCCACCTATTATGATCTAACTTATTATTTTCAAGGATTTAATGGAAACAAATGCTAGATATGAAATCTTTACATGCTAAAATCTTTAAATTCATCAAGAATACATGAATAAAATTCCTTTCCTCACACTCTCTCTCATGGCTGAACTAATAAGGGCTAAGAAATACAAAATTTTTCAAGTGTTTCACCTAAAAACCTACCTCAATGCAAAGTACTCTTTGCATAGACTGATTTTGAAAAGAGCTTCTTTTTGTGTTAGATCAAATCCAAATTTCAACTTTTCATGAAAAGAAAACCACTATTAGAAAGCTCTCAGAGAGTAGATTAATCTTTCTAACTAGTACGAGGTGAAATGGAGTATTTTACTTACATAAATCGAGGCTTAAATTCTCTCTCTCTTCCCTTCTTCAAGACACCATTAATGGCTGAAAAATCCAAACATGGAAGCTTAAAGAAGACAAGGGGATGTGGCTTGCTTAAGAAGCTCCATTTTATAATTTTTCAAAATGACAATTTTAGCCCTAGTTGCAAATTCGTTCTATTCGAACTCATTTTTTAAGTTTTTTTGGGATATGATTGCTCCCTACACAATTTTGAGTGCTCTTTCATATAAAAACATTATTTTTTGGATTTAGATGGCTTAAAATGGTGAAAAATAGCTTAACTTTGGATCACAACATTGTTTGTCTCATTCAGTGCACTAAAAGGATTTTAACTGATTCTAACTGTTTTTATAGTTTTTAGGACCTCAAAAAATCCTAGTGAATTTAATTTTACCATACAAAACTTCTTCCTTTAAGTTTTTAAAACTTTATCTAAAATTACAATTTTACTACTACAATGTTGATTCATTCTATTTAGCTATTTTAGTTCCAGTTTCAAGCTATTTTTGATTTCTTAACCTCATTTTTAGATGCTCTATTTAGCATCATATCCTTAATTTGCCTCAATTCATTTTACTCTAGAATTCTTTTTCATTAACATATAGGTTTTAGTTCAATTTTGAAAAACTGGATATTACAACCATCAACATTATATTAGCAAGCTTGCCACAAAGTTTGGGACTTTTAAATTAATTCCACTTTGATAATTATAAACAAAAGTTATAATGAAAAAAGTTTGTTTCTAGTGGGCACTATGAAGCAACCTAACCCTCCCACAAAGTAAAAAAATAAATTTATGGTGTCAAGATTAGCTTAATCTTACTTAAATGTTTTTTGTTAAAGTACATTGACTCTCCAAGTCATGTGTCAAGAATAGAAGCTTGGCCATTTTTGCATTGGTATGCATGGATCTTGCCCAATCTTTATGAGTTAAGAAATCCAATGGTGTTTTAAATTATAGGGAAAGTAAATTTTCCTTTGAAAAGACCATGAAAATTTGTCCAAATTCTTGAGGAAATTTGGATTTTCCTGTTTACCTGTCCTGTTTTCTGCCCTGCAAGTTTGGAATGATTTCAATCCTGACTCCATGTAGAATTTTATACTTCATGTTTCTATATAGATATTTTTCAAGATAAAAGGTCAATCGAAGGCAACAACTCAAGCTGAAGAGTTAGGCTTATACAATTATATTGACCCATACTTAGAGGGTGATAAGCAAAATACAACTACGGTTAAATTTGGTAAAGTAAAAAAAATTAAGAGAATAGAAATAAGAATAGAATAAAATTTTATGGCTTAAAATCACTTTTGGTATAAGATGGAAAGGAATAGAAATATTTTTTCATTTGAATGTTTAGTTAAGTAACAATAGTACAAAAATAAAAATGAAATGTGAATGAAAAACCAAAATAGTCCTAAAGTAAAAAAAAATTAAAAACTAGTTTTTGTAATTAATATAAAACAAAAAAAATACATTTGAGGACCTCAAATTAAAGGTAATTATATTGAAGGGCATCAAAATTTGAAATTATTCTAAGGGATTTTAAGACTAAAATTTTTAATTATGAAAAATAATTGCAATTCAAGATCTCAAGTTCAAATGTTTTGTTCTTAAATTTTTCAGAATAATTTCAAAATTTAAGGTCATTTAGTATAAATATCTTCAACTTAAGATCTTTTACTATAATTTTTTCAAACAAAAATAAAACATAACTATCATTTGAGACAAAATAATATCTTTTTCTTCTCTTTACATCCTAAACAATATCATTTCTTTAATAAAATGATGGAATGCATAATGCAAGAACCACACAATGACAAAATCCATCCATGAAAGCTATTCAAACGTACTAAATATATTTTTTTTAGCTATTTCCATCTTCCTCTCCCTTTCCTCACCTTCTATTGTGCTCTACCAAACATGCGGTCACAATTGAGTCAAATGAGCCAGTCTTTTATATTACATCTACATAATTGTATATAAGCCTATATGACTTGCATTAGAATGAAATTAATTAATGGTTTTATTATATAATATATTGGTCAGATTTTGGAGGGCACTTTCAACTACAATAGGAAAAACCAACACTGTAGGATCTAGATTCATATCAACATTACGAGTTAAAGATATTGGTGTACCTAATAAACTAGCTTGAGCGGCAATGCTGGTAAGGTGGCTTTAACATGATTTGCAGTGGGAGGAACAAAAGCTTGAAACTCCAGAGCAAGTGAGATCTTCACATGCTCTTCAATTTATTGATTTTCCTTCAATAAGTATCAACTTAGTGCCATAAGTATTAGGAGTTGATTTCTTAATTCTTGAAGAAATTTTTATTTTCCTCTATTTGGCTGACCAATCATAAATATATTCATATTAATGAGGGAAAAAAAGAAGAAGGGAAACTCATCCTTCTACATAAGTAGTTTTGGAATCTTGAAAGCAAGCTAAAAGAGCAAAATTGAATTGAATGAACAACAACACTACGTATACAATCTTAAGAAGATAGATATGAGCCACCTAACTAAATCTGTAAGGTTATGCTTCTATTATGGATTGTCTATATTGTTTAGTTGAAAAAGTCATTATTTGTGTCAAGCACTATGTTATTAAGACATTTCTATCAAATATATATTTATTTATGTGGTGTTTATATTTAAAAAAATAGACAATTACTTTACTTGGAATTGCAAATGTTCTAAGCATATCATAGACTAAGAGTTGAATAGGAGAGTAATAAAAAAGTACTTATATTTTGCCTTTGCAATGATGTGATCATTGTTAAAGGTTTTTGTAGAATACGTCATTAAGAGACGATCAAAACTACTACTTTTAGTTTTAGAAAAAATAAAAATATCTTATACCATATAACGTTGATCATAAACAACCTTCAATTTTGACTTTAGTATCGATTATGACTTACCACTAAAGTGGATTAAAGTTTTGTTCTATGACCAATGATAAATACAATACTTAGCATTAGTTTCAACTAACACTAAGTGAAACAAACATCTATTATCTATTATTCTAATGATTGCAAAATTGTCAATGAAACGTTTTCATGGTGCCTTTAACAATGATTGTTATAATTATGCTAAAGCACTTAGCATTGATCATAACCAGCCCAGATGCCTTCTTTAATGGACCGCTATATGCTTTTTCTTTTAGTCGTGCAATCTGAGTACATGAGCTAATTTAAGAATACAACTAGGAAACTCCATCCCAATACACCAAATCTTGTGAACAAAAAAAGTTTGCTATGTGACAAGTTACTACATTACATTTATGTCTAATAAAGCCCAAAGAGAAAGCCATAAAAATTGTGAAATAGCAAGATAATATTTGTCATACCATAGTAGATTATGCAAAAATCTCATACTACAATACTCATTTAGTAATAATAAGTCATGTTTACACTTTTGGCAATGGAACTTATCATCATTGAAAGGCTTAATTAATTCAATTATGTACAAATAAATATTTTTATCATATTATTCTCCAAATTCATACCAAACAAGTTTGTTAGGCTTAGAATATCATAAGAAGAAACATGAAACTCATGAGTTATATTATATGTTCATTTTCACAACCTTGACACATAATAGGGGTCAAATTTTGAAAAATCATAATACACAACTCTGATTTGCGCAAATCGGATGGCTAAAATAGTTTATAATGAGAACAATTTACTGTAAAAATTTTAAATCAAAACAAATTTGTTTAGGGTAATATCCGATTTTTATTAAACGAAGAAAACATGTAGTTTTCAAAGCAAGTCCCCCGAAATGAATTAGTTAAGATTTCAAAAAATTTGAGTGACATTCTAGACTCCTAAAAATGAGAATTATAGGTTTAGATAGAAAGAAAAATAGAGTTAGAATGAAGAAATGAAATTTAATGAAAAATTTAAGGAACGTAATGCATTTTTGTAAATTTGAGCAAATTTTAGAATTCACACAGGATGGCTTTTTAAATAAAAATTTTGAGTTTTTTGGGATTCTCAAAGGCCATAAAACCATGGGAAGCCCCGGGACAATTAAAACCCCTCCGATGGACATTTTCCAATGTCGATGTATCTGAACTTTGACGGATTTATTCGAGAAGGTTTTAACTCTGATTTGAGTGATTCCAAAGGCCTTTTACTAAATTGGAAACCTAAATTTTATAATAGAAAAGAAGGTTCTCAAAAAGGGGCTAAAACGAATTAGAAACAAAAATGTCAAAAATGAAGGGTAAAATAGGAATTTTTGAAAAGTCTTCATTCCTCCACTTATATATATAGGGCGCCCCACTCTCTCATTCATTTAGCTTCATATGTTTCTACCCTAGATCAGAGGAAAAACCCTAGGAGAGTGGAACATAAGAGGAAGAGGAAGAGGAGGAGAAATCTGAAGGTATGGAATTTTGATAGTTTTTTATGCTTTTCCCTTTCCAAACCTTTTCTCCTCCATTCTCCTTTATTTTTTATGATTATATTGAAGTATATGGATTTATTTTAAGGGAGAAATTAAGGGAAAAATTCGAATTTGAAGAGAGAAGGCTAAAGAAGACAAGATTTAAGTGAGAAAACAAGGAAAAATAAGGTAATTTCTTTTTCCATGGTTGTTATCCCTTACTCCTCTTCTCTCCATATTTTGCCCCACTCAAGAAGTCATAGGAGGGCTTAGTTTTTAAGCAGAACCAAGAGTGATTCTTAGAAAAAAGGGTGTGGAGATTAAGAATATGCAAAAGAAATTAACAAATAGCCATGAAAATTCAAAATGCAAATTCTAGGGTTTCATATGTTCTTTATAAAATCTAATTTGATACCTTAATTTCTATGCCTAAATGAGAGTTTAAGTGAGCTCCTAAGATCCCTAGAAGTCTCCCCATGTGCTTCCTTCATTAAGAAAATAAACTAAAAGTCCATAAAGACCAAATTCCTCCATTGTTTCGGCCAAGAGGGGTTTAGGTACCTAAGGATAGTCTTAATTTGTTCTAAGCCCATTTTTTAGTCATATATGATGAGTGAAGATGAGGGGAGGCTTTGAAAAAAATTTAGAAACCATAAAAAGTGAGTTGGCCTTATATGTTCCATAATATGACCTAAAGAAAAAACATGTAGTTAGGCTCTTTATTTTAATTGTATGATGACTTCAAGAGGCTTAAAAGGAGTCAAGAATCATATATGAAAGAAAAGAATGGAGTGTAGAATTTATTTGAGGGGTGTTGCTTCATTAGGTGCATTCTTGGAAACACAAAGGGGTTTATAGACCAAGTTAGTGTGTGAGAAAGTTGTGTAGCCTTAGAATTAATTTCATGAACCTAATTGGCTTTCATAAATTGTGTTTAGAACAAGAGAAATCATTCTCACACCTTTGTGTGTGTGAGGCCAAGGGAGGGAGAGCAAATTCAAGAGAAAAAGTATATGGTTGTATCTAAGATAACTCACTCCTCATTCTCTCATGCATGAATGTATACTTGGCTTGTCTTTGAATGTGTGTATGTGTATTTTTAAACCATGAAAAGTATTCTAGCATGACTTTTATTCCATGGTACCATAATGTTACAATATGCTTTCATATAACATTTATGATATGGCAAAGCCAAGAACCCTTAGCCATGGTGAGGATGAGTCAAGAACCCTTAGAATTGGTTGAAACAAAGTAAAGAATCTCCTAAAAGTGAGGTTAACTCCTAAGAGTAAGGTTGAATCCAAAAACCTCTTAAAGAATGGGTGAGATAAGTCCAAAATTCACAAGTGAATGGGTGAGGCTAATCCACATACTTGGTAAGCCTATGTATGTTATGTATCACTTGCTCAAATGTTAAAAATGTCTCTTGAATGATTATACATATTAACATGCCCATGCATGCATTTGTAATACTTACTTTACATTTTTTATGTGTGATTAAAAGGGAGATAAGCTATTGAAATTTTTTGAATCTCATTCCCCCCTCTCCAATGTTCTAACATGCTAGGTGGACTAAGAGAATAAGGAAATGGAAGCCAACCACTTGAAAGATAAAAGTTTGACATTAAAGTGTATGGATTTAGTTACTTTAAGGACTTATGAATGGCAAATGATGTAATCTATTATTGTATATGATCTATGACCTCTTAAGCATATATAATTATGTTAATGTATCATGTACAAATGAAGTTTAAGGTTGTATGTATGGAAATGTGCATTTTGGTCTTGTAATGGCAAGTTTGCATTATGGAAGTGTATGTATAAATGGAAGTGGAATAGCCAAATTGAGATGCATGAGGTTTGAAATCATTTGGGTAGTTCATACAAGTCATATTTATGCTTTTAAAATTGTCCAAGAGGTACCAAACATCAAGGGAAGTCATTTGGACACTTTGGTATCCTATATGGAACAAAAATTGACTATAATGGAAACCTATATCGCTTTTTATCCAAATGAACTATTCTTAATTTGAAAATTATCATACAATTAGAGCTTATTGAGAGCTTTTTGGGAAGGTAAAGTGAAAAATTTTTGGAAGTCTATAGAATATTTGATAAATTTTCAAAATTGAAAAAAAAATTCTAATTTTGGTCCATGGTACTGCTCACACTGGTCTGAAATTGAATTCTATCACTTAGGGGGCAAATGATATCCAATTTCCATAAAATTTATAAAGAGAAACTAAAAATTCCCAGTGAATTGTGCTAACTAGAAGCACCCCATTTGAATATTTAGAGAGGGAGATATGAATTTTTAAAGTTTCTTCCCAGTATCAGGCGTTCAGATTGACCTTAAGTATTATTTAATTAGTTTTCGATGTCTAGACGTGCCTAAATTGGTCTGAAGTTATTGTTTTCCTCTATCTAACATCCTTAGCTTTCCATATTAGTATCATTTTCATGGATTGGATTTTTGTGAAATTAATTAGACATTTTTAAAATTTATAACAAAAATTTGTGACAGTACCAGTAGTTACCCAGATCTCTATATCTTTTCCAATGTCAAATATCTTCTGTATTGTGTTTCATGGCCCGAATATATTTTTAGCATAAATTAGACATATGTAGCCTTTTAGAATATCAAAGAATACATGATTTTGATTTTGCTAGAATTAGTTATGATTTTCTAAAATTTGTGACAGAAAAGGCAAAATTCTGGCCGAAATAACTACTATGAATTTTATGCATCCTCTTTCCTTGCATGAGTTCTAGTCCAATTTTAGTGATAGAAATGAGTTGTATCTATATAATTAAATATGAGAATGTGATACATCAGCTCACATGGTCCACAAGACGCCGAATGAAAAATTTATACGTGACATAACGCTAAAATATTCATTATTTAATGCCTTTTTTTTTTTGCCTCTTATGTGAATGGCATGGTTTAAGGCATGAGATTAGTATAAAATAAGCTAGAAAATTATTTTGTTACATTCAATCCTTTAAAATCCACAAAAATAATAACCGAATCATATGAACAGTAGCCAGTAAAATCTGCATAATATAGCCAACTTTGAAAATTCATAAAAAATTCTATATAGTTCTAAAAATTATGTTCTTTAGTTCTATGACAAGCTTTCAATGTGCCCTAAATGCCTACCAAATTTCACCCCCAAACTCTTCCATTTGGTTAGTCAAAGGTTCATGGACACATTATGGCTCAAAAATCAAGATTTGTTGTTCTAAATGGTTCTAAATGTGCCATATTTAGCCACCTTTTGGGCATATTTCCAATGTTAAATGTATCATACATGGCTAGTCCAATATTCTCAAAAATCATACAACTCAAAATGACCTCTCCACTTGATATTATACACATGCAAATTCAAGAACTTAAAGGATCAAATGACACTTTTATATATTTACATCCAAAAGTGATTTGTACATCATAATCTCATGCTTTTAAATGTATGGGAATGGTCATATTTCAACATATATATACATCATCATATGTACAAGAATATGCATTAAAATTTAAACTAATGTTAAAATGGTTCTTCTTAAGCTATTCACTCACTATCTTTACTTCTTTGAGAGTTACCTAGATATGGTTAAGGAAAATAGAAGAAAGAATGAGATAATTCATTCATTATTCAAGTGTACATTTATGGCATACTCAAAGTCAAAGAAAGCAAGCATGCATGTCACATGATAACCATGATTTTTATATGTTTTAATTCTCCTAATTTAGGCATTTTAATGATTAAATATGGTTCTAAAACTTCAATTAGATAAAATTTTGTTTTAGAAGCAATTTCTATATCTTAAGGAAGTTATTTACAAGATTTTAGAATTTTAATGTTTAAATTTCTTTAAATGATTTTGTGAATTCTTCCTATTAAGAACTTCCATTCTTTTGTGCAGTTTCAATGGATAAATGGAGTTTGAATAGAAAAATGAATTGAAGAAGAGCAAAAGGAGAGATAGGCTTCAACTTATGCAACTTCACTCTTCATATAAATGGGTTAACAAGAGTTGACATGGTTGGAACAAAGAAGAGAAAAAGAGAAAGCACCCACTCTTCCATATACTAATGTGAAGAAGAAGAACACCTGAGCATGTGGAAAATATGTGGAAGCAACAAGGGAATATAAGCTCATGCAGTAGGCAACAATCACGTTAAGCACTACATGTGATATGAGAAGAAACGTGGCTGGAGCTGAAGGAAGCTCGAGCCTGCATGGAAAGAAAAAAAGAACGTGCAACACGTAGAAGAAGCAGCTACGGGTTTAAGCTAGAAGAAACAACATGGCCTGGATGCATGAGAGCTACGAGAAAAACACATAAAGACATGAAGAAGCTGCTGAACTACACGAAGGAAGCATGAGTTGTTGTGGAGTGAAAGTGTGTGGGTTTAACGTGATAAACTCGGGCTGGAGATGAAAGAGGTCTCGAGTTGAGAGGAAGGAATGGAAGACCTTTAACGTGAACAGAAGCACAGGCAGCAGCATCATTAGAAGCAATGGTTTGCAAGTGGAAGATGCTGAAGTGAAGAAACTGGGCAGAAAAATGAAAGAAGCTGAACAAGCTGAACGAGAAGCTTGGGAGCTGGAAAACACGTGAATATTAACGAGAAGAAGAGGCTGGAAGAGCAACACGAGTTAAAGAGCAAAGCTACGAGCAGAAGGTCAAGTCACGTTCTGAATTCGAGCAACTGAAGAAGCTGCATGGAGAAGCTTCTTTCACTTCGTTGGTGGCTGGATATCACGCTGGAAAGAAGAAACTCGAGCTGGAGAATTAAGTAAAGAAGTAGCAAAAACAGCAGAAGCATCATGTGGTATTAGAGGAGAACGAACATGCCCAAGAAGCCTCTGTTTTTTAGGTTAAGAACAGAGCAAGATGCTGGAAAGAGAAGCTGAACATGGTGAAGGAAAGAACGAAGAATGAGCTGCATGCAGAGGCTTACGTGGAATATGACGTGGTTCTGCATGAATCTGAATTGAAGAAGCTAACATGGGAGCAAAGGAAGCAGCCTCTGTTTGAGAGCTAAACAAAGAGAAGAACAATGTTTTTAGCTCGAGAAAAGTGAGCAGAAATAGAAAGCTACTGGCTGAGCTTGCAACACACAAAAAGGACTTCTAGAACGTGATAAATTCATGCAGAGCTGGAAGAAGAAAATCACGTGGGGCTGGACAAAGCTGAAACTATGAGTAGAAGAAGCTGCGGGCAAATTACTGGGCAAGGAACTTTCCACGTGAAAATTAAGAAGTAGCATGAAAAGGACCACGTGATGGAGAAGCTTGCACGAGCTGAATTGTGAGCTACAGACCACGTGGATTAATGAAGCATGAGCTGAGGGAGGAGAACGAGCTGCTGCATAACAAAGAAGAGAAGAATCCTGCATGCAGTTTTAACGTAAATGAAGAGCAGCAACACGTGAAGAACAATCAACTTTGGCACGTGATTTTTTTAATGAGGAAGAGAGTCATTATTCTGCACGCCTCTCCAGCATATACATGCTTCCTTCATCCATTAAGATATCCTAGTCCATTCACAATTCCACCAACTCACGTCTCTATAATTTAGCAACCCTCATGCCTATATATATCAAGCCATTCCAACCCACTCAAGGATCCACGCCTGAACCATCCATCCATCACACCACTCAACCAATCATCCATCCTCTTCCCATCCATTCCATCCATCCATCTCTACATCCCATGAAGTTCTAATCTCCATCTTGAGGCTAGTGAGGAGGAAGCCCTTGGAGAAGCTTGAATCCGGGGAGAATAATTCAGAATTTTGGGCTAAGAATTTCTATACTTTTCCTACACTTTTTCTCTTTCATTTATTTTCTTGGTTAAGATGTATTTGATAGGGAATTTGTGTAAATATAATTAGTGGCTGGTTAGACATTAATTAGGAAGTAATTTTTGTTGATTAATTGATTTCATTGACATCAATATTATTTGAATTCTCATGTATGCTTCGGAGGTATTCAATAAAATACATGAGTGAGCGTAATTGTTTAATTTGAGGATTCCTTAATGTTTAGTTGGTTAATTAAATATTTAGGATGATTCAGATGTTTATCAATTAGTTAATCAATCAAATTAAGTGTTCATTGATCCTAAAACAAGAATTGACAATTTAATTTGGATGTGAGGTTTCAATTCAACATTAGATAGTTAATTTCTTGAATCTTGCGTGGTTACTCAAGATAAATTGTTATGAACACGATTAGGAACTCTTAGGCCAGGATTAATTACAATTAGAATAGGATAAGGATAGTGGATACCAAGGGATGAATCCGAAGTCACAAGACCATAATCCATACAATTAGATAGCAATTAGGAAATTTAATTCAATTTAGTTTTTGCTTAGTTTAATTAAATCAAAACCCCCTTAGTTAGGAATTTTTAGAGTCTTTTAATATTTGGAAAACTCAATTAAATATTGAATGCCAATTCTGAGGGAGATGACCTAGGTTGTGCCACTAATTACATATTCTATCAGCCTAGTATTATTTTGAGGGTTATGCGATGATCCACTCATCACACAACCAAATATCATTTATATCCATGCATTAAGGATCACATGGCTCCACCAAGAATGAAAACAAGTTCTAGGAACTTTTAGTTTAGCCTCACCCAACAATTTAGAACTTTTGGTTTAACCTCACCCTCTTTTAGGGACTTTTGACTTAATCTTACTCATATTTGAGACTTTTGACTTAAATTTACCCACATTTAAGGACTTTTGGTTTTACCTCACTTATTCAAGGGACTTTTGGCACAACTTCACCTATTCAAGAGCCAAACTAATTCCAAATACAATCAAAGATCATGCAATTGCATATGATTATCAAACAATTAATAATACAAATAATTTGCAAATAATACATACAAGCAATCCAAAATACTCAAGCAACCAACATACATATACAAAAATGGATGAAGAGCTACATTAACACAAGAGTTTAGCCTAATTCCCTTTTGTTTCTTGGCTTAGTGCCATAGTCTCACACCCACACTTGAGTAAAATTTCACTTACTTGGCTTAAACACATCAAAGGAAGTACAAAATTATCAATGAAACCATACTTGTACTTATTTAAGCAAGTTAACTAGAATTTTAGGCTTACATATGGTTCAATTAAGTGGCATTATAAAGCAACTCTTATAATTCAATATCTTGACTCTCAGACCCCATTCAATATGAGTTATATGACTTTATTAGAATTCACTAGAACCATCATAAACTTGATTTACGCAACCTAACACCAAGTTGTTTCTTTATACATAATTAAACCCTAAATTTTTACTTTTCAAAATAAGACTTCTAAATTTAAACCAATTATTTTTTTAATGTTTATAATTTATATCTAGACCATTTATAATCTTAGAATCATTAAAAACCCCTTCTACATACCCATTTCCCTTCATGGCCAAACCATCATCCATATTAAGAGTTAAAAGAGTTTTATGATTCTTCTTGGGGATTTTAGCACTTGTGGATATTCCTTAGCTTCTTTCTAGCTCAATTATGATTTTATATGGCTCAAAATACCCTTCTAAAGTCCTAAACTCCCTAAGGTGCAATCCAAACCCTAGTTTCCATATCTTACAACCTATGGCATTTTAGTTGCTTCTTTTGATTATATATTAATCTCCATACTCTTAAACCTCCAAGATTATCATGTTTAAGCCAAGAATCAATTCCCTCTAGGATCGTCATATAGTGGCCAAACCTAAGGAGGTGGGGAGTCTAAGGGAATATCATGTTTTCCAAGCCATATCATATACTATTTGAAAGCATTTCCCATAAAGGTTATTATGGTGTGTTTGTTTCCTTTTAAAGAGTTTCATCCTCAAAGGGTTCAGCTATAAAAGTTTATCTTTTAGGAAGTCAAAACCATGGAAAGAAAGAGGAAAAAAATAGGAGAGAGCTTATAACAAGATTATAAACAAATTTAGCACATAAACTTACCTAAATAGAGTTTTCTTTCCTCTTTCTTCCTTCTCCTTTATCACACCTCCAAGGGTGTCCTAAGAGTTAGTGTAGTTTGGCCAAAATAGAGAAGACAGGGTGGGGTTGGCTATTTATAAAGAGAAGCTAAGGTTTCCCATTTCCAATTTTGTCTTTGTTCTTTAATTCTGTGGTTCAAGCTCATTTTAAATTATTTTTGGAAGTCATCTTTTGCATCATAATATTGGCACACTCTAATTTATTAAAAACACCTAACTTTAAATTTATGGGATTCAAAATAACCCCAAATAGTCCTGTTAAAGTCCGAGTCAACCAATGGCGTAAATTATACACTAAAAGGGTTTTAATTATTTTGATGGTTCTTATAGTTTTTAGAATATTTGAGAATCTTAGTAAACTCAATTTTTTCATTTAAAACTCCTTCCTTTAAATTTCTAAAATTTTTCTTGAAATTATGATTTTACCATTACATTTGTCATTTAATCCATTCAATCAATTTGGCTCTAATTTCAAGTCATTCATGGTTTCTTATTCTTAACTTTAAGGGCTTTGATTAATATTCTACTCTTTAGGGACATTTTCAATTATCAAAATATGGAATATTACAATCTTGAATTATGCCATTCAGACAAGACCTATTTTTTCAACTCTGAAAGGCACAAGTAACTTAGAGATTATCTGTTTCCATCCATTATCACCATAGTGAAACCATTTTGTAAAGCCAATACATTGCCTAATGCACCACTATAACTTCCATAATTGTTGGATCATCATGAACTACTAACTAAGATTAGCCCATTCCCACAATGGCTGTGGCCTTAGATTTGAACAAGGAGTCATTTTCTTTTTTTAAAGGAGTGAATTACATAAATTTCCTTTTAGTTTTGCTAAAATTATATAGATCTCCTCTTTATTTTCAAAATATATATAGACCTCTTATAAAATAAAAAAATTATGCTATATTTTAGTCTTATTTTAATTTTTTTATTAGAATACCCTCCATTAACCTTCTTATGTATTTCTTAGTGAAAGATACTTTAGTACAAAAGATATTAAAAAATGGACTAAAGTGTAAATTTTAAAAATATAATAGAAATATGAATAATTCTAAAAAAATATTAAAAAAATCTATGTAATTTACTATTTCAAAAAGCATAAATATGTTTAGAATTTTAAATAGTACAATAAAGAACAGAGATCCAACAAATAATCTCCTTATTGTCTACCTTAATTCTCTCATTAAGCCAATTAAGGAAAGCTTCATTCCCACCTAGTTAAGGCTGAAAACCCAAATAAGATAAGAACCACATTACATCATTCTACGTGCAACTTATAAAATAAAGCATAGGCCAAAAGGTTGTTCAATATTATAACAACTATGACATATATTTAAGTCTTTAGTACCTCTTTTTGAAAGACAGGACTTTATAGCAAGAGCATTGTCACATAGCGTCCAAGGAAAAGTTTAACTTTGGCTGGGAAGGAAAGCTTTTAAATTTTTGTCTTTTGAAAGGAAGACTGACAGTGAAAAAAAAAATACCTTGCCTTTTATATGCTCTCAAGTGAAATGGGGTGCATACTAAACAAAGTAATTGTGGTGCTTCTCCCATGGCCAAATCAATTTTTCCTCCACTTTATGCCAAGGTATCGCAATCTTCTAAATCTATAAAAATCTCAAAATGAAGATATCCTCCAAAACAATTCAGCTTCCAAGCTTGATATCACTGTCAATTAGACTATCAACAAAGAAGGTAGTGTTGTCTCTTTTGCAAAAAGTGAATGTAAAATATTACTAGGTGACAATAAATGACAAGTTTAGCTTTGCAAAAGATCAATTTTCATTTAATTGCATTAAGTCACAAATTGGCTATGTAAAATATCCAAAAAGCATAGTTTTGAAGAAAAATATGGCAACACATGACCAAAACCCTTAGTCCAAAATTTCATAATCCAATTCCAAAACCATGGTTTTCAATAACACCATGTAACTTGAAAAAATAATACTAACTTGAATAGAATAACTACTAGTGATTTAGAAAAAAACGTAAGCTATCAAACACAATACATATACAAAACTAACCACAAATTCAACACTTTCTTTTCTTAAGCTCTTGGCCTTTTCTTTGGTGCACTAATTGATTCCTTGGACCTAACAATGAGTTCCACTATCCTCTTCCTACATTCCTAAGATGCTGCTTACAAGGTCTCCTTGGTCACACAATGTAGGCTCCTTTTGGATTAGTTGTCTCCTTTAGAAAACATAGAATGCATGCTCATCCCAATTGCAAATGGCCTATTACCACCCTCTTGTCCTTTGATAATTAATAGTTGTTGAGACTACTAATAAACACATATTAATAAGTTAACATACCAAAATTAATATTTCTTTATACTGTACCTATGAATGTGGTAGTTGTAAATCTAAGATATGAGTGTTTTTCATTGATTTTTTGACACCAAAATGCCAAAAAAAATATTGAGTCACATCTTATGATGCCTTTCTTATTTACCCTAGATGTTGCATTCTAATTTTTTGTCAAGGCTCTTTTACCTTAAATGTCAAAGTCCACCAATTAAACATGCACATAATACACATAAAGGAGTAACGTCATAGAGGAGGACCATGCATTTGCCATTAAATTTTCACTCAAAGTCTCACAAAAGATTTTTTTTAGACACTAATTATGTGTTTTCTTGCTTGGCATGTTACGTAAAGAATTTAGTTACATGGTTGCCTTCAATCGGTTGATTATGGGAAAAACCTAACTCTTTTAAAAGCCCTATTTGGACTTTTAGCTAAGTTACTCATCATGTGACCATAACAATGGCTCACGACTTCATATGTCTAAGACCATTGATGCTTAGGAATTGCTGCTATCTAATTTGCGACCTCTAAGTGCAAACTACATAGTTCAGCTTACTGGTCCTTCACCATATGTCGCTTGTACCAATGACTTATATAGTGTAATCAATTAGGAAATGTTAGCCATATGAAAAGACACCAAGAGTAGATATAGTAATTATTGGACTTAGAATATTGAAAATGTACCAATGTTGATAAACTTCTACTTTAGCCACAATGTCCTATATTTTTTGCTAAGGTTTTTAGCCATATTACAAAGACAAAACACATGATATGCATAATGTAACTACCATATAAGTCATGAATCTAAGGCAATAAGCAAAATTGCTAGGTATCTATTTGAGATCAAAAAAAATTATCTAGTTGTTCTTAACCACATGCTAGTAAAGGTTTAGAAGGAATTATGTTCACATCTCATGTGTCTTCCCCTTCACCATAGCAATGGCAAGAGGCATGTTAAGAGAGAAAAGATAAAAGGAATAGAATAGAAGAGAAATCAAAAGTAGAGAGAATAAAGAAGAAATTCAATCAACAGATGTTATTCGACTTTCCTCATCAATTACATTTATATTTATATCACTAGTAGTTAATAACTATTTGACTAATTAACTACCACCTAAGTCAATGAGTAACTACCTCCCTTTTATTCAATTATCCTAACTATAATTTCCCTCTAAAAAATCTTTGTCCTCAAGGGTTGTGTATATCATGAAAATTTGGATGGGTCATACAAATGAACCTATATGGCATCCTCATTAAAAAGATGCTTCCCTTTAACAAGCACTTCAATAATTTATTTAACTTACTTCTAAATTAATCTTTTGTGTAAGATTTTTGTAGAATCAAGTTATCAAGTTGGATTAGCTAATTTGGGAGTGGATGTCTTTATGCCATAGTAGGGATCGGGCTAGGTTTTAGTAAAGAAACATGGAATGTGATATGAGTTCCAGAGTTGGTTGGTAAGTCTAGTTTGTATGCAACTGGCTCAACTCTTTATGTAATCTTGTAAGGCCTAAAATAGCGAGGTGTTAATTTTTGAAAAGTTTTGTAAGCTATTAAAAGTTATTTGTTAGGTTAGAGCCTAAGGAAGACCCATTCTTATTCTTAAATTCCCAATCTATCCTTTTTTCATTGACTTATTTCTTTTTATTAACAACCATATGTAGATAGTGTTTCTTAATGCCAGCATTTCTTCCCTTGATGAACAATAAATTGCTTTCACTAGCACATCCTTAGCTATATAAGGGACATGAAAAGTTGGTTTTCAGCCATACAAAACTTGATATGGTATGGTTTAAATGGCTATATGGAATGTGGTATTATACCACCATTCAACTAGTGATAACCACTTGTGCCATTTGTAATATCTAATTCTCTGAAAATGAGAGAAAACGTGAGAAACGTAATGAACAAAACTCATTGGATACAAAAAGTAAGTCCTCCGAAATGAATTAGTTAAGATCCCTAAAAATTTGGGAAGCATTCTAGACTCCTAAAAATGAGAATCCCAGGCTCAGACAAAAAGAAAAATAGAGCTAGAATGAAGAAACAATTTCTTACGAAAATCTTATAAAACATAATAGCATTTTCATAATTTTGAGTAAATTTTGGAATTCACACAAAAGGGATTTTTAAATGAAAGTTTTGAGTTCTCTAGGATTCTCAGAAGCCCTGAAAATCATGGGAAGCCCCAAGACAGCTGAAACCCCTCCAGTGGTGTTTTTCAACGTTGATGTGCCCGAACTTTGACGGATTCATTCGAGAAGATTTTAACTCCAATTCAAGTGATTCCAAAGCCATTTTACTAAACTGGGAATCTAAATTTCATAATAGAAAAGATGGTTCTAAAAAAGGAGCTAAATTGAAGTAGAAACGAAAATGCCTAAAATGAAGGGTAAAATAGAAATTTTTGAAAAGTGTTTCTTCCTCCTACCTATATATAAGTGGTGCCCTTCTTCTCCCTTCATTTTGCACGACCAAGTTCTGCCCAAAATCATAGAAAAACCCTAGGGAGAGTGGTGCACAAGAGGAAGAAGAAAAGGAAGAGAAATTCAAGCTAAAAGGTATGGAAATTTATAGTTTTTCATGCTCTTTCTCTTCCAAACCTCTTCTCCTTCATTCTTCTTTATATCCTATGATTATAATGAAGTATATGGATCCATTTTAAAGGATAAATTAAGGAAAAAAAATTTGGATTTGAAGAGAGGAGCTCAAAGAACACAAGATTCAAGTGAAAAAAAAAAAGCAAGAAAACAAGGTAAATCTTGCCTCTCATGGTAGCTACTCCTCCCCCTTCTCCTCCATATTTTGCCCCATGTATGTAGATGCTAGAAGGCTGGAATTTTAAGGGGAACCAAGGGCAAATTCCATGAATTTAAGGTAGGAGAGTAAGAATATGCAAATAAATTTAAGAAAAAGCCATGGATTTTCAAGATACAAAACCTAAGGTTTCAAGTGCACCTTATAAAATCTGATTTTGTATGATAATTTCTAGGCCTAAATAAGAGTTTAAATGAGTTCCTAAGATCCCTAGAAGTCTCCCCACATGCTTCCTTCTTTAAGAAAACCAAGCAAAATCCATGAAGACCAATAAGCCTCATGGTCTCGGCCTAAGGAGGTTGGGATAGCTAGGGAGAGTTTTAAATTTTTTTAAGCCCATTTTTGAGTCATATTTGATGAATGAAAATGAGGGGAGGCCGTGGAGAAAATTGAAAACTCATAGAAAGTGAATTAATGCTTTAGGTTCCATATTATGACCTAAAGAAGTAACATATAGTTAGGCTCTTTGTTTTAATTGTGTGATGCCTCCAAGAGGCTTAAAAGGAGTCAAGAATCATATTTAAAGGGAAAGAATAGAGCTTAGAATTTATTTAAGGGATGTTGTTTCATTAGGTGCCATTATGGAACTATAATGAGGTTGTAAGCCAATCTAGTATCTAAGCAAATTATGTGGCCTTAGAATCGAGGTCATGAACCTAATTGGCTTCCATAAATTGTATTTAGGCCAAGAGAAATCTTCTCCACACTTTTGTGTGTGTGTGGCCGAAAAGGGGAGCTTGGATTCAAAGGAAAAAGTGTGTAATTATGTACAAGGTAGCTCTCTCCACCTTTTCTTATGCTTGGATATGTGCTTAGCTTGTCTTAGAATGTGTGTATATGTATTTTCAAACCATGAAAAGTATGCTAGCATGATTTCATATGCCATGATTTCATGATGACATATTATATTTCTAAATGATGTTATGATGTTTGTTTGGGTTTGTTTAAGTGTGGTGAGGCCAAGAATTCTTAGCCATGGTGAGGATGAGCTAAGAACCCTTAAGATTGGTTGAGATAAAGTAAAGAGTCTCCCAATAGCAAGATAGACTCCCAAGAGCATAGTTGAGTCTAAGAGTTCCTTAAAGAATAGGTGAGGCAAGTCCAAAATCCACAAGAAAATAGTTGAGACCAATCCACTTGCTGGGCAAGCCTTTGTATGCTATGAGTGACTTTTTCAAATGTTAAGAATGCTTCTTGAATGATTTCACATGTCCATATACCATGCATGCATTTATAAGACTTGTTTTGCACCCATTATGTGTGATTGAATGGAAGATGGGCTATTGGGATTCTTTGAATCTCATTCCCTCCTCTCCAATGATCTAACATGTTAGGTGGATAAAATAAACAAGGCAATGGGAGCCAACAACCTTGAAGAAAAGAGTTTGACAATAAAGTGCTTGAATTTTGTTACTTTAAAGCCATATTGTTGTCAAAAGATGTAACCCATGCTTGTATATGGTCTATGACCTTTGAAACATATGTAATTATGATAATATATGATGTAGAAATGAAAGTATGTGTTATGTAAATGATAGAATGTGAATGGAGTATGTATGGCAAAGATAGCTTCATGAATGAGCTTATGGAAATGTGCATAACTATGGGTTAAATAGCCAAAATGAGATGCATGGAGTTTGGAACCATTTGGGTGTTTAGATAAGTCTTGATTATACTTTTAGACTTACCTAAGAGGTGCCCAACCCCATGGAAGACCAATTGGTCACTTTGATATCCCATATGGGACCAAAAATGACCAAATGGGAACTCTATGTCACTTTTTACCTAAATAAACTCTTCTTGATTTGAAATTTGGCATGCAATTAAGGTTCATTGAGATATTTTTGGAAAGCTAAAGTATAGAATTTTTAGAGATCCACAGAATATTTGATGAATGTTCAAAGTTTGCAAATTTTCTGATTTTGGTCTGATGTACTGTTCACTTGGTCCAAAAATGAAATCTGTCACACAATGCTCAAATGATGTTCAATTACCATGAAATTTTATACAAAGAAACTAAATGTTCCCAATGACTTGTGACAACTAGAAGCACCTCATTTGGATGTCTAAAGAGGGAGATATGAATTTTCTAAATTTTTATCTAGTATCAGGGAATCCACCCGACCTCAATCACTGTTTGATTGGATTTTGAGATTTGGGAGTATCTGAACTGGTCTGGAGTATTTTTTTCTAGCTAACTTCTGCAGCTTTCCAGATTGGTATCATTTTCATGGATTGAATTTTTGTGAAATTAATTGGACATTTTTGAAGTTTTCTGCATAAACTTGTGATAGCCAGATCTCTGGACCTTTTTGAATGTCAGACTCCTTTTGTGATGGATGATATGGTCTAGAAATATTTTTAGCATGAAGTAGACATGTGTAGCTTTTCAGAATGGCTAAGAACATATGATTTCGATTTTTCTAAAATTAGTTATAATTTTTTAAAATTTGTGATAGAAATGGCAAATTCTGGCTGAGAATGTAAGCATGGGTTTTATGCTTCCCTTTGACTTCCACGAGTTATAGGCCACCTTTGGTGATGGATTTGAGTTGTATCTATGTAATTAAATATGAAAATTTGATGTATGAGCTCACACGGCCCACGTGACATCGAATGAAATTTTTAAACACGACACAACGTAAGGAAATGTATTATTTTGATTTCTTTTTCCTTACTCTTTCATGGAATTGATGATATAAAGGATGTGAATATCATGAAATAAGTTAGAAATATATATTATTACACCATTTCTTGATTTTTTCCAATGTCATATACCTGAGGTAATTCTCAAGGCAGTGATTTAAAACCTCTAGTTGGCAATTAGGTTAAGGGAGGTATGTTAAGGTGAGGTTTTGTGGAATCTTGAGCAATTCTAGGAATTCCTTCTAGAAATTAATGATGAACATAGGGTATCTTTCATTAACAACAAATAATGGTACACCTATATGTTATTTAAGAATGTTGAGTCACTTATGTTATAGTAAACGAATAAGCTAAAGCAATAAAGTGAACATACTTCATCATTTTATCAATAGCCATCATGATAATATCTCTTCCCCTCTAATCTTGGTAATCTATCAATAAAGTCTATGGAAATGCTTACCCACACTCTATTAGGAATAGGTAAAGGTTGAAGCAGCCCTGGATTGCTAATGATCTCATTCTTACATCTAGCACAAATATCATAGTGCTTGAAGAATCATTTGATGTCTACTTCAATTTTTTCCCACCAAAAAAACCCTTTCATCCGTTGGTAAGTAGCTTTAAGTGTCCTTCTTGTGGTGAGAAATGCATCCAAGAAAGCAATGCTGTCATTAATTGGTCACTACTACTAATGACTTTTTTCCCATTCCTCATTAATCTTTGACTATCCTAACTAAATTTGGTTTGATTATTGTTGTGTTGGGGGTAATTGAGTGATTATTACTCATAATTTTTCATCTTGCTACCATGATTCTTTTATTTGTTGCTACATGTTAATGGAAACTACCATTTGGAGAAATTTTCCCCTTAGCACCCATGAAAGAGCATAAGCTATCCCATTCTTTTTTCCCTTTTTATATTGATTTCACAATCATACCCTATGAGTTTTGCGAGCCAAAACTATTGGAATAAAGTTTTTATCTTTTGATTTAGCAAGTATTTGAGGCTTTGTTGGTTTACCTTTAGGGTGAAGTGTCTTACATCTAGGTACTAGTACCATTGCTCCACTAACTAAACAATTGCTAATAGCTCCTTTTCATAGACTAAAAGTAAAATGTGCCTCGATGATAGAGCTTTACTATAGAAAGGTATAGGTTGGTTTTCCTGCATGAGAACAACCCATATTTCATGTCTTGAAGCATCTTTTTAACCACGAATGGTTTAGACAAATTATGTAATACAAGTACTAGAGACGTTGTCAAGGCTTCTTTTAATTTCTAGAAGGCTTTAGTGACCTCATCTACCCATAAGAGGGTGTTCGGTTTGAGAAGTTATATCAAAGGCTTTACTATTTCCCCATACCCTTTGATGAATCTTTTGTAGTAACTTGTTAAGCCCAAAAATGACCTAAGCTATTTAAGTGTAGTTGGTATAAGCCACTACTCCACAACCTGTATTTTTAGAAGGCCTATTGCTACTCCTTTGGAACCAATGATGTGGCCTAAATACTCAATCTAATTTGTTACAAATGAGCACTTGTTTTGCTTGACATAATAGTGATGTTGACTTGGCACTTCCAGTATTAGTCTTAGCTGTTCAACATGGCTGCTCTGGCATAGACTGTAGACTATGATGTCATTAAAGAATACAAGGACAAATGTCCTTAGGTATTCTTTGAAAATGTTTTTCATGGCACCTTAAAGTGTAGTTTAAGCATTTGTTAAGCCAAATAGCATCATCACAAATTTATAATGGCCTGAGTAGGTCTTGAAGATAGTTTTATTAGCATCCTTTAGGTGCATTTCTATTTGATGGCATCTTAATATTAAGTCTAACTTAGTGAATAGTTATGCACTATACAATTCATCTAATAGCTCCTCTGAAATTGAAATTAGTAACTTATCTTTCATAGTGCATTTGTTGAGCTCACTATAGTTAACAAACATCCTCCACAAGCCACCTAAACCACCATATACAAAAGGAAGTCCCTCGAAATTACTTAGTTAACATCCCAAAAAATTTGGAAAGTATTCTAGACGCCTAAAAATGCGAATCGTAGGCTCAGACGGAAGGAAAAACAAAGCTAGAATGAAGAAATGAATTTAAACGAAAGGTTGATGAAATGTAAGAGCATTTTCGCTATTTTGAACAAATTTTGGAATTCACATAGGAGAGCTTTCTAAATGAAAGTTTTGAGTTTTTCGAGGTTCTCAGAGGCCCTGAAAATCATGGGAAGCCCCGATACAGTTAAAATCCCTCCGGTGGACGTTTTTCAATGTCAGTTGATCCTAATTTTGACTAATTCGTTCAGGAATGTTTTAACTCTAATTTGAATGATTCTAAAGGCATTTTACTAAATTGGAAACCTAAATTTCATAACAGAAAAGAAGATTCTTAAAAAGGAGGTAAAAATGAATTAGAAACGAAAATGCCAAGAACGAAGGGTAAAATGAAAATTTTGTAAAAAGTAGCTTCTTGAACTCCCTATAAGAATCATGCCCCACTCTCCCTCATTTTTAGACCGACCTATTCTACCCAAAAACTAGAGAAGACTCAAGGGAGGAGGGCGCACAAAAACAAAGCAAAAGAGAAGGGAAAAACTCAAGAAAAAGGTAAGAATTTGTTAGAATTTCCTAACCTTCTCTTTAGGAAATTTCTTCTCCTCCTTCTTCCCTTTCTCCCTATGGTTTTCTTAAAGTTTTTGTTGTTGTTTTAAGTTCAGACCAAGAGGGGAAATTTTGGATTTAAAGAGAGGAGACTAAGGAAAATGAGAAACAAGCAAGAAAAATCACGAAAATAAGGTAAAATCTTCATCCTATGGTAGTTACTCCTCCCTCCTTCTTCTCCCTATTTCTCCCCATATATGTAGCTACAAGAGAGTTAGAATTTTGAGGAGAACTAAGGGTGAATTCTATGAATTTAAGGGAGGAGAGTAAGAATATGCAAAGAAATTTAAGAAAAGGCTATTGATTTTCAAAGTGACAAACTTAGGGTTTCATAGGTTCTCTTGAAAATCTGATTTAATGTAATTATTCTTTGGCCTAAATGAATATTTAAATGAGTTCTTAATATCCCTAGAAATCTCCCCATATGCATCTTCCATGTAGAAAACAAAGCAAACTTTCATGGAGGTTAAATGGTACATAGTCTCGACCAAAGGGGGTTAAGACACCTAGGAGAGTTTTAAATTTTTTCAAACCCATTTTTTGAGTCATATATGGTGAATAAAAATGAAGGAAAACCTTAGAAAAAATTTAGGAGGTTTAGAGAATGAATTGGTGTCTTAGGTTCCATAATATAATCTAAAGAAGCAACAAGTAGTTAGACTCTTTGTTTTAATTGTGTGATGACTCCAAGAGTCTTAAAAGGAGTCAAGAATCATATATGAAAGGAAAAATGAAGCCTAGAACTAATTTGATGGATGTTGCTTCATTGGGTGCATTCTTGGAACCATAAAGGGGTTAATAGATTAAGTTAGTGTTTAAAGAAGATGTGTGGCCTTAGAATTAGTTCCATAAACCTAATTAGCTTCCATAAATTGTATTTAGGCCAAGAAAAATCAATTCCACACCTTTGTGTGTGTGAGGCCGAGGAGGAGAGCAAATTCAAAGAGAAAAGTGTGTGATTGCATCCAAGGTAGCTCACTCCTCTTTCTCTCATGCATGAATGTATGCTTAACTTATCTTTGAATGTGTGTATGTGTGTTTTAAGCCATGAAAATTGTTCTAGCATGAGCTCTTATTCCATGGTACCATGATAATGCATTATGTTTTCAAATAATGTTTGTTATATTTGCTTGAGTTTGCTTGAGTGTGGAGAAGCCAAGAACCCTTAGCTATGGTGAAGATGAGCCAAGAACACTTAAAGTTAGTTGAAACAAAGTAAAGACTCTCTTAAGAGTGAGGTTGACTCCTAAGAGTAAAGTTGAATAAAAAATCTCTTAAGAAAATGGGTGAGACAAGTCCAAAATTCACAAGTGAATGGGTGAAGCTAATCCACTCACTTGGCAAGCCTATGTATGCTATGTATGACTTACTCGCATGCCAAGATTGCTTCTTGAATGTTCATGTTATTCAATATGCTCATGCATGCATTTGTAAGACATAGCTTGCATACTTTTTGTATGATTGAAATGGGAGATAAGCTATTGAGATTCTTTGAATCTCATTCCCTCATCTCCAATGTTCTAACATGTTGGATGGACTAAGAGAATAAGGAAATGAGAACCAACTACTTGAAAGATGAGAGTATGACATCAAAATGCATGGAAATTGCTTCTTTATGGCTATATGAGTAGCAAATGTAGTAATTTATTGTTGTATATGTCCTATGACATTATGAACATGTATAATTATGCTAATGTATTATGTACAAATGAGATTAAATGTTGTATGAATGGTATGGTGCAATTTGAGATGGAATGACTAGACTAGCTTTATGGAAATGTGTGTATAGCATGCGGTGAGAGTGTGAGTTTCCAAAGTTTGGGTTTGTGCACCTTTGAGACAAGTTTAAAATGACATTTTGGTGTAATCCCACGTGCCTAAGTGGCCACACAAGCTTGGGAAGCAAATTTGGATACTTTGATGCTAATTAAGACTATGAAAATGACCAAACCGAAACCCTATGGCACAAACTGATCAAATGGATGAATCTTCCCATGAAATTTTGTAGACATGTAAGGCTCATTGAGAGACTTTTGGAAAGCTAAAGTCCAGAAAAATTGGAGCTTTACAGAATTAATTATGAATTTTCAAAGTTGAGATTTTTCTATTGTTCTGGTGCATGTACTGTTCATATGGTCACTTTTTTGTTTTGTATCATCTAATAGACAAATGGTGTCCAATGCTTCTAAAATTTTACAGTCATAAACTAGAGGTTATAAGCTTGCCACGAAGATTACCTCATTTGGGAGTTTGAATAGAGAGTTATGAATTTTTGAAGTTTCATGTCAGTACCAGCAATGCCACTTGACCTCTAGTACTATTCTATCATAATTCAGTTCCCAAATGAACTTGGCGTGGGTTGGAGATATTTTTCTCTTAAATTAAACATTTGTAGCTTCTCAGATTGATCAAATTTTCATGATTTAGATTTTTATAGAATTAGTTATGAATTTCTAAATTTTATGATAGTAACCTATGACAGTAGCCTAGGCAGTTACAACCTTGAGTACTTTTCAAATGTCAAACGTCTTCTACTTAGTGTTTCATGACCTGGACATATTTTTATCATAAAGTAGACATCTGTAGCTTTCCAAAATGATAAAGAATACATGATTTCAATTTTTATAGAATTAGTTATAATTTTTAAAAGTCTATGACAGAAAAGGAAAAATTCTAGCTGAGGCTACAATTAAGAATTTTGTATATTTCTTGCACTTGCACGAGTTCTAGGACACTTTTGATAATGGAATTGAGTTATATCTATGTAATTAAATATAATAATATGATACAATAGCTCATATGGTCCACAAGACACCTAATGGAAATTTCATCCCCTACGCAACGCAAAAATATTCACTTTTTATATGTCATTTCCTTGTGTTCTTGAGAAATACATAGCATGAGACTTAGAAATAGCATAAGGCAAAGCTAGAAATTTATGGTGTTACATTTTATGCCTTCTTAAAGGTCTATTTGATGATTGTAGTGATTTGATTATTTTGGCCATCTCTAAAGGATGGAAACGTAAAAAATGTCTTTAAAATTAGCCAAAAGTTGTCGAGTAACCACAGGCACCTTCTTATTCTTCTATGTTTGTATTGTCATACACTACATTTCTTCTACTAAACCTTATATTGGTTTAATGAGGTAGAACTGAGCATCACCTTTGTAAATGTTCTCTAAATGTTTCAGTGTTTTTAGCTTCCAATTATTAGGATCTTTTGTTGCCAAACCCTTGTACACAAACTCCATTCTAAGTTATGCAAAATTACACTACACACATCTTGAGGATTAAGGCACTACATCCTTAGGACCATGTTGAAGCCAAATAGTGGAATTATCAATGCATTAGTGTGTGAAAATTTTCCCCTTGCATTCTTTAACCAAAATTCTTACAATTTCCCTTAATTGGTAGTTTACTACCCCCTGCTAGTATGACTTATGCTTCTACTGCGTCTTCTATTGGGTACTCTATTCTTTACACTGCTTAAGCATCCAACAAGTCATATGTGCTGCCACTATTAATTAAAATACACAATACCTTCTTACCAACATAGCCTTGCACTCTTATTGTAGTGTTGTAATCAATCCACCCTTTCTATGGCATGCAATGAGATTGTTGGAGTTTTTCACCTCTCTTATTAACTCCCCAATCTTCTTTAGCAACTTCTTCTTGGCCAATGCTCTCCTTAATCTTTGTAAGGTGTAATTGCATCTTCTTCCTTTGGGGAATTCATGGCCTTATGAGTATTTCTCACGGCAAAAAGAGCATAAATTGTTAGTTCTATGCTTCTTAATCTCCTTAGTTGATAGAATTCTTTGCAATTTCAAGTTAGCCTTGTTACCCATTTACCTATCTTGATGAATATTGTTTGCAATGATGCCTTTGTTAATGCTTGTCTTTTATTGACCACCACAAAAACTGCTTCCCTAAATACCCATTCTAGTTGCATTCTTGTTTCCCCCACTCTTACTCATTACTTTGCAATTCTTTTCTTGTAATCAGGCTAGTCTCATGGCATCTAGCAATGATTTTGGCCTAAACAACCTCACTTTCCCTACAATTTCATCCTTTAACCTCACAATGTAGTAGCCAACCAGATAGTGCTCATGAAGTTTGACTTTACATGCAAGATCATCAAAAGCATGTTAATAATCTATAACTTGTCCCATCTACCTTAATTACATCAATTCTTTCAAGTCTTTCTTTAATGGTCGATGCATATATGTCCCATGGAATTTGCTAACCTTCTTGATTCTTTTCATATGCTTAATGCTACTTGAATGCGTTCTCACAATCGTCACCTTAAGCTTTTCAAGTGTATTATCTAAAAGAAAATACATTATGCATTTCATGAGCCACCCGACTACATCTTCATGGTGGAATCTTGGAAATTCCATCTTTGTGAAACATGTTGAGACTTAGTAGTCTCTATTCAAATTTTGGTTATTAGAACTCAAGTAATGTCATACTTCTCTGTTGCAATCACTATTGCTTTTCTCTTTGGTGTTTAACAAGCTCATCAACTCAATTACGTGTAAAGAAAGTCCCTCAATCAATTCTTGAACCCTTGTTAATTGCTATTTGACATTTGAAATTCTCTAGTCAAGGGTTAAATGGAGTCAATCCTTGACCTCACACGAGGAAGACAAGGAGTGTGTGGCATTTGCCATGGTGAGAGGATTGTGGCTCTCATACCACTCTTAAGAAAGAAAAAATAGAAGCAATAGAAGAAAAGAGAAATCGATAGAGATAATGGGGAAGGAATTCAATCATTAGATGTCATTTGACTTTCCTCATTTGTTACATTTCTATTTATATCACTAATGGTTAATAATTGTTTAACTAATTAACTACTAGCTAGGCTAATGACTAACTACTTCCTTCTTATTCAATCATCATAACAGGGCACAACATGCTTGTTTTTGTCCTATGAACTAGCACTTAGAATGTTTCCCTTGTACTTCTCGTAGAGGAATGTCCCATTCACTTAGATTGATGGCTTAAGTAGTCAAAAGTATTAATACAAGAGTTGAACATCCAAAATATTTGATAGAACATCACCATAAATTTATCTTTACTGCTACTTTGTGGACATTCTCTTTTCACGAACTCCATATATGATCCAAGTATGAAATATTGAATAGTAGTCATCCATTTACGTAATAAAGCATATGAGTTTTCCTAATTCCTAAAAGCAAGGCAATAGGCCAATGTTTTGCATTTCATGCCTTCATATATGATAGCACATAATCAAACATACTTCACATCCTCTCTGTTATACAAGTAATAGAAACCTTTGACTCTTCGTTCACTATTGTCACAATGCATGTTGATATCATTTGCAATGTACCCACACATGTTTGTGGTCTCCCACATCTTGTAATTTGCTAGTGAGCTTCATTTTCTCTTTGGCAAGCCCAACTCTCCAATTGTAGCTAATGTTGTAACAAGGGCATTGATATTCATCATATTTTGTGAAGAAGTAAAACATCTTTATAGTTTAAAAATTCTTTTTAGACATATACAATGTATAAACTTTAGATTTTCATATTTATTATATCCAAACATGGTATAAATGAATTTCTAGACTCTTGAAAAATTGCAAATTTCTATGTACCAAATTGCATCTAAGGGTGATAATTAAGGAGAGTAATTTTTTTTTAATTTTTGAAGTTGAAAAAATATTTGCAAATGGTTTTAAGTTGAAGGAAGGAATTTGTATTTTTCTTTTCCAAAATTCAAAAATATAGTATGCCTATTATAAGCCCCTTAGAGTATATTTGGATTGATAAGAATACAAATGTAAAGATGTGAAGTGAAATTCTAATTTTGCTATTTTCTTTAATTTATATTTGAAACTAACGTTTGTTTGTTTTTTTCTTGGCTTTTAAAATGAAAATGAGAAGAGATCCATTAGCCCCATACTCACATCTCCCTTAATAACTGCAAAGAACAGGAACTAGGAAAATAGGCTGATAAAGAATTTATGATATGAAATGTTCAAACGGTTGGTATTATTTACCTATATTCATCAAAGACCAATTTGGTTCGATGTTATTTTCCTCAAAAACATCTATATCAATATAAGCTTTCAGATTTTCAATACTAACAGTTAGAATTTCAAAAGAAAAAAAAAGCCGATTTAAGTGATCCATTATGTCAATATAACTTATAGAGTTATTTTTATTCATCCGAATTAACTAGCTTAATTGAATTTGAGTGGTGTTCGTTAGATTCAATTGTCCAGTGAATCCACAACCTGCACGCAATGTTGCAGGTTAGGTTTAACTCGAACTGTAAACACCTCTGATGAATATCGCGGTTGGCCTCATGCACCAGCTCATGATTGAAGCAACAACATAAGTAATATCTGAATGAAAAGATTAACAATTGTTAATCAAATAATTCAAAGAGATATGAAACAAAAACCATTACATCTAAGATTTGAGACAGAGAAATGATAGAAATAAGATCATTGTCTCTAACTTGCATTAAACAGAGCCAATAACTTAGTCCTATCGGTAATAACCTCTTCAAAAAGCCCATTCACTGCACTATCAAACAACTGAAGGCCATCATTAAGTGCCATAGAGCTGCTTTGCAGCAAATCAATGCTCTTCTGCTGCTTACCTCTGTCCATACATGCATCACCCTTGAAAATTTCAGCTTTTAAATCCAAAACTGCCCTCTCTATCATCTCATACTCAACTAAAATTGACCTTGACTCAGTTTTCATTTCATCTAGCCTCTTAGATATAACAGAAACAAGCTTCTGCAGAGAAACTGAGATTGACTTTAGTTGGGGAAGCTGATCAAACACGTGGTGGTCAAGCTTCACTGAGACTGGATAAAATATCACACAGAAAATCAGACAATAAACCACAGCCATAATCGCTTTAACCGCATGAACAACACGCGAATCGCTATCCCTAGCCTTCGTTTTAGGGCTGCAAATCTTGGAGAAGTTTATAATATCATTCCATCTCTTAACCCCATATAGTTCTTTACTCTCTTTTTCCAATCTTTCAACGTCAAACTTGATTCTTGCATCTGGAAGCTCATGATGATGATCAATCGACATTTTTACTGAAAACTCAACAATTAGCCTATACCTATCCATTCCAAAATTGGCTATTTTGAGCCAATTGCATAAATCAAGGAGACTCAAAGTCTCTTCCATGTACAAATCTAGGCAGCTAACTCCTTCTTCCAAGGATCTGGGTATCTCAGATTTCTCAGCAAGGAGAAAGAAATGGGAGTGCATGATCTTGAGGAAATCTATGGCTTCACAGCACCATTTAAGGGATACGGTGCCTTTAGACAAGGAATTTTCAAGCTTCCTCAGGTCAGCACTTGCAGAACAAAGCAATTCCAGAGTTTCATCAATGTTGATAGAAGAAGATGGCCTTTCTTTGGATAGAAATTTGGGGAAGCAAGCAAAAAAGAACCTTCTCATTGTGAAACCAAAATATTAGAAACTTCAACATGATTCAATTTGGAATCAAGCTAGAAAATATAAAGCAGTTCTAGTGAGAGCACAACTTTATAATTAAACACTTTACAGACTGCCAAAGTTAGTAGAAAGTGGAATCAATCGAATGGATCGTGCTATTCTTCTTCATCTTGTAAACAAAATAGCTTTTCTTCTCACTTCGAAAAGATAAACATGCCACCGAGGTAAAGTACCTTTCCTTCATCATCTTGCACCGACTGATAGTGCTAGTTCGGCCCTCCTTTTGGAGAGGAAGAAGTTGTTATTTAATTTTTGGTAGCGTGTTTGGCACTGCATTATATATATACATATATATATATATATATATATGAACTTGTAGTTTTTGGAATACTTTGAAAGAATAATACATTCATCAAAGGCGATTTGCAAATTAATTTTTAAAATTATGGGCAAATGTAATTCTTTCTTATTTCAAATTAACTCTCAATTGAAAGTATGTACCAAGAAACTTACTTGCAAGTATATTGAAAAAATATATATATTCCATGTTTCACACTTTAAATGTATTCATGCAATAACAATTTTAGGTCTCTTTCATCTCGTTTTATATCTCTTAATCTTTATATTTTCATTCAATTTATAAGATAATCCAGAATGAACACACACACACACATATATCATAGATAATGCTAGAACAAACACCATACTTAAAATTTAAAATATTTTTTCTCATTTGATAATAAATAATGTTAATACTAATACTATACCAAATAATACAAAATTAATTGGAAGTTCTAAAAGAGCTATTATATTATTATCCAGGATGAAGTTTATTATTGATAATACATTATTTTATATTAAGTCTCAAAGAAATTTATGAAATGGCAAAGATATTCACCACAATAAATGTCATATTGAGACTATAAACAAAAAAATGTATATTAAATATTCATATATCACACTCAATGTATTAAGAAATTAAAGAATTGTGTTTTGGAAATGTTACTTACCATGTCTTTTGGTTTGTACTATGCAAATGTTAATACAATTAAAATATATGTTACAATAAATAAGAAGTTTACTAATCTAGATACATCTATTATTTGGCGACATTTATTAGGATCTCATATCAATTATAAAATTAAAAATTACTAAAAACTCATATGGATATTTAGTGAAGAACTAGAAGATTCTTTAATTCAAAGAATTTTCATGTGTTACTCGTTCTTAAGGTAAAGTAATTACTAGATTATCATTAACTAAAGTTAGGATTGAATCCCCCATTTTTCTGGAACATATCCAAGGTAATATATGTGAGACTATTCATCCACCACGTAGATCATTCAAATATTATATGACTATGATAAATACATTTATAAGATAGTCATATGTATATTTATTATCAACTTGCAATTTAGTGTTTGTGAGATTGCTTGATCAAATAATTTGATTAAGAACATAGTTTCCAAATTATTCAATGAAGACAATTCATCTTGATATTGTTAGTGAATTTACATCTTAGACTTTTAATGACTATTGTATATTTATTATAATAATGGTTAAAAAGTTTGGTACTCATATTCATACACAAAATAGTTTAGCAGAATATCATTCATTAAACACTTCCAATTAAAAGTTAGACCAATTACTTATAAGAATGAAATTTCCAGCTTCGACATGGGGAAATATAATTTTAGATACAATAGCATTTATATGATCAGATGCATTTACTCACCTAAATAAAGTTATCATATCTCATATACCAGTTGAAAATATTCTATCATTATCTCATATATATATATATATATATATATCTCTTTTTGTAAAGCAATGTAAACTAGAAGTTTAAAAATAATTAACTTACAAAATATTGTAAATCAATTATCAAATACATTTATTGACCTAAAGAAAGTTATCAAATCTCATATAGTAGTTAAAATGTTCTAATCCATGTTGATGCCCCAGTAGGACAATCTATTAATGCAAATAAAAGTAAGCTACACTTAAAACATGATAGAGCAATTAGTTCCAAAGATAAAAATCCTAAAAAAACGAAAGAGACAAATAAATAAGATAGTCATATTAAAGAGATTGGTACTATAATACCTATATATATATATATAATAAAAATAAATAAATAATATATTTTAGGTTAAAAAAATATAAATAATGTTAAATCTATTTTGGGTTCATAGAAAAATTTTTAAGGACTTTTCTAATCTTTTTAAATATCAATTAATGCATATTAAGCTTTCTAGGGGGCAAAAGTGCAAATTGAGCCAAAGATACTTTAATAATTCAAAAAGCACACTCTCTCTCCATTTTTCTCATCTGATGCAACGTCCTATTCTTGCTTCACCTTTTTCTCTCTCCCGAAGTCCACTTTTTCTTGCTTCTTACGTGACTTTTCTTTAGTTTTTGTTTTGCTTGAGTCGTTCCTTCTTTCTCCCACCATAGCACCTCCATTAAAGCGTGAATCTCAACTAGCCACAAGTGTAACAACCGGAAAAAGAAAAGAAAAAAAAAGTTAAAAATTTTTCGAAGTCCTAAAATTTTCTAAGTCTGCTAGCTAAAGCGAGAAATGGCCTAACTATAACGAATGTACCTGTTCGCTATAGTGAGAAAGGGACTAGCTATAGTGAGAGTGCATTTTCGCTATAACAAAAATGCTTTTAACTATAGCAAGTGTGAGCATCCCATATAAAAACTAGAGAGCTGCTCGCCATAATGCACTCTGTAGCAAAAACAGGGGTCTGGAACTGATACATGCTCGCCGTAGCGAGGGTTATACTTCGCTATAGTGAGGGTTAGTCCGGAAAAACGTGAAAAAATAGAATTTGACTTCTTAAAGCATCCTAATTCATTCCTTTTCCTTTTAACCGATTTAGGCTTCATCTAAGGCAGAGAAAAGGGTTGAGGAAAGAGAGAGAGACCTAGAGAAGGAAGGAGAACAAGAAAAAGGTAAGCATAACTTGAGATTTTCGTAGTTTTTCTTCTTAGAATCTTGTTCTTCTTTCTTTGCCCTCTCTTGCTATGGTTTTGGATGTTGAATTAGCTATGTTTTGGGCTTGGTTCAGAAGAGGGAAAGTGGAAAACTATTCTTAAAGAAGGATAAAACTCATGTATCTTCACTTCTTCTTATTTGCTTTCCTTGAGAATGTTGGTTCTACCAACTTGAGAGCTTGAGAGAGAAGAAGAGTGGGTGAAATTTTAGAGAAAAAGAGAACCCCTAGATTCTCATATGCTTTGTAGGGATTGCTATAAAGAACCCCCTAGCTTTGTGAATAATTATTGAGTTATGAGAGAATAATTTCATACTCTTTGTTGTGCCTAGGCTCAAGA
Source organism: Erythrophleum ivorense (assembly GCA_026724425.1). Lineage (NCBI taxonomy): Eukaryota > Viridiplantae > Streptophyta > Magnoliopsida > Fabales > Fabaceae > Erythrophleum > Erythrophleum ivorense. The sequence continues at coordinate 34,933,769 of JAIUCV010000008.1, forward strand.
GAAGCACCTCCATCTAGTTGTGCTTGTGAGACTAAGAAGGAAGAAGAAAAATTGAAAGGGAAAGCTCATGTTGGCTAGTAAGGTATCTCTCCACTCTTTCTTGTTGCATTCTTGAATGTATATAGTCATTGTATGCTTATGTAAGTGCTTGTTGTGTGAGACATGCCATATGTTATTACCTTGATGCATTGGTACCAATATGCTTGTGTTTTGATTTGTGAAAATTGCTCAGGTAAGGTAGTGCCAAAAGTCCTTTGAGATGGGTGAGGTAGAGTCAAAAGTCTTTAAACCAAGGGTGATGCCAATCCGAAAGTTCCAAAAACTCAGGTGAGGGTAGACCAAAAGTCCCTAGAGCTTATTCTTGGTATTGATATGAAATCATGGCATGAAAATTGTGTGTTGTGTAATTGTGAATGGTTTGCATACTTTGACTTATTTATATATTTTGATTACTTCCTTGAATGAATGTATGAGCTATTAAGATTCCTTGAATCTCACCCCCTTCCCTCTCCCATCTCATATGGTCTAGGTGGAGCTCAAGAGCCTAAAAGTGGAGGCCATGAGGCATAGAAGACCTTTGGTTTGCCACTTTTGCACACTCACACATAGTTTGATATATAGGAAAGCTAAAATGTTTATGTATACACATTCTTTTTTAGATGTAAATATTGGAGCAAGTGTAGAAGTATGTATAAATGATGTATAAACTATGTAAAAAGCCAAAGCAATGAAAATGTGAAATTTGGCTCTTTTGTGGATGGTATGCAATAGTGTATTTTGGCCTATAATATAGTGAATTTGAAGTGTATGATAATTTGGACCACTTGGGCATATCATATATACTATGTTTATGCTTTAAAACTTGCCCAAAAGGTGCTAGAACATGTAGGAGGCCATTTGGACCCATTTTGAACTATTTTGGGTATCAAAACTGCCAAATTTGTGAGTTTTATCAAGATATGACTAAACGAGCTCTTCTTGATATGAAATTTGGCATACCTCTAGAGCCTATTGAGAGATTCTTAGAAAGTTAAAGTAGATAATATTTGGAGGTCTAGGGAATATTTGGTGAATTGTTGAAGTTGGAGAATTTTCTTATTTTCATTATTATACTGTACAACTAGGTCCGAAAATGAGTCTGTGTCATTCATAGACCAAACGATATCCAATTGTCATGAAATTTTATGGATATAAACTAGATATCCATAGTGACCTATACCATCTAGAAGCACCTCAATTAGAGGTTTGTAGAGGGAGAAAGAACTTTCTGAAGTTCTATGTCAGTATCAGGGAAGCCATCCGACCTTTGTTACTGTTCCATCAGTTTTCGAGGTCCAAGGGCTACTGAAATGATATGAACTTATTTTTTTCCTCTAGTAAACATCTGTAACTTTCCAAATTAGTATAGTTTTCCTAGATTATATTTTTTTGGAATTAGTTATGAATTTTCAAAGTTCATGACAGTAAGCTGCATCAGTACGAGGGACAGCTGGACCTTTATCTCTTTTTCGATGTTAAACATGGTCCAAATGCTAAGGTTGGGTTAGTGTAAAGTTAACACTTAGAGCTTTCCAAAGAGCTATGGTTTGCTTGATTTCTATTTTTCTAGAATTAGTTATGATTTTCTAAAGTTAGAGCAAAAAATCTGACTTTTGGACCCATTTGAGAAATTACATTTTCTTGGTTTTTGGCTTCATATCCGTGGTTTATGGGTTGTTTGATGCTATGTATGAGTTGTATAAATAGAGTTTGAGTGGAGTATATGATTGATGGATTCACAGGACCCACGGGGCAAATTATGACTGGTTAAACCCCAACTTAAAGTATCAAAATGCCACAGTTTATACTTGTTCTTTGGAAATCATATGAAATCAAGCCTAGAGGGAGATTAGTTGGAGTTAAGTCATTATGGTATTACAACAAGGATCCATCACCCTCTTCTTGTTGGACACCATTACCCACTCACCTCCGACAGATTTAGTTGCCATAAAACTTTTATTTGGTAAAGATTTCATCTCCCTTCTCCTTCTCTTTTGTTGCTATTCAACTATGAAAAAATTTGTGAGGATTAGTTATTCCATTTTCTTCTTTCGTTTCTTTCATCAATCTTTATCTTTCTCCATGATTTATTGAAACTAATAGGATATTCAATTTTTGTTGCTCAAGTTGCCGTGGGTGAGCTTCCAACTTGGGGGCTTCTTGAATTTTTACATTTAGGTGTAAATAAACACTTCATATTTCATCTTTGAAACTTCAAAAAGTGAATTTTAAATTTAATTTGAGTTATAGAAGTTTAGATTGAAAAACTCCAAATTTAGGGTTAGTATTTAGGATAAAAAAGTATATAAGAATTTAGGAATTTATATTTTATGGAATATATTAAGTTATATAAATAATCATGGATATTATTAGAGTGGTTAATATAAATAATTTATATTGGTTATAATTTTAGGTGATACCGAAAAAACTCATTTAATTGGGACTCTGCACTAAACAATAGGAATTTGGGACTTATACTATTAGTCCCAACTGGTGAGTGTGTAGATAATTGAGTGGCATATCTACTTCAGTCCATTTCATATTTTTACAATGAAAATTTCAATTGTGTGATTTATATACTTTGTTCCTTGGGAAAACAAATTGGTATTTATAAATTTCAGAATATATATATATATATATATATATTCAAATGATGATTTAATAAGTTTATTAAGGCAACTTGATAATTGAAATGTGGCATGATATATCCTTGTGAAATGTAAAAGAGTGAAGTGGATGGAAAGAAAGTAGTGGTGTGTATATGTTTATTTATGAGGAGAGTATTTTATGTTGTTTTATGGTCTCATATGTTACCAAGATTATATTGAAGGTTAAATTGCTTTATTTAATTATTTATTTACTTCCTTGATTTTTATTTTTGATAGTTAAATGTCATTTGAAGGGATTTTATTATAATTATTTTAATTTTATATAATGGATGGGAATCTAATTAGAACCCCATAGCTGTTAACGGAAATAACGGCCTAGGTGCACGTAGAATAAATTGTGAATTATGATAGCACTACGATGTGATGTATCCAATGCTGCGATCTGAGATACTAAATGTATATTGTGAAAGTGATAAGATGGGATGAATACAAAGAAATGCCATGATACATGATGCTGCGGCTTGATGATTTGGTTCTTTCTATGATACCCAGTCCTATAATATTTTTTTTTATTTAGAAAATATAAATTTTATCTAAAAGTTTCTTTTTATTTAAATAATTTTTTTTCATTTCAATTATAAATTTTATTACCTAAATTATTTGATAATCATTGATTTCTAAAAACTCGTGTATACACTTATTTTTTCTTTTTATACACTTTATTATTTATACACTCATTAAGCCAGTGGTAGGCTTATCCTTTTTTTTTCTTTATTTTTCAAACCAACAAATAAAAGAGTGAAGTGATCTGGGAGCTCGTGAGTTACCAGACCCTTAGAGTAAGTGTTTAATTTTGTGAGATTTTGTCATATTCCATGATGTGGTGGCACTTAGGTGTAGAGAAAGAATTTTGGAATTGTCCATGTTATATGGTTACTTATAATGTGTAAATATTGTTTTTACTTTCCTAGCTAAGCATTTTGGTTATATTTAACTTGTTGTTGCTGGTGCTGGTACGTACTGATGTTGGTTTAATTTATTTTTTTCAGGATGGGATGTCCAATTTTTAGAAGAGATACTGCCAAATTTTTGGTAGCCCCTAATGACATAATGAACTAAATATTAAATTTTCTAAAACTTGTGGGTTATATGGGTTAGTTTAAATATATGATATAATAGTTGACTTTAAATTTTGTAAGGCTTGTTAGGCTAATCCAATCCCTATATTAGTTTAGCCTACGCGCTAGTCATGGCTCAGAAATTGGGTTGTAACAAGTACAAAGGAAGAGGTCCAAAACATAATTAATCATAAAACCTTAAAAGAGTTTTAGGTACTTGAAAACTATAAAAAAATTTTGATAAGTTATATCACTATAGGAAAAGATAGAACCAAAAAGATATAATTGTCAATAATATTTTTTCATATAATGATACTATTAAAATAATAAAATAAAATAAGAATCTTGAACCTAAATCTATTGAAGAATGTAGTCGTAGAGATGATTGGTTAAAATGAAAAAACACAATTCAAATATAATTAAATTTACTTTCAAAACATGAAGTTTTTCAACTAGTAGTTTGAATACTTAAAGGTGTAAAACTAGTAGGGGAGAAATGGGTGTTTGTGTGAAAACAAAATGAGCAAAATGAAATCATTACATATAAAACACAACTTGTAGCAAAAAGGTTTTCACAAAGACCAAATGTTAATTATAAAGAAACACATTCTTTTATAGTAGATACAATCACTTATAGATATCTTATTAGTATGATAGTAAATAAAAAATTTGGCATACAGCTAATGAATATTATTGCAGCTTATTTATATAGTTTACTTAATATAAAATTTATATGAAAATCCTTAAATGATTAAAATTGCCAAAAGCTTGTAAATGTTCTCAAAAAAAATTATTCAATATGTTTAAATAAATTGTTATATAAATTAAAATAATTTGAACGTATGTGATATAATTGTCTTAGCCAATATTTGTTGAAAAAAAAATTATAAAAATGACCCACTTTGCTGCTATATGATTTTATTAAAAAAAACTAAATCAAAGTTTGTCATAATTGCTATATATGCTTATAATTTAAATATTATTGTAACTCTTAAAGAGTTTCAAGAAGTAGTTGATTATTTAAAGAAAGAATTTGAGATGAAAGATTTTTTTTAAAAAAAAAAAAAGCTTTGTCCCAACTTGTTGATTAAGCATTTAACAAATGAAATTCTTTTTCATCAATTAATTTATATTATAAATATTATAAAGTGATTTTATATAGATAAAATATATCTATTAAATACTCCAATAGTTGTAAAATCACTAAATATGAATAAAGATGCTTTTGACATTGAAAAAATGATAAAAAAAAAACTTCTTAGACCTAGAGTACTATATCTTACTACCATAAAAGCATTAATATATTTTGTTAATAAAACATGAATTAATATTACATTTGCAGTTTGTTAGCAAGATTTTTTTCTTCATCAACATAAAGACATTGCAATGGAGTTAAGCATTCATTGCCATATCTTTAAGAGAATCAATGATTATTTTGTTCAACTAAAAATTAAGAGAATCAAGAATAACTTGAAAGTTCTTTGGCCAATTGAATTTTAACTCTTCCACAAAAATCATGTAACTTGCATTGCATCGCCAGCCCTATGGAATATCTTCAATTACTTATATCCCGTCGTAATTGAGCAATATAGGTTAATTAAATTTAAATAATTAATTAATCCATTAATATAATTAAATGAAATTACAATTACACATAAACTCACTGGGTCAACTTTGAAAACCAATTTATGGTTCAATCTGATCCATTCTTTTCAATGAATGACTATTCAACAATGTCGAAGGAGAAGATATCGATCATTTGTTCATATCCTGCCTGTTAGCTCAAGCTATGTCCATCGGAGTTGAATCTATTTTTTAGTCTCATGATTTTGGTGCATGTACAAGATGGCATGGTAAAGTATCAGCAAGCGGTTCCTGTGAAGGAGAATCATGATCTGCAAAGTAATATCAAGAAACTTAAATCCCATTCCCCTGCTGCTGACTGGGGAGTGGCAAGAAAATGTAGGGTTTGAATGTGAGTATGAAGTAATCCTATATTAAAAGAAAGAAAAACAAATAAAGAATAATTTATATAAATTTCTTTTGAGATTTATTAAAGATACATAGATATTTTTTTTATTTTGACATATACATAGATTTCTCTTGAAATAAAAAGTTATTTTATATTTTATTTTAATTTTAAATTATTTTATCAAAATATGTTCCATTAAATACATATTTTTTATTAAATATTTTTAAATAAAGGATATTTTAATTAAAAATTTTAAAATTAAACTAAAGTGTAAATAATATTTTTTTTTAAGAAAGATTGGTATATATTTTAAAAATAAAAATTATGTATAATTTCATTAAATTTTTTAAAATTTTATATAATTTACTTAAAATTAAAATTACAACAAATAAATTGATTCACTCGTAAATTTAAAACTTGAATGTTTTGGATCAAATATGTCACTTGTAAGCCGCGAAGCACTCAAGCCTTGGGAATCTCAGTAGGCGTAGCAAACCTTTGCATGATAACTATATTTTGCTTTTATAATTGTGTTCAGCTTAGTGTGCTAACTCAACCCCAGTATGCAGGTTCTGGAGATGCCATCAAGGCTACTCCTAGAATCTCTCTATGGTTGGAACCTTTAGTAATTTGTTATTATATCTTTTTATTTTTATCATAAGAAAATGAAATGAAAATTATATGTTTCACGGTAAAAAAAAAAAAAAAATAGAGGCCTCATTGGTACCCATCATATATTTTGTACCAAATACAGTTCCAGCTTAATACATTTTATTAGAATAAAATTATATTTTATTTCTCTGAATTAAAATCTAATTCTAAAATTAATACATAAATTTTAAAATGTAATAAAATATTAAACCTTAATATAACAAAATAATTTCTAAAGTATTGTTTTGTACTTAATGTTCAAGAAATAATTTTATTATATTTTAAAATATAGGATCTGTTTGCTACACTTTAAAATTTATTTACTAATTTTATAATTAATCTTAGGTTGAGGGGTAAAATGTAACCTTTTCTTTTCCTTTTTAATTCCATTTTATTTGGTAATAACTAAACTTCCTCTGAAGCAATTGAGGTGGTAGTGTACAAGACATCAGCTAAAATTTATCGTTTTTAATGTAAGGCTTTTCTATCCCAAGAAAAAAAAAGGGCAATCTCATCATCAATGATGGCATGACTATCATTTTTTTTTCTCTTAAATTATGCTGGCTAGTTTCTAGTGATTGAATGTGAAATTGCCTAATTTTTTTATACTTTATTTTTTATAAGATTATAAAATATCTTATTTGATTATTTAAACACAAAATTACTATCATTTAAAGTAGTAAAATGATGAAAAAAATAAATGAGTTAATTAAATTAAAAATTAAAAAGAATTGTAATATTATATAAATATAATGACAAAAAATCTATTTATCAAAATAATAGTTCCTTGTGCCACATCGATATGTGTGACAAATGCAATATAGAAATGAGTCGTTCATGGCATTTTTTTTTTTAATTATTTGTCAGCATTAGTGTCAAGTATGGCAACTTTAAGTATGAGGAATTGTCGCATGAACTACATCAAGAGTTCATGACACCACCTCAATTGATCTCTCTAATTTAATCTTTTTGTTTAAATTTAAATTTTTCACAAATTGCCAATGAGTAAGAAAATGGCCTCATGGCACAGGACGTTATTATTTTGATGAATAGATTTTTTTATTATTATATTTGTATAATATTACAATTCTTTTTAATATTTAATCTAATTTACTCATTCAATATTTTTTAATCACTTTATTACTTTAAATTATAGTATCTTTGTATTTAAATAATTAAAAAAGATATATCATAGTCTTATTTAAAAACGGGTTGACGTATAAACCAAAACAAAATCTTGCCTAATTTTAAAAAACGAAAAAAAAAGTGCAACTGTAGCATTTAGATGTATTAATTTTTGTTGCATAGGATTTGGCTTTTTTATTTTGAGTCATATTAGGCTGCTAAAGCCCTTGACTAGAGAATTAGCATCTTTTGCTACGCAAGCTGCGTAACATATCTAACCATCCTTTGTTTTTTTTGGTGCAAGTTGCACTGCAGATTTAGTTGTTATTTTTTTATTTTGATTTCTTTATTTAAAAGAAAACAAAATATAAAATAAAAATAGTTTTTCAACTTCTACTATACATACTTGGCAGCTTGTATGAAACATTATTTTTAACTTATGTTTTGTTTCCCTTAAAAAAAATTAAAATAATTTTTAAAAAAGGAAGATTAAATACGCTGGGTAGCTTGCACGCAAGGAAAAAAAAAGGATGATAACAAAGGATCTTGATATTTGAATTGAAGTGAATGAAGAGAAAAAAAATAATAATTTTTAATATTTCCTTTGATATAAATTTAAATTTAGTATTCTTTTTGCTCTAAGAATATATTTAAACTAATTTCTATGCAGGGGAGATTTAAAAAATACCCGTTGGTCTCACACACAAAAATTCAGAAAAAGGGCAAAAAAATTGTGTGAGCAATAACTGTACAGACAGGCATTGTTTTTGTACGGACATCAACAATCTTGACATACAACTCGAGATAATCACACTGTTTACAAATTGGAGTCACACTATTTTTAAGCTGCGGCTCACGAGATATTATAGATATATTGATTAAAGAAAATGAATGAGATAGAAAACAAAAATTATTTAAATTTATATTAAAAGAATCAAAATTAAATTTTCACTTCCCTTTTTCTTTCCCCTGCACTCTTCTCAAGTCACACCCTTAAGCTGATACATTCAAACATTCAAGTTGTGGAACTTTCACCCCAGCAATTTTCTTATGGGTTTGGGCATGACATCCTTTGTTACATATCCAAATTCATGTTCATATGAGATATCTTAAATATCTAAGATATCTGTATTTAAAAATATATATATTAACGAATCCTAAGTCTCATATTTTGCATTTTCAAAAAAAAAAAAAAAGGGGATACTCTCGAAGGCCTATCATATTATACACATGTCGTTTTTTGTGCAAGTGTTTCATAGATTTTGTGTTTTTGGAGACAAGAAAACACGGTTCTTCACTGTTTGGTAATATTTCAGGAAAAAAGTGTTAATATTACATCCTACCCACACAAAAAAGAAAAAAGAAAGTTTTAAATTAATATCAAAAGCTGAATTGGAAAGATTTGCTATGATGTAAAGGTTTCATGTGAGTTACGGATATTTATTTTTTGTGCATATCTCTGTTTAATGGTAATGGTGATTAATTATTGAACTTGGATTTTGTTCTTATCAGAGGCGATGCGCATGTCATTATTCTTAGATTGTTGAAATTTAATTTGAGTAGTTTAAATTTTAAATTTTTTATTTTTAATTCAAATCATTATTTTTTGAAGTAATAATTAAAAATTATTTTTATTTTATATTTTATTTGTTAAAAATAAAAATATCAAATAAAAAAATAAAATAAAATCTAAATCATCAAAATCATATAAATATTCCAGAGTGATGAGCACACTGATAAGCACAAAAATCCAGATTCTTAAAGCCTGTTGGTTCTGTTTTTGTTTCAATGTTTTTAAAATAGATGTTTTTTAAAACAAGTTTTGAGAAAAAAAAATTAAAAAAATTCTTTTAAATTATTATTCTGAAAAATAATTATTTTTTATTTTTTATTTTATTCTACAAAACAAAAGTTACAAACCACCTAAAAAGTATTCTGATTTTTTTATTTCCAAAAACAAAACTTTATTTTTTTGTTTTACAAAATACTTCATCAAAAACATATTATTAAATAAGTTTTTTTATTTTTTTATTCTTAAAAATAAAAAATTATTTTAAAAATAAGAAATCAAATAAGTCCTTAATTATTATGGAAGATTCATCTTTTTGTCTAATGTTTGGTGAATTGGAAATTGGCAAATTAAACATGAGCAGAAACTACATAACGAAAAAAAAAACAGAAGCTGAACTGAAGTTAGATTTCAAAGACATTTTCCGAGTACACTTGATTTATAATTAAATCAAATTAATTACAAATGAACATATATTATATTAAACACACTTTTAATAAATTTTTTATATGCTTACAAATTTATTTATAATTAACTTAATTTATTATTAGTTTTTCTTTTTTTGGTATGATGATTTCCCATGAAAAAGTTTTCCACCTGAAAGTAGAGCAGGCGGGGCTAATAGAACTGAGATACATCCAATTGTTATGATTTTGAAGGTTGTGATAATTTTCAATTGTGAATAACAATAATTGATAAACATATGCAGGATTTTTTTAGCCAAATCCTCTTTTTAAAAATTTATTGCGTTAAAGTTAGTGCCTATCCTTTTATGTTTTATAAAATTATGGTTAAAATTATATTTGTATCTTAAAATTTTGTAAAAGTTGAAAAAATTATACTTTTGTATCCTTTTTATAATTGGTCACAGAAATAGCGAAAATGTTTGAAAAAAAAAATTATTTTCTTACCTTGTAAGTTCTGTCATGATATATGGGGGAATAAAATAAATAAATTTTTAATATAGCACCATAAAAGAAAATGCAACACAAAAAATATGAATACATAATTAATTTGTAACATAATTATTTTGTATGGTAAATAATTATTTACAAAAAATATGTATTTAAAAAAATCTTAAAATTTTTTAAATTAAAAAAAATTATTGATGTAAATATACAAAAAGCTTAAAGATTTAAAATTCCTCCATAAATAATAATTGAAATATGTAGGAATTAAAAATTCATTATGTGGGGAAATTTAAAAAAAATAACTACATATTTTAATAAATAATTAAGTAGAAAAATTTTAGATTCCTACATCTTTTAATAAATAACTACATATTGAGAAATTTTAGATTTTTAAATTTTTGTATATTTACACCAATAATTTTCTACTTAATTTCTCTACACCAATATGTGGGAATCTAAAATTTCTGTACTTAATTATTTATTAAAATATGTAGTTATTTTCTTTCTTATTTTTCTATACATAATTATTTCCTAATTCCTATAATTTCTATTATTATTTTTTGAGAAATTTTAGATTTTTAAATCTTCATATATTTAAACCAATAATTTTTTAATTTCAAAAAATTTTAATAATCTTTTTAAACTACATATTTCTTTTAAATAGTTATTTACCAAACAAAATAACTATGCTAAAAATTAATTGTATATTTACATTTATTGTGTTGTATCTTTTTTTTTATTGTATTGCATTAAAAATTTATTTTTCATTTCCTTCCACATCAAGTATCCAATACATGAAATTTGGAAAAATCACATTTTTTTTCAAACTTTTTCACTACTTTCATAATCAATTAAACAATGGATACAAAAGTGTAATTTTCTTTTTAACATTTTGAAAGCTTTAGGATACAAGTGTGTAAGTTTAACCATAATTTTATAAAAAAAATAAAAGGCACTCACTCAATATTCCAAAAAGAAAAAAAGGTAAAACATGAGAGAGTCAGTGATATTGGCACGGACTTTTTTAAATCTATAGTATATGGAGAAAATAATTTTTATTAAAATAGAATTGAACCAATAAAATTTTTAAGAGGACACGGCTTTAAAATCCAACATATGAACCTTCTACAGCGCCACTTGCACAGCATAAAATTTTTTTTTATTTTACTTTTTTAAATTTTTAAAAGAAATAAAACAAAATAAAAATAATTTTTCAAGTTACAGACATCAAATTATATATATATATAATAATAATAATAAAAGTTAGAAGATTGATTCTTTTTTTTTAAATTATTCCTTTTTTATATTTCAAAGAAAGCCAAACACAATAAATATAATCTTTTAATTTTTACCAGATAAATATCTCAATAAAAACAATCTTTCTGTCTTAAAAAAATGACCTATGCTTCTGGGATACATATCTGGCCAAATCATACGTGTATCGAGGTCTGATACGCGTCCGACAGATACTTTAGCGCCCACTAACCCAGTTTCTTATTCAAAATCAAGAGCATAAACTATGAACCAACTTACGAGCTACATTAACAAAGGTGCACAAAAAGTCACTTAACTTCCCATAGAAAAGGGATTTAACAGTTACTTTTCCCTGTCTTTCAAGCTTCAGAATACATCAGAGTTAGACTTCTAAAATTTCAATTTTTCCAACAGTGTTTCTGAACACAATGATCAAGACAATTTCCTAAGGCACTTCATTAGGATGTCTGTGTGTTCAGGCTTCCCAACAGATACACGAACATACCCATTCAGCTCTTTCTTGTTGTAATGACGAATCATCACACCCATTTGTGCAAGGTCCTCCTATGTTTCACATAAATGAAAATCTAAGTCGGCAACAAAGAAAAGCATACAACAACTGCATAATTTATGGGCTAAAACTCTTTTGGTCCTTGAAGTATTTGTGCTCTAAACAAATCCAGCAATTTTCAATCCGTTCCAAATAAATCTTTTTAGTGACACTATCAGTCATAGGCTCTGTTAACGACGTGACTACTTACGTAGCAAATATTTGCCTTAATTGTCCTCTTTTATATTGTTAACCAAAGCAATCCCTTGATCACACGTAATGGATTCTGAATCCTACCCCATTTGAATCAAAATTTTACATTTTTTTTTCATCTCTCTGGTGTTGCCTCGGCCTCTGTTCTCATTTCCATCTCTTCAGTAACTTGCACTCAACTAGAGGAAAATCTCTCAAGCTACTGAATTAAGATATGGACACTCTGTACCCATCTTCTATATGATAATGACACCCCAGATAGGCGATTGAAGGTGACGGCCTTGATGCCCACGAAGACTGTATGAAGAACTTAGTGATCAAGCAATAGATGGAATTGGAAGAAGATATTGGAGAAGAGAGAAAAGCCAAAGAGAAACAGAGAGGAGAAATAGAAAGTAAAAGGTAGAAGATGATGACTAGAATGCCACATATTTGCTGACTAGGCATAAAAAAGCCAACTAAGGCAAATAATTGCCAAGTGGCCAAATCAGCGTTAGAGGAGCCATGATTGATAGCATCACCAGGAAGGAGGACTTATTTAGAAAAATTTGGAAACTTGTGGATTTATTCGGAACAAAATACTCAAAGGACCAAAATGAAAGTTTAAATATACTTAAAGGACCAAAATATAAACGAATTTTTATCAACTACTTTAACTAGTGAGAGTAGACTCCAAAAATAATGATCAAAATTACAAATGAACTATTTCTAACTATACATGCTCACCATAATGATCAACCAAACACAGAAAGCTAAAATCTAAATGGGAGAATAAAGAACACAGATTGACCCATTTTTAACTACATTATACTTATAACAAGTGCAACCCACAAACTGGAAAAGAAGAATAATAAGAGACCGTTATTTCAGAATCAGCAAGCGTGAAGGTTTATAGAAGCCATCCACATTCTCTGTATATGAGTTGTGTGCTTTCATGATTATGGGGGGAATGAGTAATCAAGCATAGGGTAGGCCTCTACTGGGGCATGTTAACTTTTTACGTAGTGTGTGCTTAAAATTAAAAGCACAGAAAAATTCTGATTGGTGAAAAGAGCAAACAACAAAAAGAAAGGTACCTTCAGCTTCTTCGCATCCAATCCAGAGGTAACCTCACAAAGAATGAAATTAGAATGGCTTGGAAATGGTCGAAGGAATGAAACTCCCTTCAAAAGGTCATAAAGCCTCTCTCTTTCTTTGACCAAAACATCTTTAACATTCTGTATTTTATGACCAATTCGTTAGTGCATTTCTATTAGAGACCATGGTAATCTATTGCATAAATAACATAAGTACAAGTTTTGCTCCTAAAATCCTGAAGAATTAACCTCTAGATAGGTTCGATTCTGCAATGCTGCACATGCAGAAACTTCAGCAGCAACAGATACATTATAAGGTTGCTTTGCTCTCCATAAAAACTCGATTATGCTCAAAGGAAAAGCTCCATATCCCACACGAAGTCCAGCCAAACCTGAAACAGTGATTCATTTTGGAACTTGAGAATTTGATTGTTGAGAATTCAGATTAGGACAAGAAATACAGTCATGTCATATGAATTGACCATATGAGAAATAAGCAACAAATTTTGTTGGCATCATTAACATGTTATTTCAATTAGACAAACATGAAAGATTAGAATATAGTCCATAAATAAACCAATTACAATATAATTTACTTTTAGAAGAAAAAGATTTGGAAAAACTACTCAACATCATACCATAAATCAGATTTAATAATGCAAACGATCATTTAAATATCAAGGTTTGCCATAAAAATTCTCTTTCACCACTAATCCTGTATAGATTATATCTTCCATCATATCTCTCATGGACATATATTCCTTTTCACTTTTTAATTGGCGTCACTGAACTTCTGTCAATCCTATCTTACTCTTCAATCTTCCCCTTCTCCATTGGTGTGCCCTTGAAGCAATATGTTGTAATTCGGACAAATCACTTAACAGCATCTGGAGTGTAAGTTATCATAAACAAATACCCTCATTTATTAACTGCTGCATCAGTGCACTATTGGGTGTTATATGACAGTCATCTTTGACAAGAGTCCTCTCAATCCCTTTACTAATAAATGACACTCCACATGTTCAATTTTAGGCATACTTAACCTGAGGCCATAAGGTTAAACCTTGTCACTTTCTCAAACTGCCAATCAACTGGTAATACCAGTGACTGGCAAAAGAATCATCTGTAAGAGGCATGGCCAAAAGACATTGCTCTGAAGTAATCTAATTAGATTATCCACTGCCAAAGTGAACTAAAATGGAAGAGGGTCGAGCCAGTTCTTAACATAAAAGAAAGTTAAACGAAAACAAGAAGTCCCAACCAAAAGTTACAGTAGTTATTTAGTCAAGTAACGGATAGTTGACTCATTTCACATAACATAACACTTCTAGGCAGCTAGGGGAACAAATCTTATGAAGAAGTAGGGACCAATGTGAATCAATTTTATTTTCAAATTCATCACATTTCTTGTATAATGATAGCATAGAATCTATTCATCTCATATTTTCTATCATTAGAAAAAAAGGAAGGTCAAAATCACAACAAAAGCATAAAGGTAAAATGTAGGCTCCAATCAATAAGTAACCTTTTAAAAAGAAAATGTAAAAAGCATGAATATACCAGCTCTTTTGCTAAATGTCCGAAGAACAATCAAATTCTCATTTTTTTTCACCCAACTCATCCTTGATTCAATTCCAGAAAACTCTATGTACGCTTCATCCAGCACCACTAATATGGGAAGCTCAAGTATCTTTAAGAGAACTTCATCATCAATTATACTGTTGTACAGCAACAAAAAAATAAGTAATCAGAGAAAATGGAAAGGTGGGGGACCCTCTTTTTTTTTCTTGGGGGGGAGGGGGGGGGAACTCAGTATATATTTGTATTTCCTTTTTAATAGAAAAAGAAGCTTTATTAGATAGGAAGAGAATTACAAGGGAGGAGGATAATAAGACAGCCTCTAAAAGAAAGAAACCTGAAAAAGTGGAAAGAAAAAAATGAACTTAAGAAAATAACAAAGCGCCCAATCCCTATTCATATCAGTCAAAGAGACTCCCATAAAACAACCATGAACAGAACACCAATGGGAAGCAAGAGATGATCCTTTCCCATAAGTCATTTAGAGTTTTGAAAGCACCATTAAAAACTCTAGCATTCTTTTCCAACCAAATACACCAAAACACAGCAAAAACTTCACGTTGCATCTTTGCCATCTTTATTTCTTCCCAAATGATTATACCAACTCAATAAGTATTGATTGAAATTTTCTAAGTAAACCCAAATCTGGCCAAAGATTCCAAACAACTTACCCCAAGGGAAAGTGGCCATATTACAAGGTAATAAAGTTCAAACTGCCCCAAATTATGATCCAATTAGTGGAAATGAAAATTAAAATGAACCAAGAAAGTAAAACTAAATTATAGCACCATAGTCATATAAATTCTTAGAGACCACTACAATACTATACACTATAATATGAAGACAAGCATCAGTTCCATGCAAATATACTTGAAATCTTAAAGAGACACTTTGAATCAGATAGCAGACGTATTCCAATAATACCTAAATTCTTTGATTATGAGCTCTAAGGCAGGAAATCATATAAGAAAAATAATCAAAACTGCAAAATTGTGTCCAAAATGAGCAAAGAAAACTCGACAGTTACCTTCCATCTGGATTGTTTGGAGATGTTAAAAATATACATTTTGGCTTCTCTTGTTTAACAACCTCTGTGATGCGTTCCACATTCAAGCTAAAATCTTCCCTCCTTGGAACTACAGTATGAATAACAGAAGGTTATGCACATCTGGCATGACATTATTTTTAAAAAAAGGTCAAAGCACACTGAGCTGATAGAAGGGAAGTTAAAATTAGGAGACTAAAATCTGTCACTTAACAAAGACCTTTTATATTATAAGTCAAGAGCTGAAGTTTTCTAATCATGAGATAAAACAAATTCACAGTCTATGGTTCAATCTGTTAAGGAATCTCCGATTTTCTTTGATAAGTATGTAAGGATTTATAATTTGTAGATTGGAACAAATTTACAATAGATAATCCAATTTGTTTGGGAAATAGTATTCTTGCCTTTGATTACAAGTGCCCCATTAACTGCAGCATCAAATTCATACATGGTAAAGGTTGGGGGGCAATCCACAATCTTGTCTCCAGGATCCAGCACACAACTGCAGTATATGCAAACCTTAAGTAAAAACCCCAAAGGAAAAATTAAAACAAAGGAATAATTATCTGTCATACCTATGCTGAAATTTAACACTAAAAGGAATACAAATTTGAGGCCTATTTAATCATAAAATTTTCTGTTCCATACCGCATGATCAAATCAATAAGCTCATCCGCACCACATCCTGCAAGAATATATTCAGACTCAAGGCCTGAATCTTGGGAAAGGGCTGCACGCAATCTGCGGCTCTCTGGGTCAGGATAGACATACGGGAATGTCATTGATCCTAAGGCTTCCAAAACCTGCCAGAAACTTTGATAGTCTCAGGAGATGATATACAGATGTAATACTCAGGAAATTCCTGGCACACCCTTAAACCGAACTTCAACATCAAAATCTTATGGATATTTGAAATATACAACTTTAACATTACTGTCAGTGTTTAACATCATACTCAATAGTCAATACCAGAGAACTGAAAAGACAAAAGTATTAGAGCTTGCCTCTGGAGGAGGACCATAAGGGTTCTCATTTGCATCTAACTTGACAATATCCTCAGGTTTCCGTCCAAGACGAGAAGATAATACCTGCAGCAAAATGCCTTCATTTGTTAACAAATTGAATTGCAGTGCAACAAAGAGGGTCTTTACAATTATTCAATAAAATTGGGCTCCAATGCCAAACTCCTTGCCTAACCGAGACAGTAAATTAGAGGTTACAAGTTTAACACATTATGTAGCATTAACATATATTTTCCTAGTCCAAAGTAGTAATTTCACAAGTATGCTATAAAGCCTAACTATGGAACACAGAGCCAAACATCGATCAGATAATTTACTAGCTGCCCAGGATACTTTTAGGAGAAATAACATTGTGGCAGTAGTCAGGCGGAACCAACAAAACTAATAAATCACAACAGACATTGATGAGATATGAAAGCTACCTCAAATGGCAAAATGGGCTGATAAGGGGACAACTTCCTCAAATGCTCTCTGATGAAGGTGTCACCAGTCAACTGTTGCGGGAACTTATTGACTTGTTCTACAGGAATAGTGGGGGCCATTGCCACAAGCTTCTTCTGATTTCTCTCAAATGAACAACTAGGTCTCGATGACAACCCAACATGTTGCAGATTGGTGTTGGATTTAATCAACCGAAAAGCAGTAGGGTTGCAAAAATCAATGACCCCCATTAATACCAGCGTGATGTTATTCGAAAATTTTCAATATCCCCCCATCAGAATTGCATTATAGACCAAAAATATATACTGGATCGAAAAAGCTAGTTTCTGAGCAAAGGAGGCAAGATGACTGTCCCAGAAACAAAGGGCAGAACAGAGAGAGAAGAGAGAAGGTAGGCCGTCTGCAATAATACCTCTGCCTCGCAGGAAAATGGCCAACTGGGGAAGTTCAGAAGAGAAGTTGGAATAGAATTCAAGTGGAAAACTCAAATGCGTATAAAAATTGAGACTTAACAAAACCCTATTGACTGGACTGCGTAGTGCAGAGTGGTGAATTGGGTTGTGGGGGCTGGCAAACCGACAAATTTCATTTGTTTACGTTGGCAATGAAACCATATGCTGTTGCCCTAAATTTTTTGGACGTTTCCCGTGTGTGTAAGGAATCAGGATCTGGGCATCCCTGTGACGTAATAATTTTTTTAGCATGCCCTTAATCGTAAATTTCTTAAACATGTCTTTTCCATAGCTTCTTTTAATATTAAAGTAAAATAATGATTTAACCTCTAAAATGTGACATTCTTTTTAATTTAGTTGATTAAGTTTTTCCATTTAATTTTCAACAAAATTTTCTTTAATTAAATGATTTTTACAATTATCGTTTCTTAACAGATTTATTAATGTGACATAATAAATAATTTATATAATTATTAACTAATGATTTAAACTTATCTGGATATATTTTCTTTTTTATAACAACATCATTTATACACATTTGGCCTTAAATAAGATGATGGTACTTTTTTATAGTAGCTCACTCAATTTTATAAAATTTGACTAGATGATGCTATTTTGTAAGAAAATGACACTTGAGCAAGTGAAAGTGATGAATTAATGTCTAATAGGCTCTAATTTATGTCACATTAGCTAATAAATTTGTTTAGTGATTATAACTCTGAATCATTTTAATTGAAAGAAAGTCTTCAAAAAATTAAATTAAAAAAATCTATCTTTAGAAGATCAAATTTAAAAAATAATTTTTCACAAACTAAATCATTAATTTACTCTTAATATTATGGCAAGAGTACCTTGAATTTGGTTCAAATTAGTCACTTCTCTAATGATCTTAAGGACACAATTTACTAGTATTTAAAATTTCATTCTCAAAGATCTTCTCAAATAAATCAAACTCTATTGATGAAATAAAATATTTTGTTAACTTAATTAATCCACTAACTTAAAAATTTTTCTTAGTTCCATGAGAGAAAGCAAAGATAACAGATTAAGAGTCTCTTGAAACTTTTTTTTTCTTTTTTTTTTCTCAATTACACCTTTATTTCATTTTTTAATTTTTTAATTTTTTTCAAAAAAAATTGATGTGAGATATTTTGGACAATACACTACAAGCCTTCCATAAGAGTGTGAGGTTGACTTTATATATATATATATATATATATATATATTGCCAGTAAATGGCTCTTGTATGCATAACTACTCAAATAAATCATTATTCAAGTACCTTTCAACCACCAAATCATGTGGATATCTCTATGACTACTGTACTTAATACATGCTAATTACATGACTTGGGGTTGTAAAAAGATAACGAGAATATGTTATTTTGCTAACATTATTCGTTAAGACGTCAGATGGATGCATAGAATTTCTTTTCAGTCTTATTCTTCATATTCATATCATCTCGTGTTAGAAAAAATTAAATCCGTACAATATGGACGTGGGCGACAGCAAAACATATATTTTTGTTTCTAAAATCAAGACATTTATATTATATGGGTCATCCTTATATATATTTCAACTGAATAACCTCACATTAAATTTAGTTAGATCTTAAATTTTAATGGTAAAAATAGTATTGTAGTCTCTTATTATTATTTTAAATTAATCTGTTAAATTTGAAGCATTTTAAAATGATCTTTTAAATTATAAATTCATTCCAACTATCTCTTAATTCTGTCTTAGAAGTGTTCGTTGTCCCATTAGATCCTAATAATCCGCTCTAACTCGGTCTAATAGGTCGAGTCTAGCCAGACCAAAAACATAAATATAAAAAGTTTTAAATAAAATTATATCAGATTGAGTCGAACTACAGACAAAAATATATTTTACTTAACCTATCATAATAATTATTTTTTTTAGTCATCAATATATTGTTATCTTATATATATATATATATATATATATATTATTTCATCTAATTCTCTTTGCTTGTTACAGTTTTCATTAGCTACCCAAACCCTCCCTACTTCTTAATTATTTTTTATTATTGATGTGCATGCTTATTGACAGTTCTTTTATTAAATAATGAAAATACACATGTTTACCTGAGATTAATTATGCTAATATAGTTTTATATTTTGTTTGATAATACCAAGTCATTTTTTTATTACTGATAAAAATATAAGAGTTCTAAAAGTTTATTATTTTAAAATATATGCTTATAAGTCTATAAAAAGATATTTTTATATTACAAGTATTAATTCATAAAATAAAATAGCTCGGACGACCCTAACACGTCATAACTCAACATAAGACTAGGTTTGTTCTTGTTGGACCAAGTCACAGGTATAAAAATAAATCTAATATCTTAATCGGATCAAATATCAAGCTGATTAGATGTTCGACCCAACTTTACCTATGAACAACCCTATTATGTATATCGTAGTAAGAGACTAAAATTTAAAACTTAAGAAATTATTTTGAAATGTTTAAAATTTAAAAAGACCAAATTAAAATAACAAGTAAAATTAAAAATTAAATAAAAGTAATACTTTAACCGTTTTCTCTCTTGGCTTTAAGCGTGTAAGTTTGTTAAAATGCTAGAGGAAAGATCTTTAGATGCCAATGTTTCTTGTTGGCTATTGATTCCGCGTCTATTGTTATTATTTTTATGGTTTCTGACGTAGTACATCATGAGACCAAAAAATTGCCATTAATTTTTATGATTAAAATAGTCCTATAATCTTTTAATTTTATTTATCGTCTTTAACGTAACATAGCATGCGTAGAAAAATAGAAACATATTTGCATAATCGTAGAATGCAACAAGAAACAAAATTGATGTTAGATAATTCCTTTATTGATGAGTAATTTAAAATTCATAAGACATTTATAGAAAATCCTACTCACCTCTAATAAATAAGTTAGTAATACTTAATTTAAAAAGAATAAAAATAAATGTTATAAAAGAAGAAACAAAAGTCTCAAAATAGGGAAATAGCTACAGTATCTCCTAAACATGTGAAAATAAAAGGCTTTTTAAAATATAAATATATATATAGGCAAAACTTCTCTTAAATCAAAAGTTATAACTATTTAAAGATCTACCACTCATTACCTTGCACTTGGGCTTTTGTTGGTCAACCCGATCCATGAAATTGGACGATTTGTGTCAATTTTAAATTCATTTCTTAAATTTAAAATATTATAAATTAGTTATTTAAATTTAAAATATTTTCAAATAGTTATTTAAGTTGTAAATTCGTCTCAAATCATGATTTCTTATTATCATATACAATACTAAAGGGATGAATTTGAGATGATTTTAAAATTTAAAAAAATTATTTTAAAAATCAATTTAAAAAATAAAATTAAAGAATAAAAATAAGAAATATTTATAAAATATTTTGGTCAAATTTTGAGGTTAAAGGCTCAAATGTAAAGTAGAGCCCAATGAGAGTTCTGGCACAGTACTGATTACAGCTATACTGTTTATTATTTTCTTTAAGCAATGTATATTGGGTTGTCTCTTTGTGCGTGTCCTATAAATATTTAATTGTGCATTTTTATAGTCGCATTTTTATAAAGTTGTGATGTTGTTATTATTATTATTATTATTATTATTTGTGATGTTGTGGAAGTATCCTATACCTTTTGGGGCAGCTAAGGGCAATTTTTAAAATAAAGTATAAACCATTATTTTGTTGTTATTAAAAACTAAATGAATGTCTCACAAAACACTTTCTTTCTTAAGATAAAAAGATATATATGCATTTTAGTTTGCCCAGAAATAGAAGCTTCAAAACCCAATTAAAAAAAATAAACAAAATGGACAGTTCCTTCATTAGGAGGTGCATATAGAACTTGCAACCAGAAATTAAGCAAAGAAAGATTCTCTATACTTTACATTTTACCATGCTCACATATACATTGAAGTGGCATATAAAAAATTGAAATTTGTTCAAATAAACAAACAAATATCCTTTGAAAAGAAAGAGTAAATTATACATATTTTGGGTTTTATTGAAATTGTAAATTTTTTTTTATTCTTAATATATACACAAACTTATATTGAAATAAAAATTACATTATATTTTAGTCTAGTTTTTAATTTTAAAATTAAAATATTTTTATTTAAAATTTTTTAGGTAAAATATATGTATTTAAGTTCATGGAAGATATTTTAGTAAAAAATTTTAAATTGAACTAAAATATAAAGTAAATTTTGATTTGAAAAAAAAAATCTGTATATATTTTAAAAATAAAAAAAAGATTTGTATAATTTCCGATGAACTCAAAAAAAAGTATATATAATTTATTCAAAAAAAGAAAAAGAAACCAACAAACCTAAAAGCCCAATTTTTTTCTTTCTTTGGGCAGAAAAACCCCAATTGTTTGATTTCAGAATAATTAGAGAATGATCAACAAACTTGACTTCTTCTTCTTGTGCGTTTCCCTTGAGAATTGGTGAGAGAGAAGAGCTTCTTCAAAACCTTCACAAGCATCACCATCCTAGCCTTACAATTCTTACATGGAATCAGAGAGCCATTGGGCTTGGCAACTGCTGAAGCTGCCGATGCACATCTTACTTCAACCACCTGCTCTACAACACACACACACACACACACACAATACTCAGAAAACAGACTCAATAATCTGAATTATTTATATAAAAAATAACTCAATTGCTAAACAAAGGAAACGATTATCCAATAATGTCTGCACAACCCAAAACAAAATACTAATTTTTGAGATTAAAAAACCATAGGTATGAAACTAAATCAAAAACCAGAACAAGTAATATATGCAACAACACCTCTGTTGAAGGAGAGGTAGCAGAGGCAGTTGTTGAAGACAATTCCTCATTGAAATTCTCCCACAACAAGTCCATTCTGTCCTCCTCCTTTTCATAGAAGAAGCTCTTTCTTTGGCCCTTAGAGATCAGTTCTGCTTCAAAACAAGCATTTTCAAATCTTCTTCCCTTGAAGACTTGGTGGGGATTAGGAGATGGATTCCAGAGAGGAGGTGAATCAATGGTGTAAGGGCAAGTGTCACTAACTGTAGGGAAGCTGAAGTCCTCTGTTCCATCCATGGCTTCACTGATCAGAGAATGGTGATGGGTTAGGTTTGTTGTTCCGCTGCAAAAAGTTTAGCCTTCTTGTTCAATACAGAATGAGAAAATGTGGTTTATATTCCCTAGAACCAACTTACATTCTCAAGGAAGATCTTAGCCTCTCTTAGGTAGGGCAATTAGGGCCTAAACGTGGAAAAAAGAAAAAGGGGTGGAATTAATAAATCCACTCATTCCTCTGCTTAATTTGTTATGAAAAAAAAAGAGAGAATCTTTTATGTTTATTTATTTTAGTCCAGTGGTTATTGATAATTCTGTCCCCAAAAAAATGATTATTGACAAATATACACAAAAAAATGTTGGAAATTAAGTAAAATAATACATAGCTCATCTTTGGAAATTAATGACAGAAATTACTGTAGATTTTAATCTGTGATGAAATTTATGTATAGAAGTAGCCTGTACCTGTGAGTGCAGCCAAGGGTTGCCTATTTATGGCCGAATTATTAGGAATAAGTTATTTCTACGTTAGTTAGTTTTCGCACAGTGGTGTTGACTATATGAGCCATGAAAGGGATATTTGCACTACTAAAGTGTTAAAATTTTTTTTTTATTTAAAGTAAAGATATCAAGTTAAAGCATATTTATTTTAAAATTTTAAAATTATTTTGAAAAGCTTAAAGACAAACATTTAATCTGCATAAAAAAATTATAGTCAAAATTTTATGTTAATTTTTTTTAAAAATAATTTTCAAATTTAAAATTTTTTAATAAAAATATCTTTAATTCAAAATTTTTACTATAATCTCCTCAGAGCATTAAAACAATTCATTCACTCTTAATTTTGTTCCATTTAAAGCTTTTTGACTCCACAGGGCCAATTTGGCCTCAGTCATACGCAATGGACCATAAATGATTAGATAGGCAACCAAAAAAATTAAAATAAGCAGGCCACATTAAAGCCTACACCATGTAAGTTGGTACTTCTCCCTGGTTTGGCCTCCCAACGCTTTTTTTTTAATAAATAAATATTTCGTTTAATTATAATTTCTTAATCTATAAAGACTGAAAAATACCTCCTTCAACTATAACTTCATATATTTGCATTCAAATTCATTTGTGTACTCTTTGAATTTACATAGTTTTCACGTCTGAGTCTACTTATAATTTAGTACAATTTTACTTGCTCAGAATCAGAAACAACACTTGAATAATTAATTTTTTTTAAGAAAAATATATACTTCATCTATATTGCAGTTTTGACTTCCGTTGGATAATGGGCCGTTTGTAATGGGTTGATTTATAACCTAATATAATTTAATTAACCTATAATTATTTTATTAATTACTGTATAATTATATTATTATTATTATTATTTGTTTTTTGAATTTTGAATTTTTTAATTCAAAATTTGAAATGAGTTGATTAATAAAAAAAGGAGGGAAGAGTTGTATAGTTAAAAACTAAACGCAGAAAGTGTGTTTTGTGAAATCTTTTCCCACTCTGTTACCAGGAAGAAGGGCAAAGGAAAACATGTTAAAGTGCAATAAGTATTTGCCACTTCTTATAGTTCAAGAAGTGTTTACTAATGGGACATAGTTCAATGGAGTATTTGTTTGGTTTTTCTTTTTTTCTTTTTTTCAATTTATGATAAAGTTAAAATGCGGCCTTTGTGTTAGAACATGAGAAGCTCTGCCACTAGGCTTATTATATTTCACATATAATATATTTTTTGCTTAATTTTTCAATAATAAAAATTTATTCCTCTGAAATATTTCCCCAAAATAATACATTTAATTATAATAAATAAATAAGTACATTTTAAAATTGTTTAACTATATATTAAATTAAAAATTACTTAAAATTTTTTAAAATTTATACTACTAATATTACATAGTATAACATTAATTATTTAAAATTATATATCTTTTAATATATTAGTATAAATTATGGCTGTCTATTTTTATTTTTAATAAGTAATAATATATAAAATAGCGTGCGAGTGTATATACCAACAAATTAAAGTGGAAATTGATTGTTTACAATTTGACCTATAAGATATAAATTTAAATTAGTTTTTGTACATATAAATTGATTCGTTTTCCCAACCCAAATAAACAGATATCACACAAAAATTAAATAATTTAATAAAGATATTCCTTATGATCTTAAAGAAGTAATGCAATGTAAATTCAATTTAATTCTAAAGAGTTAGTTTAGATAGTATTTTTCTAAGTTCAATTCATTTAGGACACATTTTGGAATAGAAATGTTAAATGTATCAGGTCATGTGAGAAATGTACCTTAAACATCATGCAGGAAAATAATAACTTATACAAAATTTAAAATATATATTATAATAATATAAATTTTCAATTTGTTATAAATTATCTAACAATAAATCACATACTTATTTCGGTGTTGATCAAACAGCAAATCACGCTTTGTATATGACCAACCAAAATGTAGTAGGTCCCACAACAAATAGAAACATTTTGTTTGCGTGCATGGCCTAAAGGGGAAACTTTACAAATATATTGCCCCAAAAGATTTGTTGAGATTTTTATGGGAAGCAAAGGGTAATGGCATCATATGTTGATTGGCCCCAAAAAAGAAAAAACACAATTTTTTTTTTAATTTCGTTAAAATTATTTAAACTTTTCATCTATTGTCAAAATAGATATAGATCTTTTGTAAAATAAAAAATTATCCTATAGTTTAATTTAATTAAATTTTTTTTAACTAAAATACTGTTTATTTGAAATTATCCTATATTTTAATTTATCGGATAATTGATGGGACAAATTGCAATAGTTCATAAAATGACTCAAGTCTTGATTTGCATAATCAAATAAATGATGGATTGAAATATTTTTTAGACAAACTCCAGGCTTGTTTTTTGGGAGGACTGAGACAAACTCCAATCCGATTAAAGCTATGAGGCTGTTTATTATAATTTACTTAAATTTTAGAGTTAACACAGTTTAAATCAAATCAAAGTTATGGTCTTTTCCTCAGTAGTTTTTCTTGACCTTTCAGTCAGTTTTAAGAGGGTGAGATGTTGTTCACCATCTAACATTGACCCTTTAGGACTGGTTATTTTTCACTATTTTGATTGGAGCATTAACTCATTGTGATAGTTGCAATCATTACCCTACTGGGTAATAGCAAAGTAATTGTGTGTGGGGGGGTTTCCTTCGATTTATGTTGAAGTCATTTCGTTTAAATCACAGTGACATAGACCAACAAGGCAGGGGGATGGAAGATATCGATATGGGGAAGAAGGGAATTCTTCAGGCTCTATCTTCAGAAGAAAGTTTCCCATCAAACCATAAAACCATTAGTTTATAGTAAAATTACAGTTACTTTATCATTATATTAAACGCCATAGTGCATGTGAATATTAGATTTTGTTTGGATAATTTTACGTATTGCTCAGAAAGATAAAATTAAAAATAAAACAAAAAAAATTTATTGTTTGAATTTATTTTTAGTGCTCAAATTTAGGTATCTAAATTGAAGAAATATTTAAAATGTCAGAAGTTTCATATTATATTTTTATTAATTTTTTGATTTTAAACTTTATTTGTAATTAAAAAGTAAATTAGAAGAGGGAGAAATGAATTTTGGGCTTTGAGATGAAAAATCATTCATTGGGCCATTAAAAAAAAGAAAATATCAAAAAATAATTAATTGAAATATGATAAAGAAGAGATAAGGATTTCGTCCCCCCTTGAGAGAAGCAGAAACAAATTCTTTGCACTTCTTCTCCTTGCACTTTTTTGTACACATTTAATCTGGATCGTTCAAATTAAATTTAGACGGTTTAGATTTGATTTTTTTTTTTCATATTTTTAAATATTTTTTATTTTAAAAAATAAAAATAATCCTTTAACTATAAATTTTTCAAAAATTAATTATTTTAATTTAAAAATAATAAAATATAAATATAAAATTTGGACTACCCATATAAAATTTGGACAGTCCAAATTGCATCTCAAGAATGTGTATAATGTGCACATCCTTGAGATGCACAGAGAACTTGAACCCTGAGAGAAGCTTCTCTTTGCTTCGTTTCGTGATTTGATTTGATTCGGTTACTTTATGAACACACAGTGATGACTTAGAGAAGAGAAAGGAAGAAAGCAAGCAAAGAAATTTGGATGAGAACCAAGAGGAATTGGAGTTCGGAAATCAGCTTCCATCCCCTTGTGATTGAGTGAATACTTCAGGAGAATCAAGTGGAAGAATCAGATTGCTATAGGTAAGGTTCTTTGGATTTGTTTTTTTCTCCATGTCCGGGTTTTTGAGTTGAATAATCTACAGTTGTAGTTTCTTTGTCTTTCCCTTGCCATTGAAATCAATTCTTAATCCCATGCATTATGTGCATCTCGATTTTGAGATCATTCCTTGTTGAAATATGGTTAAAATTCTTATTATTGCATGCTAGAATTGAAACCCTTTTTCATAATGTTTTCGATCGGACACTCCATGTTTCGAGATTTTTTTCCTAGTCCTTGATTACAGACATTAATTCGGGCTCTTCAAATTGCAGCTAATATGCTCTTCTCAGTGTTCCCTTGACTTGTGCTCTTCATATGTTGAATTTCATATCACATTCTGCATCTCGCATATTGGGTTTTATATTGATTGATCTCATGTGGCTTGTTTGAGTTAAGCCTGTGCAATTTTGGGGGCCTTGGCTGAAAAATGGTGGCTATTTCTAGTGGATTAGATGCATGGTAAGTTGTCATGTGGTAGCTATTGTGATGGGATTGTGGTTTTTTTTTCTCAGTTGTTAATATACTTACTTACAAGCTCCAAGCACTCAATTGATTTTGGGAAATGGTATACTAAAATTTAAATCACTATGCTATTAAGGCTTTAGGAAATAGAGTTTCCGTTATCTCTTTCTACATTGCCCATATAATTTTAGGAGTTGGAATAAAATGGCATGCCAAGATTAAAGACTCTACAATGCATGGAGGATTGAATTAATTTTAGGCTTATCCTAACATGATTTGAATTGTTGGTTATGAATTTTGGGTTCTTTGTTGGTGATTCTCCAAATTGCTACAAAGTGGCTTCTTATTCCATGTAACTTCAGTGGAGTGAGTTAGAGGTTGGAGAAATTTGAGTCTCTAATTTATGTTCTATATATTATAATATGACTATTGTGTTGCTATTGCTCAAACGCTTAGTAAATGTTGGAGTTTTGATAGTAGAACTTGAATGGATTGTGCTAAAATGGTATATCAAATGTTTGAATCCTAGCATATGCTGTCTTTTTTAGAGATGTTATGCCTGCTGAAATTTTGCATGCCAAACCCATTCAAGCAATAAAAGCAATTGAATAGGACTTTTTTTTTTTTTTGGTTTTTTTGGGGGGGGGGGTGGTTAGCTTTGATTGAAGTTAATTAAAGCTTACCAAGTGCTGAAATTTGTTTGTTATGGTTATGGGCTGCCTTCCACATATTAGTATGTTGTTTCTATATTCTCAAGGACCCCTCTCCTCAATCATTAAGGTCAAGAGAATAAGGAATATTTGATAAATTCAGGTTAAATTAGAAGAGATTATAGACTGTCTTTTACACTTAAATGTGTCTATGCCTCATTGCTTAGTTTGAGGATCTTTTATTTTCAATTAATGGAATGAAGGTAGGGAGCTACATGAAAATTTAGTTCCAGTTAATAGTTACTGATTGGAATAGTATGAATATTGAATTTTTTGCTGTCTCTATGCCTTATTGATTAATCTTGAGGGTTCCTTATTTTCAATTAATGAAATAAAAGGTAGGGAGCTATATAAAAATTTAGTTTCATTTTGGCTAGAATATATGCAAGTGCTGAATTTTCATTCCCAAAGATTTTTCATTCCCAACTTAATAAGAATTAGAAAGGATATAGTATTACATATGAGCTCGAATGCGACTATCTTCTCTCTATCTTTCTTTCTCTATATATATATATATATATATATATATTATTGGTTATTATGATATTTGTTGATAGTTTCTTAAATCCTAGATTCTTAGGCTCCTAATTTTATGTTCTTTAACTTTTCTGTTATGTAGCTTATTTTCCTTGTTGATTTTATGAAGTTTATTATCTTTGTTGATTTTATGGGATTCTAGGGACAAACTTGTTGCCATGGTCTTTATAAGTATTCTTCCATTTCATGTGAATAAAGAAAGCTATTTTGAGCATTTTTACTCTAAAAATCTACATGGTATTAAAGCCTACACTTGCTTAATTTTCACTCATATATTATGGGACAATAACTTTTCTATTTATGCCATGAACCTTACTATGCAAAGGTTGAGGCATTATCATTACCCTTCTGTTGCCATGGCTTATGAGGACATGTGCTAGCTAAACATGCCACCATGCACTAGTGTGTAAGAGTGAGTCACGCACCACCTCTTGTTGTCGTCTACCCAAAATCACTTGACTTGTCCTTCTTTGATAGCTTACCAAGAACGTAACTAGAAATTCCTCCCCAAACTGAGTGTTCCATAGTGGCATTAGAGAAATAGAGCAAGGAGAAGCACAAACATAGGTTACATCCCTATTCTTTTGGACTTATATCCCAATTAGGTATTTTTCAATTGCTTTGAACTCTCATACAATGAAGGATAAAACTAGGATTGTGGACTTTGGTGCAACTAATCACATGCTAGGAATTTTATTATTATTTAATGAATTTAGTCCCTATGCAAACCTCATTACATTTAAAATAGTTAGTGGTACTTTGACAAATTTGACTAGTATTCGATTTGTTACTCTCTTTGATCACTTAGTTCTTAAAAATGTACTTTTGGTATCTAAACTAGTGTGTAACCTTCTATCTATTAGCAAGCTCATTAAAGATAATAAATGTGTGGCTCACTTTGTTGATGGAGGTTGTGAATTTTAGGACTTGGCTTTTAGGAGGATAATTGACAAAGCTAAAAAAAGGGTCGATCTCTACCTTATGAACTCTAATGAGAAGAACAAATGTGTTTTTTCTGCAAGGATAGATGTAGAGTAATTACAATACCATTATGGACTAGGCCATCCACATTTTCATTTTTTAAGGAAAGTGTTTCTTGGCTGATTCACTAAAATTTCATTTTTTTTTCTCATTGTGAATTTTATCAACTTGCCAAACACACCAAAGCCACTTATCCTTCACAAGCATGTAAACTCTTTAATCCATAATGATGTATGAGGTCCTTCTAAAGTTATAATGTCTTGGGTTTACAATGATTTGTTACTTTCGTTGATAATCACACAAGAATTACATGGGTGTATTTGATTACCTCCTTTAGACTCAATTTAACACCCAAATAAGGGTTTTTATATTTGACAATGGCCATGAAT
This sequence comes from Erythrophleum ivorense, assembly GCA_026724425.1. Taxonomy (NCBI): domain Eukaryota; kingdom Viridiplantae; phylum Streptophyta; class Magnoliopsida; order Fabales; family Fabaceae; genus Erythrophleum; species Erythrophleum ivorense. The sequence goes on from JAIUCV010000008.1 coordinate 34,964,047, forward strand.
ACTTTAACAGCTCTCTTAGAAACTATCTTATTGAACAAAGGATTTAACACCAAATCTTTTGCTTCCATATACCTCAACAAAATGGAGTAATTGAACAAAAGAATAAACATATTCTTGAAGTAGCTAGATCCCTTCTACTTGTAGCCAATGTTCCTAAATATTATAGGGGGGAAAAGCCATCCTTTCTTCAACATACCCTATCAATAGAATGCCATCAAAAGTGCTAAATTTTCAAACTTCTTGTAGCACTCTTAATAAAATTTTCTCTACTACCTAAGTTGTCTCTACCATACCTATTAAGGTTTCTAGTCATACAGCATTTACCCATCTTCCCTATAGTAATAAACTTGACCCCAAGCTACCCAATGTATTTTTCTAGGTTATTCTGCTACTCAAAGAACTACAAGTGCTACTTTTCCATCTTAAAGAAATCCTTTGTTTCTATGCATGTTATTTTCTTTGAAGATTAGGCATATTATTAAAAAATCCATTCAAGGGGGAGAATCTTAACTATCAAAAATAAGAATGGAGTTTTTGGCTAAAGAAAATTTATAATGAACCCGAGACCACTATTTGCTCTCCTATTATTCATATAATTCCATCTAGTGACCTTGTTATCTATCTTATTAAACTCGAGCCTCTTCTTACATTGGGCCTTAAACCTAAGCCTTCTCTCACTTTGGGCCCTGAACCCAGGCCTATGCACCAAAATCCTAAACCTATATTTGATAGGAGAGTTCAAGAGGTAGAGGTAGAGGGTGGTTGTTCTCCCAAACAAAGCAATGCCTCTAATCTAACCTTAGGTAAGCTTCTTTAAAATCAAATTGAAAGTTTAGGTTTGGATATTCCTATTACTTAGAGGAAAGGTAATAACACTTCATTGGAAAATTTGTATCGTATGATAAATTTTCTCCTACTTATCAAACATTCATGGCTAACATTTTCAATGAAAGGATTCCTCAACATGTTTATAAGGCTCTTAATCAAGTTGAATAGAGAAAAGTTGTGCAAGAGGAGATAAATGCAATCAAAAAGAATAGCACATAGGAACTGATTGAGTTATCTAAAGGGAATCAATTAGTTGGGTGCAAATGGATCTTTAATATAAAGTATAATTATGATAGTAGCATTAGTATATACAAAGCTTGGCTTATGACAAAAGGGTTTACTTAAACATGAGTGTTAGATTACCAAGAGACATTTGCTTTAATGGAAAAATTTAATCCTATTAAGGTACTTTTATCTCTAGTAGCTAATCTAGACTGGCTTCTTCAACAATTAGATGTCAAAAATGTATTTCTTAATAAAGATCTTAAAAAAGATGTCTATATGTCAGTTTCTCTTGGGTTTGAGAGTGAAAACAATCAGGGCAAGGCTTGTAAGCTTCATAGATTTCTATATGACCTTCAGCAATCCCTAAGAGCATGGTTTGAGAAGTATACTCAAGTTGTTACAGGGTACTCATAATGGCAAGCTGACTACACAATGTTTGCTAAATTTTCACCTAATGGATATATTGCAATTTTAATTGTTTATGTTAATAACATAATTATTACAGGAGATTACTTAGAAAAAATAAGGACTCTTAAGAGAGCTTTGGCTGAGAAATTTGAAATTAAAAACCTTGAACCACTAAGATATTTCTTGAGGATGAAAGTTGCAAGTTCAAGAAAGGGTATTTCTATCTCATAGAGAAAAATATACTTTTGATTTGCTTAAGGAAGCAACCATGTTAAGAGGTAAATTTGTAGATACCCTTATGGAAGCTAATTGTAAAATTAAGTTTTTACGAGAAAACTCCCTAGTTGATACTAAGAAATTTTAAAGGCTAGTAGGTAAACTTATTTATCTATCTTATACTAAGCTTCATATTAGCTTTTCTATAAGTGTTATCAATTAATTCATGAGTAAACCAAATGAAGCACACCTTAAGGCTGCCTATAGAATTTTAAGATATTTTAAGATGACCCTTAGAAAGGGGATCTTCTTTTAAAAAGGATTAACATATGGAGTTGATGTCTATTATGATACTAACTGGGTTGGATCTATCACTAATATGATCCACCTTAGGTTATTGCATCTATGTTTAGAGAAATTATGTGACTTAGAGGAGTAAGACATAGTCCATTATGCTGAGGAGTAAGACATAGTCCATTGTGGCTAGGAGTAGTGTAGAAGTTGAATATAGAGCTCTAGCTCAAGGTATATGTGAAAGGCTGTGGTTGAAAAGGTTGCTTGGTGAATTAAGAATTAATCTTGATCAACCATTGAAAGTTTTAATTGACAATGTGATAGTTATTAACATTACCTAAAATCTCGTTCAACATAATCAGACTAAGTATGTTGAAATAAATCGCCATTTCATTAAGAAAAAAAATGGATTTAGGTGTTTTAGAGCTCACATACACTCCTACGATGTGTCAAGTTGCATAAATTATAACTAAGGCCTTGTCAATAGTTATATTTAGGGAACTTTGATCCAGGTTGGGGATGGTTGACATCTATTCCCTAACTTAAGAGAGAGTGTTGGTTATTATGATATTTGCTAATGGTTCCTTAAATCCCAGATTCTTAGCCTCTTAATTTTTTGTTTTTTGACTTTTTGTTATGTTTCTTATTTTTTTTTACTAATTTTATAGAGCTTATTATCTTAGCTTATTTTATGAGATTCTAGTGGCAAATTTGTTGCCATGGCTCCTATAAATATGTGCACACGCACACACAAAAGCTAGCAAGTTCACTAATTAAATAAGTAATAAATTGGCAAATAAAATATTGTTCTTGTGAAAATTGTTATTATATTTTAGAATTTTTATATAATTTCTCAATGTATAAACTAGCTACAAATATGTACATGTAGGTTAATTAATGCAAAGTCTCCTTTCAAGCAAAATCACAATTAACTAAACTTAACTACATAAAGCAAAACCCTTTCAACCCTAAGACTTAATGACATATGCTAGATCTTTAGTTATCCTAATGTAAAGACTCATCTTGGATGAAATGAAAATAAGACTCAATTGTGTGATACTCAAGTTTGTTAGCTAAAGTCTTAACTTGGAGATTATTCCTCTCAAGTGAAACTATGTCTCAACAATTATCTAAGATTTAAGAAATAATCAACAAAGACATTAAACACATAACATAAATCACATAAGGAATAAGGAAAGATGATATATCATTACTAACAAAAATTCAATACATAACAATTTACTTGTAGTCCTAACAAATGACTAAGAGGTAGTAAAATAAAATAAAATAAATGTAGAAGAAGATTGATAATAAACATTAATCAAGACAAGTATCCTAAGTAAATGACCATAAGAGTAGGCTAGGTTGCAAGAGGGCCTTTACAGGGATTTTGTGGTAATGATTATTTTTTGTATTAATTTATTATCTCTAATAATACTAATATAATCTTTAAAAGGTCAAATGGATTTTGTGGTAATATATATTTTAGTTGAATATTTGTTATATTATGTAAGTAAATGGAAGAGAGAGTGTTACTTTTAATTGGCTTACCCAAGGATTTTTTCTTTTTTAAATATTGAGATAATTATTTAAAGACCAAAATGGGTTTTGTGGTAACATATTCTGGTTTAACACTTCTTACACTATATAAATAAGGATGGAATATAATTTTTTTTTTAACTGAGTCACTCAAAAATTTGTTTTTTTGTGTTGATTTACCATCACAAATAATACTAATGTAATCTTTAAAAGGAGCAAATAAATTTTGTGATAACGCATATTTTGGTTGAATTCTTGTTATATTATGTGAAAGAAGAAGATTAATTTGATTAGATCACTTACTTTTTTTTTGGGGTATTAGTTTATTATCCGAAGGATATTGAAAAAAATCTTTAAAGAAACAAATGAATGTTGTGGTATTACATATTTTAGTTTATTATTTAGGAAAGAGTATTTAATTTAATTGAGTGACTAAAATTTTTTTCGCATTACTTCATTACTTTAAATGATGATTTAAAAAGTATAATATATTAAAATTAAGCAAAATGCTAAAAAAATTAAATAAAAATTTTCAAATCCAGAAAAATATAATCTTAAATTCATATTGAAAGGAAATTTATATTTAAATTTATTAATATAGATTATAAACGTATAATTATATATACACATATATAAACTAAATAATATGAATAATATATACAATGAAGTTCTCAGGTAGCAAGAAGCATAATTCCCCGTTCTGTCCTCATATTCTTGACGGGATGAAAGCTGCCCTATCCCTACGCCTAATTTGGGACAATTTCCGTCAAGACCATAGGAGCAGAGTGGGGAACGCACTTAGGAGAGCCAATAACCTCGCTTTCCGAGTCCTACGCGGGTTTGAATAATCAACTGCTCAACGTTCAACATTTGAGTCAAGCATTGGACTGTTTGGAATTGGAAGGGTCTCATTTCGGCCAGACTAGATTCTCTGCATCTCGCGTCCGAGCAGCACACTGCTGCTCATCAAAAGCTGACCATCCGCTTCATCTAGCAAACCTTGCGAAGCCACGTTGCCCAACTCGCTAGATCGCTGCGTTTATCATCCTCACCGACCCACGTCAGATCAGCTGCGTTCTAGGGGCTGTCTTCTTCAAAAGCTTTTTTCGACAGAGCTCCTTTTAGGAGCAGCAATGAAACGCGGTCCAACTTCAATTCTGCCGTCAAACGCACCTGTTCCAGCCAGTCTGATGGAAGCTTCCTGCGATTGGTGAATCACCCCAAAACGCTCCTTTCTCTTCCATCAAATGCAGCAAATCATATCTGTGATGTTCAACGGCTTCTGCCCAGATCTCTTCGATAGCTCCTTTCTCTTCCATCAAACCTCTCCTTTCTGGTCTTCGATGATTGTTTGATCTGTTAATTATGGCTATTTAAGAATTGATACTGGGTTCCTATGAATTGATTGATCTTTTAATTCCTCTGATGTGTTATCACCATCATGTTCATAATTTAATATCATGCTCTTGAAATGCAATCCATATATAGCAGAGATAAACAAACATATGCACAACTAGGTGAAAGAAAAACTTCTACAGATTCTCAACTTATCCTTTTTCCTCCCCTTGAGAAATAACATTCATAAGGAAAAAGACAACAAAAATTAAACTTAAACCATTCTTTCAGAAAGCAAAACAAACTACAGAGCCAAACAAATAAAGAAAAAATAGAGAGGAAAAGATGACTTTAATCACCAAGAAATGCTGCCCCGTGTTATGCAAATGATGAATTAAGTTTTAACCTTTACATATTGTTAAAGATGACAAGAATTCCTCTCCCTTTTTGATAGAAAAACTTGGTTGAAAGTTGCAGTGCTAAAACTTTTAAACGCGTAGAATGGAGACTTTCATTTATGGCCTTAAACTTCTCATACCTTCTTCTCATAAACAATGGCTGGCTAGCACATTCAAATAAGCAAGTAATCCCTTCATACCGTTCAAAACGTTCAACCTCAACAAGCTGGAAAGCTTGTTTCTCTGTCGTGGAAACAAAACACAAGTAGCTGGAGAGCTTTGCTCGAGGGACATCAGAGACCGTTAGGGGCAGGTGAGGATGATAGACTTAAACGCAGCGTTTTAGCGATTGGGCAACGTGGCTTCGTAAGGTTCGCCAGATGAAGCGGACGGTCAGATTTTGAGAGCAGCAGTGTGTGCTGCTCGGATGCGAGATGCGGAGAATCTGGTCCCCATTTAGGCCATTCTGATTCATTCCTCCTCAACATACATTCGTGTTCACCTGAACTGAGCTTGTCAGTGTTCAGAGTCAAAGTTCATGAACGTACTAAATAGCAAAGTAAAATGAAGAAAAGAGGAGCAAAATCCTACTATTCTGTTTTGTGTCTTCCTCTAACTCTCTGTGGAAGTAAGTTCCTCGCATATCTTGCAATACATTTTTTTTTTTTTAGACCGTTTAGACTAATTTAAACAATTGAGATTTTTTTTTTAATTTTATTTTTTTATTCTTAAAAATGAAAAATATAAAAATAAAAGATATTTTTTTTGTAAAATTTTAAAAAATAATTTAAGTTAAAAAAATTAAAAAAAATTTAAAATATCCAGAATTCAAATTAAATCTAACCAATTCAAATTGTGCACATACCTAAAAAGATATCGAGAAAGGTGACGCGTGGCAGACCGGACCCTAGTATCCTCCCCCTCTTTCCTGCAAGTTTCCTTGTACCCAAACACAATCCCAAAATCCCAAAATCTCCCGCCCTTACGTTTTTTAATTTTTGGTTCCCTGTACCTTTACTTTATTGTTCTTCTCTTCTTGTTCTTTGTTCTATGCCACCTGAAGCCAGATTATAATATACACCCCCAACCCCAAAACCCAAAGACTTTGATGAGATTGTGGTGGTGAAGGGTAATCGCTAGCAGACAGCTCAAAAATGGGCAGGTATGGGTACACTACGTGTTTCCTCTTTGTTTCTCTGTGCTTTTGGTTCTGTCCAATGGTGTTGTGTCAGCTATCCCAGAACCAAACCAACACCATGACTACAATCTCCCTGCTTCTTTATGGAACTGGATTAACTGGTTCATGGAACATTACCGTGTACCCAAATCCATGTGAATGGATGGGAGTCACTTGCGACCCCACCGATTCCTCGATAATCACACTTGTACTATCTGGAAATTCCATTTCTTCTTCCAAATTTCTTCCTTTTCTTTGCCAGATTGAAACTTTGCAGCATCTTGATCTCTCTGCTAACTCCCTTAGCTCAATTCCAGATGAGTTCATCGCTGATTGTGGAAAGGTTGAGGGGTTAAAGTTGCTCAATTTTAGTGCAAACACCATAAGTGGTTCTTTACCCACTTTTCGTGGTTTTGATGGGTTAGAATCCCTGGATATGTCTTTCAATCGGCTCCAAGGGAAAATTGATTCACAGTTAGCTGGATTAGCGAGCCTCAAGAACTTGGATCTTAGTCGCAATCTCTTCAATGGTTCTCTTCCTACCAACCTTGGGAATTCCATGGCTTTGGAGCAGCTTGTGCTGAGTCTTAATCAATTTCAAGGAACAATCCCTGATGAAATATTGAGTTATAAGAATTTGGTTTTGCTTGATCTTAGAGCAAATAAGCTTTCAGGCTCTATTCCCAGCAACATCGGAAATCTATCCAAGTTGAAAATTTTGATTCTTTCCTCTAATAACCTCAGCGGGGCAATCCCAAGTGCACTCTCGAGCATCACAACCCTCACCCGTTTCGCAGCCAATGAAAACCACTTCATTGGTTCTGTTCCCAGCGAAATTACAAGATTTCTCAGTGACTTGGATCTTAGTTATAATAACTTGTCTGGGCCTATTCCAGGAGACCTTTCATCACAATCGAATTTGCAGGCCGTGGATTTGTCCTATAATTTGTTGTCTGGGCCATTACCTGCAAATATATCTTCTAGCATAGTCAGGTTGAGATTAGGGGGGAATTCCCTGAATGGGACGATACCTTCAGCAGCTTTTGCAAGACTTCAGAATTTGACGTACATCGAACTCGAAGCCAATAACATAACGGGCTCAATACCAGCTGAGGTGGGTTCTTGCCAGAGTTTGGCCTTGTTGAACTTGGCTCAGAATCAACTAACTGGGGGATTGCCTGCAGAGCTTGGTAACCTTAGCAATCTTCAAGTCTTGCAGCTTCAAAGGAATAAGCTTTCTGGACAAATCCCTATTGAAGTTTCTCAACTACGGAAGTTGTCAACGCTGAATTTGAGCCAGAATTCTCTGAATGGAGCCATTCCATCAGCAATGGTCAACTTGATAAAGCTTAATAAGCTGTACTTACAACAAAACAATCTCACTGGCTCTATTCCCTCATCCATAAGCAGCATGACATCTCTCACTGAACTCCAACTTGGGGAAAACCGGCTAAGTGGTTTGATTCCAAAAATGCCATTGAATCTTCAGATTGCCTTGAATCTCAGTAGCAACCTCTTTAGTGGGCCTATTCCTACCAATCTTGTTGGTTTGAATAACCTGGAAATCTTGGATCTTTCAGATAACAGTTTTCTGGTGAAATTTCTTATTTTTTGGCTGCAATGCAGGCTTTAACACAATTGGAACTTTCTAATAATCAGCTGTCTGGTGTCATTCCCAATTTTAGTCCTCGTGTTAAAGTTGATTCAGGTGGAAATAAATATCTCATAAACAAAACTGCATCTTCCAACACTTCCCCAAGATCTGCAAAGGGAAATTCTGTTGTCGTGGAAGTTCTTGTTGCAATCGCAGCCGCTGCTTTTGGTGCTGGCCTGGCCATTCTGCTGGCTGTATCACTCTTACGATTCTTATACAGGGTCATAAGGAACACTTAACGGCCACGCGAAGACCCTCAACTCCCCCAGTTCATCTAAGGTAACGTGTTAACTCGCAACGGAATTCACAGATCGAACATTGATTTCTCCAAGGCAACGGAAGATGTTACTGAAACATCTTAGCATTGCCACCCTCTTTAAGATCAGAAAACATATTACCATATACCAAGACAACTTTAATAGCAGAAAACTTTGCAGTAACACACCCTTTCCATTCTCTTCTTCACTACCGTTGTAGAACTTCTCAGTTGAGTACCTCAAATAACACCGAGCATTCAATGCCCTCCCTCACACACACACCTTATCCTCCACCACACCTTATTTGGAACTACAATTCACCATATCCCTTAAAAGGATCAACATCTTCCGAATAGAAACTGTAGTTATCGAGGAGTAGTAAGCAGGCATCAAGGTAGATGCGAGCAGACACAGAAGGCAATGGTAGGTGGGGAAAAGGCGTTGGAAGCGTTGAGCGAAGCCGTAGATGTGCAGGGTTGATAAGTATACTGAGACTCCATTTCTTCGATGAAGCTTGGGATGTAATTGGATTTTACGACAGTGAAATCCAATACACGAGAGATGCCATATCTTTCTATAAATTGAGGGGGAAAAAAAAAAAGAAAAGAAAAGAGAACGAAGGTTGGATTTGGAAAAAAGCAACATATTTTTTTAATAATAAAATAGTTGTATAAATGAACTATTGACTAATATTACTTAAAGTAGTTTAGATTTGGACTGTTATTACATTGAAAGTGGTATGTATTCCTAACCTAAGTATTTTGTCATTATTCTTGACATTCTCAAGATGGACCCACTCATTCTCTCGAGTAAGAAGCCCAGCTAATCGACGGGTCTCATTTTGGAAGCAGCTTCTCTGCTCATTGCAGAGATGAGCACCAAAACATGCTCCCTGCATCCAAGCCGTTGCTGCCATCCAACGTCCACCAATGTGCCACGTTAAAATGATGCGTTTTTAACTAAAGAAGAGCACGGAGAAGAGCATGTGGGTTGATTTAATCCATCCATCATAACCCATATCTGAAGGAAATGCACTCCACGCACTCCTTGAAGAGATCAAACTCGTGCAAACCAAATCTGAAAGCTCTTCTTCCTCTGATCCCCAAAGCTCTAACCGTGCAAATCAGAAAACTTATCTTCTTCCCATAATCTCGAAAGCTCAAACCTGGTGCAAATCAGAAAGTTCTTCTTCTTCCCCTAATCCTAAAAGCTCGAACCTGGTGCAAACCAGATCAGAAAGCTCTTCTTCTTCCCCTCATCCCAAAAGCTTGAACCCGTAGCGTTCCAGTTGTCGATGATAGAGCTAGTGAAAGAGTGCAAATTTCGGAGTGATGGAGCTAGTAATTTTGTGTCTTGCTTGTATGTTTTAGAATTTGCAATTGATTCTTCATCTTTGTGTTACAATGGCGGCAAGATGTGAATAGTGATACATTATAAGTACATCTCACGCATGTGTTGCAATTGATTCTTCCTCATTGTGTTTGAATTTGCAATTGATTCTTCATCATTATACGAGTTACCTCTGCAACTTGACATATTGAAGCAATTAAACTTATGTGAATAATTGGCTATTGTTTGTGTTCCTTGTCATGATGTATGGGAGTATTGACATGATAAACTCGTTAGTCTTTCTTGTTTCTCTTTTTTTCTGGTTTATCATTTTTGGAAAAGGGTCATGTTAAGGTTGGTAAGAAAAAAATGTTCCAACAATAGCTCATAGATTTTCTGTTAAATTGCATTGTCTATTATTTCCATTTGAACTTAAGAATTCTCATTCTCATCTTTATTATGAAAAACTATCACTATTTGAAATTTAATGGTTGATTTGAAGTCTGTTATCTCCATTTGGACTTAAGCATATATGATGACTATGCTAGATATTGAGAATAAAACATGATTGAACGTGCTATATAATTACAGGAGTTGAGCAAGATTGAAGCATAGGGAGCATGAAGCACTTGAACCCATAATACTGAACTACTCTGTATTGGGAGCAGAAAGTAGTAAACTATATTAAGACTGTTGAGGTCTCAATGTAATAAACTAAATTCATTTATAAAATATAGTCACATGACATTCAAAAATATTGGATATGCAGCTGCCAACTTGAAGACAAAACACTATGCTGAAATTGTTGTAGCTTGAAACATTAGATTCAAGAAATCTGAATTGGAATTTCATTATAGTGCAAAAATACTGGACATGCAACTGCCAATTTGAAGACAAAACACTGTTGAAATTGTTGTAGTTGGAAACATTAGATTCAAGAAATTTGAATTGGAATTTCATTATGGTGCAAGAATACTGGACATGCAACTGCCAATTTGAAGACAAAACACTGTGCTGAAATTGTTGTAGCTTGAAACATCAGATTTAAGAAATCTGAATTGGAATTTCATTATGGTGCAAGAATACGGAACATGCAGCTGCCAACTTAAAGACAAAACATTATGCTGAAATTGTTGTAGCTTGAAACATCTGAATCAAGAAATTTGAATTGGAATTTCATTATGGTGCAAGAATACTGGACATGCAGCTGATTGATTCTGGAAACCTTCTACAAAGGCTTGTCATTTTGTTGGTTGTAGCCTACAATTGTAAACAAGAGTTTAATGTAATATGTTTTAGTTTGAGTTGTAAGCAAGACTTCAATGTATATGAACAAGGTTATTTTAATAAAATTGCTCTTTTTTTTTTTGCATCTTGTATTGTGGTTTTTATTATTTGTACAATGTGAGACGTCTTGACTAAACTCTAACGTGTCAAGGGATGCCATAGGAATATCAAATGGGGCCTACACATTAAAAGAACACTCATCAAAATATAAGCAATAACTATATAGCAATACTATATAAGAAAAAGAAGAAGCTAACTATTTTTACCATTAACATTTCAGTATATGTAAGTTCGCTCTCATACATTTGAGGGCAATCTAGAGGTATTGAGGAAGAAACTTCATGTTGTATGTTATTATCCTGAAAGGAAAAATCAATATTAACACCTTTTAACCAAACATCACACTTCTTCAACATATTTGCATTGTATTATCTATACCATAGCCTGGTGACATTGCAATGTTCCAAGCGTGGAAACTGTTCTTGCTCTCTTTCTTTTTGATTGACGCTCGAGACAACTCTTCGGTCTATTCTTCTGCCTCATACCATCTCTCTTCTTGAATCCTATGCTTGGTGCAATACATTCCAATGGTGCTATGGAAATATCACCATTGTTGTGTGAATCCTGTTGCCTTGACCGAAACTCTATAACTTGCTTTCTCAATTCCAAAACACTTTTGTACACCAAAGAAAATGTCTCTTCACAATCAGATGCCTAAGTTGCTAACCTTATAAGCATGGGACAGAGTTGTTTATACCAGTGTGTGCTCTGCAACCTAGGATCTGCTTCAACCTCTTTTCCCTTAATATTATATATTATACCATTCGTGCCTCTTTAGTCCACCTATTTAGAATACATTGATCAGGAAGCTTTTTCACATCGAGCATGTCATATACTTTTAAAGCATGACAGCATAATATTCCCCAAATTTCAAACTTACGACAACTACATGTAATTGACCTGAACGTAGGATGATACCGAACTCTCCATTCTCCTTGTTCGTCCACCATACCAACAACATATTCAAACACCGATTGACTTTCATTTTTGTGTCTTATGCAACAAGCAGCATGTAAATCCCATTCATGTTGGAACAAGTCAAAAATAAGAGGTGTGTAAAATTGAGCTAATTGTTGTAACATGGACGAATGTTGGACAATCAATCTTGGCAACTTTTGTCGTGACTCAAAATCTCATTGTAACTTATTATACCTTGTATTCTTAACAATTCGACTAAATTGTGTGAAGAATTGATTGATATCTAGGTCGAGCTTTGTACATCTCTTAATGTCGGCATTCAAACTTTCACTAAGTTGTGTGCTACGCATACCAAGGGTGAAAGCATTTTTCATATAGCACTATGACTATTTCTCTTTTATCTTATACACTTGTTTCAACTATGTGTTTTCATGTGCATTATAATCAGATAGCAAGCAGTTCCACACTAGTTCAAATTGTGTTTCCTCCAAGTACTCAAACATGTACCTCTTGAAATCCCTCTTAAAAATTGATCCATCCTTCATCAAGTTTCCAAGATGCTTGCCACCATTTTGCATTAAGTGCCATGTACATAAACCATGCTTTGTATCTGGAACTACTTCATATTGGGCTCTTGCCATAGCTGCATCTTGATCAGTAAAAACTGTTTGAGGTCTTTTTTGATTATGTGCCTCTAAAAAGGTTTCAAGTAACCACTTAAATGATTCGGTGGTTTCGTCATAAAGTAAAACCGCCCTAAAGATGATAATACCTCGATAGTGATTGAAACCTGAAAATATCGCAAGTGGTCTATGATCACGATTAGTGCTATATGTTGTGTCAAGAGACATCACATCACCGAAAAAAGCATAGTCAATCAACATTCGTGCATCAGCCTAAAAGACGTTAGTTATTTGTTCTTCTGTATCCATCTGATAGGCATGATAAAATGAAGAATTTTCAGACACTTGTTGTGTGAAATATAGCAACAAACACCCAGCTTCTCCGTACATCATACTCTTCTGCCTCTTCGAATTAAGATAGTTTTTTGCATCCAAACGAGTATACCCTAAATTGGCTCTTCCACCAGCATACAAACTCATCAATTGAAAAGATTCTTTTTGTTGAAGTCCAAATTCTTCTGCTAAATCAATCTCATAAGCTTGAATTTTGGTCACTTTGCGTTGTGAAACCAACATGTGAACTGTTTCTGGAGGATGAAGTGGATGATTATATTCCTCAACAAAGTCATTGACCTTTTATTTTCCATTCACTTGTGCCACTGACATTATTGTCTTACAATTAGTTCTAGTTTCTTGTCGAGGCTTGATAGTCTTAAAATCCCTTTTGTCTAATTTTTGTAAACCCTCTTTACAACAAACATATGAACATATGGAGCCATCTTTCTTACTCTTGGTATAATTATGTTTTCTTGCTCCAAATCCTTTTCTACCACCATAATCAGCCCAAAATTGCCATGCTTCTTCTAGACTGTTAAATTCTAAGCCGAGTCTAGGTGTCAAATCAACCTCCATGGACAAATAAATGGTACATGAAAAAAAATATTTAGATCAAATTAATTTTGCTTCCAAAAGTTTTTCAAAAATAAAGAAACAATATTCATTAATAATTCTTATTTGCATTATTATAATCATCCTAGACTTTGTTAAGCTTTAGTAGTTAACAAGTTTGTAACAAAAAAATTATTTAAAAACAAAAAAAAGAATCCCATATACATGCTATTTAAATAGCTGCATCATAAAAAAGAATACCCCTTAGTTGCATTATTCTAATTCCATCTGCATAATATACGTTATGCTAATATACATAATATACATAATCACCTTCGTTACATTATTCTAATCCCCATAAAACAAAGTTTAAATAATGTTATATTAAAAATAATCACCCTCTTTGCATTATTATAATCTCTCTTTAAAAAAATTTACCAAAGCTATATAATAATGGAGAGACTCAAACTTCACTTTCGCTTTCCCAGAGCCTGCTTCACGATTGTCGCCACTGGTTCATGTTTGCTACGAAGGCATTTTACTCTATGGAACAGGATAGAAGAGGTTGCAGAAAGCGCAGGATCGTGTTTCCTTGCGCGGGTTGGGGTATTCTAAATAATCCAACATTTGTGCTCTTCTCCGTGCTATTCTTTAGTTAAAAACGCATCGTTTTAACGTGGCACATTGGTGGACGTCAGATGGCAGCAACAGCTTGGATGCAGGGAGCATGTTTTGGTGCTCATCTCTGCGATGAGCAGAGAAGCCACTTCCGTCTCGTTTTATGCCTAGATATGCATTGCTTCGGCCTATATTTATTTATATATAATAATAATAATAATATTCTGCGGTCATAGATCAAAACCTGGAAATGATTGTTACACAGAGGTGTCAATTGATTAAAATGGAGAAAATTTTAAATGTAACACGTTATTTAATTACTAACGAAGGTAGCATGAAAATGTTAAGTTAGTGTAATTAAACTATACCTTTCTTTTCATATTAAAAAAAAACGCGTACATGATATTAGTATAAGACAGTCGAACACTATTGATATCTTTCCCTTTAAAAAAATAATTATTTTGATTGTCAAATGTTCATATTTTTGTTAGTTTAATATTTAATAAATTTCGATATTCAAGAGTATAGAAAAAAAGTATTTTAATTTCTATTTGTAAAAACAAATGGGATATATATAATTGTGTAAATTATAAAGGAAATAAATTTATGATTCACACTATGAAGTTATAGAGAAGAATAATTTAGTGGAGATTAAGATAAGAGACTCAACTTATAGAAAATTAATTTATTTTTATATTAGGAAAATTGATTATAAGAACAATATATTTGTTGTGAAAATTGATGGAGAGATATTAAAAAAATAAAAAAGATTTACACATAGTGTTCATTGATTTAGAAAAGATATATGATAGAGTACCAAAAGAAATTTTATAGAAGGCTTTGGAGAAAAAAAAGTTTGTATTGTTTACATTCAATTAATTCAAGATATGTATGACAGAATTACAACTTGTGTAAGAACAAAAGATGGGCTTATAGAATATTTTCCAATAACCATTGGTTTGCATCAGGGGTTAACTTTGAGCTTTTATCTTTTAGTTTAGTTTTAGACGTATTCACTAAACATATTTAAGAACTAGTGTTACAATGCATGTTTTTTGTTCATGTTATAATCCTAGTTCAAAAATTAAGAGAAGAAATGAATAAAAAGTTGAAGATGTAGATACTAGCTTTGGAAGTACATGAATTTCGTTTAAGTAGAAGTAAAACGGAATATATAGAATATAAGTTTAGTAAAAATGCATTAATTCTAGTGCAAAAGCAAAAATTAGAGAATCTACCATACCACAAGTCACAGGATTTAAGTATTTTAGGTCTATCATATAACATGATGGAGAAATAGAAGAAGATATAACATATAGGATTTAAGCAGGGTGGATAAAATGAAGGAGTGTTTCGATGTTATTTGTGATAAAAGAGTACCCTTTAAATTTAAGAGTAAATTCTACTGCATAGCCATAAGGCCTGTAGTGTTGTACGAGATTGAATATTGGGTAATAAAAAGCCAACAAGATAATAAGTTCAATACTGTAAAGATGAGAATGTTGTGTTAGAGGAGTTGACATATCAAACAAGATAAAATTATAAATGAATACATTAGAAAGAAAGTGAAAATCACACCTATTGTAAAAAAAAATTATAGAATCACATATTAAATTGTTTGAGCATGTGTGAAAAAAACTTATAGAAGCTCCAATAAGGAGAGTAAATCAGATGGAGAGTAGTTCAATAGTTAGATGTAGAGGAAGAACAAGAAAAATCATAGGAAAAACCATTAAGAAGGATTTAGATTTAAATAGTTTGTCTAAAAATATGATTTACAATAGGACTTTATGGCATCAATTGATCTATGTAGCCAACCTCACTTAGTGAGAAAATACTTGTAATTAAAAAAATAAAAAGATTTTGATATCCAAGAGTATGATTAATTATGATTTTAGGTTCACAAATTTTACAAATTATCAAAAGGAATTTTTAATATCATTTTCATACTTTAAAAATGTAAAATAATAATAAAATCATATTCTTATATAAAGTGTCAAATTAGTGACATATCATCTTTCTAGAAAGAATATAAATTTTTTATCTGAACCTCTTAGGGAAAAAGTTAGTTATCCTAACTGTAACTAATTTATGCAAAACTAGAAAATAAAGCTAAGATTATTTTGTTATGTGTAAGATTAGTTGGTTAATTAGTTGTATGAGTCTATAAATGTGGCATAACATATGGATGAAGTGATGAGTTTTTGATAGTACAATTCATGTTCTACTAATCTCATTTTTTTCTTTCGTTTTGCATCTTTATCATGGTATCAAAGCTTATTTGATCCATCAATGGATAATTACACAATATCATCTACTGCTCTTGTTCTAATATCAAAGACCAATCCTATCATAAAGAACTATTTGTTATGGCAATAACAAATTATGGCCAAGATCAAATGGCATGAATTGCAAACCTAGATTGCTCGAGAAGAGATGATACCAGCAAAATTGCAAGCAAAATCCCTACATTTAATTAGTAAATGTACAATGTATATTTAAAAAACAAGATCAACTTTTACTCTTTTAGCTTCTCTCCTCCATCATAGAAAGCATGTAGATCTAAATTCTTTGCATTTAAATAGTAGATGTATGATGTATATTTAAAAAGACATAGATATAATATAGAAAGTTGATGAAAAAAGAAGAAATAAATCTCACACACTTTTATTATTTTGTATCACTATCTCTCTTAAATGCATGGTGCATTATTGCAAAAAATCACAATGCAAAACATGCTTATAAGAATAATAGGCTATGAGCAATTCTATCAGGTATGACATCGGACTCATGATTTTTTTTTTTCATAACAATCCACCAATACAAAATTGAATTGAGAAACACTAAGAAGAGAATGAGATTAATGATTGAATACTTGTTGAGAATCAAGACATTAGCTTGATTATAGGCAGAGGGGGAAATATTTCTTTAGAGTGGTCATCCTAATTATTCCTAATGAGAGGAAAATATAAAAATTCTTACACCCTATAAGTATAAGGGGAAGATAGAAACTTAGGAAGGCATACATAAATGTGATTGTAATTTGTTGAAGTAATTTTGAAATAAAGTATATCAACTGCCCAAATTTTGTAGCTTGTTCAAAGAAACAAAGAAAATAAAAAGATCTGATTCTATCCTATTATGCATCAAAATGATATAATCTATTAAGGAAATTATTCATTGTAATAGCAAACGCATCTTGCAACTAATCAGGCTCAAAATTGGCATTCCCATATACCAATTTTGGGCAATAGTTCATACACTACGAACCTTCTGATGTTCTTCTTCTCTCAAATTGAAACATTGATTAGCCTCTTCACCACATTTGCATTCTTGCCTCTCCTTTAGTCTATGAACATTGATCTCAATCGAAAATCTAATCACAAAAATTCAAGCACATTGAGATGATTTTAGAGGGATTTCCTAAGAAATACAATACATTCCTAACATTGATGCATTCTCATAGACATCCATTACCTATTAGCAAAATTGAATCACTACAACCCTCTTAAGAAATCAAAGCCAGCTCCATCATTTGAATCTCTATATTTAAATCTCACTAGCATGGGCTCAAAGGAGAAAACAAACTACTCTAGAAACAAGAGAAATCAAACTAGGTCAAATGGTCCTAGATATTGTGGAGACTCATACAGAGGAGGAAGAAATTACCAAAATAAAGGAGGCTATATTGTGAGCTAAGTGTGCAATAAACTTGGACATCTAGCCTCTTACTATTATCATCGCTTTGATCACACTTATCTAGCATCTCCTCCACCATATTAGCACTATCTCTATCAAAAACTATTTGCAAATGTGGTTGCCATGGCTGCAACTCATGAACATTGTATGACTAATCATGGTTTCCAAATTCAAGTGTTACAAACCATGCCACCCTCGAAGAAACCAACTTAATGCAAAGCAACAAAAACAACAGACCATAGCAAATTCACATGGGAAATGGTACTTTTACCTATAAACCATGTTGGGCACTCATATATTTCTTCTCCATTTAAGCCTTCAATCTCACTATATCAAAAATTTACTCCATGTGCCAATTATAAAAAAAATCTATTAGGTGAATCAAAGTTTGCCAAAGACAACGTCATTTTCTTTGAATTCCATCCTAACTGTTGTAATGTGAAATCTCGAGACACCAAGGAAATACTCTTGGAAGTAACTGTTAGACCAGATGGATTGTGCTATTTTGATTCACTTCAACTTTAACACCAACTAAAACCAAGTCCAATATAATAAAACTACACAGTTGCCCTGTCTTTTAATTTTCTCAATAAATTGCATTTTACTTTGAATTCCATTGGGTCTTTCAATCCTTTATGACAAATTGATGCTTTGTACTCCACTAATGTAATCACAAATTGTAATTCTTTTTCTCTTTGGCATTGCAGATTAGGTTATCCTACATTTGCGACTGTTCACAAAGTTCTCAAGTCTTGTAATGTCAAAATACCCAATAACAATGACACTGATTTTGTGTTGCATGTTTCTAAGGCAAAGCTCACAAACTCCTATCACCCTTCACTTGATGTTTACATAAACTCACTTGAACTTATATATACTAATATAATAGCACCATGTAAATCATCCTACGGTTCTACCTACTGCATAATCTTTATGGATACCTTTTCTAATTACACTTGGCTATATCCTCTTAAGAAAAGATTTGTTGCACTAAAAACTCTTATCGAATTTAAGAAAATGATAAAACTCCAATTAAAATGCAAAATCAAGTCCTTACAATCTAATTGGGGTAGTGAATTTTGGAACTTTAACCTACCTATCTAGACAAAATGGCATAATTCATAGATTGTTCTGCTCTTATGCTCACTAACAAAATGGGATCATTGAGAGAAAGCATAGACACATAAACATGACTTTCTCTAATAGCAAAAGTTAGATTACCTCTAAAATTCTAGGAAGATGCATTCATCATTATAGTTTTTCTCATTAATTGACTTCTATCTATTGCAATTAAGAGTATAACACCTCTAGATAGGCTATTTCACATCCTATCAAATTATACCTTCCTAAAAGTCTTTGGCAATGTATGTTATCCTTTGTTAAGACCTTATAATAACCACAAAATTGCTCAAAAATTAACTAAAATGTAATTTGCATAAAGTCCAAACCATAAAAGTTACAAATGTTTATTCTTTGAAAAATTTTACATTTAAAAAAATGTCTTGTTCAATGAGTTATAGTGTCCCTTCAAAGAAAAAATCTATGTATAGAACTAACTCACAATCCAACTAACAATTCAAATGCCGTCTAAACCACCATTAATTAATTTGAGTGCTCAATTTGTTGATATGCTTTTACCTATTGATACTATTTCTGGTCCCATATCTCAATCTTTTTTACATAATAGCAAGGCATAACATGAAAATTCAACAAAAAGTCAACATGAACCAAACTCCTCTAATATTGACAATACAAATACCAAAAGCAAAATTGCAATAGATGATAGCAACTCACCTGACATCACACAATCTAGGTTAGTAGAAAATGAGATAGAATAATTGCAATCCATCGTGGCTACAGCTTATTCCATTCACCCAATAATAATTAGATCCAAGGTTGGAATATTTAAATTTAAAATTTACCTAACCAAATCCAATTCAAATATAGTTCAAAGTGCTTTGAAAGATTTAAAATGGAAGCAAGCCATAGAAGAGGAGTATCAAGCTCTACTAAAGAACTAAACCTAGACTTTAGTGCCATTGCCTTCTAACAAAAAATGTTATAGGCCGTAAATTGGTCTTGTAACACTCCAAAATTAATTAAGACTAATTATCGCGATTAGGGAGTAACGTGAATTAATTAGAAAAATTAATTAAGAGGGTGGACTTTTACTTTGGGCTATACAGAAAACTTAATTGACTTTTGGACTAAATGTAGAAGCTCAATTATGCCATAAACTTAGTAAGGGAGTCCAACACTAGTCTCCTTGTGAGCTTAATTTAAATTTTCTGAAAAACCTAAAACTTATTAGTGAATTTAAGTGAGATAAGAGCCCATTTAGCCTTTGTTCAAATTTGGGAAAGTGAGGCCAATTTGGTCTTGGGCTATTGGATCAACACACTCCATCGCCAACAAAAAAGAATTTTTTTTTGTAGCCTAAACTAATGAACTTTGGCCTAATTCTGAAAACAAATCAAACCATGGGTAATATTTGGGCCCAATGGACCAACCCACTTACTTTAAAACCTTAAGGGACTTATTACTTCATTATTTGGGTGCTGAAGTTTGAGGGTTCTACAGAGCAAAAGAAGAAAATTCGGAGGTTTAAGAGAGGCTAGGGTTTTGCCAACATTTCAGCTCCATTTTTTTACTCCTAGAGGGTGATTTGGCCAAGGTGAGTTATACATAAGTTGATCATCTCATCTTCTTCTATATTTTGGTCTGATTAGTTTGTCATTTGAAGAATTTTCATCTCTCTTTAATATGAAATCTGGTTTTTGGATGATTATTGCAAGATTTTCGAAGTTGGAAGTTAAAGGGATGATTGGGTAAGCATTTCCCTTCCATTTTGTGTATTATTTTGTTGAAAAATATCTTTAAGGATTGATTTTCATAATGGGTTTTGCTATTATGCGAAATTATAAAGAGATGAAGGTGAAACACTGAAATTTCTAAGCTTGATGACTCAAATCCAAATTTTGGAATGACCCATGATGTGTTCTCGGTAGTTGAGATTCAACCCAATCTATTTAATCTCTTGGGTGTATGGGTAAGTGTTCCTCTTTCTCTTTTATGGTATATATATACTGAATTTCTATTATTTGGACTGACTTTTGGAGCATGACTTTTACATATCCGAAAATGGAGATATTAAAAGTGACCCATTGTGAGTTCTTGCTGTTGGTGACTTTGAATTGGTATAATAGACCCTTAGGAAGCTTGGGTAAGAAGCTCTTAATGAACTCTTATTAAAATTAATCTGTGGATAGGGAAATTCCTAATTAATGATAGTTAAATTATAATGATTATGCTTATATTAGACTTGATATGCTTTGGATCATGATGGTAGTTAGAGGAAGAGTAATTGGCTCTATTGAGGTAATCGAAGTTAATTTCCTAATTCCATATATATGTTTATGTTAATCTGATATTGTTTACATATGCATGATTTTGAAATACTAAATGATTAGTTGACTACTTGAATTGTTATTGTGATTGGACCTTGTGAGTCCATGGTGGAGCTATGGTATGGCTGCCACCAGTGCATGTGCTTCGATCGGGTACCGGGTTGTGATCAGACCCTGAATGCATTAAGCCCAGGTTGTACTTATTAGGGAGTTGGTGCTGTGGACGGACCACTTCTGGAGTTATTGGTCATTAACATGTGTGTGATTGCTAGTATGGGATAGTAGTCATTGGTAGCTCAAGTCGTTCATTTGCAAATTGAATTGACGATTCTGGTTTTGATGATATGAAATTGCATTGTATTAATTAATCTGTACATATATATGAAATTTGCCTATTGTTATTAAGATTGTATATTTCGCCCCGATTGTAGGCTAACATTTTCAGGGATTGGACCTCTTAGTGGCAAGAAGAAATTAATAAAAGCTTATTATATGATTTCGTAGCACATAGGTTTAGAAACCTTATCAGATTGTATTTTGTAATTAGATTACTAGTTTTATATTATTGCCACATTACATCTTGAATTGCCAAGTATAAGGACTATACATGTAATATAATTATCATGGAATTAAACATTATGGTTGTAATTAGCTAACAATGGATGAGTAACTTGATCTTATATGAACATTAAGCATTGGCCCTCTGCTCCTCGTGGTCGAAACACTTTTGCTATCACAAAATCATGGAATTTGCTTATGTATCATAGTTTTGTGAGCAGAAATCAATACTTAAATCTATAAGTACGTAATGATAGATTAGTTAGGTAAATCAAGTAGATAAATGCCATTAGAGTTTCACAAATTAAGAGAGAATGGTCTTAGAGTGTTCCTAGAGAAAGAATTGGAGTGCACGGAAGGAAATTTGAGAGTTAGAGGAATAGAGGGGAATTGGCCGCAGCCAAAATGGAATTAGCCGCGGTCAATCATGACGAAGTTGCCCAAGGAAGGAAATAGAGAGGAATTGGTCACGACGAAGAGTGATGTTAGCCGTGACGAAATGTGAGAGGCAAGTTTGGTGGTGTTTGTGCAAAATTTATGAAGGTGTAAGGAGTGGAACCAGAGAGTAATTGGCTGCGACGCGAGAGAATTTAATCGCGGCAAAGGTGCTCAATTTCTCATATTAACTTAGAAACTTTGGTTTTCTCTATGGAAATGATAAGGAATGATTTAGAAGCACTTGTAGGAAGTTTTTGTGAGTTGGAATTAATAGATGATAAGATTAAAAACTTATAATTGTGGGTTTGATTCCCTCATATGCATAAATGGTTATGAGTAATTAGTTAATGACTCTAACTACATCAAGGTTTAAATTTTCTCACCTCTTCCTAATGTAAGTAATCTTATAATGACTTCAAACCTCGATTGATAATTATTAATCACGTTTTTAACCTTAATTACTATGATTAAAAGTTAGGTTCGTTTTAGGTCTCTAGAGCAAAAGAAAACTCAAATGGAATAGTTAACAAATTCAAGGCAAGGTTAGTTGTTAAAGGGTTCCATCAACAAGAAGGAGTCAACTTCAATGAAACATTTTCACCTATAGTCATGCATGTAATAATTAGAACTATCCTAAAATGAATATGGATCCACTCATGTTTGGGAGGGAACATTAGCGATCCATTTTCTCACAAACTCTATTTTTTTTTCTTTATTCTTTTCATTTTTTTATGAAATCAACCTCACTATATAAAGACTGGACCATTCATGTTTCGTCCTAAACATGAATGGATCCATATTCTTCTAACATTAGCATTAGCTCAGCAATGGAGTATTTTTCAGCTAGGTGTGAACAATGTTTCCATCAATGGAAGTCTAAAAGAGGAGATTTATATGTAGCAACCTTAGGTTTTGAGAACACAACCAGAAATCTAGCATACAAGCTTAGAAAAGCTCTTCATGGGCTAAAACAAGCCCTTAGGACTTGGTTCGAAAAGTTAGTAGCTACACTACACAAATATATGGCTTCCTTTCAAGTAAGTATGATCCTTCCTTATTCATCAAGGTAACTCCACGAAATTGCACCTATATTTTGGTATATGTGGATGACATTCAAATTGCTCGGAATTCAATACAGTACATCCACTCATTGAAACACAACCTGAATAAAGAACTTGCACTGAAAGATACTGAGTTACTTTTGAACATAAGGGTCAAGCAACTCTAAAATGGCAAGATCCTCCTATCTTAGAAGGAACTTGTAACCACTCCTGCTCGTTGCACGGGATGATGAAATGGTTTTTGTTGACAATGTGTGAGTGTGTTTTATTTATTTATTTATTTTTGCAAATTAGAATCTGAAAATTCTTTGAAAGGTATGAAAAAGAATTGGGTAATATGACAATTTTATAATAAATGAAAATCCCTGGAAAAATAGATAAAAGAAGTAGCTATGCAAAAGAACACTGTAAAGATATTTGTTTTCTTTTTTTAGCTAAATACAACGTTGAATGATGAATTTTAAGTAGTCAAAAAGATTTTTAATAGCATCGTAGTCATTAAAAACATTAAATAATAGATGTATTATTTAGTTTTTTGTGAAATAACGTGTAAGCTATGAAATGAATCGGAGCAATGGATAAAATATGAGGAGCAGAAGTCAGATTGAAGTGGCAATTGGTGACGGCTTAAGGTGGCATTGAGATGAGTGGGCTTAGTGTACAATTTATTGAATGAGTGATAGCTAGCTGATATCACTTTGACAGTATTTCGCGTTTTAAATTGAAGATGCAAGCATCACTGTTTTTTTGACTTTGAAGCTCAATGATAAATCACAAATTCCAGATATTTGAGAAGATGATGTTAACCCAGGTGCTTGATTGCTTTCGGGTAAATGTAAGTTATAGATATATGTTAGTAAGTGATTTATTATGTTGTCTTTGTAACTGTTTTTTATTATCGTTTTTTGCTTTGGTTTTGTGTTTGTTCTTTTGGCAGGTTGGTTTTTCATTATATGATTAAAGAGATTGGAACAAAGTATTTGAAAACCGCATAGCAAGCAAGGAAAGCTATTAATGGCAAGCACAATTTTACAGAGACTGAAAATAATTTCCATGGACATGAAAGATTATGAAAAGAGTATTATAAAAAGAGATAAATGACAGTAGATAGGGGAACTTTGTTGTAGTGATATACATTATTCTGATATGGTATGCAAAATCGATTTTTTGTGCAACTTGCATCAAGTGCTTTAATCACTAATACATTCTACTGTGCTATGCAGAATTGATTTTTTGCAGTGATGAGAACAGGTTTAATAAAATTTTCTGGGAGACGGAATAGCACTAAAAGAGTAAATTGCATGCAGAAAATGTGTTATGATGGATGTCATTTGCAATGCAAAAGCTGCATATAATGATAATAGAACGTGCAAAGATAACTATGCAGTGGTCATACATATAATGTACGTTAACCAACACTGCATTAAAAAAGTGTTCAACTATGTTTTTAGGTGGAATATAGGACTCAACGTATCGAATGGTATCATAACAAAAATCAATAGAAATGTAAAACAGAACTATTAACTGATTAATTGCGAAGGGTACTCAGAGAAATGTAGAACAGTTACTTAGCTTTCTCCTGCTCGACCACTTTAGGGGGCTTTATGGCAGAGAACTGTGGTGTGGTGATATCAAACAAGCCAGCAATATCTGTTTCAGACGTTGTTCTCTTTGCCTTTTGCTTCTTGATAGTCTTCGTGACCTTCGGTGTGCAGAATTGTGAAATGGTAATAGCAAGAGATAGATCAGGTTCGTTATTTGCCATGACTGGTGGTGTCTCCTAATTAAGTTGAACGATAAAATTGCTTTAGGTAGGCACATAAACAATTTAGCTAGGAACATAAAGAAAACACTAGAAGGATACAAATGCTTTAGGTTTAGAGGAAGATGAATCCCAAATCAGTTGCAGTGCTTGAAGTAAGTGCAAGGTGAGGAAAATTGATCGCTGGGCTTCGGTCACACTGCAGTTGCTAATAGATGGACAGGAATGACATGCTTAGATTGATGTGGATATTGGGAATATGTTTTATATAGCATGGCTATATATGTTACCTTCTTGTCTGAAAGGGTGAGATAAGATATAAGGTCTGCTCTATCAGTTATCTTGTCAAACAGTGTAGCTTGAATTTTTTCTCTTGATGTTGAACTCAGTTTTCTTAAATTTGAGCAAAAACTTGGGTCATGGTAATTGATTTAGCTATTCTAAGATTGAATACCATCGCCCTTCCTAGAAATTTAACATAAAAAGTAAGAAAAGTGGCAAAGACTGCAAAAAGTAAATAACCATGAACCTTGTGATTGAATACTTATTTATCTGATAGTTATATGTCGTTGAATAAATTGAAGCGTTGGAAGATGGCATGTGGAGTATAATAAATGTATAATAATAATCTATGAGGAAATAGCGAAGTATGATATTGCTAAAAGATCTAGGAAACAAAGAGTAGGAAGTGATTATAATACAATATGTAGACGACACTATATGCAACGACCCAATATTCTTCAACAATCCTGACTAATAATAAATTTATGAATTATCATAGATGAGGGTATAATACTACAATAACAACAGCAACAACAACAACAACAACAACAATGACAAAGTCTTTTTTTTCACTAAGTAGAGTTAACCACATGAATCAATCAACGGTATAAAATCTTATTATAAATCATATTTTTAGACAAATTATATAAATTTAAATCTTTTTTAATAATTTTTCTTATAATTTTTTTTAGTCTCTTTCTAATTATTAGACTACTCTTTATCTTTATCTGATCTACTCTTCTAATTGAGATTTCTATAAGTCTCTTCCACACATTGTCAAACCATTTAAGTCGTGATTTTATAATTTTTTTTACAATAGGTGCAATCTCTACTTTTTCTTTAATGCATTTATTTTAATTATATTTTGTCTGGTATGTCTATTCATTCAACATAACATTCTTATATCTGCAATATTAATCTTATTCTCTTATTGACTTTTTATTACCCAACATTTAGTTTTATATAACATTGCAGATTTTATAATAGTACGATTGAATTTACCCTTAAGTTTAAGTAGTACTCTTTTATCACAAATAATACTTGAAGCACTCTTCCATTTCATCCACCTCGCTTGAATCCTATGTTTCATATCATTCTCTATTTCTCCGTCACATTGTATGATGGATCCAAGATATTTAAACCGTGTAACTTGTGGTATGATATGTTCTCCAATTTTCACTTTTGCACTAGAACTAGTACATCTCTTACTAAACTTATATTCCATATATTCTGTTTTATTTTTATATAAACAAAATCCATGTACTTTCAAAGCTAATATTCACATTTATAACTTTTCATTTATTTCCGCCCTCAATTCTCCGACTATGACTATGTCATCTGCCAAAAATATGCATTAAGGCTTTGACTCTTGGATATGTTCAGTGAGCTCATCTAAGACTAAACATCTAAAACTAAAGTAAAAAGATAAAGATTTAAAGTTAACCTCTGATATAGACTAATAGTTATCAAAAAATCTCCTATAGGTCCACATTTTGTTATAACAATAGTTGTAACTTGATCATATAAGCCATACAAATTCTTTTTTTCTTTAGTGCCTTTCATAAAACCTCTATGAGCACCTTATCATATGCCTTCTCTAAATCGATAAATGCCATATATAAATCTCTTTGATTTCTTTGATATCTCTCCATCAATCTTTGCAACAAGTATATTATTTCAATAGTCGATCTTCTGGCATAAAATCAAATTAATTTTTCATAACTTGAGTCTCTCGCCTTAATTTTTGCTCAATTACCCTCTCCCATAACTTTATAGTATGGTTCATGAGTTTAATTCTTCTATAATTTGCATAATTTTATATGTCCTCCTTGTTCTTATAAATAGGGACTACAGTATTGTTACTCCACTCATCTGGCATTCTCTTAGATCTCATAATTTTGTTAAATAACTTTGTAAGAGTATAATAAAATAAGAAAATTGGATTGAAAAAGTAACAAATTTCCTTGCAAGTTTTTTTAGCTGGCTCATAATGATTCACTTTATCTTTTGAAACAACTTTAGGTAAAGTTGTTAATGTTAAATATGAAGTACCGAAATTATAAATTTACATTTTTCTCATATATATATATATATATATATATAAAGTAAAATCTATATTTAACGTGTAATATTAATATTTTGTATTCAATAGATCTAGATTCTTGCCTGATTGACAGGACTTTCCTAGCTACCATGAATGCATTGTCAGGACCTTGTAGAGAAAAGAAAAAAAAATGATATATTCTGTATTCTTTTTTTTTTAAATATAGGATTCGTATATCTATGTAAACCCACCAGAAAGAATTATGATGGAAGATGCATTGGCAAAGTAGTTGACACATTCAATAACTGTATATCCTACGCACTCATCTCAATGCCATCTTGAAGCATCACCAATTGCCACTTCAATCTGACTTTTGCTCCTCATATTTTGTCCATTGCTGCTCTTAATCTCATTGCTTACACGTTATTTCACCCAAAATTAAATAACACTTCTACAATTATTTGATGTTTTTATTGATTACAATATTGTTAAAATTGTTATTGACTAATTAAAATTCACCATTCAACATTAGCTGAAAAAAGGA
The DNA here is from genome assembly GCA_026724425.1 of Erythrophleum ivorense. Classification (NCBI taxonomy): domain Eukaryota; kingdom Viridiplantae; phylum Streptophyta; class Magnoliopsida; order Fabales; family Fabaceae; genus Erythrophleum; species Erythrophleum ivorense. Next base: position 34,991,896 of record JAIUCV010000008.1, read on the forward strand.
CACAAATATTTTTACTGTGTGCTTTCGCATACCTATTTCTTTTTTTTTCCAAGGATTTTATATGTATATTTAATTACAGTGGCCTTTTCCATACCTTTCAAGGGATTTTCTTATTCGAATTGGCAAAAATACACATTCTCAATAAAAGCCACTTCATCAGACATTAGGATTCAACTTCAGGGATTTGCAGAAGAACGAAATGAGACAGAAGATGCTTGGTTGTAGAGAGGAAAAATTACTTGAGAAATGTTCAAAAAATGAAATATGGCCAAGGATTCATCCACAGGAAACTGTTCCACTATTGGGGATCTGGATAAATCCACCTCTATTTTCTATGAGAGGATTAAGTTTTGTTCCAGTTCAATGAAATATGGCTTTTACATCGATACACATAGCGGCCGATGTTGTGACAAACGATGCAAAGGAGCAAAGCCATTGGACTGATTTCCCTGCAAAGGAGATGAAGACAACGAAAGACCTGTAAATGGCGGAATATGCATAAAACAAATGAAGAAGGGAATCAAGCCATTAGAAATGAAAATGAATAATTGAATTAGCAGAAATAGGAAAACTACATCTTAGATAATCAATGTGAAAGTGTGCAGCAGCTGTTTCGAGTGAGATTCAAACCTACATCTAATTGATAAGAGAGACGATACAGTGGACAAACAAAAGACTATGATAAACCAAAACAAAGATGGAGCAAGTAAAAGGCTTGATCACATCTATGACTTCTGGTTTGAAGCTGTCAGAATAAGGGAATAATCCAATGCAAGGTCCCCGCTTTTACATATCAGAAGTAGAAGCCCTACAACATGCCACTATCCCAAGGCCAGAAATTTCATATAGTGTAAACAAGGTTTGCCATTTCATGCTACAACCACCCGAGGAACATTGAAAGAAGTTAAAAGAATATTGAAGGATCTCAATGGGAAAATGTCCTACGGCTTAACACTAACTAAATCCAATGATCTTTCATTAAAGAGTTTTTGTGATGTTTGATTAGGGCAGTGATCAAGGTGATAGAAGGTCCATATCAGGCTCTTGCATCTACTTGGGGGGATAATTTTACTTCATGGGCCTCCAAGAAACAAACAATGATAGCTAGATTGAGTACAGAAGTTTGGCTAACACGGTAGCTACAATCACTTGATACATATTTTGTTGCAAGAACTGAAGGATAAAGCACTCAAGTACCTACAATCTACTATGACAACTAGAGCATCGTGGTCTTATTACACAAACCAATTCTACACAATAGAACAAAACATATGAAGCTAAACCTATTCTTTGTCAGAAAAAGTTCTGAAGAAACAAATAACAATGTGCCATATACATTCCTTACACCAGATATATTAACAAAACTTCTTTCAAATACTAGATTCAATTACTTGAGGGGTATACGTAATGGTGTTATGTGTATCACTGCACCTAAGTTTATGAAAAAATCTTAGAGAAATAGTTGTTATAACTAAATTAGTTAGCAAAGCTGTTAAATACAACCAAGATTTTATTATTTGTAAGATTATTAGTAAGTTGTATGGGTTATATAGCACAACATATGGATATAGTGATGTGTCTTTCATAATACAAATCATTTCTATTGATCTCACTTCCTTCTTTTGCTAGTAGCAAAGAGAGAAATGAATGGATTTTGATTTCCAAGGAGCATAAGAGTATGATGTGTGAGCGTACGTGAGGGAGTGGAAAACTTTCCTTCTATATCTTTGGCTAATTTATTAACTGCCTATAGGACCCAAGGGTATTTTGGTAAGCTCAACAAGTCAGTTAAATTCCACCTTGATGCCTATTGTTTAACTTACCAATCAAGAAATTCGATTGAGTAAATTGGGCTAACAAGTCTGGTTGATCAAGAAAAATGATCTGATGAGGTTAAGAGTAGGATTAACTTTTGAGGCTCCCACCCAATCTCTCCATTATCATTACCAAATAAAAAGGTAAAAACAAGATCAAATTGTTCCGCTTTCACCAAATTATAAAATTCTCCTAAAATATGAGCATGCATGCAGCTAATGCAATAAGAGTTTTTTTTTTTTTTTTTATGAAATAAGAAGAAAGGAAAAAAAAACAACTATGCTAATTTGAGGTACATTTTTGCATTTCTTTCTATACTGTTTTGCTTCCTTTAATTATTTTACACAGCAATAGAAGTAGAAGGAGATTCCAAGCTTTGATTCTCTTTTATCAAATGCTTATCATAAATACTTCTCTATTATCCTTGACTTAGTCTCTTGCCTTAAAGCAACACTCTCAATTTTACATAAAGACTTTAGGTAGACTTTCTTTTTTCTTTTTTCTTTATTTTTTGGGAAAATATTTTTAGAAAAATAATTGAATTGATGTGAAAACTTTGTCTGTAGATTTTGAAGTCGTCTAATTTTAATTTACCAACTTCATGGATCCTGAGCTCAAATTTTCAAGTTATCTTCTCCTGATAATGAATATCCTTAATCCCACTTCTTTGTTTTTTAACGAAAGGCATTAGGCCTACAAATTCATTCCGCATAAAAATAAAGTCTCTAGTTACACTCATTACAATTATAGAATTCTAATATGTTATAATTATGGTGTTTAAAGGTTTAGTTTGATTTTAAATTAAAATTAAATTGATCTAAACAAGTCAGTTTTGCAAAATAAAAACTCTATTCAATTTTAAATTATAGCCATTTTGGTTCAATTTGATTTAAGCTAATTTGACTTTTTTATTTTGTTTTCTAAGTATTTGTATGATAATAAAAACTTAGATGTGAAGCTCAAATGATGAATGTTTAATAAACTATTTCATCCTCCAATCATTCATTATCAATTCAATATCAAATTAAATCTTATACAAAAAGTCTAATAACCAATTTTGATGTGTATTCATTACATTATCTTTTATTATACAATGGTGACCAAATTTGTTGTGACTTTATTCCATGTCTATATTGAATGTTTTTCTTTTTTCTTTTGAGAGAGAGTTGTGTTGATAGTATTTGATGTTTATGGCAATAATATATATATATATATATATATGATAGATTTATAATTGAGTAAATAATAAAAAAACTAATTATAAATTTAAATGTTGTAACAATCCATCATAAGAATTGTTTAAAGATCAAGAAATTGAATATATATATATATATAATAATTAAATTTATAATCAAACTCACTAAAAAAAACAAAAAGTAATATTGGTCTAGGTTAGTTCAATTAAAATTATTAAAAGTCAAAATCTGAATCAACTTAATCAATTTTAACATATGAAAAACAAATCTAAACTTTTCTTTTATTTTGGTTGAATTAATTTGATTTGATTTGATTCAATTGGTATATTTCAATATTGAATACCACTTAGTAAAATAATCCTTGTTAAAATCAAACTTCACTCAATCCAATACAATAGTTAGGAGTAGAGTGAGGAAAACGCTTAGAAAAACCAATACCTTCATTTTCCAAGTCATTTAATCAGCATATGGACATCATCTTGATGGAAATTCCAACGGAGCTTATTAATAATCTAGCTTGGGTTTCCTTTGTTTTCTCATTTAGTTAAAAATACAATCAATGGATGAACGTTTAAAGTCCCTTTAGCGACCAACTACATTAGATCCATTGAATTCCCTCCTCTCTTTTTTTGTTGAAAGCATTTCCTTCCTAAAGGTTCCCTTAAACTAATGAGTATATACTTATTATTTATAGTAACTCTAAGCTTGAGATTCTACTTGGAGGGTGTTAGTAGCCAATTGGGTAGCAGAAAGCATCAAGTAATCGAGAATTTATTTCCATTCATATTTGTTGAGAAATCATATCTAGTAGCTTGTTTATAATATATATATATATATATATATATGAGATGCCATGATCTCTTGTATTATATATTTCATTGTGGACCTTGAATAGTATTCTAACTATTTATGGGGGCCTTGAATAGTGCACATAAGTTATTGGCTAGTGATTGTTTTGTATACACTAGTAGTATGGGATAGTAGTGATATTGCTATCAAACTCATTCAATATGATTATTAGAGCCTAGCATATTTGATTATTTCCTTATGTAAAGCATTAATATTAATTGTTCTATATAAATGTAGGAAATTTCATATTAGTTATTAGAATTTTATATCTCACCCTAATCGTAGGCTAATCTTTTCAAGGTGAAGGTTCAAGCCTCAACGAGGATAATAAAGTAGAGAATTGACTGGTTAGATTAAGCACATCTTTGTATAGACTATATTTTGTATTGTATTTTAAAGCTTGTAATTGTCCTTGTGAATTGTGATATGAAATGCTAGGTGTATAATTTTGGTGTATTTTGTACATGTGAGGATGGTATTTAGATATTGGATGATGCTTGATTCTTTTTAAAAGGATTTCACATGTAATTAAGGTTTATATTACGTTGCCTTACAAATTGATGGTTGATTTTATGTATTCATATCTCTTTTAGCTTTAGTGGTCTTTTATGGGTATCAAACTTGTTGTCTTATTGGTTATAGGTAAATGTTTTTTTTTTTACTTTTATGATGGTATAGAAGTGTTGATGCATTAGTTAGTGGTTGTATGGAAAGTGGATATAGAAAACTATTAGGTCAAATTTCAGTCTATAGGGGTTTAGGCCTTGGTTTTACCATTTTAAGGATGATTTCATATATTCAAATTTGCTTGAGAAAAGTTAGTTAGGTTTCAAGAAAGTTGGAATGCCAAAATGAACATGTAAAGTGCCATCTTCAACATTTAGAGCCAAAACCAAGCCATTTAGAAAATATGTTCCCTAAAGGGATTTAATGGTGGAATTTTGGGTGAGACTAAGCATGCATTTAAAGCTCATATAAAGGTTTTTACATGCCAAATTTGGTGAGAATTTGTTTAGTTTTGAACCTCTAAACAACCCCTTAAAGTTTAACAAAATTTAAGGCTTGGAGTTGTCCCATGTGTAGCATGTGCTACCACACACAGTTGTGAAAGAGAGGCTAGAGACACACATGGCTAGGTCGTGTAGATGCCCATGGCCATTTGTAGTCTCCTAGGTAGGATAAGGTAAGTTTTACATAGTTTTATTAGGTTTTCTCCCATTACACCATAGGTTAAGCTATAGTTAGGTTTAGTGGAAGTTCTTAAGTTTCCTTTAAGTTTTTTTGGGATAAGTTAAAGTGATTTCGTTAGTATGAGGAGGAAGAACGTTAAGGCTTTGAAGTGTAATTAGTTACTTAATCTAGTAAGTCAACTAGTGTCAAGATTTTATTTGAGTTCATATTTTAAGTGTTTTGATGATTATGCATCCATGAGAACTTTAGTTTACTTTATTAATAAAACCTATTATAATTTAGCTTATTGTGAAATAAGGCATTATAGAGTCAATACTCTATTTTCCCATTATTATTTCCTAATTTCATATTTGTATTCAAGTTTAAATCTTTCTTTCTGTTAAGCCTACTGTTAATGGAACTTTAGTGGCATATTGTTACCATGGTTCCTTTATATTTGTTTGCTTCCTTCATTTGAAATAATAAAAAACCATTCAATATCTCTCTCCCTTTATTTTTTTACCAAAATCATAAACAATTACTAACTTTATATCATCAATTCCTTCAATGTTATGTTCTAGGGTCTAGGTTAGAAAGGTGTCAAAAGTCAATGTGTGACTAAAAAGCATGGTTAGGTTCAAAGGACATCACTTTACATTACTTATGCATGCTTCACTATTTAAGAAAGATGAGGCAACAATTGAACTTTAGAATGTGAATAAAAAAATTGTGCTAGATCTTACCATATAGGTTTTTATACCAATAATTCAAAGAATACTACTCCATATAAAGACTATCCAAGAAGAAGAAAGAAATATAATATGTCCTGTATCTCACTCATCTTTAGCTGCCCTACCTATTACCAACTCAAAAACCCAACTAAATATATCCCGAAAGTACTATATTTCTATACCAGTGGATATTGGAAGTAATCAAAACTTCCTAAATTTGTCACTAGCAAGAAGATTGAAGCTAATGGACAAACAATTACAATGAATACTAAATGTTTTTAACCACCATGAAAGATGTAGGGCCATACATTTTATGTTGACTTCTTTATAATGAAGCTAGGAGAGTGTGATGTTATATTAAGAATTTATTGGTTATCCACATTAGGAAAGTTTATGATAGACTTGCATGAGAAGACGATGAGTTTTAATCTTCATAGGAAGCAATATGAGATTTTCTAGAGCATAACGGGTAGACCAATTTTCAAATATGTTCTTATGCAATTTTACCCTTCCTAGGCAATGAAGAAATCAACCCTACAACCTTACTTTCATAACACTTAAAATATCCTTGGCATATGATGAGCAAATTGAAACAATAATCTCAATGAGTCAAGAAAATAAAAAGACCAAAATAACCTTACCATGTAGGATCCTCTTATATCTTAAGGATTTTTCTAAGGGTAATAGGTCCAAGGAAACAAAGGACTTACTATGCTTGGGACAAAAGTCGGCAAGTCTTTCAACTGCCTCTCCTTCTTTTGTTTGATTTTCCTAAAGTTATTTGTCATTTTGGATCCAAATCACCTCATCTTGTCTTTCAACTTTTAGTTTTGATTTTTTTGTGGCGCACTCATATTTTTTTAATGGCCAGTCAAGGAGTGTTTTATTTTTTTTAAAAAATTATTATCTAGCTTACTAGATTTATCTTGCCCCTTGGATTAAGGATTTTTTAATGTGAAATTTTGGTTCAATGTGTTTAGTGTATGTAGTCTCCAAAGGTTTTTGGGGGAATCTTGTGTTCAAACTTTGAATTAATCAAATGGAGAAGGTCTATGGCTTGGGCTTTTCATAATCTCTGAAGTTCAATAGTTTAATTTGGCACATAGTACTTGGATTTCTTAGCTATTTTTAGAACTCCAAAACCTTACTAATTCTAATATTGTATATGCACAGCATTACATTCTTCTACCAACTAAAAAAAATAGTATATCATATTTAAACGCAAGTAAATATTGAATAGTGATTAGAAACTTGTCTTGATGTTAATCTCTTAAAACTTTAAAGGACTCAAAATAAAATGAAATTTATAAAGCTTTTGTATGATATCTGAAAAAAGAATTGAAAAAAAAAAAGACTACTTGGCCAATAATCTATTAAATAAATGAGTATTAAAAACATATAATGGTAGCTATATACTAGTAATTAGGGGTGTCCAGTTTGGTTCAGTTTTAGACCAAAATCAAATTGAAATGACATTGTCGATTTAGCATTTTCTTGGACCTTATTGATTTTAACTTCTAATCGGTTTGGTTCGATTTTTGTTCAGATTAGTTCATACTTTTTTTTTTAACCTAAAAGTGATTTGATTTTTTTAAAAAAAAGATTTTGTTTCTTATAATATGTAAAATTTGACTTATAATATAATGTATCTTTTAACATTCTAACCAATAATAATGTTGAAATAATTAATTATTATATATTATTTTTTTCTAAAAAAAAGCATCCTTCATAATTATGTTTAATTATTCTACAATTATAATTAAATATCATATGTAAAGACAATAAAATAATAATATTTTTAAAATAATTTATTTGATAAACTCATATAACTGTAAGTAAAGTAGAATAAAAATATCACTATTTTCTTTTATTGATAAAAGACTTATGCATAATTTGAACTTAGTTAATAGAAGCAAATATATATATATTGGTTTGTTCTGGTTCGATTTTAACCGAATCAAATTTGATAAAACCAAGAACCACACCAAACCAATCGATTTTATAATGTCCAAAACTGATTTTAGTTTTTTTTAATTGGTTTAGTTCATTTTTATCAGTTTGGTTCGGTTCAATTGGTTTGAATTGGTTTTGAATACCCCTACTGGTAACTAAGAATGTAGATACACCTTACTATTTCTAATGTTGATACGCACAACATTTCATTATTCCACCGACTAAAAAATAATATATCATATATAAAGGCAAGTAAATATTAAATAGTGATAAGAAACTTGTCTTGATGTCAATCTCTTAAAATTTTAAAAGACTCAAAGTAAAACAAAAATCTATAGAGCTTTTGTATGACATCTTAGAAGGGAATCGAAAAAAAAAAACCACTTGGTCAACAATCTACTAAATAAGTGAGCATTAAAAAATATATAAAATGGTAGGTACATACCAATAACCAAGAATGCAGATAGAGATCAATGAAGAATTAATCTTCAAAGCACAACCATGGCCATTAAACTTCAAATGCCTTTTTCAAAGGTGTGTCTTCAAGGGCTAGGGTTTTCAATAATTTCAAATGGAGGAATGATGATTTCGAATAAGTGATGGAGAAGAGCTAAAGGATACTTTTTAGATGGGGCATGGAGGAAATTTAGGATTCCAAGGTTTTGAGACAAGTCTAAAGAAATTAGGAGGTTTTTAAATGGGGGAAAAGGGGAAATTGGTAATAAACGGGCTTTACAAACAGAATTGGAGACAAAAGTAAACTTCTACCTCCAATTTTTATCAATACAATGTCATGTCATTGCCTAACCTTAGATACAGAATTTGAAATACATAATTTTGTTTCTAATAAAATATATTGAACAATGTCATTTTATTAATATAGAGATGGAATTTTTGATGAAATTTTTTCACTCTTATTAAAATCCACCAAAACAACATTGTTTTGTGGATACAAAGACATAACTAGGCACAAAAATTTTCATCTTAAATTTCTTCAAAAAAATAAAAACTTTTTTCTTACCATTAATCAACAATGAAATTCTTAAATTTACCAAATCTCTATAGCTTAAAATGATCTATACTTTTTTAAAAAATACTAATAATAAATTCTTATTAAATGCATTTAAGTTAATTCCTTCTATATCATTCTTCTTAGGTTCGATAACAAATTAAGGAAGAAGTGAACCACACAAATTACAATGTTCATCAATAATTACCTAAAAAAAGTAAATCATTATGATAACCCCTCTTAGTAAGAGAGTCTTGAACCCAATTGCAGTTCAAAGAACATATGAATAACCCTAATCAAACAAATACATAAGGTTGAGTCATTGTGCTCTCTAATCCTTTGTAGATAAGTAGGAATTGGAATTAGAAAGCAAAGTAAGAGTGATAAATTCAATGGTAGATAGTGAAATGGGCAAACTATGTTCATGGAAATGGCAAAAACACTAAGACTGGACCCTAGTTAATTTCTTGAAAAGTAGTCTTAATTAATCTTTTATTGCTTGTAAAATACATTTTCACAAAGTTAAATATTTTTTATCCTTCCTACCAATTTACAAACAATCCTTGGTTCCAAATACTTTGAGATGGCAATATTCCATCCTTAAATCTATCACTATTCTTTAATTATTTTTAAAGGTAATTTGAGACAAAACTAGAGATGAAAAATTCTATTTCTAGTTTCAATTAAACTGGTCTAAGATAGATTAGTCAAAAATATTTTGTCTCTAATTTATAGCTCATTTTTAAAAAAATGTTAGAGATGAAATTAGAGATAGAAAATTTTGAGACATAACAATTCTATCTCTAAATCCATCCACAACCTCAATTGTATTATCCCAAAAAAACTTTCTACTTGAGATAGATTTAGAGATGACAATTTCTGTATCTAAATTTTCACAATTAATATTTTTTGAATCTTAATTATTGTAACCAATTAGGGATGGTTTCATTCTAAACAATTTTTTTTGTATCGAAAATTTGTTTTTTTTTCTTATTTAAAATTACACATTTTAGAGATAGAATTGAGACAAATTTGTCATGAATGAAAGATGGAAATTTTTTCATCTCTAATTTCTGCATCTAATTCCAAGTTTGCTTGTAGTGAATTTGAATGGAGAATTTGTACTGAAATATTTGGCTTTATTGAGTTATTTTCTAGGCATAGAGTTCAAATAACTCTAGGATGTAAAGAACTCCTATTTCAGAATAAATACATTGCTGACATGCTAACCAAAGTAAATATGGAAAAGGCTAAACGCTTGATCCCACCCATGACTTTTGGTTTGGAGCTGTCCAAATAAGGGAATAATGCAATGCAAGATCTCCAACTTTACAGATTAGTAGTAGGAACCCTACAATATGCCGCCATCACAAGGCCAGAAATTTCATGTAGTGTGTAAACAAGGATTGGCAATTTATGCAGCAGCCATTAGAGGAAGATTAGAAAGCAGATAAAAGAATATTGAGGTATCTCAATGGAACATTGTCCTTTGGCTTGACAATGACTGAATCCAATGATCTCGATGATAGAATGTCCATGTTAGGCTCTTGCATCTACTTGGGGGATAATTTTACTTCATGGGCCTCCAAGAACAAAGGATGGTAGCTAGATTAAGTACAGAAGCAAATTACAGGAGTTTGGCTAATACAGCAGCTGAAGTACCTTGGATATAGACTTTATTGCAAAACAAAAGCTAAAGCATGTACTAAAGTACCTACAATCTATTGGGCAATTTAGACACGGAATTATCACACAACCCAGTTATGCACAATAGAACAAAATATATGGAGCTAGATCTATTCTTTGTCAGAGAAAAGGTTTTAAAGAAAAAAATAACAGTGTGCCATGTACCTTCTTTGCATCATATTGCAAATATATTAACAAAACCTCTTTCAATTACTAGATTCAATTACTTGAGGGGTAAACTTAGAGTGAATGATATGGAATGGCATTCTACGTATCAAAGCGACTGAGTTTACTGGGACATGCTAAGAGAAATAGTTAGTCATCCTAGCTATAACTAAGTTAGCTAAGCAAAGATGTTAAATACAACTAAGATTTTGTTGTGTAAGATTAGTAAATTAGTTAGTTGTATGACTCCATAAATACGGCACAACACATGGATGCAGTAATAAGTCTTTTATAATGCAATTCCTTTTCTACTGATCGCACTTCCTTCTTTCGTTCAGCATCTTTATTAGGAGCAAAGGGAAATGAGCAGAGTGTATTTCAGGGAGCACAATGAGTGTGATGTGTGAAAGTCCGTGAGGAAGGTGAAGACATTCCTTCTATATCTTTGGCTAATTTTATAAGGGTATTTTGGTAAACTCAACAAGTCTGGGCAAGTCCACCTTGGTGCTAAATGTCCAACATATGCAAAAGCTCCTAGAATCAAGAAATTCGATTGAGTCAATTGGGTTTGCTAGTCAGTTGATCAAGAAAAATGACTCAACGAGATTAAGGGTAGGATTAACTTCTGAGGCTCTAACAGAAGACATGAAAAGTGGTCTCTCCATTATCATTATCTGAGTAGGAGGACAAAAACAGGATCACATTGTTCCACTTTCACCTAATGCAGTAAGAGTTTAAAAAAGAGGGGGAAAAAACAACGACAACTATACTAAGTGGAGAATGCACTTTTGCATTTCTTTCTATATTGTTTTGCCTCCTATAATTATTTTACACAACAGTAGAAGCAAGAAGATATATAACGAGCTCTAATTCTCTTTTATTAAATGCTTATCATAAATACTTTTCTTTTATCCTTGACTTGGTCCCTCTTGACCTAAAAGCAACACTGAACTTTACATAAAGACGTTAGGTAGAGTAGCTTTTTTGCCTTTTTTCTTTTTTCTTTTTCTTTATTTTTGGGTAAAATAAAGAAAATTAAAAAGAAGAAGAAGAAAAGGTTGGTGGAATCAAAGTGAAGACTTTGTCCGTAGACTTGGAATTCGTCTCATTTTAATTTGCCAAATTTGTGAACCTTGACCTCAAATTTCCAAGTCGTCTTTTGCTGGAAATCCAATATCTTTAACCCTATCTTTATTTTTTTACTGAAAGCATTAAGCCTACAAATTAATTCATTCTAGATTAAAATAAAGCCCAGTGGTACCTTCTATATAAGTATAGATAAAAACTTTATAGAAGAAAACTTTTGAACTTATTTTTGCACAGAAAAAGAGGAGGAGAGAGAAGACTCCTTAACAGTCAACCTACTTCTTAAGGGGTATGTTATTGTTCAAAAAGAAACTCCTTTTCTTTTCACTTTGAAAAAGAAAGGCACTATACAATTAGTATTTCATTGTGGTTTATGAATTATGTTTATATGAAATTTCCATTTAAGATTGAATTTTTTTTTCATGGTTAAATAAATTTTAAAAATATTGCTTCAATAATTTAATTCATTGATTAAATTATAAATTAATGAATGTAAAAATTTTGAAATACACCTAGCTATTAAAAAAATTCAACATATGAGATGCAAACTCTTTTTTAAAAAAATCATCAAAAGATGAAAAGACATAAAGGAAAAAAAAAGGCCAATCCATGAACTAAATTATATTAAATTAATTAAAGAGACAATAGGAGACATAATACCGCGTTAAAGAATGAACAAAAAGTAGGACTCCTAAATTATTAGCTTTGAAAGTTGCTTCATATTTGATTTAATTAAACCCCAACAAATACGTGTGGAAATTCTCTTATGTTTATGAACCTATTATATGAAAGAAAAAATAACACAATGGGTGAAGGTTAGTGAAATTCACCTATGCAAGCTCTATATACAATATATTGCTATCTCTTTCATATAAAGTATTATTAAACATAAGAGAATTTGGACTCAACAGACACTAATTTGAATTCTCTACCAAATGTAAAGTTGGCACGAGCTGTCAATCCCATTTGAATTGTTTAAATTTAATTTAGACAGTTTATATTTATTTTTTTTTGACTTTTTATTTTTAAAAATAAAAAATAAAAGTAATTTTTAGTTACTAATTTAAAAAATGATGGTTAAGATTAAGAAATAAAAAAATTTAAATCTAAACCAGTTAAATTAAATTTAAATAACTCAAATAAAATGAACATAAATTTGCGTTGAGCAGTTGAACGCAAACGCTCTTCACTTTTCTCATTTTTCACAGGTTCCGTGAGAAACATGTTTGACAGTTGAAGATTTATTGGTCTAAAGCCATATCTTTCTCCTCTCTTTTCTTTGTAAGATATTTACTTAGGGGAATAGAGAAAGGGCAAGACGTAAAGGATATACAAAATTTAAGATATCAATATTATCTCAATTCTAAACACAAAGGTAGTGTATCACACGAATTATTCATTTCTGGACAGGGTTTATCTTTCAAATATGATTAGGATGTAAAACACAGTTAATAACTTGTTGGGTCATTCTCACAAAAGTTGATATTTTATTAGTTTAAAATTTGTTCTATTAGCACATATCTGTACTTTAATTTTGTTAAATCTCAAACAAAAGTTCTCAAATTTCACATAATTTTTAAAATTTCTCTCAATTCTATTGCACAAAACACTTTTAGATTAAGAATTTGGACAATGGTCTGAGAGAAAAAAAAAAAGGAATAAGGGAAGAGTTTGGAAAAATGTGAAACATTTTTAAGAAAAGAAGGGCTAAAAATTTTGAGATGAAATAGAGAGAAATTTGAGGAATTGAGAATGTTAGCTTGCAGCATTAGAAATTTTAAGATGAACTAAGAGAAATTTGAGGAAATTGATGTTATTTTTTTTATATGAATTCTTATTTTTTTAAAAGATTATTATATTGGAAAAACATTCTTTTACCACACAGCTTAGTGACATTATATTCACTTTTAGGTGACCCAAGTTAATAAAAAATTCAATTTTTATGAGATAACCTTATAATTCAAGTTTTATTGAGCTGATTAATTATAGGTTTACTTTTTAATTTTTTTAAAGTTAAAATTTAACAAAATGTTTATATAAAATAAAACTTAAAGCTATCAAATCTTCCATACTTCACATGTCTCCTGTGTACGGCATAAATAAAGCACAACTCCTTCTATCTTCCAATTCTCTTCTTTGGTTGCCGTGCTCTATCCCAGTGGAATATCATCGAGAGCAGAACCCAAATTATTGGCGTCAACAGCATAGCAAACCAGAAATGCGGATTCCTTGCTCAATTGGGGCCCATTTGGTATTTGGAAGGATTTTATTTTCCTTTTGCACAATATTTATTAGGTTTTTATAATTATTACTTAAAAAATTTTATTTATTATTATTATTATTTTTTAGTAAGGACATAATAATCATTTTTTATCTATTTTATTTATTTTTTTTAATTTTTATTTTTATACCTAACATTACTTATATCAAGTAGTCCCTTAGAATGTGTTGTATCGCTTAATAGAAGCAAAATACAAGAGTTTTATTCTTAGATTGGATAAAAGAAAGGCAACTGTTTGTAGCTGCCAATATACCCTAATGCTTTAGGTAGAATAGTTATTTCCTTTTAATTTAGGGTTTATTTTCTTTTATAACTAAAGATCTATGTCAATTGCTATTTAGTTTCTAAGGATTATGTGTCATTTTTTTTTAATTATATGAGCTTTTAACAACATGAATTGTATTGTTTTGAATGTATAAAAAGAGGAAGTCATAGGTACTCTTGAAGTGTTATATTATTTATATTCTTTTAAATAATAAAATAAAATAAAATAAAATAAAATGGAACTCATTTATTAATAAATTAAAATTTCTTATAATAAATAATAGAGTGCATATTTTATATAATACTCTATTTACATGATAATAGAATAGTAAATGATTAAACGTGAGATCTAATTTATGACTTGGTATTATTTTATTAGTAGATAAGTTTCATTTTATCTTATTTGAACTTTTATCTTTAAAGAAAGTATAAATAATATGACACTTTAAGAGTACCTAAAATGGGTTTAATCTCTTAGGATTATGTAAGGTTTTTTTAGTTATATAGGTTTTGACAATGTGAATTGTATTATTTTGAACATATGAAATGAAAAATTCTCAAGTACTTTTAAAGTGTTAAGTCATTTATATTGTTTTAAATGAAAATTTTAAATAAAATAAAATAGGATTCACTTATTAATAAATTAAAATTTTTTATGATAAATAATAGAGTGTAAATCTTATACAATACTTTATTTATATAATAATATAATAGTAGATAATTAAATGTGAGATCTAATTTATGACTGTATTATTTTATTAGCAGATAAGTCTTATTTTATTTGATTTAAACTTTTTTTTAGAAAAAGTATAAATAATCTGACACTTTTAGAGTATCTAAAATTTTCTTTATATGAAAATATTATATTTGTAAGATTTCCATATACGTGGCCTTATTTTTGAAGATACATTTAAGAGTGAAGAAGAAATCAGAAAAAACATATTAAAGGAAAAGAAAGGAATAAAATATTAAATAATAGTAAAAACTTTATATTAATTTTGAAATGGTAAGTACTAAGAATAACAAACAGATAATTTATGCCATTTCACTTAAGTTTGTTAACAAGTTGGGTCAAAATAAAGTTTCTTTGAGACATTTACGAAAAAATTTTCGATGAACTTTAGTTATGCTCTCAATTTTATTCCTATTCGAATTTCTTGAACTTTCTACTAGCAAATAAATCATTTCAACTATAACTTACAGGAAGCTGTCTCTTGGCCCCCAAGCCAAATAGGCTTTGGGTCCATATAGGATTAGGTACGTTTAGAAAATAATAATAATAATAATAATAATAATAGAAGAAAGAAGGGAAAAAAATGGGTAATCTAAGGAAAGTTTTACCTTTTAAAGTGGATCTGTGAACTAAATTTTTTGAGAAATATGAGTTTTCAAAAAATCACCTAAAAAGTGTATAGATTAAGTATTTTTTAATGGCTTATCTAAAACTTTTTTAAAATAATTAGTTTCATGTAACTCTTTTAATCTATTTATTTAAAAATATCCCGAAATTTACATATTGAAAATTTGAAATAAACATACTAATTAAGCACACAATGAAAAAAAACGTTATTTTTCTCCAATTCTTTTATCGAAACTTCAAAGAGTTGCAATGCTAATTAAAAAATTATTTTATAAAGTTATTAAAAAATTTCTCGAAATTTGCTTTTTAGCTTAACATGTAAAGACTAAAGAGACATACTAATTTAAGGTCAATATTTCAAATAATAATATCAAAGATTTGATTTATTAGGGTCAACGAGCATTTAAAATATGATTAACATATATTATCAAAAAATTAAATATTAATTTTATTGATTAATTATATAATATATCTCTTTAAAAATTTTAAAATAAATACTTTAAAAAGCTATATTATTCAAATAAATGACGCAAATAGTGATGTAAACGGAGAGATCTCCCGGATCTTCTTTCTCATCCTTCATTGAAGATAATAAAATTTTCTCACATTTATTTTCTACGAAAATGCTAAAATTTTTATATTATATAAAATTTTAATAAATAAAATAAAATATTATAAAATTTTAAATTATTTTTTTTTAAATTTAAAATAATATAAGCTAAAATTTATCTTGGAAAGAAATATATAAGTTTATTACTATACATTATAAACATATAATTATCAATATATATGTATGTACATATTAAATAAATTAAAAATATACTAATAATTTTAATATAGTAAAATCCCATGATCATAATCTCCGATTTTGTCTTCATTATTCTAATTCATATTTGGGATAATTTCCACGAAGATACCACTAGGATAATTTGCCGTTTGCTATGGTATGCCTTCATTCCGTCCAATACAGTAGTAGTTAGGAGCAGAGTGAGGAACACGCTTAGAAAAGCCGAAAAGTCTCTTATTTCCGAGTCATTTTCCCCTACGCGTGTTTGAATAATCCACTGCTCAACAATGAACATTGGGTCAAGCATACAACTCTTTACAAATGGGAGGGTCCCATTTCGGCCATTCTCATTCATTCCTCCTCAACACTACATTGGTGTTCAGCGGAACTGAGCTTGTCAGTGTTCAGAGTCAAAGTCCATGAAAATACTAAATACCAATGGAAAAAATAAAAGGAAAAGCAAGAAAACGAAAGAGAGAAAAGGGTAGCAAAACCCCACTATCCTTCTTTTCTCAATGCCAGAGTCTTCTTCTAAGTCTCCCTGTGCAGTGGCAGACCAGACCACCAGAACCCAACACTTCCCCCTCTTTCCAGCAACTTTCCTTGCACCCAAACACAGTCCGAAACCCCCAAAATCTTCTGCTTACATATTTTTCTACCCTAGCTTTGTTGTTCTTCTCTTCTTGTTCTTTGTTCTATGCCACCTGAAGCCAGATTATAATATACACCCACAACCCCAAAACCCAAAGACTTTGATGAGATTGTGGTGGTGAAGGGTAATCGCTAGCAGACAGCTCAAAAATGGGCAGGTATGGGTACACTGCGTGTTTCCTCTTTGTTTCTCTGTGCTTTTGGTTCTGTCCAATGGTGTTGTGTCAGCTATCCCAGAACCAAACCAACACCATGACCACACTCTCCCAGCTTCTTGATGGAACTGGAGTTACTGGTTTATGGAACATTACCGTGCAGCCAAATCCATGTAAATGGAAGGGAGTCACTTGCGACCCCACCAATTCCTCTATAATCACAATTGTACTATCTGGAAATTCCATCTCTTCTTCCAAATTTCTGCCTTCTCTTTGCCAAATTGAAACTTTGCAGCATCTTGATCTCTCTGTTAACTTCCTCAGCTCAATCCCATATGAGTTCATTGCTGATTGTGGAAAGGTTGAGGGGTTAAAGTTGCTCAATTTTAGTACAAACACCATAAGTGGTTCTTTACCTACTTTTCGTGGTTTTGATGGGTTAGAATCCCTGGATATGTCTTTCAATCGGTTCCAAGGGGAAATTGATTCACAGTTAGCTGGATTAGCGAGCCTCAAGAACTTGAATCTCAGTAATAATTCCTTCAATGGTTCTCTTCCTACCAACCTTGGGAATTCCACGGCTTTGGAGCAGCTTGTGCTAAGTCTTAATCAATTTGAAGGAACAATCCCTGATGAAATCTTGAGTTATAAGAATTTGGCTTGGCTTGATCTTAGAGTAAATAAGCTTTCAGGGTCCATTCCCAACAACATCGGAAATCTATCCAAGTTGCAAATTTTGATTCTTTCCTCTAATAAACTGGGCGGGGAAATCCCAAGTGCACTCTCGAACATCACAACCCTCATCCGTTTCGCAGCCAATGAAAACCAATTTATTGGTTCTGTTCCCAGTGAAATTACAAGATTTCTCAGAAACTTGGATCTTAGTTATAATAACTTGGCTGGGCCTATTCCAGGAGACCTTTTATCACAACCGAATTTGCAGGCTGTGGATTTGTCCTATAATTCGTTATCCGGGCCATTACCTGCAAATGTATCTTCTAGCATAGTCAGGCTGAGATTAGGGGAGAATTCTCTGAATGGGACGATACCTTCAGCAGCTTTTGTAACAGCTCAGAATTTGACGTACATTGAACTCGAAGCCAATAACTTGACGGGCTCAATACCAGCTGAGGTGGGTTCTTGCAAGCGTTTGGCCTTGCTGAACTTGGCTCAGAATCAACTAACTGGGGGATTCCCTGCAGAGCTTGGCAACCTTAGCAATCTTCAAGTCTTGCAGCTTCAAGGGAATAAGCTTTCTGGACAAATCCCTATTGAAGTTTCTCAACTACGGAAGTTATCAACGCTGAATTTGAGCCAGAATTCTCTGAATGGAACCATTCCATCAGCAATGGTCAACTTGATAAAGCTTAGTAAGCTGTATTTACAAACAAACAATCTCACTGGCTCTATTCCCTCATCCATAAGCGGCATGACATCACTTATTGAACTCCAACTTGGGGGAAACCAGCTAAGTGGTTTCATTCCAAAAATGCCATTGAATCTTCAGATTGCTTTGAATCTCAGTAGCAACCTCTTTAGTGGGCCCATACCTAGCACTCTGGATGGTTTGAATAACCTGGAAATCTTGGATCTTTCAAATAACAGATTTTCTGGTGAAATTCCTGATTTTTTGACTAAAATGCAGGCTTTGACACAGTTGGAACTTTCTAATAATCAGTTGTCTGGTGTCATTCCCAATTTTAGTTCTCATGTTAAGGTTGATTCAGGTGGAAATAATTATCTTATAAACAGAACTGCATCTTCCAACATTCCCGCAAAATCTGCAAAGGGAAATTCTGTTGTTGTGGCAGTTCTTGTTGCAATTGCAGCGGCTGTTTTCCTTGTTGGCCTGGTCACTCTGCTGGCTGTATCAATCTCACGACGTTTATACAGGGTAAATGATGAACACTTACAGCCACGTGAAGACCCTCAACTCCCTCAGGTCATCCAAGGTAACTTGTTAACTCCAAATGGAATTCACAGGTCGAACATTGATTTCTCCAAGGCCATGAAAGATGTTGCTGAAACATCAAACATTACTTTGAAAACTAGGTTTTCAACTTACTATAAGACTATTATGCCATCTGGATCAATCTATTTTGTCAAGAAGCTTAACTGGAGCGACAAGCTATTCCCACTGGGCAGTCATGATAAATTTGGTGAAGAGCTAGAGGTCTTGGCAAAATTGAACAATTCAAATGTTATGACTCCTTTAGCTTATGTTCTGTCCACTGACAGTGCTTATATATTGTATGAATTTGTCTCAAATGGCTTCCTTTCTGATGCTCTTCATGGAAGCATGGGAAACTCTTTAGATTGGGCTAGCAGATATAGTATAGCAGTCGGGGTGGCTCAAGGTCTCTCTTTTCTACATGGATTTGCCTCTGGTCCAATACTTCTTCTTGACCTCTCAAGTAAAAGTATAATGCTGAAGTCCCTCAAGGAGCCTCTAGTTGGGGATATCGAACTCTATAAGGTGATTGATCCCTCAAAGAGTACAGGAAGTTTTTCTGCAGTTGCTGGTTCTGTTGGCTATATTCCTCCAGGTCAGAAACTCTTTCACCTTATATTCCAATTAGTCTGTCCTTGATTCGTAGCTTAGCTTTACTTAATGTGGTTTGAATAGTTTCAAACTCCACCTTGTAAGTCCAAAGCTTTTTATAAATTTTTGAACAAAATTATCACTAATTCTCAATAACATAACTGACACAAGTTAGGTAAATTTCTTTAGGCTTTTCATGTTTACTATCAGATTTTCCAATAAAAATCTATTATGTGGACGATCTAAAAATATTGTCCATAACATACTAGTGCCTGGAAATTGCATTTTCTCCCATATTCCCGAAAATTTTTAATTTAATGAGTGATCAAGCTTCTTTATCGTTCAAAACTCCTAAGTATTTTGTTTGGTGGTTGGCAGAGTATGCATACACAATGAGAGTCACAATGGCTGGGAATGTGTACAGCTTTGGAGTAATCCTGCTCGAATTGTTGACAGGAAAGCCTGCAGTGACTGATGGAACTGAACTGGTCAAGTGGGTATTGCGCAACTCGACAAAGCAAGATCACATTCTGGATTTTAATGTCAGTAGAACATCACAGGCTGTCAGAAACCAGATGCTTGCAATTCTTCGGATAGCTCTTCTTTGTGTCAGTACATCCCCTGAAGCAAGACCGAAGATGAAGAGTGTGCTACGGATGCTCCTGAATGCCCGATAAGTTCATATCCTTCGATTTGGATCTTCTGCATTCCTAAAGAAACTGCCCATGTTAATTTTGGGGAGAGAGACAATGAGCATGAGATCCACATTTTTGAAAAGCAAGTTAGGTTTGGTAATAAAGTGATATGACGTGTCTTTTTCTCTCTCTGGAATTAACAATGTGAAGTTTTCCAAAACTGTAGAGAATCCAAACCCCATAAGGATTAAGGGTTGAATTAAATCTACAAAAGATAAGGTGGAATACAGGTTTTCGGTCAGTACTTATATGGTGTTTGTATAAATATGCTTTTTTGGCCATGCAAGTTGTATTAGGCTAGCGGCTGTGTAAAGTGAATCAATTTGCTTATGGTAGAACTCCCTATATATAATGCGTAAAGCTTATTTCTTCGGTTGAAGTTCGTGGACATCTAGCCCTTTGCACATGTTTTTGATTCAATTGCTTTTTTTATTAGCTGTTTTGAATTGATTTCTTACGGTTATGTAAGGATTCCATTAGTATTTTATCTTGGTTCTGTAGTCATAAGTTATTTATAATTTGTTCCATATCCCTATATTGGATTGTTTAGCCATTGCTTTATTTGTTCTGTTGATTATTGATATTGATATTGGTATTGAATAAATATTTTTCTTTTCAAACTTTTCCCTTTGTTTTTTGGGATCTACACTAGTTCTGTTTTTTGACATTTGACGTTATTCACTCGTGAAATCACAAATAAAATATTAACATTTCCCTTATTTTGATGTAAAAAATTGCTTCTTACAGTTATCTATATGCATTGAAGCCAAATGTCACGGTAATCAAACTGCATTAATTTACTTATAACTAACTTTTTAAGCCATAATAAATATTGAATCATCTGTTTTTCCCCATTCAAAACAATTATAATTCCAAACCAACTTTCATGCCTAAACCAATATTGGACATGATTAGAAAACCATGAACAGCGAAACAATATCTAACAAAAACGACATTTTGTTGCTGAAAATCTCATCTAGGTAAAGAAATTAGAACTCAACTTCATTATTAAAAACTCTGATCCTATTCTTCGTAAAACTTTGAGTGTATGGTTTTGGCTCCTGTGTTACCGCATGATTAAAGTAACTATAGCCTGAGGGCAAAAGACCTAAAGCTAGAAACAGACAAGGGCATCTTCACTTTGCTTCCAAGGAAATGCATCATTTGAGGAGAGGAAAGTGGGACTAGAAAGTAAGATCTTTAGGGTCCTCAATAATCTTTGACAGGGTTTGCAAGAATGCCGCAAGATCGGCACCATAGATAACTCGATGATCTGCTGTAACATTGACCTGCATATTTGCAATTCTTTATCTTCAAGCATATAAAAATAAATGAAGTTTGGACCTGAATATTTGCGCTCTTTAAGACAAAATGAAATGTATGGACATGAACCTGCATTTGACTCTTCATGCCAATGCGACCATCCTTGGTAGCTACAACAGTTGGCTCTGATGCTCCGACAGCCATGATTGCTCCCTACCCATTCATTTTGTGAATCGGAGTTTATAAATTCTCAAACTCTTGCAAAAAACCTAGTAGGCAAAATTAATTTGACCCGAAGTAGGAGTACTCACAGTTCCGGGAGGCAGAATAGCATCAAAGCGATCCACGCCAAACATTCCCAGGTTGGAAAGAGTGAAAGTACCTTGAGAAACAAGAACAAGCCGTGAGGTTAAGCAACTATAAAACGACAGACATGAATTCGATCCACTGGTGTACTATCATAAAACTATATATTGCTTCTTTAAAAGGTCCAAATAAAAGAAACCATAAAAGTGAATATATCAGGAACAACTGTACTATCCGTGGAAGTGGGCATTTCACAGTTCAGACAAAATAATGGACCATTGTCCGCATAAGTTCCAGTAATTCCATAAAATTGTAAAGAAAGTGACTTGACTTAAATATACAATAGAAAAGGCACAGCATTTACAAAATATATCAATTGTAGTAGCAAAATGAGAAACTAGAAATCGACACAAAAATGAGTGACAAATTTTGGAGTAGAAGAACTAATTATTAACTTTTAAAGGCTAGAAGAACTGATGAAGGTCTAATGTTCAAATACAGCTTGGTAATGTCCAATTGAAGAAGAAAAAGGTCCCAGAGTCAATAAATTTGCCTCCAGTACACCAACAAATTCAGAACCGAGGCTGACATTTGATGAGATGGAGAGCTAAAAGTTCCAGAAAGTTTCTAAATTGACAGCCAACTTTCCCCTCTCCTGTTAAACTAGTTACTGATCACATATTACCTTTGATGGCCACAGTATACCCTTAACTTCTCTCTATCCATTGAAAGTTTCCCATCCTTTGTCTCGTACTCAGTGAAACCCCAGACAGTCTAGCTGGACTATATATCTAAAGCTCCAGCTTTCCCAAAATCAACCACATAGCCCTCTTAATCAATCTTCTAAACCCAAGTTTATTCTTCCAACCCCAAAACACTCTATCTTCCATTTGTAAACCATTAAGGATACAACTATGGAATATCAGAACCAGCCAAAATGTTGCCGTGCCCAGATGTTCAAATCTGCCCTACATTACTCCAATTAACCCCAAAATATTGCAGCCTGCTACTCAGATAAATACAGTCCTGTTTTTATTTTGTCTTTCAACGAAAAAGTTAAGGCTTCTTAGTCAAAGCAACCTATGTGGAGATTGCTAACCTTCAGATAGGTTAGGGTTAGCATTCCCTCCCCATATCTAAAATATTTTTTAAATCTTTCCCAGGATCTTGTTTTCTTTACTAAATCCATTTTCTGAGAAACCCGTTGTTGAACTTAATGCATCTTATGTATGAAAAACAAAGAAGCTCTTGCCATTTGCTATAATAATAAACTTTAGCTATCCCCTAAATTAATTTTACTTCTAATCCAAGTTTAAGAAGAAGAAGAAGAACAAAAACAACAACAACAACAACAAAGCCAAATTGGTGATAAGAATAATGAGACAGCAAGCAATGAACCTAAATCCTTAACAAAATAAATTGGTGAGAAGGCATCATGTCAATGAACCACAAAGCAGTCATACTACCAGTAAAAGCACCAGTGACTCCCCTGATACAAAACAACCCGACTTTCAAGTTATATATAACAAGTAAATACTTGTATGCCTTTTCCCGCAAACAGATCATAAATGACAAGCAGTGCCTATTTCTAATTTTTTAGGTACTGACAGCTAAATTCATACAAACAAAGTAGTCTCTAATTATATTTTTACTTTACACTAGATACACCAGCATAAAGCCACAGACACTGATGACCCACCATAGGTTTAACCTTAGTTTTACCAAGGATCAATTTTCAAGTTTTACCTCAATTTTCAAACAAGAATATAAAATAAAGAGTAAATTACAGAGATTTCCTTATTAAAATTATACAAACCCTTTTTCTATTTTCAAAATATATACTTTAATCCAATTTTAAATTCTTTTGACTAAAATACCCTTCATGAGAAAAATATGTCAGAGGATATTTTAGTTAAAAAAATATATACTTAGATTAATGGAGGGTATTTTAGTCAAAACAATTTAAAATTAGACTAAAGTGAAGTTTGTGTAATTTTAGTAAAACTCAAGGGAGGTGTGTATAATTTACTCTAAAGTAAAAGCTAAGACATTTATGCCAAAACCTAGCAGTAACAAGCAAGAGAAACAAAAGCTAAAAGTTTCTGATAAAATCAAACACACCAATGTCCATAAAGACATAATTTACTAATGAATTCGTAGTCCACGTATACATATTTTGCATATTTACATAAGCATTTACAAACAACTTTGGTACCTGTGTTGTATTCATGAGGTTGCAACTGCTTGGCCCGTGCCTTGTCAACCAATTCTTTCCACTTTCTTGACAATGAATAGATGTCAACCTAAAATGTACATAAAGAAATACCTCTTTACTATTAGGTGCCATTTTAGACTAGAAGGAAAAAATATCCAAACTGCCCAAAACAGAGTAGCAAAAACCTTATCAGCATCCTGAAGAACTGGTGTAATTAGTCCACCATCTATAGCCACAGCAACTGCAATGTTGATGTTACTGTTATATGTAAAGCTCTTACCATCTCTACAACTGGAGTTTATAACAGGGTGTTTAACCAGTGCAAGTGCTGTAGCCTTGGCAAGTAATGCTGTCATAGTAACTCCCTTTGACTTAATCTGATATATATAAAATTCAATTGGTCACCATATGGAGTTAATAACTTGGACAAAAGTGAAGAAGTCCAGAGCGCTCAGAATAATTTGAAAAATTTAAGATATCCAGTTATAATAGAGGGCATGCTACAGTATTAGAACATAAAGTCATGCATGGCCTGTAATTTTCCTTGTATTTAGCTCATTGGACTAACTTCCAATAAAAAATTTCTGCAAAGAATTCTTTTTCCCCTTTTTGAGTTTAATGAACATCTGATTTCTTGTGTTTGGATCTTTAATGACTAAATTACCCAATCATCAAAAGAACCCAAAAAAACAAAGAAAATTTAATGAATAGTCACTATTCCCTAGAATCTCATTAAGTAAACATTCAAAATAGTAAATTTCTGAAGTCTCAACACCTTCCAGTAATAGAGAGAAAGAAGTATAGGCAATAATTACATGGTGCAGCAAAAACAATATTGTTATCTGGCCATCCACCCTTGTTTTTAGATGGAGAAAATGCCATTAAGTATTGAATATAGAGGTCATTAACATCTTCAGAGAGCAGATATGATATTCATGCAGCATCTAGAACAATCATAACTGGAAATTTAAGAAAATAAAAATAAATAATATTAAACTCAGACATTTAAAAGTCAAAACCTAATCAAACTACAAGGCAACCTCCACAAACAGATTGCGAAGAACACATTTGCAAGTAGATAGTGCACAGATCCTAATAACAGAACAATTTATATTCGTTCATCTTTTTAAAACATTTCCTACAAAAAACGATTTAGTTAATAAAATCAACACGATAATAGTCGCGTTTTGATTGAAATTTTACAGTTAGTACAAAGCATTTAACTTCCACTTTTCCTCCTCCCCATTTTTTTGGCAGGTGTTGATAGCTAAAAGCACCGATGCTTTTACAAAATGCAGAGCCAGATGGCAGAGTTAGAAGCTATTCAGAACATTCCAAACAATCTAAAAATAATAATAATCAACCATCAATTGCAACATTGCAGAACACAACTAAAATAATCATCATTATTTGATCGATATAGTCGACTACTGTAAAAATCATGAAAACCACATTTCTCTACTTTTCTCTAAGATCTTACCTTCTTGTATAAAGCATCAAGTGCATCTGTAGGGACGGTGTAGCCAACTCTGAAAGTCGGAACCGCTAGACTCTCAACCATGTTTCTACTCACAGCACTCTGCATTGCTGTAAAAGGCACAACTGGCCCCAACTCAATTCCCGCACTCTTCCCTGCGGCAGCATCAGCACCCCTTGGGGAACCGACGGCAGCAGCAGAAGCCGCTGTGGCGGCGGCGGCTTCAACATCTTTGGCTACAATCCTTCCCAATGGCCCAGTGCCCACGATTCTCCCCAACTCCACTTTCAACTCCTTCGCCAGCTTCTTAGCATAAGGGGACGCCACGATCCTCTTCCCTCCCTCCGACGCGGGATGGGTCGACGCAACAACCACACTCGGACCAGCTTTCGCCGCAGAACTGGGTCCCACATTATCGGGAATTCTCTCCGATTGCTGCTCCGGAGAAGGCGGAGTTAGCTCAGCGGCAGGAGGAGGAGGAGGAGGTGAAGACGAAGAGGAAGATGAGGAGTTAGCTTTGGACTTTGCTTGGTCAATTTCATCCTCCCTCTCTGCCAATAGCGCAATAGGAGACCCAACAGCCGCAACCCCACCTTCCTCCACCATGATTGCCGCCAAATACCCATCGTAGAAGGTCTCCACGTCCATGTCGGCCTTATCAGACTCGACCACCACTACACTGTCGCCTTTGGAGAGCTTATCGCCTTCAGACTTGACCCATGAAACGATCTTGCCTTCGGTCATCGTGGAGCTCAGCGCCGGCATGAATATCTCCCGGATCTTGGCCTGAATCTGGGTTCCTCTCCGGTTACCGGCAGCAGCACGAAATGACGGCCGAAAAATGGGTTTCCGGCGAAGGGCGGAGGAAGAAGGCAGAAAGGAAGTATTGAGAAGATGAGCCATTGAACAATGTAGGAATGGATTCAGAAAGAGAAGAAACGAGAGGTGGATTGGAAACGAGAGAGTAGAAGATGAAGAAAGAGGAAGAGACTCAAAGAGAGTGTGATTAGAGAAGAGGAGTTTAGGCTTTGGGTTATTCACTTATCACGGTTTTTCTCGTTATCATCGAAAGAAGGCGGAAGTTTCAACCATCCCACTGGCGAATGAAATGCGAGTTGGTTTTGTTCGGTGTTAACTGAGGGGAGAAGGGAGAGGAGGGTAGAGTGAGGAGGAGAGATTATTACTTTTGAGGGGAGGAGGGGAGTTAATTATATTTAAATAAATTTATTTTTTATATTATATATTAATATTTTTAAAAAAATTATATTTTTTTATTTTTATTTTTAATTAAAAAATATTTTAATTTTTATTAAATATTAATATATTAAAATATTAAGAAATAATAAAATAAATTATAATATAAACATATTTCTCTCCTCTTTTCCAAAATTTCTTAATTTAGAAGAGAGAAAAATTTGCCTTTTTTCTCTTTTTCTCCTCAATTTTATTTAACCAAACACATCTTATTCCATCTCTTTCCCTCTCTTTCTCTCCAAAAACCCTCAAGTAAGCGGAACCAAAAGGGATTGGGGTGGCTTGTTACTATAAACTATTCAAGACCAATGTGTAGTCTATAATTTTTAGAAAATAATTTTTTAAATTTTTATATTTAATAACATATATTCTATAACTTTTAAAAGATGTATATTATAACAATTATATAAATTAATTTTTTGATTTGTGTTATTGGAACTCATAGATTAAAGATCTATTAGGTTATATATTAAGTATGGAAGATATAAATGAATGAGAATTATTTTCTTTTTCTCCTCTCAAATTTCTCTCTTGCTTTTATTATATTTTTAAAATTTTTATTAGTTTTATAATACATTATTCACACAAGTTTTTAGTAAATTGGTATAAGTCATCCATTTTTAGAGTTTTCTATTCATCACATGAAGATATAAAAAAATTTTGTTCTTATTTTTTATGATATATAATTTCAATAGTTTTGTATCATCTATACATTCAAAGTATATTCATATTTATAATATGATTATTAATTTGATATTGACAAATTCCTAAAAAACCAAAAGGTTAAATATGATTAAATATTTAGCAACTATATCACTTTTAGCATCACTTCTGATTTTTATTATTTTATAATTGATTATTTTATTGTCTAAATAAATAGTATATGTGTATATATATATATATATATATATTTCATTGCATATTTGATAAATTGATGGGTATAAAAAATTATTTTTATTATAACCCTGAAAGATAATAATTTATGTTTTTTATACCACTAAAGAACTTTATGACTTATGCATAAGTGGATAAACATTTATAGTATATATACAAATTAATCGTCAAAGATCACTAATAACTTGTCATGATTATGAAAATGACATAAAATAATGACCAATTATTAGAATATGGTTAGAAGTTGTAGGAACAAATGGCTATAAATTTAAAAATGCAAAAAGTGATATGAAGTCTTAAAATCATAAGATGTCATATTGTATTAGTAACATATTTTGTTGTGGTAATTTATATATAAATTTTATGATTTTAAGAGAGAAGACCAATTACAATTTTTCTTCTCACATACATGGGTGTCCTTTATTATGATGAATATATACATATATATTACAAGTATTTAATGTTGAGTTTAATATATTGTTATCAACATTAAAAATACTTTAAACAAAAAAAATCATTTTTTTAACAAAATGTATAAAGTGTTTGTTGGATAAAAATATTTTATAATGAACCTATAGTCCTTAGAATAATTTGAAGGGAAAACATATATATTAAAAATTATGATTTTTACAAATAAGATATATATATATATATATATGAAAATATAATATGTGTTAGCTCTTGAAAAATTATATATAAGAAAGTATGATTTAGTTCTTAAAGAACCACTTAATCTTTTCGATTATCTTTTTTTATGTGGGTCTCTCTCATCTCCCTTTATGTTTTTTAATAGATGAAAATTATCACATTCTTTATTATAATTATATGGTAATAATTAGTAGATTTCTTCGAGAATCATGATGAAATAATTGGGGATAATACTAATAATAATATTTGAAGTTATGTTTTTTTTTGGGTGTGTTTTCTTGAATATAATTTTCATATATTTTGTGTATAAGTGCAACATCTCTTATAATAAATTTTGTTTTTGTTTTAATAAAGAATATGGATATTCCTCATTCTTTAGTTGGATATAAGATCCATATATCTTGCATATAGTGCCACATCACATACCATACTCAAAGATTAAAAAATTTTTTTTTTTCTCATTTGATAATAAGTGATATCAATATCAATATTATATTAAGTAATACAAAATAATTAAAAACTCTAGAAAAGCTACTATATTATTACTTGGAGGAATGAAGTTTATTATTAATGACACATTATTTCTACCAAGTCTTAAAGAAATTTATTGAGTTTAAAAAATAACTATAGTAATGGATATCATATTGAGACTATAAATGAAAAAAATATTGAATATTTACATATCATAGCTACTATATTAAGGAAGAAATATATATTTTGAGAAACCACCTACCTAGTATTCTAGTCTATACTATAAAAATATTTCGTACAATTCAAACACTTGTTATAGTAAACTAGAAATTTATTTATTCAAATATGTTTATTATTTGGTATGATTGACTAAGTTATCTTGAATCAATTATGATGTAAAAAATTATTAAAAATTTGTATAGACATCCATTGAAGAACTAAAAGATTCTTCAATTTAAGGAATTCTCCTCTGTTGCCATTCTTAAGATAAATTAATTACTAAATCATCACCAGTTAAAGTTGAAATTAAGTCCATTGCATTTTTTGGAATGTATCCAAAGAGATATATGTGGGGCCATTCATCTAGCATGTGAACCATTTGAATGCTATATGGTTTTGATAGATGCATTTACAACATATATATTTATTATTAACTCACAATCTAGCATTTGCAAGATTGCTTGCTTAAGTAATTCAATTGAGAGTACAATTTCTAGATTATGCAATTAAGACAATTCATCTTAACAATGCTAATAAGTTTACATTTTAGGTTTTTAATGATTAATATATGTCTATTGGAATAATAGTTAAAAAGCTTGTTACTTATATTCATACAAAATGATTTAGTAAAATCATTCATTAAATGTCTCAGATTAATGGTAAACCAATGCTTATGAGAACAAAAATTTCCATTTCAACTTAGGGATATTCGATTTTGTATGTAGTAGTACTTATATGCATCAAGTTAATAGGTTATTATAAAATTCTCCCATTACAATTAGCTTTTAATTAAGAGCCAAATATTTCCTATCTTAGAATTTTTAGATATATGGTATGTGTTTCAATTACTATACCACAATGAACAAAGATGGGTTATTAAAGAAGGTTAAAAATCTATGTTGGTTATAAGTCATTTTTTTTATGACATGATTTGTATAAATCCTTATATGAATTAAAATAATTTAGGCATGAGTGATATAATCATTTTAGCAAATATGTTTTAAAAGAAGTTATAAAAATGATCTAATTTGCCCAAGAATATTTGGATAAGAGTTTGCCATAATTACTATATATATTGATGATTTAAATATTATTGGAACTCCTAAAAAGTTTAAAAAAGAAGTTAATTATTTAAAGAAAGAATTTAAGATAAAAAATCTTAGAAAAAAAAGTTTTGTCTTAGCCTACACATTGAATACTTAATAAATGAAATTTTTGTTCATCACTTAATTTATACTAAAAAGATCTCAAAGGAATTCTATATAGATAAAGTACATCCACTAATTAATGGTTGTAAAATCACTAGATATGAATAAAAGACTCTTTTCATCTTTGAGAGAATGATGAAAAACTTTTTAGTTTTGAAGTACCATATTTTAATGTATCTTGCTCATAATACACAACTTAATATTATATTCATTACAAGTTTCTTAGCAAGATTTAATTCTTTTCCAATAAAAAGACATTAGAATGGAGTTAAGTATTTATTGTGTATCTCCAAGCGATTATTAACATAAGATTATTTTATTCAACTAAATCTAGATTACAATTAATTAGCTATATAGATACAGATACTTATCTAATCCACATAAAAGCTCAATCTCAATTAGGTTATTTATTTAAATGTGGGTGTGCAACTATATCATAATATTCTACAAAACAAACTTTAGCTGTTACTTCATCAAATTGTGTAGAAATAATTGCAATGCATAAGGCAAGTTGAGAGTATGTTTGGCCAAGGCTAATGACCTAACATATCCCGAATATGTGTGGTTTGCCTTTAGAAAAAATATTTCAATAATACTGTACGAAGATAACGCAATATGTATAGCTTAGCTAAGAGGAAGGTACATTAAAGGAGATAGGACAAAATATATTTTACCAAAATTCTTCTTCATTCATGATCGTTAAAAGAATGGTGATATAAATGTTCAACATATTCATTCATATGATAATTTGACAGATTTGTTCACTAGAATATTACTAACTACCACATTTGAGAATTTAGTGTATGGTATTATGATGCATCGATTCAAAGACATAAGGTGACATTGTCATTAGGGGGAGTAAGAGATCCACTATACTACTTTTCCCTTAACTAAGGTTTTGTCTTACTAGATTTTCTTAGTAAAGTTTCTAATGACTTACAATTGGTATTATAAATATTATGTACTCTTTTTTCTTCATTAGGTTTTTAATCCACAGGGTTTTTCTTAGTGAGATTTTAATAAGACACAATATTTGTTCATGGACATCCAATGAGGAGTGTTATAAGTGATATTATTATATGGATGTTTATAAACCCCAAAGAATGACTCTCTAGGATCTCTTCTCATATTTAATGGCATATACCCTATACCTTTCTAAGGATTTATATTATACGATTATATAGATTAATTTTCTTATAACTCATAGATCTATCTTCATGATTGAAGGCTTATAAATAGAGGCTATGTACTAAATATGAAGGATTCAAGTGCATGAAAATTATCTTCTCTTTGGTACTTTCAATTTTATCCCTTGCACTTGGTATATTTCTTATATTTTCATTAGTTTTATAACACTAGGCCTTTTTTTTTTGGGGTTCCTAAAAGACTTTGGAAGATGTAACACTTTTCTGTCACTTAACTTAAAATTATTAGAGATCTATTTTTATGCACCTTAACTTAAAATTTCATTCTTTCTTTTCTTTTAAGGAAAACTTACTCACGTCATACTAAAATTTTCTAACCTTAATAGTAATTACTCATTACAAATAATTCCACCTAAATTATTTGAATAATATTTGATAAACAAAGATGCAACAATGGTACTTACATAATTTTTACTATTAATATGAATTGCATTACACGAAACTATCAAATGTGTAATATTCTCAACATGATCCTACTTTTTATTGTAAGGTATTTATTGCTCTTTAGATGACATTTAGTATTTGGGTATGTTAATTTTTTTTGGGTGTATTTTGAGACTTATTTATAAGAAATTTGAGTTTGACATATATAAAAAATAACATCTTTATATTATTTAAGACAAATACAATACATAAATTTTAAATTTTTTACATTCATTATATCTAAGCATCTTATACATAAATTTTTAGACACTTGAGAAAATAAAATTTCTACATACAAACATTTGTTATAGGCATATTCATTTCTTAAAATGAGTGTGACATTTTCTTAAGGTCATGATACTAAAATCATTGGACTTATGAAGCTATCATGTGTGAGGGGAATTCATACAAGATCACTTAAATAGGACTTTGCATAATTTTTCATTGCAAGTGCTCTCAAAATCCCTAAGAGGAAATAGTCACTCTTTTACTTTTTCTATGTGTTTGGTGGTCCATGTAGACAAGTTGCTATTTGTTTACTTTTTTATTCCTTATCTTAGGAAGAGATAAAATAACCTATAACCAACCTCTTTAAATTTTAAATTCAAGTACAAAATTAATTATCAAATAATTAGTTAATTAATTCAATCAATTAATTAACTAGTTGGTGTGGGTTTTTAATATTAGGATAACTCATCACAGGCAACTTATAATCTAACATCTTCCACTTATATGTGATGGCATAAATTTACATAGTGTTTTCCATGAAAAAGGAAAATTCCTATATCTTTCCTCTTGCACATGATGGTTGATGAAAGGGAGATTTCCATAAGTAATAAGATGATTGAATCTTAGCACTCCATAACAAAATGGAATTGCAAAGTAAAGAAATAAGACTTTACTTAAAATGGTTAGATTCATAATAGTGTAGATGAATCTTCCTATATTATATTGAATAGACACATTAATGACTATAGCTTTTACACTTAACAGAGTGTCTTCTAAATCTACTAACTCTATAATTTGTTTGCATGCATGTGTGGACACAAAATGGCTTGTTCTATTGATTCAAAAAGATCATATTTGTTGAAGATTATAATACTAGGGCTGACAAATTGAAATTTGATACATGAGGTAATGTAGGATTTAAAACAAGAATTGAATGAAATTACATGTGTGTGGGAATAGGTTATCCTATATCATAGTAATTCCCCAATGCTCTTTTAAGTCCTTCTAGATTATGCATATCTAGGTAATGCCTATGCTATTTCCTACCTAAATATTGGAAATTGTGTTCCTTCGTTTTGCCAAATTAAGGATGGCATAGAAAATGTAGGACCTTAATGATTTGCTAGATGTCCATCATTGCTAGCAAGTTACCTTATACTTAATTTCGTTTTTAAGTCAAATCCTAAGATAGGGACTTCTTATAAGAATGCCTATTTCTTAACTTTTCCATATCAGTTTTGCCAAGACTCTTCTTTTCTTGCATGATTTGCGCTAAACTTCTTTAGAGCTTGCTCTTATTCATTCATAGACCCTGTTGTATTGTACCAAACTTCTTGATTGAATTTACATACCTATCCATCTTCTTAACTACCTTTTTCATCTACTTAACTATAGTGGTAATATTTCTAAGCTCATTCTCCCACATTAAATGCATTATAATGATACTATTATATGACTGTTACTTTAGTGTGAAAATTCCATACTACCTATTTATTATTTTTGCCCTTCCTATAATAGTGGAGAAAATGTTAGGTCAATTAGGCCTACATGCTCGGTAGTGTTTTGAAATACTAATTAATTATATCTTGAGTGTATGATGGGTTTGAGCAAGACTATGTCTTGACACCTAACTCTTGTGTTAGGGCTTTGAAACAAGTAGGTTAGCTAGGACATTGGCTGTAAATTGCACCTTTATCTTAAACTGTGCTTAATTATTTATGTAGGGTAAATAGTCAATCAAAATTGGGGGATTGAATTTCTAAAGTAGGGGAGAATTTAATGCCTACTAAAATTAAGAACTTAAATAATTATGATTTAAAGTAATAATCATTTAAGTAAAAGAATAATCTAAAGTAACAAATTTGAAAATTTAAAGACAATTAAGAATTCACTAGGTATATGATAAGAAATTAAGAAAAGTAAAACTAACCATTAATTCTAACACAACCTAGTGGTTACTACTTGCATTGCATTCCAAGGGACATAAGTTCACATCTAAGGTTAGCCACTTTTGCTATTTTATTTCTTTTTCATGTGCTTTAGGTGTTACCAAAGGGGGACCAAGCTATAATTCTCAATTTTTATTCTTCAGCCATTCATTCTTTCATAATTACTCTTTGATCCCTTGGATTTTCTTCTTGCAAAACATGCATCAATTTCTAGCCTTATGACTATAAAATCATCCTTTTCTTATAAGTTTTATGCTCTATTTCTTCTACTCTAAACCTCTCAAAGCTTCTCTCCTTGCTGCCCTTACCTTTCTATTGCATTAGGATCCTTGGTGCTAGGCACGTGCTATGTGAGAAGTTTGAAATTCAAAATCCATTTAGCTTCTTCATCCTTTTTTGCTTTGCTTCTTGCCATTTTGCTCCTTTCTTAGTGTGAAGCTTTGGTCTTCTCTTGTGAGTTTTTATTGTCCAACTTTAAAGTTTTTCCATATAAGCTTCTCTTTTATTTGTCTAACAACTAATTTGTTCAGTTTCTCATGACCCTTGATTCTAAAATTTCTATGATTTCTTCCTCAAAATCCATGTTGTTTTCCCTATGGTTTTGACGTTGCTCTTCCTATGAGTAGCTTTGACTTTCTCTTTGTTGTTGGTCTATTTTCCCAACCAAATCAAACTAGGTAGAAACTCCTCACTAGAATGTTGTTTTAAAAAATAAAATTCTACTAAGTTATGGAATTTCTTATGGCTTATTTTCTTCTCATTTGTTGTTATTTCTTTTCGGTTGCAACATTTATCTCAGGTTTTGGTATACTAATTGTGGGCTACCTTAGGTCTCTTGTAGATGGTGGTAACTTAGACAATTACAAGATAAGACTTTACAAATTTGAAATCTTAATTGAAGACCATGAGGTTGTTAACAATAAGACATATGGGTGTCGGGTGAGATGTCAAATTTTATTACTTTATAAGATTCCTAACATCTTAAGGTAGTTTTTGTAACACCATAATATTTCTAACCTTACCTTCCACTAGTGGGCTTTATACATGTTGCATTAAGAAAATTGATAAAAGCAATGCAAATAAATACATTGCGTAGGGCTTTAAAATCTTTTCTTTGATATTTCGTGGACCCTGTGAATTTTCAAACATCATTCCCTACTCATAATCCATCTATACAAGTCATAAATATCATAAAACATTTCATTCAATTTAGATTTGGAGCCTCATATATCAGAAAATGCATGCTTGTTTTCAGGCTTAAACTTCAATTTTTTGATATAGATTTTGGAAATTCATAATTAAATCTAAAAAAATCAAAATCTAACAAACCATAGCTTTCTAGAAAGCCTTATGCTAAAAATACTTCCAGGCCATAAAAACATTATTTTGACCATGTTTTACAATAGAAAAGCATTGCAGGTCCAGTTATCCTAAAAATCTGATATAGTTTACTCATATAGATTTCAAAAATTCATAAGTAATTCCACAAAAATCCAAATTGAGTAAACTATACAATATGAAAATATACAGATGTCTATGTTAATCAAAAAATAGCTCTAGGCTCATAAAATGACA
The DNA here is from genome assembly GCA_026724425.1 of Erythrophleum ivorense. Classification (NCBI taxonomy): domain Eukaryota; kingdom Viridiplantae; phylum Streptophyta; class Magnoliopsida; order Fabales; family Fabaceae; genus Erythrophleum; species Erythrophleum ivorense. The sequence continues at coordinate 35,027,626 of JAIUCV010000008.1, forward strand.
ATAAGCTAAACAAAATTGATGGAACAATACTAAGAGTCCTATTGCATTACTGATAGTAAGTTCTAACTTCAAAAATTTATATATCTCTTAATATAGATCTAAATTGAGTGATATTTATGGCTACAGGAAGCTTATAAGGTCTAGTTTCTACCTATAAAATTTCAAATTAATCAGACCTCATTTGGACCACAAATGACGGAAGAGAAAAAACTGACCATATGAACAGTACAAATGCCAAATCTAAGAAATTTTTCAACTTTAGAAATTCATAATTTATTCTCTAGAGCTCAGAATAATACGGTTCTTAGCTCTACAAAAATCTCTAGATATGACTTAGATTCATGCCATATTTCATGAGAAAATTACTCCATTTGGTCAGTTTGTGACATAGGGTACCAAAAAGAGCTTTTTAAGCACTAAAAAGGGTCAAAATGGAACCAAATGCTTTCTTACCATAGCAATGACCTTTTGAGTACATGGAAAAGAATCAAAATAGACCTTTAAATATGTCTAAAGGGTCTAAAAACCCATATCTCACAAACTCACTACCCCACTTGTTAATATACATAAGAGTCTAACATTCCCATTCTTGCATTTTAACGTCAAAACCATGTCATATCATTCAAATGCTATTCACTCTCACATATACATCATATATCCATATAATTACACATGTTCAAAAGGTTATATATCATATACATCATGGTATTACATCGTTTGACATCATTATGGTTACAATAAGAATAATAACAACTCCATTGTCAATCTCCGTGCTTCTATGTGTGGCTCTTATTTCCTTGCTCACTTGATCCACTTAGGCATGTTAAGTAATGGGGAGGAAAGAGTGAGATTCTAAGAATCCCTATAGCTCTTCTCCCTTTCAAAAACACATAATAGATACATATTTAAGTCTAAAAATGCATGCATGGCTATCTTGAAACTTAGAAATATACATAGAACATTTCTTGCATTCAAAAAGCCATATATATCATTTATAAACTTGCCAAGACAATAGTTTAGTCTCATCCATTTTCTTTGGGACTTTTGGATATGTTTCACCTACTTTTGAGGGACTTTTGACTAAGCCTCACTCTTTCTAGAGGCTTTTGGCTTTGTCTCACTTACTCTTTAGGACTTTTGGCTTATCCTTACCCTAGCTAAGGGACTTTTGATTTCACCAAGCTCATACAAGTCAAAACATGTTCATAAAATCTCATTCAAGTACATAAATCAAACATCATGGTACCATGGCATATACATACTTGCTAAAAACATTTTTCATAGCTTAAACATATACACATGCATTCAAAGACAAGAAACACTTAAGCATGCATAAGGAAAAAAAGAGAGAGCTACCTTGTACACAAGAACACACTTTTCTCTTTGTAATTTCTTCTTCTCCCTGGGCCAAACACGTATAAGGAGGTGGAGCTTGATTCCTTTGTCCTAAACACATGAAATGGGATCCAATTACACTCTTGGAATATTTACTAAAGCCACACACACTTTAGAATAGTCTTGGCACTCATAATGTGCAATTATGGTTCCATAAGGCACCTAATGAAACAAACTTAAGAATTTATGATCTTGGCTCCATTCTCTCCCTTACTTTATGACTCTTGACTCCATTTAGACTCTTTAGAGCCATCACACATTTAATTTAAGGAGCCTATCTATGTGTTGCTTCATTATATTATAATATGGAACCTATACCTCCATCATACTTTCTAGGCTCTCTAGACTTTTTCCAAGGCTTCCTCTCATACTCTCCCCTCATATATGATGCAATTCTAAGCTTGGAAGAAGTTAAAATACTCCTTAGGTGCTTCAACCCTCTTAGGCTGAGATAATGCTCTTATTGGCACTAGTGGAAGTGATTTTGTTTTCCTTGATGGGAGATGCATGTGGTAAGATCCTTAGGGATCTTAGGAGCTCATACAAATACTCACTTAGGCTTAGAAACTCTTGGATAAAATTAGATTTTAGCCTAAGTTCTTGAATCCCTAACCTTACTATCTTGTATTTCATTGACTCTTTCTTTATTCTCTTTACATATTCTTCATTCTCACACTTTAATTCCTAAGATTCACCTTCAATTGAGGTCAAATTTTACTTCCTTTTAGTGGTTCTCTATAAGGCCCAAAATCATCTCTCAAGAAGTAAGGAGAAGAAAGCATGGAAAGTTAGAATATCTACCTTAGTTCAAGCCCTTTTCCAAGAATCTTCTCCTTTGCTTTGGCCTCTCCCTTGAATTTTGAACTCCTCTCCTTTAGACATGGCTCAAAATAGAACCAAACACTTCAATAAATCCATGGAAAGAAAGGTGGGAAGGAGGGGAACCAAGTTACCAAGGGAAGAACCATGAAAAATCACTAATTTCCTTACCTTTTCTTTGAATCTTTCTTCCCCTTTTTCTCCTCCCATGGTGCACCGTCCTCAACAGCACTTTTCTTTATTTTTAACCAACCAGTCAAGAGGTGGGGGAGAGTTCTGGACATTTTTAAGGAGCACCAAATCACTTTTTGCAACTTTTCATTTTGCACTTTAGTCACTATTTCTTAGTTTTGTCTTATTGGGCTTATTTCAACTCCTTTTTAAAAATCTTCTTCTCCATCATGAAGTTTAAGTTCTCTAACACCTAAAATGGCTTTGGAACCATTCAATTTGGATCTAAAACCTTTTCAAACTATTTTGTCAAATTTTAGGTTAACCCTTTGTTGAAATTGATCATCGGAGGGGTTTTAAACCATCTCAGGGGTTCCTATGCATTTTAGGGCCTCAGAAAACCTCAGGTAACTTAATTTTTCCATTTAACAATCCCTCATGGTGTTTTCTTAATCAGGTTTTGCTATAGAGACGGTTACGTCCCGCTATTGCGAGAGCTTTCCAACTATTCTCGCTACAGCTTGCGTTATTGCTAGAAATTCTTTAGATTTTGTATGGCCATGAACTCACTATAGTGAGTTGGCATCCTTGCTATAGCTAATAGCCATCCTTACTATAGCCAACCGGCATCCTCGCTATAGCTAAGGCTTAAAAAAATTTCTAAAACCTTGAGTCCTCGTTTCTACAAAAACTTAGATGTTACAGTTTTTAGGTCCTTGTAATTGGAAAGCTAGATTTTTCCTAAATGAATTGAATGCGTCCATAGAAACCAAATTAAAGATAAGTTAAGAAATAAAGCAAACAAACTACTGTAGTAGTTCTAGGAACTTACATAAGGATGGGATATACTATAGACTTAATGAAATTAGGATAGAGTTTCCTCATTGCTGATTCCTTATACTTAAGCTAAGATGGGAAGCATGCCATGTTGCAACTAACCATAATGATGAATTTAACTAAACTAACATTAATAGAAGTAAATGAAAGTAGGCAACAACAACAACAACAACAACAACAACAACAACAACAGAAAAATAATAAACCAAATATTAACCATGACACATGCTAGAGTACGAAATAATCTTGTCATATTTAATCAAGAAAAATTGATTGTCTAAATAGATAATAATAATAATAATAATAATAATGATGATGATGATGATGATGATGATGATGATGATGGATGCAAGATGAATGGAAGAATTATTAATTCCATTTGGTTCATTTTACTTAAGAAATTTTGGTTGTGTAATAAGATGTCTAAGCATTCTTCAAAAGCCTTAGTTATAGCGAGGGTTACCTCTTGTTATTATGAGAGCTTCCCAATTGTTCTCCCTACAGCTTATGCTATTACTAGAAAATTCTTAGATTTTGTATGGTTATGAACTCGCTATGACGAGTTGGCATCCTCGCTATAGTGAACAGGCATCCTCATTATAGCTAATAGGAATCCTCGCTATTGCTAAGGCTTAAAAAAATTTCTAAAACCTTGAGTCCTCATTTTTGCTGAAACTCAGATGTTACAATTTTTAGGTCCTTATAATTGGCAAGCTAGATTTTTCCTAAATGAATTGAATGCGTCCACAGAAACCAAATTAAAAATAAATTAAGAAATAAAGAAAACAAACTATTGTGGTTGTAATAACCATAATTGCTTAAATTTTTCTAAGTCTTGAAATTTTTCTAAGTTTGCTAGCTACAGCCCAACTATAGCGAATGTACCTATTTGCTATAGCGAGAAATCACCTAGCTATAACGAGTGTACTAGTTCACTATAGTGAGAATGTATCTAGCTATGGCAAGTTTGGGCATCCCATACAAAAACCAAGGAGTTCCTTGCGATAGTGCGCGCTATAGTGAGAACAAGGGCCTGGGACTAATACGTGCTCGCCGTAGTGAGGGTTATTTTTTGCTATAGTTAGGGTTAGTCCAGAAAAGTATAAAAAAGGAAAATTTTACTTCTGAAAGAGTCTAGATCCTCTTCTTTTCTTGTAATCGACCTAAGCTTTGTCCAAAACAGAGAAAAGGGCTTAAGAGAGAGAGAGAAACTAAGAAAAGCCAAGAAGAAGGAAGAAAACCAAAGAAGAAAGGTAAGAACCCTTAAAGATTTTCATGCTTCTTCTTCTTGAAACTTTATTCTTCTCCTTCTAAGTTTCCTTACCATGCGTTATTGAGTAGTATGGCTCTATTCTGACTTAGAATAGGTATGAAACCTTTGAATTTGAGTGTGATAAGTTAAGAAATATAAAGGAAGTAAAAGAAGAGCTAGTGAAATTCTAGAGGGAGAAACTAGGGCTTCTTACCCACTTTGTAGGGTTGGCCATGATGAAGAACCCCTTAGCTTTGTGAGTAATTGTTTAAGTTCCAAGAGAGTAATTGCATGCTACTTGTTGTGTCTAGGCCCAAAAGAAGCAGCTCCATCTAGTTGTGATTATGAGAACGAGAAGGGAAAGGAGAAATCAAAAGGGAAGGCTTGTGTTGGCTCATAAGGTAGCTCTCCACTTTTTCTTGTTGCATTCTTGGATGTATGATAGTCGTTGTATGCTTGTGTATATGCTTGTATTGTGAGACATGCCATTTGATATTGCCTTGATGCATTGGTACCAATATACTTATGTTTTGGGTTATGAAAATTACTCGGGTGAGGTAGTGCTAAAAGTCCCTTGTGATGGGTGAGGTAGAGCCAAAAGTCTATAGAAATGGGTGAGACCAGGCCGAAAGTCTCATGGATAAGTGAGATCAAGTCAAAATCCCTAAATCAAGGTGAGGCTAATCCAAAAGTCCCAAAAATAGGGTGAGACTATATCAAAAGTCCCTAGAGCTTATTCTTGGCATTGATATGGTTTTCATGACATGTAAATCATGTGTTGTATAATTGTGAATGGTTAGATGCCTACTTGCATGCTTTGACTTGTTTATATGCCTTGATTACTTCTTTGAGTAAGTGTATGAGCTATTGAGATTTCATGAATCTCACCCCTTTCCCTCTCCCATCTTAACATGATAGGTGGAGCTCAAGGAGACCAAAGTGTAAGCCAAGGAGCCTAGTTGAGCATGCTTAGTTAGTTATATAGCTTGTTTTGGTTCTTTTAATGTAAAGAAGTGCCAAAATGGATATGTACATATTATTTTTGAGATGTAAATATTTGAGCAAGTGTAGAAATATGTATAAATGATATATGAACTGAGTATAGAGCCAAAGTAATGGAAATATGCGATATGGTCACTTGATGGTTTGTATGTAGTAGTGCATTTTTGCCTGTAACATAGTGAGTTTGAGATGTATGATGGTTTAAACTACTTAGGAAATTTACATATGTTGTGTTTATGCTTTAAAAGTTACCCAAGAGGTGCTAGAGCATGTAGGAGGTCATTTGGTCCCATTTTGAATTAGAAATGGTGTCAAAATTGTCAAATTTGTGAGCTCAGTCAAGATATGACCAAATGAGCTCTTCTTGATATGAAATTTGGCATGCATCTATAGCTTGTTAAGAGATTTTTGGGAAGCTAAGGTACAAAATATTTGGAGGTCTAGGAAATATTTGGTGAATTGTTGAATTTGGAGAATTTTTTGGTTTTGGATGGTGCACTGTTACCATGATTTTGAAATAAATCTATGTCATTCATGGACCAAACGGTGTCCAATTATTATGAAATTTTATAGACATAAACTAGACATCCACAATAACCTATAACAACTAGAAGCACCTCAATTAGAGGTCTCTAGAGGGAGAAATAGCTTTTTGAAGTTTTGTGTCAGCATCAGGGAAGCCAACAACCTTCATTACTATCCCATTAGTTTTTGAGACCAAAGTCTACTAAAATGATCTAAAATTATTTTTTCCCTATATCTAACATATGTAGCTTTCGAAATTGGTATATTTTTTCTAGATTGGATTTTTATGGAATTAGTTATGAATTTTTGAACTTCATGATAGCAAACTATATCAGTGTCAAGGATAGTTGGACCTTTGTGCCTTTTTTGATGTCAAAAGTGGTCCAAATGCTGAGATTGTAGTTTGGAATTATTTTTAGTGTAAATTTAACATCTAGAGATTTTTAGAAAGCCATACTTTTCTTAAGTCTCATTTTTTTTAGAATTAGTTATAATTTTCCAAAGTTAGAACCAAAAATCTAACTTTTGGACCCATTTTGAGAAATTGAATTTTCTGATTTTTGGCTTTATATCCGTGGTTCATGAGTTGTTTTATATTATGTATGAGTTGTATAAATGAAGTTTGAGTAGAGAATGTGTGTGATGGGTTCACAGGACCCACGGGGCAAAATATAAATGTTTGAACCCCCGACATATAGTATTAAAATACCACAGTTTTGCTCTTTTCTTTGGAGTTTTATGGAATTAAGCCTAAAGGGAGATTGGTTGAGGTTAACACATTATGGTGTTACAGTGATAGTTTTAGGAACTTACATAAGGATGGGATATACTATAGGCTTACTGAAATTAGGATAGGGTCTCCTCATTGCTAATTCCTTATACTTAAGCTAAGATGGGAAGCATGCCATGTTGCAACTAAACATAATGATGAATTTAACTAAAACTAACACTAATAGAAGTAAATAAAAGTAGGCAACAACAAGAAAACAATAAACTAAATATTAAGCATGACATATACCACTTGAATGTGCAAGTTAGGTAGTTTCAATTGTAGAACTATAGGTTGTTAAAATAGGTAATGAAGTAATTAAAAATAAATTGAGCACTATGGTAAGGTAAACACCTCTAAATAAGCCCCATAAAGATTAAATCAAGATAGGCTCTAGGAAAGAAGATTACTGAACCAAATTAGGGGAAAAGGTAGGGCCAAGAGTTAGCTTGAGATAGGACCTTAGTGCTTAGACTTAATGAAAAGAAAAAGGAACCATAAGTGGAATTATTGGATTAAAGATTTGTTATGATTGTTCTAGGAAACAATTGAAATGCACTATAGAAAGTTGTAACAATGGTTTAATGATAGAAAATCAATGCTCATTTAGTAAGCATTGTGAGTAGATTATAAAGTATAATATGTTTTTGCTTTCTCTATTCTCATGTGCATTCTACATGTTTGTGAGGACAAATATCTTAGGTAGTAACTCCTTATATGTATATTATTATTAAATCATCCAACTTATGATGTGTCATGTAATACCTAAACTCATAAGCCTCAAATTACAACATTCAAGGCAAACCATACACAATTACATATCTTTAGCAAATCTTGCAACATAAACATTGTATACCGAAAACTAAAATCATTCATTATTGCTCACAAGAGTCATTTAACTTATCCTCAAATCATTTTCATCCATAATATACTCAATCATATTAGAAACATCACCATTCATTACACAAACCACAGATTTTGAACATATTCCACAAAATCGAAAGTTTGCTCTTGGGTTGCCAAGGTAGTTTTCTGATATAAATTTTGAAAATTTATAACTAATTTTAGAAAAATAAAAATCATACAAACTATACTATTTTGGAAATATTTAGATGTCTTAAGTGACTAAAAATAATTTTAGACTAAGAAAATAGTATTTAATGCATGAAAATAAATGGAACAATGCCAGAAGTTTCTGTTATGTCCTAATACTAACCTCAAACTTCAAAATTTGGTTCTCTCTCTACAAAGCTCTAAATGAGGTTCTCTTAATTGTTACAAAAATTTTATCATGTCTAGTTTATGCTTGTAAAATTTCATGATCATTGGATTTCATTTGACCCATAGGAGACCCTAGAACCAAAATTGACCACATGAACAATGCCCAGACCAATTCTGCATAATTTGGAAAATTTTGAAAAATTATAATAAATTTTTTAGAGCTCTAAATTGAGTGCTCTTTAATTTTATGAAAAGATCTAGATGAGACCTATATTCATGCTAAATTTCATGCCAATACTAGTTCATTTGGTCAGATTTTGGTTTAGCTTAAGAATATGACACTTTTTGGTACCAATTTGGTTAAAAAATGTGACAAATGGTCTTCTATCACTTCCATGACCTTTTGAGCACGTCCCATAGCATAAACAAAACATATATAAACATTATAAATGGTCTAAATGATCATAAATCTCAAACTCATTATCTCCCATGCATAAATACACATTCAAGAATAGGCTTTCAAATGCCAAAATCATATAATTTCTCATATACGGCTCCAAATCTGATCCATACACTACATTTGTATACTTTTACAATTGCTTAAGTATTTACATCTAAAAAATGACTTATACATACAAAATTTGACACTTAATTATACCAAAAAAATAAGCTATTGTTAAAAGGTAGTTCCCTAAGCTCCTTGGCTCTCATTTTTGCTTTCTTGGGGCTCCATCTAGGCATGGTTAGATAAAAGAAGGAAGGGGGTGAGATTCAAAGAATCTCAATAGCTCATACACCCTTTCAAGTAAGCATATCGACATATAATGATGTCAAGGAACACAAGTATGCATTTAACATAAACAAGAATCATACAAACCACATTTTTCACATTATCAAAACATGTCAAAGTCAAGGTTAAGTTCTATGGACTTTTGGTCTACCCTTGCTCCTTTTTTGGAACTTTTAGATCGGCCTTATCCTTGTTTTAGGGACTTTTGACTTAACCTCACTCATTCTTGAGGCTCTTAGCCTTGTCTCACCATTCTTAGGAACTTTTGGCTTCACCACACTCATTCCAAGAGACTTTTAGCACAACCTCACCCATAAGAGCAATTTCATAAACAAAAGCTAATCTAAGAAACATAATGGTGCCATAATAATCAAGCAATAGCAAATGGCATGTCTTAAGATTCAAACACATATATAAGTATTCAATAACAATCATACAACCATAAAATGCACACAAGAAAGGATGAAGAGCTACCTTGGTTCAAGAAGACAAATTCTTCATTTATTTCCTCACTTCCTTGGTTTGGCCTCACACCCACACCTAGGAAGGATTCACTTAGTCTAGACACATCAAACAAGACACAATTCACTCATTAGAACTATCTCTAGCCTTACATAAATACTACACAAGCTATATCTAGCTTATGACACCATTATGGTTCCTCACTCAATCTAGGTCACATGACTCCATCCAAACTCATTAAAGTAATCTCCAACTCAATCTAAGGAGCCTAGTATCAAATTGCCTCTTTTTGCACAATAGAACCTAAATTTTTCAACTTTCAAATTATGGTTTCTAAATTCAAACCAATAAGGTGTCTATAATTTATATCTAGACTACTTTAAACCTTGGAATCAAAGAAAACAATCCTTAGATGCTCTCTTCCCTCCTTGGCCAAGAATCACCCATACTTGGGAGCCTATGGAGTTTCTTTCAATTTCCTAAGGGATTAGGCATCTATGAAGCTTCTTAGATGTCTTGAGAGCTCATACATACTCTTAGACAATCTAAATTTGTGATGACCTTAATGACTAATCACAGTGATTGATCATAAATACGCGAATATCAACCATAAATTAAGGTTTAAGGTCATCACGATTAATTACCTTAAGAAAAGTGAAGGAAATTTGAACCTTAATGTTATTAGAATTATTAACCAAATAATTACAACCATTCATATGCATAAGTGAAACAAATCTCCGGTCAAAAGCCTTTAAATTCATTACCCATTAATTTTCAATTCTCAAGAATCCCTTACAAGTGTTTTTAGGTCATCCTTTGATGTTGCCGTAGGAAAAACTAAGGTTTCTAGGTTAATATAATAGTTTGAGAATCTTTGCCGTGGCTAAATACCCTTTGCGCTGCGATCAACTACTCTCGGGATCACCTAACACATTTTCAAAAAATTTGTTATGGCTAAATATCCCTTACGCCGTAGTGAATTACCCTATGGAACTCAACCAGATTGGCCTTTCGCATTTCGCCATGGCTAACTTCACTTCTTGCTGTGGCAAATTCTTCTTTGTTACCTTCCTTAGGCAACTTTGCCTCTGTTAGCCACGGCTAAGACTATTTTGGCCATGGCAAAGCACCTTCTTGTAATACCCCATAATTAATTAAGGTGTTAATCATGGATTAGGTTAATTAAGAATGATTAATATGGGATAATTGGGCAAGTTGAGTGAATGGAGATTTTAGAGAAATAAATTATTAATATGGGTTTGAGATTTAATTGGGATAGAAATTCCATTTAGGCTTAAATTAATAAATCATGAGAAGAGGCTAATGGAAGCCCAATGGGTTAGGTGCAGACCTAACCCAATTTAGTGTGATGGAGGCCCAAAATCCATCTTGTATAGACTCTTCTAAGTGGCCCAAAAACCCTTGTGCGGACCCACATTTTGAGCTCTTAAAACTTGGTCTGGCCCAATTAAATTTCAGCAACCCAACACCTTTAAAACTGGCCCAACAAGCTAAAATCTGAAGCCCAAATGAAGTTGGATCTTGGAGCAACCCATGACCCATATTTAACCCAACTAAACCCTAATGCTTCAGCCACTTTCTTATTTGCTAAAACTCAAGAAGCAAAATTCGGAGGTTGAGAAGGAGGCTAGGGTTGGGGGTAAGAATTTTGTATTTTCTCACATTTAGAGTAAGATTTAGCCAAGGTAATAGTTATACAACTTAATCCCCTCATCTTTCTCTTTAATTTGGCCCGATTAGTTTTTTATTTGGAGCATTTTCATCCTACCCAAAATCTGAAATATGGGTGTTTGGGAATTTTCTTGGTGAAATTCGTAGGTTGAGGTTAGGGCTGACTTTGGATGAGTTTAAACCCTCCATTTTGATGCTTCATTTGTTAATTTGAGACCCCCATAGCTGATTCATAAAATGGGTATTAATTCTGTACGAATTTGCTTAGGATTTTGGGTAGAATATTAAGTTTTCTGGTGAAGGACACTCTAATATGAATTTGGAATTTGTGGTGGCTGTTGCAAAGTTGTCTACAAGTGAGGTAACCAGGTTTATATAAATTCCATGTATATATTTGATTTAATTTCATATGTTGTTGTATATGAATGATTTGAAATGTTGAATGAATTGGTTGGCTATCTGTTGAATTGTGATTGGACCTTATGAGTCCATGGTGGAGCTGTGGTGCGGCTGCCACCCGTGCATGTGCTTCGATCGAGCACCGGGTTATGATCAAACCCTAAATGCACTGAGCCCTAGTTGTGCTCAATAAGGAGTAGGTGCCGTGGACGGGCCTCTCCTGGTGTTAATGGCCTTTAACATGTGATAATATGATTGCTAGTATGAGATAGTAATTGTAACGACCCTAACTTCCAATTATAGTAATTAAGGTTAAGTACATGATTAATAATCATATACCAAGCTTTGAAGTCATTAAAATTAATTACATCGGGAACAAGTGAGGAAATTTGAAACCTTAATGTTGCTAGGGTCATTAGCTAGACAACCACAATTATTCGAATGCATGAGTGAATTTAATTATTAATGAGGAGCCTTTGATTCTCCCATCCATCATTTCTAACTCATAAAATCCTCCTACAAGTGTTTCTAAATAATTTCTTAGCATTACCTTAAGAGAAACTAAGGTTTCTAGGTGAATATGAGAAATAGAACACTTTCGCCGCGGCCAATTACTCTTGGTTCAACTCCTTACGTCTTCACAAATTTTTCACATTTAGCCGCGGCCAAATACCCCTTTAGCCGCGGCCAAATACCCTCTGGAACACCCTCAAATCTGCCTCTCAGGCTTAGCCGCGGCTAACATCACTATTCGCCGCGGCCAATTGCTCTCTGTTTTCTTCCCTGGCAGGTTCGCCACATTTGGCCGAGGCCAATTAAATGTTGGCCGCGGCCAATTCTTCTCTGTTACGATTTGGCCTAGGCCAATTAAATATTGGCCGCGGCTAATTCCCTTCTGTTCCTACAACTCCCAAGATTTCATCTTATGCTCTCCAATTTCCCTCCAATATCACTCAGGGCCATTCTACCTTAATTTATGCAACTTTAGTGATAATTATGTACCTTAATTACCCAACTAATCTATCATTACCCTTTAGCATTTAGATGTGGATTTTCCTACTCATCTTTACGATTTTACGTCAACAAATTATAAATCTCCCACAATGGTCATTCAATCATATTTCACTGGGTATTTCTTGCATTAATAGTCAAGTGTATAAGGAACATATCATGGGATTACATTCTATGTTAACAAAATACAACTTCTACACTTGGCAATGCAGATACATGATGATGCTATACAAGACTTAACAAAATTAGCATCTACCCTATTCTACTCAGACCAAGTGTAGCTCCCTACACCGGGCCTCTGCTCATGGATGTTCATCCACTTGCTTACCCTTATCCTTACTCGAAGAACCCTCACCTGAAATGTTAATCCCATAAGACGGGGTGAGATATGAATCTCAGTAACCAAGGCAATTCCATCATATACTCCATATTAATTCACATACATGCATAATTTCATATAAACACCAACAGTAGACCATTCATATCAGTAAATGAAATAATTAGGCTATCATGATTACTATCCCATACTAGCAATTATATTATCACATGTTAAAGGCCATTAACACCGGAGAGGCCCGTCCACGGCACCTACTCGTCATTGAGCACAACCGGGGCTCAGTGCATCTGGGGTTTGATCATAACCCGGTGCTCGATCGAAGCACATGCACGGGTGACAGCCGCACCATAGCTCCACCATGGACTCATAAGGTCCAATCACAATTTAACAGATAGCCAACCAATTCATTCAACATTTCAAATCATTCATGTACAGCAAAATATGAAATTAACACAGATATATAAATGGAATTAATGTAAACCCGGTTACCTCACTTGTAGACACTTGCAACAATCACCAATGGTGCAGAAATCCCCCTATAACCATAGCATCATAGAATTACTACTCTAATTCATCATTAATAGTCATAATTAGTACCTAAGGAATTTAAAATGCTAATGATTACCCAAGAATCATTTACCCAGCCACAACAAGTTCCAATTTCGGATTTAAGTGTCATCTAGCAGAAAACTCCACATTCCACCGAAAATCTTAAGCAATTTCGTGCAAAACTAACACCCATTTTCTAAATCAGCTATGGGGGTCTCAAATTAACCAATAAAGCATCCAAATAGAGGGTTTAAACTCACCCAAAGTTAGCCTTAAGCTCAACCTACGAATTTCATCAAGAAAACCCCCAAACACTCACATTTCAGATTTTGGGTAGGATGAAAATGCTTCAAATGAAAAACTAATCGAACCAAATTAAAGGGAAAGATGATGGGATTAAGTTGTATAATTATTACCTTGGCTGAATCTTGCTCTAAGTGTGAGAAAATGTAGAATTTTGGTCCCAAACCCTAGCCTCCTTCTCCACCTCCGAATTTTGCCTCTCAAGTCTTATGTTTCAGCAAGTGAGAAAGTGGCTGGGGTATTAGGGTTTAAGTTGGGTTTTAGTTGGGTCAAGTATGGGTCATGGGCTGCTCCAAGATCCACTTTCATTTGGGCTTCAGATTTTTAAGTTTGTTGGGCCAGTTTAGAGGTGTTGGGCTGCAGAATTTACTGGGCCAGTTTTTACACTTAAGTTGTTGAAATTTAACTAGGTTTGGCCCAAGTTTGAAGAGCTCAAGAGTTTTAGGTCTGCACAAGGATTATTGGGCCACTTAGAAGAGTCTATACAAAGTAAATCTTGGGCCTCCATCACACTAAATTATGTTAGGTTTGCACATAATCCATTGGGCCTCCATTAGCCTCTTCTCATGATCTATTAATTTAGGCCTAGATAAAATTTCTATCCCAATTAAATCTCAAACCCATATTAATAATTTATCTCTCTAAAGTCTCCATTCACTTAACTTGCCCAATGAGTCCATATTAATTACTTTTAATTAATTCTAATCCATGATTAATACCTTAATTAATTATGGGGTGTTACAGTAATCATGATAGCCTAATTGTTTCATTTGCTGATATGATGGATATGTTTCTGATGTTGATTTTGATTCATGCATATATGCTAATTAAACTAGATATATAATGGAATTGTCTTGGTTAGTGAGATTTATATCTCACCCCATTTCATAGGATTAACATTTCAGGTGAAGGTTCTTCGGGTAAGGATAAAAGGAAGAAGGTGGATGAAAATCCATGAGCTCCAACGTATGGGAGAAGGCTACACTTAGGCTGGCTTATTTAGTAGAGATGCAATTTTGTTATTAGTTACATAGCATCATCATGTATTCATGTTGCCAAGTGTAGGCGTTCATATTTTGTTTAATTGAAATGTAACCGTTAAGGATTTAAGTCTCATTATAGTTGAATATTAATATATGAACTTATAGTATCATATATATAGTTTTGTTGAAATTGTGATATGGATTACCATATGAGAATTGTAGTCATATGATGCCTTGGATGTGGACATAAGCTATTGTTGAATGGAATCTCTACGGAATGTGTATGGGATATAAATTGCTGCTAATGCATGTGTTCTTGCTGTCATATATTCATGAATTTGCTAATATGAGCAAGTTGGGCAAGTAGGAAGTAGTATTTAAGTTTTGCAATGTTAATGGACGGATTGATGGGTAAATAGGGTTGATAAACACCATTAGAATCACATAAAATAAGGGTAGGTGGACTTGGAGTGTTTCTAAGATGAGAATTGGAGTGTAGGGGGCAAAATTTGGGTAATGTAGTCACAAGAGGGAGTCTCATTGTGGCTAAGAAGGCTTTGCCACGGCCAAATGAGAGACAGAGTCGAAGGGCGCTGCGACATAACCAATCCCGCCACGGCGCAAGGGAAGAAAATTGGCCCAGGAAGTGACAGTGGTGAGGAGCGCCACGGCCTGATAAATCTCACCGTGGGCAGAGCAAAAAAAATCACCCAGGAGGGTAACAGAACCAAAACTCACCGTGGCCCATTATGTCTTGCCACGGCGCGAGTCAAGAAAATTAATTAAGAGTTGGATAGTAGCAAAACTCGCCGCGACGCGAATGTATTGTGCTGAGGCGAGAATCGTGGGGGTTGGGAACAGTAGTTCCAGGAGGCGTTTCCGTCGCGGCGCCATGTAGGCTGGCTGCAGCGATGGTCCAACTTGCCGCAGCTATCGCCACAGCAAGATTTATGAAATTTGCCCAATAATTCCATATAGCAACCTAGCCACATGCGGGGAAGGTATAAGCCACAGCGTAAATCTCCAAACTCATAAATTTTAACCTAAAAACTCTCGTTTCTTCAATGGTAATGGTAGAAAACGATATAGGAACACTTGTGGGAGGTTATTGGGTATTGAAACTGATGGACGGTTGAATCATAAACCCCTTATGGTAGTAGGATTTCTTTTATGCAAATTTTGTTTTGTTGAGGTAGTATGGTGATAGCCCTAACATCAAGGTTTAAATTTTCCTCATATTTTCGCAATGTGATAAATTGTAACCACTCAAACCTTGATAATTAATTATTAATCGTATATTTAACCATAATTACAATGATTAGAAGGGAGGGTTGTCACACTTCTGGTCCTTCAACTCTTAAAATTTTATCGTATACACTCTAATTCTCCCTCTAGTGACACCCTAGGATTACTCTCCCTTAATTAGTAATACTCTAATAACATTTATTTACTTGATTTACTTAGCTAATCTATCATTATCCACTTCAAGATTTAGGTATTGATTTCTACTCGTCAATCTACTGTATATAAGCAAGTTCTATGTGATACTAATGAATATCTAGATTCATAAACAACCGATATTATCACTCAGATACATATCTCATTAGGAGTTTTATACATCATTAGTTTGAGTTAGCATCAAGGAATCACATGATTACATTTCCAAATAGCGAACCATGTCACAAGGTCAACAAGGTCTAAAATCAAATACACAAGCACATACATCAAATACTAGATTGTATAAGGCCTAACTTTCTATTTGATACATCATAAGTTATCGAAATGTAAAGCTCCTACACTTAGCAACATGATTACATGATGATGCTATGCAAGAAAAAATACAAAACTTAGCATCTACTCTACTCAGCTCAGCCCAAGTGTAGCCTCCCCCACACATGATAGAGCTTATGGATTCTCATCCACTTATTTCTTCTTATCCTTACCCGAAGAACCTTCACCTGAAATAGTTAGCCCATAAAATGGGGTGAGATGCAAATCTCAATAACCAAAATAAAATTCCATTCATATGTTCATTTAATTAACATATATGCATGACATTATATAAGCATTAGAAAATATACCAATCATATTAGCAAATGAAATGATTAGACTATCTATACTTACTATCCTATATTAGCAATCACATTTTCACATTATTAAAGGTCAATAACATCGGGAGAAGCTCATCCATGGCACCTACTCTATAATGAGCATAATCAAGGCTCAGTACATTTGGGGTCTGATCATAACCCGATGCCCAATCGAAGCATATGCACGGGTGGTAGCCGCACCATAACTCCATCATAGACTCACAATGTTCAATCACAATACAACAGATAACCAACCAATTTATTAGCATTTCAAAAAACATAATTGAGCAATAGATATAAAATTAAATTAGGCATATGCATGGAATTTAACATAATCCCTGGTTACCTCACTTGTAGCCAATTTAAGAAGCTAACAACAGTACTAAAATCTTCCTATAATAACAACATCAGAAAATTACCACTCTAAGTCAGTCAATTACCATTCCCATTCATCAATTATGGCAACAACCCAATAATCAAAGAATTAATCCATCAATACTTGCCTAAGGGACACTTAACCAGTCACCAAGAGACTTAATTTTGGATTTTGCCTTTCCTAGCCCAGAAACTTCAAAATATCACCCTATATTATGGATATTTTCACATAAAAATAGAGCCCATATCATAAGTCAGCTAATGGGGTCTCTAACTAGCAGAGAAAACATCAAAATGAGGAGTTTATACTTACCTAACAATACCCTTAGTCTCAACCTCCAAAATTTCACCATGAAAACATCAAATAACAAGTTTCAGATTTTGGGTATGGGTGAAATATTCCAAATGAAACATTAATCAGGTCAAATTAAAGAAAAAGAGGTAAGGATTAAGTTATATAATAATTACCTTGACTGATTTTGAGCTTAGAAGTGAGAAATGGTAAAAATGTGTTAAGAACCCTAGCCTTTCTCCAAGACCTACAAATTTTGTTTTGCCTTTTGTGTTTCTACAGAATGGGGGGTGGCTAGAATGATTTTTAGGGTTTAAGTTAGGTCCTAAATGGATTATGGATTAACCCACCAGCCTAAGGACCTATTAGGCTCCTACTAGTTACTGGGCTAAGGTTTTAATTTGTTGGACCAGCTACAAGAGTTTAGATTTTTAGTTGGGTTGGTCTAAGTTTCAAGAGATCACTTAGTTTGGGTCTACATAAGGAAGGTGGGCTAATTATAAGGGTTTGTGTAAATAGGGTCTTGGACTTCTACCTCACTGAACCCAATTGGGCCAATGCTAAGTGGTCTCTCTCTTGGGCCAAGTCTCACAATA
This sequence comes from Erythrophleum ivorense, assembly GCA_026724425.1. NCBI lineage: Eukaryota > Viridiplantae > Streptophyta > Magnoliopsida > Fabales > Fabaceae > Erythrophleum > Erythrophleum ivorense. The sequence goes on from JAIUCV010000008.1 coordinate 35,045,496, forward strand.
AGAAGTTGGGTCTGCACCTAAAATCATTGGGCTTCCATTAATCCTTACCCATGGTGAACTAAAATTAATTTGGACCTAAATAAAGTTTCTAACCTAATTAAATCTTAAACCCATATTAATAATTTATTTCTCTCTAAATTCCTATTCATAAGGTTTTCCCAATTATTCTTAATTATGTCTAATCTATGATTAACACCTTAATTAATTTTAGAGTGTTACAAAATTAACATTAGAAAGTTTCATACCTTCCTAGGACCAATCCAATCCTTAGAATTTCTATCTTGTTGTTTATAGGTTCTTTTTGAGTTCTAATTGCTCCATATGGCTCCTCTTGCCTCAAGACCACATCTCCTATTAAGTTTAGATCAGAATTAAGTCCCTAACCTAGACTTCCAAGTTTAACCAAAATCATGAAGGAAGAAGAAATCAAGAAGAAGCAATTATACTATGATTTACTTACCTTATTTACAAGCTTTTCAAAGGAGCTTCCTTATGCTACCAAAATCTCTCTTAAATCCTCCCTTCTCTCCACTAATTTAGTCACTAAACAAGATCAATCAAGGTGTTAAAACCATAGAATAAGAGAGGAGAAGGAGTGGAAGAAGTTTAGAGAAGAATGAGGAGTGAAAAAGTGTGTATTTCCTTACCTTTTCAAGGCTTGCTTCCTCCTTCCTTTGCTCTCCCTCTTATATGCCACTCTCATCTCTCTTTGATTCTATTTTAGTGTGTAAGAGAGTTAATTAGAGTGGAGGGTAGATCTAGGATGTTTTAATAAGGCCATGTGTCCATTTACATAACTTTTTAACTTTGCAATTTAGTCCCTTGTCTTAGTTTTTTCTATTCAAGATCATTTAAACTCTTTTTCAAAATCTGTATTTTTCATCATCAAATTTGTTCTTTTAATTAATAAAATGGCTTTGGCTTCACCTAAATTAGATTTAAAACTATTTTGAATTATTTGGTCAAAGTTTTGGTTAATCAATGACTGAAATTGCACATCGAAGGGTTTCAACTGTTCTCGGGGTTTTCATAGTTTTCAAGGCCTCTGAGAATCTTGAAAAACTCAATTTTCATTTAAAAAGCACTCTTATGAGTCCTATGAGGTTTTCAAAAATTACAAAATTGCCCCATATTCTTTCACAAAGTTTTCCTTGCTCTTCTGACTCGATTTTTTAGGCAACTCAAGCCTCACATTTTCATTTTTAGGGGTCTATATTATTATTCAAATTTCATTTGGCTTCAAATCTTTCTATTTAGGAGACCTTCTTTAATAATTCCCTTAGTTTCGAGTGTTTTAGCATAACTGAATATTACATGCCATATATGTAACACCTAGTTTGTCGAAAAACACTAAAATGAGTTAGTTTGAAAAATAAGTCCCTTGAAATGAATGAGTTAAGGCTAAATAAAATTAGAATAAAATTTTAAATAATAAAAAAATAAGAATCCAAGATCTAAGATGTCTAAAAACTCGAGTCAGATAAGCTAGAAAAATTTGTAAAAGAAAGTAAGGCATTTTCGTAATTCTTGGCAAATTTGGAAAACTCATAGAAGGGCTTTTTAAATAAGAAATTTGAGCATTTTGGGTTCTCAGAGGCCCTGAAAATCATGAGAACCCTTAGAATAGTTGAAACCCCTCTGGTGAGCAATTTTGATTGATGGTTAACCGAAACTTTAATTGAACAGGTCAAAATAGTTTTAAATCCAAATTAAGTGATTCCAATGCCAATTTATAAGATTGAGAGCCTAAATATTATGATAGAATAGATGAATTTTAAAGAAGAGCTAAAATGAGCTTAAAAAGAAAAAGCCAAGAAAAGAGGTTAAAATGCAGAAGTAAAATGTTGTTAAAGTGACTCCTCCCTTTTCATATAGCACGTGGCCCTCTACTAATCTGATTAACTAGCCATTTTTTTGTCCCAAAATAGAGAAAGAGACTGGGGAAAGAGACGCACCAAAGGAGGAGGAGAAGAGGAAGAAAAATAAGGAAAAAAGGTAAGGAAAATGAAGAGTTTTCATGGTTCTTCCTTTTTTAATGTTGTTCTCCTTCATCCCACCTTTCTTTCCATGGTTTTTGTGTGTGATATGGTGTTGCTTTTGGTCTAGTTCAGAGGAGAAAGATTAGAGTTTGAAAGAGTGAAGCTTACCAATTGAAAGAGCACTTGAAATAAGTTAGAAACCAAGGTAATTCCATCACTTTCCATGCTTTCTTCTTGGTGTTCCTTAGAGTGTGTGTTTTGGCCTTAAAGAGAGCATGTAGTAGGGAACAATTTATAAACATAACCCAAAAATTTAGGTTTTGGAGTGTGGGGAATAAGATTGTGCAATTAGAATCAAAGAAAAGGTATTAGAATTCAAGATACCAAGATTAGGGATTCAAGTGTACCTTGATATATAGGAAGCTTCTAGTAATAATTTAAGGTATCTAAGAGTTTGTATGTGTTCCTAAGATATCTAAGAAGCCTTCCAAGTGTCCCTTCCTTCAAGAAAATTTGTAAAAACTCTATGGGCTCTTTAAGGAAGCATAGGCTCGGCCAAAGGAGGTTCACACACCTAGGGAATGTTTTAAATTTTTCTACGCCAAGAATGGGACTATAGATAATGGAAGAATGTGAGAAAAAACCTTAGAAAAATTTTAGAAGCCATGGATAATGAGATGGAAGTGTAGGCTTTATAATGTAGCATAATGAAGCTCCCTTCCTTCAAGAAAATTTGCAAAAACTCTATAGGCTCCTTAAGGAAGCATAGGCTTGGCCAAAAGAGGTTCACACACCTAGGGAATGTTTTAAAATTTTCTAAACCTATAATAGGACTATAGATGATGGAAAAACATAAGAGGAAGCCATGGAAAAATTTTAGATACCATGGATAGTGAGATGGAAGTGTAAGCTTCATAATGCAGCATAATGAAGCAACTTCTAGATAGGTTCCTTAAAATGAATGGGTGATGGCTCCAAAGAGTCTCAATGGAATTAAGAGTTATAGATTGAAAGAAAGAATGAAGCCAATATTATGAATTCTTATAGTTTCTTCATTAGGTTCTTTATGGGACCATAATTGAGTCATATAAGAAAGTGGGTTTCTATAGTGTGTGTGTGGTGTTAGAGCTTATTTTAAGAAGGTAATTGGATCCTATTTGATATGTTTAGGCTAAAGGAATTATACTCCACCCACTTGCAAGTGTGTGACCAAAAGAGGAAAAGAGCAATCAAGGAAAAGTGTGTGTGTGTTTGCATTCAAGGTTGCTCTCTCATATATTCTTAGTTGTTTTCTTGTATTTGGATGTCTATATGTATGTTTATGCCATAAGAATTGTGTATAGCTATTTTCTACATGCCATGGTACCATTATATGAAAAAATTGTATTTTATGAATGTGTTTTGACTTCAATGAATTTGGTGAAGCTAAAAGTCCCTTAGCAAAGGTGAGGATGAGCCAAAAGTTCTTAGGATTGGATGAGACAAGGCCAAAAGTCTCAAGACGAGTGAGGCTTAGTCAAAAGTTCATTGAAAATGGGTGAGGTAAGTCCAAAAATCCTAAGAAAAGGGGGTAAGGCTAAACCAATGCTCTTAAAAGCTAATGTATGATATGTATGAGTTTCTTGAATATGAAAATGATTTTATGTATGGTTATAAGTAGTTTGACCTTTATGCATGCATACTTTAACTTGAAAATATGACTATTATGTGTGACTGAAAGGGTTAAGAGCTATTAAGATTCTTAGAATCTTACTCTTCCCTCTCTAATATCTAACAATATCTAGATAGACCAAGTGAGCAAATGAATGGAAGCCCCCACTCTTGAAAACAAGAACTTTGACAAAGAATTTACTAAATAGCCATTTTGTGGACATAATGTTGTCAAATGATGTAATCGGATGTTGTATATGATATGTAGACATTTGAACATATGTAAATATATAGATATATGATGTATGTATTGAAATTGGAAGCATATGAATGAGAATGTATATTTTTGCTTCCATATGCTTAATTGTGCTTGTATAATCTTATGTATAAGATCAAGGAAAGTAGTGGATTTATGATGCATGAGTATTTAGACCTCTTGGACAAGTTTTGCCTATTATTTTTGGCCATTCTCACATGCTTAAGAGGTCATGGTCAAGGTGGAAGAGCATTTGGTACAAATTTGACTCCATTTGGTGCTTAAAAGACCCATTTTGGCACCCTATGCCACAAGTTAACCAAATGAATGAATTTTCCCATGAAATGTGGCATAAATATAGGTTTCATCTAGAGCTTTTTGTAGAGCCAGCGATTACATTATTTGGAGCTTTAGAGAATTTATTATAATTTTTCAATGTTGGTAAGAATATGTTGAATGGTAGGGTGCATTATTCATATGGTCAGATTTTGTTCCTTTGTTACTTGTAAGACAAATGATGTCCAATGGCTATGAAATTTTATAAGAATAAACTAGACATCATAATCTTTCCATAGCCATCAATATCACCCTAATTGAAGCTCTGTAGAGTGAGAACCAAAATTTTGAAATTTCATGATAGTATCAGGGATGCAGCAGGACCTTTGGTATTGTTCCATAAATTTTCATAGGCTAAACGCATCTATTTTGGTCTAGTGTTATTTTTAGCCTCAAGTAGACATCCATAGATTTCCAAAATCATATGGTTTTCTAGGCTTTGATTTTTTGAATCAGTAACCTGTGATAACAAACTGGCGATTGGACCTTTGGTGTTTTCTTATAATCAATCATGGTCCAGTTGATGTTTTCATGGCTTGGAATGATTTTTAACCTATAGTTGATATTCATAAATTTCTAGAAAGCTATCATTTACTTGACTTTTATTTTTTTAAATTTAATTATAAATTTTCAAAGTTGATGATAGAAAGTTGGAAACTGGAACCCATGGCCAACTTGTTTTTTTTCTGGTGCGAGGCTTTAAAACTTGGGAAGAATGGAATGTTTTGTGATGGTTCTAACTTGTATGAATGTATTTAGAGTAGAGAATGATATGAATGAGTTTATATGATCCATAAGCATAAAATGGACAATCGAGATCTTATGTAACCGAAAAATAATACATTATTTTATTGCATTTTTTCATAAATCTCATGTATGAGGCTCATTTGTGAGAAAGAAAGACTAGATCACTATGGTGTTACATTTTTAGTATCAGAGTAAAGTTCCAAGCCTTCTAGAATTATGTATGGCTTAAGGAAACAATGTTACAAGTATGTGTAGGCTTGTATAAGTATGTATGAGCTTGTTTAAGGCATTTTAGGTGTGTGAATGTGGCATAAGTCTATGTTTATGTTAAGTAAGATGTAGAATGGTCTCTGAGTAGGGGGTGAACCTTAGGAGAGGTTGGCCTTTAAAGTCCCTTGAGCAGAGCTAAGTGATCTTATGGCTAGAGCCTTATGAGTTATGGTAGCTCACCAGGATCAATAGCTAGCGATGCATATTAGCTGTAAGAGATGATTACGTAGTCACTAAAGAGGTTCACTTAGTGGGATTATGGGAGGCCTAACCCCTCCCTGATTGCCATACTCTAAATATTCTGAGATGTTTTGCCTAATATAGAGACAGGTAGTGATGCAGCACAATTTGAGGTAAAAATATTACTGCACAAGAATCGGTTTAGAGGGAAAATGAGAAAGGGAGTTACTCCCTCTAGCCACGACACCCAGATGAATTAGAGAGCTCAGAGAGTTATCGCCTCAAGCCAGAGGCTACCATAGTCTACACTCCATAAAGTCCCAACAACTTAGAGGTGCCAATTGGCTATGAATGATCAAAGAAAGGGGCAGAATCCTCTAAGCTTTAATGTTTGTTATATACAGAGACAGTGGAGCTCGGATCATGCAGTTAAAGAAGAAGTATCTGGGTATGATGGAGTGTATTGTCGTATGAAAGGCCTTGTTGGTCATATTCAAGTTAGCATGAGAAATGAGCTACTATAGGGTCAAGCAGAGCACAAAGAGTTAAGACCCCTAGTATGAATAAGATAAAAGAGAAATAAATGACCTATTATCAGAGCACAAAATCAATAAGTAATCAATGAATAGCTAGCTTAGTGTATGACTTAGCCTAAGAACATTTAAAATTGAGTAGTAACCAGAGGTAAAAATACTGGGCATAGAGTAGTAAGGTTGTAGGAAGTCACCTATAAGGCGTTGACTCCAACTTAGGATACTACCCTGTGTGATAATGAATGACAGGCTAATGTTATGACCTTCAGGCATGTAGAACCTGTCATGAGTATGTACATATATGCAAGAGGATGTTATGAGTATATGAGAAACGTACACTCTAGAAATAGTGCCCTAAGCTGAACATGATAGGCTTAGTGTTAGAAGTTCAGAGAAGAGAAAAGAAAAGTCCAAAATAGATTGATAAGGGTATACCTGAAAGATGGTACCTTAAAATTAGTGTTAATAGCTCTGGGTTTGAAATTTAGAGAAGATAAAAAAGAAAGAGTTAAGAGAACTGAGTAATAGCTTATAGTAAGCCTCTTGGAGCTGACTAGAACCAAAATGAGTGAAAACCTCAGTGAGATAAGTGGCTCAGGCTAAGTACAAGCTAAAATTTAAGAGAAGCAATTTGTAGAGCCTCCCAGGTAAGACAAGATAAGTGGAAAAGAGAACCTAAATTAGAAAGAGAAAATAATCCAAATGAAAGCTCACTAAAGGTTCTCTCTAGGTTGATGAAAGGAAGATGAGATATATTGAGATGGAAGACTACCCAGTAGTGGTTAGAAAAATCCCTAAGAGATGGACTTTAATTTGTAAGTACAAAAACCCAGGAAAACGAGTAAGAGCCAAAAACCTAGCCCACAGAAAAGATGTCCTCACTTTATTAGTGATTAAAGGGAAGTCAATAGAATAAGCATACAAAGTATATAGATAAAGGTTCAGTAGCTAGTCAGATGAGCTTCCCTATTATGAGATTGATGTAACATAAAAGCACATAAGTAGTTAAAGCACTCAATGGAGCATAAAGTTATCAGTAATATAGATTCAGGACATTGAGAGTACATGTCTTGAATTGGGTTTGTAAAACCTTGAAATCAATATACTATGCTCCAAGAGATGAGAGTAGAAAGGTTAAGTAGAAAGAAAACCTAGCTCTGAACAGAATGTAGAAATGAGCCGATGTAAGCAGCTAGTGCCTTAGTGCTCTCAGGGAAGCTAGAAAAAGCTAGAAGTTGTAACACCATAATTCTAGCTCATCTCATGCCTTTGAATAGCATAATTATCATGAAACATACACATAATTCTCATAAAGGAGGCATGAAGATTTGGACTTCTATTTGCAAGTCATCATATCCAAAAACCCATTCGTTATCACGTGGACTGTGTGAGCTCATTCTATGCATCCTCATATTTATTTGCATGATTAGAACTCATTTCAATCACAAAAACTAGCTTTAAACCCATGGAAACCAAAAAGGGATATGAGACATGTAGATTCATTTTCGGCAGACTTGGCCTCATTTCTGGGCAAAGTTTGGAAATTCACAACTAAATCCAGAAAAATCAAAAACTTGTAATCTCAGTCATTCTGGAAAGCTTAAGATGTCTACTTCATGCTAAAAATATGTATAAGTCTTAAAATCTCATATATAATTCGTTTGACACGCGAAATCATCTACTGGTCGGAGGGGTTCCTGATACTGTCACAGTTTACTGATATGGACTTCAAAAATGTCTAACTAATTCCACAAAAATTCAATGCTTGCAAATGATATCACTATGGAAAGATGTGGATGTTAAATAGAGAGGAAAAATATCTTCAGATCAGTTCATCAATCCAAAATCCCGGAAATCGATGGAAAAGTACCTCAGGTCTGGCAAGATGTCTGATACTGGGCAGAACCTTCGAAAATGCATATCTTCCTCTTTAGACCTCCAAATGAGGTGATCTCAGTGGCCACAGAAAGCTTATGACCTCTAGTTTATGCACATAAAATTTCATAAGCATTGGATACCATTTGGCCATCAGGTGACACAGAATTCAAAAATGCCAGTATGAACAGTACCCATACCAGAATCCATGAAAAATCCCAACTTTGAAAATTCATCAAATATTCTCTAGATCTCTGAAAATTATGATTTTTAGCTTCTCAAAAAGCTCTTAATGAGACCATGCCAAGTTTCAGGGTAAGACTAACTCATTTGGCCAAAAAATGGTATAAGGTTCCATTATGGTCAATTTTGGCTCCATATTGGGTACCAAAATTGCCAAATGGATTCTCCTTGGTCTTGGCACCTTTTGGGCAAGTTTGAAAGCATATTTTAGACTTGTGTGAGCTGCCCAAATGGTCCCAAACCTCATGCATCTCATTTTGGCCATTCAACCCACATTTATACACATTTGCATCAAACTTCCAATTTGCATAACTTGGCATTACATACCCAAATTCATTTCTAAAGTTCATACATCATATCCATACATGTATACATTACATAATATCATATTTACATGTGTCTCAAGGGTCATGTGCCATTTACAATAATCATATACATCATTGAACATCATTATGGTTAAAAAAGAATACAAACTAGGCCTAGGCTTGTCAATCTCCTTCTTTCATGGTTGTTGGCTCTCTTCACCATAGCTACTTGGTCCACCTACCATCTTAGAGCATTGGAGAGGAGGGGATGAGATTCAAAGAATCCCAATAGCTCATCTCCCATTCCATCACACATAATATGTGCAAGCAAGTTTCATATATGCATGCATGGAGAAAGTAGAAATCATAGGCATTTTAAAGCAACTTTGGCATGTGAATCAATCATGCAAGACATTCAAGAGCTCACTAAGTGTTTGGATTGGCCTCACACTTCTCCTCATGGATTTTGGACTTGCCTCACCCATTCTTTAAGCACTTTGGACTCAACCATACTCTTGGGAGCCCACTTTGCTTTTGGGAGACTCTTTACTTTGTCTCAACCAAGCTCAAGGGTTCTTGGCTCATCCTCACCAAAGGGAAGAGTTCTTGGCCTTTCCACACTCAAGCAAACTCACACAAACATCATGTAATCATTTGAAAACATAACATAGCATCAAGCATCATGGCATATAAAGGCATGCTAGCATACTTTTCTTAGCTTGAAAATACACATACACACATTCTAAAACAAGCTAAACACACATCCATGCATGAGAGAAGGTGGAGAGAGCTACCTTGCATAATTTCACACACTTTTTCCTTAGCTTTCAAGCCTCCTCTTTTAGCCACACACCCACAATTTGGTTGAGATAGTTTCTCTTGGCCTAGATACAATTTATGGGAGCCAATTAGGTCTATGAAGCATATTCTAAGGTTACATCACTTACTAAAACACTAGATTGCTCTATAGGCTCCATTATGGTCCATAAAGGCACCTAATGAAGCAACACCTGTCAAATGACTTCTAGGCCTCATTCTTTCTTTTCAATTATGATTCTTGACTCCTTTTAAACCTCTTGGAGTCGTCACATCATTAAAACAAAGGGCCTAGCATCATGTTGCTTCTTTAGGTCCTAATATGGAACCTATGGCACCAATTCACTTTCTTTGAGTTCTAAATTTTTTTCTAAGGCCTCTACTCATCTTCACTCATCACATATGACTCAAGAATAGCCTTAGAAAAATTTAAAACTCTCCCTAGCTATAGGAACTTGCATAGGCCAAGACAATGGGGGGAAGAAGAGTTCATGGCCTTCTTGATTTTTCCTTGATGGGAGACACACTTGGGAAGCTTCCTAGAGGTCTTAGGAGCTCAATCAAATACTCACACATGCAAGGAAATTCATATATCAAATCAGTTTTTGCAAAGTGTTCAAGAGCTCTACACTTTTCTAGCTTAGAGTTCATTAGTTTTTCTTGCAATTTCTTTGCTTTCTTGGATGGGAGGTGCATGCGGGAAGCTCTCTAGGGGTCTTAGGGGCATGTTTAAACATTCAATTAAGTCTAAGAACATTCATATAAAATCAGATTTGCAAGGGAGCATTTGGATCCCTAATGGTTCTATCTTGTCTCCTAATACTCCTTTCTTGATTCTATTGGTTCCTTCTTAATCCTTATCATCTAAAACCTCTAATCCTTCCATAAATTGGGCAGAAAACAGCCCCTAAGAATTGGGCTCATGGTGCCCAAATTCGTGCAAGAGGAAGGGGGAGGAAGGAACTACCAAAGAATGGAAGTTTTACCTTGTTTTCTTGCTTTCTCTTGGTTGCTTTTCACTTGGCTAGCCTCCCCTCACCAAATCCGAAAATTCCACCTCTGTTCTGCCTTCAAAACAGCACCAAATTAAATGCCAAAACCATGAGAAGGAAGAGGAAGAAGAGGGGAAGAAGTTTAACAAGGCAAAGAGTAGGAAAAAGTGGCCAAAACTTACATTTTTCAAAGCTTCTTCTTCCTTCCTTGGCCTCAAATCTTGTGCGCCACTCTTAGCCCTTCTTAATTCTGTTTTAAACGTGTGAGAGAGTGGGTGAGGAGATCTGAGCAGAGGAGGGACGTTTTTATAAGCTAGGGATTCATTTAAGCAACTTTCAGAATTTGCAATTTAGTCCCTCTTTGTAGTTTTGTTCGTTTGGGCTCATTTCAACTCCTTTTTGAAATCCGTCTCTTCCATCATATTCCTTAGGCTCTTAATCACAATAATTGCCTTTGGAATCACTCAAAAAGGATCTAAAACCATTCCGAACCATTCGGTTAAAGTTTCGGTGAACCAACGGCCGAAATCACTCATCTGAGGGGTTTCAACTATTCTAGGGGTTCCCATGGTATTCGGGGCCTCTGAGAACCTTGGAAAGCTCAAATTTTCCATTTAGAAAGCCCTCCTATGAGATTTCAAAATTTTCCAAAAATTACAAAAATGCCCCAACTTTCTTCGGCAAATTTTCTGAGCTCTTCTGGCTCTGGTTTTTGGCCATCTCAAATCTCAAATCCTCATTTTCTAATATTTAAAATTTTATCATAATTTTAGTTGGCCCCAATTCCTTCTATTTTGAGGACTTCCTTTTATATTTGGCCCCTTTCTGATGTTTACGGAGAAACCGAACATTACGTTTCTCACGTTTACGGAGGGACCGGATGTTACAGAGTCACCTAAGAAGGTGAGCCCTTGTGTTATATAGAGAAGAAATGTAAGCCAAGAGCATTGAAGAATGCAAACTCTGGGGTTATATGAGATAAAAATTTCCTTACAAAGAGACAGTCTAGATAAGAACAAAGCAAGAGAATAAGAGGGACTAGACCTCCCCTACTGTTATAGAGAGTGAGCAAGTAGAGGAACCCAGAAAAGATGAAATTGCTCTTGAGTATAGAGAAGCAAAAAATAGTAGAAGAATAAACAAGTAATAGAGCATCACTTTTTTATATGAGTAAAAGGATAATGAAAGTAAAAGAAAAATCATGTGACAACATTAGAGCCAAGGACATAATGAACTAAGAGTAGCTAAACAAATGATGTGGTTAAGTGTTGGAAAAGCACTGGTGTCCTTGGCGTAGATGTCCATGAAGCACGAGGTAATGACCTAAACAAAGATAAATGGGCAACGTAAAGTAATCTTAGGATAGAGCAGAGAATTTCATAAGGAATTAGAGGAAGAGTCCTTTTTTTTTTAGTGTCATATGGAATAACGACGGTCAAAGAAAAGTAACAGAAGGATACTTTAGATTATTGAGAAACGTGTAATATACTGGCAATAGTGGCTTTAAGCTCGGTCATGATATGTCAGTAAATTAATGATTGATGCTATCATTTTCTTGCAATGATGGTTACATGATATTGGGTCTAGCCTACCCAGTAGTAATGTGACTCGAGTGCATAGTAAATAATGACATCAACCATAAAGAGTGTCTCGATAATTGAAAAGTGTCTTAGTTTGCTAAGTAAAGAGATAAGTTAAAGAAAAAAAAGTTAAGGGATTCTAGAGATATCAGAATTATAAGAAAAGTATGTAGAGAGAATCCCTAATAAAGAATCATGATGAGAAGGAAACATGCCAATAATATTAGAAAGTTAAAATTCAAATAGAATGAGTTTAATATGTATAGTATGAGTCCCTTATGATTCCACTAAATGTAATGAAAAGGGACTAGTATATGATCTCTATCCTGCAAGAGATGATAGGTACACGTAGTGTGTAAGATGCCCTGGTGCTAAAGGCACTTGAAAGTAGAATACAGACATAGTCAGAGATTACAGGATATGAAAGGAAAGATAGAATGAATACAGATGAAGTAAGCAAGCTAGAAAGAGTAAAGAAAAAAGAAAGCTTGAGTGAAAAGGCTTGAAGTGGGAACTTGAAGATCCCATAAAGAGTAGTAAGAAAAGTCAAAATACTCTTGAGTAGCATTACAATAGGATCAACAGAGAAGCAGATGATACAGAATCCACTTCACATAAAGAGCATAACAGATATCTAGGTCTAGCCTTACAGATTATGCATAATAGTTGCCAGACTTAGTGAGCATATGTTTTATAGTTAGATACAGAGATCTTAGGTTTGATGTCCCTCAGAGATGGATCTCAGTAGATCCTAACATAGTATAGTGGGTTGCAGTAGACTCTAGTAGGGCTCTAAGAGGTCACAGTAGACCTAGGGATTACAGTAGATTCCACAAAGTCACAGAGAGCCTATTGTTACAGCATAATGGTTATCTGGGGAGATAACAGCTTGAGATAGCTTTTATAAAGCAGTTAGTCACAGAGATCAGTATAATTTCAGATAGTTTTCGTCTTAGAGAGTAAAGACCTCCTAAGTCTGATAGACTATTGCTGCCAGAGACATCAAGGTTATACTCAGACAGTTAGACCACTGACTAGACCTCTTTAGTAGATGAGTAGAGTATGTGGGATGAAGGAAGCAAAAAAAATAACTTTCTAGAGTTATAGTTAGATAAACCACTACTCAACAGATAATACACTTGATTAAGGGATAAAGAGAGATCCCTTCCTGCTAGAGTTATACATTTAAGAAAGGGTCAAGTGCAGCTCTTTATGATGAGATAAGTGGTAGGACACGTCTCCAGCAGTAGAGACTATGAGAAAAGTTAGCATCCCATAAGAATTTAGTACCAGTTAGTGGTAGTTGCTCTTCCATGCCAATATGAAAAGTTCAAGAGTCATCCTAGCTAGTTAATGAGATAAAGAGCTGAATAATGCCCACTCTCAAGTGAGTAAAGAGAGTAAAGAAAAGTTTAGACCTAAAGAGGCAAATACGATAGTACACAGAGAAATCAAAACCACCAAGAATAGAGGTCCTAAAAGGAGCCATAATCCCAGTAAGGCACTAGAGTATGAGGCTCATGATAGTAAGAATTATAAATTGTGACCATGAGATGAGCTTGTAAAAAAGAAAATGAAAATAAACTATGAATGGAATATTTAAGTAAGTGAATAAGTAGATAGAAGTTTACTAAACAGAAAGGTCAACCCCTATGAACCAATTAAGACTAATTAGATGTGAAAATGCAAGCTCTACCAAAAAATAGGCTAGAGTTACAAGAGTATGTTTTAGTGTCAGAAATCACTTTCCCTCATAGTAAGAGCTAGTTATATGCTCTATAGTAATATTATCATGAAAGAGAAACAAATACAATAAATTAGTAATATAAATCCCCTAGTAGAAAGAAACTAAAAGAGACTAGCCTCTAAAAGAAGTACATAGAGCTAGGAAGAAGGGAATGAAAGGGCTAGTTAGTAAGACTATAAAATGGTAAGATAAGGTTATACCTCTAAATTTCGAGGGTGAAATTTTATTTAAGGGGAGTAGAAATGTAACATTCAGTTTGTCATAAAAACACCGAAATGAATTAGTTTGAAAAGCAAGTCCCCTAAATGAATGAGTTGAGGCTAACTAAAATTAGAATAAAATATCAAATAATGGAAAATGAGGATCTATGGTCTAAGATGTCTGAAAACTCGAGCCAAATGAGCTAGAAAAATTTGTGAAAGAAAGAGAGATATTTTTGTAATTTTTAGCAAATTTGAAAAAATCACAAGAGGGCTTTTTAAATGAGAAATTTGAGGTTTTTAGAATTCTCAGAGGTCTAAAAAATCATGAGAATTCCTAAAATAGTTGAAACCCTTTGGTGAGCGATTTCGGCCGTTGATTGACTGAAATTTTGACTGAATGGTCGGAATAATTTTAAATCTAAATTGAGTGATTTCAAAGCTAATTTATAAGATTGTGAGTCTAAATATTACGATAGAAAAGATAAATTTCAAAAAGGAACTAAAATAAGCCTAAAATAAAAAGGCCAAGAAAATAAACAAAAATACAAAAGTAAAAAGTTGTTAAAGTGACTCCTCCTCTTCCATATAGCACGTGGCCCTCCCCTAATTTGTTAACCATCCATTTTTCTATCCCAAAACAAAGTAAGAGACCAAGGAAAGGGACGTACCAAAGGAGGAAGAGAAGAGGAAGAAAAATAAGGGAAAGAGGTAAGGAAAATGAAGAGTTTTCATAGTTCTTCCTTCTTTAATGTTGTTCTCCCTCCTCCCACCTTTCTTTCCATGGATTTTGTGTGTGATATGGTCCTTCTTTGGGTTTGGTTTATAGGAGAAAGATTAGAGTTTGAAGGAATAGAGCTTACCAATTAAAAAAGCACTTGAAAAAAGCTAGAAACCAAGGTAATTCCACGACTTTCCATGCTTTCTTCTTTGTGTTCCTTAGAGTGCGTGTTTTGGCCTTGAAGAGAGCATGTAGTAGGGAGCAATTTCAGAACATAAACAAGTAAGAAACCTAGGTTTTGGAGTGTGGGAATAAGATTGTGCAATTAGAATCAAAGAAAAGGTATTAGAATTCAAGGTACCAAGATTAGGGATTCAAGTGTACCTTGACATATAGGAAGGTTTCTAGTAATAATTTAAGGTATCTAAGAGTTTGTATGAGTTCCTAAGATATCTAAGAAGCCTTTTAAGTGTCCCTTCCTTTAAGAGAATTTGCAAAACTTCATGGGCTCCTTAAGGAAGCATAGGCTTGGTTAATAGAGGTTCACACACCTAGGGAATGTTCTATATTTTTCTAAGCTTAGAATGAGACTATAGATGATAGAAGAACATGAGAGGAAGCCTTGGAAAAATTTTAGAAGCCATGGGTAGTGAGATGAAAGTGTAGGTTCAATAGCATAATGAAACAACTCCTAGCTAGGCTCCTTAAAATGAATAGGTGATGGCTCCAAAGAGTCTCAATGGAATCAAGAGTCATAGATTGAATGATAGAATAGAGCCAAGATCATGAATTCTTATAGTTTCTTTATTTGGTGCTTTATGGAACCATAATTAAGCCATATACGAAAGTAGGCTTCTATAGTGTGTGTGTGGTGTTAAAGCTTGTTTCAAGAAGGTAATTGAGTCCTATTTGATATGTTTAGCCCAAAGGAATCATACTCCACCCACTTGCAAGTGTGTGACCAAAAGAAGGAAAGAACAATTAAGGAAAAGTGTGTGTGTTTGCATTTAGGATAGCTCTCTAACTTTTCTCTCATACATTTTTAGTTGTTTTCTTGTCTTTAGATGTGTGTATATATGTTTATGCCATAAGAATTATGTATAGCTATTTTCTATATGCCATGGTACCATTATATGCATAAATTGTATTTTATGAATGTGTTTTGGCTTGATTTGATGAAACCAAAAGTCCCATAGTAAAGGAGAGGATAAGCTAAAAGTCTTTAGGATTAAGTGAGACAAAGCCAAAAGTCTCAAGAAGAGTGAGGCTTAGTTAAAAGTCCTTTGAAAATGGGTGAGGCAAGTCCAAAAGTCCCTTAAAAATGAGTGAGACAAGTCCAAAAATCCTAAGGAAAGGGGGTGTGGCTAAAACAATGCTCTTGAGGGCCAATGTATGATATATGTGAGTTTCTTGAATATGAAAATGATTTTACGTATAGTTACAAGTAGCTTGACCTTCATAATGCATACTTTGACTTGAAAATGTGACTATTATGCATGATTAAAAGGGTTAAGAGTTATTGAGATTCTTAAAATCTCACTTTTCCCTCTCCAATGTCTAACAATGTCTAGGTGGACTGAGTGAATCAAGGAATGAAAGCCACCACTCTTGAAGAGAAGACCTTTGATAAAGAATTTGCTAAATAGCCATTTTGTGGACATAATATTGTTAAATGATATAATCTTATGTTGTATATGATATGTAGACATTTGAACACATGTAAATATATGGATATATGATGTATGTATTGAAATTGGAAGCATAAGAATGAGTATGTATGTTTTTGACTTCCATATGCTCAATTGTGCTTGTATAATCTTATGTATAAGATTAAGTGAGGTAGTGGATTTATGATACATGAGTATTTAAACCTCTTGGACAAGTTTTTCCTGCTGGTTTTGGCTATTCTCATGTGCTCAAGAGATCATGGTCAAGGTGGAAGAACTTTTGGTACGAATTTGACCCCATTTGGTGCTTAAAAGGCCCATTTTGGCACCTTATGCCACAAGTTGACCAAATGAACGAATTTTCTCATGAAATTTGGCATGAATATGCGTATCACCTAGAGCTTTTTGTAGAGTAGAGATCAAATTATTTGGAGCTCTAGAAAATTTATTATGATTTTTCAAAGTGGGAAAGAATATGTTTAATGGTAGGATGTACTATTTATATGGTTAGATTTTATTTCCTTGTCACTCGTGAGTCAAATGGTGTCCAATGGCTATAAAATTTTGTAGGCATAAATTAGATATTATAAAATTTCCATACCCACCAATATCAAGTCATTTGGTGCTCTGTAGAGGGAGAAACAAATTTTTGAAATTTCATGATAGTATTAGGAACACAGTAGGACCTCTGGTATTTTTCTATAACTTTTTATTGGCTAAACGCATCTGTTTTGATCTAGAGTTATTTTTACCCTCTAGTATACATCTATAGATTTCCAGAATAGTTACTAAATTTTAAGTTTTCTAGAATTAGTTATGAATTTTTGAAATTTATATTAGTATCTTGTGATAGCAAACCTGGGCAATTAGACCTTTGTTGTTTTTCTATTGTCAATCGTGGCCCATTTGATGTTTTCATGGCTTGAAATGATTTTTATCCTATATTTGACATTTAGAGATTTTTAGAAAACTATCATTTACTTGATTTCTATTTTTTTAGATTTAGTTATGAATTTTCAAAATTGGTGATAGAAAGCTAAAAACTGGAACCCATGGCCAACTTGTCTTTTTTCCTCTTGTGGGACTTCAAAACTAAGGAGGAATGGAATGTTTTATGATGTTCTAACTTGTATGAATGTATTTGGAGTAGAGAATGATATGAATGCATTTATATGATCCATAAGGTATAAAATGGACAATCAGGGTCTTGCGTAATGCAAAAATAATGCATTATTTTATTGCATTTTTCTATGAACCTCATGTATAAGGCTTGTTTGTGAGAAAGGAAGACTAGATCATTATGGTGTTACAATATATATTTATATTATCAAAATGAATATGAAATGTCATGATGACTAAATTGTTACATTTAGAAATTAGAAAGGTGATAAGTTTACTTCAATATGTATATGTGGAATTGTTCGAGTGTTTTGTGCCTACGAAATGTAGTACTATTAATTGTATCAATATACTGTAGAACAATTCATTTAGGAGATTTTTGTGTATGACCTATATTTCTTATACAATATTCTATTTTATAATATATGACAAGATTGTACAAAATGTTAGTTGTTAATTGTAACACCATATATTTTTAGTTTGCTTCCTATCATTTCTAAGTTTCCCATGATGAATTGCACAAAAGGGAATGGAAGATGACATTAAAATAATGCCTTATTTCGCGTTGCGTAACGTATGAAAATTCCATTCGATGTCACGCAGACCATATGAGTTCATACATCACATTCTCATATTTAATTACATACATACAACTCATTTACATCATAAAATCATACCCACACTCATGGAAACCGAAATGGAACCTAGAATATGGAGGTTTATTTTCGGCCAGATTTGGCCCCTTTCTGGCACAATTTCGAAAAATCATAACTAATTCTAGAAAAATCAAAATCACACATTCTTGGCCATTCTGGAAAGCAACGGATGTCTACTTCACATTAAAAATATGTATAGACCCTAACGCCCATCACAAAGGGCGTTTGACATTCGAAAATGTCCGGGGGTCAAACTGCCTCCTGATGCTGTCACAGATTCTGCAGCAAACTTTGAAAATGTCCAATTAATTCCAAAAAAATCCAATCCATGCAAATGATACCAATATGAAAGCTGTAGATGTTAGCTAGAGGAAAAAAATACTGTCAGACCATTTCAGGTACCCAAAGTCTCGAAATTCAATAGTACAGTACATCAGGTCGGGTAAGGGTCCTGATACTGGACAGAATGTTCAAAAATTCATATCTCCTTCTATAGAACTCCAAATGAGGTGCTTCCAGTTGGAACAAGTCACTGTGACTGTCTAGTATCTCTGTATGAAATGTCGTGGCAATTGGCCATCGTTTGACCCATGAGTGACAGAATTCAATTTCGGACCAGTGCTACAGTACCAAGGACCAAAACCAGAAAATTTTCCAATTTCAACAATTCGTTAAATATTCCATAGACCTCCAAAAATTACCAAATTTAGCTTCTCAATAAGCTCTAGATGCATGTCAAATTTCAGGTCAAGAAGAGTTCATTTAGATAAAAAGTGACATAGCCTCATGAAATGGTCATTTTTGCTTCCTACCAAGAGTCACTTTGCACCAAATGGCCTCTTCTTGAATTTAGCACCCCTTGAGCAAGTTTCAAAGCACAAATATGACTTGTGGAGACTGCCCAAGTGATCCCAAATCTCATGCAACTCATTTTGGTCTCTCAACATCTATTTATGCATAGTTACATGAAGCCATCCAAGAGCCAATTTGCACAATACTATTGATTTAGTGTCATATAAAGTCTACATCATATTCATACATCATTTTACACTTGTCCATGGTCTTACATCACAAAAATATTACATACATCATTACTTTGACATTTAACCACCATTTAAAGTACATAATACACTAAAACAAAGATGTTCAATGTCCTTGGCTTGCATCTCCTTGACTTGGAACACCACCTAGACAATTCAAGGATGAAGGGGAAAGGAGAGTGAGATTCCAAGAATCTCAATAGCTCACACATCCATTCACAGCACATTCAAGGCATACATATACCAAATGCATAACCATACAAGCATAAAGTGTGCAATAAATTCCATTCCATGCTACATTCACATGTCAAGCTTACTTTCATGCTCTAGGGACTTTTGGTTTAGCCTCACCCCATTTCTAGGACTTTTGGATTTGCCTCACTCTTGGCCTAGGAACTTTTGACTTTGCCTCACCCATTCAAGGGACTTTTGGCCTTGTCTCACCTATGCCATGAGACTTTTGGCATCTCCTCACCTTCATCAAGGGACTTTTGGCATCACCTCACCTTTATGGGCTCTTTCCATAACCATAGTCATTCAAGACAACACATTGGTACCAATGTACAACAAGGATCAAGTGGCATATTATCAAGCATCAAGAATGCATGGAAGCACACTAAGATATACATATGCACACAAGAATGCAAAGAGAATGAGGTGGAGAGCTACCTTTTTATGTATGCAAGATCACTTTGCAATTTCCTTCCCCTCCTTGGTTTCACAAGAGCACTTAGGTGGAGTAGGGTTCTCTTGGCCTAGACATTACAAACATCACACAATTACACATTTGAAGCAAGCCAAGACATTAAACTAAAGCTTATTACACACTTGGTTCCAAAATAAACATATTGGTTCCATAAATGGCCTATTGAAACAACTCATATTATTCAAGTGCTAGGCTCCATTCTCTTGTTCTTTCTAGACTTCTTGGACTCATTTAAGGTCCTTGGAGCCATCACACATTCAATTGCACAATTGGAAAACCAAGTTGCTTCACAAAGCACTATTATGGACACCATTAGGCCATCTCCCAATCTATGGCTCCTAAATTTTTTCCAATGGTCTCTCCCATCTTCTAACATCATATAAAGTCCTAAAACAAGGCTAGAACAAATTAAAACATCCCCTAGCCTAATGAACCTAGCTTTGTTGAAATATGCACCATAATGGAGGTTCATAGACTTTGTGATTTTTCCTTGATGGGAGAGCCACTTGGGAGGCTTTCTAAAGGTCTTAGGAGCTCAAGGAAATATTCAAATAGCCAAGAAAACATTCACACAAAATCAGATTTTGCAAAACCCTAGAAAACACTACACTTTTCTAACTTATTTTCTATTGGTTTTTCTTAGAATTTCTTGCCATATTCCATCTCCCAATGGCCTAAAACCCTTGTTCCCTCCTTATATTTGGACAGAACATCATCCCCTCCTTTGGTTCTGTTCTTGGATGAAATACATACAAAGGGAGGGGGAAGAGAAGATGCAACCAAAAGCAAAGATTACCTATGGTTCAAGTGAGCTTTCAAGTGTCTTTCTCCTTCATTCTCTTCTCCTTAGCAAATTCAAAATTCTCCACTTAGGTCTGGGTCAAAAATAGAACCAAATCATTCAAAAAATCCATGGAAAGAAAGGAGGAAGAGAGGAAAATAAGATTAGAGGAAGATGGAGTAAGAAATCTCATGAAATTTCCTAGTTTCTCCTTGGCTTTCTTCCTCTTTTTCTCCTCCCTTTGGTGTGCCTAAGAGAGATAAAGATTTTCTATATTTTGGGCAGAATGGGTCGTGCTCATTAAAGAGGAGAAGAAGGGAGAAAAGTGTGGAACTCTTTAGAACATTCAAGAAACCATAAATTCCAATTTTGCCCTTCCATAATGGCAAGTTTGTTTCGGCTTCGTTTTAGCTCCTTTTTGAGAACCGTCTTTTCCATCACAAAATTTAGGTTCCTAATTTAATAAAATGCCTTTGGAATCACTTAAATCGGAGTTAAAACCATCCCGAACGAATTGGTCAAAGTTCGGATCAACCGACGTTGGAAAGAGTACACCAGAGGAGTTTTACCAGTCCCGGGGCTTCCCATGGTTTTTGGGGCCTCTGAGAACCTTGGCCAACTCAAAATTTTCATTTAAAAAGCCCTCCTAGGTGTTTTTCCAAAATTACACTTATTTACAAAAATGCCCCTGGCCTTTCAGCAATTTTTTTGAATCACTCCGACCCCAGTTTTTGGGTAACTCAAGGCTCAAATCCTCATTTTCTATTATTTAAAATTTTATTCAAATTTTATTTGGCCTTGAATCACTCATATCAGGGGACTTGCTTTTCAAATCGGTACGTTTCAATGATTGTACAATGCATTGGGCATTACATTAATAGTAGTTTTATTAGCCTTCAATGCACCCTGGATATTACTATGTAATTTCTGTGATTGAGTACTGGAAGGGTACTAAGTTGAATGCTCTTTGATTGTTTATAAGTCAAGTGCTCATGTTTGAATATGTAATTACTAATTCTTATGGGCTATGTGTCCATGTTAGAACATGTTAGAAATTAGAAATTAAAGCTCTTCCTAAACCTTCTTATTACAATATTTGTATCAAAATGTTTTCCTTACTGATGTTTACTTACATTTCAACACAAATTTTAAATGTATAAATTTAATTTTGTTTACTTCTTATGACTATGTTTCATTAATTGTATAACTTGACTAAATCATAAATGCTTTTGCGTGTACGATATATATGTCTTTCTTGAAATTGATAATCTAGTAAACTGTTTTTCCATATAATTTTAATCTACAATTTATTAAAGTTTACCATGTTGGTATTTTTTAAAATCTTTAATTCTTGATACTAGTGTGTTGATTTCTTTTTTCTTATTAATTTCCTTAACTAATGACTTTATTTAATTACTAAAACATTTCACTGGTGTAATGCTTGTTTCTTCCTTGTTTATTTTATTACAAACCTATATTCGAACTAAGACTTATTTTTATTAGAAAAACTCTATACTTGCTCATTTTGTTTATTTATCATGCTTTATTTTTTTACTCATTGACTACCATAGCTCATTTATTTATTTATTTTTGTGGATAATGAGAATGCATTCAAATGCTCCTTTGACTTAGCTCAAGAGTGTTATTAGTAAAGGGTCAGTGGTTGGCCTATTGATGCTAATAATAAATTGTCCTTGTGCTTGTGCATGTGTATATTGTATTTTAGAGTCTACTCCATATACTACCGATAGGCTCCTCACTCTATTGGTTATGTTATATACTAAGAATGTGAGAGCAAAGCTCCCTTACTGTATTTTATCTAGATGACGACTCCATTAAAAATAAAATGAATGCCTAACTATGATGTTATGCATACACATAAGGCTTGATTATGATTGAAGTGTTATTCGATGATTAGACTTATGGCATGAGATCATCTCGTATTTTGTACCTATCACATCTTTATTTTAAGGTGTGACACTAGACATTAATAATGAAATGGGCTTAATTCATATCCATTCTATCATACCATCAGAGATTATACATATAACTCATGCAAAATTCATCTTTTGATAGCAAATAATCATATTCACACTTTTGGCAACAGAATTTCTTGTTATTAAAAGTCTCAAATAATTCATTTGTGTACAAATAAGGAGTTTCATTATTCCATTCTTCAAATTCATGCAAAACCAATTTTTTTATGCTTAGGATATCACAAAAAAGAAGTATAAATTTTGTTGGTTTGGCCATATGCACAATTTGAGTCTTATAACATATAATAGGCACTAAAGTTTGAAAAATCATAACTTGAACTACACAATTCTGATTAATGCAAAATTAGTGGTTATGGGAAGCTTATAATGAGACCTATCTACTGTAAAAATTTGATATCAAAGAGTGTTCATTTGGTTCCAAAAATTTGAAACTGACCATATGAATAGTAAATCACAATTTTTTACACAATTCAGCCAACTTTAGAAATTTATAAAATATTTTATAAGACTTCAACAATTGTGATCTTCAACTCTATAGAAAGCTTTCAATGTTCTATAAATGCTTGTCAAATTTTAGCAAAAGACTCACTCATTTGGGCTGTCCAAGGTGTATGGACATATTATGGCTTAAAAGAAATGAATTTTGGTTCAAAAGAGTACTAAATGAGCCATGGCATGCCATTTCTTTTTATAAGCAAATTTCAATCTACAAATGCATCATGTTTGGCTGGTTTAACATGTCATACTTACCATATAACTCAAAATCACCTTTCTACTTGCAAGTATACACACATCCATTTAGGAACTCAAAATGCCAAATTACATAATATTACATTTTACAATCTATAAATGTTTTTTATATAATAATCTAGTACCTTTAAAAGTGTTGGCATGATTATACATCAAAATATACAATTATATATTCATATATGCATGAGTATGCCTCAAAATATAATTTATCATCAAAATAACTCTTCTTAGGACTTTTGTTCCTCATTTTTTCTTCCTTGAGAGCCACCTAGCCATGGTTAGTAGAAATAGGGGAAAAGATCCCAATAGCTAATCCAACATTCAAGCATATATATATATATGGCTTACTCAAGTTCCAAGATGTAAGCACACATGTTATACAACTAAATCATATTCATTAGGGATCCCATGGTTCCATTAAGAGCAATCTTATGCTCTAGGGACTTTGGTCTAGCTTCATCTAATACCTAGGGATTTTTGGTTTAGCCTCATCCACTTTTAAGGATTTTTGACTTAACCTCACCCATAATTGGAACTTTTGGCCTCATCTCACCCATTTCAAGGGACTTTTGGCACAACCTTGTCTATCAAGAGCCAAATTAATTCCAAATGCAATAAAATGCCATGCAATTGTATATAATTTTCAAACAATCAACAATACACATAATATGCAAATAATACATACAAGAAATTCAATACACTTAAGCAAACCAAGTGCACATACACAAGAATGAAGGAAAAGCTACATTGACAAAGAGAATTCAATGGATTCCCTTGGCTTCTCTCTTTTGTTCCACGAACCTACACTCACACTTGAATGGAGATTTACTTGCTTGGCCTAGACACATTAAATGAAGCACAAAATTAACAATGAAACCATGCTTATACTCATACCAACCTTATTTAAGTCAATTAGGGCTTTAAGTATACATATGGCTCATTTGAATGTCCTATGAAGCAACTCTTATAAATCAACTTTTTAACTTCAAAATCTCATTCAATATGAGTTATATGACTTTGTTAGAACCCATTAAAGCCATTGTATACTTGCTTTAAGAAACCTAACACCATGTTGCTTCTTTAGGCCTAATTGAACTATAAAATTTTACCTTTCAAAATAAAGTTTTTAAATTCAAACCAATGGTTCCATTAGTGTCTATCATTCATATCTAGACCATTTATAATATTGGAATCATTAAAAACTCTTCATAGGTGTTACTTTCCTCTCATGGCCAAATCATGCACCAAGGAAGGCTCCTATGGAGTTTTTGTTCCACTCTTAAATAATTTGCCACCTATGGGGGGGTTTTTAGCTTCTTCTTAGTTTTAATTATGATCTTACATGGTTTAAAATACTTTTCTAAGGTTTCAAACTTCCTAAGATGCAATAAAAATCCTAGGTATCATATCTTGAATCCTATAGCTTCTTAATTGATTCCAATTGTATATTCTTAATCTTCATGCTTCAAAACCCCAATTCCCATCATACTCCAGCCAAAAACCAATTTCCTTTATGATTTATACATCAAGGCCGAACCTAGGGGAGTGAAAAATCCAAAGTAGAAGCATGTTTTCCAAGCCATGTTATATATCATTTGAAAATGCTTTGAATGGAGATTATTATGATGTAATTAGTTTCCTTTAAAGAGCTTCTTCCTCTATGAATTCAACCATGAAACCCCTTCTTTTAGAAAACAAAAGCTATAGAAAGAAAGAGAAGAAAGAGTACAAAAAACTTTTACAAGAGCAAAATAGGCAAAATGTCCATATTTACTTGCCTTTGGATGACTTCTTTCTCCTATCTCTCTTGGTTCTTCTCCATGCCTCTTGGTTTATTTTTGGAGCAAAAGAAAGTCAGTTATGGGAGGGTGAGAGGTGGCGTGGCACTTATAAGGAAGAAAGGAGGTGATTTATAACAATTTAAAAAATTCCTGTTATATCCCACAATTTTAATTCCTCTGTTTGGACTCATTTTAGATCTTTTTTTAAAACTGTCTTTTCCATCATAAAATTTAGATCCTTTAGTCTATTAAAAATATTTAACTTCAAATTTATGGGATTCAAAATAATTTGAAACAATTTGGTCAAAAGTTTGAATCAACTAAAGACCTAAATTATACACTGGAAGGGTTTTAACCATTTTAATAGTTCCTATAGTTTTTAGGGTCTTTAAAAACCTTAAGGAGCTTAGTTTCACCATTTAAAACTTCTTCCCTTAAGTTTCTAAAATTTTATTTAAAATTATGATTTTGCCATTAGGATTTCGATTCATTCTATTTAGCTGTTTTGACCCCAATTTTGGGCCATTTTTGGTTTTTTAACCTCATTTCTAGATGCTCTGATTAACATTCTACCCTTACTTTGTCTCAATTTATTTTACTCTGGGGTCTTCTTTCATTAATTAAGTGGTTCTAATTTCGGTTCCTCTTAACTCATATTGCCTTTTTTAGGCTTGCAACCTTATTTAAATAATTTATTTCACTTTTTAGGGACCATTTTAGTTACCAAAATATAGAATGTTACACATTCAAATACCTAAGTTTGAATTTTTGAGTCTTTTCTTTGTTAGGGTCTTTAATCTTTGTTTTAATTTCTTTTCTTGTATTTTCTTAATTCATACAAATATATTTTTAGATGCTAGTGACTAAGTAATTGGGTTACTACTGATATTGTATATAATTAGGCTTTACTTTTATTCAACTTCTTCTCTTTTAGACCAATAAGACTTCACTCCATTCCCTAACTTTTCGAAGGATACAATACTTGGACTTAACATCCATATTATATTACTTGAATAACTATCACGCTTGCTGTTAAATTGCAAGATTGGCTAATCAAGTTTTTTGACACTTGCTGTAACATTCGGTTCCTTTGTAAATATGAGAAACGTAATATCTGGTTTCCTCGTAAACGTATGAAAGGAACAGAACATAAAAGAAAGTTCTCTAAATAGAATGATTTGAGGTCAAATAAAATTAGAGCAATAGTTTAGACCTCAAATAATGAGGATCCAAGACCAGAGGTGCCTTGAGAATGGAGTTAGATGAGTTAGAAAGTTTGTGAAAGAAAGCTAAGGTATTTTCATAATTTCTAGAAACTTTGGAAAAACTCATAAGAAGGCTTTTTAAATGAAAAATTAAGTATTTTAGGATTCTTAAAGGCCCTAAAAACCACAGAAACTCCCATAATAGTTGAAACCCCTCTGGTGAGTGATTTTAGCTATTGGTTGACTGAAACTTTGACCAAATAGTTCAAATTGATTTTAAATTTAATTTGGGCCAAAGGTATTTTATAAGTTAGAAAGCCTAAATTTTATAATGAAAAAGGAGAATTTCAAAAAGAAGTTGAAATGAGACCTAAAGGAGAAATCATGGTTTAGGAATTAAAATGAAAAATGAAAAGTTGCAAAAGTGACCCTTTGGCTTCCTAAAAGTCACGTTCCACTCTTTTCTCTACCCTAACCCACTTTATTTCTGCCTAAAATCAGAAGAGAGACTAGCTCCAAGAGGCATCCAAGAAGAGAACAAAAAGGGAGGGAAAGACTTGTAGAAAGCTAAGGAATAAAGGCTTTTTCCTTGCTTCTTCCTTTGGTAAAGTTGTTCTCCTTCTTCTCCTCTTCATTCTTGTGGTTTTAATGGCTTATATGGGATTGGTTTGTGGCTGGTCCAGAGGAGAGAGCTTAGAGTCTCAAGGAGAGGCTTGAAGCAATGGAGAGAACTCTTGAAAAAGCATTGAAATAAGGTAAATCCCTTAGCCTTTCATGCTTCTTTTCTTGCCCTTCCTCCATAAGAATTTCATTTAACCTAGAGCCCATCTAAAAGGAGTTGAATTCTGACCATATTGAGGAAAGAACAAGTGATTTAGAGTGTAGGAATTTAGAATAAGCAAATGGAATAAAAAGAGAGGCAAGAAATTCAAGTTGGCATAACTTGAGATTTTGAAACAAATGATAAAATCTGATTTTTTTTTAGAGATATTCTATCTTATGTAAGATATGGTATGAGTCCCTTAGACCTCTAGGAAGCTTTACATGAGCCATTCCTATAACATTCGGTTCTTTGAAAATAAGAGAAAACGTGAGAAACATAACGTACGGTTTCTCCGTAAACGAACGAAACTCACTAGATATAAAAGGAAGTCCCTCGAAATGAGATAGTTAAGGTCCCAAAAAATTTGGAAAGCATTCTAGACTCTTAAAAATGAGAATCCTAGGCTCAAACAGAAAGAAAAACGGAGCTAGAATGAAGAAGTAATTTCTTACGAAAAGTTTACGAAATATAATGTCATTTTTGTAATTTTGAGCAAATTTTAGAATTCACATAGGAGGGCTTTTAAATGTAATTTTTAAGTTCCTCAGGGTTCTTAGAGGCCCTAAAAATCATAAAAAGCCCCGGGATAGTTAAAACCCCTCTGATGGACATTTTTTAATGTCGGTACACCTACACTTTGACAGATTTGTTCGAGAAGGTTTTAGCTCTGATTCGAGTGATTCCAAAGGCATTTTATTAAATTGGGGACCTAAATTTTATAATGGAAAAGACGGTTCTAAAAAAGGAGCTAAAATGAAGGAGAAATGAAAATGCAAAGTTCGAAGGACAAAATTGAAATTTTTGAAAAAAGTCATTTTCCTACACCCTATATATAAATGGCGCCCCACTTTCTCCCTTATTTGGAATCATAATTTTCTGCATAATTTCAGAATAAGGGAGCTAGGGTTTGGGCGCACAAGAGAGGAAGAAGAAGAAGGAGAAAATCCAAGCTTAAGGTATGTTTTCACAGTGGTTTTTTCATACTTTTCTTCATTCACACCTCCTCTCCTCCCTTCTCCTTTGTTTTTCTTTGATTAAAAATGGAGTTCATAAATCTGATTCAATGGAGAAATTTAGGGAAAAATTCGGATTTGAAAAGAAAAGCTCAAAGAACACAAGATTCAAGTGAGAAAAAGTAAGAAAATAAGGTATTTCTCTTCCTATGGTTGTTTATCTTTGGTTCCTTTGTCTAACATTTCGCCGCACTTAAGAAAATCATAGGAGGAGATAATTTTTAGGCAAAACCAAGCATGAATATAAGGAAAAAGGGTGTGGAAGTTAAGGATATACAAAGGGAATTATCAAAAGACCATTAGATTTCAAGATGTAAATTCTAGAGTTTTGTGTGCCCCTTCTAAAATCTGATTTCATATGATAATTTCTAGGCCTAATTAAGAGTTTAAATGAGTTCTTGAGATCCCTAAGATGCTCCCCACAAGCTTCTTCCTTCAAGAAAACAAAGAAATCTCCAAGGAAGCCAAAACCCCCTTATGTCTCGGCCTAAGCAAGTTCTTGTAGCTAAAGAGAGTTTTAAATTTTTTTAAGGCCATTCTTGAGTCATATTTGATGAATGAAAATGAGGGGAGGCCTTGGAAAAAATTTATAACTCATAGAAAGTGATTTAGTGCCTTAAGTTCCATATTATGACCTAAAGAAGCAACATGATGTTAGGCTCTTTGTTTTAATTGTATGATGACTCCAAGAGGCTTAAAAGGAGTCAAGAATCATATTTGAAAGAAAATAATGGAGCCTAGAATTTATTTGAGGGGTGTTGCTTCATTAGATGCATTTATGGACCATAATGGAACTTATAGAGAAATCTAGTATCTAAGCAAGTTGTATGGCCTTAGAGATTGTTTCATGAACCTAATTGGCTTCCATAAATTGTATCTAGGCCAAGAGAAACCATCTCCACAAGTTTGTAGGTGTGTGGCCGAAAGAGGAGGCTTGAAATCCAAGGAAAAGTGTATAATTGTGTGCAAGGTAGCTCTCTCCACCTTCTCTCATGCATGGATGTATGTTTAGCTTGTATTAGAATGTGTGTATGTGTATTTTCAAGCCATGAAAAGTATGCTAGCATGATTTTATATGCCATAATTTCATGTTGACAATATGTTTTCAAGTGAATATATGATGTTTATTTGAGTTTGCTTAAGTGTGGAAAGGCTAAGAACTCTTAACCATGGTGAGGATTAGCCAAGAACCCCTAGGATTGGTTAAAATAAAGTAAAGAGTCTCCCAAAAACAAAGTGGGCTCCCAAGAGTATGGTTAAGTTCAAAGCTTTTAAAGAATGGGTGAGGCAAGTCCAAAATCTATGAGGAAAAGTGTGATTCCAATCCAAACATTTGGTGAGCTCTTAAATGTCCTGTATGACTTGTTCACATGCCAAGCTTACTTCTTGAATGTTCATGACTTCCGTGATAACCATGCATGCATTTTTAGGGCTTGCTTTACATATATTATGTATGATTGAATGGGAGATGAGCTATTGGGATTCTTTGAATCTTATTCCCTCATCTTCAATGATCTAATATGCTAGGTGGACTAAGTGGATATGGTAATAGGAGCCAACAATATTGAAGAAGAGAGATTGACATCAATATGTCTAGCCTTTCCCTTTTTAAAACTATAATGATGTTTCATGATGTATAATATTATTTTAAATGGTCTATGACCCTTGAGACATGTAATTATGATATTATGTGATGTAAGAATGAAATAATGTGTCATGTGAGTGATGGAATGTAAATTGAGTATGTTATGGCATTGTAGCTTCATAATGGCTTTATGGAAATGTGCATAAGTGTGGATGAAAAGGCCAAAATGAGATGTATGAGATTTGAGACCATTTGGGCAGCTCACACAAGTTCTAAATATGCTTTTAGACTTGTCCAAAAGATGCCAAGACCAAAGGAAAATCATTTAGTCACTTTGGTACCCCATATGGAGCTAAAAATGACCATAATGAAACCTTATATCACTTTTTGGCCAAATGAGCTCTTGTTGGTATGAGATTTGGCAAACATTTAGAGTTTGTTGATAGCTTTTTGTAAAGCTAAAGATCATAATTTTTAGAGATCTACAGAATATTTGATGATTTTTCAAAGTTGAAAATTTTTTTGATTTTGGTCTGCTGCACTATTCATTTGGTTCGAAAATGTATTTTGTCACACAGGGCTCAAATGACGTCCAATTTTCATGAAATGTTATATAGAGAAACTAGACATTCACAATGACTTGTTCCAACTAGAAACACCTCATTTGGAGGTCTAGAGAGGGAGATATAAATTTTTGAACATTCTATCTAGTATCAGGACCCTTACCCGACCTAAGTTATTGTTCCATTATATTTCGAGGTTTGGGCTACTTGAACTGGTCTAAAATATTTTTTCCCTCTAAGTTACATTCATAGCTTTCCAGATTGGTATCATTTGCATGGATTGGATTTTTTTAGAAATAATTGGACATTTTCAAAGTTTGCTATAGAATCTGTGACAGCATTAGGAGGCAGTTTGACCTCTGAACCTTTTTGGATGTCAAACACCCTTTGTGATAAATGTTATGGTCTAGGCATATTTTTAATATGAATTAGACATCTGTAGCTTTCTAGAATGGGCAAGAATGTGTGATTTTGATATTTCTAAAATTTGTTATGATTTTCCAAAGTTTGGTCAGAAAAGGGGGCCAATTCTGGCCGAAAATGCACTTCATTATTTTGAGCCCTTCTTTGATTTCCATTAGTTTTGAGCATGATTTTATGATACAAAAGAGTTGTATTGATATAATTAAATATGAGAATGTATAGTATGAGCCTACATAGTCCACGTGACACCGAATGAAATTTTTATACACGACGTAGTATAATTAAATGCATCATTTTATTAAACTTTTCCTACTTCCTCCATGGATTTGAGAATATGATGCATAAGAATGATATAGGATAAGTTAGAAGTTATGGTGTTACAATTCCCTTCAAGAAAATGAAGACAACTCTATGGGCCATAAAATATGTGCTTGTCTCAACTTAAGCAAGTCTAGCCACTTATGGAGAGTTTTAATTTGTTCCAAATTTAGAATGGGACTAGATATGATGGAAGAACATCAAAGGAAGCCTTGGAAAAAATTTAGAAGTCTTGAAATGTGAGATAGAGGTGTAGGCTCCATAATGAGACTTTAGGAAACAACTTATAATTAGGCTCCTTAAAATAAATGTGTGATGATTATAAGGAGCCTAAAGGGAGTCAAGAGACCTAGAATGAATGAGAAATGAGAGCTAAGATCATGAATTCTCATAGTTGATTCATAAGGTCTTATATGGAAGCATAATAGAGCCATAAAACAAAATAGCTTCACATAGAGTGTATATGATGCCAAAGCTTATTTCCATGAGTGATTTATGTTTCTTTTGATGTGTTTAGGCCAAGAAAACCAAGGGCCATCTAGTTGCAAGGCTTGGTCAAGAAGAGAGAGAAGAATCCTAAGAGAGAATGTGTACATTTGTTCCAAGGTATCTCTTTCACCTTTCTTTCATGCATTCTTAGATGTTTTCTTGCCTTTGGATGTGTGTATGTATGTTTATGCCATGAGAAAGGTTTATAACTATTTCTTACATGCCATAGTACCATGATGTTCTTGAAATGTATTTTATAAATGTGTTTTGGCTTGAATAATTATGATGATGCCAAAAGTCTCTTAGTAAGGGTGAGAATGAGTCAAAAGTACCTATGATTGAATGAGACAAAGCCAAAAGTCTCAAGAAGAGTGAGGCTTAGTCAAAAGTCCCTTAAAAACGGGTGAGGTCAATCCCAAACTCCTAAAGAAAATGGGTGAGGCTAAACCAATGCCCTTAAGAGCCTCTCTATGTTATGTATGAATTTCTTAAATATAAAAAATGTTATGTATATGTTCACTAGTAGCTTGAAAGTCATGCATACATTCTTTGACTTGTAAATGCATTCATTATGTATGTTTGAAAGGGTTAAGAGCAACTGAGATTCTTTAAATCTCACTCTTCCCTCTACATATGCTTATTCATGTTTAGATGAGCCAAGAAGTCCAAGAAAAGGAGACAAAATGCCTTAGAGCATGATACTTTAACAAGGAAGTAGCTAAATAGTTATTTTAAGGACATATTGATGTCAAGAAATGTATACATATGGTGTATATGAGATGTAACCATTTGAAAAAGTTTGAATGTATATATATTTGATGTATGTATGAATCTTAAAGCTAAATGTATGGAAATGTGAGAATTTGCCACACTTGTGCTAATATGTGTTTGTGTATGAATGTGAGTGGCATGTGAAATTGAGATGCATGAACATTTGGACCACTTGAGCAACCTTTATAAGCTAATTTTAGCCATTTACACTTGCTCAATTGGTTGTGGTTGGAGTAGGAGAGCATATGGTGTCATTTTGACCCTATTTGATACCTAAAAAGTGCCACTTTGTGAGCTGAACCCCAAACTAACCAAAATAGAAGAATTTTCCCATGAAATTTAGCAAAATATAGGTCTCATCTAGGCTTTTTTCTGACCTAAGAATCACGTTATTTGAAGCTCTAAAGAATAAATTATGAATTTCCAAAGTTGGGAAAATTTTTAGATTTGGTATGTGCACTGTTCATATGATTAGTTTCTTCTCCTATGTCATCTAAGGACCAAATAATATCTAATGCTCATGAAATTTTATAGACATAAACTATGAATGATAAGCTTTCTGTAGGACTTGAGAGCACCAAATTTGGATTTATATTGAGGGAGGTACAAATTTTTGAAATTAATGGTCAGTACCAGTAATGTAGACAGACCTCCGGTATTGTTCTATCAATTTTTATAGGTTTGATGCCACTTCCTTGATTTGGAACTATTTTATTAAAAGTAGACACCTACAACTTCTAGAATGGTATGGTTTGCTGGATTTCAATTTTTCTAAAATTATGTATGAATTTTTGAAGTTTATACCAAAAATCTGTGACAACAAACCTGGGTAGTTGGACCTTTAGTGCTATTTTGTTATCTTTCATGACATAGATGATATTTTAATGGTTTGGAATGAGTTTTAGCCCATATTTAAGATTTAGTACATTCCAGAAAGCTATTGTTTACTTAATTTCAATTTTTCTATAATTAATTATGATTTTCCAAAGTTTATGATAGAAAGCTGCCATTGAAATCTAAAATTTCCTCATTGAAATTGTGATATATGGTTCCAAATCCATGGCATATGAGATGAATTGAGATGTATATGACTTGAATGGATATGTTGTAGATGGAAAACCATATTGGTAAGTTCAACGAGCCCCTAAAGCCTTTAATTATGTATATGGCTCCTTCATTACACAATTATCTATATACAAAGGATATGTTTTCTTGCAAATGTGTTCCAATTTGCATGAGATATGTTGAGATAGCTCATGTGACCATGTTTTTAATATATGAAGGGGTATATTATATATACAAAATGATATCCATGAATTCATAGTGTCTGTGAAGCATAAAATGAATTAATTGGACCCTCCGTTATGCAATTTCCTTTCATTAATGTGCCTTTTCCAAGTAAATGTATTTAACTAAGTTATGAAGTGGAATGGGAAGGCTAGAGAAGTAAGGTGTTATGCTTGCCTAGTCATTTTCTTGGTTTGATGTTTTTTTTATTAGTTGTTGGTTGGATTTTTGCTCTCCAAAATGGTTCTCTATATGTATTAAATCTAAAAGGAATTATTAAATATTGTCAAGTCAATTTTTAGTTTTATTCCTTTTTATTTTAAGCTTGTGTTTTGTGTACATTGTATATGATTGTGTGCCTTTACAATTTATTTCAAGCTTGTATATGGCACTTGTATATTTTGTTTTTAAGTGTGCATATGATATACAAGTTTGTAAATGAATTCATTTGTGAAGTCTTAGCATAGAATGTATTATGTATTCATTTTGTAATAAATTATATAATTATGTGGATGTTCATAACCTTATGAAGAATGACCTTCTAGTATCCCTTTTTATGTTTAATGGCATATAGTCTATAAATCTCAAAGAAGTTATATTGTACATGTAATGTCCAGTTTTCGTTAAACGATAAAAATGGGCGTGTTTTCTGTAACATCCGGTCCCTCCCTAAAAGTGAGAAACGCAATGTTCGGTTTCTCCGTAAACGTAAAAAATGGGCCAAATATAAAAGGAAGTCCTCGAAATAGAAGGAATTGGGGCCAACTAAAATTATGATAAAATTTTAAATAATAAAAAATGAGGATTTGAGTCTTGAGTTGCCCAGAAATCAAGGCCAGAGTGATTCGATAAATTTGCCGAAAGGCCAGTGGCATTTTTGTAAATATGGGCACTTTTTGAAATACTCATAGGAGGGCTTTTTAAATGGAAATTTTGAGTTGCCCAGGGTTCTCAAAGGCCCCAAAAACCATGGGAAGCCCCGGGACCGGTAAAGCCCCTCCGGTGTACTCTTTTCGACATCGGTTGACCCAAACTTTGACCGATTCGTTCGGAAAGGTTTTAGCTCCGATTTGAGTGATTCCAAAGGCATTTTATTAAATTGGGAACCTATTTGTTATGATGGAAAAGACGGTTCTAAAAAAGGAGCTAAAACGAAGAAGAAACGAAAATGCAAAGTATGAAAGGGCAAAAATGGAATTTAAGTGTTAAAGGAAGCTTCCAAACTCTTTCTATAAGTCACGTTCTTCCTCTCCTTCATTAAACCGACTTGCTTCTGCCCATTTTCAGAGAAGAACTCCAGCTTCTTAGGCGCACAAGAGAAGGAGGATTTTGGAGGAAGAAATTCAAGAAAAAGGTAAGAAACTTTAAGAAATTCCATATCCTTCCTTCTTCAAACTTGCTCCCCTCCTCTCAAGCTTTATTTCTATGGTTTTAATGGAGAGTTTGGTGCTGTTTTGGGGGCAGAACAGAGAGGGAAATTTCGAAAATTGAGGGAGCAAGCCAACCAAGTGGAAGAGCAAGCAAAGAAAAGCAAGAAAACAAGGTAAAACTTTCATTCTTTGGTAGTTTCTCCCTCCCCCTTCCTCTTGCACGAATTTGGGCACCATGAGCCCAATTCTTAGGGGCTGTTTTCTGCCCAATTTATGGAGGGATTAGAGGTTTTAGATAGCAAGGATTAAGAAGGAACTAATAGAATCAAGAAAGGAGCATTAAGAGACAAGATAGAACCATTAGGGATCCAAATGCTCCCTTGCAAATATGATTTTATATGAATGTTCTTAGACTTAATTGAATGTTTAAACATGCTCCTAAGACCCCTAGAGAGCTTCCCACATGCACCTCCCATCCAAGAAAGCAAAGAAATTGCAAGAAAAACTAATGAACTCTAAGCTAGAAAAGTGTAGAGCTCTTGAACACTTTGCAAAAACTGATTTGATATATGAGTTTCCTTGCATGTGTGAGTATTTGATTGAGCTTCTAAGACCTCTAGGAAGCCTCCCAAGTGACTCTCCCATCAAGGAAAAATTGGAAACCCCTTGAACCCTAAATACTTCCATAATGTTGACCTAGGCTAGAAAGAGTACCAAGGGAAAGTTTTAATTTGTTTCAAGCTTATTTTTGAGTCATGTAGGATGGAAGACGATAAGAGGAAGCCTTGGAACAATTTGAGAAGCCCTAGATAGTGAGATGGAAGTGTAGGCTCCATAATGTAGCATAATGAAGCAACTCCTAGCTAGGCTCTTTAAAATAATTGTGTGATGACTCCAAGGAGTCTAAATGGAGTCAAGAATCATAGATTAAAGGAGAGAAGGGAGCCAAGATCATGAATTCTTGAGGTTGCTTCATTAAGTGCCTTATGGAAGCATAATGGAGCCATAAACCATGTAGCATCATGTAAAGTGTGTATAATGCCAAGGCTTGTTCCCATGAGTAATTCATGTTTCTTTTGGTGTGTCTAGGCCAAGAGAAACCATCTCCACCAATTTGTGGGTGTGTGGCCGAAAGAGGAGGCTTGAAAGCTAAAGAAAAAGTGTGTGAAATTGTGCAAGGTAGCTCTCCACCTCATTCTCTTTGCATTCTTGTGTGCATATGTATGTCTTAGTGTGCTTGCATGCATTCTTGATGCTTGATAATATGCCACTTGATCCTTGGTGTGCATTGGTACCAATGTGTTGTCTTGAATGACCATGGTTGTGGAAAGAGCCCATAAGGGTGAGGTGATGCCAAAAGTCCCTTGATGAAGGTGAGGAGATGCCAAAAGTCTCATGGCATGGGTGAGACAAGGCCAAAAGTCCCTTGAATGGGTGAGGCAAAGTCAAAAGTCCCTAGACCAAGAGTGAGGCAAATCCAAAAGTCCTAGAAATGGGGTGAGGCTAAACCAAAAGTCCCTAGAGCATGAAAGTAATCTTAACATGTGAATGTGGCATGGAATGGAATTTATTGCACACTTTATGCTTGTATGGTTATGCATTTGATATATATATGCCTTGAATGTGATGTAAATGGGTGTGTGAGTTATTGGGATTCTTTGAATCTCATCCCCTCCTCTCCAATGCTCTAAGATGCTAGGTGGACCAAGTAGCTATGGTGAAGGGAGCCAACAACCATGAAAGAAGGAGATTGACAAGCCTAGGCCTAGTTTGTATTCTTTTTGAACCATAATGATGTTCAATGATGTATATGATTATTGTAAATGGCACATGACCCTTGAGATGCATGTAAATATGATATTATGTGATGTATACATGTATGGATATGATGTATGAACTTTAGAAATGAATTTGGGTATGTAATGTCAAGTTATGCAAATTGGAAGTTTGATGCAAATGTGTATAAGTGAGGGTTGAATGGCCAAAATGAGATGCATGAGGTTTGGAACCATTTGGGCAGCTCACACAAGTCTTAAATATGCTTTTAAACTTGCCCAAAAAGTGCCAAGACTAAGGGAAATCCATTTGGCAAATTTGGTACCCAATATGGAGCCAAAATTGACCATAATGGAACCTTATACAATTTTTTAGCCAAATGAGTTAGTCTTGCCCTAAAACTTGGCATGCAATTAGGTCTCATTAAGAGCTTTTTGGGAAGCTAAAGATCATAATTTTTGGAGACCTAGAGAATATTTGAGGAATTTTGAAAGTTGGGATTTTTCATGGATTCTGGTATGGGTACTGTTCATACTGGCAGTTTTGAATTCTGTGTCACTCGATGGCCAAATGGTATCCAATGCTTATGAAATTTTATATGCATAAACTAGAGGTCATAATATTTCTGTGGCCACCGAGATCACCTCATTTGGATGTCTAGAGAGGACGATATGCATTTTCAAAGGTTCTGCCCAGTATCAGACTTCTTGCCAGACCCGAGGTACTGTTCCATCGATTTCCGGGAGTTTGGCTTAATGTACTGATCTGGAGATATTTTTCCTCTCTAGTTAACATCCACATATTCCATAGTGATATCATTTGCAAGCGTTGGATTTTTGTGGAATTAGTTAGACATTTTTGAAGTCCATATCAGTAAACTGTGACAGTATCAGGAACCCTCCGACCAGTAGATGATCTCGCATGTCAAACGCATTATATATGAGATTTTGAGACTTCTACATATTTTTAGCATGAAGTAGACGTCTTAAGATTTCCAAAATGACTGAGATTACATGTTTTCTATTTTTATAGATTTAGTTATGAATTTCCAAAGTTTGTGACAGAAAAGAGGAAATTCTGGCCGAAAATACAAACATGGATTTCATATGCTCCTTTGCTTTCTATGAGTTTTAGGCCAAATTTGATGATGGAAATGAGTTATATTCATGTGTTTAAGTATGATAAAGTGATAGATGCTTTCATATGGCCTACGAGACTCCGAAAGAAAAATTTTACCAGTAGAGAAATGTACTTTTATTCATAACTTCCTATGCCACTATATTGTTTCCATAGAATAAACATAAGATGAGGCATGGGAATTGTATGAATTGAGTCCTAAAAGTATGGTGTTACATTTTTGGTATCAGAGCAAAGTTCCAGGCTCTTTTGGATTGGTTTTGGCTTGAGAAAGTAGCATTAGGGCTTTGTAAAGGGCTTGAATAGATATGTAGAGCCTTGTATGAGACATTGTGGGTGTGTGAGAGTAGTTTGTGGCTTTAATTATGATGAGTAAGTTGTAGTATGGTCTTGGAATGGTTAGTGAACACCGGGAAAGAATGGCCTCTAGAGTGGCTTGAACAGGGCTAAGTTTGAGCAGAGCTGAGGGATCCGACAGCTAAAGCTTGATGAGATATGATAGCTCGCCGGGATCAGTGGCAAGTCCTAGACATAAACGATGAGAAATGATCTCGTTGATAGGAAGAGACTTGCTACAAAGAGTATGTGAGGCCTAATCTTCCCTGATAGTCATACTCAGACCATTCCGAGATAGCCTACTTACTGCAGTAGTGATGCAGTGCGGTATGAAATGAGACTGCAGCTGCACAGGATCAGTTTAGAGGGGAATGAGAAAAGAGTCACCCCCTGGCCACAATACCCAATTGTTTAGATGAATTCCAGAGCCCAAAAGACTAATTCCCTCAAGCTAGAGGTTAAGTTATAAGCTACACCTTAGAGCTCGATTGTCCAGAAATGATAAGTAGTTATGTATGAACGAAGCAAGAGGTAGAACCTTCTAGCTTGATGAGGCAGTGAGGCTCGGGTTGGTAGCTAAAGATGAAAATCCAATCCCTGGAAAATAAGCCAATCAGAGGCTATTAGCCGCGGCCAATTATTCCAGATAGTAGCGAAACAATCCAGAGAGTTTCTTGCCGTTGCCAATTAAGAAGTTAGCCGCAACCAATACTTAGATAAGAAAACTAAGGTGAATCTGAGGCTGATTAGCCGCGGCGAATAGCACCATATATGACCACCTAGAAGTAAGTATGAGTAGCCAGTAATAGAGACTCAGAAAAGAACAAGAATAGTTAGTAAGCTACAAGTCAGATGAGATGGCTAACCCAGGCAAAGCATAAGCTAAAGCTTAGGAAAGATGACCAGTAGCATCGTTCAAGATGAGATATGTAAATGAAAGGTTCAATGAAAGTTCTCCCTGGATCGAGAAAGAAAAGAGGAGACACCCTGAGTTGGGAAAAACCAACCAGTAGTGGTTAGTAATTTCCTCAGATAGACCCCCCTGAGTCATAAAGGGAAGTGAGGAAGAGCTAAGAAACTAACTACAAAAAAAGATGTCCCACTTTAGTCATGATTAAATGAGTAAGCTAAGCCCTGTAAAGTAAATAGATAGGAGTCCAATAGTTAGTTAGACGAGCTCCCTAATATGAGAATGATACAGGGTTAAGGCACATGAGTGATTAGAGCACCCAGTAGAGCATGAGTTTCAGTAAGGTAGAATCCAGACATTGAGAAAATGTGTTCTGGATTGAGTCAGAAGAACCCTAGAAATAGCATACTGTGCTCCTGGGGATGAGGCTAAAGAAATTAAACAGAGAAAAAGCTCAGCTCTAATCCAAATATAGAAATAAGCTGAAATAAATAGTTAGTGCCTTAGTACCCTTAGGGAAGCTTGAGGAAGTTAAGGACCGCCTCAGAAGGTAAGTCTTGCATTATATAGAGAAAGAGTGTAAGCTGAGAGTGCTATAGAATGAAATTCCTGGGATTATATGAAATAAAATCCTTCTTACTAAGGGATGGTCTAGTTAAGGGCAGAGTAAGAGTATGAACGAAAATTTGACCCCTTTGATGTTACAAAGAGTAAATTAGTAGAGGAACCCGAGAAAATACAAGTGCTCTCAAGCATAAAGAAATTTACACTGGCAGCAGAAATAACAGCCAGTAGCAAAACATCCTTTTACTTAAGTAAGAGGATAAGAAAGGTAGAAAGAGAAGACATAACAGTGTTCAAGCTGAGGACATATTAGACATGTAGTTAATGTGCTTGAGTACTCAAGAAAGCACACTTATCCTTGGCATGGATGCCTTTCTAGCATGATACTGCCCGAAGTAAAAATAGCCAGGTAATGCAGAGAGGTCTCGGGATGTAGTAGATGAAGAATCCTACTCTCCCTGAGCACTTTACGAAGATAGGGTAGATAGAAAAATAAATAAATAAGAGAGGGGTACTTTAGATTATTGGGAAACTCGCAATATACAAGCAATAATGGCCTTGAGCTCAGGCATGAGGCGCTCGTGTATTAGTGTTTGATGTTATGGTTTGCTTGCAACGATGGTTACATGATATTAGGCCTGATCAACCTAATAGTAATGTAGCTTGAGTGTGTAGCAAACGACGACATCAATCACCAAAATGTCCTGATAATCGAAGGGTACCCTAGTTAGCTAGATAATGAGATGAGTCAGAAAAGAAAGGTAAAGGGATTCCAGTGATATTAGAATAGTAAGAAAAACATGCAAAAGGGAATCCCCAATAGAAAATGTTCAGATTCAGTATGTATAGCCCGAGTCCCTTATAGTATATGTAAATGAAATGAATAGGGACTAGTGTATAATCTCTCCCCTGCTAGAGATATTCACCACATTCAGTGTGTGAGATGCCCTAGTGCCAAGGCACTTAAAAGTAAAACATGGGCATAGTGAGAACTGCAGGATATGAGAGGAGGGCTAAAACGAGTATAAGTAAGTTAATAGAGTAAGAAAAGAAAGCCCAAGTAAAAAGGGGCTGAAGTGGGAATCTGAGGATCCTATGAGGAGCGATGAATGAAAATTAAAATGCTCCCTAGTATTAGTATGACAGGATCCTAGAGAATGAAATGGCATAGAACCCACTTCGCACGAAGAGCACGATGTACTTCTGAGTTTAGTCTCAGTTATTATGAGCAATAGTAACCAGACTTGGTGAGTATGTATTTCCCTATCAGATACAGTGATCTTAGGCTTTGACATCTCCCAGAGATGGATCACAGTAGATCCTAGTATGTCACAGCGGGTTGCAGTAGACCCTAGCAGGGCTCTGAGAGGTCGCAAAAGACCTAGGGGTCACAATAGATCCTACAGAGTTATAGAGAGCCCTAGCCACATCATGATAGATCTCTGGTAGAGATGACAGCCTGAGATAGTTTTACATAACAGTTAGTCTCAGAGACCAGTACAGTTTCAGCTAACTTTTGTCTCAGAGGCTACAGACCTCCTAAGTCTGGTAGACCGTTGCCACAGAGACATAAAGGCTTTACTCAGACAATTAGACCACTGACTAGCTCTCTCTAGAGATGAG
This sequence comes from Erythrophleum ivorense, assembly GCA_026724425.1. Lineage (NCBI taxonomy): Eukaryota > Viridiplantae > Streptophyta > Magnoliopsida > Fabales > Fabaceae > Erythrophleum > Erythrophleum ivorense. The sequence goes on from JAIUCV010000008.1 coordinate 35,086,616, forward strand.
CATAGAGTATGGGATGAGGAAAGCAAGAAATTAGCTTTCCAGAGTTAGAGCCAGATGAACCACTACCTAGCAGACAGTAGCCTTGACCAAGGGATAGAGAGATCCCCGCATGCTAGTTTAAGTATTCAGAAAGGGGTCAAGTACAGTTTGTACATGAGGTAAGTGGTACAGTACATCTCTAGTGAGCAAAACTGTGAGAATAGCTAGCATCCCACTAGAACTCAATAGTAGTCAGTGGTAGTAGCTCTTCGGTGCTAGTATGAGATACATATGTTAGGCCTATTAGTGTTGAAATAAGGGACTATATAATGCCACTATAAGTGAGAAAAGTCCCGGCCTATAGAGACAGATGTAATAGTAAACAGGGAAATTGAGAACATTAAAAGTAGAAACTCCTCAAAGGAGTTGTAATCCTAGTAAGTAACTAAGATATGAGGCCTATGACAGAATGAAATGTGAATTGTAATCATGGGATGAGCTGGTAAGAAAGAACGCAGAGATAAATAATGGACGGAACATGTAAATGAGTAGACCGATAGAAACCTCTGATGGCTCTAATGATTAGAAAAGATAATGAAATATTATGAGAAGCCATTCAGAGAGGATCCGGGAGACGTGATATGAAATAAGTTACCTCCCGAGATGTGTAATGAGTCCACTAAAAAGAAATGTTAATACTGCGAACGAGTTAACATTAACTCGACATGATTAGTAAGCTCTCCCAGGATAAGCCTCCAGAGTCAAAAAATTATTTTCCCTTATGAAAAGAACTAGCTAGTATTTAAGAGCAATAGAGCCCTTACTAAGAACTAGTGATAAAAGTTCCCTGGCTAAGAGAAAATTCAAAAGAATGAAATCGCTGAAAAAAATGTATAGAGCCAGGAAGAAGGGAAAGAAAAGAACAGTTAGTCAGGAAAGAGTAAGAGAAAATGTACCCTAAATTTCGAGGACGAAATTTATTTAAGGGGGGGAGGAATGTAACATCCGGTCCCTCCCTAAAAGTGAGAAACGCAATGTTCGGTTTCTCTGTAAATGTAAAAAATGGACTAAATATAAAAGGAAGTCCTCGAAATAGAAGGAATTGGGGCCAACTAAAATTATGATAAAATTTTAAATAATAAAAAATGAGGATTTGAGTCTTGAGTTGCCCAGAAATTAAGGCTAGAGTGATTCGATAAATTTGCCGAAAGGCCAGTGGCATTTTCGTAAATATGGGCACTTTTTGAAATACTCATAGGAGGGCTTTTTAAATGGAAATTTTGAGTTGCCCAGGGTTCTCAAAGGCCCCAAAAACCATGGGAAGCCCCGGGATCGGTAAAGCCCCTCCGGTGTACTCTTTTCGACATCGGTTGACCCAAACTTTGACCGATTCGTTCGGAAAGGTTTTAGCTCCGATTTGAGTGATTCCAAAGGCATTTTATTAAATTGGGAACCTATTTGTTATGATGGAAAAGATGGTTCTAAAAAAGGAGCTAAAACGAAGAAGAAACGAAAATGCAAAGTATGAAAGGGCAAAAATGGAATTTAAGTGTTAAAGGAAGCTTCCAAACTCTTTCTATAAGTCACGTTCTTCCTCTCCTTCATTAAACCGACTTGCTTCTGCCCATTTTCAGAGAAGAACTCCAGCTTCTTAGGCGCACAAGAGAAGGAGGATTTTGGAGGAAGAAATTCAAGAAAAAGGTAAGAAACTTTAAGAAATTCCATATCCTTCCTTCTTCAAACTTGCTCCCCTCCTCTCAAGCTTTATTTCTATGGTTTTAATGGAGAGTTTGGTGCTGTTTTGGGGGCAGAACAGAGAGGGAAATTTCGAAAATTGAGGGAGCAAGCCAACCAAGTGGAAGAGCAAGCAAAGAAAAGCAAGAAAACAAGGTAAAACTTTCATTCTTTGGTAGTTTCTCCCTCCCCCTTCCTCTTGCACGAATTTGGGCACCATGAGCCCAATTCTTAGGGGCTGTTTTCTGCCCAATTTATGGAGGGATTAGAGGTTTTAGATAGCAAGGATTAAGAAGGAACTAATAGAGTCAAGAAAGGAGCATTAAGAGACAAGGTAGAACCATTAGGGATCCAAATGCTCCCTTGCAAATATGATTTTATATGAATGTTCTTAGACTTAATTGAATGTTTAAACATGCTCCTAAGACCCCTAGAGAGCTTCCCACATGCACCTCCCATCCAAGAAAGCAAAGAAATTGCAAGAAAAACTAATGAACTCTAAGCTAGAAAAGTGTAGAGCTCTTGAACACTTTGCAAAAACTGATTTGATATATGAGTTTCCTTGCATGTGTGAGTATTTGATTGAGCTTCTAAGACCTCTAGGAAGCCTCCCAAGTGACTCTCCCATCAAGGAAAAATTGGAAACCCCTTGAACCCTAAATACTTCCATAATGTTGACCTAGGCTAGAAAGAGTACCAAGGGAAAGTTTTAATTTGTTTCAAGCTTATTTTTGAGTCATGTAGGATGGAAGACGATAAGAGGAAGCCTTGGAAAAATTTTAGAAGCCCTAGATAGTGAGATGGAAGTGTAGGCTCCATAATGTAGCATAATGAAGCAACTCCTAGCTAGGCTCTTTAAAATAATTGTGTGATGACTCCAAGGAGTCTAAATGGAGTCAAGAATCATAGATTAAAGGAGAGAAGGGAGCCAAGATCATGAATTCTTGAGGTTGCTTCATTAAGTGCCTTATGGAAGCATAATGGAGCCATAAACCATGTAGCATCATGTAAAGTGTGTATAATGCCAAGGCTTGTTCCCATGAGTAATTCATGTTTCTTTTGGTGTGTCTAGGCCAAGAGAAACCATCTCCACCAATTTGTGGGTGTGTGGCCGAAAGAGGAGGCTTGAAAGCTAAAGAAAAAGTGTGTGAAATTGTGCAAGGTAGCTCTCCACCTCATTCTCTTTGCATTCTTGTGTGCATATGTATGTCTTAGTGTGCTTGCATGCATTCTTGATGCTTGATAATATGCCACTTGATCCTTGGTGTGCATTGGTACCAATGTGTTGTCTTGAATGACCATGGTTGTGGAAAGAACCCATAAGGGTGAGGTGATGCCAAAAGTCCCTTGATGAAGGTGAGGAGATGCCAAAAGTCTCATGGCATGGGTGAGACAAGGCCAAAAGTCCCTTGAATGGGTGAGGCAAAGTCAAAAGTCCCTAGACCAAGAGTGAGGCAAATCCAAAAGTCCTAGAAATGGGGTGAGGCTAAACCAAAAGTCCCTAGAGCATGAAAGTAATCTTGACATGTGAATGTGGCATGGAATGGAATTTATTGCACACTTTATGCTTGTATGGTTATGCATTTGGTATATGTATGCCTTGAATGTGATGTAAATGGGTGTGTGAGCTATTGGGATTCTTTGAATCTCATCCCCTCCTCTCCAATGCTCTAAGATGCTAGGTGGACCAAGTAGCTATGGTGAAGGGAGCCAACAACCATGAAAGAAGGAGATTGACAAGCCTAGGCCTAATTTGTATTCTTTTTGAACCATAATGATGTTCAATGATGTATATGATTATTGTAAATGGCACATGACCCTTGAGATGCATGTAAATATGATATTATGTGATGTATACATGTATGGATATGATGTATGAACTTTAGAAATGAATTTGGGTATGTAATGTCAAGTTATGCAAATTGGAAGTTTGATGCAAATGTGTATAAGTGAGGGTTGAATGGCCAAAATGAGATGCATGAGGTTTGGAACCATTTGGGCAGCTCACACAAGTCTTAAATATGCTTTTAAACTTGCCCAAAAGGTGCCAAGACTAAGGGAAATCCATTTGGCAAATTTGGTACCCAATATGGAGCCAAAATTGACCATAATGGAACCCTATACCATTTTTTAGCCAAATGAGTTAGTCTTGCCCTAAACATTGGCATGCAATTAGGTCTCATTAAGAGATTTTTGGGAAGCAAAAGATCATAATTTTTGGAGACCTAGAGAATATTTGAGGAATTTTGAAAGTTTGGATTTTTCATGGATTCTGGTATGGGTACTGTTCATACTGGCAGTTTTGAATTCTGTGTCACCTGATGGCCAAATGGTATCCAATGCTTATGAAATTTTATATACATAAACTAGAGGTCATAATCTTTCTGTGGCCACCGAGATCACCTCATTTGGAGGTCTAGAGAGGAAGATATGCGTTTTCAAAGGTTCTGCCCAGTATCAGACTTCTTGCCAGACCCGAGGTACTGTTCCATCGATTTCCGGGAGTTTGGCTTGATGTACTGATCTGGAGATATTTTTTCTCTCTAGTTAACATCCACATATTTCCATAGTGATATCATTTTCAAGTGTTGGATGTTTGTGGAATTAGTTAGACATTTTTGAAGTCCATATCAGTAAACTGTGACAGTATCAGGAACCCTCCGACCAGTAGATGATCTCGCATGTCAAACGCATTATATATGAGATTTTAAGACTTCTAAATATTTTTAGCATGAATTAGACGTCTTAAGCTTTCCAGAATGACTGAGATTACATGTTTTCTATTTTTATAGATTTAGTTATGAATTTCCAAAGTTTGTGACAGAAAAGAGGAAATTCTGGCCGAAAATACAAACATGGATTTCATATGCTCCTTTGCTTTCTACGAGTTGTAGGCCAAATTTGATGATGGAAATGAGTTATATTCATGTGCTTAAGTATGATAAAGTGATAGATGCTTTCATATGGCCTACGGGACTCCGAAAGAAAAATTTTACCAGTAGAGAAATGTACTTTTATTCATAACTTCCTATGCCACTATATTATTTCCATAGAATAAACATAAGATGAGGCATGGGAATTGTATGAATTGAGTCCTAAAAGTATGGTGTTACATTTTCAAAGAAAGTCCCTTGAAATGAATTAGTTAAGGTCCCAAGAAATTTGAGTAATATTCAGCCTTCTGAAAATGAGAATTGTAGCCTCAGACAAAAAGAAAAATAGAGTTAGAATAAAGAAACAAATTTTGATGGAAATCCTATGAAAAGTAATGGCATTTTTGTAATTTTGGGTAAATTTTTAAATTCACACAAGAGGGCTTTTCAAACCAAATTTTTGAGTTCTCTAGAGTTCTCAGAGGCCCTGAAAACCATGGGAAGCCCCGGGATAGCTAAATCTCCTCTAGTGGATGTTTTCCAATGTCAGTGTGCTCGAATTTTGACGAATCTGTTCAGAAAGGTTTTAGCTCCGATTTGAGTGATTCCAAAGGCATTTTTCTTAATTGAGAATCTAAATTTTTTAATGGAAAAGATGGTTCTAAAAACGGAGCTAAAACGAAGGAGAAACAAAAATGCAAAGTATGAAGGGCAAAATTAGAATTTTTGAAAAAGTCACCTTACCTTAGTTATATATAGGTGGCGCCTCACACTCTCCCTCATTTCACTTCAGAATTTCCAGCCCCAAAATAGAAGCAAAGCCCTTGGAAAGTGGCGCACAAAGAGAAGGGAAGAAGGAGGAAAAAATTCAAGTCTTTAGGTACGGAATTTTGCTTGTTTTTCATGCTTTCTCTCCACCAATCTCTTCTCCTCTTTTTCCCTCTTCTTCTTTATGATTTTTCTGAAGTTTTGAGGGCTGTTTTGAAGGGAGGACAGAGGGGAAATTTTGAAATTCAAGTAAGGAGGCCAAGGAAGGCAAGAACAAGCAAGGAAATTCAAGGAAAACAAGGTATTTTGTAATCCTTCCACTTGGTCTTCTTCCTCCCTTCCTTTAAGCATATTTTGACCTAGATATAGACAGCCCTAGGGAGTTATATTTTCAACCAAACCAAGGATGATTCTTGGGTATTTGATGGAGAGGAATAAGAATATGCAAAGGAAACCATGAAATAGGCATTAGAATGCAAGATGTAAAACCTAGGATTTCTAGTGCACCTTTCAAATTCTGAATTTATGTGATCCTTCCTAGGTTTAATTTAGAGTATAAATGAGTTCTTGAGGCACCTAAGATGCTCCCCATAAGCTTCTTCCTTCAAGAAAATCAAGAGAACTCCAAGAAGCCCAATTGAAGGCATAGTCTCAGCCTAGGCTAGTTTGTGTAGGTGGAAGGAGTTTTAAATTTTTCTAAGGCCATTCTTGAGTCATATTTGGTAAATGAAAATGAAGGGAGGCCTTGGAAAAAAATTAGAACTCATAGAAATTGATTTGGTGCCTTAGGTTCCATAAAATGACCTAAAGAAGCAACATAGTGCTAGGCCTTTTGTCTTAATGATGTGATGACTCTAAGAGGCTTAAAAGGAATTAAGAATCATATTTGAAAAGAAAGAATGAGGCCTAGAAGTCATTTGAGGGGTGTTGCTTCATTAGTTGTAATTATGGACCATAATGAAGTCTATAGAGTAATCTAGTGGTTCATCAAGTTATGTAGCCTTAAAATGTGTTTTATGAACCTAATTGGCTCCCATAAATTGTATCTAGGCCAAGAGGAACCTTCCCTACACTTTTGTGGTTGTGTAGCCGAAAAGAGGAGCTTAAGTTCAAAGGGGAAAGTGTGTGAATTTATGCAAGGTAGCTCTCTCCACCTTCTCTCATGCATGGATGTGTGTTTAGCTTGTTTTAGAATGTGTGTATGTATATTTTCAAGTTATGAAAAGTATGCTAGCATGCCTTTATATGCTATGATCCTTGATGTCATGTTATGTTTCTAATAAGTACATGATATTTGTATGAGTTTACTTGAGTGTAAAGAGGCCAAAAACTTTTCCCTTTGGTGAGGATGAGCCAAGAACCCTTGAGTTTGGTTGAGACAAAGTAAAGAGTCTCCCAAAAGGAAAGTGGGTTCCCAAGAGTATGGTTGAGTCCAAATTGCTCAAGAAATGGGTGAGGCAAGTCCAAAACCCATGAGGAGAAGTGTGAGGCCAATCCAAACACTTGGTGAGCTCTTGAATGATTTGTATGAGTTGTTCACATGCCAAGTTTGCTTTTAAAATGTCTATGGCTTTTATTTTCTCCATGCATGCATTTGTAAAGCTTGCTTTGCACATATTATGTAGGATTGAATGGGAGATGAACTACTGGGATTCTTTGAATCTCATCCCCTTCTCTCCAATGATCTAACATGCTAATTGGACTAAGTAATTATGGTAAAGGGAGCCAACAACCATGAAGAGCAAGGATTGACAAGCTTATGTATTATTTTGTCCATTTTAGAACTATAATGATGGTTCATAATGTATATGATATTTTATATGTATCATGAACCTTGAGACATGTATAAATATACTATTATGTGATTTTTAGATGTATGAAAATAATATATGACCCATAACACTTATTTTGAGTATGTAAGGCCAAAGTGTGCAATATGAAATTTTGATGAATGTATGCATAAGTATGGGTTGAATGGCCAAAATGAGATGTATGAGGTTTGGGATAATTTGGGCAGCTCACTTAAGTCTCAAATATGCTTTTAGACTTGCCCAAAAGGTGCCAAGACTAAGGGAAATCCATTTGGCAACTTTAGTACCTTATATGGAGCTAAAATTGACCATTATGGAACCCTATATCACTTTTTTTCCAAATAAGTTAGTCTTGGTCTAAACTTTGGCATACAATTAGGTCTTATTGAGATATTTTTGGGAAGCTAAAGATCATAATTTTCGGAGGTCTATGGAATAGTTTATGAATTTTCAAAATTGGCTAAAATTCTTGAAATGATCTGATGCACTGTTATAATGGGTCCGAAATTGTTTTCTGTCACATGAGACTTAAATGAGGTCAATTGCCATAAAATTTTACACAAAAATTAGGACATCACAGTGACTCATGCCAACTGGAAGCACCTCATTTGGAGTCTAGAGAGGAAGATATGAATTTTTAAAATTTCTGTCTAGTATCAGTAACCTTACCCGACCAGAAGTACTGTTCCACTAAATTATGAGGTTTAGGCTTGATAAACTGATCTAGAGATATTTTTCCTCTCTATTTGACATGCACATATTTCTATATTGGTATTATTTGCATGAATTGGATTTTTTTAAAATTAATTGGATATTTTTGAAATTCATATCAGTAAACTGTAACAGCATCAGGACCCAATCTGACCTCTAGACTATTTCATGTCTCAAACGTTCTGTGTGTAGGATGTTATGACTTGTAATATTTTTATCATGAAGTAGACATCCCAAGATTTCTAGAATGACCAAGATTGCATGATTTCAATTTTTTTATATTTAGTTATGATTTTTTAAATTTTGCTCAGAAAGAAGGCCAATTCTGGCCGAGAATAAAACCTCATTTTCCACCTTCCAATTCGGTTTTCATGAGTTGTAGGCATGTTTTGTGATGAAAATGAGTTGTAATGATGTAATTAAATATGAGGATATATAGCATGAGCTCACATGGTCCACATGACATCAAATGAAAATTTTATACATGACGTAACGCAAGAAAATTGTAGTATTTTAGCTCTTTCTCTTGCTCCTTCATGGAAATTATGAATGTGAGACATGTAAATGTTGTGATATGAGCTAGAAATATATGGTGTTATAGTACAAGTATGTAGATTGATTTTCCTATTTATGTTATTGTAACTCTTAGGTTAATCTTTATGGTTAAAAGTTATAAATAGAGGTTGTGTACTAAGCATGTGATAACTTACATAGATGCGAATTGTCCACTTCTTTCTCCTTTTAAATTTCTCTCTTGCTCTTGTTATATATATTTTTTATATTTTTCATTAGTTTTACAACATGTTATTAGCATGAATCTCTAGCAAATTGATGTAAGGTGCCTATCTTTGGAGCTTATTATTTATCACATTAAGGTATATGAAACTTTTTGTTCTTACTTTATATTATCAATATATTCAATACTTTATATTATCTATGATTCAATCCTTGTTCATATAAGTTTGAATGGAAGGTTCCAATCGGGGGGTTGAATAATGGGTGGGGAAGTCAAGCATTTCTTAAGATCAGTAAAAGCTGTTTTACATGCATCATCAAAATGGAAATCAACATCCTTTTGTAACAGCTTAGACAATGGCAAAGCAATTTTACTAAAATTCTGAATGGATCTTCTATAGAAACCTGCATGACCTAGAAAAGATCGAACCTCCCGAACACATGTCGGGTATGGTAGAGAAGTAATAACATCTATCTTAGCTTTATCAACCTCTATGCCCTGCTCAGATATAATATGACCTAATACTATGCCTTTTTGAACCATAAAATGACACTTTTCAAAATTAAGCACAAGGTTCTTCTCTATGCATCTAGCTAGGACTCTATCCAGACTACACAAGCAATCATCAAAAGAGTTCCCATAAACAGTGAAGTCATCCATAAAAATTTCTATATAGTGTTCCAGGAAATCACTAAAAATAGAAACCATGCACCGCTGGAAAGTTCCAGGGGCATTGCAAAGACCAAAAGGCATGCGTCTATAGGCATAAGTTCCAAATGGGCATGTGAACGTCATCTTCGCTTGATCCTCCGGGGCTATGCATATCTGGAAATACCCTAAAAATCCATCCAAAAAGCAGTAGTGAGATTTTCCAGCTAAACGCTCAAGCATCTGATCAATAAAAGGGAAGGGGTAATGATCTTTTCTAGTGACTAAATTAAGCCTTCTATAATCAATGCAAACCCTCCAACTGTTTTGTACACGGGTGGGCACCAATTCATTATGCTCATTCTGGACAACTGTGACCCCTGATTTCTTTGGAACCACCTGCACAGGGCTAACCCACTGACTGTCAGAAATAGGATATATAATACCAGAGGATAAAATTTTAGAAACTTCCTTTTTAACCACATCTAAAATAAGTGGGTTTAGTCGCCTTTGAGGTTGTCGCACTGGCTTTGCCCCATCTTCCAACAGAATTCTGTGCATGCATGTATCAGGGCTAATGCCAGGTATGTCAGCTAAGGTCCACCCTATTGCTTGTCTTCTTCTCCTTAAGACCACTAGAAGCTTCTCTCCCTCATCTAGAGTGATGTCATTAGCTACTATCACTGGAAGCTTCTCATCTTTCTCTAAATAGGCATACTTGAGATTGTTTGGTAGTGGTTTGAGCTCTAAGGTGGGAGCTTGCTCAACTGACGGTATGAGTTATTTGATTTCAATCTCTTCCATGCCAAATACCTGTTCAGACAACTCACAGACAGAAGAAACAACTTTCCCAGCCTTGGGAATATTAGTAGTATGGGAAGAGTCACAAGAATCAGCAGTCAAGTGAATATCAGTATCATGATTCCCTAAGCTATCCATATCATCATGCAAAGAATCATTAGTACCAGAAAGATCAACAAGACCAGTGAGGTCGACAGAGGTTGTAGATGAAATAGAATCATTTTGATAAGCAATAAATTCCTTAGAGTTAATATCATCATGTAAGCTCAAAAATTCATCAATTTCTCTACATATAGTACAAGAATGAGAGTCATCACAATTATGTCTCAGAGAATCATCAAGATCAGCAATGTCACAGGAGTCAGTCAACAAACTATCCCTAAAATCAGCCCTAGCATTATCAATTAGCATATCAATCAGGCTGATACTACAAACAGAGTTATCATCACAGGGATGTTTCATGGCATCAAATATATTAAATTGTATCATATTGCCAGCAAACTCCAATTGAAGAGTACCCTCATGCACATTTATAATTGTCTTTGCAATTTTTAAAAAGGGTCTACCTAAGATGAGTGGGGCATGTCCACTAGATCTATATCTATCATCCTCCATATTAAGGACATAAAAATCAGTTGGAAAAATCAAGTCCTTTACCTTAACCAGAACATCCTCTAATACTCCTGAAAGATAGGCAATGCTCTTATTTGCTAGCTGCACAACCACTCCTATAGGTTTCAGCTCTCCCATCTGCAAAGATGAATAAACAGATTTAGGCATAACATTTATAGCAGCACTAAGATCAACCAAAGTATCAAAAAATTCAAAATTCCCAATAGTGCATGGGATTGTAAAAGTGCCCGGATCTTGACACTTAGTGGGCATTGCTGGCTGTATGAGTGCTGAAACATTCTTGCCAAAATTGACTTTTTCATTCCCTCTTAGATGCCTCTTGTTGGTACATATTTCCTTGAGAAACTTGGCATATTTAGGAATAGTCTTGATTGCCTCCAACAATGGTATGTTAACCTCAACCTTCTTAAATGTCTCGAGAATTTCTTTTTCCATTTCTGCTTCAGTTTGCTTCTTTCCCAAGGTAGGTCTATGTGGGAAAGGTAAGATCTTCTTTGGCTCCTCTTCTTTGTTAGGATTATTTGGTGCGACGTGTGTTTTTGATGATGCCGGCTTATCCATGGTAATGATATCTGAGGATCCTTGAACTTCTCTCCCACTCCTAAGAGTGATAGCACTAACATTGCTACTATTCCTTAGATTGACAATTGTCTGAGAAGGTAACTAGCCTGACCCTTGGCTTTTTATCTCATTGAGAGAAGTGGCAAATTGGCCTAACTGAGTATTAACCCTCCTTTCTAAATTTTGTACTACTTGTGTAAGTTTTGCATTACTCTCCATAAGATGCTTCATCAAGTCCCCCATATTATCCTCTTTCTTTGGTTCCTCCTGTATAAGAACTGATTGCCTAATAGGTTAGGAAGACTGTGCATTGGGTCCCGCAATATTATATCTATTTTGCTGTTGCCCTCCCTCATATCTCAGGTTAGGGTGATCCTTCCATCTTGGATTGTACGTATTAGAATAGGGATCATATTTTTGCTGCCCTTATTGCATTGGCCTAACTGGATACATCCCAGCACAAGCCTCTACTCTATCCTCTAACATAGGGCACTGATTAGTAGCATGTGTGGCCAAACAGCATATATCACATAGGGGTCCCACCAAGATAGTAGAGGTAGATGTCTGCCCAGTTGCATAGCACTATGGATAAGAATTTGTCTGAGTAGAGTAGGACTGTGGTGCACAAGTCTGAGAGGGTGAAGAGGATGACTGTGGCTGTTGCCGATCTAAAGCAAGCCGTTGGAGCACAAAAGACATTACATCAATCTTGCTCTCAAGTCTCTGACCATAGTCTGGAGTATATAATTCACTGACTCCTCTTACTATTTGCATTGATCTAGATCCAAACTGTTGAGCATTCTGAGCCATCTTATCAATCAACTGCCAGGCCCTTGTAGGTGTCAGATCACCTAAGGCTCCGCCGGAGGCAGCATCAATCATGTTTCTGTCCATGTTCAATAGCCCCTCATAGAAGTACTGAATAAGTAACTGATCATAGATTTGATGGTGAGGACAACTGGCCAGCAACCTCTTAAATCTTTCCCAATACTCATATAAAGTTTCTCTACTATTCTGTCTGATCCCGCATATTTCCTTCCTTATTGATGTACTACGAGACGCAGGAAAGAATTTCTCCAAAAATAGCCTCTTCAGTTGGTCCTAAGAAGTGATGGCACAGGAGGTAAATAGTACAACCAGTCTTTAGCTAAACCATTCAGGGAAAAAGGAAATGCTCTGAGCTTAATTTGTTCCTCTGAGACTCCCTGTGGCTTCATTGTAGAGCAAACAATGTGAAATTCCTTCAGATGTTTATGAGGGTCGTCTCCTGTAAGTCCATGAAATTTAGGAAGTAAGTGAATCAAACCAGATTTAAGCTCAAAATTTGCATCTAATTCTGGATATTGTATACAGAGATTTTGATAATGCACATTAGGGGCTGTCAATTCTCTAATGGTTCTGGCATGTATGTTATCATTTACATTGGCATTTAAGTTAGCCTGAACATGCATATTTATGTTAGCATTCATATGATCTTGTTCAGCCATATTATCACCAGCAAATTGAAGTACACAATTAACTCCTTGCACACAATCAAAAGCAGAAGAAACAGAACTACTAATTCCTACACTTTCTTTGTTCTTCTTATTCTTTACTTGCTTTCTAAAGGTCTTTTTGATTTCCGGATCCAAATCAATTAATTTTTCACCAGAGCTCCTTGTCATAAACCAATTAGACAAGCAAAAACTAAGAAGGAACACAAGAAATCAACAAAGAAAAAATTAAAACAATAAATCTAGAAAAATTAGAAAAATCCTAGAAAAATCAAGACAATACTAAAAAATTAGAAAAAGTGCTTAAAACGTTGGAATTTGGCCAAAAAATGGTGTACCTAATAGCTATTCTATTATTTTTGCTTAAAATACCCAAAAACCTTAGAAAACAAAGTTGGAGAATTTTCTGGGTACTTCAAACAAGAATTCCAGCAAGTAGTAAAATCAGATTAAGCAACCGAATGATCCAATTCCAAATTCAAAACAAGGGAAAATAGGACAAAAACAAAGCAAAAACAGGGCCAAAAAAATACTAAGAAAGCCTTCTAAACAAATAAGAAACTAAACTCCCCGGCAACGGCGCCAAATTTGACAATTGTGTCGCTCAATCTCAAATAAAACTAGGAAGCAAAATAAATTTTGTAGTTAATGGTGCAACCTAGGTCATTTCCCTTGGAGTTTATGCCTCAATTTATTTATGGAAGGGATATTCTAAGTATTGCTAATTGAAACTTGTTTTGGAGATTTGAAGTACTAAAATTTAATTGAACCAAATTTAATTGTCAAAAATCAAAAGAACTTAAAATTAAATGGGATGAACAATTAAGAGAATATGGTAGCTAGCCTTGCATTAGACTCCCTAGAATTCAATTATCCTTGCCCTTGGTTTAGTTTACCAAATTTGGAATTAATTCCTTGCTCTTTAGTGTATTCCCTATAAAGATTCTTGAATAACCATCCAAGGTTCAATTCATTAATTATTCAAGGAATTTGCAACCACAAGAAACCTTGAATGACTAATTAATTGAATTAAGAGTAAGAACACACTTTAACCAATTTTAATTGATTAATAGAATCTACTGTACAATTCACTTAAGATGCTAATTAACCAATTAGATTAATTAATTCCTCAAACAATTAATTGCACAAATATTCTAGCTAATTAACCCAACAACCATTGCATCAATTAACCGAAAATCAAGAGGAATTTAAAAGTGATTTGCACAGCACTAATTCTGGAATTTTTACAAACATGCGATGATCATAATTAAAATTCCAAAATCAAATTATTTTAAACAAACCAATCCGATAATTTTCAACAATTAAGTTCCTAAATCAATCAACTAGACCTAGTCAAATTAATAAAAGATTTAATGCTGGAATTAAAAGATATAGCAAGGAGTAGTTATCCAATTTTATGAGAAAATATGGGGCTCAAATCTGCATTTGGGAGTTTCCAAACTTCAGCTAGCCACCATGAGTGATTCAAGCTACCATGGAGATTTTAATTGGAGGAGAGTAGATGAATTTAGCATCAGCCATGGATGGATTGATGAAAGAATGCTCTCTGGATGTGCTCACGTTCTCCCTGCCTCTCCCAGAGTTCTCGCGTTCTGCACGTCCCAGGCGCCCCTTCCTTCAACCTTATTCTGTTCTACGTCTCCTTCTCTCCTGGAATGAGTGAATGAATCTATATATAGGCGAGGATTTCTGAAGATATCGAGGCGTGAATGAAGTGGACTCTGGATGATTGAAATATGCTCCCTTTCATGTGAATTCTTTTTTTATGATTCCACGTGCTCTTTAATGAATCACATGCAGCCTCCTATGTGAGCTTCTTATTTCCTCTTGATGTGTTTACAAGTCAACGTTCTCTCTAGCCAGCTCCCAGCTCTTGTTTCACATGAGTTGTTTAATTATTCCCATGTCAGCTTTGCATGCTTCTTTGCTCCTTTTTGTATCACGTATTCAGCCCTTGCCCAGCTCATTTTTTATGCCTCACGTGGTTCTCATCTCCCTTTCCACATTATTTCTTCTTTTGTCTGCCCAAGCTTCCACGTGATTCAGCTTGCCTTCAGCTCACATTATTTTTACATTGTTTCATTCACCCAAGCTCGAGCTTGCTTCTTCTCTACCATTCACGTGCTCTGCTGCTTCATTCATTCATGTTGCTCCAGTAGCTTTTCTCTTCACGTTTTCGGCATCTTTTCTCCTCCTATCACGTGCTTTAGTTAATGCGAGCAACGTGCTGGCTGTCTCTGTTTCTGCATACATGTGCAGTTTCCTCTTTCTCACTAAACCTGTAGCTTTTGTGCTTTCTTCGTGCAGCTTGAGACTCATCTTTTGTGTGGCTTACTTTGTTGATTCTTCGTGTTGCTCAACGTCTCTTCCAGGCACATTCTATCCAGCCTGTTGCTTCCTTCTCCTCACTTAAACCATGCAAGCTTTTCACGTTGCTTTCTCTGTCCAGCTACATCTCTTCCTTCCAACATCTCAGCGCCTTGTGTATATGTCCGAATAATGATGGATGAGCAGCCTCCTTTGTCTTCATAGTCTACTGCAATCCAGAGAAGAAAAATGAACCAATGAAGGATGGATGAAAATGCTCTGCAGCTCCTCTAGATTTCTGGCGCTTTACTCCACTGCCCAGTGCAGAAAAGACGATGAAGTAGCACCCCTCAAGCCTTCTTTTCCACTTTCTAGTTAATCTCCTGCTCAAAGCATCTCTTTCCTTTTTCGGTTCCAGCCATAACCAACTCATGCAACCCATAGTTTTTCCAGCTGAGCTTCTTTTCCACGAGTTCCTTCAACTCGTGGCAAGCTTCTTCTTGAGTCATGCATGTGTGTGATGATTACGTGACTTCATGTAGGTGTGTGGGTTGCATGGAAAAGTGCTGTACAAGTGTGTAACTTCCACGTAAGAGTTGCATGGTGTTTGAAGCTCACTCTTTCTCCACATCAATTTACCATTCAAGCTTTAATTGCCCAAAAATTCTGCACAAGATTAATAAATGTTTTAAGGATTAAAAATATTTAATCATCAAAGAATTTTGGAGAATAGAATATTAGAATTTTAAAACCAAAAATTCTCCTAATTAATTGAAAATTGTATTATTTTTCAAAATTAACCATAAATTCAAATATTGTATAACAAATCCAATTAAGCTCAAATTAATCATTAAAATCAATAAATAATGTGGATAAAAACATATGAAAATTAGCATTTATCAAAGACCAACCTTGGATATGAGGATATGAAACTTAATAAATTATGGTGTTACATTTATAATTCAATTTTTTCTCTACCTACAATTAAATTCTTTATATGCATCATTTAAAAAAAATATCTTATATACATGTGACACTTGAATTAAGAAAAGGTATGCATTTTCATTATTCAAGATTTTCTTATTTGTATTTTAATTAAATTATTTTGTTTCTTTTATTGATTTTATAATACCAAGAATTACAAATTTGATTTCATTTTGCTAAAATTTTGAGAAAAATACTTATTATAAGTATTGATATTAAATTCATTTTATTCTTATCAATATTGAAAATGCTTTGAAGAAAGAAAATCAAGCATTTTTTCAAAATGTGCAAAGTGTATATCTCTATTTCTATCCAATTTCATGACAAATTAGATGAAAACAGTTCTATAAATGGATTTGCAATCCTTGTAATAAATTAAAGGGCGATTACATGTACCATAAGTGATAATTCTTCAAAATAAGTGATATTATGAAAATACGCATAAGAGAAACTTAGTTATTCCATATTTCATATTTTGAATATGCTTTTACAATAACAATATTGAAGTAATAAATACTATACTATCAATCAATGGTAAAAAAATGTATAGTGTTAATATGCATGAAAATATAATGTGTATTAATTCTTGAAGAACTACATATAATAAAATTTGTTTAGTTCTTCAAGAATTAACATGGATATTTCCCATTCAATGATTGGACATATTATTCATCGTGAAGATATATGTCTCATAAATAGCACTTAAAGATGAAAAATATTTTTCTTATTTGATAAAAAGGTGATGTCAATGTTAATATTGTATTGAGTAGTATAGAATTAATGAAAACTTTGGAAGACCTATTATAGTATTACCCAAGGGGATGAATTTTATTATTGATAAGCATTATTTTTATTAAGTTTCATAGAAATTTATTAAGTTGATATTCTTTACAATCAAAATCATACTAAGACTGTGAATAAGAAAAATATTGAATATCTATATATCACAGCTATTATATCAAGTAAGAAATATATATAGTGTCACACCATAACATATTATATTTTTCTTACATATATAAGTCCATTTGTTGCAAAATAATGGCAACCAAATTATTAGCAGCAGAAATCTTAATTACTAAAAGCATCAAATAGCTTCATAACGCTCAAATATGGATTTTCACTATATTATCTCATAAATTCATGTATAAGCAATTTGTTCCATACAAGCCAACACGTATATAGAGATTAAACTCATAAAAAGGATCATTTGCTCAAATATGCTATAAAATACGTAATAAAGTTTGAATTTCAAAAATTTATAACTTAAGGTATACAACTTTGATTAATGCAAATTGGGTGTCTTTAAAAAGCTTATAATGTGAACTTTCTACTATAAAAATTTTTAATAAAAAATAAATCCATTTGATCCCTTAAATGACACAAAATTTGAGACCAGATCAGTATAAACAATAACATGTTTGACAACATTTTAGGGTTAATTTTAAAAATTCATCAAATATTTTATAGAGCTCTAAAAATTATGATTTTTAGCTCTATAAAATTTCTAGATATTCTCCAAATGTTTGCCAAATTTTAGCCTCAAATTTGGTCATTAAGACTATCAAGGGTAAAAGGACATTTTATTGTTCAAATAGTTAAAATTTTGATTCCAAATGGTACCAAATGAGCTATAAAATGCCATTTCTTACTATAAGAAAATTTAAAATTTTAATTACATCATGTAGCAATGATTCTTCATAAGAAATTTGCTTTGCTACTAAAAATTACTATCTCACATGCAAGAATACACATAAATCTTATAGAACCTCATATGCCAAAACATGTTCTATCTTGTTATACATACATCAAATGGTCATATAATCATGGTTTGGTACTTTTAAACATGTTAGCAATTCAATAAATCTAAAATATAGAATTATATAATCACATATACAATAACATATCCTAGGCTAATTTCTTTGTCATAATGTCCTCCCTAGGCCTTTTTCTCTTTGTGTTTTGCTTTGCACATCACCTGGCCATGTTAATGGAGAAGGGGAAAAGTGAGATTTAAAGAATCTCAATAACTAAACCAATATTCAAACACATAAATGGTTCACTCAAGCATATGGAAGCAAGCATGCATGTTATACAATCATAGCATGTAACATATGGTTCCTCTGTAAACGTGAGAAATATAATGTCTAGTTCTCTATAAATATATGAAATGCACCGGATATAAAAAAATTCCCCTAGATAGAATTAGTTGAGGTCAAATAAAATTAGAGCAGTAATATAGACCTCAAATAATGAGGATCTAAGGGCAGAGTTGCCCTGAAAATAGAGCTAGAATAACTAGACAAAAATTGGCAAAAATGTAATAACATTTTCATAATTTTAGGCACTTTTTAGAAAAGTCAAAGGAGGAATTTTTAGATGAAAAAAATGAGTTTCCTGCAGTTCTCAGAGGTTTTAAAAACCATAGGAACCTCTAGAATGGTTCAAACCATTCCAGTTGATGTTTTATAATATCAGTTGACCTAAACTTCGACCAATTCGTTTGAGAAAGTTTTAGATTCAAATTGAGTGATTCCAAAGGCATTTTATAAGTTAAAGAATCTAAATTTTATCATGGAAAAGATAGTTCTTGAAAAGTAGTTCAAATGGGCCTAAAATGAAGAAGCTAAGAAAAGGGGACGTAAATGGAAATCTCAAGGAACAACTTTAAGACAAGTGCCTTTATATATGGCATCCCATCCTCCTCTCCCTTAGATTGACTTATGTGCTGTCTAAAATCATAAGAGAGACCAACTCCAAGAGGCATCCAAGGGAGGAGCAAGGGATGAGGGAAAAAGCTTGCAAAAGGTAAGAAAAAGTGTAGGATTTCATGGTTCCTCCTTTACAAAAGATGTTCTCCTCCTTCTCCTCTTCCTTTCTATGGTTCTCATGACTCATGTGAGATTGTGTTAGGTTTGGTTCAGAGGGAGGAGATTAGAGTTTGAAAGAAGGGCTTAAAGTAAGTAGAAGAGTTCTTGAAAAGCTTTGGAAATAAGGTAAATCCCATGCACCTTCTTACTTTCTTCTTGTTGTCTTCCTTGGGTGTGTTTCATCCCATTTAGGGCCTAGCCAAGGGAGACTAAATTCTAGTCCTAGCAAGGAAGAATCATAGGTTTTAGAGTGTGAGGAACAAGTATATGCAAAGAATTCCAAATAAGATGCATTAGAAATTAAGTTGGCACAACTTGGAGTTTTGAAACAAATGATGAAATCTAATTTTTTATGGAGTTATTCTAGCTTATGTAAGACATGGTATGAGTCCATTAGATTCCTAGGAAGCTTTACATGAGCCATCCCCTTCAAGAAAATAAAGCAAACTCCATGGGTGCCAAATCATAGTCATGCCTTGCCAAAAGAAGTGTGACTACTTAGAGAGTGTTTTAAATTGTTCCAAGCTTATAATGGGAGTAGATATGATGGAAAAATGTTAAAGGAAACTTTAGAAAAAATTTAGAAGCCATGGAATGTAAGATGGAGGTATAGTGTAACATCCAGTTTTCATTAGACAACAGAAACGGGCGCATTTTCAAAGCAAGTCCTCTGAAATAAATTAGTTAAGGTCCCAAAAACTTTGAATAACATTCTAGACTCCTAAAAATAAGAATTCTTGGCTCAAATAGAAAGAAAAATGAAGTTAAAATAAAGAAACAAATTTTGACAAAAATCTTACGAAACGTAATGGCATTTTCGTAATTTTGAGTAAATTTTAGAATTTACACAGGAGGGCTTTTTAAATAAAATTTTTGAGTTCTTTAGGGTTCTCAGATGCTCTAAAAACCATGAGAAACCCTGAAATAGTTAAATCCCCTCCAGTGGATATTTTTTAATGTCGATGTTCTCAAACTTTGACAAATTTATTCAAGAAGGTTTTAGCTCCAATTTGAGTGATTCCAAAGGCATTTTACTAAATTGGAAACCCAAATTTTATAATAGTAAAGACAGTTCTAAAAAAGAAGCTAAAACATATTAAAAATAAAAATGCAAAAAATGAAGGACAAAACGAGAATTTTTAAAATCTTTATGTTCTTGAAGCTTCTGAATGCTCTCTCTTTTTCATGCCCTCTCTCCTTCTTTATTTGGCTGACCTTCTTGATGCCTCAAAACAGAAAATACTCAGCTCTCTTAGGCACACCAAAGGAAGGGAGAAAGAAGGAGAAAAGGCCAAGAAAAAGGTATGGAATCTATGGATTTTCTTAGTTCTTCCTTAAGCAAAGTTATTCTCCTTCTTTCCTCCTTTCCTCTTATGGTTTTCTTGATATACTTAGTGCTATTTTGAGGGTAGAACAAAGAGGAAAAATTCATGTTTGGAGTGAGACAGCCAAGGAAAGTGAAAAGCAACCAAGAGAAAGCAAGAAAACAAGGTAAAACTTTCATTCTTCGATAGTTTCTTCCTTCCCCTCCTCCTTATATGTTTCGTCCAACATGAGCCCAATCCCTAGGGGCTATTTTCTATCCAAACCAAGGAGGGATTAGGGGTTTTAAAGTGCAAGGATTAAGAATGTATCATTGGAATCAAGTAAAAGGCATTAGAAAGCAAGATAGAATCATTAGGGATTCAAGTGCTCCCTTACAAGTCTGACTTGATATGATTGTTCTTAGGCTTCAATGAATGCTTGAATTAATTCCTAAGATCCCTAAGAACCTCCCCATGTGCTGCCTCCATCAAGAAAACAAAGCAAAGTCTATGAAGGATAAAAGCTTTCACAGGTTCGGCCAAGAGAGGTTTATATAGCTAGGGATAGTTTTAAGTTTTTCTAAACCCATTTTTGAGTCATATATGATGAATGAATATGAGGGAAAGCCTTGGAAAAAATTTAAAAATCATAGAAAGTGAGATGGTGTTTTATGTTCCATAATATGACCTAAAGAAGCAATATGTAGCTAAGCTCTTTATTTTAATTATGTAATGACTCTAAAAGACTTAAAAGGAGTCAAGAACCATATTTGAAAGGAAAGAATGAAGCCTAGAATTTATTTGAGGGGTGTTATTTCATTAAGTGTATTTTCGAGCCATAAAGGGGTTTTTAGGTTAAGCTAGAGTTAAAGCAAGTTATGTGGCCTTGGAATTTATTTCATGAACCTAATTAGCTTCCATAAATTATGTTTAGGCCAAGAGAAATCATTCCCACACATTTGTGTGTGTGAGACCGAGAAAGGGAGCATTCTTCCAAAGAGAAAAGTGTGTGATTGCTTCCAAGGTAGCTCACTTCTCCTTCTCTCATGTATAATTGTATGCTTGGCTTGTCTTTGAATGTTTGTATGTGTGTTTTAAGTCATGAAAAGTATTTTATTATGATTTAAAATGTCATGGTACCATGATGATGCAATATGTTTTTAAATGTTGTTATGATGTTTGCTTGGGTTTGCTTAAGTGTGGGGAGGCCAAGAACTCTTAACCATGGTGAGGATGAGACAAGAACCCTTAAAATTGGTTAAGACAAAGTGAAGAGTCTGTCAAAAGTGAGATGGACTCTCAAGAGTAAGGTTGAGTCTAAGAATCTCTTAAAAAATGGGTGAGGTAAGTCTAAAATCCATAAGGGAAAGGGTGAGACCAATCCATTCACCTAGCAAACCTATGGATGCCTTATATGACTTATTCACATGCCAAACTTGCTTCTTGAACGCTCATGTCACCTATTATATCCATACATGCATTTTCAAGACTTATTTTGCATATATTATGTGTGATTGAAAGGGAGATGAGCCATTGGAATTCTTTAAATCTCATTCTCTCTTCTCCAAACATGTTAAGTGGACCAAGAGACCAAGGGAATGGAAGCCAACTACATGAGAAATGAAAGTATAACACTAAAGTATTGGAATTTTGTTCTTTAAGGCCATAATGATGTCAAATGATGTCACCTATTGTTATATATGGTCTATGACCTCTTGAACATGTGTAATTATGTTAATAAGTGATGTATAAATGAGAGATTATGTTATATAACCATTAGAATGTAAAATGAGTATGTTATGGCAAACTAGCTTCTTGAATAACATTATACATATGTGTATAAATGGAAGTGGAGTGGCCAAAATGAGATGTATGGGATTTGGGACTATTTGCGTAGCTCACACAAGTCTTATTTATGCTTTTACACTTGCCCAAGAGGTGCCAAACTCTAAGAAAAACCATTTGGATATTTTAGTATCTTGCAGGGGCTAAGAATGGATCATATTGGAATCTTATATCACTTTTTGTCCATATGAGCTCTTCTTGATATGAGATTTGGTACACAATTAGATTTTTTTGAGAGCTTTTTGGGAAGCTAAAGAACATAATTTTTGGAGGTCTATAGAATATTTGATAAATTTTCAAAGTTGGCAAAAATTCTAATTTTGGTTTAATGCACTATTCACTTAGTCTAAAAATGATTTCTATCACACGAGGTACAAATGATGTCCAATTGCCATAAGAATTTATATGGAGAAACTATACATTTTCAATGACTTGGGCCAACTAGAATCACCTCATTTGAATGTCTAGAGAGAGATATATGAATTTTTAAAGTTCTTGCCCAATATCAAGTGTCCCAACTGATCTTAGGTAATGTTTGATTAAGTTTTGAGGTCTAGACATACCTGAACTAGTATAAAGTTATTTTTTCCCTCTAGATAACTTCAGTATCTTTCCATATTGGTATTATTTACATAGATTGGATTTTTATAAAATTAATTGGATATTTTTAAAATTTGCTACAGAAACCTATGATAGTACCAATGAACAGCCTAACCTCTAGACATTTTCTAATGTCAAATGTCTTCTGTGTTGAATATTATGGTCTGGACACATTTTTAGCATAAATTAGACATGTGTAGCTTTCTAGAATAACTAAGAATGTATGATTTTAAATTTTTTATAATTAATTATGATTTTCCAAATTTTGTGATAGAAATGACAAAATTCTGGCTGAAAATATAAGTTTTATGCTTCTTTTTTGTTTCCACGAGTTTTATTCCATTCATATGCATGATTTTGAGTAAGGAGCATGTTTAGTCTGTTGACCCAATAAGGACGGTGGAGGATGAAAAAGCTGGACACTTATTTGTTAGGTATTTGCCAAAGGTTATGGCAGTGAATGAGATGGTCAAGTTCAGAGCGCCGCCAATGTAGTAGAGAAACCATTCTAGTAGGGTCCACAGATTGGAGTCCCTATTTTCTGAAGTGGTGAGGTATTGGAAAATCATGAGTGGTGAAAATGCGATAGCACCTGAGTAAAGGGTAGTGCGAGCCTAAAGATACCAAAGGGCATCATCAGTCACATGGTTTGTGATTCGAAATAGGAATAACAATGGGGTTTGAACAAGGTTGAAGGCTGAAGGAATAACAAGAATGGTATCAGAGCCTACACATTCATAAACTAATTGGATTAGATCTGCTAGTAAAAGAGAGTAAGAAGATATTCAACCACCCATTGCATACTCAAACATGTCTACTGTTTCCTCTAACCAAGATATAGACGAACCCATCCGTCTCTCCTCTCCTCTTTCTATACCTTGATCTATTCCCTCTTCCTGTATATCTCATGCTTCTAATCAGATCGATAATCTTGTAGAAATCACTCATATTCTAGAAAAATCCATACTCAAAGAATCTATAACCCTTTTTCTTAATCCTTATCACCTCTATCATCAAAATAGATCCTTTACTCAATCCATCCGGAGACTCCTTTCTCCTCGTGACCCTCTAGTAAAAGAAATAATCCAAAGTACCAAATTGGATCAGTGCGGGTTTCAGTCTACCCAAGTTGAATAGTATGTTACTCTAGAAATCCCTACCAATTTTATTTCTAACTGGATCCGCTAAGGCTATTCTCACCTCCATCTTGGAGCCATTAGATTAGTCCTTACCTTACATGGCAGAAAAGGGATTACGGCTACAGCCCGTGTTTCCCTTCTTGATACATTTTACACCTCCTTTGAGAATGCTTTGATTGGAGTCACCCTTGTCACTTTGAATGGTGTGGAAGCGTGATCTTGACCATAGTTCCCAACTTTAACATAAAGTTATCAGATCCCACTCTTCCAACAAGACTAAAAGCACAAGTTCAGATCATTGGTGCTGAACAAGTATCTGATGCCATCCCAGCCACTCTCCATCACTAGATGATCTATCATGTGCAGAACCACTCTATTGACCTTCACTTTTTGAACACCATTGATGATGTTCTTTACATGGTTTCTAACAGACCTGACAATACCACCATCATCCAGATCCCTAAGAAGATTCCCCACGAAGATCTGCTTCAATTGATGCCTCTTGAATGGGTTACCAACTATGAAAAAGAGTTTCATAGGAGACAAAAGACCTTCCATACATCTGCCCCTCCAGTCCTAGAAAAACTCTCTGATGGAACTATAAAATTAACCTTCAAGAGACCTAGATTTGATGAAGCTACCACTTCAGCCCCACGGTTGATGAATCATTCCATGATGATCACTCCTGTGGTCACCCAAGTATAAAAAGAAAGTCTAATTCCTATCCACTAGTTTTATCCTGATGGGTCTTATGCTTATGTTGGTAAGATCAATGCACACTTCCTTTGGGATTGTGATCCTTCTATGTGTGACCTTGATTGTGGATGTAATGATCTTGAAAACTAGAAAGGACCTAAGGATAATGCTTGAGACCTCGTAATTCTTGTGCTTCTCCCTAAAAAAAATAATTAGCCAAACCATCCTGGAAATCTGGCCACTACTCTCAACATACACTTAATAGCAGTTTAAATGATGATGACCACCCACCAAAATCCTGATGGGTTAGTATCAAGTCTCCCAAACCCAAGCTAGAAAGCTTGTCTAACCTTCTTAAGGAATTAGGCCATGATGACCTTCTTCCTTCTCCACCAACAAAACTCAAGCCTATCATAAAAACACAACCTCAGCCTATTCCATGTATGATGTTTTCCTCCGCATCAAAAAACTATGATTCTGAATTCCCTGCTATGGAAAGAAGAACTAACCTTGAGACAAATGTTACTTACAAGCTATATTTGTTCCTACAGAAGTCTCACCCAATGGTGCCATGAGACTTGTCTCACAAGTTGAAGAAGTTCTCAACTGGCATACTCATAATGCTATGGCTCAAAATAAAGTTCTTCAAAAGATTGACTCTCGACTTGAGAATCTCTCAAATCAAATGGCTCATACTAATTCTCGTCTAGATGGATTGTCTTCCCACGTCTAAGAATTGTATGATCACTTCCAAAGACAAGTTACTTCTATAGATGTAGAACTTAAGGGCTTTATCGCTCATGGATATATGGGACCAGCTTTCACATAGAAGGAACAAGAGCTCTGACAAGTAAAAACTCATATTGATCAAATTGAAAAAGATTTAGCTAGGCATCAATCTCAAAGCATCTATGATTCTTATCCTACTCCTTTTGTGTCTTCATATAATCCATATCCATCACCCCCATATTCACCTTACCCATAAGAAGCTGACTATTCCATATGTTTCAAAATGAACTATGAAGTTTTTAGAAAGAAAGAAGACTATCTTAGTCTAGCCCAGCTTAGACAACTTTAAGCCAGGAAACCCTTAACTCAATCATAACCTCTTCCACCTAGAAATATCTGTCCTCCTCAAAGACCACTTCATTTTCGTTTACACCAAGAAGCTTCTCCCTCCTGGCCCAAACCTCTAGAGCTCCCTCTTGTAAAACCTTTACATATTTATACTCCTCCATTCTCACCACGGCATACTACTCCTCCAGATCATCCTGATCCAACTCAAAAAAATAAACAACCTGAAATAAAACTAATGAAATCCTTTAGGATAATCTCTTTATTGTCTACTATTAACCTTTATCCTTCTGACTCTGATTCAGACCAATCACAAATTATTGCCCTTGAGCCAATCAGTTCTGAAAAAGATAAGCTTGTTTAATACCCAACCTCTTATATGGTGAATCCTACTCATGTTAAAGAATATGATGAGTCAAACATTGACCATGATGGTGATGACTATGCTGAACAACCATATCATACAACTTTCCCAGATCCTCCACAAGTTCAAACTCGTTTAACCATTGGACCATGGTTCACATTTGATTATATATCTCCTGATAAATGGAAGGACAAATTGCATGAGTTTTCAGCATGGTTTGATCTTCAAATGACTCAACCAAATGCTAATCTTCAAGTGACTCTCACTGAATTCACTAGCAGACTCACTAGTACTCTTCAAGAATGGTTTCAAAGCCTAGAGGAATATCGACAACGATTCTATACCACAGCTGGCAGTGCTAATGATCTCCTTGGTTTTATTCACAAAGAATTCCTTAGTGATTTCCATCTTGTTGATAAATAAAAATGGCAAGAATATTTCCAAATGAAATGTTGCTCTTTAAAGAAGGAAGATCTTGATTTCTATTACAAAAGAATGGCAGAAAGATATTACCTCCTTAACGATTTTAATGATGTTAATCTTGAACATATATTCATTGCCTCTTTGCCAGAAGAGCTATAGCCAAAACTCTCAAAAGCCATCCAATCTCTTAGAAAAGATATGACTGATATCTCTTGTGGAGAAATTTATCAATTGGCTTTAGCTACTCTTGAAAAATTATGTGAGCAACATAAAATATTTGATTCCATGATGGATGGAAAGCTTGCTTTGCAAAAGGTTTGTAAAAAGCATTATTTCCAGATTAAATACAAAGACAAGTCCCCAAATGCTCTTGCCTAATTAAGAAACAATCTCATTACACGCATGGTTATTCCAAGCCTTCCAAGTCTCACAAGTATTATAAGAAACGACAATCAAAAAGACCAATTCACTTTTTTAGATGACGGCTCACGCAGCATGGAAAAAGAGACTGTTGTTATGTTTATGAGAAAAAGGACATTTTGTAAGAATTTATCCTAATAAAACAAAGAAGGATATTAAGCTCCTTCAACAAGTTCAGGCTAGCATTCTCTATCTGCTGATGATGGCATTGAAGAATATTTCTCAAAACAAGATGATGCTAATGCTAACACTGCTTTTGCTCTTCGTGGACTCCATTTGTCAAATTCAGACTTATCTGATTTTCATCTTTCAGAATATTCTGACCATTATATTCATCCCAGTTACTTTATTCAATCTTGCAATCTCACTAAGTAGAAAGAACCTCCAATGCCTTATGTTCAAATGCGGATTCTTCAGAGCAAGTATCATAAGCCTATCCCTGTTATAGCTTATATGGATACTGGTGCCTCTAAAAGTCTCATGAATCCTGCCGTTCTCCCTCCACAGGCATGGATGAATTATTCTGAATACTTTATTGCAGCTGATGGAAAATCTTTAAGGTTGATCTTATTACCAAAAAATAAATTGGTATTAGGATCTTTTTTAATTGTATAGTCTGGACTAAAGTGCTTGGAAGCAGTCTCCTAGACAAGGATATTCTAATTGGAATGGACATCTATTATCAAGCAAAAAAGCTTCAAATCCTTCCTCATGGGATCCACTATAAACAACAGTTCAAGCCTTACACTACCATACCCAAGGTCTTTGAACTGTTTGATGTTCCTGCTGGTTATGAAAATATTTGTGATCAACTTCTGCCTTACTGCCCAGAGTCTCATGATCAATTCTTTCATCCTTCACCTCTTTGGAAAAATCAAAACTTCTTCATCCAGCTTCCTTTCAAAAGAAATGAGGATATCAATCCTACAAAAGTTACTCATCCTGGCATAAATCCTGATGACTTACAACTTGCCAGAGACAAATGTACAGCCTTTTTACAGCAAGGCTTTATTGAACCAACCAAATCTGACT
Source organism: Erythrophleum ivorense (assembly GCA_026724425.1). Lineage (NCBI taxonomy): Eukaryota > Viridiplantae > Streptophyta > Magnoliopsida > Fabales > Fabaceae > Erythrophleum > Erythrophleum ivorense. Next base: position 35,114,440 of record JAIUCV010000008.1, read on the forward strand.
GGCCATGTCAAGCCTTCTATATAGATAAACGTGCAGAACAAAGATGCGGTAAAAAGAGACTAGTCATTGACTACAAGCCTCTCAATATATTTCTTCAAGATGATAAGTTTCCATTACTCAAGATTAGTCTTCAACTTAGTCTGCTTAATGAAGCTAAAATTTTCTCTAAGTTTGATCTTAAAAGAGGTTTTTGGCAACTTGGGATTGACCCAGTTGAAAGGTATAAAACAGCTTTCTGTATACCTAATGTGCAATACCAATGAACTGTTATGCCATTTGGATTAAAGGTTGCTCTATCTCTATTCCAAAAGGCTATGACAAAAATATTTGAGCCCATCCTTCATAGTATCTTGGTGTATATTGATGGCATTCTTCTTTTCTCCAAAAATGAAATGGACCACAAACAGCTTCTTCAATAATTTTTGGGCCTTATACAAAAAAATGGAATAATGCTTTCTTTCAAAAAGAGCCAATTAGGCTAAACCTAAATAGAATTTCTCGAGATGCATATCTCAGATGGCCATTATCAGCCAAGTCTACATATAGCCCAAGAGCTACTCACTTTTTTGGATAAAGATCTATCTGTAAAAGAAATTCAACAATTTCTTAAGGTAATCAATTTTATCAGATACTTTATTCCTAAAGTTCTAATCATACCAGCCAGTTATCCAAACTTCTTTAAAAGGACCCCTTCCTTGGGGACCTACTCAGACTGCAGCAATGCGACATCTCAAAAAAGTCTCTCAAGTGCCTTTACCTTTAAAAATTCTTGATAAGGGTAAAAGGATCCTCCAAACAGACGCTAGTGAAGACTTTTAGGGCACTGTCTTAATTGAAAAGATTGACAGAAAGACTTATTACTATGGCCATGCTAGCGGACAATTCAAAGACTTTGAAAAACATTATCATGCAATCTACAAAGAGATTCTTGCTGTTAAAAGAGGGATCGAAAAGTTCAGTTTCCACCTATGCTCACATGATTTCACTGTGCAAATTGATAACTCCTCATTCCCTAAGATTTTAGATTCTAACAAAAAAGTTCTCCTAGATAAACAATTATTTCGCTAGAAAGACTGGTTTTCTCGCTATAAATTCACAGTTGAACATATCTAAGGACGCCACAACATTCTAGCTGATTTTCTTTCCCAACCTCTAAAAACCCTTAGTCTTATCACCATAACTAAACCTATTCCTCTCATCTAAATGGCTCATTCTATCTCTGGATGTACCATTCACCATCCTCAATCCCAACTGAAAAAGGACTTCCCTCTTGGGGAACCATAACTAACAACTCTTGCAGAAGCTCAAAACCTCACCTAGAAATCTCTGTTCTATTATCTCCATTGTTACCTAAAAGACTCTCCTTACACTGTTATTCCTCTAGCCTTCAACCTTGTTCAAACCCCTTTTTTACTCCTGTTTCGAATCACAGACCATGTAACTGATGATGTCCTCTAGTATCTTTGGGCTCTCACTGCCCTTTACTCAGGTGCTATCGCATTTTCACTACTCATAATTTTCCAATACCTTACCACTTCAGAAAATAAGGACTCCAATCTATGGACCCTACTAGAATAGTTCTCTCCACTACCTTGGTGGTGCTCTGAACTTGATTATCTCATTCACCACCATAACCTTTGGCAAATACCTGACAAACAAGTGTTCAGCATTTTCATCCTTCACCATCCTTACTGGGTTAACAGACAGAACATACTCCTCACTCGAAATCATGCATATGAATGAAATGCCTTTTTAGCCTGGCCAAAACAATCATCTGATGCCCTAAAGTCTTTAAAATTATTTTTATATGAGATTAATAAGGATAAGCCTGATCCATTCATATTTTGTACTTCATTGGGACCATACCCTAGAGAATTCATCCTTAGAGAACCTAGACTTCCAGAACTAGATTTACCCAACACAGAACAATGGACTCCAGAACAGATGCTCAAATTTCTCACAGGGACCAATTCTCAAGACCCAGGAGCCTTTACATTCTCAACAATCCAACCACCATCGGACACAATAATGCAAGATTCCCAGGACCCATATGAGCCTATTGCTTTGAAAGAATTTGAAGATTGGTTCACATCCTGTTTCAAAAAGTCTCCAAAGGACCCTGACGACTCCATTGACAAGGACCCTAATATGTCTCCATCACATGAGCCAATCAAGAAAGGATAAGCCTTATCCTGAAGCTTATCCTCCAGTCAATGATGACGACCCCAACTTGTCTCCATTTAGAGAGGATAAGTCTTATCCTGAAGCTTATCTTACTTTATTGTACAATTATGAGTTTTTACTATTTTACTTGTGGCTTTCAATCAAGTCTGTAGGCCAGTATGCTTCTTTCTTTTGTAAAAAGTGTTTGTCTTATTTCTCCCCTCCTTCTATATAAGAAGGACCTCTTCATCTTCAGAAAGGACATGAAACCTTTCTTACCTTGTAAACAAAGTTTCAAATAAATGACTTTCTTCTAAGTTTCTTTATCTTTTAAAATCTTTTATCAGTAGATCTCTTACAATTATCTTGTCCATACACTAGTATGCTCTACACTTGCCTCTTAAGAGGATCCTGTGTATTAGAAAGTGTTATTACTACTACATTATCTAGATAACAATCATTACTTGTCTATGATAAAGGAAAAGTTTCTAAGGAAAATCAACAGAATCCTTTGTCTTAAAAGGCCAGCACAAGAAAGCCCAGTTAAGAAGTGGCTGTTAGCGCAAGCATACCTAGAAAAGGATTTTGGAGATTTTAATTAGAAAATTTTATTAAAATTTTTTAGATGACAAGGTATTGAACCTATCCCCCTATGTTTAAGGGATAAGTTGCTATTATCCAAATGAATAGCCACAGAGGAAAAGAATGTGATTCGATCCCTCACCAGGAATGGGATGCAAATGAGTTGTATTCATGTAATTAAATATGAGAATATAATACATGAGCTCATATGGTCCATGTGACACAAAATGAAATTTTCATACGTGACGTAACGCTAAAATATTCACTTTTAATGCTATTTTTCTTTACCTCTTCATGAAGTACTTATCATGAAACATAATAATGGTATGAATAAGGCTAAGAAATTATGGTGTTACATATAGGCTCTATAATGAGACATTAGGAAGCAACTTATAGCTAAGCTCCTTAAAATGAATGTATCATGACTTCAAAGAGTTTAAAGGGAGTCAAAAGACCTAAAATGAATGAGAAATAGGAGCCAAGATTATGAATTCTCATAGTTACTTCATAAGGTCTTGTATGGAAATATAATGGAGCCATAGAACAAAGTAGCTTCACATAGAGTGTGTACGATGCCAAAGCTTGTTCCTATGAGTGACTCATGTCTCTTTTAATGTGCCTAGGCCAAGGGAATTGTCACACCATATTATTCCTAGCATCAATTTCCTTTATCAAGGTGGGATTACACAAAGTAGCAAGGAAATCCTAAGACTTTTGCATTAAAATCATGACTTAATGGCGTTATATCGGGGTGAGGATTCAAATTTTGATCTATGAACCCCCAGAAACTTACCAACAACATATTATAATTATTTTCCATTCATACAATTCATAAACATCTTAAAACTTCACATGAATCATGGATAAAGAACTAAAAATCACTAATTCTCATGTTTTGCCTCAGGTTCCAAGGTGGCAAATTTTGAAGCAACTTTGAAAAATTATAACTAAATGTAGAAAAATAGAAATGAGGTCAATCTAGAAAGTTATGTATGTCTACTATAAGGTAAAAATAATTCTAGGTATGAAACACCCATATGGACTACGATTTGATAACCGAAAAGTATGAAAGGTCTGGCTACCCTTGAGTTCTGCTACAGCTTACTGATATGGATTTCAAAAATTCATAACTAATTTTCAAAAAATCCAAATCAAGTAAAATATACCAATATGGAAAGCTACAAATGTCTAAATTAATGGAAAAATAGCTCCAGACCCAGAAAATGAAAATAAACTAGAGAAAATCGATGGAATAATGCTGAGGGTCCTACTATGTCACTAACAGTGAATTATAACTTCAAAAATTCATTTCACTCTCTCTAGACCTCAAAATGAGGTTCTTTTAGTTGCTATAGCTCACTGTGCATGTCTAGTTTCTTCATGTAAAATTTCAGGACCACAGACCTCATTTGCCCCATGTTTGACACAAATGCATTTTCGGACCAAAGTTACAGTATACTGACCAAAATTAGAAAAATTCCTAACTTCAAAAATTTACCAAATATTCCCTAGATCTCCAAAAATTTTGCACTTTAACTTCCCAAAAATTTCTAGATGACCTCTACATGCATGCCAAATTTCATGAGAAAATTTGTTCATTTGGTTAGTTTGTGACATAGGGTTACAAAATGCCCTTTTTAAGCTTCATATGGGGTCTCAAAGGGTCCATTTTTACTTCTTCTCATTCTATGGACACATGAGCACGTGGGAAAGTATTAAAATACTCTATCAAACATGTCTCAAAGGGCTAATAACCCAGATTCCATAATCTCACTCATCCACACCAAGATATACACAATAGCCATACTTGTTTAACTTGGCATATCCAAGTCAAATTCATGAAATATCCTTCACACGGTTCTAATTCTCATACATATACAATATAACCATACTTTTACAAATATTCATAAGCTTATACATCATATACATTATGGAGATACATCATGTGACAATCATATGGCTATAATACAAATATTTTACAACTTTATTGCTAATCTTCTTGCTTCCAAGTGTGGTAACTCCCATTTCCTTCCTCTCTTGATCTACCTAGGCATATTAAGTAACGGTGAGGGAAGAGTGAGATTCTAGCAATTCCAATAGCTCATCTCCTATTCAATCATGCATAAAGAATGTAATACAAGTCTTAAAGATGCATGCATGACATATCAATATAGAAAATGGTGCAAAATATATTCTTGGCATTTACACAAAGCACACATAACATACTTAGGCTTGCCAAATGAATGGATTAGCCTCACTCACTTTCTTCAAGGTTCTTGGACTTGCCGCACCCTTTTTCTCAAAGGCCTTGAATTAAGCCTTGCTCTTGGTGGACTTTCTCTTGGTCTCAACCACTTCTAAGTGTTCTTGGTTCATCCTCACCGAAGATAGAAGGTTCTTGGCCTCTCCACATTCAAGCAAACCAATGCAACATTTATAGGCATCATTTGAATAGATAGTGCAATATTATAGTTCCATGGAATATAGGCATCATACTAAAATACAGTTCATAGATTAAAATACTCATACATACATTTAAAAACAATGTAGACATTCATTCATGCATGGGAGAAAAGAAAGAGAGCTACCTTGGAAGCAATTACACACTTTTTTCTTAAGCCTTGAGTCCTCTCCCTTGACCTCACACACCTAAGAAGGTGGAGATTATTTCTCTTGCCCTAGACACACCAAAAGAAACATGAATTACTCATGGGAATAAGCCTTGGCATTATACACACTTTATATGATGCTACTTTGGTTTATGTCTCCATTATGCTTCCATAAGGCACTTAATGAAGCAAATACAAAAATTCATGATCTTGGCTCCCTTCTCTCCTTTAATCTATGATTCTTGACTCCATTTAAACACCTTGGAGCCATCACATAATTATTTTAAAGAGTCTAGCTAGGAGTTACTTCATTATGTTACATTATGGAGTCTACACTTTCATCTCACTATCTATGGCTTCTAAAATTTTTTCAAAGCTTCTTCTCATCCTCTTCCATCCTACATGACTTCAAAATAAGCTTGAAACAAATTAAAACTTCCCCTTGGTACTCTTTCTAGCCTAGGCCGATATTATAGAAGCATTTGGGGTTCAAGGGGTTTCCAATTTTTCCTTCATGGGAGAGTCTCTCGAGAGGCTTCCTAAGGGTCTTAGGAACTCAAACAAATACTCACATATGCTAGGGAATACATGGATCAAATCAGTTTTTACAATGTGTTCAAGACTTCTTCACTTTCCTAACTTGAATTTTACTTGCTTTTCTTCCCATTTCTTTGCAATTCTTAGGTGCCCACATACTAAATCAATGGATTCTTGCTTGTTTTTGGACAGAAACTCCTCCCCCATAATGGTTCTATTTTTGGTCATGACTCTCACATACAAGAAGCAAGAAGAAGAAGCAAAGCTACAAGGATATCTTCCTTGAATCCAAGCTTCTATCAAAAGTCTCTTCCTTTGGTCTTGTCCCCTTTTGAAACTTTAATCCTTCCCCTCTGGTTCAAGGCCAAAACAGAACTATTTCATCCACCAAAACCATCGAAAGATGAAGTAAGAAGAGAATAGCAACTTTAAAGAAGAGAAAGCCATGAAATTCCTTGAATTTACCTATCTTTCTTGGCTTTCTTCTCCCTTCTCTTGTGCTTCCCTTTGTGTACCTCTTTCAAATCTGTTTCAGACCAAAAAAATGATGGTGGAGAGGAAGGAGAAAGGTTGGACATGATTTTAAAAGCAAAAGGGTAAAGTTAACATATTTTTTTAACTTTTCATTTTAGTCCCTAATCCATGGTTTGTCCATTTGGTCTCATTTCAACTCCTTTCCAAAATCCATCTTTTCCATCATATTCCTTAGGCTCTTAATCATAATAATTGCCTTTGGAATTACTCAAAAAAGGATTTAAAACCATTCTAAACTATTTGGTCAAAGTTTCGATCAATTGATGACTGAAATTGCTCACCGAAGGAGTTTCAACTGTTCTAGGGATTCCCATGGTATTCAAAGTCTTTGAGAACTTCGAAAAGCTCAAATTTTCTATTTAAAAAAGCCCTCCTGTGAGTTTTCAAAATTTTTCAAAAATTACAAAAATACCCCTACTTTCTTCGACAAATTTTGAACTCTTCTGGCTCTGGTTTTTAGCATCTTAAACCTCAAATTCTCATTTTCTAATATTTAAAATTTTATTCTAATTTTAGTTGGCCACAAACCCTTCTACTTCGGAGACTGCCTTTTATATTTGGCCTATTTCTAATGTTTACGGAGAAACCGAACATCGCGTTTCTCATATTTATGGAGGGACCAGATGTTATAGAAACCAAGGGTCACCTAGTTGCTAGGCTTGGCCGAGAAGAGGGAGAAGAATCCTAAGGGTGTGTTTGGTTGGGGGTTTTTAGAAGGGAGGGGAGGGGAGGGAAAGTGGGCAATTTTCTTACCCTCTAAATTGGGGGATTTTGGAGGGGAGGAGAATTTTTTAATCTGTAAGTTACTTTTTTAGCCCTTAGGTTTTTAATATTTTAATTTTTTAATATATTAACATTTAATAAAAATTAAGATAATTTTTTTATCAAGAATAAAAAATAAAAAAGATTAGAATTCATAATTTTTTTTAAAAAATATTGATATAAATAATTTTTTTATAAAAAAGAATTAAAATAATATAAAGGAAAATTTATCCAAATATAATTATCTCCCCTTCCTTCCCCTCCCCTTCTGAACCAAACAATAATCTCTCCTCTCCTCCCCTCCCCTCCTCTCCGTTGAACCAAACGGAGCCTAAGGGAACCAAGGGTTACCTAATTGCTCCAAGGTAGCTCTCTTACTTTTCTCTTATGCATTTTTAGGTGTTTTCTTGTCTTTGGATGAATGTATGTGTGTTTATGCCATGAGAAATGTTTCTAGCTATTTCTTACATGCCATGGTACCATGATGTTCTTGAAATGTATTTTATGAATATGTTTTGGTTTGAATAGGTATAATGATGCCAAAAGTCATTTAGCAAGGGTAAGGATGAGCTAAAAATCCCTAGAATTGGATGTGACCAAGCCAAAAGTCTTAAAAAGAGTGAGACTTAGTTAAAAGTCCCTTGAAAATGGGTGAGGCAAATCCAAAAATTCCAAGAAAAATGGGTGAGGTTAAACTAATGTCCTTAGAAGCTTATGTATATTATGTATGAGTTTCTTGAATATGGAAAATGTTATGTATATGTTCACTAGTAGCTAGAAAGTCATGCATGCATTCTTTGACATATATATGCATCCATTATATATGTTTGAAAGGGTTAAAAGTTATTGAGATTCTTTGAATCTCACTCTTCCCCCTCCATATGCTTATTCATGTCTAGGTGAGCTAAGAAGTCCAAAGAAAGGAGACTAAATGCCTTGGAGCATGATTCTTGACAAGAAAGTAGAAAAATAGGCAATTTGATAGCATATTGATGTCAAGAAATGTATCCATGTGATAAATATGAGATGTAAGCATTTGATCAAGATTAAATGTATATAATTATGATGTATGTATGAGTCTTGAAGCCAAATGTACGAAAATATAATAATTTGCCACCCTTGTGCTAGTATGTGCTTGAGTATGAATGTAAGTGGCATGGTGAGTTTTGAGTTCCATGATAATTTGGACCATTTGGTATGCTTCCTTAGGCTGTATTTATGCTATGAAATGTGCTCATGTAGCTATGGAATAAGAGGAAGGTCAAATGGTGCCTTACAAACCCACCTTGATCATCAAAAGTGATTAAATCATGAGTTGAATCAAAGTTTGATCAAATGGATGAGTTTTTTTTATGAAATTTGGCCAAAAACTAAGGCTTATCAAGAGCTTTTCATAGAGTTAAAGAACACCTAATTTAAAGTTCTAGATAATTTATTATAATTTTTTGAAATTGGGCAAATGATGTAGAATGGTAATATGTATTGTTTATATGATCAAATTTTGTTTTTGTGTCACACAAGGGCCAAATGAAGTCCAATGGCCATAAAATTTACAAGAATAAACTAGACACCACAAGCTTTCCATAGCCACTGAGATCATTACATTTGGAGTTATGTAGAGAGAGAATCAAATTTTTAAAATTGGAGGTTAATACCAATAGCGTAGACAGACCTTTGGTATGTTTCCATTGTTTTCTTAGTTCAATTGGTGTTTACGTGATTTGGAATTATTTTTAGAAATTAGTAGACATCCATAGATTTATAGAATGATATGATTTTGTTGATTTTGAATTTTTTCAAATTACTTATAAATTTTCAAAATTTGTATTAGAAACTTGTGATAGTAGACTTGGTAGCTAGACCTTTGTTATTATTCTAGTATTTTTTGCAGTCTAGTTGTTGTTTTCATGGCCTGGAATGATTTTTATTTTTATTTGGCATTCAAGGATTTCTAAAAAGCTATCATTTGCTTGATTTCAATATTTTTAGAATTAGTTATGAATTTTTAAAATTTATATCAGAAAACTAGAACAGTGACTCGAGAACAAACTTTAATTTTTCTTATGCATGACTTCCAATTTGAGATGTATGAGATATTTTATGATACTTATGACTTGTATGGATATGTGATGGATAGAACAAAGTGTTGGTAAGCCCATATGGCTTGTTTGACCAAAAGTAAACCCACCTGGGTTTAAGGGAAACTATGGAAGTTATGGTAAATGTCCATGTTGTGATGTGATTTGTGAAATATCGCTTGTAACCAATTTTTAAGCCCCCAATTATGTAATTATGGTTAAAAAAATGTGTTGGGAATGGTTGTTAAATTTGGTAAACTCATATGGTCCATTTGACAATTAAAGAACTAATTTGACTTTATGTTTTGATTATTCTCGTTGTTAAAAGTTTGAAAGTCATCAAAATAACTCTCTAAGCCATTTGTGATGTAATATGAAAGGTGCCTTGATATGGTATTACATAGCACAAATGAGTAAGTCCATGGTCTAGGGGCCTCATAGCTCAAGCAAGAGCAAATCCATGCTCTAGAGATTTTTATCCTAGCCTCACTCAACATCTAGGGACTTTTGACCAAAATTTTTTTTAAACATTTAGAGACTTTTGACCTAGGTTCACCCATTAAAGAGTCACTCTAACTTCAAATGCGAATGAATGTCATGCAATTGCATATTCTATTCAAATAATCAACAAGTTACATAATTTCAAACAATACACATAAGCAACCAAGAATTCAAGTAAATTAACCCTATATATAAGAATGAAAAAAAAGCTATCTTAACAATCGACTAAATTCAATTTCCCTTGCTCTCCTTTTCTTGATTCCACGGGTTCACACACACACTTAAATGTGGTCTCACTTGTTTAGTCTAGTTACATTAATTAAGATATAAAATAATCAATTAAGACATATTCAATCTCAATTTAACCATATGTGCATAAGTAAGTCATGAAGTATGGCTTTAAGTCACTTTTGTGTAACAACTAGAATTTTTGAAATTTTTCTAAGTCTGTTGGCTATAGCCCGACTATAGTGAATGTACCTGTTCGTTATAGTGAAAATCCACCTAACTATAATGAATGTAATAATTTGCTATAGCGAGAATGCTTTTAGCTATAGCAAGTTTGGGAGTCCCATAGAAAAAACTAAGGAGTTCCTCATAATAGTGCACATCATAGTGAGAACAGGGGCCTAGGACTAATACGTGCTAGTGCATAGCGAGGGTTATTCTTCGCTATAACAAGAGTTGGTATGGAAAATCATAAAAAAGTGTATTTTTTTCTTCTTAAAGACCCCAAAAGCTTCTCTTTCTCTTTAACAGACTTAAGTTTCAACCAAAATAGAGGAAAATGGGCTTAAAAGAGAGAGAGACTAGAGAAGGAAAGGAGAACAAGGAAAAGGTAAGTAAATTTAAGATTTCCATAGCTTTTCTTCTTAGAATTTTGTTCTTCTCTCTTTGCCCCTCTTCTTTTTTATGGTTTTGGTTATTGAATTGACTTATTTTTTGGGCCTAATTCAGAGGGGGAAGTGTAAGGATTTGAGGAGGAGATTTAGTTAAAGGAAGAGCCTCTTGGAAAGAGATTGATTTAAGATAACTTCTTTCCATTTTGTTTCATTTTCCTCCCCCTTGCTTTTTCTTAAGTATGTTGGCCAAGGTCAAAACCATGAGAGGAAGAAATTTTCTGACCTAGAATAAGTATGAGACCCTTAAATTAGAATGTGGAAAGCTAGGAATGCAAAGGAATTAGAAGAAAAGCTAGTAAAATTAAGAGGAAGAAACTAGGGATTCTTAAATACCTTGTAGAGTTGCCTTGATGTAAGAATCCCCCTAGCCTTGTGAGTGTTTATTTGAGTTACAAGAGAGTAATTACATATTATTTGATGTGTCCAGTCCTAAAAGATTAAGCTCCATATAGTTGTGATTATGAGACTAAGAAGGGAAAAAAGAAGTTGAAAGGGAAGGCATGTATTGGCTTGTATGGTAGCTCTCCACTCTTTCTTATTGCATTCTTAGATGTATGATGGTTATTGTATGCTTGTGTATGTGTTTGTATTGTGAGACATACAATTTGATATTTCCTTGATGCATTGATACCAATATGCTTATATTTTGGGTTATGAAAATTGCTCTTAAAAGGTGAGATAGTGCCAAAAGTCCCATATGATGGGTGAGGTAAAGCTAAAAGTCTTTAGAAATAGGTGAGACAAGGCCAAAAGTTTCATGAATAAGTGAGACACAAGTCAAAAGTCTTTAGACTGAAGGTGAGGCCAATCCAAAAGTCCCAAAAATAGGGTGAGGCTAGACCAGAAGTCCTTAGAGCTTATTCTTAACATCGATATGATATTCATGGCATATAAATCCTGTGGTGTATGATTTTGAATGGTTTAGAGCCTACTTGTATGCTTTAACATATTTATATGCCTTGATTGCTTCCTTGAATGAGTGTATGAGTTATTGAGATTTCATAAATCACACCCCTTCCCTCTCCCATCTCATGTGGTTCAGGTGAAGCTCATGAGCCAAAGAATAGAGGCCATGAGGCATAGATGGCTATCTCTTGACACTTTTACACAATTATGCATAGTTTGATGTATAAGAAAGGCAAAGTCTTATGTATACATATTTTTTTTTTAGATGTAAATATTTAAGCAAGTGTAAAAGTATATATAAATGATATATGAACCATGTATGAAACCAAAGCAATGGAAATATGAGATTTGGCCCTCTGGTGGTTTGTATGTAATAGGGTATTCTTATGTATAGCATAGTGAGTTTAAGATGTGTGATGGTTTGGACTATTTTGGGCAACTCACATATGTTGTATTTATGCTTTAAAAACTTGCCCAAGAAATGATAAAACATGTAGGAGACCATTTACGCCTATTTTGAACTATATATAGGGGTCAAATTTGCTAAATTTGTGAGCTCTATCAAGATATGACCAAATGAGCTCTTCTTGATATGAAATTTGGCATGCATCTAGAGTTTGTTGAGAGCTTCTAGGGAAACTAAAGTACAGAATCTTTAGAGGTCTAGGAATATTTAGTGCATTGTTGAAGTTGGGAAAATGTTTTGGTTTTGGTTAGTATACTGTGCTATATGGGTCCAAAAACAAATCTGTGTCATTCATAAGGCAAAAGACATCCAATTGTCATGAAATTTTATAGACATAAACTAGATATCCACATGACCTATATCAACTAAAAGCACCTTAATTGGAGGTCTGTAGAGGGAGAAATAATTTTATGAAGTTCTGTGTCAGTATCAGGGATGCCAACCAACCTTCATTACTGTTCCATTAGTTTTTGAGGTCCAAAGGATACTAAAATGATCCAAACTTATTTTTTTCCTCTATTTAACATCTGTAACTTTCCAAATTACTATAGTTTGTCTAGATTGGATTTTTTTTGAAATTAGTTATGAATTTTTGAAATTCATGATAGCAAACTATATTAGTACTAGGGATAGCCAGATCTTTATGCCTTTTTGATGTCAAACATGGTCCCAAATGTTGAGATTGTAGTTTGGAATTATTTTTAGTGTATAGCTAACATCCATAGCTTTCCAGAAAGCTATAGTTTTCTTGATTCTCATTTTTTAGAATTAGTTATGATTTTTCAAAGTTAGAGCCCAAAAATCTGACTTTTTGGCCCATTTTGAAAAATTGTATTTCTGGTTTTTGGCTTCATATCCATGGTTCATGGGTTGTTTTATGCTATGTATGTGTTGTATGAATGGATTTTGAGTAGATAATGTAATTGACAGGTTCATAGGACCCACAAGGCAAAGTATGACCGTTTAAACCCTTGACATATAACAATGAAATACCACGGTTTTTACTCCTTTTTTGAAATTTCATGGAATTAAGCCTAAGCGGAGACTAGTTAAGGTTAATATATTATGGTGTTACACTTTGGATGTCTCAAGGAGTAACTCTCAAAATTCAACTTCCAAACTTCAAAATTTCACCATATATGATCTTCATAATTCCAATGAAACTCATTAGAGCTATCACAAGTATAATTAAATATGCTTAGAGCCATATGGTCCTATTAAGCATTCTTGAACCCTAATTTTTCACTTATAAAAATATAGTTTCTAAAATGATTCCATTAACATTTATATTTCATATTTAAACCATTCAAAACCTTAGAATCAATGAAACAATTCCTTAAACAACCCAAATCTCTCCATAGCCAAGACACACCCCATGGTTCCCAATTCTTGGGAGTTTTGTTTGCTTCTTAGAGGAATTTAATAGTTTTAAAATCTCTACAATTCATTTTTTAACTTAATATTAAAGGGATTAATTAACTCTCATAGAGTTTTGAATCTCTAAAGGCCAAAATCAAACCTTAAGTGAAGCCATATGCCATTTTTTTTATTTTTAACTAATTCCCTTGACATAATTTTATTCTTCATCCTTCAAAACCCTTAGTTTCATTAAGTTATCATCAAACTCAAGTCTCCTTCCCTCATCCTCTCTCTCTTGGCAGAACACATGATGGGCTAGGGTTCTAAGAATACAAAATTTTTTTTGGCTTAACCATACCTTGCTTTGATATACGTTTATTGAGGATTATTTTGGTATAATTGGTTTCTTCAAAAGAGCTTCCTCACTCAAAAGTTCAACTACAAAATCCACTCTTTTGAAAAATCAAAACTACTATGAGAAAAAAGAGAATGAGTAGGAGGTTTATAATTATGGCATAGCAAATTTTGGCACAAAACCTTACCTATTTAGCTTGGAATTCCCCTTTTCTTTCTTCCCCTTTTCATGCCACCCTTGAGAGCTAAAAGTTGCTAGCCAAAGTCGATTTTGAGAGTGGGAGGAAGATGATGACATGTATATTTATATATTTTAAGGCTTTAAGACTTTTTTTTAAAATACTGATATTGCCTCTACAATTTAATTCTTTTGTTTGAGATCATTTCTCAGTATTTTTAGATATTGACAATTTTATACTAAAATTTAAACTCTACTCTTCATTAAAAATATCTACTTTGAAGTTATAGGGATTTTAAAATGTTTAGAAAAGTTTAGTCAAAGTTATAGTCAACTGAAGGCCTAAACCATACACTGTAGAGATTTAATCAAACCACCTTATTTGGTTAATCTATTATTTTTATTTCATCATATTATGATGAGGGATAATTCATTTCTCAAGGACAATTATCATATTTTCTAATCCTTAAATTTTTCATTAGTTTGGCCCATATTAGTTTTTTCAATTCTGATTGGCCTTTTCTTTCCCTGTGACTCCTTTTTTAATTAATCCATTCCATTCTCTGGGGATTATATTGGTCTACAAAACATAGAATATTACATATTGGAAAATTACCTACATTATCTTATGGTTTATAATATACAATTATTAATACAATTAAAACATATGTTATAGTAAACCAAAAGTTTACCGATCTAAAGATATTTATTGTTTGGCATGATTAGTTAAGCTACCCTAGATCAATTATAATGTGAACAATTATTGAGAATTCACTTGAACATCCATTGAAGAAGCAGAAGATTCTTTAGGAAGAACTAGAAGATTATTAAATTCAATGAATTCTTATGTTCTGCTTGTTATCAAGGTAAATTAATTACTAGACTATCCTTAGCTAAAGTTAAGATAGAATCCCCTACATTTTTGGAACGTATCCAAAGAGATATATATAGGTCATTTCATCCACCATATGGACCATTTGTATATTATATGGTTTTGATAAATGCATCTACAAGATAGTCACATATGTATTTATTGTCAACACGAAGCCTAACATTTTTGAAATTACTTAAATGATTTGATTAGGAGCACAATTTCAAGATTATGCAATCAAGACCATTTGTCTTGATAATGCTAGTGGGTTTACATCTCAGGCTTTTAAGGACTATTTTATATCTATTAGAATAACAATTCAAAAAGCTTGTTACTTATGTTGACATAAAATAGTTTAGCAAAATAATTTATTAAATGCCTCTACTTAATAATTAAAATAATTCTTACGAGAACCAAACTTGCCATTTTAATGTGGGGATATGCAATTTTACATGTATCAGGACTTATACTCATCAAGCCAATAAATTATTATAAATTCTCTCTATTACAATTGGTTTTAGTCAGAAGCTAAATATTTCTCATCTTAGAATTTTTAGATGTGCAATATGTATTCTTATTGCTTCATTACAACACATAAAGATGGGCTCTAAAAAAAGGTTGGGAATATATATTGATTATGAGTCACCTTTTATTTATGGTATAATTTCCCAATTATATTTGGATAACATATTTTTCTAAACAATAGAGGGAGATAATAAGTAGTTAGAAAAAGAAATTATATAGAATGCATTTTAATTATTTCATCTAAATGCATATACAAGGCAATGTGAAATAGAAGTATAACAAATAATGCATTAATAAAATATTACAAATCAACTACTAAATGCACTTATTGACCTAAAAAGAGTTACCAAATCTCATATACTAGCTAAAAACACTCCAATATGAATTGATGTCTTAGTAGAACAATCTATTAATGCAAATGAAAGTAAGCCATGCTTGGAGCACAATAGACTAATCATTTATGAAGATAAAAATCCTAAAAAAAAGAAAGAAAGGAACAAATAGCTAATATGGTTATATTGAGGAGGCAGGTACACCAAAGGAGATGCAAGACATAAATGATCATAAAATCCTAAAAGAGATTCTGGTACCTAAAAATAATGAAGAATCTTAATAAGTTATGTTAATATAGGAAAAGATAGAATTGAAAAAAAATACTTATCTACAACATTTTTTCACATATTGTTATTATTGAAATATTAAAACACAATGAGGATTTTGAACCTAAATATGTTGAAGAATATAGACAGAAAGATAATTAGCCAAAATGAAAAAATGCAATTTAAGTAGAATTGAATTTACTTTCAAAACTACAAGTATTTAAAGCTAGTAGTCTAAAACACTTAAAGATATAAAGCTAGTAGTGTAGCAAAAATTTTTTATATAATAATGAAAGGAGAAAAATGAAGTCATCAAATATAGAACACGACTTGTATCATAAGGGTATAGCATTGATTATAAAGAGACATGTTCTCCTATGATGGATATGATTATTAGTTTAATAATACATAAAAATCTTGATTTACATCTATGAAAGTTGTTACAAACTATTTATATGGCTCACTATATAGTAAAATTTACATGAAAATCCCTAAAGGATTTAAAATGCTAGAAGCATGTAAAGATTTCTTAAAAAATTATTCAATATAGTTACATAAATTCTTATATAGATTAAAACAATTTAGATGTATGTGGTGCAACAATCTTAGCAAATATTAGTTGAGAGAAGGTTATAAAAATGATCCAATTTGCCTCTGTGTTTTTATAAAAAGATTTAGATTAAAGTTTGTCATAATTATCATATATATTGATAATTTAAATATTATTGGAACTCTTAAAAATTTTTAAAAAGCAATTGATTATTTAAAGAAAAAATTTGAGATCAGAGATCTCAGAGCTTTTAAAGTTTTATCTCAACTTGCAGATTGAGTAATTAACAAATAGAAATTTTCTTCATTAATCAGTATATATTTAAAAGATTTTATAGTGATTCTATATGGATAAATCACATTAGGTAAGTACCCTAATAGCTTTAAGATTGATAGATGTGAATAAAAAGCCTTTTTGTCCTTGAAAGAATAATGAATAACTTATTGCATGGTCTTGATGTACCATATGTTAGTGCTATAGGAGTATTAATGTATTTTGCTAATAATATACTAGTTGATGTTGCATTTGCTATAAATTTATTAACAATATTCAATTCTTTTCTAATAAAATATATTGGAAGGATTATTAATATAGGGTTATTTTATTTAATTAAATTTGGATCGCAATTAACTAGTTATACAAATGCAAGATACTTCTCTGATCCATATAAAGCTCAATCTCAAATAGGTTATTTCTTCACATGTATCGGCATAACTATATTATAGCACTTTACAAAACAAGCTTTAGCTGCTACTTCCTCAAATGATGCAAAAATAATTGCACTGTATGAGGCAAGTTGAGAGTGTGTTTGGCAAAGGTAAATGATCCAACATATCTAGAATGTAACAACCAGAATTGCTAAAATTTTTCGAAGTCCTGAAATTTTTCTAAGTCTGTTGGCTACAACTTGACTATAGTGAATGTATCTGTTTGCTATAGCAAGAATTCACCTAGCTGTAGCAAATGTACCAGTTCGCTATAGTGAGAATACTTTTAGTTATAGCGAGTTTAGGCATCCCATACAAAAACCAAGGAGTTCCTCACAATAGCGCACACCGTAGAGAGAACAGGGGTCTGAGACTGATACATGCTCACTGTAGCAAGGGTTAATTTTTACTATAGCAAGGGTTAGTTCGAAAAAGCGTGAAAAAGGAGAATTTTGTTTCTTAAAAGGTCTAAACTTTTCTTTCTTCCTTTAATCAACTTATGCTTCATCCAAAAGTAGAGAAAAGGGCTAGAGAGAGAGAAAGACCAATAAAAGCTAAGAAGAAGGGAGAACATCAAGGAAAAAGGTGAGAAGATTGTAAGAATTCATGGTTTCTTCCTTTAGAAAATCAATTCCTTTCTCTTTGCTCTCTCTTTCCATAGCTTTGGGTACTCATATGGTTCTGTTTTGGGCTTAATTAAGAGGGGGAAGTGTAAGGATTTAAGAAGAAGATTTAATCAAAGGAAAAACCTCTTGAAAAGAGCTTGATTTAAGGTAACTTCTTTCCATTTTATTGCACCTTCTCCCTTTGCTTTTCTTAAGTATGTTGGCCAAGGACAGAACCATGAGAGGAAGGAAGTTTGACCTAGAATGAGTAAGAAACCCTTGAATTAGAATGTGGGGGTTGAGAAATGCAAAGGAACTAGAAGAAAAGATAGTAAAATTCAAGAGGGAGAAAATAGAGGTTCTTACATACTTTGTAGAGTTTTCTTTGATGTAAGAATTTTCTAGCATTGTGAGTGTTTATTTGAGTTATAAGAGAGTAATTGAGTGTTATTTGTTGTGTCTAGGCTTAAGAGAAGTAGTTCCATCTAGTTATGATTGTGAGACCGAGAAGAGAAAGGAGAAATCAAAAGGGAAGGCTTGTAAGGTAGCTCTCCACTCTTTCTTATTGCATTTTTAGATATATAATAGTCATTGTATACTTGTGTATGTGCTTGTATTGTGAGACATGCCATTTGATGTTGCCTTGATGTATTGGTACTAATATACTTATGTTTTGGATTGTGAAAATTGCTCAGGTGAAGTAGTGCCAAAAGTCCATTGTGATAAGTGAGGTAGGATCAAAAGTCCCTAAGGATGGGTGAGACAAGACCAAAAGTCCCTAAACTAAGGGTGAGGCCAATCCAAAAGTCCCTAAAATAAGGTAAGGCTAGACCAAAAGTCCCTAGATCTTATTCTTGGCATTGATATAGTTTCCATGGCATGTAAATCATGTGTTGTATGATTTTCATTGGTTAGATGCCTACTTGCATGCTTTTACTTGTTTATATGCCTTGATTGCTTCCTTAAATGAGTGTATTAGCTATTGAGATTCCATAAATCTCACCCCTTCCCTCTCCCATCTTACCTGGTCCAGGTGGAGCTCAAGAGCCAATGACTGGAGGCTATAAGGTATAAGTCGCCATCACTTGACACTTTTGCACACTTACGTATAGTTGATATATATAGGAAAGCCAAAGTGCTTATGTATACATATTCTTTTTGAGATGTAAATGTTTAACCAAGTGTAAATGCTTGTATAAATGATGTGTGAACCATATATAGAGCCAAAAAAATGAAAATATGAGATTTGGTCACTTGGTAGCTTGTATATAGTAGTGCATTTTTATCCATCGCATAGTGAGTTTGAGATGTGTGATAGTTTGGACCACTTGGGTAATTCATATGCTATGTTTATGCTTTAAAACTTGTCTAAGAGATGCTAGAACATGTAGGAGGCCATTTAGACCCCTTTTGAACTATATATGGTGTCAAATTTGCCAAATTTGTGAGCTCTGTCAAGACATGACCAAATGAGCTCTTCTTGATATGAAATTTGGCATACATTTAGATGTTGTTGAAAGCTTCTTGGGAAACTAAAATTCAAAATATTTGAAGGTTTAGGAAATATTTGATGAATTGTTGAAGTTGGAGAATTTTCTATTTTTGGTTAGTGTCCTATTATAGCTGGTCCGAATGAAATTGCATCATTCGTGGACCAAATGGTGTCTAATTGTCATGAAATTTTATGAGCATAAACTAAATATCTACAGTGACCTATAATAAATAGAAGCACCTCAATTGAAGGTTTGTAGAGGGAAAAATAATTTTATGAAGTTTTATGTCAGCATCAAGGAAGCTAGCTAACCTTTGTTACTATTCCATCACTTTTTGAGATCCAAAAGCTACTGAAATGATCTAGACTTATTTTTTTCCTCTATTTAACATCTGTATATTTTCAAATTGGTATATTTTTTCTAGATTGGATTTTTTTGGAATTAGTTATGAATTTTTTAAGTTCATGACAGCAAACTATATTAGTATCAGGGACAGACAGAACTTTATGCCTTTTTCGATGTCAAACATAATCCAAATGCTGAGATTATGATTTGAAATTATTTTTAATATAAATTTAACATCTAGATATTTCTATAAAGTTATGGGTTGCTTGATTCCCATTTTTCTAGAATTAGTTATGATTTTCCAAAGTTAGAGCCAAAAATCTGACTTTTGGGCCATTTTGAGAAATTTCATTTTCTTGTTTTTGGCTTCATATCTGTGGTTCATAGGTTGTTTTACACTATGTATGAGTTGTATAAATGGAGTTTGAGTAGAGATTGTGATCGATGGGTTCATAGGACCCATAGGGCAAAATATGATTGATTAAACCTCGACTTAAAGTGTTAAAATGCCACGGTTTTGGTCATTTTCTTTGAAAATCATATGAAATCAAGCCAAAAGGGAGATTAATTGAGGTTAATACATTATGGTATTACATAGAAAATGTATAGCTTGCCTTTAGAGAAAAAAAGTCCAATAATATCATACAATAATGCAACATGTATAGCTCAGCTAAAATGAGGGTATATTAAAGGAGATAGAAATAAACATATTTTACTAAAAAATTTTTTCACTCATAATCTTAAGAAAAATGGTGATATAGATGTTTAATAGATTCATTCATGTGATAATTTGGTAGATTTGATTCACTAAGGCAATACTAACTACCACATTTGAGAAGTTGGTGTATAGTATTAAGGTGCATTGACTCAAAAACATAAAGTGATATTGTCATTAAGAGAGTAAAAGGCATGTTATACTCTTTTTTTCTTAACAAAGGTTTTGTCCCATAGGATTTTCTTGGTAAGGTTTTTAATGAAGCAGCTTATACTATAAATATTATATACTCTTTTTCCTTCACTAGATTTTTATTCTACTAGGTTTTTCCTAGTAAGGTTTTAGCCTGGCACATTATTTGTTAATAGACATCAAGAGAAAATGTTGTAAATGATACAATTATGTGACTGTTTATAACCACTAAAGATTGACCTTCTAAGATACCCTTTTATATCTAATTACATACCCTATAACTCCTAAAGAAGTTATATTGTACAATTAAGTAGATTAATTTTTCTATTTATGTAATTTTTAGTGTAGGTTTTTAATTTTTCTTTCATTTGCTGCTTTGTTGTTTATTTTATTGCAATAAGAGCTAATTTGTGTAAAAATATGAGAAGAATTAGAAAAGAGTCTTGATCTAAAATTTTTATGAGATGTTCTTTATTATGTGTTGAATATGTATGAATTTTTGTGTGAATTTCTAGGCTTAATAGCAATGCTTTGCGTATGAATTTTTTATAATTTATTCAATAATATTGTTTATCAAGAATGATGCTATCATTTTTCATAATTTTGCACTTAATAGTTGGATAACTTATGACCTTCTTTGTGAATGATTGCTTGATATCATCCTCTATAAATTGTTTTCATTACTAAACCATTTGATTAGATGATGCTGAGTTAAGTAATCATGAACATTGGAAATAAAAGAATGGAGCTAATTTAACAATAGCAATTTTTTTTAGGGGCTAAATTCTATTCTTTTTAGGTGATTCTATGAGAAGAAAAAATGGCTAAGCGCATTATGAGGAACCCTGTTATACCCAACTTAAAACTCTAAGTAACAAATTTGATTAGGGTTTACGTGCATTTTGAGGGTTAGGATCAGGAATGTGTTGGATCACATATAGATAATTTTGAGAAAACTTGTAGAGCATATAAGATTGAGGCTATGTTTTATAAGGATTATGTTTCTAAGCTGTTTCCTTATTCCTTTAATGGTAGAGCAAGGGTGTGGCTAAATTCCTTGCCTAGGGATTTGGTAAGTTCATGGAACCCATTAAAAGAGAAGTTTCTTAAGAGATTTTGTTTATCCAAAAAGATAACTAAAGGAAAAAGAGAAATTCTCTTGTTTATGCAAGATCATAATGAGTCCTTTAAAGAAGCATGGAATTCCTATATTTGTTTAATGGAGAAATGCCTACAGGTTTTCCTATATGGATGAAGATAAGATCCTTTTATAAGGGTTTAAGGACTAATATGGAGGCAAGACTCAATATGGTCATGAAAAATGCTCTTATGAGCAAGATACTGCATATTAAAAATTAGCTAAAAGCCCAAATAGTTTAGATAGGGAACAGTATTAAGCAACACCAGGAAGAATCCTAAGGAAGTCATGCATTAAGAGACTTCTAATGCTTTATCTAGTTTTCAGTAGCCAAAGAAAGTCCAGTTTAGGACTAAAAAAGAGCATATGATTAGGACATTGGGTTTACTTTGCTATTTGATCATTTCTTTTATTTGATGGATATTATTTTAAATAGTTTGGAGTTCTACTTTGATGATGGTTCACTAGACTATGTATGCAATCTAGGTAGTTAATCATTAGCTTTATTGCTAATTTGAATTGTTAATTCATATTTTTAAAAAAATAATTAGAAGTAACAATAGTGTAACTTCTTTGCCTACTGATGCGTAGACAATTATCTTGCTTCATTCAATGTAATATGTGGAGATATCTTGTTCTTAATTGATTTGAATGAAAGTGAAAAATTAACATATTGATGTGTTGATAATCCCACATATATTGATACGTGAAAGTTTTTAAATATATTATGCATAAATGATTTATTTTTAATTGTGAATATTTGAGTGTTGAGAAATTTGGCATATTAAAATGTTGAGAGTTAGATTATCTACACACATAAGTGCAAATAAGAATTTTTATAGTGTTTATGTTTTCAATTGGTTAATTAATTATTAGTCAATTACAATTTTAAGCATATGTAATTTTTACAATATACTTATGTACTATATTATTCCTATTGATGTGGTATTATGTGCATCATTTTTATTAGATGGTCTTATGTCTAGTAATTTTATTTTTAGGAACAAAAATATATTGAGGAATATTGGTTCTCATTGAATGACCGATTCTCTGAGCTTTACTAGCATTTTAGTCTAGCTATGGACCTTAAAGAGAGTAACTTTGTTGATTGTTAAATTTTTAGTAATCAATATTAGGTAAATATGAATTTTTAGGAATTTAGGATAATTTTTAGGAATTTATTTAGAATTTTTAGGAATTTTCAAAATCTAAGAAAAAAAAAAGAAAATCATAAAAACAAAATAAAATTTTCATATTTATGCTACATAGCCTTGTCGATCATCTTTTTTTTATTTTTGAAATTTAAAGTTAATCATCTAGGTAATGCAAACTTCACCGTCTAGGTGGTACTATGTCTTTTAACAACAATATCTATAGAGAGAGAGAAAGAAAGCCTTGAGTTCATTTCTTCTCCCACTATCTCTCATAGATCCATGCCTTCAATCATTCAACCCCATTTTCAACCCATTCACTCTACATTTCACCAATTATTCATCACTTATTCAACATGGGGGAGATCTGTAACAATTTTAAAAATTGTAGGCCTATTTCTCAAGGTTTGAATCCACATTTGTTGAGTGTTTGAAGTTCATATATGTAAGATGGCTAATTTTTAATGTTGTACACTAGTGGGGTAGGTTCTATTTGTATTCTTATAGTCCTATTTAAATTAGGGGAAGTGTTATTCTTTTATGAGAAAAAAAGGGGGCTAGCATGAAAAGCTTTTAAAAGTTTGAGCTCGCTTATTAATTTTTTTTAATAATCATTATCTTGAACTTTTTTTCAAATTCTGGAATTGAATTCTTGACATTTTGTGAGCATGTTAAAGATAGTTCTAAGGAATTGTTGTTGTTAGAAACTTTCTTAGCAAATAAGTCCATGTTGTAAGTTGGTGAAGGAAAAAATGGAACTTATTGACATTCATACTTGTTTTCAAGTGTTTTTTTGTAACTAATATGGAATCCAAGAAAGTGCATAAGGTCACTTCATATTACCATGACTCTTGAAGATTATCAAGAGAATTGAAAGTCAGATTTGAATGTTTTCTTAATAAGAAGAGGTGTGTGTAACACCATGCATTTCTAGCCCTGCCTCATGTCACCTCTAAGTCTCATACCATGACTTACACTAGAAAGTGGGAAAATAGCATTAAAATATTACATTTCTTTGTGTACGTTATATAGAAATTTTCTCTCGGAGTCCCATGGGCCATATGGACTCATACATTACATCCTCATATTTAATCACATGAATACAACTCATTTATACCATCAAAAGTGGCCCACATCTCGTGGAAACCAAAGGGGAGCATAAAATACTTATTCATATTTTCGGCCAGATTTGTCAATTTTTCTATCACAATTTCAAAAATTCATAACTAAATCCATAAAAATAAAAAACCAACAAAATTTACCATTCCAAAAAGCTAGCGATATCTGCCCTATAGTAAAAATAGTTTTAGTTCATGAATCATTAAGAGTAAGACGTTTGACATTCGAAAAGCTATTGAGGTCGCTGCTGCTTGGGCTGCTATTTCAAATTACTGATATGAACTTTCAAAATTCATCACACACATTTAGTCATTTTGGAAAGCTAAAAATATTAAATTTATGCTAAAAATAATTCTAGAATGAAACAGATACTGTAGCCATTGGAAACCTATGGAACAATGACTGAACTCCTAGGCGCCACTGCTATTGACAGCCAATTTCAAAAATGCATAACTCTTTTCTCAGACCTCTAAATGAGGTGATCTCAATGGCCACAGAAAGCTTATGACCTCTAGTTTATGCTTGTAAAATTTCACAATCATTGGACACCATTTGCCCATTAGATGACATAAAACACAAATCTACCAATGTGAACAGTGCACATACCAAAATCAATAGAAATTCCCAACTTTGAAAATTCATCAAATATTCTCTAGACCTCAGAAAATTATATTCTTTAAATTCCTAAAAAACTCTCAACAATCTCTAATTTCATGCGAAATCTTAGGTCAAGAAGAGTTCATTTGGGTAAAAAGTGACATAGGGTTGCATTTAGGCCATTTCCATGCCTCTTAATGGTTCAAAGATGGGCAAAATGGCTCCTAAGGTTCTTATGGCCACTTGAGCATGTGGGAATGGCCCAAAAAGACTCTTTAAACTTGTCTTAAAGGTGTGGAAACTCAAAACACAGAATTTCATTTCTCATCCCCAAGCTATGTACTAAGAGGCATACACTTGAATTGGCCATCCAATATCCAAAAATTGCAATACATTCCATTTATCCACAAATTTTATACATACATCATCTATTAGGATATTTACATATGTTCCATTCCTTGTCCATCAATTATAACAAAAGATTACATCATATGCCATTCCTTTGGTTACAACTTAAATAAAATTAAATGCTTTATGATTAAGACTTCATCTCCCCACTTGGTGGCTTCCATTTCCTTGTTCATTGGCTCCACCTAGCATGTTAAGATATTGGAGAGGAGGGAATGAGATTCAAAGAATCCCAATAGCTCATCTCTCATTCAATCATGCATAAAGAATGCAATACAAGTCTTAAGGATGCATGCATGGCATATTAATGTGGAAAATGGTGCAAAATACATTCTTGGCATTTACACAAAGCACACATAACATACTTAGGCTTTTCAAATGAATGAATTAGCATCACCCACTTTCTTCAAAGTTCTTAGACTTGTCTCACCCTTTTTCTTAATGGCCATGAACTAAGCCTTGCTCTTGAGAGACTTTCTCTTAATCTCAACCACTTCTAAGGGCTCTTAGCTCATCCTCATCGAAGATAGGGCGTTCTTGGCCTCTCCAAATTCAAGTAAACCAATGCAAACAATCTAGGCATCCTTTGAATATATAATGCAACACTATGGTTCCATGGAACATAGGCATCATACCAAAACATAATTCATAGCTTACAATACACATACACACATTCAAAGACAATGTAGACATTCATTCATGCATGGGAAAAAAGAGAGAAAGCTACCTTGCTTGCATTCACACACTTTTTCCTTAACCATTGAGTCCTCTCCCTTGACTTCACACACCCAAGAAGGTGGATACCATTTCTATTGGCCTAGACACACCAAAAGAAACATGAATTACTCATGGGAGCAAGCCTTGGCATTATACACATTTTACATGATGCTATTTTGGTTTATGGCTCCATTATGCTTCCATAAGGCACTTAATGAAGCAACTACAAAAATTCATAATCTTGGCTCCCTTCTCTTCTTCAATCTATGATTCTTGACTCCATTTAGACTCCTTGGAGTCATCACACAATTATTTTAAGGAGTCTAGCTAGGAGTTGCTTCATTATGCTACATTATAGAGCTTACACCTCTATCTCAATATCTATGATTTCTAAAATGTTTCCAAGGCTTCCTCTCATCCTCTTCCATCATATATGACTCAAAAATAAGCTTGGAAGAAATTAAAACTATCCCTAACCTATAGTTCTGCCCTAGGCCGAAATGACACATGAAAAAGGGAAGTAATGGGTTTGCTTTGTTTTCTTGATGGAAGAGGTGTGTGGGGAGGTCCCTAGGGATCTTAGGAACTCAAGCAAACACTTATCTAAGCTAGGGAATTCATGGATCAAAACAGATTTCACAATGTCTCCATGAATCCCTAACTTTTCTATCTTGTGTTTTCACGCTTCTCTCTTTGATTTCTTTGCACCTACTTGCTTCTCACACTCCAAAATCTATGAATCTCCCTTGGTAGGACCAGAATTCATCTCCCTTTGATTGGGCTCTATATGGGATGAAATTATCACAAGGAGGAGAAGGGAAGAAGAAGCATGGAAGACAACAACTTACCTTGATTTTCTAGCTTTTCTTAAGTACTCTTCCAAGTGGTAAGTTCCTCTTTTTCAAATTTTGTTATTCCTCCTCTGAACCAGACTCAAAACATCACCAAATCCATCAATGAAACCATAGAAATGAAGAGGAGAATGAGAGGAACAAGTTTACTCAAGGGAAGAGCATAAAATTCCACACTTTTCTTACCTTTTCCTTGTTTTTTCTCTCTTCAAAATCTCCTTTCCTTGTATGCCCAAGAGTGTTGGCTTCCTTCTCTATTTTTGGGGTAGAAACAAATCATGGAAATGAGGAGCTACTAGAACATGGATAAGAAGGAGCTAAAAGTCACTTTATGCAACTTTTTACTTTTGCATTTTAGTCCCTTTTCTTGGCTTTTTTATTTTAGACTCATATCAACTATTTTTTGAAATTCGTCTTTTCCATCATATTCCTTAGGCTCTTCATCATAAGAATTTCCTTTGGAATCACTCAAAAAAGATCTGAAACCATTCCGAACTGTTTGGTCAACATTTTAGTCAATTGACAGCCAAAATCGCTCACCAGAGGGGTTTCAACTATTCTAGGGGTTCCCATGGTATTCATGGCCTCTAATAATCCCAGAAAGCTCAAATTTTTCTTTTAAAAAGTCCTCCTGTGAGTTTTCCAAATTTTTCAAAAATTACAAAAATACCCCTATTTTTTTCGGCAAATTTTCTAAGCTCTTCTGGCTCTAATTTTTAGGCATCTTGAACCTCAAATCCTTTTTTTCTAATATTTAATATTTTTACTTTTATTTTGCCATAAATCCTTTTATTTTGGGGACTTCCTTTTATATCTGGCATATTTTTTTATATTTACGGAGAAATCGAACATCGCGTTTCTCACATTTTCGAAGGGACCGGATGTTACATTTCTCCCCCCTTAAATAAATTTCATCCTCAAAATTAAGGGATACACTTTCTTTTACTCTTTTACATTTTGGCTAGTTGTTCCTTTCTTTCCCTTCTTCTTAGCTCTATATGTTTTTTTCAGCAATTTTGCTCATTTAAGTTTTCTTTCAGCCAGAGAATTTTTATTACTAGCTCTTAATGAGAGCTCTATTATTATAGAGTCCATGCTAGTTCCTCTCATAAGGAAAAGAAATTTTTGACTTTGGAGGCCTATCCTGGGAGAGCTTACTAATCACATCGGGCTAGTCTTAACCTATCATAGGAGTTAGCGTTCTTTTCAGTGGACTCGCTTACGTATCTTGGAAGGTAACTTGATTTGTATCAAATCTCCCATATCATCTCCTAATGGCTTCTTATAAAGTCTCATAATCTTTTTCTAATTATTATAGCCATTGGGAATTTCTGTCTGTCTACTTATTTATTTATATACATTGTCCACTGTTTACTTCTGTGTTCTTTCTTACTAGTTCATCCCATAATTACAATTTTCATTTCTTTTCTATCATAGGCCTTATTTCTTAATTGCTTACTGGGATTACTACTCCTTAAGGAGTTTTTACTTTTAATGATTCTAATTTTTCTATTTACTACTACATCTATCTTTGTAGGCTAGGACTTTTCCTCACTCTCTTTGCTTACTTATAGTGACATATTATAGTCCCTTATTTCAACACTGATAGGCCTAACATATGTGTCTCATATTGGCATCGAAGAGCTACTACCACTGACTACTGCTGAGTTCTGGTGGGATGCCAGCTATACTCACAGTTTTACTCACTGGAGACATACTGTACCACTTACCTCATGTAGAACTGCACCTGACCCCTTTCTGAATACATATGCTAGCATACGGGGATCTCTCTATCCCTCGGTTAGGGCGACTATCTGCTAGGTAATGGTTCATCTAGCTCTAACTTTGGAAAGCTAATTTCTTGCTTTTCTCATCCTATACACTATGCTTATCTCTAAAGAGAGCTAGTCAGTAGTCTAACTGTCTGAGTAAAACTTTCAAATCTCTATGGCAATGGTCTACCAGACTCAAGAGGTCTTTAGTCTCTGAGACAAAAGCTAGCTAAAACTATATTGATCTCTAAGACTAACTGCTCTGTAAGACTATCTCAGGCTGTCATCTCACCAGAGAACTATCATGTTGTGACTAAGGCTCTCTGTAACTTTGTGAGATCTACTGTGACCCTTAAGTCTACTGCGACCTCTCAGAGCCTGCTAGGGTCTACTGCAACCCGCTGTGCTATGTTAAGATCTACTGTGATCCATCTCTAGGGGATGTCATAGCCTAATATTACTGTATCTAACAGTAAAATGCATGCTCACCAAGTACCGTAACTATCGCCCATAATAGCTGAGGCTAAACTCAGAGGTGCATCATGCTCTTCATGTGAAATGGGTTTTGTGTGATCTAATTCTTTAGGATCTCGTCACGCTAATACTTAGAAGCATCTTAATGTTCGTTCATTGCTCTCCATGGGATCCTCAGGTTCCCACTTCAGCCTCTTTCTTTTCTTACTTTAACTTACTTTGCATATACTCATTCTAGCCCTCCCCTCATATCCTGTAGTTACTAACTATGCCCATGTTCTACTTTTAAGTGCTTTGGCCCTAGGGCATCTCACACTCTAGTGTGGTTAACATGTTTAGCAAGAGAGAGGCTATGCACTAGTCCTTACTCATTTCGTTTACACATACTATAAGGGACTCAGATCATACATACTGACTTGTGTTATCTAAATCTGAATATTCTTTACTAGGGATTCCTTTCTACATGTTTTTCTTATCATTCTGATATTACTGGAATCCCTTTACCTTTTTTTTTTCTATTAGCCCTATTCTCATAGAGTACTCAGGGAAAGTAGGATTCTTCCTCTACTACATCCCGAGATCTCTTTGCATTGCCTGACTGTTTTTACTTCGGCCAGTATCATGCAAAAAGGGCATCTATGTTAAGGACAAGTGTGCTTTCTTAAGTACTCAAGCACATTAACTGAATATCTATTCTCAATCTAATATGTCCTTAACTGGAACACTGTCATATCTTCTCTTTTTGCCTTTCTTATCCTTTTACTTAGGTAAAAGGATGTTTTACTACTGATTGTTTTTGTTGCCAATTCAGGTTTCTTTACGCTCAAGAGCACTAACATTTTCCTAGGGTTCTTCCACTTATTCACTCTCTGTAACATCAAGGGGGTCTACCTTTTACTCATACTCTTACTCGTTTAATCACTATTAACACGAGGGTATTCCTTCTGTAACTAACTTTTCAATTCTTCCTTGCTTTCTCTGCATGTTACAATTTAGGGGGGCTCTATCTAGGAGAATTTACTAACCACCACTGAGTGGTCTCCCCTAACTTAGAATATCTCATCTTTTCGGGTGAGATATGTAAATGAAAGGCTCAGTAAAAGTAGCCATTTTGCCTATCTTTGAACCATTAAGAGGTATGAAAATGGCCTAAATGCAACTCTATATCATTTTTTATCCAAATGAGCTCTTCTTGACCTGAGATTTGGCATGCAATTAGAGCTTATTGAGAGATTTTTGAGAAGTTAAATAACATAATTTTATGAGGTCTATAGAATATTTGATAAATTTTCAAAGTTGGGTCTATTGACTTTGGTATGTGCACTATTTACATTGGCAGATTTGTGTTGTGTCATCCGATGGGCAAATGGTGTCCAATGTTTGTGAAATTTTACAAGAATAAACTATAGGTCATAAGCTTTTTTGGCGACTGAGATCACCTCATTTGGAGGTCTGAGAAAAGAGTTATGCATTTTTTAAGTGGCTATCAGTAGCAATGGTGCCCCAGGAGTTCAGTCACTGTTCCATAGATTTCCAATGGCTACACGTATCTGTTTCATTCTAGAATTATTTTTAGAATAAATTTAAAATTTTTAGCTTTCCAGAATGACCAAATTTGTGTGATCTTAATTTTTATAGAATTAGTTATGAATTTTGAATATTTATATCAGTAATCTGAAATAGTAACCCAAGTAGCAGCGACCTTAGCAGCTTTTTGAATGTCAAACATCTTCCCCTTAATGATTCATGAATTGAAACTATTTTTACCATGGGGCAAACATCCTGAGCTTTTTGGAATGGTAAATTTTGTTAGTTTTTTATTTTTTTGAATTTAGTTATGAATTTTCGAAGTTGTGACAGAAAAACTGATAAATCTAGCCGAAAATATGGACAAGTATTTTATGCTCCCCTTTGGTTTCCACGAGATGTGGGCCACTTTTGATGGTATAAATGAGTTGTATTCATGTGATTAAATATGAGAATGTAATGTATGAGTCCATATGGCCTATGGGACTTCGAGAGAAAAATTTCTATGTAACGCAACACAAAGAAATGTAATATTTTAATGCTATTTTTTCACTTTCTAGTATAAGTCATGGTATGAGACTTAGAGGTGACATGAGGCAAGGCTAGAAATGCATGGTGTTACATTTATTGGTATCAGAGCCTCTGAGAACCCTGAAAAGCTCAAATTTTTCATTTAAAAAGCCCTCCTGCGAGTTTTCCAAATTTTTCAAAAATTACAAAAATACCCATACTTTCTTCGATAATTTTTTTGAGCTCTTTTGGCTCTGGTTTTTGGGCATCTTCAACTTCAAATCTTCATTTTCTAATATTTAATATTTTATCCTACTTTTATTTTGCTATAAATCCTTCTATTTCGGGGACTTCCTTTTATATCTGGGCCATTTTTTTATGTTTATGGAGAAACCGAATATCGCGTTTCTCACATTTACGGAGAGACCGGATGTTATAGTGTGTTCCTAAACGTGACTTTAACTTTGCACTTGACCAAACACCTGATGTGTCCAACTTGTTGAGAGAGGGAAATTAGCAATTTTTCTACGAACCTTTAGGACAGGTAGCATATTGTTAGTTAAAGAATTTTATGCCAATGTTTTGGAGCCTATTGATGGAAAATGTTTTGTTAGAGGAAAATTGGTTACTTTTGATAGAAACACTATCAATCATTTGATGTAGACTCCACTTATTTATTAAGACCATTATGTGAATTTCTTGTGGGAAAAGCATGACTAGGAACAAATTAGATCAACCCTTTACAATTTTGTTAATGGAAGCTAGAGATATTATTGTAGTGGTCCAAACAATTTTCCCATTATCTCATTGTCTAAAGAGAGCATGACATGGTGTCTATTTGTATGTGCTTTAATGTTGCCATGTTCTCACATTCAACATGTAGCACCGGAGCCAGCACTATTGGTTTATGCCATTATTAATGGATTTTCAATTGATGTGGGGCACTTATCCACAAGAATATCTTGCAATTTGCCAAAGAGATGAAGGGAAATCTTTTGTATCCATCACTAATTATTGCCTTTTGCAAGTAAGTAAGAGTATCGTTGAATGCACATGAAAGGTTGTCAAATCTAAGAAAGTAGTTTACCTCTTCATAATTAAAAAAAGCTTTGAAATTGAGTCCAATTCAAGAAAATCCAAGTTCTTCCACACCATTAACTTTTGAAAACAATGGCTTCTGGTTGTAGGCATTTGAAGAGCAAGGCAAGCAAACTGCCAAATTTGTCTATAGGTTAGGTTATGCTTTAAAGAAAGATTTTGTTTGTATTATGCAATAAAGTAGGGATAACTTTAACTAAGTTATCAGTTGTGCCTCTAACACCTTCTAAGGAAACTATGATTGTGCAATTAGATAGTGATATTAAGGAGGATCCATTAAAAAATGAGAAGTATAGAGAAGGGTGAAGGCACTACACAAATTATAAAATTTAGTTGTTATAGTTTGTTTTTAGCTAGGGTTCTCATTTTATTCTAAAAACATTATGCTATTTTGTTTTGATTATCATGTATGTTCCAACAATATAATTTTAAATATGTAAATATTTTGCTAATTTTCTAGTTTATTTTGACATTGTTATTTTTACTTCTAATTTTGTTTTCTTTCACTTTTGTAAGACTTTCGAGTAGAAAATGGAAGTAAAGTAAGTGCTGACTTTGAGGAATCTATACCTTATTTCCCTAGAAGTATTATAGAGGTACTAGTTAAATACTTTTTAATAAATTTAGTTTATATTGTTCTTATTTTGTCTTTCTTTCTTTTAGGACCAATGAAAGCTAAACTTTGGATTTAAATTGTTTATTTTGTCCAAGCATTTACCTAAGGCAATAAAATAGGAAGTCTTCTTTTTTCCTTAACCTTTTTTACCTGTGTTTATGTTAAACATTCATGACAATATCTCATTTAAATGTAGGGGTAAAGGTTGTGCAAAATTTTGTAGGAAATTTGATTTTCCATATAAGTTTTTTAAAATTTTTATATTTTTTAAGCAAATTCTCAAAAATTTTCCTAACTCCATTTTTGTTGTTTTTGAATTGCTAGTTGACTTATGCTAATTTTCATATATCTTCTATGTTGATTTTTGATTATGTTATTATATTGTTGATAGTACATGTTGATTAGAAAGCTAGATTGCATGCTATTTAGTGGATTAGGTTGGATCATAATATTTGTATGTCTTTGCTTCTTGAAAAAATTTGATCACTAAGCCATCTAGGTCTATTTACTTGTGTAAATGTATTATATGCATTGTAGAATGTATGACTAGTTTTGAACCTAGGAACTTTAGAATTGGTTCTATATTTCCTTGAGGCAAAATTCTAGGTTATGTATGATTTATGGAAGAGATTTAAACATTTTTTGATATGTTGAGCATAATAAGTTAATTCTTTTAACATACATCACTGGTTTTCATTTGAGCCTCTACTAATCATATTTGCATTTAATAGTTTTCTTTTGTTACTTGTACTATTACTTGTACTATTTTACCTTTTAGCTAAAAAAAAAACATGATTATATCCCTTTTCAAGAGAATACACTTAAGTTTTATTTTTCTTATGGGAGGGTGCATTTTTGGATAAGTGCGTGCAAGTGAGAAAATATTTGTATTTTTGCAAGTTTTAAGTATGTATTAATTTTATGTCTTATGTGTTGTAAGCAAAAGCATTTATAGAGTATAGAATCAACCCATAAAAAGAAAGAAAAGCAAAGAAAAGAAAGAAAAAGAAATATTGATATTTAAGGAACCTCAAGTCGAGTAAAGAAAATTTTAATGGATTAAAATGATCTAAGTGTGGGGATATCCTAAAAGAAAAAGAAAAGAAAAAAGAAAAGTATTTGGGAAAAGAAAAAGAAAGAGAGGTGTGAGTGAGTTTGGGAAAGTGAGTTATTAAGTTTCTCAAACTGAATTATATTTTCTTGAAACTTTGCTCATTATTTCCCTTATCTTTTTATTGTTATAAACCTTAACCCTCTACCCACATTATCTATGAGTTATGTATAGTCTACACTAGTAGAGAGGAAGTAGAAAAACAAGCATATGAAGCTCTTAGGTTAGGGGTTAGGAGCATAATTTACTTTGCATATTTTATTTTGACTCTTGTATTTAGATTGTGTATGGCTACACATACACACACACACACACACACACACATACATATTCAAGGCAATAGATAGACTTTCTATTATAGTTTGGACTTAAATACTTGATAGCATGACATTTGTTTTGTAGTTATCATTGTACTATTATCAATTGTTGAGAGCTACAATTGGCATTTGTAGCAAACTAAGAAGCTAGTATTGGGAGATTCTTTGATTTTTGATGTCTTGTTTTCATGCTTTGCTTGAAGGCAAGCAAAGATTAAAGTGTGGTGGAAAAGAAAAATCTTAAATTTACATGATTT
Organism: Erythrophleum ivorense; assembly: GCA_026724425.1. Classification (NCBI taxonomy): domain Eukaryota; kingdom Viridiplantae; phylum Streptophyta; class Magnoliopsida; order Fabales; family Fabaceae; genus Erythrophleum; species Erythrophleum ivorense. The sequence goes on from JAIUCV010000008.1 coordinate 35,148,636, forward strand.
TATGAGCTTATTTGAGGATTTATCATAGGCTCTTATTAGTATCTTTAGGCATTATCAGTTAATTTTCTATTATTTTATATTTCGGTAGTAAATATTAGATTTTAATGAGTTTTTAGCTATTTTAAATGATATTTAGTAAAATAAATTATGGCTAATACATTTGGGCATAGTTTGAAGAAATTAAGAAATAGTTGTAGCTAAATCAGAGCTTGGAAAGCCTAAAAACAAGGAGTTTCTTAGGGCCATTGCCTAGGTGACATATTGAGTCACCTAGGTAATGTGGGGAAGCTATCATCAATGCATGGAAGGGATCATCACCTAAACTATGTGTTAAAAATCAACCATCTTAATTTATTTGATATAAGTACTATTTTAGCCATTCATTTGGAGACTATTTGCTTAGAAAGGACATTAGAGAGCTAGAGAACAAGGAGACATTGGCCAAAAACCAAAACTAAAGGCTAAGGTTGATTTTATTGATCGAAGAGGCCTAGGATAGTAGGTTTATGACTTTTTATTGATTTAATATTTTCTCACCTCTTCTAACCATCTATCTAACCCTTATTTTCTCTTTATCTTTATTATTTCCTTTTATTAATTTAGGATCTTAGGGATTTGAATGGATTATTATTATTATTATTATAACAACATTTTGTATGAATTTATTAGTGTTTACATTATTATAGTGTCATATGATTGTTGTTCTTCATACCTTCTTGTCTGAGTTGTTGATTTTGGTAATAATATGTGATTTTAGCTTAATCGCAAGGCACATTATTATTTAGGTGATGTAAGATTGCAATCATACCATTCTTAAGAGGATGTCTAGAATGTTTGATGGGGTGTAGTGATGTAAACTCTATATAAAGTAATTGAGAGGCATGTCTAAGCACTTAGTTATCTATAAGTTCATCGATCTTAATAAAGCTTACTAATAAATTTAACTTGGGTAATTGCAAGGCACATTATAGGAACTTTACTAGCATGTAATAATTAGACATTAATAATGAGAAAAGGGTTTAATTTATATACATTCAAATATTTAAGTTCAACTTTTTGAGTGTTTTTTTTGTCAAGGTCTTAAGTCTTTATATTAATTTGTTTTCTTTTATTTTCTTAATTCACATAAATATATTTTCAGATGCTAGTAACCAAGCGATTGGGCTACTAGTTATAGTACACATAATTAGACTTTTCTTTTATTTAATTTCCTTCCCTTTAGATCAATAAGACTTCACTTTATTCCCTAACTTCTCAAAGGATATGGCACTTGGACTCAACATCTATTTTACATTACTTGAATGACTGGTACACTTAATATTAAATCACATTATTAGCCAATCAATGAATCTTCTCATAAGTATGAGAAGTTGGGTCCAAGGGCCAAGAAATGCATTTTTATTAGATACTTTTAATGCTTAAAGGATTATGTCTTTGTTAGGTAAAATGAAGACAAAGAATGTAACATAACTTAAATCATGGGATGCCACATTCTTAGAAATTGAATATCCTAGCAAGGGGTAACATTAAAAGAACTATATCATTTTATGAGATCATAGATTAGCAAGTAGACAATCTAAATGAAAGAAGTAAGAAACAAGTAGTTGTACCTTTGCCTACACATCTAAGTGGGAGGATAATTCTTTTAGAGAATAATACCCAAAAGATATAATTGCATAAGAGTAATCAAGAAATTTTCCTTGATGTCATTTTGAGATTGAAGGTGTAACACCATAATTATAGCATTCATCTCATGCCAATTTAGCTTGCATTTCATTGATTCCACACACTTACTTGAGAAAAGTAATAAAAATAATAGATTACTTTGCATTGTGTAATGGATAAATTTTTCATTTTGTGTCTTGTGGATCATATGGACTCATCCATCTCATTCTTATATTTACAAATGATAACCATATCAAGAAGTGGCCAAGAACTCAAGCTAGTGGAGTATGTACATGAAAATAATGTGTGCAGCCTTAGATATGCATTTCAGTTTTCTGGCATGAATTTTGAAAAATCATAACTAATTTTAAATAAATCAAAATCAAGCATAGTATACTATTCTAGAAAAACACAAATGTCTAATTTATGCTAAAAATAAATTTAGACCACAATAGGGACATCTATCCTATGAAAATATATGGAACAATAACCAAGGTTGCCTTTTGCTATTAGTACTATCCCTGAATTTCAAAAATTTATATCCCCCTGCTCAGATGTCCAATTGGGGTAATCTTAGTGGTCATAGAAAACATATAATGTCTAGTTTATACTTGTAAAATTTAATGAGCATTAGACACCATTTATCCCTTGAATGACACAGTATAAGAAACTGACCATATGAATAGTGTTTATACTAGAACAGCAGAAAAATGCCAACTTTGAAAAATCATAATTAATTCCACAGAGCTCTAAATAATTTGGTCTTTGCATCCCAAAAATATCTAGATAAGATCTATATGCATGCCAAATTTCATGAGTAAATTCATTCATTTGGTCAGATCTTGATGTTAGATTGCAAATATGTCATTTTGGTATCTTCAAAGGGTCTCAAATAGTCCAAAATTGCTTTTAAGACAACTATGGTCACTTGAGCACGTGAGAAAGTACCAAAATAGTCTAGTAAAATTGTGTCAAAGGTGCACAAATCTAGATTTCATAAACTCACTCATCCACCCCAAACTAAACACAAGATCATACTAGTCTCATTTTGCCATTCAAGGTCCAAAACCCATTATATCATACATATGGTAGTAATTTTCATACATACACAATATATCCATATATTTACAAATGTTCATGGACTCATACATCATCTATAACATTGGATTACATCTTATGCCATTCATATGGCTACAAAGTAAGCAAAATAGCACATTCTCATGTCAATCTCTTTCCTTCAAGCTTGGTGGCTCCTATTCTTTGGCTCACTTGATCCACCTAGTCATATTAGACAATGAGGAGGAAAGGATGAGATTCTAAGAATCCCAATAGCTCTTCTCTCTTTCAACCATACATAAAAGATGCAAATACAAATCTAAAAATGCATGCATGGATCATTTAATCATTCATAGAATGTTTTTAACATTCAAGAGGTCACATGAAACATACATAAGTTTGCCAAACAAGTGGTTTAGCCTCATCCATTTTCTTAAAGATTTTTAACTAAGCCTTACTCTTGGGAGACCTTTGGCTTTGTCTCAATCATTCTTTAAGACTTTTGGCTCATTCTCACTATTGCTAAGGGACTTTTGGCTTCACCATATTCAAGCAAACTAAGATAATTTCACAAAGCATCATTTGAATGCATAAAATAATATCATAGTGCCATGGAATATTAACACTTGCTAAATCATCTTTCATAGCTCAAAAGATACATACACACATTCAAAGATAAGATAAACATCTATTCATGCATGAGAGAAAGAAAAGAAAGCTACCTTGAATCAGGAGTTCAACACTTTTTCTTTAGGTATTGCTCCCTTTTTTTGGCTACACACTTGCAATGAGACGAGGCATGATTCTCTTGGCCTAAACACATTAAATAGGACACAATTACATTATGGAAGTAAGTTCTATTATCACTCACTTACTATGGAAGCTCACTTTATTCTATGGTTGCATAATGGTGTCATATAAGACCTAATGAAGCAAGTGCTATAATTCAAAGTCTTGGCTCCATTTTCTCCTTCCATCTAGGTCTCTTGATCCCATTTAATCCTTTTTGAATCATTATAATTTCATTCTCAAGAACCTAGACCTAAGTTGCTTCTTCAAGCTTTATTATCATGCATACACTTCCATCATACAAACCAAGGTTCTAAAATTTTTCAAGCCTTTCTTTAATGTTCTCTTATCATGTTTAGTCTTTTTCTACCTTTAGAAACATTTAAAACTCTCCCTAGGTGCTTCTTCTTGGTTTGGCCAAGGCATGTACCCATTCATGGACCCATGAAGTTTGCTTTGTTCTCTTGAAGGAAATAGCACATGTGAGGCTTTCTAAGCATCTCAAGAATCCATATAGACTCTTAAGCAATTAGAAATACCACTAGAAAGCTTCATACATACTATGGTGCAAAGAAAATCCTAGGTTTTGGAAACTTGAAATCTAATAGTTCTTTTTGGCATTTCTTTGCATCTACTTGTTCCTCACCCTTAAAAACCTAGGTTTCATGCTTGGTTTAGGTTAGATTTTGCTCCCTCTTCCTAGTTCTATATGAGGCCAAAATTGAGCTATGGAGAAACAAAAAGGAAGAAGCAAGGAAAGCCATGGAAATACCTTAATTCTCTAGCCTTTTCAAGAGCTTTTCCCCTTTGAATAGGGCTTAAAATAGATCCAAAACATGCATCAAAACAATGAAAAGGAAGAGGAAAAGAAGGAGAGCACCGTTAAGGTAGGAAGGAGCAAGAAATTCCTTGATTTTCCTTACCTTTTCTTAGGTTTTTCTCCTCCTTTTGTGCTCCTCCTTGTGCACCACTTTCTGCAAAATTTCTCCCTGGTCTTGGACATAATTTAGGTCAGCCAAATATGAGGGATAAGTGAGGCACCATATATATATAGTTGGGGATTCTAAAGGGACATTTTAAAATGTCAATTTTGTCTTTCATTTTTAGCTTTTTCATTCAAGGCTCATTTCAAATCCTTTTTGAAAATTATATTTTCCAACATAAAATTTAGATTCTTTAACCTATAAATAGCCTTGGAATCACTTAAATCAAGTCTAAAACCTTCTTGAATGAAAAGGTCAAAATTCAGGGTCACCGAGTTCAAAAACGTAAACCATAGGGGTTTTAATTGTTCTAGGGGTTCTTATTATTTTTAGAGCCTCTAAGAACCTTGGGAAACTCAATTTTCCATTTAGAAATCTATCCTTTAAGTTTTCTAAAAAGTTACCCTAAATTACAAAAATGAGACTACATGTTGTCAGAAAGGCCATTCTAGTCTTAGTTTTTAGGCATTTTAAGCCTTGATTCCCCATTTTCTAATATCTAGAATTTTATAAAAAAAAATTTGGCCTTAACTTGTTCATTTTAGGGGACTTTCTTTTATATCTAACCTACTTCTATCGTTTTTATGAAAATTAAGCATTACATTTCTACCCTCTTTAAATAAAATTTTGTCCTTAAATTTATATACATATCTCATGGGAATATCTCTAGATATTTCTTTCTCATCTCTTCTTCTAGCTCCCAGTGGCTTCATTGGGAGATAGCCCTTTCCAAACCACTTTCATCAATGGTATTTTTTTGTTCCGTAACTGCTTAAGTCTAGCATCTATAATCCAAACTAGTGATACTACATAAGATAGATTGTCCTACAATTGTATATTCTCATATTCTATGATATGTGAGGGGTTGGGCTAGTATTTCTTAAGCTAAGATACGTGGAATGCATCATGTATCTAGTTTAGGCTTAGGGAAAGAGCAAGTTTGTAGGCCACAGGTCCAACTTTGTTAAGAACCTAGAATGGACTTATATATTTTAGACTGAGCTTTCTACTTTTAATAGACCTACCTATCCCAGTGACTGGAGATACTCTCATAAAAACATGGTCTCTAATCTAAAGCTCTAATGGTCTTCTTCTCTTATCAGCTTAGCTTTTTTGTCTATTTTGGGTCGTTAAGAGTTTTTTCTTAATAGTTTCTATCTATATAGAGGTTTGGTCTACTAACTCTAGGCCTATAAGGCTCCCCTCTCCAAGCTCAACTCAACATACTAAAGACCTACACTTCCTCCCATATAATGCATTATATGGTGCCATTTGGATACTAGCATGATAATTGTTATTGTAGGCAAGCTCTGCTAGAGGCAAATAGGTACCTTAGTTCCCTTTTAATTCTAAAACATAAGCCCTCAATATGTCTTCTAAGGTTTGGCTAGTTCTTTTCGTTTGACCATCTATCTAAGGGTGATAGGTCGTACTAAATCTTAATCTAGTCCCTAGGGCATCTTATAATGATCTTCAAAAATTCAAAGTGAATCTAAGATCTCTATCTAACACTATACTCCTAGGTACACTGTGTAGTCTCACTATCTCCCTGATGTACAGTTGGGCTAATCTATCCAAGGTGTAAGTGGCTCTCATTGCTAAAAAGTGTGCTGACTTGGTTAACCTGTCCACTATCACCCATATGCAATCATATCTTGATGATGTCCTAGGTAAACCCATGACAAAATTCATAACGATACTATCCCATTTCCACTCAGGGATATCTAGAAGTTGAAGTAACCCAGCTGGCTTCTGGTGTTCTATCTTAACTTTCTGACATATCAAACACCAGGAGACATACTCTGCTATATCTGTTTTTATTCTAGGCTACCAAAATATTTTCTTTAAATCATGGTACATTTCATTACTGCTTGGATGAATAGTGTACTTACTCTTATATGCCTCTTCTAGTATCTTTTTTCTCAATTCTGACTCTCTAGGCACATACAACCTATCCTTATTTCCGATCACTCCATCCTTAAACAAATAAAAGTCTACCATGCCACCTTAGGATATCTAGGTCCTCATTTTGCTCGCATAATCATATTTTTGCTACGCATCCCTAATCTGACTTCTCAGGTCATTTTCTATTCGGGTTTCACTCATTAACAATTTCCCTGAATACACCTTATAGGAGCGATTCATATCTCTAAATCTCTTAATCAACTCTTGCTCTCTAATCATCATGAAGGCCATTTGTATGGATTTTTTACTTAAGGTATCAGCTACCACATTAGCCTTATCGAGATGGTATTTTAGTATAATATCATAGTCTTTCAAAAATTCTAACTATCTCCTCTGTCTCATATTGAATTCTTTTTGTTTAAATAGATACTTAAGGCTTTTATGGTCGCTATAAATTTCTATGGCTGCCCCATATAAGTAGTGTCTCCATATCTTAAGAGCAAACACCACTGTTGCTAGCTCTAAGTCATGAGTGGGATAGTTTTTTTCAAGTGGTTTCAATTGTCTAGAAGCATAAGCTACCACTTTGCCTCCTTGCATAAGCACACATCCTAACCTTTTCTTAGAGGTATCATTGTAGACTACAAATGTTTCTCTCAGGTTAGGAAGTGCTAAGATCGGGGCAGTGGTTAATCTATGCTTTAGCTCTTGAAAGCTCTGCTCACATCTCTCTTCCCGCATAAATGGTATATTCTTTCTAGTAAGGCTAGTCAGTGGCATTGTTATCCAAGAGAAGCTTTGAATAAACCTCATGTAATAACTTTCTAAACCTAGGAAGCTCCTGATCTCTATCACTGTCCTAAGTTTCTCCTATTGTAATACTGCCTCTACCTTATAGGGATCTATTGTAATCCCTGCCTAAGAGATCACATGGCCTAGAAATTGAATTTCAATGAGTCAGAACTCACATTTACTGAGTTTAACGTATAACTGTTTCTCTCTCAAAGTCTCTAGGGCTAATCTTCGGTATTGTTTATATTCCTCCCTACTTTTAGAATAGATGAGGATGTCGTTTATGAAGACAACTACAAATTTGTCTAGATATAGTCTAAACACTCTATTCATGTAAGCTATGAATACTATAGGTGCATTCATCTACCTAAAGGGCATAACTAAAAATTCATAATGCCCATATTTGGTTCTAAAGGCTATTTTAGAAATATCCTTAGCCTTGATTCTGAGCTGATGCTATCCTGACCTGAGATCTATCTTAGAAAAGACTAACACTCCTACTAGCTATTCTAAGAGGTCATCTATCTTAGGTAAGGGGTATTTATTCTTAACTGTAATCTTATTAAGCTTTCTGTAGTCCATACATAATCTAAGACTCCCATCTTTCTTCTTTACGAATAAGACTGGAGCTCCCCACGGTGAGACACTGGGTTTAATAAAATCCTTCTCTAAGAACTATTTTATTTATTTTTCAAGCTCTATTAGCCCGATAGGAGCCATCCTATATAGAGCCTTAGACACTGGACCTACCTCAGGCACAACATCTATGGGAAACTCTACTTTCCTATCAAGGGGTAATCCACTAATTTCTTTAAGAAATACCCCTGGAAACTCTCTCACTATAGGTATCTATTCTATGCCTTCTTTTTATCTCAGCCTGTAGGGAAAAAAATACTAAAAACCCCTGACAACCATGTTCTAAAGAATGCTCAGCCTAGGAGGTAGTCATAAAAGCTAATTCAAGCAAAGAAATACATCTGTGGGAATAGTCAAGCATAGCATTATTTGCAGACATTCAGTTCATACCAATGATCAAATCAATATCAGTGAGGGGCATACATATCAAGTCAAGTATGGTAGAACAATGGTTAAACTAGATTACACAATTTAAATAAGTATGAGAGGTAGTAGCTTTGTTTCCTGTGGGAGTGGATACATGTATGTCATATGGTAAGGTGCACATACTCAAACCCAACCTTCTAACACATTCATAAGATATGAAAGAGTGACTAGTACCCGAATCAAATAATGCAAGTATAGAACAATCACTAATCTTAATGATACTTTGAATTAGACTCGGGGAACTGCTAGCCTCCTGCTGTGTTAGGGTGAAAACTCTACCCTAGGTCTATGTTCTGGGTGCAGGAGCATAACCTTTAGTTATGTGCCTTGGCTTGCCACACCTAAAGCATATATTCTGGCCAACATAGCATAGTCTGTTCCTGTGGTTCCTACCACACTGAGCACAAGCTGCTGAAGTGAAACTAACTCCACTAGACTGAGTTGGCCTTTATCAATTCTTACCTCTCCTATTCCATTGACCTTTAACGCCTTTTATTGTATTAACGATAGGTGTCTCCTTACGTGGCCTTTTACTCTTTGGGAAGGGAGGTCTAGCACTCGAGGCAAGATGCATTATTCTTGAATTTGCCTTGGTGACTTTGTATACCTCCACGAAGGTGTTAAAATTTCTAATTCTATAGGGCACCACTCTATATCTGATTTCTAGTAAGAGCCCCTTCTCTAATTTATTCGCTCTCCACCTCTCATCATCATGCCTCTGCAAATATGAGGAATATTTAGAAAGCTCTACAAACTTTGCCATGTATTGATCTACAGACATCCCCTCAGTTTGTGTTAGGAGTACAAATTCTAACTCCTTCATGTCCCGAATAGAATTGGGGAAATGCTATTCATAGAAGGCCTATAAAAATGTCTCCTATTTAATTGGGAAGTTCTTTGACTTGATAATAGGTTTAGTGCTCCTTCACCAATAATCAGCTTTTTTCTCAAGCTGAAAAATGGTCATCACAGGTTTCTGCTCAAATGTGCACTCCATGACCCTAAATATTTTCTCTAACTGCATAATCTAGGCCTCTGCTTTTTCTATGCTCAACTCACCATCAAAGGTGGGAGGCCTAAATTTTCTGAACTGTGCTATAACTTGTCTCGTAGAAAGCTACTCAAGGTCTAAAGGCATCTGAGCTAGTGGAGTCTACGATAGCTAAACTTGTGGCTGTGGCTCTAAGTGAGTTACCCTTGAATGCTCGAAATGATTTGAGTGCTGTGGTGGCTATGATGGGGGTGGTATAGGACCCTCACTATCACACTGTGCATGTCATTCTTACAGTTGCATAATCATGGCCTGTTGTTAATCCAGGCGAGCCATAATAGCCTGAAAGGCTCCAGCCATCAGAGATACTAGGCTCTGGTATGCTCAAGCCTCTTTAGAGGGCCTATCTCTCCATGTGTTCACCATCTTTCTGAAACATTTAAAACATAATTCAATATAATCTATGAACACACGCCACATTATCATACTCAGTTCATCCATAAATACTCATACATAATGGGCAATCTCATGTTCTCAAGCCACAAACCACATCAAAGTTCTTGAACCTTTGCTCTGATGCCAATAAATGTAATACCATAATTATAGCATTCATCTCATGCCAATTTAGCTTGCATTTCATTGATTCCACACACTTACTTGAGAAAAGTAATAAAAATAATAGATTCCTTTGCATTGCGTAACATATAAATTTTTCATTTCATGTCCTATAGACCATATGGACTCATCTATCTCATTCTCATATTTAAATACACAAATACAACTCATAACCATCTCAAGAAGTGGCCAAGAACTCGAGCTAGTAGAGTATGTACATAAAAATAATGTGTGCAGCCTTGGGTGTGCATTTCAGTTTTCTGGCATGAACTTTGAAAAATCATAACTAATTTTAGAAAATTAAAATCAAGCACACTATACTGTTTTGGAAAGCTACAAAAGTCTAATTTATGATAAAAATAAATCTAGACTACAAAAAGGATGTCTAACTTATGAAAATTGATGGAACAGTAACAAAGGTCGCCTATTACTACACTACTATCCCTGAATTTCAAAAATTCATACCCTGCTCAGATATCCAATTGGGATGATCTCAATGGCTATAAAAAGGTTATCATGTCTAGTTTATGCTTGTAACATTTTATCAACATTGGACACCATTTATCTCTTTAATAACACAGCATAAAAAACTGACCATATGAACAATGTTTATACCAAAAGAACAGAAAAATGCCAACTTTGAAAAATATTAATTAATTCCATAAAGCTCCAAATAATATGTTCTTTGGCTTTTCAAAAAAATATAGATAAGATCTATATGCCTGCCAAATTTCATAAGAAAATTCATTCGATTGCAAATATGCCATTTTGGTGTCTTCAAAGGGTCTCAAATAGTCCAAAATTGCTTATAAGACAACCATGGCTACTTAAGTACGTGGGAAAGTACCAAAATATTCTATTAAACTTGTATCAAAGGTGCACAAAGCTAGATTTCATAAACTCACTCATCCACCCTAAGCTATACACAAGATCATAAAAGCTTTATTTTGCCATTCAAGGTCAAAAACCCACTATATCATACATATGGTAGTAATTTTCATACATACATAATAATCCAAATATTTACAAATGTTCATAGACTCATTCATTATATATAACATTGGATTATATCTTATGCCATTCATATGGCTACAAAGTAAGCAAAATAGCACATTCTCATGTCAATCTCTTTCCTTCAAGCTTGGTGGCTCCCATTCTTTGGCTCACTTGATCCACCTAGTCATATTAGACAATGAGGAGGAAGGGATGAGATTCTAGGAATCCTAATAGCTTTTCTCCCTTTCAACCATACATCAAAGATGCAAATACAAGTCTAAAAATGCATGCATATATCATTTAATCATTCATAGAATGTTTCTAGCATCCAAGAGGTCACACAAAACATACATAGGCTTGCCAAGCAAGTGGTTTAGCCTCACTAAATCTTTTTGAGGATTTTGGACTTGCCTCACCCATTTTCTTAGAGGCTTTTAACCGAGCCTTACTCTTAGGAGACCTTTTGCTTTGTCTCAACCATTCTTAGGGACTTTTGGCTCATCCTCACCATTGCTAGGGGCTTTTGGCTTCACCACATTAAAGCAAACCAAGTAATTTCAAAAAGCATCATTTTAATGTATAACATAATATCGTGGTGCCATGGCATATGAACACTTGCTAAATCATCTTTCATAGCTCTAAACATACATACACACATTCAAAGACAAGATAAACATCCACTTATGCATGAGAGAAAGAAGAGAAAGCTACCTTGAAGTAAGAGTTCAACACTTTTTCTTTAGGTATTGCTCCCCCTTTTCGACTACACACTTGCCATGAGACAGGGCTTAGTTCTCTTAGCCTTAACACATTAAATAGGACACAATTACATCATGGAAGTAAGTTCTATCATCACTCACTCATTATGGAGGCTCACTTTAATCTATGGTTGCATAATGGTATCATATAAGACCTAATGAAGCAAGTGCTATAATTCAAAGTTTTGGCTCCATTTTCTCCTTCCATCTAGGTCTCTTGATCCTATTTAAGCCTCTTGAAGTCAGTATAATTTCATTCTCAAGAACCTAGACCTAAATTTTTTCTTTAAGCTTTATTATCGTGCATACACTTCCATCATACAAACCAAGGTTCCTAAAAAATTTTCCAAGCCTTTCTTTGATGTTCTCTTATCATGTTTAGTCCCTTTCTACCCTTAAAAGAACTTAAAACTCTCCCTAGGTGTTTCTTCTTGGTTTGGTTGAGGCATGTACCTATTTATAGACCCATGGAGTTTGCTTTATTCTCTTAAAGGAAATGGCACATGTGAGGCTTTCTAGGCATCTCAAGAATCCATATAGACTCTTAAGCAATTAGAAATACCACTAGAAAGCTTCATACATACTATGGTGTAAAGAAAACCCTAGGTTTTGAAAGCTTTCTTTTTGGAATTTCTTTGCATCTACTTGTTCCTCACCCTTAAAAACCTAGGTTTCATTCTTGGTTTAGGTCAAATTTTGCTCCCTCTTTCTAGTCCTATATGAGGCTGAAATTGAGCTATGGAGAAACAAGAAGGGAAAAGCAAGGAAGGCCATGGAAATACCTTGATTCTCTAGCTTTTCAAGAGCTTTTTCTCTTGTCTTCACTCCTACTTGAAATCTTGAACATCTCCCCCTAGATAGGGCTTAAAATAGATCCAAAACATGCATCAAAACCATGAAAAGAAAGAGGAGAAGAAGGAGAGCAAGTTCAAGGAAGGAAGGAGCAAGAAATTCCTTAATTTTCCTTACCTTTTCTTAGGTTTTTCTCCTTCTTTTGTGCTCCTCCTTGTGTGCCACTTTTTGCACAATTTCTCCCTAGTCTTGGACAGAATTTAGGTTGGCCAAATGTGAGGGACAAGTGAGGCGCCATATATATATAGCTAGGGATTCTAAAGGGACATTTTAAAATGCTAATTTTGACCTTCATTTTTAGCTCTTTTATTTAAGGCTCATTTCAACTCCTTTTTGAAAATCATATTTTCTAACATAAAATTTAGGTTCTTTAACCTATAAATAACCTTTGGAATCACTCAAATCGAGTTTAAAACCTTCATGAAAGAAAGGGTCAAAGTTCAGGATCACCGACATTCAAAAACGTAAACTAGAGGCGTTTTAATTGTTCTAGGGTTCTTATAGTTTTCAGGGCCTCTAAGAGCCTCGAGAAACTGAATTTTTCCATTTTAAGATACCTCATTTGAGTTTTCTAAAAGTTGCTCAAAATTACAAAAATGCCACTACATTTTGTCAGAAATTTTTTTAGCCATTCCATCCCCAGTCTCTGGGCATCTTAAGCCTTCATTCTCCATTTTCTACTATTTATAATTTTATTAAAATTTTATTTAGCCTTAACTAGTTCATTTTAGGGGACTTTCTTTTATATCTGACCTATTTTTGTCATTTTCACAAAAACCAAGTGTTACAAGAGGGCCAATGTCAATAGTTACACCATAAGATGATGAAAAGCCAAATTTAGTTAAAAAGTTATCTTATACCTTGTTAAGGAAAAGTGGAGAAAAGCAATTGAAGAAGAAATTAAGTCTATAGGACAAATCACATTTCAGACTTAGTTGAACTTTTGCCAAGTTACAAAAGTAATTAAGAACAAGTGAGTTCTCAAAATTATAAAAAAGTTTTATGGTTTCATTGAAGGTACAAGGCTAAGTAGTTCTTATTTTATTTTAAAATTACAAGTGAGTTCTCATTTAATGCCTAAAAGGTACAAAAATTAGTTGTCTCACTTTTTTAAATGCCATTAAAAAAGTTAGTTGTCCTTTAACTTTGAAATGAAGGACTTTAGTGAAGTAAAATACATCCTTAAAGTTAAAATCCAAAGGGACTACTCGAAGAATCTAATCGCTCTATCACAACAATAATATATCAAGAAGATTTTTAAGTGGTTTAAAATATAAGATTGTAAAACCATAGATGCCTTTATGGCTAAAGGCCATAATTTAAGCTTATAAATGTGTCCTAAGACTCAATATGAATAGAATGCCATGAAAAATATCCTTTGCTCTAGTGTAGTTGAGAGTTTGATGTATGCATTTTTGTGCACACAATCTGATATATTTTGTTGTTGTGGGTCTTGTAAGTTATTTTAAGTTAGGACATAATGATTGGCAAGCAATCAAAAGGATCTTGAGATATTTGAGGGACACTGTTAATTACAAATTTTGTTATTAGGGGAGTGACTTACAATTAGTAGGTTACTTAAATGTTGATTTTGGTGGTGATTTGGATAAGGGCAAATACTCTTTTAATTATATGTTCTTGCTGAATAATGGTAGCATTTCTTAGAACAATAAGAAGTAAGCATGCTCAACATTTTCAACATGGATGCTAAGTTTGTTGCATATTCTATAGCAGTTCGAAAGGTACTATGGCTAAGAAGATTCTTAGAACATTTAAAGATCTTTGGTGCATCAATAAATTAGTATAAAGGACCCTGAGTATCATGGCAAGACTAAAGACATTAGTATAAAGTATAATTTTCTTAGAGATATCATAGCATAAAAGGAAATCACTTATAGTACATCATTATATACCAAATGTTAGTTGATCTTTTATTGAAGCCTATACTTTGAGATGTATTTATAAAACATGTAAATTCTCTAAGATTATGTAGATTGTAGAGTTATATTTTACCTTCATTTGAATGTTTCTTTAACATGATATATGGACCTTTTTTTTGGGAATAAGTGAATGTGTAGTTTCTCATTTAGTAATTGATTTAGTGCCTTAAAAAATACATAGTATGGTAGTATGTCACATAGGTTGTGTCATGACCTAATTTTTTTAGGCCTTTTTTCTTTTTCATTTAGTTACTATCACAAATACTAAAAAATAACTAAAACATATAAATTTTGGGAAAATTTTGTTAAGAGTTTTCCCTTATAATTGGAGGATCTAGGCCACCCATGGGCCACATAACAACACCTCCTACAATCTTAAAATTTCAACAATCCATGACTACTCATAATATCTATACTGCTATACATTAAGTGCTTTCAATTCATATCATAATCAACTCAAACTAGAATTTGTCATCATATAAACTACTAGACTACATTGCTTATACATAACTTCCATAAATCATATCATATTTAACTCATGTCATATGTTACTAACATAAAATTGAAAACTATAGTCATTCATACATAATACCCTTCTCATGCCACAATTCAATATATTCAGTTTATAACTTGATTGATTAGTATAAGTGAGAGGCTCGTCGCGCAACCCTCAAAATAAAACTAGGTTGATAAAATATGTAGCTAGTGGCACAACCTAGGTCATCTCCCTTGGAATTGGAGTTCAATATTTGATTGGGTTTCTAAATGTTAAAGGATCCTAAAGCTATCTAAATTTGGGGGTTTTTGGTTGAATTAAACTAACCTAAAACTAAATTGAATTAAAATTCCTAATTGCTACCTAATTATATGAATTATGAGTGAAAGATGGTCTTGTGACTAGCTTTGAATTCGTCCCTTGGTATCCACTATCCTTATCCTATTCCAATTCTGATTAATTCTGGCCTAAGAGTCCCTAATTGTGTTTATAACAAATTATCTTGGGCCACCACTCAAGATTCAAGAGATTAACAATCTAATGTTGAATTGAGACCTCAATCCTGCATTAAATTATTAATTCTTGTTTTTAAGATTAATGAACATCTAATTTGATTGATTAACTAATTAATTAACCTCTGAATCATCATCCCAAAATGTTTAATTAACCAACTAAACATTAAGGAATCCTCAAATTAAACATTCAAGCACATAATTTCATTCATGTATTTCATTGAACACCTTCGAGGCACACATGGGAAATTAGAGAATAATGAAAAATCAGTATCTAATACAATCAATTAATCAACAAAAGGTTCCCTAATTAGTGTCTAACCAGCTACTAATTACAATTACACAAATTCCCTATCAAATATAACTTAACCAAGATAATATATGAAAGAGAAAAAGTGTAGAAAAATAAAGAATTCTTAGCCAAAATTCTGAGTTCTTCTCCATGGATTCAAGCTTCTCCAAGAGCTTTCCTCCTAGCTAGCCTCAAGATGGATTAAAGCTTTGTTGTATGGTGGATGGATGGAAGATGGAATGGAGGAGATGGCGTGATGGATGAAGGGGTGAATGAGTGAATGAATGAATGCGGCGTGAATTGCGAATGGGGTGAATGAATGGATGGAATGCTGCCACTGTATGGAATGGATCGATGGAATATATGGATGAGGGTTTCTGAAAATATGGAGGCATGAATGAATTTGATTGTGTGAATCCCTTCCTCATTAAAAGTCACGTGCCCAGCCTCTTATTTTCGTGTGTCACACTTAGCCCACGTATTCTCTTGTGTGAATTATGCTTGGAGCTAAATTCTTCTCACCATTCACGTGTCTATGCATGTGTGTATAAGTGTGGGCCCATTCCTTCCCATGTGAGCTTTATTTTATTTCTTTTATTACATTCACGTTACTCCATCGCAGCTCCTTCTTATGTTTCTGCTCGTACATGGCTGTGAACCTCTCATCCCCGTTTTAAAACTCATACTTCATCTTCATGTTTTACTACACGCCGCTAGTCAGTAACTCCTCCAGCTGAGAGCTCCTTCATCACGTGCTACTTGATGATCCAGCATCTTTATGTGTTTCATCGTTCTCTGCTCAGCGTTGTTCTCCAACTCATTTTCTCGTTTCTTCTTCAACTCAAGCTGCATGCTTCATGTTTCTTCTCCAGCCAAGCACGAAGCTTCATCTCTTTTTGTCATGTTTATTCTTTCCTTTGTAACAGCCACGTTTAACACTTACTAACCAGTAGCTATTCCTTCTTCCCCCTCACACGTTAAAATCTTAGCTTTGCCTTCTTCATGCAACTCATTTCTTCATTTAAACTTCAGCCCAAGCTTCTGCGTGTCTCGTGTTGTTCTTTTGGACCGTTGCTTTGTGTGTGTAACCTTGTGAAGAAGCTACTCTCTTAATGTTGCTTCATTGGACTTGGAGAGCTTCCACCTCTTCTCCTTCTCTTCTTTAAATCAAATTCTCATTCAAGCTTCATATTTGCATTAAAAATCTCACAAAAAGAATGGAAAGAATGAAATAGAAATATTCACAAAATTCATTTAAAAAGATTTATGCATTAAAATTTCACAATTTTGCAAATAAATTCCTAAAATATAGAAATGGCTTCTAAAATAAAATCTTATCTAATTAAAGTCTTAAAGCCATATTTTATTATTAAAATTCCTATGTTTAGGAGAATAAAATAGATAGAAATATATGTTTATCAATAAGATACAACACTGGTTCATTCATACTATATACTAATCATACAATATATTGTACAACTCAAAGGCAGACTTAACTTTCCAATACATTACAATCATATTAGGGATTTCTTTTTATACACCTTATAAATATAATTACATCATTCTAAAGCTAAATAACATAATATGTTTCCTTTTCTTAATTAACTGTGTAACACCTGATTTTTGTAAAAATGACAGAAATGAGCTAGATATAAAAGAGAGTCCTCTAAAATGAATCAGTTAAGGCTAAATGAAAATAGGATACACTTTTAAATATTAGAAAACAAGGATCCAAGACTTAAGATGCCAGAAATCAGAGCTGAAATGGCTAAAGAAATTTTTCGATGAAATATAGTGACATTTTCATAATTTTGGGCAATGAAAAGGGAGAGTAATATTCAAAGAAAAAGTGTTGAGTTCTTACTTTAAGGTAACTCTTTAACCTTTCTCACATGCATAACTTGGTTTTTTTTTTTGTCATTGAGCACTTGTATGTATGTTTGAGTTATGAGAAATATTTCTAGCCAATGCTTACATGCTATGGTACCATTATGTTTTCTTGAAATGTGTTTTTGATTGCTTTATGGCTTGCATGGGTTTGGTTATGCTAAAAGTCCCTTAGCAAAGGTGAGGATGAACCAAAAGTCCCCAGAAATGGGTAAAACAAAAGTAAAAGTCTCAAGAAGAGTGAGTGAGGTTTAGTCAAAAGTCCCTTAAAAATATGTGAGGTAAATCCAAAAGTTTCAAAAAAGATGGGTGAGGCTAGGCCAATGCCCTTGAGAGCTTATACTTGTTATATATGAGTTTATATGACAAAGAAAATGCCTTATATATATTCACTAGTTGCTTGAATACTATGCATGCATTCCTTGACTTGTTATGCATTCATTATGTATATTTGAAGGGTTAAGAGCTATTGGAATTCTTTGAATCTCACTCTTCCTCTATACATATCTAACCATATCTAGGTGAGCCAAGTAGGCAAGGAAATGAAAGCTAACAAGCATGAAAAGCAAAATTGTGACAACAAGATAGAGAAATGGCTTGTTTAATGGTATTTTGATATCAAATGATGTAACTATGAGATGCGTATATGATGTAAACCCTTGAGCATGTTCTAATATATGTATAAATAGTGCATGTATCAATGTGAAAGCTAGATGAATGGGAATGTGAGATTTTGTCACTTTTTTGCCATCATGTGATATGATGCTCTTGTGTATACATGCAAGTGGCAAGGTGAGATTAAGCTCCATGAGAATTTAGATCATTTGGCATGCTTTTATATATGGTATTTATGCTTTTAGACTTGCCCAATTGGTTGTGGAAATTCAAGAAGGGCTTTTCTTAAGGTCCTATTTTCGCCTTTAAATTTGACCATTTGGTGAGTCACCCCAAAGTATGACCGAATGAATGATTTTTTCCATAAAATTTAGCCAATAAATAGGTCTCATCTAGAGCTTTTCACAGAGCTAAAGATCACTTAATTTAGGGCTTTAGAGATTTTATTATGATTTTTCAAAGTTGGCCAAATTATGTATAAATGGTACGGTTATTATTCATTTGGTCAGTTTGTTTCTCTATGTCATATGTGAACAAAATGAAGTCTAATGCTCATGAAATTTTACAGACATAAACTAGACACCATAAGCTTTCCATAACCATCAAGATCACCTCATTTAGAGCTTTGTAAAGGGAGATATAAAGTTTTGAAGTTGTATGATATGACCAGTAATGTAGCCTAACCTGTGTTACTGTTCCATTAATTTTCGGTGGCTTAAGGCTATTGCATTGGTCTAGACTTATTTTTACTCAAAAGTAGACATCCACAACTTTCCAAAGTAGTATGGTTTACTTGATTTCAATTTTTTTAAAATTAATTATAAATTTCCAAAGTTTGTATTAGAAAACTGAAATCTGAACCTAAGAGCAAACCATGGAATTTGTGAGATGTAGCCTTGAATCCGAAGTGAATGAGATCAAATGTGATGTGTATGACTTGTATAGATGTGTTATGACTAGAAATTGATATGGATGAGTGTATATGGTCCATGGGGCATAAAATGAGGAAATGAAACCTTACATAACACAATAAAATCCCATTAAATATCTTTTATTTTCTCATATCAAAGTATGATTTCTTCTTCTTATGTCCCAATACACATGAGATGCATGGAAATGAACAATGAGACCATGGTATATTAGCTAAGAACTTAAGGTATTACAAATTGCTCCACTGAGCATTTATGTTTTTCTTTAGTGCTTTATTTTTTGTCATGACCCAAGTTTACTAAAATTGAACCAAAATTATAAAAGAGACCCCCAGAATGAAATGAAATAAGGTAAGATAGAACTAGAGTAAAAAAAGAGAGTATCTAGTAATGAGGGTAAAGATCTAGAGGTAGCCCAAAATTAGAGTTGAAATAGCTAAACAACTTAATGCAGAACATAGTGACAGAAAAAGTGATTTCGGGTAACTTTTTCAGAAATTTAAAGAAAGGATTCTTAAATAATAAAATTGAGTTCATTAAAGTTCTTCAAGGCTGTAACGCCAGTTTCTCCATAAACATATAGAACACACCGAATATAAAAGGAAGTCCCATAAATAAAATAATTTAAGGTTTAACAAAATTAGAACAATAATCTAGAACTCAAATAAGGAGGATTTAAGGCCAGAGGTGCCCTAAAAATGGAGCTAGATGTGTAACACCTACTCTAATAATCATTGGGCTAGGGACTCCATCTCCTAAATATATGCCAAGCACTTAAATAATTATAAATTCTTGAGGTTTCGCCTCACGCTAGTTAATACTCACTTAAAAGGGCTCAACCCTATTAAGCAACAATACTTGCTCAAGTTATTATATAACAATAAGGGCTCCACCCATTTTATTCAATTCAAAACATAGGGACTCACAGTCCACATCTCGAGCATATATTAGAATATTTTAGGAAATTAAATTCAAAGGTCTATAAGTTTCAAACTGCTAGCTAATTAATGTTTTAAAATTCACAAATAGTAAAACCAAATAAAAATATCCTATGGTCATGGCAAAAAGTAAATAATAACCCAGCATGAGCTCGAGGAGTATAAGAGCCAATAGCTCACTCTTCTAGTAACTTCCCTTGTCTCTTATTCAGTCCTTCACCTGAAAATATTAAGAGAATGGGGTGAGCACTAACGTCTCAGTAATCCAAAGTCTTACCATGTGCATACAAACTAACAATCATATCCAATAGATCTCAATGCAAATCTAACATCACTATTATTAATTATTAATACAAAAGATCATAAGGTATAATTCAAAATAGTTATATGCACAACATGATAAAATGCAATATATGTAACCTCCCTTATTGCTCCGTCCAACCTTATATCGCTGACTGAAGCCACAGGCTTATCCACGATCTGGCCCACACATTGGACCGACCAAAGCTACTCCGGTGCTCGAGATGTACCCGGCCAAAGGTACAGAGCCCAAGCCCAGACTATGGCTTCCCTCCTTAAAAGACTAAACCAGGAGGTGTCACTGTCCCGCGTTCCCCCTTTACAAACCCGGCCAGATAAGTATTGAGGAACGGGGCCCTACAAAAAGCCAACCACTTGCGCGAGGTGGAGGCAAACCACGTGGTCATCATATCATATATATCTCACCAACATCTCCTTAACCCATCATTTATGCATATCATATTTATCCAAAATTCATACGAACATGTTTGAAAAATAAAGAATCCCATATAATATATCAAATAAGACTGATAAGCATGCTTGAAAGGAATATAATACTCTAAAATTTCACATCAATAATTTGAGCTCACAAGCATGCTTGAAAATAAAAATGCTACGTCAAAATTTTATTATATTTGCAAGCATGCTTAACAGGATTCTAGCAATTCCATTAATTCACAATCATTTACTTTTACCGTTTCATAATCCCATATAGCTTATTTACTTATATCACGCTCAACAAGATAAATTTATTTAATTAAAATTACAACAATAAACCAATTTGCACACACATGGAAAAACCCCGAATTACCTGTTCTCTTTTGGCTTACAAGTAGTCACACGGCAAGAAAATCTAAGCAGTAAGAGCTTTCAATGAAAATCTACAAAAGTCATATATATATAAAAAAAATATATCAATATATAATTCAAAATTACTTATATGTTATTCTAAACTGCTCTAAAATTGCTCTAAAACTACTTTAGAAACTTAAAAGCTATCATAGAGAACCTAAAATTCTCCTTTAAATCTATATTTCTTTATATTTTAATTAATTCATTAGAATAGTCAATTTTATATTAACTTAAATTTACAAAAGTTTTCAAATTCTTAAATCTTAATTTTCTCATATAAACTTTATAATTTACATATATAAATATAAATTAAATTTATATTCATAAATTCATATTATATACATACCTACAAATATATATAATTATATATATATATATGTATGTATATTTATTTTAGAAAAATAAAGGGATGAAAGGATGCGTTTCTGCATAAGAATATATATATATATATATATTATGATAACATATATATATATATATATAGGATGAAGGTTATATATAGGTATATATATATAATCATATGAGACAAAGAACAAAAACTACTCTTGTACCTGGTGTGGAGATGTATATTCGAAAAGGGATTGAAAGAACAAGTTAGAATTACTTGAAGAAAGGCTTCTAGCAGCGTGAGAGAAAGCAAACGGATGGAGGAGTGAAAAATAAGGAATATGTTAGATTTTAGATATATATATATATATATATCTTATTAGTTATTATTATTATTATTATATTTTAAAATTCTATTGGATATTAAAACTAACTTTAAGTTATCTATCGGATAATTGAAATATTTTAAAATTAATTAAAGATATATATATATATATCTTATTAGTTTTTACTATTATTATATTTTAAAATTCTATTGGCTATTAAAATTAACTTTAAGTTATCTATCGGGTAATTTGAAATAGATATATATATCTTATTAGTTTTTTTTATTATTATATTTTAAAATTCTATTAGTTATTAAAACTAACTTTAAATTATCTATCAGGCAATTTGAAATAGATATATATATCTTATTAGTTTATTATTATTATTATTATTATATTTTAAAATTCTATTAGTTATTAAAACTAACTTTAAGTTATCTATCAGGCAATTTGAAATAAATATATATATCTTATTAGTTTATTATTATTATTATTATATTTTAAAATTCTATTAGTTATTAAAACTAACTTTAAGTTAACTCTCGGATAATTTGAAATATTTTAAAATTAACTAAAGATATATATCTTATTAGTTTTTTTTTTAACTTTTAAATCTTTTGCCTCTTTAAATTATACATATATATATATAAATAAATTTTTAAATAGGTGAAAATTTGACTTTTCTTTTATCCTATCATGTACCCTACTCTTTAAGCCTAATATTTAATCTTATATCCTTTCTTAAAGTCACTAACACTTTTTGAGGATGTTACAAGATGAGCCAGAAAAGTTCATAAAAGAAAGTTAGGGTATTTTTGTAGTAATTTTGGAAAACTCACAGGAAGGCTTTTTAAACAAAAACTTTGAGCTTTCTGAGGCTCTTAGAGGCTCTAAAAACCTAGAAATCCCAGGAATAGTTAAAACACCATTGGTGAGCGATTTCGGTCATTAGTTGACTGAAACTTTGATCGAATGATTCAAAATGGTTTTAAATCCAATTTGAGTGATTCCAATGGCAATTTATAAGTTAGAGTCTAAATTTTATGATAAAAAAGATGGTACTTGAAAAGGAGTTGAAATGAGGCTAAACGGGCTAACTATGGTTTAGGGACTAAAATGAAAAGTTAAAAAAGTGTGTTAACTTTAGCTTTTTGGCTTTTTAAACATCTGGCCACTTGCTCCAACCCTTAGCCATAATTTTTTTTGGTCCAAGATAGAGTTGAGAGAGCTCTCAAGAAAATGCATAAGGAGAAGGAGAGAAGAATAAGAGAAACCAAGCAAAAAAGGTAAGGAATTTATGGTTTTTCATGCTCTCTCCTTTACCAAACCTCTTCTCCTCTTTCTCCTCTCTTCTCCCATTATTTTGATGATTAATTTGAGGCTGATTGGTGGCTGACCCAGTGGGAAGAGGAGAGGAATTGAAAGGAGGCTTGGGAACATTGGAAAGCTTACTTGAAGAAGCTTGAAACCAAGGTAAGAACCATAGCTTCTCCTGCTTCTCTTTAGTTGTTCTCTTCATTAGATTTTCGATAGGAATTGAGCCCATCTAAGAGAGAGTTAATTCTGGTCTTAGCTAGGTGGAAAAGAGGATTTTAGAGCAAGAGAAGTAGGAATATGCAATAGGAAGTAAAAGAAGAGCCATAAAACTTATGTTGTCCAACTTAGGGATTTTCGTAGACACATGCAAATTAGAAACTTCCTAAAGGTTGTATGGTTTATATAAGAGTGTGAATGAGTTCTCAAGACACCTAGGAAGTCTCCCAAGTGGCAATTCCCTAAAGAGAAGCAAGTAAACTCCATGGATGCTTCTAGTTTGCATAGTCTCAGCCAAAATAGAACTATGTACCTAGGGAGTGTTTTAATTTGTTCCAAAGCTAGAATGGGACTAGATATGATAGAAGAACATCAATAGAAGCCTTAAAAAATGTAGGAACCATAGAATGTGAGATGGAGGTGTAGACTCCACAATGAGACATAAAGAAGCAACTCATAGTTAGGCTCCTTAAAATAAATGTATGATGACTCCAAGGAGTCTAAATGGAGTCAAGAGTCTTAGATTGAAAGACAAAATGGAGCTAAGATCATAGATTCCTATAGTTTCTTCATTAGGTCTCTTATGGAACCATAAGTGTGTCTTAGAACCAAGTAAGTCTCCATAAAGTTTGTGAGAAGCTTAAGCTTGTTCCTATGAGTAATTTATGCCTCATTTGATGTGTTTAGACCAAGAGAACCAAGTGCCACCATATTCCATGAGCTTGGCCAAAAAAAGTGAGGAAAAGTTCAAGGAGAAAGTCTGTGGCATTGGCTCCAAGGTAGCTTTCTAACCTTTCTCTCATGCATTTTTGGTTGTTTTCTTATCTTTAGACATATGTATATATGTTTATACCATGAGAAATGTGTATAGCTATTTTCTACATGCCATGATACCATTATGTGCATAAAATATGTTTTATGAATGTGTTATAGCTTGAATGAGCTTAGTAAAGCCAAAAGTCCCTTAACAAAGGTGAGGATAAGCCAAAAGTCTTTAGGATTGGGTAAGATAAAGCTAAAAGTTTCAACAAGAGTAAAACTTAGTCAAAAGCCCCTTGAAAATGGGTGAAGCAAGTCTAAAAGTCCTAAGGAAAGGGCGTGGGGCTAAACCAATGCTCTTGAAAGATAATGTATGATATGTATAAACTTCTTACACATGAAAATGAATTTTTGTATAGTTACTAGTAGCTTAATGTTCATATATGTATTCTTGGACTTGAAAATATGGCTATTATGTATGATTGAAAGGATTGAGAGCTATTAGGATTCTTAGAATCTCAATCCTCCCCCTCCAATGTCTAACAATGTCTAGGTGGACTAAGTGAACCAAAGAATGGAAGCCACCACTCATGAAAACATGGACTCTGACAAAGAATTTGCTATATAGTTACTTTGTTGACATATTAGTGTCAAATGATGTAACCATATGTTGTCTATGATATGTAGACACTTGAACACATGTAAATATATGGATATATGATGTATGTACTGAATTTGGAAGCATGAGAATGAATGTGTATGTTTTTTACATCCATATGCCTATTTGTGCGTGTGAATTCTTATATATATGAACAAGTAAGGAAGTGGTTTTGTGATGCATGGATAATTTGACCTCTTAGATAAGTTTTGCTTGCTATTTTTACTCCTTCTCACATGCTCAAGAGGTCACGGTTAAGGTAGAAGGGCATTTGGGTTACTTTTGACCTTATTTGGTACTTAAAAATCACCCTATATCACAAACTGACCAAATGGACAAATTTTTTCATGAAATTTGACCTTCATATAGGTATTATCTAGATCTTTTTTTATACTTAAGAATCTCATTATTTAGATCTCTAGAGAATAAATTATGAATTTTCAAAATTGAAAAAAAGTTACTAAAATGGTATCAGTGCTGTGCAAATGGTCAATTTCGTCTCCTATGTCATCTGAGAGTCAAATGATATCCAATGCTTATAAAAGTTTTCAACCGTAAACTAGGAACAATAAGATTTCTATAGCACTTGAGAGCACCTCATTTAGGTTTATATTGAGAGAGATATAAATTTTTTAAGTTGTAGGTCAGTACTAGTAATGCAAGTAGACCTCCAGTATTATTCCATCAATTTTTGTGGGCTACGCACCATTTACTTGATCTAGAAATATTTTTAGTTGAAATTAGTTATCCATAAATTTCTATAATGATATAGTTTTCTAGGTTTTGATTTTTTTATAATTAGTTATGAATTTTTGAAATTTATATAAGTAACTTGTGAGAGAAAACCTAGGCAACTAGACCTTTAGCATTATTCTATTGTCAATCGTAGTCTAATTGATACTTTCATGGCCTAGAATGATTTTTAACCTATAGTTGACATTCAGGCCTTTCTAAAAAGCTATCACTTGCTTGATTTTGATTTTTTTAGAATTAATTATAATTTTCCAAAATTGATGCCTAAAATCTGAAAATTGGAACTTGTGGTCAACTTGTTTTTTTCTTGGTGTAGGGCTTCCAATCTAAATTGTAAGTGATGTTTTATGATGTTTATGACTTGCATGGATGGATTATGAGTAGGGGATGATATTAGGGAATTCAAGGGATCTACAAAACTTAAGATGAATTTTTAAAGTTTTACGCAACACAAAAATAATGCATTAAATTTACTAATTTTCCTTAATGCAACATGTATGAAACTTATTTGTGGGGAAGAAGGACTAGAGGGATATAGTGTTACATTTTTGGTATCAGAGTAAAGTTCCAAGCCTTTTAGGATTGTATATGGCTTGAGAAAGGAATGTTACAAGTATGTATGAGCTTGTTCAGGGCATTTTGCATGTGTGGATGTGGCATATGTCTATGTTTATGTTAAGTAAGTTGTAGAGTGGTCTTTGAGCACGTAGTGGACATTAGGAGAGGTAGGCCTCTAGGGTTGAGCTAGTAAGGCTAGAATAGAGCATATTGATCCTATGGTTAGAACTCTATAGGCTATAGTAGCTCACTAGAATTTATGGCAAGTTATGTGTAACAGCAGCAAGAGGTTATTATTATTATGTAGTTACAAGAGAGGCTTGCTCAGAAAGACCATGAGAGGCCTAATCCTCCTTAGTTGCCACACTCTGACCATTTTGAGATATTTTGCCTAAGGCAAAGATTGGCAGTGATGTAGCATGATATAAGATGAGACTACTGCTGTTGCCCAAAAATCAATTAGAGGGGAAATGGGAGAGAGCTAATCCCCCAGCCATGACACCTAGATGCCTAAATGAATTAAAGAGCCTAGAAAATTATTCCCTTAAGTCAAAGGCTAGAGTCTATAGGAAACACTCCATAGAGCCTTAATAGCCCAGATGTACCATTTGGTTATACATGAATAATGCAAGGGATAGAACCCTTTAGCCTTGATGATAGGCTGAACACAAAGGTAGTTAAGGCTCGAATCATATAGCTAGAAATGAAGTACTAGTGATGATGGAGTTTACTACCATATGGAAAGCTTTGTTGGTCATACTCAGGTTAATATGAGAAATGAACTGTTATAAGGTTAATCAGAGTACAGAGAGTAAGACCCTTAGTGTGAATAAGATAAAAGAGAGATAAATGACCCACTAACAGATGTCAAGAATAATTAAGCAATGGATAGTCACGGGCCTAGTACATAAGTTTAAGAAAGAGACTAGCCTGGCTTATGAATGAGCCCGAGGATGTTTAAGATTGAGTAGCACCTACAGCTAGCCTGTTAGACACAGGAGTAGTACAGTTGTTGAGACCTGCCCATAAGACGTTGACTCCAACCTAAAATGTTATTCTATATGCTAGTGAATGATGGACTTTCATTGTGAGCTCCAGATATGCAAAATATGCTATGGGTGTATGTGTAAAGGAAGGGCATATCTATGTAAAAGAACAAGTGTCATACCTTCACATATTATATGTTATTATTCACTGTTAAAAGATCTTGTACTTACTAACAGGAAACCCCTCTTGATAAGGTCTCAAAATTTATATTGCAAAACATAAGGCCTTGTTGCCAAGATCCTAGATCTTGGTGACAAAATGTTTTCATAGCCTTTAAATAGACATGATTTAATGCTGATAGTGTTCAAGAATGTTGTAACGACCCTAACTTCTAATAATCATATTTATGGTTAAGTACGTAACTAATAATCATATATCAAGGTTTGAAGTCATTAAGATTAATTACATCAGGAAAAAGTGAGGAAATTTGAAACCTTAATGTTGTTAGGGTCATTAAATAGACAACCATAATTATTTGAATGTGCAAGTGAATTTAATTATCAGTGAGGAGCCTTTGATTCTCCCATCCATCAATTCAAACTCATAAAATTCTCTTACAAGTGTTTCTAGATCATTCCTTAGCATTACCTTAAGAGAAACTAAGGTTTCTAGGTGAATATGTGAAATAGAGCACTTTCGTCGCGGCTAAATTCCCTTACGCTGCAGCCAATTACTTTCGATTCAACTCCTTACGCCTTTAAAAAATTTTCACATTTCGTCGCGGCCAAATACCCCTTTAGCCGCAGCCAAATACCCTCTGGAACACCCTCAAATCTGCCTCTCAGACTTAGTCGCGGCTAACATCATTGTTCGCTACAGCCAATTGCTCTCTGTTTTCTTCCCTGGCAGGTTCGCCACATTTGGCCGAGGCCAATTAAATGTTGGCTGCGGCCAATTCCCCTTTGTTACCATTTGGCTGAGGCTGATTAAATTTTGGCTGTGGCCAATTCCTTCTGATCCTACAACTTCAAAAATCTTGCCTCATACTCTCTACTCTCTTTCTAGGGACACTCTAGGACCACTCTCCCTCTATTTGTGAACCTCTAATGGTTTTTATCTACTTGATTTACCTAGTCAATCTATCCTTATCCATCTCAAGATTTAAAGTATTAGTTTCTACTTACCAAGCTACCACACATCAACAAAACCATAATTTAATACAGCAAATGTATTCTGGTCACAAGGTGCATGGGGCCCGTGCTTAATGTTCATACAAGATTAAGTCACTTATCCATTGTTAGCCAATTACAACCATAATGTTCAATTCCATGATAATTAAATTACATATACAGTCCTTATACTTGGCAATTCATGATGCAATGCAGCAATGATACAAAAATAACAATCTAGTTACAATATAATTCGACAAGGCCTCCAAATCTATGTGCTACCAAACCATTTAATGTGCTTCCATTAATTTTCTCCTTGCCACTAAGAGGTCCGGTCCCTAAAAATGTTAGCCCACAATGGGGTGAGATATATAATCTTAATAACAAAATGCAATTCCTATATATATGTACAAGTTAATCAATCCAATGCAATTTCATATCATCAATACCAGAATCATCAATTCAATTTGCAAATGAATTAGTTAAACTATCAATAACTACTGTCCCATACCAGCAGTCATACATAACATGTTAATGGCCAATAACACTGGGAGAGGTTCGTCTATGGCACCTACTCTATAATGAGCACAACCAGGGCTCAGTGCATCTGGGGTCTGATCACAACCTGGTGTTTGATCAAAGCACATGCACGGGTAGCAACCCACTACAGCTCCACCATGGACTCACAAGGTCCAATCACAATAACAATTCAAGTAGTCAACCAATCATTTGACATTTTAAAATTATACATGTGTAACAATATCAGATTAACATAAATATATACATGGAATTAGAAAATCACCCCAGTTACCTCAATGAAGCCAATACTACCATCATGATTCAAAACACACCAAGCCTAACATAAGCATAATCATCATTATTCAACTACCATTAGCAAGGAATTTCCCTATCCATAGATTAATCTTAACAAGAGTATATTAAGAACTTCTTACCCAAACTTCCTAAGGGTCTACCACACCAATTCAAGATCGCAACAATAAGAACTCACAATGGGTCACTCCTAACATCTCTATTTTCGCACATGTAAAAGCCATGCACCAAAAGTCAGTCTAAATAATAGAAATTCTATATATATACCATACAAGAGAAGAGGGAACACTTACCCATACACCTAAAAGGTCAAATTGATTAGGTTGAGCCTTAACTATTATAAACACACCATGAGACATTTCCAAATTCGGATTCGAGTCATCAAGCCTAGAAAATTCAATTTTTCACCTTCCTCTCCTTGTAATTTCACACAATAGCAGAACCCATTATAAAAATCAACCCTTAGGGACATTTTCTAACAAAATAATGTACAAAATAGAAGGGAAATACTTACCCAATTATCCCTCTAGCTTCTAACTTCAAAAATCTTACAAGGAAACACCCAAATACCAAATTTTAGATTTGAGAAAGAGATGAAAATACTCAAAACCAAAAACTAATTAGACCAAAATAAATAGGAGAATGAGAGGGTGAAGTTATATATAACTCACTTTAGCCAAATCATCCTCTAGGAGTCAAAAATGAAGCTGCAATGTTGGTTGAACCCTAGCCTCCCTTAAACCTTCGAATTTTCTCCCTTGCCTCTTGTGTTTTCTACTTAATGGGGAGGGAGGCTGCTGAACCTTTAGGGTTATTAAGGGAAAATGGGCTAACCCATCAGCCCAAGGTCCATT
Organism: Erythrophleum ivorense; assembly: GCA_026724425.1. Lineage (NCBI taxonomy): Eukaryota > Viridiplantae > Streptophyta > Magnoliopsida > Fabales > Fabaceae > Erythrophleum > Erythrophleum ivorense. Next base: position 35,178,616 of record JAIUCV010000008.1, read on the forward strand.
TCAGCTCATTTCTAGTCATTAGGCCTTTGTTTGGTGAAGTGAGCTGCATAACACTTTGAATTTAGGTGAAGTGTGCTGACTTTAAGGCCCAAAATCTAATGGGTTCAAAGGTTGGTGTTAGTTGGGCTAAGTCTTATGAGTTGGCTTCAGAGTTGTAGTTGGGTTAGGCTAAATTTCAAGAGTCAATCCAATTTGGGTCTGCATAATGTGTGTTGGGCCAACTATAAGGGCTTATGTAAATTGGGTCATGGGCCTCTATTTCACTAAATCAAATTGGGCTATTGCTAGGCTATCTTTCTTAGCCTAAGTCTCATGATAAGGAGTTGGGCTTGCATCTAGAATCATTAGGCTTCCATAAACCCTTATCCATGGCTTACTCAAATTAAATTTTGGGCCCAAATTAAACTTTAACCCAAATGAAATCTTAAACCTATATTAATAACTTTATTTCTCTATAAATTTTTTGTTCATATAATTTACCCAATTATTCCATAATAATTATTCTTAATTAGTCCAAATACATTATTAACACCTTAATTAATTTTGGGGTGTTACAAATGTAGTGAGTATACAAGAAGGGTATAACTTAGGGATGATACCCTAAAATGAAATGACTAGCTTGATGTTAAAATATCAAAAAAGAGAAAATAGTTTAGAAAGATAGCCATATAAGAATCCTTCCAAGTTTGATAAGAAGAAATAAAACGTAATGAGATAGAGGACCACCCAGTTAGTGGTTAATAACCCTCCAAGAGGTAAAACCCCCATTTTAGTAATTACAGTGATAGGGGAATGTCGAAGAAGAGTTAAGAAATTAATGCCTAGTGAAAGATACCCTCACTTTAGTAGTGACTATAGGAGAGTTAATAGAGTAAGCAGAATAAAAATAGTCAGATGACCTTCCCTAATATAAGACTCATGTAATGAAAAAGTACATGAGTAGTAAGAGCACTAGTGGAGCACAAAATTTTTAGTAATACAGATTCAGGAGATCGATAGTGCATGTCCTGAATTGGGTTAGCAAAACCCTGGAATGAGTGGATTATTCTCCTAAAGATGAAATTGAAAAGATTAAGTGCAAAGAGAGTATTTAGCTCCTGATCAGAATGTAGAAATGAGCTGAGGCAAACAATTAGTGCCTTAGTACTCCTAGGAAAGCTAGAGAAAGCCAAAGATCACCTAAGAGGATGAGTCCTTGTATTATACAGAGAAGGAATATAAGCCAAAAGCATTACAGGGTGTAAAAATGTAACACCATATTACTTCTCACCTTACTTAAGCCTTTCTCATGCATTTGCAAGGATGCCACATCCTTAGCATGACACTTCACGGGGACAAAGCATTAAACAATGTGTTATCCCATGCCACGGGATGTCAAATTCCTTTCTTTTATACTCTGTAGACATTATAAATTCTCAAACATCATCCTTTACTCATAACTTATCTATACAAGTCATAAACATAATAAAACACCTCATGCTATTCGGGTTTGGAGCCCCCACATCAGAAAATGAAGTTTTTTCCTCGAGTCTAAAATTTAATTTTTTTGGTTAGACTTTGGAAAATTATAATTAATTCTAAAAAAATAAAACGAGGAAAATGATAGCTTTCTAGAAAGCTTTGAATGTCCATTATAAGGTAAAAATAATTTTAGGCATGGAAAAACCTAGCTGAACTACGTTTGACAACTGAAAAGAATGAAAGGTCCAGCTGCCCTGGAGTTCTGCTACAGCTTTTTGATATAGATTTCAAAAATTCATAACTAATTCCAAAAAAATCAAAATCAAGTAAACTATACTAATATAGAAAGCTATAGATGTCTAATTTAAGATAAAAATAGCTCTAGACCCAGAAAATGGCATTAAACTAGCAAAAATTAATGTAATAATACTAAGAGTCTTGCTGTGTTACTAACAGTGAGTTCTAATTTCAAAAATCTATTTCTCTCTCTCTAGACCTCTAAATAAGGTGCTTCTAGTTGTTATAGCTCACTGTGCATGTATAGTTTCTCCATGTAAAATTTTAGAATCATTGGACTTCATTTGACTCTCAGATAACATAAAAACATTTTAGACTAAATGACTAGTAACTGATAACAAAATGCCAAATTTACTAAAGTTCAAAAAATCATAATAAATTCTATAGAGCTTCAATTAATGCGGTTCTTAGACTAGAAAAAATATCTCTATGAGATCTATAGGTATGTAAAATTTTAGCCTCAAATTCGTTCATTTTGTCACTTTGTGACATAGGGTTGTAAAATGGCACTTTTAAGCACCAAAATGGGTCAAAATGTGTCCAAATGCTTTCCTACCCTAAACATGACTTCTTGAGCATGTGGGAAAGTATCAAAACAAACCTATAAACATATCTAAAAGGTCCAAATACCTAGATCTCACAAATTCACTACCCACTTATTGATATACATAAGAGCACACATATGCATTCTTGCCATACAATGTCAAAAACATTCATTCTCATTCATATACCCTTAGTTTCCATACATACATCACATATACATGTATCTACATATGCCTAAGGGGTTATACATCATTTAAATCATTGCATTACATCACTTGACATCCATATGGCTATAATACAAGCATTTTACAACTTCCTTACCAACCTCTATGTCTTTAAGTGAGGTAGCTCCCAAATGCCTTGCTATTTAGCTCCACTTAGACATGTTAGGTAATGGGGAGGGAGTGAGATTCAAAGAATCTCAATAGCCCTATACATTTTCAATTATACATGATGGATGCATTATCATGCAATGGATGCTATGCATGGTCTATGAGTTACATGTGCATATCAAGAGCATAATTTCCATTTCATAAAGTCTCAATTACATTAAAAGAGACCCTCAAGACCTTAGTTAGCCTCACCCATTTCTCTTGAGACTTTTAGACTTGGCTCACCCATTTCTCTTGGGACTTTTGACTAAGCCTTACTCTTCTTGAGACTTTTTGCTTGTTTCACCCATACTAAAAGACTTTTGGCTCATCCTCACTCTTATCAAAGGACTTTTGGCATCACCAAGTCTATTCAAGACTTATGCACACATAAAGTCAATTTAATACACATAAGTGGAACCACATATATTCTTACTAGCTAGAAATACTTTTCATAAGTCAAACATATATACAAGCATCCCAAGCAAGAAAACATCCACACACATACATGAAAAAACGATTAGAGGGCTACCTTACAATGAATCATAATGTCATTCTCTCAGAATTTCCTTCCCCTTCTCGGTCACACTCTTGCAAGGAGGTGAGACTCATTTCTCGTAGCCTATAAAAATTAATGGAGCATAATTAAGTCATTCAAATAAAACTTAGCTCCTTATAACTCAAGACCAGGCTACTTGACTCATAATGCCTCTTTGTGCTCTAGTATGGACCTTACAAGTCCATCTTCTCTTATAAGCCTCCTAACTTTATTCCAAGGCTTCCTTTAATGTTTCTTACACATAATTAGCCCATTTCTAGCCTTAGAGCAATTTAAATTACTCCCTAAGTGTGACTTCTAGTTCAGGCCTAGATAATGCCTCTTTGGATACTCTATGGAAGTTGTCTTGCTCTCCTTAGTAGGAGGTGCATATGAGGAGCTCTTTAGGGATCTCAAGAACTCATACAAGCTTTTAGATAAGCTAGAATAGCTTTAAGAAAAATTAAACTTAAGCATTTATCTTAAAACCACAATATTCTCAATCTTGGACTTCATTACTTCCCATATGATTCCAAGGAACTATTCTTAATCCCCACACTTTCAAGCACTTATTTCTCTCTTGATAAGGTCAGAATTCATCTTCCTTTAAGTGGCTAGGTCTAACCCAAATTTTACTAAAGAGAAACATCCAAAAATAGGCCATTAAGATTCAAGAAGCTTATCTTGTTTGTAAGCTTTTTCAAGAGGCTTCCACTTGCAACAAGCCTCTCCTTTCAAGACTTCCTTCTTCTACTTGGGCTAACTTCAAAATAGAACCATATTAACCTCTAGATTCAAGGAAAAAGAGAAGAGGAGGTGGAGAAGGGACTTGGCATGAGAAGTAAGGAAAGGAGCAAGGTTTCTCACCTTTTTAAGACTTTTTCTTCTTCTCTTAGCTTTCCCTCCTATACGCCTTTCTCCCTGGCCTTTTTCTCTCTCCTCTCAGCTAGCTAAAAGTCAGTCCAGAGGTGGGGGAGACTTTTGAACATTTTAAGAAGCAATTTCTCTTTTTCCACACTTTTTCGAATAAAATCTCACTATAGCAGGAAACACTCGCTACAGCGAGCACTTATCAATCTCAAGTGCCCTTGTGCTTGCCATAGCTGGCACTATTGTGAAAAACTCTCTAGATTTTGTATTAACTTTGAACTTGCTATAACTAACTAACTTCTTGTTATAGCAATTAGGTACACTCGCTATAGCTAACTAACTTCTTGCTATAGTGATTAGGTACACTTGCTATAGCTAACATGTACACTCGCTATAACCAGCAGACTTAAAAAAAATTCAACAACCTTAAGTTCTCATGTCTATAAAAACTTAGATGTTACACAAACTCTGGGGTCACATGGAATAAAAATTTCCTTCCAAAGGGATGATCTAGCTAAGAACAAAGTAAGAGTATAAGAGGAATTAAACTTCCCCCTCTTTTAAAGGAAGTAAGTAAGCAAAGGTGAACCCATAAAAGAATAAAAATACTCTTAAGCATAGAGAAGCAGAACAATAATAGAGGAATGACAGATGACAATAAAACTGAGGACATAATACCTAAAAACAGACATAGAGATGACATGAATAAGTGCTTGAGTAAGCATTGTTGTCTTATGGATATCTATAAAGCATGATATGATGCCTTAAATAAAGATAATTAGGCAACATAAATGACTTCGAGAAAGAATAGTAAATGATGTGAGAAATTAAGGAAAGAGTTTCCTGTTCCCCAAGTATCATATGAGATAAAAAGAAGTTAAGAGATTCTAGTAATGCTAGAATCATAAGAATAGTATTTAGAAAGGAATCCCCAGTAAAGAACAATGATGAGAAAAAAAAATGCTAATAGTATTAGAATGTTAAAAGTTAGATAACACAAGTTCAGTATGCATAGAATGAGTCCCTTATGATATAACTAGATGAAATGAAAAGAGAGCAGCATATGATCTTTATCATGTAAGAAATGTTTAGCACACTTGATGTGTAAGATGCCCAGGTGCTAAAAGCACTTAAAAGTAGAACATAGGCATAGTCTAAAAGGGCAGGATATAAGGGAAATGATAGAAGGAAAACATGCAAAGTATGTGCCTAGTTATATGTTAATAAGAGAAAGTAAGCAAGCCAACAAGAGTAAAGAAAGAAAGAAAACTTGAGTGAATAGGCTTGAAGTGGGAACCTAAAGATCCCATAGGGAGTATTAAGTGAAAGTTAAAATACTTCTAAACATGATTATGATGGGATCATAGAGAGATAGGTAATATAAAACCTACTTCATATGAAGAGCACAGCAGATATTTAAGTCTAGCCTTAAAGATCATGAGCAGTAATTGCTAGACTTAGTAAGCATGTGTTTTACAGTTAGATACTATAATCATAAACTTTAATGTCTCCCAAAAATAGATTGCAGTAGATTCTAGTATAGTATAATAGGTTGCAGTAGACCTTAGGGGGCCTCTGAGAGGTCATAGTAGACCTAAGGATCGCAGTAGATCCTATAGGGTTACATAGAGCCTATTGTTATAGCACAGTAGTTCTCTGGGGAAATGACGGTCTAAGATAGTTTTTATAGATTAGTTAGTCTCAAAAACCAATATAGTTTTAGACAATTTTCATCTCAGAGGCTAGAAACCTCCTAAATTAGATAGACTATTGCCACCAAAGATATTAAGGCTATACTTAGACAGTCAAGCCACTGACTAGACCTTTTTGACAAATAAGCATAGTATGTGAGATGAGGAAAGCAAGAAAATAGCTTTTCAAAGTTATAAACAAAAGAAACACTACCTAGCAGATACTAAACCTAACAAAGGGATAAAGAGATCCTTATATGCCAGAGCTATTTGTTTAGAAAGGGGTCGGGTGCAGCTCTTTATGATGGGATAAGTGGTAGACCATGTCTCTAGTAGTGAGGACTATAAGGAAAGTTAGCATCCCACAATCATTCAAAGGTAGTTGCTCTTTAATACTAGTATAAATGTTAAAGAGTCATGCCAATTAATTATTAAGATGAGGGATTGAATAGTATTCACTTTCAAGTGAGTAAAAAAAGTAAAAAGAAGTTCAGGCCTAAAGAGATAAGCATCATAGTAAGCAAAGAAATTAGGATAATCAAGAATAGAAACTCCTTAAAAGAGCCATGATCCCAGTAATGGCTAGAGTATGAAGCCTATGATAGAAAGAAATATGAATCATGACCATGTGATGAGCTAGTAAGAAAGAAAGTAAAGTGAAACAGTGGACTAAATTCTTAAATAAGTTAAGTAAGCAATATAAGTCTCTGATCACTAGTAATGACTAGAGAAAGATAGTAAGACTTTAAAGAAAGCCATTAGGAGATGATAAGGGAGATATAATACTAAATGAGTTATCTCTAAAGGCATATACAAGTAAGTCCACTAAGCAAGAAAGTCAACCCTCTAAACGGGTTAAGACTAATCAGATGTGAAATAGTATGCTTTCCTATTACATAAACCAGAGTTATTAGAATACATCTGATGTGAAATCAAGGGCTGGCCTAATCTTCACGATGTAGGTTGATGGATAGATGATGGTTCAAGACCCGACGGAAGCAAATAGCCAACCAACATTATAAAAACATTGACCTGCTACTTAGACAATGCGCCTAACCACAAACACAGTAAACTAACCCACACAATGACGCACTTGGATCGAAGCACAAATTGGGGGCTTTTGCGAACTTGAATCACTAACCTAAAGATAGGTTGACAAGACAAAGGCTTCACAAAAGTAAAGAAAAGATAATATTCTGACAATTAGAGAAACACTCAGAATAATTCTACTACTTCCAATCTGCTTCAAATGAAGGCAGAATACATATTTATAATGTAGCTCAAACCTATCTACTAAAGGAAAAGTAGGAAACTAACTACATAATCCTAACTAAAAGATCTAAAAAATAGGGATACAAAATCAAATATTTTTTAAAAATAGAAAAGGAAAGATAATCAGCCTAATAGAAACTAATTAATACTAATGGGCTGGACATCTTGCATTTGAAGTACTATTCACGTCCTCTAGCTTCAATGAGCTCTTTAAGCATAAACTTGGGCTTGAATAAGCATGATTAAGGCTATACTTGCTTCCTCAACGCATGCACTAACATTATGGGCTTCTAATTCAGCAAATTGAAGCCCAATTGTTCTTTGTAGACGTTTAACTCTTCCTTTTATCATTAGGCCATCTATCATCAAGTCCTTCTCCACACGAGCATCCTTCCCCACATGAGTCTGGTTCATATCATCCTCCTCCTCTTGAAAAGGAGTCGTCCTCAACTTTTCAAAGTTTGCACTAAAATAAGGGGAAAGGTCAGAAACATTAAAAGTAGCACTTACACCATACTCACCTGGTAAATCTATCTTGTAGGCATTATCATTAATTCTCTCTAGCACACGGAAAGGCTCATCTCCGCGAGGCATAAGTTTAGACTTTCTTTTGTCAGGAAACCTTTCTTTTCTAAGGTTCAACCAAACCATTCTCCAGGTTTAAAGACAACCCTCTTTCGCCCCTTATTAGCACATTTTACATATTGTTGAGTCATCCTCTCAATGTTTTGTTTTGCTTTCTCATAGATTTGCTTAACAAACTCAGCACGTTTCTGTCCATCCATATTGATTCTTTCCTGCAAAGGCAAAGGAACTAAGTCATGGGTGCAAGAGGATTAAAACCATATACAATCTCAAGTGGTGAATATTTAGTAATGGAATGAATAGCCCTATTGTATACAAACTCGACATGCAGTAGACACTCCTCCCAATTCTTCAGGTTCTTTTTAACCACAGTTCATAACAAAGAAGATAGTGTCCTATTAACAACTTTAGTTTGTCTATCAGTTTGTGGATGACAAGTAGTAGAGAATAGCAATTTAGTTTTAAACTTGCTCCACAAAGCCTTCCAAAAATAGCTTAGAAACTTAGCATCACGATCTGACACTATAGTCATCAGAATCCCATGAAACCTCACAACTTCTTGAAAGAACAAATTAGAAATATTAGAAGCATCATCAACCTTATGACATGCAATGAAGTGTGCCATTTTAGAAAACCTGTCCACTACAACAAAAATAGAGTCCCTCCCCCTCTTAAACCTAGGTAATCCCACAATAAAATCCATGGAAACATCTTCCCAAGGTACACTAGGAATAGGGAGGGGAGTATACAGCCCATAGGGATTTAATTTAGATTTTACTTTATGACATACAATGCATCTCCCCACAAGCTTTTGAACATCCCTACGCATCTTAGGCCAATAAAAATGCTCATTCAAAATATCAAAGGTTTTAACAATGCCAAAGTGTCCCATTAAACCTCCCGAATATGCTTCCTTCATTAATAACATGTGTAGAGAACAATTAGGAATGCAAAGCTTATCAACACGAAACAAGAATCCTTGATGCAAGTAAAATTTGTCCCAACCAACTCCAGGCTTGCAATAGTTAAAAGCTTCACTAAAATCAACATCATTAGTACATAATTCCTTGATGAACTCAAAACTAAGAACCTTAGAGTCTAACATGGAAAGAAGAACATACCTACATGAAAGTGCATCAACAATAATATTCTCCTTACCTTTCTTATGCTTAATCACATATGGAAAAGATTCAATAAATTCAACCCAACTAGCATGTCTTCGATTCAATTTGTTTTGGCTCTTAATATGTTTTAGAGCCTCATGGTTAGAATGTATGACAAATTCCTTAGGCCACAAATAATGTTGCCAAGTTTCCAACACTCTAACTAAAGCATATAGCTCCTTATCATATGTAGGATAGTTAAGAGTAGGACCACTTAGCTTCTCGCTAAAATATGCAATGGGCTTACCTTCTTACATGAGTACACCTCCTATGCCAATTCCACTAGCATCACATTCAACCTCAAAATTTTACCAAAATCTGGAAGGACTAATAAAGGTGAATGTATGAGCCTCTCTTCTATGGTTTGGAAGGCTTTCTCTTGAGCTTTTCCCCACTTGAATGGAACATTCTTCTTTGTCAACTCATTCAAAGGGGCTGCCAGTGAGCTGAAGTCCCTCACGAATCTCCTATAAAAGCTTGCAAGTCCATGGAAGCTCCTCACTTGTCCGATGGTGGTAGGGCTTAGCCAATCTTGAATGGCTTTGATTTCCTCTTCATCAACCTCAACCCTCTCAGTGCTCACAATAAAACCAAGAAAAATAACTTTATTAGTACAGAAATCACACTTATTCAAATTGCCAAACAATCTTTCTTTTCTTAGAACCTCTAGGACTTGTCTCAAGTGATCTACATGCTCATGCAAAGTCCTACTGTACACAAGGATATCATCAAAGTAAACTACCACAAATTTACCTATAAATGCACACAAGACATGATTCATCAACCTCATAAATGTGCTAGGTGTATTAGTGAGACCAAAAGGCATAACTAACCATTCATAAAGTCCATGTTTAGTCTTAAATGTAGTTTTTCATTCGTCTCCTTCTTTCATTCTAATTTGATGGTAGCCACTTTTTAAATCAATTTTAGAAAAGATAATGGAGCCATTTAATTCATCAAGCATATCATCTAACCTAGGGATAGGATGACAATATCTTACCATTATATTATTGATGGCTCAACAATCAATGCACATTCTCCATGTGCCATCCTTTTTAGGCACGAGCAACACTGGTACTGCATATGGGCTAAGGCTCTCCTTCACATATCCCTTTTCCAGCAGCTCTTGCACTTGTCTTTGAATCTCCTTGGTCTCTTCAGGATTAGCTCGGTAAGCTGGACGATTAGGCAAAGGTGCTCTAGGTATAAAATCAATTTGATGTTCTATCCCTCTAATTGGTGGCAACCCAGGTGGTACCTCTTCGGGAAAAACATCTTCATATTCCTGCAAAAGAGACACAACAACACTAGGCAAAGTAGAGGTTAAGTCATTAGTATTCAACATAGCCTCTTTGTAGATAACTACTAGGAGGTTTTGTTGAGAAAACAAAGCTTGTTTGATCTCACTCTTTCTTGCTACTAACAAACTTTTCTCTCTTTCTCCCTCTTTCTCTCTTTTTCCTTTAGTACGCTCTCCTTTTCCTTTCTCTTCTCTTGGCTTACCCTCTTTTCTTTTCTCAATTTCACTCTCCTCTTTTTCAAACACTTTTACACACTCACTTTCTCTTTTCTTCTTTCTCTTGATTTGATCTTCTAACACTTGCTTTGGTGACATAGGAAGGAGGGTTATAAGTTCCCCTCTAAGTACAAAAGAATAATGATTTAGAAAATCATCATGTGTAACACGTCTATCATACTGCCAAGGCCTACCTAACAAAATATGACATGCTTTCATTGGTACAACATCACAAAGCACTTCATCCCTATACTTGCCAATTGAAAACATTACCTTAACTTGCTTGGTTACCCTCAATTCTCCACATTCATTGAGCCATTGGAGTTTGTAAGGCCATTGATACTTGAAAGTAGACAAATTCAACTTTTCCACTAGCTCAGTGCTTGCCACGTTGCAACAACTTCCTCCATCTATAATCACACCACATATCTTTCCCTGGATTTGGCAACGAGTATGGAACAAGTTCTCTCTTTGCTTATCTTCGTCTACCATCATCTGGGCGCTAAGGGCTCTCTTAGTTACAAGGAGTTCTCCTTCTTCTACATACTCTCCATCTTCATTTTCCATGAATAGCTCTTCTTCTTCCTCTATTGTTTCTCCTTCAGTTTCCCACTCACCAAGGTTGTTGATATTCATGGTTCGCTTGTTAGGACATTCACTAGAGATGTGTCCTCTCCCTTGGCACTTAAAGCATATTATGTCTCAGTTTCTTGAAGGATTAGGCCCACTTTGAACCTTCTTAGGTGGTATAGCAAGCTTTTCTTCTTTCTTTAATTCATTCCCCTTTGAATTTGAAGTAAAGGGAATATCTTTCTTTGGGTTGCTCCTCCATAAGTTGAAAGAAGTTGAACTGGAGTTCTTCCTTGCAATATTCTTCCTTTTGAGTTGTTTTTCCACCTTGGCAGCTTGGTAGACTAAGTCATGAATCTCAACATAGTGGTACATCTCCACAACATTGACTATGTCACAATTAAGCCCATCTAAGAAATGAGCCATTGTTGCTTTTGGATCCTCCTCTACATTAGCTCTAATCATGTCTATTTGTATTTCCTTATAGTACTCATCCATACTCTTAGATCCTTGAGTGAGGCGTTGAAGCTTGTTATGAAGTTCCCTTCGAAAATAGGATGGAATGAATCGCCTCCTCATGATAGCCTTCATCTCTTCCCATGTTGATATGGGGTGCTCTCCATATCTAATCCGCTCCTTTTGCATCTGGTCCCATCAAATAAGAGCATAATCAGTAAACTCAAGAGTAGCGATTTTGACCTTCTTACCCTCATAGTAGTTATGGCATGAAAAGATTTACTCTACACACATCTCCCACTCCAGGTATGTTTCCGGATCACTCTTGCCTTGAAAGGAAAGAATTTTGACTTTGACTCCTCCAAGGCCTTCTTCTTCATCTCTAGGCCTCCTCGGTGGTCTTCTTTGTATGTTGAGTGGCCTTTTTCTTAGCTGAGTCTTCTCTCCTTCATAATTTTCATCATGGCTCTCCATGTCTTCCATATATTCTCGGTGTTGTGGGCGTGCAGCATGAGCTTGTCTTTGATTAGCTTGAGTAGTCCTTTAGTTAGAGGTTCTACTCTCTACTCGATCTAAGTGTTCATGGAGTCCTTCCAACTTCTTATCAAGCATCCTTTCAAAATGACTCACTTGCGCTTTCATTTGCAAAGGCGCTACTCCAAATGAATTGTGATCATCATTATCACTTTCATGTGCAACTCCTTTTTCTCGATTATCTGCCATGTTAGTGAAAAAGAAACAAAAGTATATAGGACCTCACAAATACTTCCTCACATGTTTCACTCAATTGAGATATAACACTCTGACTCACGTTTACTCTCTCTTATTGGCTTTTTCTATAATGATCTTATCCACTCTTGCCTTTTACCTCTCAATATCAAATCCCAAGCTCTTATGTTACTTAAGACCTCGTCAAGTGATCAAGGACTGCTAATTCTCGGTTCACCAAAGTATATGCTGGTGGATGGTATGAAAAGTTGTGATTGGCGCATACAAGTCACAAGTAAGGTTAGGGTTTGGTTAGGCTAGGGTTCCAATATGAAAAAGGGAAGATTTAACCACCTAACAATGCAAAATCAAGTTTAAAATACTAAAGAGCCAATTGCAATGATTCTAAAAACCCAAGATATGAGAAATCAATGGAGGATTAGATTAGGAAAGTTCAAATCAAAGGAATAGGAAACAAGTTGAAGTCATAATAGGAAAGTCCACAATCACAAGATAAAAGGAAACAATATAGGAATAGTAAAGTGGATCACAAAAATTAGGAAACAAATGGAAGAGGAAACAATGCTGATCACAAATGAAAGAAATCTGATCACAATTTTTTTTTCATTTTTTTTTCACCTTTTTTTGCTTTTTTTTTTGCGTTTCTTTTCTATTCCTTTTCCTTTTCTTTTTTTTTTCTTTTTTTTTTGGATTAGATGAAAGAGAATCACAAGATCACACAATAGAAAACAAATCAGATCAGAAAATGTTACCACTAAAAATGACAATAACTCCCTCTAGAGAACTCTGAATTCGATGATTCCAAAACAAAATGAAAGCTGAGATTCTGAAACTTAGGATTAACTTATTAATCATCCAAAATCTCAAAAGGAAAGGGGTTGAACAGATAAGGGAAAAACAACAACGTCTAGAACAACATAAATTTTCTAGATTACAAAATAAATGGCTCTTGTAGCATAAAAACCAAATCTTGCACACTAAGGATCAAATCTGGAAACAAGGGAAGGTAGACAGTTTAGTATTTTTCTTTATAATAAAAGGTAGCAATGAACGGATATGGAAAAGGAAAAAAAATATAGAGGCTATAAAGGAAGAAAATGGTGGATGATAAATGTATGATAGACAACCTACTGTGTAAACTAAAGCTCTGATACCAAATGGTGCGAAATCAAGGGGTGGCATAATCTTCATGACGTAGGTTGATGGATAGATGATGGTTCGAGATCTAACGGAAGCAAATAGCCAACCAACGTTATAAGAACATTGACCTGCTACTTAGACAATGCGCCTAACCACAAACACAGTAAACTAACCCACACAACGATGCACTTGGATCGAAGCACGAATTAGGGGCTTTTGTGAACTTGAATCACTAACCTAAAGATAGGTTGACAAAACAAAGGCTTTATAAGAGCAAAGAAAAGATAAGATTCTCACAATTAGAGAAACACTCAGAATAATTCTACTACTTTCAATCTGCTTCAAATGAAGGCAGAATACATATATTTATAATGTAGCTCAAACCTATCTAGTGGAGGAAAAGTAAGAAACTAACTACATAATCCTAACTGAAAGATCTAAAAAATAGGGATACAAAATCAAATCTTTTTTAAAAATAGAAAAGGAAAGACAATCAGCTTAATAGAAACCAATTAATACTAATGGGCTGGACATCTTGCATTTGAAGTACTATTCACATCCTCTAGCTTCAATGGGCTCTTTAAGCATCAACTTGGGCTTGAATAAGCATGATTAAGGCTCCATTTGCTTCCTCAATGCATGCACTAACATTATGGGCTTTTAATTCAGCAAATTGAAGCCCAATTACTCTTTGTAAATGCTTAACTCTTCCTCTTGTCATTGGGCCATCTATCATCAAGTCCTTCTCCACACGAGCATCCTTCTCCACATAAGTCTAGTTCATATCAACATCCTAATAATAAGGTTACTTTCCCTTATAATAAGAGCAAGTTATATGCTCTGCAGTAATAACACAGAGAAAAAGAATCAGATGCAATGAGCTAGAAATAGAAATTCCCTAAAAGAAAGAAGCTTAAAAGAGCCTAATATCTAAAAGAAGTAAATTGAGCCAAGAAAAAGGGAAAGAAAGGGGCTAGTTAATGACAACATGAAAAAAACTAGATGAGGTTATACCTCTAAATTTCAAAGGCGAAATTTATTTAATGGGGGAGAAATATAACACCCGGTTTCTTCGTAAACATACGAAACGCACCAGATATAAAAGAAAGTCCCCTAAATAGAATGATTTGAGGTTCAACAAAATTAGAACAATAATCTAGACTTCAAATAAAGAGGATTTAAGGCCAGAGGTACCCTGAAAATGAAGCCAGATGAGCTAAAAAATTTGTGAAAGAAAGTTGAGATATTTTTATAATTTCTAATAATTTTGAAAATCTCATAGAAGGGCTTTTTAAACCAAAACTTTAAGTTTTTTGAGATTCTCAGAGGTCTTGAAAACCATGGAAACTCCGAGAATAGTTAAAACACCTCCGTGAGCAATTTCGGCCATTAATTGATTAAAACTTTGATCGAATGGTTTGTAATGGCTTCAAATCCAATTTGAGTGATTCCAAAGGTAATTTATAAGTTAGAGAGCCTAAATTTTATGATAGAAAAGACGGTACTTGAAAAAGAGTTAAAATGAGGCTAAACGGACAAATCATGATTTAGGGACTAAAATCAAAAGTTAAAAAAGTGTGTTAACATTACCTTTTTGGCTTTTTAAACATCTAGCCACTTGCTCCATGTAACATCTAAAATTTTTGAAAATTTTCTAAATTTGCTGGCTATAGCTAGGACCCCTATTGGCTATAGCGAATATACCAGTTTGCTATAACAAGAATGCAGTTAGCTACAGTGAGTTCGGGCATTCCATACAAAAACAGGGAGTTTCTCGCAATAACGTGTGCCGTAGCCAAAATAGAGGGCTAGAGTTGATACGTGCTCGCCATAGCGAGGGTTATTTTTTGCTATAGTGAGTATTAATTCGAAAGAAGTGTAAAAAAGTAGAATTTTGCTTCTTAAAAGATCTAGACTTTTCTCTCTCCCTCTAACCAACTTATGCTTCATTCTAAAGTAAAGAAAAGGGTTGGAAAGAGAGAGAGAGACTAAAGGAAACCAAGAAGAAGGAAGAACATCAAGGAAAAAGGTGAAAGATTGTAAGAATTCATGGTTTCTTTCTTTAGAAATTTGGTTCCTCTCTCTTTACTCTTTCTTGCTATAGTTTTGGGTGCTCATATGGTTCTATTTTAGGCTAAATTCAGAGGGGAAAGTATAAGGATTTAAGGAGAAGATTTAAGCAAAGGAAGAACCTCTTGGAAAGAGCTTAATTTAAGGTAACTTCTTTTCATTTTGTTGCATCTTCTTCACTTACTTTTTCTTAAGTGTTTTGGCAGAGAACATAACCATTTAGAGAAGGAAAGTTCTAACCTAGAATAAGTATGAAACCCTTGAATCAGAGTGTGAGAGGCTTGGAAATGCAAAAGAAAAGAGAAGAAGAGCTAGTGAATTTTAAGAAGGAGCAACTAGGGATTCTTAAACATTTTGTGAATTTTATTTTGATGCAAGAATCCCCTAACATTTGTGAGTGTTTGTTTGAGTTCTAAGATCCCTAAGAAGCTTCCTAAATGCTTTTCTCTTCAAGGAAGATTTAGAAGCTTTATTAGAACTTTAATAGAGCTATTATGGAACTAATAGACTGAGTATGCTTCTTAAGTGTGTATTTGATGCTTTGGCTTGTTTCAAGAGAGTAATTGAGTGTTATTTGTTATGTTAAGGCCAAGGAACTCAAGCTCCATCTAGTTATGGTTGTGAGACCGAGAAGGGAAAAGAGAAATCAAAAGGGAAGACTTATGTTGGCTTGCAAGGTAGCTCTTCACTCTTTCTTATTGCATTCTTAGATGTATGATGGTCATTGTGTGCTTGTGTGTGCACTTGTATTGTGAGACATGCCATTTGATATTTCCTTATTACATTGGTACCAATATGCTTATGTTTTGGGTTATGAAAATTACTCTTAAAGGATGAGATGGTGCCAAAAGTCCCTTGTGATAGGTGAAGTAGAATTAAAAGTCCTTAGGAATGGCTAAGACAAGGACAAAAGTCTCATGGATGAGTAAGGCCAAGCCAAAAGTCCCTAAATTAACGATGGGACTAATCCAAAAGTCTCAAAAATAAGGTGAGGCTAGACTAAAAGTCCCTATAGCTTAATATTGGCATTGATATGATTTTCATAGCATATAAATTATATGTTGTATGATTTTTAATGGTTGGATACCTACTTGCATGCTTTGACATGTTTTTATACCTTAATTGCTTCCTTGAATGAGTGCATGAGCTATTGAAATTCCATAAATCTTAGCCCCTTCCTTCTCCTATCTCATATGGTCCAAGTGGAGCTCAAGAGCTAAAGAGTGGAGGCCATGAGGCATAGATGGCCATCTCTTAACATTTTTTCCTAATTATGTATAGTTTGATGTATAGGAAGGCCAAAGTGCTTATGTATATATATATATATATATTTTTCTTTTGAGATGTAAATGTTTAAGTAAGTGTAAAAGTATGTATAAATGATGTATGAACCATTTGTAGAACCAAAGCAATGAGAATGCAAGTTTTGGATACTTGGTAGCCCATTCCTAGATATGCATTCTTGTGTGTAGCATAGTTAGTTCGAGATGCATGATGGTTTGGACCTCGTGGGCAATGCATATGTGATGTATTAGTGCTTTTAAACTTACCCAGGAGGTGCCAAATACTAAAATGAGCCATTTGGACCAAAGAGTTGCATTATAATAAGCAAAAATGACCATATTAGTGGGCTGTGTTATTTTTTGTCCAAATGAGTTCTTAATCTAAAATTTGGCATGCACCTAGAGCTTTTTGAGAAGCTAAAGTAGGTATTATTTGGAGGTCTGTTGAATATTTGGTGAACTTTTAAAGTTAGAAATTTTTTTGGTTTAGTCACTATTACTGTTCATTCTGGTCTAAAATGAAATTATGTCATTCATAGGGCAAACGACATCCAATTGAAATTTTATAAATAGAAACTAGATGTTTCCAGTGACTTGTGCCAATTGGAAGCACCTCCAGACTTGTGTCACTATTTAATTCGTTTTTGGGTTTGAATGCTCTTGGTTTGGTCTAGAACTATTTTTTCCCTCTAGTTAACATCTGTATCTTTCCAAATTGGTATATTTTACCTAAATTGTATTTCTTTAGAATTAATTATGAATTTCCAAAATTCATATCAGAAAGTTGTATCAGATTTCTGGGTAGCTCAACCTCTTTGCCTTTTCTATCGTCAAACATAGTCCAAATGATGTTGTTGTGGCTTGGACGTATTTTTAGCATAAATTTAACATCTAGAGCTTTCCAGAAAGTTATGATTTTCTTGATTTTCATTTTTCTAAATTTAGTTATGAATTTTCAAAGTTGGAGCCAAAAATCTAACTTTTGGACCTGTGAGAGAATTTGCAATTTTTTGGTTTTTGGCCTCATATCCATGGTTCATGGATTGTTTTATGCTATGTATGAGTTGTATGAATGAAGTTTGAATAGAGAAGGTAGTTGATGGGTTCACAAGACTCATGGGACAAAGTATAAGCATTCAAACCCTGACATAGCATAATAAAATGCCATAGTTTTTAACCCTTTTCTTTGGAAATTCATGGAATCAAGCCTAAGTGAAGATTAGTTAAGGTTAACACATTATGGTGTTACACTTCAACCCTTATACATGATGTTTTTTGGTTTGAGATAGAGTTGAGAGAGCTCTAAAGAAATGCATAAGGAAAGGGAGAGAAGAATGAGAGAAACCAAGCAAAAAAGGTAAGGAATTCATGGTTTTTCATGCTCTCTCCTTTACCAAACCTCTTCTCCTCTTTTTCCTCTCTTCTCCTATGATTTTGATGATTAGTTTAAGATTGATTGGTGACTAACCCAGTGCGAAAAGGAGAGGAATTGAAGGGAGGCTTGGGACTTTGGAAAGCTTACTTGAAGAAGCTAGAACCCAAGGTAAGAACCATAGCTTCTCTTGCTTCTTTTTGGTTGTTTTCTTCATTAGATTTTCAATCAAAAATTGAGCCCATATAAGAGAGAGTTAATTCTGGCCTTAGCTAGGTGCAAAAGAGGATTTTAGAGCAAGAGAAGTAGGAATATGTAATAGCAAGTAAAAGAAGAGCCATAAAACTCAAGTTGTCCAACTTAGGGATTTTCATAGACACATGCAAATTTGAAACATCCAAAGGGTCTTATGGTTTATGTAAGAGTGTGAATGAGTTCTCAAGACACTTAGGAAGTCTCCCAAGTAGCAATTCCCTAAAGAAAAGCAAGTAAACTCCATGGATGCTTCTAGCTTGCATAGTCTCAGCCAAAACATAACCGTGTACCTAGAGAGTGTTTTAATTTGTTCCAAGGCTAGAATAGGATTAGATATGATTAAAGAACATCAAAGGAAGCCTTGCAAAAAATTTAGAAGCCATGAAATGTGAGATAGAGGTGTAAGCTCCACAATGAGACATAAAGAAGCAACTCATAGCTAGGTTCTTTAAAATGAATGTGTGATGATTCCAAAGAGTCTAAATAGAGCCGAAAGTCTTAGATTGAAAGAGAAAATAGATCCAAGATCATATATTCCTATAGTTGCTTCATTAGGTCTCTTATGGAACCATAAGTGTGTCTTAGAACCAAGCAAGTCTCTATAGAGTTTGTAAGAAGTTTAAGCTTGTTCCTATGAGTAATTTATACCTCATTTGATGTGTTTAGGCCAAGAGAACCAAGTGCCACCCAATCCTATAAGCTTGGCCAAGAAAAGCAAGGAAGAGTTCAAGGAGAAAGTGTGTGACATTGGTTCCAAGGTAACTCTTTAACCTTTTTCTCATGCATTTTTAGTTGTTTTCTTGTCTTTGGATGTGTGTATCTATGTTTATGTCATGAGAAATATGTATAGCTATTTTCTACATGCCATGGTACCATTATGTGCATAAAATGTGTTTTATGAATGTGTTATGGCTTGAATGAGTTTGGTGAAGGCAAAAGTCCCTTGGCAAAGGTGAGAATGAACCAAAAGTTTCAAGAAAAGTGAGTCTTAGTTAAAAGTCTCTTGAAAATGGGTAAGGCAAGTCCAAAAGTCCTAAGAAAATGGGGTGATGCTAAACCAATGCTTTTGAAAGCCAATGTATGATATGTATAAACTTCTTGAACATGGAAATGAATTTATATATAGTTACTAATAGCTTAATGTTCATATATACATTCTTGGACTTGAAAATATGGCTATTATTTATTATTGAAATGGTTAAGAGCTATTGGGATTCTTAGAATCTCATTTCTCCACCTTCAATATCTAACAATATCTAGGTGGACTAAGTGAGCCAAGGAATGGAAGCCACCGCCTATGAAGACAAGGAGTTTGATAAGGAATTTGCTATACAATCACTTTGTTGACATATTAATATCAAATGAAGTAACCATATGTTGTATATGATATGTAGACACTTGAACACATGTAAATATATGGATATATGATGTATGTACTTAATTTGGAAGCATGGGAATGAATGTGTAGGTTTTTGACATCCATATGCCTATATGTGCATGTGAATTCTTATATATATGAATAAGTGAGGAAGTGGTTTTGTGATGCATGGATAATTTGACTTTTTAGACAAGGTTTTCCTGTTGTTTTTATTCATTCTCACATGCTCAAGAGGTCATGGTTAAGGTAGAAGAGCATTTGAGTTACTTTTGACCCTATTTGGTGCTTAAAAATCCCACTTTGGACCTTCTGTCACAAACTGATCAAAGAGATAAATTTTCTCATGAAAATTTACCTGCATATAGGTCTTATCTAGAAATTTTTGTAGAGCTAAGAATCGCATTAATTGGATCTCTAGAAAATAAATTATGAATTTTTAAAATTTGGAAAAAGTTGTTGACATGGTATCAATATTATATAAATAGTCAATTTCTTTTCCTATATCATCCTAGGGCCAAATGATATCCAATGCTCATAAAATTATATAGGTCTAAACTAGGAATGAAAAGCTCCTTGTAACACTTAAGAGCACCTCATTTGGATTTATATTAAGAGAGATATGAATTTTTAAAATTAGTGGTAAGTACCAATAACGCAGGCAAACCTCCACTACTATTCCATCAATTTTCATTGGCTACACGCCATTTCCTTGATCTGAAAATATTTTTAATCAAAATTAGTCATCCATAACTTTCCATAATGTATGGTTTGATAGGTTTTAATTTTTCTAGAATTAGTTATGAGTTTTTGAAGTTTATATCTATAACTTGTGATAGCAAACCTAGGCAGTTGGACCTTTAGTGCTATTCTATTGTCAATCATGGTTAGTTGATATTTTCATGGCCTAGAATGATTTTTAACCTATAGTTAAGATTCAGGAATTTCCAAAAAGTATTCACTTGCTTGATTTTAATTTTTTTAGAATTAATTATGATTTTCCAAAATTGATGCCTAAAATTTAAAAACTAGAACTTGTGGCCAACTTATTTTTTTTCTTTTCTGGTGTGGGGCTTCCAATCCAAAGTATAAGTGATGTTTTATGATGTTTATGACTTGTATGGATAGATTATAAGTAGGGGATGATATTGAGGAATTCACGAGGTCCACAAAGTTTGATATGAATTTTTAAAGTCTTACGTAATGCAAAAATAATGCATTAAATTTATTAATTTTCCTTAATGCAACATGTATGAAGCTTATTTGTGGAGAGGAAGGACTAGAGCGATATGGTGTTACAGAGGCTCTAAAAACTATAGGAACTATTAAAATGGTCAAAATCCTTTGGTGTGCAATTTCGGTAAAAAGTTGATTGAAACTTTAATTGGATGATTCGGGATGATTCTGAATCCCATAAAATGGGAAGAAAATATCTTTAATAAACTTGAGGACCTAAATTTTCATATAGAAAATATGGTTCTAAAAAAGGATTTAAAACAAGCTTAAATAAAGGAACAAAAGTGTAGGGACGTAATCAATATTCAAAAAATTATTATAAAAATCTTCCTCCACATTTTAATATTGTCAAGTTAGCTTCTCCACCCTTCATAGCTAACACTTTAGCTCAGAAACAAACCAGGTGTGAACATCGTATTTTGTCCGGACAAGTTACAAAAATAATAACAAAATCAAATTAACAAAAATACAAAAAAAGAAAAGAAAAGAAAGAAAATAGAAAATTAGGAGAAAATGAAAAAATATAAAAATATAAAAAATATAAAAAAAATCTAAATCAAACGCTCTAGAACACAAAAAAAAAACCCAAAAAAAATCAAAAAAGAAAGAGAGAAAAGAGAAAAAGAAAACTAAAAAAATATAAATAATAATAATAAATTTTAAGGATTAAGAGAAAAGATTTTTTAAAAAAAAAGAGCCCAAGTCTTCTAAAAAAAAAAAAGAAATTGTAAGGGCCTAAAAAAAAAAGAAAAATTTTTCTCCTGCAATCCAACATCTGATTCAGCCTAGTAAGAATGGGCCGAAGAAAAATGGGCGGACCAGACTTTCATTGGGCCTACTTCAAATCGAACCCGGATCCATTTTCCATAACCCTGCCCGCATCTCTAGCCCTGGACTCTCTCTGGCAGCAGACAGATGCACGACTCTAGAGTTCAGCGAAGCAGACGGATGAGAGCAGGACTGAGACGAGAAGGCGAGCAGACATGTCTCAGAAAATCGGAGGGGACAGGCTACAGCAAAGCGTCCAAAGGGTTGACCTCCCTCTCATGTCTCTTTCATCGTGGAAGGTCGAGAGAAGAGAAATGGGAAAGCAAAAGGAGAAGGAGGGATTTTGGATCGATAAAAAGTGGGGATTCAAAACGAAAGGGAGATGGAGAGGGGGTAACTAGAGGGTTGAAAAGCGAGAGGAGAGGCAAAGAGAAGAGATGGAGATGGGGGGTTGATTGGCTTCGAGGATCAAAAAATTGGAGAAGAAGACCGAAAAAAATCGATTGAGAAAACAAAAAAGAGAATTTTCGATTTGAGAAAAGGGCACTGAGGCAAGAAAACAGAGAAGGAGAAATCGGGAAAGAGCCCGAAGGGAGAAGAAGCGAGAAAACAAGAGTGAGTTTGAGATTGAAAGGAGAAGACCTCGAGATCGGAATATGAAAAGCGAGCTATTGGAAGGTGATCCGGAGAGGAGGAACGAAAGCCAAAACTCACTCAGAGGTACGTAGAGGCATTTCGTTGATTTCTACTCATATCCTAGTCTGCTACTTGCTAGAAATTGCATATTGGGTCTACTCTGCTTGCTGGTTTTTGATTCTGCCATAATGATTCTAGAATCCAACCTTTTTTTGATAATGGGTGTCTTGGTTACCATGTTTTGAATTCCACCTTTTTGGTTCTGACTTTACTCGAAAAATCATAATATACTCGTGAATGGAATGATCGAACTGCAAAGTTCGCCAGTCTCAGGCCCGAATTGAGGATGGTCATAGTTTTTGATTTATTAATTTAGCCTAATTCTCTTTTCGAAAAAAGCTTATGTGAATCTATATTGTTGGTTCCGGTTCTGTGTCTGATGTAGAGTTCTGCACCGTGTTGCAGCAGGCCTCTTAATCTTGTTGTTTGGCACCTAAGTGCACCGTAGATGAATGAGTGTATATTGTTAATTTAGCCTGATTTTCTTTTCGAAAAAAAGCTTATGTGAATGTATATTGTTGGTTCTGGTTCTGTGTCTCATGTAAAGTTCTGCACCTTGTTGCTACAGGCTTCTTAATCATGTTGTTTGGCACCTAAGTGCACTGTAGATGAATGAGTTATGATGCTATTAGCATGACTTAACTCGGGTTTTAAAATCTAAATTTTGCAATTAGATCCTATTCAGAATATGCCTATCATGCCTGTTGAAATTAGCATGATTTGGTTTAAGTTTGAGTCAAAATCTCGGAATCAAACCTGCTTAGAGTATGCTTGCTCCTGTGGTGATTTTTAATGTGATTTCAGCTTAATTCCTAGTTGAATTCTATCAAGGGTTCTTGGTGGCCCCAATGATATTTATACGCATTTTTTTAGCATGATTTTTAGTATAAAATTGGTTCGGAAGTCATGGAAACACTTGTTGCCCACTCATTTGTGTTATAATTCATCAGCATAGTAACTTCTGTTCCTTTTGTTTCTGGTATGTGTGAGGCTGATGAATTGGTGAAGGGAAGAAAATGGGGAGCTGTGCAGAAATGAGGTGGTGGCAAGGCAAGATACTCTGTACATAGAGGCAAGGTGCTCCAGGGAAGGAAAGGATCGTGCAGCATCAGATTCAAGGTACCAAAAGACTTAGGGAAGGCATAAGGAAGATGAGACATGAAGGCCCACTCGAGAAGACTAGCTGGTTTTGTATTCACATGTTTTTATATCTTTATTCTTATTTTCTTAATTCTAATTTTATCTTGTATCTTTCTCTCCATACCGAATATGATGTTTAATTGGCACACAAACACGCACAACACAAATATTTGGGTGTCTATGTTGCTATGTTGTCATTTCTTATTTTATTTATTTTTTTATTTATTTCATCTTTTAGAATTGCTGTGTGGGATTTCTTGTCCCCTCTAGCACATAAGAATCACCCAAGGATCATGTGGGGCGGTGAAGCCTCCTTGGTAGCCACAGGGTATTGGATTTATATTTTAATATGCGTTGGGTCTCAACGACCCACGTGAAATTTTATTTTCAAAAGGATTTCAAAAAAAAATAATTTGACAAAAAGGAATTAAATACCTTTTGTTTGGTTTGCAAAAATGACAGAATGGTCAAATATCATTCCAAGTTCTTGAATCAGGTAATCAACAAAATAAAAAAACTAATCTATTTAAAAGTTAAGTTTAAACCTTTTACAACAAGAACAAAAACACACACAAAAGAGTCTTGCCTAATAAATAACATAAAGTTTTTAAAATTAAAATATAGTTTTTCATATTTCCTAAAGGCTTGCCTAAATCAAAAGAAAATATAAAAAAAAGGGGCTTGGGACTGTATCATTAGATCCTCTGACCTATGTTTTTTACATAATTCATCTTTTACTATTAATGATCGTGTGGGATTTTTCTTGTCCCCTCGAGTATAGGAAAACAGATCCAAGGTCATGTGTGGCAATGAGCCTCTTTGGCACTTTTCAGATCTCAAGCTTGTGTCTTATTAAATCTGTGATTTCAATGACCCTTGCTAAATTAGTTTTCTTTAAAAGTAGTGCTCTAAAAAAAATGAGACAAGATAAAATGAGAACTAAAAAAGAAGAATTACAAGAAAAGGATAAACAAAAAAACTGGTTTAAAATTCTTAAAGTAATCTGAAGTAACCAAATTTCTCAAAGTTTCAATTTCCCTTGTTCAAAAAGGGGCCCAAAAAGGGGAAGCGTCAAAAGGATTGAAAATGAAAAAATTGGTTTTAATATATCCATTAGTCCTAATTTTGTTTGCTAAAAGGTAAAAGTGATTCTTGTTTCTTTTACAAAAACAAAAAAAAAACAAACAAAAAAACAAAAACAAAGACAAAAACAAAAAATGAAAAAACAACAAAAAACAACAAAAAAGAAAAAAAGAAAAGCAAAAAACTAAAAGAAAACAACAAAAGAAGGAGTCTTTCTATATAGATAATAAAAAGTTCAAATCAAAAGAAAATTAAAACAACGAAAAATGATAATATAAAATAATAATCTAAAAAAAGGGGGAAAAGGGAAAAGCAGGAACCAAAAAAATACTAAAAAAACTAAAAAAAAAGAGGGAAAAACCAAAGATGAGAGAAGAAATAAGATTAACTTTATTTTTAGCAAATTAAAACACTCCACTAATTCTAACCCCATTTTATTTGCTAATATGTGAAAATAATCTTCATTTTTCTTTCTCCTTTAAAAAAAATGAAAAATAAAATAAAATAAAATAATAAACAAAAAATTCAAGAATTAAAAAACAACAAAACAAAACCAGAACAAAAAAATAAAAGGAAAAAAAATGAAAAAAAAAATGGCCAAAAGAAAAAGAAAAGGAGAAGAGAGAGTAAAATTAATTGTATCCTTTTTGCAAATAAAATACATCAATCAATCTCGAATTCGTTTTATTAGCAAAAAGTCTGAATGATTTTTACTCTCTTTCTCTTCCCAAATAAAAATCGATAAAACACCAAACAAAAAAGCAGCTAAATAATAAAAACAAAATGAAGAACAAAATTAAACAAACACCAGCAAAAACAATTTTTAACTGAATCGAACTACGTGGACTTTGATCCCTTTCAGAGGGTACGTAGGCCTTAGGCTTTTATCCTAGGTCAAGTCCGCCTTTGTAAATAAAATTTTATGTTCAATCTTCATTTTCTCAATTTCTTTTATTTTATTCCGTCTTCTAATTTTGTTTCTTTAACTTCTTTCTTCCTTTTTAATTTCATTTCTTGTATTCCTATTTTCTTATTTTGCATATAATTTGTTAAGGAGAATCAAAATAAATTAAAGGCCATGGTGATTTTTACACAACTAGCTTAGGGTAACCGTTCTTAGTAACGGGTGTTGTGGGGTGCCTAATACCTTCCCCACTCACAATCAACTCTCGAACCTATTTTCCGGTTCGTAGACCGCTTTTTTTTTGTATTCCAAATTAAAAGGTTTTTTTCAAAATTTTGCCTTTTCAAAAATTTGGTGGCGACTCTACTTTTTCTACTTTATTTTTAACATTAATTTAGATTTGACGCCGCGCGGTCGCATTTTCGGGTGTGACACCAGGCATGGTGTCCAAGAGAGATGGAGGAGAAAGAAAGGAAAAATCAACAAGAAAGGTATGAAAATGATAATATTTTTTACTCTTCCCTTCACAAATCTAATTCCCCTCCTTAAGAGCTTTCTTTTGATGGTTTTAGTTCTTTGAAAGGACCATCTTTACCTTTGGTATATTGGAGAGAAGAAGGAGTTTAAGGAAAGCAAGCTAACCACAAAATTCTCCATCAAATAAAGAAGCTATTAAGGTATGAAACCCTATAAGGTTTTTTTATTTCTTTGTTCTTCCATTGCTTCATGGTTTTAGCCAACCATAGAACCATATGAAGGAAGTGTGTTTTGCATGGAAACAAAATAGAACCAAGGGTTTTGAAGTATAAGAAACTAGAATATGAAATTGAATGCAACTAAAAAACTATAGATTATATGGCAATTAGGGCTTCAAGTGAACCATAGAAGATTTGGAACCATAGAAGAGTGTTTTAAGCTATATTAAACCATGATTAAACTAAATAGAAGCTAGAAAACATAGCCATGCATCAAAATCTAAGAAGGAAGCAAGAAGACTCTAAGTTGCCTCCATGCATGGTATGTCTCGGCCTAAGAACACTTGGAGCACTTAGGGAGAGTTTTTTTTCTTTTTGAGTTATAAGGATTTAAAAGACTTAGATAAAGGAAATAAATAATTATAGAATAAATGGATTAAATTTAGAAGCATTAAAATGAAAGCTGCCATTTTAAGGCCTAAAATGGGGTAAAGAAGTAAGTTGGCTTTAGACCCTTTTAGCTAAAAATATGATGGCTCAAATGAGTTCTATTGAGGTCATGTGGCATGTAACCTATGGGAAATTGGGACCTAGATGAAGAAAAATGGAAGTTACTTCTTAATGAGCCTAAATTGACCCTAAAACACAAGTTAGATTAAAGTAGGGGTAAGTGTTAGTGCTAAGGCTCTCAAATGGGCTAATTTGTATTATGGATTGATACTTGTAGGCCAAACTAACCTAAATATACCAAGTTATAGGTGTCAAATGGTGGAAAAACAAGATAAAGAACAAGAATAAGGGGTTAGTGCAATTTGAGCCTTCATCAAGTCTAAGGTAGCTTTCTCTCCACTTCTTGCATGCAATTGAGTGCTTGAATAAGTTGATATACTTGTGTGTATAGTTGCTTGATACTTTTTTGAAATATGATCTATTATGTTTTCTTATGAACTTTATGAGCACCTTATGTTTATGAAAAGTTTATGTGATGGCTTCTAACTCTCTAAGTAATGGAATTAAATACAATAGCTCTTCTTGGCCCTAGGTTGAGATTGGTAAAGCCCAACTAGTTTTATGATGTTGTCATGGCTAGAAATGAATAAGTTTTCATGTTACATGATGCATATGATTTACATGATGCATGTGCATAGCATTCTTGCACCATATATATTGCATTCACTCATGGCAGTTTTGTTTGCATTGAATTGTATGAGTTTATGTTACTAAGATTCTCCCTGAATCTCACCCCATACTCTTACTAACATTTTCACATACCTCAAGCAAAGAGAAAGAGATTAAGAGGCATTAGAATATAGAAATTGATGTATTATGAAGTTTGTAATGTAAATAGTCTAGCTTTTGGTAATTGTTTATGCATAAGTAGACAAATATGCATGGATGAAGGTTACTTATGTATTTAATGATGTTTATGAATGGAACCAAGTATTTAAGAATGAGAACATGTATGTTAGTTATATGAATGTATGGTTTAACAATGAATGGCTAAGATGATGTATGGAATGTTATTGAAAAACATGTGTTAGTTAGGTGCCAAAGGGTTAAATTTTGATCCAAGTCTTTTGGTATGATATAGGATAGTTATAAATTCCATTTAGGATTATTAAAAACTTTCTCCAAGTAGAAGAATTTCATTTGGATGCCAAATGACTCAAAATGATACCAATGTTCGGCATAAAAAGACCCTAAAGAACTCCTATATCCAAAGTGGTCCAAATGACCTAGTTGGAGTTTAAGCTTTGGCATGTATATAGACCCTTAAGAAAGCTTTCTAATAAGCTAAAAATCATAATTTTTGGAAGCTCATAGAATGTTCCACAAATTTCCAAAGTTCTAAAATTTATGCAAAATAGTCCTTGTTTATATGGTCAGTTTTAGTTTTTAGTAGATTTGAAGAGCCAAATGAACTCTAGTGCTCATGAAATTCTACAAGAATTGTTAGAATTATAAACTTTCTAGAGCCATTAAGTTTTCATAAAAAGGAGTTGTATAGGGGAAGTTATGAATTTTTGAATTTATAGGTCTGATTATGTCTGAGTACTATAGTAACAATTGATATGTAAGGTTTTTCATAGGTCAAATGGGCTCAGATGCTCTTGAAATTTTTATACCACCTAAATCTCATCTCAAGCTTTCCATGACTACTTGGATCACTTAAAATGGAGTTGTGTAGCCCAGGATATGAAATTTTAAATTTTAGATCTATTGTGTGCCCTCCTTTCTAAACTAAGTTAGTATTTCATTACATTTCATGGGGTAAAAGAATTCAATCTTACCTAAAATTCTTACAGTATGTGGTTCACCTCCTAACCTTTCTATAGACAATAAGTTTACATGATTTGGACTTGTATAACTTAAGTTATAAAATTTTAAAATTAGTGTAGATTTTTGGCCACTATGTCCATTTTAGGTTTTTAATCTTTCTAAGGAGTTTCATGAGCTAAAATGATAAAATGGATATGAAAAAAGTTTTTTATGATGAAGATGAATAAAGAAAAAGAAAAAATTGAATTTAAACTCCTATAACTATATATGACCTGTAAATGTGCCCAATTTTCGATGTTAAATTACATGTAATGGATGTAAACTTAGTTTTTAACTTTATGATGTATATGAATGAGCTAAGTGAACTAGTTATGACACTTTTCTTTACCTAGCATGAGTTGATGAGGGATGGAGAAGGGAGTGAGATTCTAGGAAGAATCTCCATAGCATGCTCTATATTTAATGCATACATCAAGTCACTCCAAGCATAAGGAATATAAGTGTACATATAACATAACTCGCAGCTCTTAAAATATAAATTAACTGAGCTTCACTTAAGGAAGAGCTATTATGCTCAATTCTCTCTCTAGGTACCATCAATATTATAACACGTACTAATTAAGGCATGTTACATCAAATTAGCTTAAACATGCAAACATAGCATCATATAACATGCCATAACACACAAGCATCCAAAAACTTAAAGGAAATAAGCATGCATATGAAGAAGGGGGAGATGATACCTGGAAGATTAAGAATTATGTCAAACCTCTTACTTTGCCTCTTACCTTGTCTATTTTTTTCACTTGTCTCTTTTACATGGGCCTTTACTAGCTTGATTTCCCATTTCTTGGTCTTATTGCTTAAAAACCACTCTAACCATAACAACACACCTAAAACATCATATTAAGCATGGAAAATAAGTAATCAAAGTTCATCTAAGCTAAATTGCTTATATGTCCCTCAATTGCCTCATATAACACATATTATGGCATACTTTGTAAAAATATATAACTTTGGCTAAGGACCTTCAAATTAGGCAAATTATACCTTTTTGTAAAGCCTATAATATATCATTTTTATTGTAAAAATATGAGATTTAATTGAATTCATTTGATCTCCCAAAAACTACAAAATAATGCTTGGTCTGTGCAAATTTTTTGTTGTTAGGACAATCTTTTTGTGCTAGATTTGAAAATTCATAACTTTGGTTAAAAGTGTCCAAATTGAACAAATTAAGACTTGTTGAAAAGCTATTTATGTGACCTAATTACTATAAAAATTTTATGTTTAAACTAGATCATTTGGTGCTTGAAAAGAGTCGAAACTTAGGGCTATCCAAAAACCAAAACTAATACAGGGCAAATTTTTTTTGCCAACTTTGAAAATTCATAAAATATTATGTTTTAATCCAAAAATTATAAACTATATCTCATATGAACTACTAAGTTTAACACCCAAATTTTTCCATTAATGCCTCCATAGGTAGAGATACATTTTTGAACTTATTATGGGTCAATTTTGGCTATTCATGGTTCCAAATTTTCCATATTAGCTATTGTAATATCTAGTCTTCTTAAAACCAAACTGGAACTGGTGAGGTACTTAAGGAAGACCACAAAATAAAATGAAATAAGGTTAAGTAAGAATTGGATAATAATTTAGGCATTCAGAAATGAAGATACAAGGTTAAAGATGGTCTGAAACCAGAGCCAAAATGGCTAAATAAATTTAGCCGAAAAGGCAGTGGTAAAATCATAATTTTGAAAAAAAATTTAAAAACTCAAAAGAGGAAGTTTTAAATGATAAAATTGAGTTTTCTAGGATTCTTAGAAGCCCTAACAATTATAAGAACTATGAGAATGACTAAAACCCTTCCGATATATATTTTAGGCTGTCAGTTGACCTGAACTTTGACCAAATGATTCAGGATGGTTTTGAACTATATAAAATTTAAAGTAAGTATTTTTAATAAACTAGATGATCTAAATTTTCATATAAAAAAGATGATTCTAAAAAAAGATCTAAAACAAACCCAAACAGAGGAATTAAAGTTGCTAGACATAATAGGAATTTTGTAATTGTTATAAAATATCACCTCTTTCTCTTACATCAGGACAACCATGTTTCCAACACCCCAAAACTGACATAAACACTTTAGAAATAGAACTTAAGAGGTGTCAAAAAGGCAGGAGAAAGAAGAAGAAGAAAGCTAAGAAAAGGTAAGGAAAACTTGAAATTTTCATCTCATGGTAGTTAGAAAGCTTCTTCTTCTTCTTCTTAAGCTCTTTCTATTAATAGGTTTTGTTTCTAAAAGGGATTATTTTGATGGTTGGTCACTTGGGAAAAGGAGAGGATTTGATGAAACCAATTGTGGCACTAGACTCTCCACTTGACAATCATTGAAACAAGGTATGACATTAAATAGAAACCATACTTTTCCTTGCTCTTCCACTTGCTCTTCAATTTGACCATGATAAAGAGAGGTGTTTTAAATGAAATTAAGGTAGAATTAGGGATTTTGAGGCATGAGGGATTAGATTATGCCATTATAACCAATTGAAAAATGTAATACCATAATTTCTTAGCTCATTCCATGCTATATTTATACCTCATATCAACCAATTCATGTGAGAGGAAGGAAAATGGCATTAAAATATTGATTATTTTTGTGTTGTGTCACGAACAAAAATTCTATTCGGTATCACATGGACCGTGTGAACTCATACTATACTTTTTCATATTTAATTACATGTATACAACTCATTTTCATCATAAAATCATGTCCACAACTCATGAAAACCGAAATGGAACCTAGAATATAGAGGTTTATTTTCGGCTAAATTTGGGCCCTTTCCTGGCCTAACTTTGAAAAATTATAACTAATTTTAAAAAAATCAAAATCACACATTCTTGACTGTTCTGGAAATCTATAGATGTCTACTTCACATTAAAAATATGCACAGACCATGATACCCATCACAGAGGGCGTTTGACATCCAAAAAGTTCCAAAGGTCAAACTGCCTCCTGATGTTGTCACAGATTCTGCACTAAACTTTGAAAATATCCAATTAATTTCACAAAAATATAATCCATACAAATAATACCAATCTATAAAAATTTGGTGTTAGACAGAGAGGAAAAATAATTTCAGACCAGTTCAGGTAGCCCAAACCTCAAAATTTAATAGAACAGTAACTCAAGTTGGGTAAGGGTCCTAATACTAGACAGAATGTTCAAAAATTCATATCTCCCTCTCTAGACCTCTACATAAGGTTCTTCTAGTTGGCACAAGTCACTGGGAATATCTAGTTTTTCTGTATAAAATTTTGTGGCAATTGGACATCATTTGCCCTATGAGTGATAGATTTAATTTTGGACTAGTGCTACAGTACCAAGGACCAAAACCAGAAAAATTTTCAATTTTAACAATTAACCAAATATTTCACAGACCTCCAAAACTTACCAACTTTAGCTTCTCAATAAGCTCTAAATGCATGCCAAATTTTAGACCAAAAAGAGCTTATTTGGACAAAAAGTGACATAGCCTCATGAAATGGTCATTTTTACTTCCTTTCAAGAGTCACTTTGCACCAAATGGCCTCTCCTTGAGTTTGGCACCCCTTGGGCAAGTTTCAAAACATAAATATGACTTGTAGAGACTACCCAAGTGATCCCAAACCTCATGCATATCATTTTGGTCTCTCAGCATCTATTTATGCATAGTTATATCAAGCCATCCAAGAGCCAATTTGCACAATGCTATTGATTTAGTGTCATATAAAGTCTACATTATATTTACACATCATTTTACACTTGTCCATGGTCTTAAATCACAAAAATATTACATACATCATTACTTTGACATTTAACCACCACTTAAAGTACATAATACATCAAAATAAAGATGTTCAATGTCTTTGGCGTGCATCTCCTTGACTTGGAACACCACCTAAACAATTCAAGGATGAAGGGGAAAGGGGAGTGAGATTCCAAGAATCTCAATAGCTCACACACCCATTCACACCACATTTAAGGCATACATACATCAAATTTATAACTATACAAGCATAAAGTGTGCAATAAATTTCATTCCATGCCACATTCACATGTCAAGATCACTTTCATGTTCTAGGGACTTTTGGTTTAGCCTCACCCCATTTCTAGGACTTTTAGATTTGCCTCACTCTTGGTCTAGGGAATTTTGACTTTGCCTCACCCATTCAAGGGACTTTTGGCCTTGTCTCATCCATGCCATGAGACTTTTGGCATCTCCTCACCTTCATCAAGGGACTTTTGGCATCACCTCACCCTTATGAGCTCTTTCCACAACCATAGTCATTCAAGACAACACATTGGTACTAATGCACAACAAGGATCAAGTGGCATGTTATCAAGCATCAAGAATGCATGCAAGCACACTAAGACATACATATACACACAAGAATGCAAAGAGAATGAGATGGAGAGCTACCTTTTTATTTATACAAGCTCACTTTGCAATTTCCTTCCCCTCCTTGGTTTCACAAGAGCACTTAAGTGGAGTAGGGTTCTCTTGGCCTAGGCATTACAAACATCACACAATTACACACTTGAAGTAAGCCAAGACATTAAACTAAACCTTATTACACACTTAGTTCCATAATGGACATATTAGTTCCATAAATGGCCTATTGAAGCAACTCATATCATTCAAGTGCTAGGCTCTATTCTCTTGTTATTTCTAGACTTCTTGGACTCATTTGAGGTCCTTAGAGCCATCATCGATTCAATTGCATCATTGAAAGACCAAGTTGCTTCATAAAGCACCATTATGGACACCATTGTCCCATCTCCCAATCCATGGCTCTTAAATTTTTTTTCCAATAGTTCCTCCCATCTTCTAATACCATATGGAGTCCCAAATCAAGGATAGAACAAATTAAAACACTCTCTAGCCCATTAAACTCCTCTTGGCCAAGACAAGCATGAATTTGGGCTTTTTTGAGTTTCAAAATTTTTCTTGATGGGAAAGCCACTTGGGAAGGTTTTTAGGGGTCTTATGAGCTCAAGGAAACATTTAAATAGCCAAGAAATTACTCACACAAAATTAGATTTCACAAAACCTCCAAGAACACTACACTTTTCTAACTTGATTTTCTTTGGTTTTTCTTGGAATTTCTTACCATATTCTTAATCCTTGCACTCTTTTCCTTAGGTTTTCCCTTGGTTCTACCTAAAATCTAGCCCCTTCTACCCCATCCTAGGTTGGCCGAAATATACAAGAAGAAGGGACAAGAAGAGGCTGCCATAAGAATGAGATTTTACCTTATTTTTCCTTAGTTTCTTGGATGTTTCTTCCCTTGGTTGGCTTCTCCTCTCCAAACACGAAATTTTCCTCCTTGGTCGAACCTCAAAATAGAACCAAATCATTCAAAAAATCAATGGAAAGAAAGGAGGAAGAGAGGAGAACAAGATTGGAGGAAGATGGAGCAAGAAAATCCATAAAATTACCTAATTTCTCCTTGGCTTTCTTCCTCTTTTTCTCCTCCCTTTGGTGTGCCTAAGAAAGCTGAAGATTTTCTATATTTTAGGCAGAAAGGGTCATGCTCATTAAAGAGGAGAAGAAGGGAGAAAAGTGTGGAACTCTTTAGAACATTCAAGAACCCATTATTTCCAATTTTGCCCTTCTATAATGACAATTTCATTTTGGCTTCATTTTAGCTCCTTTTTTAGAACCATCTTTTCCATCATAAAATTTAGGTTCCCAATTTAATAGAATGCCTTTGGAATCACTCAATTTGGAGCTAAAACCTTATCGAACGAACCGGTCAAAGTTCGGGTTAGCTAACGTTGAAAAACATACACCAGAGAGGTTTTACCAGTCCTAGGGCTTTCCATAATTTTTGGGGCCTCTGAGAACCTTTGGCAACTTAAAATTTTCATTTAAAAAGCCTTCCTATATGGTTTTTCCAAAATTTGCACTTATTTATGAAAATGCCATTATGTTTCGTCAGTTTCTATCACAAATTATTTTTCCATCCTAATTCTATTTTTCTTTCCGTTTGAGCCCAGAATTATCATTTTTAGGAGTCTAGGACTCTATCCAAATTTTTGGGACATTATTTAGATCATTTCAGAGGACTTACTTTTATACGGCTCATTTCGTCATTTTATGAAAATTACGTTTGTTATAAAAAACCTTAGAATTCAAGATAATGAAATTAGGGTTTTAGTTGCACCTAAGAAGGTATAAAACTCTAGGAGCCTAGTTCAAGCCATATAAGAGTGTAATTAGACTAAAGAGAAGCCAAAGAATATAAATATGCATCAAAATCCAAGAAAAACTCTATGTTGCTTCCTTATGGGTGATGATGGTTTGGCTGAGATAATGATGGAGCACCTAGAGAGTGATTTTTTTAGCTTTAATAAATTTAGAGGCTTAGATATGATAAATAAATAATTATGAAACCATTGTATTGAATTTAGGAGCCATAAAATAAGATTTGAATTTTTAAGGCCTAAATTGAATTAATGAAGCAAGTTGGTCTTAAATCCCTCTAATTAAGTATGTAATGATTCAAATGAGTTTCTTTGGAGTTATAAAACTTATAGCAAATAAGAGTTTGAGGTTTAAAAAGTGAAACTTAAGTGTTGTTTCTTAATGGATCTAAACTAGCTCTAAATCCCATCATAGACTTAATGGGATTAAATGAAGATAATGTGGCCTAGAATGAGTTCAAATGTATTTAATTGCCTTGTAATTACTAAGTGGAGGCTAACTTAACTCAAACTCACCTAAGTGTGGGTGTCAAGTGAAAGAAAGCCAAGACAAGTGAACCGAGAAGTGGGTTAAAGGCATCTTGAAGCGTTACACATCCTAAGGTAGCTTCATCTCCCTTTCTTACATGCATTTGAATGCTTAAATGAGTATAAACGCTTATGCATGTGTTGTTGTTGGATGCTTCCATGAAAATGTTTTACTATATCTTTCAAATGAGCTACATGTGTACAAAAAGTTTATGTGACACTCTTAGCTTCTTAAGACATGGAATTGAGCACAGAAGTTCTTTCTTGGGCTCAGATTGAAATTAGTTAAGCTTAGTTAGTTTATAATGATGCCATGGCTTGAGAACGAATGAGTTTTTATGCTATATGATGCATTTAAGTTACATGAAGCATATGCATAGCTTTTTTACACCACATGCATTGCATTTACTTATGGTGTTTATGCGTGCATTGAATTGGTTGAGATTGACTACTAAGATTTTCTCATAATCTCACCCCATGCTCCCACTAACTATTTTAGGGTCATTAAGCTAAAGCAAAGACAATAAGAGGACTTAAAAGCTAGAAATGATGTATTAATATTGTCATTTGTATTCAATTTTGATGTATGTACTACTATAACACTTTTTTTGTATCATTAAAGACTTATGATGTAAAATGATATAAATACCCCATGTTTTATGATAAGATCATATGTAAAAGCACGAGAATGTGAATGTATGGCAAATTTTGTGATATATGGGCATTAATGTAACAAATGACATATATGGTGCCATTATGTATACGTGCATACTTGGGAACAAAGGGGTGAAACTTTGATCCAAGCCTCTTTGCATGTAACAAAATGATAGAGATGATATTTATGATGATTAAAATTTGTTCTAAGTGGAAGAAATCCATTTGAACACCAATTGGTCCATTTAAAACCCAAGATTAGTCTTGAATTTTCCCTAAATTATGTCTATGTAAAATGTGGTCCAAATGACCTAGTTTGAGTCTAGAATTTGGAAAGCAATTAAACCCTTAATAAAGCTTTCTAACAAGTCAAGAATCAGAATTTTTGGAGTTGTACATGATACTTCATGATTTTCATTTTGGCCCTAGTGCTGTTCATTTTGGTTAATTCTGATATTTTGTATCTTTAAAGGGCCAAATGAACTTTGATGCTCATAAAATTTTGTGGGCATAAAGTTCATATTATAAGTTTTCTATAGCTACTAAGTTCGTGTAAATTAGAGTTATGTACCTAATGACATGCATTTTTTAAGTTTACGGTCTAGTTATGGTCATTTACTGTAGTAGCCTCTGTTCTCCATAGACTTTAGTAGGGCCAATAGATTCATTTGTATTTGAAATTTTTATAGCATATAATCTATATCCTAAGCTTTTTGTGAACACTTAATTTGCAAGAACTGGAGTTTTGTTGCCTAAGAAATGAATGTTCAAAATTTGTGTAAAATTATAAAATCCATGTCATTTAGGGTTACATGCATTCTGTAATACCCATACGTCCTAAAAGCCTAAACTGAGGGAAATTATAAAAGGAAATCCCCTAAATTAAAGGAATAGAGGTTAAATGAAATTAGAGAAATAATCTAGATACCTAGAAATGAGAATACAAAGTTAAAGATAGTCTAGAACCGGAGCTAAAACGGCCAAATGAAAAGCCACGAAAGGCCAATGACATTTTTGTATTTCGAGCAACTTTTAGAAAACTCAAGGGAAAGATCTTTAAATAAAAAAAATGAGTGTCTCGGGGCTCTTAAAGATCCTAAAAACCATAGAAATTCCCACAATGGTCAAAACTCCTTTAGTTTATGTTTTTGGTCATTGGTTGATCAAAATTTTGACAGATTTGTTCGGGAAGGCTTTAAATTAAATTTGGATGAAACCAAAGGCATTTTATGAGTTAGAGGACTTAAATTTTATGATGAAAAAGATGGTTCTCAAAAAAGAGTTGAAATGAGCCCAACTGGATAAAACCAAGAAGAGGGACCAAATTGTAAAATTGAATAGTTATAAAAAAAAAAGGATTTTGGCTTCTTAAAAAACATCCCACATCTTCCCTCTCTCTTGACCAACTTATCTTCACTCTAAAACAAATCTAAGAGCTACTCTCTAAGGTGCACAAGAAGGGAGGCTAAAGGAGGAAGAAGAAGCTTTGAAAAAGGTAAGAATTTCAAGGATTTTTATGCTCCTTCCTTTACTAATCTTATTCTCCTCCTTCTCCTCTCTTCTCCCATGGTTTTATTGATTTAATTAAGGTTATTTTGTGGTTAGTATAGCAAGTGGGACAAAAAATTGGAAGGAAAGATTAAAAGCAATTGAAAGCCACTTGAACAAGTTATTCCTTCTTGCTTATTCTCCCTAGGAGTGAGTATTACCAGAATAAGGCCCATATAAGATGGGATAATTTCTAGTCTTAGGAAGGTAGAAAGGAAGGTTTTGAAGCATGAGAAGTAGGAATATGCAATAGGAACTAAAAGAAAAGCCTTGAAATGCAAGTTATTCTACTTAGGGATTTTAAGATGCATGCCAAATTCTGAAACTTTCTAAGGGTTGTATAACTTATGTAAGGGTAGGAATGAGCTCTTAAGACATTTAGGAAGTTGCACAAGTGACTGATTCCTTAAGAAAACAAACAAAACTCCATGGCTCCAAGAATGCTCCATGTCTCAGCCTAAAGAGAGAAGTATCAACTAGGAAGACTTTTAATTAATTCTAAGGATAGAAATGGCTTAGATATGAACAATAAATACTAGAGGAACTATTGGTTTGAATTTAGAAATCATGATTTATGAGATGGAAGTTTAGGCCCTTTTATGGACATAAAGAAACAACCTAGTATTTTGCCTTCTTGAATTGAACTTATGATGATTCTAATGAGTCTGAAAGGAGTCCTATGACATAGAATGAATGAGAAATTAGAGACAAAATCTTGAATTCTAAGGGTTGCTTCCTTATGCCTTATATGGAACCATAATGATGTTATAAGGAAAACTAAGCTTGCATAGAGATTATGTAAGGCTAAAATTAGTTCCAATGATTGAATTGTGTCTCATTTCATGTGTCTAGGCCAAGTGAATCAAGCCCCACCGAGTTGCATATGTGTGGCCGAAAAAGGGAAGGACTAATCAAAGGAAAAAGTTGTGTTCTTACTTCAAGGTAGCTCTCTAACCTTTCTTGATGCGAAATCAAGGGGTGGCCCAATCTTCACGACATAGGTTGATAGATAGAT
Source organism: Erythrophleum ivorense (assembly GCA_026724425.1). Taxonomy (NCBI): domain Eukaryota; kingdom Viridiplantae; phylum Streptophyta; class Magnoliopsida; order Fabales; family Fabaceae; genus Erythrophleum; species Erythrophleum ivorense. Next base: position 35,216,982 of record JAIUCV010000008.1, read on the forward strand.
GATGGTTCGAGACCCGACGGAAGCAAATAGTCAACTAACGTTATAAGAACGTTAACCTGCTACTTAGACAATACGCCTAACCACGAACACAATAAACCAATCCACACAACGACACACTTGGATCGAAGCACGAATTGGGGGCTTTTGCGAACTTGAATCACCAACCTAAAGATAGGTTGACAAGACAAAGGTTTCACAAGAGCAAAGAAAAGATAAGATTCTCACAATTAGAGAAACACTCAATAATTCTACTACTTCCAATCTGATTCAAATGAAGGCAGAATACATATATTTATAGTGTAGCTCAAACCTATCTACTGGAGGAAAAGTAGGAAACTAACTACATAATCATAACTGAAAGATCTAAAAAATAGGGATACAAAATCAAATCTTTTTAAAAACAGAAAAGGATAGATAATCAGCCTAATAGAAACTAATTAATACTAATGGGCTAGACATCTTGTATTTGAAGTACTATTCACGTCATCTATCTTCAATGGGCTCTTTAAGCATCAACCTGGGCTTGAATAAGCATGATTAAGGCTTCATTTGCTTCCTCAATGCATGCACTAACATTATGGGCTTCTAATTTAGCAAATTGAAGCCCAATTGCTCTTTGTAGACGCTTAACTCTTCCTCTTGTCATTGGGCCATCTATCATCAAGTCCTTCTCCACACGAGCATCCTTCCCCACATGAGTCTGGTTCATATCATTTCTTGCATGCATTTCCTAAATATTTTCTTGTCATTGGATGCTTGTGTGTATGTTTGAACTATGAAATATATTTCTAGCTTTGATTACATAATATGGTACCATTATGCTTCTTGAAATGTGATTTTGAATGCAAAGTGGCTTGAATGGGTATGGTTATACCAAAAGTCCTTTAGAATGTGTGAGGATGAGCTAAAAGTCCTTAAGAATGGGAAAGAAAAGATAAAAGTTTCAAGAAGAGTACGGCTAAGCCAAAAGTTCCTTGAAAGTAGGTGAGGCAAATCCAAAAGTCCCAAAAGAAATTGGATGAGGCTAGACCAACACCCTTTAGAGTCTGTATTTGACATGTATGGGTTTACATGATAAGGAAATTGATTTATATATATTTATGAGAAATATTTATAGTATGTTTGCATTCTTTGACATGTAAATGTATCATATATGTATGTTTAAAAAGGTAAAGAGCTATTGGGATTCTTGGAAGCACACTCTTTTCCCACATATGTCTAACTGTGTCTAGGTGAGCTAAGTGGACCAAGAAATAGAGGCCAAGTGCCTTGAAGCATAGACTCTTAATAATAGATTAGGAGAATTATGTATTTTTATGTCAAAGTTTGTATATAGATGATGTACATGTGATGTAAACCACTGAGCATAAGCAAATATATGTAAATATGATGTATGAATGGAATTTTGAACCAAATGAATGATTATGTGAGTTTTTTATATCCATATATTTTGATGCTCATGTGTGTAAGAACAACTAGGATAGTGATTTTGAGATGCATGATGATTTAGACCATTTAGGGTGCTCTCATAGGCTATGTTTATGCTTTTAGATGCTCAAATGGTTGTGGATTGAGTAGAAAGCCATTTTGTGCCTTTTTATCCCTTTATGGACTTCAAATTGACCATTTTCTTGAGCTGAACCAAAGTTTGACCAAATGGATGATTTTTTGCATGAAATTTGGCAAGCAAATAAGTCTCATCTAAATCTTTTCACAGAGCTAAAAAGCACTTAATTTGGATCTCTAGATAATTTATTATAATTTTTCAAAATTAGCCAAATTATGCAGAAACTATCAAGAGTACTGTTCATATGGTCAGTTTCTATTCCTGTGTAACTTGTGGGCCAATGAAGTCTAATACTTATAAAATTTTACAAGCACAAACTATATATCATAAGCTTTCCATAGCCACTAAGAGCACTCAATTTGGATCAATATAGAGAGAGTTATGAATTTTTAAATATCAGGGTCTGCATTAGTCTGACAACGTGACTCAGATTACTATTCTATTGATTTTCATTAGCTAAATGCTTTTGTCTTAGTCTAAAATTATTTTTAATGTTAGTTAATATCTAGAGCTTTCCAGAAAGCTATAGCATGTATGATTTTGATTTTTCTAGAATTAGTTACAAATTTTCAAATTTTATATTAGAAAACTGGCCCTGCAACCCGAGAGCAAAATTCTGATATTGTGAAGTATGGTCCAAAATCCGAGCTTTGCGCACTAAATTGTGATGTTTTTGATATGAATGGATATGTTATGCATGGATAATACTATTGATAAGCCCACACGGTTCCTAAAGCCAAGAATGAATTAAATGGGCTTTTAATTATATATTACTTTCATCCATACTATTGCAAAAGTGTTATCTTCATCAACATAAGTATCATATGCTAATCATGCCATGAGTTAAGAGCTATATATAGATATGGTGTTACACATTCCTAAGCTTTTCGATGCATGAATTCTGATCTAATGAGTTGAAATAAGGTCATTTATGATAAATATGATTAAAGGAAAAGAAAAAAAAACTAAATTTAGATTCTTGCAACTCCATATGACATGTAAACGAGCCGCTTTTAGTGTTGAAAAACTTAGAAATGGTTGTGAATTTTAATCCTAATTCCATAAATGATATGAATGAGTTAGATAAATTTAAGTATGATAGCTATCATTCAATTTTCTTCTTTTAAGCAATTTTCTTAACTAGCAACTCACTCGTTGGACTAGTCTTTAACATAAAATATGGCCTACATCAAAATATAGATATGCCACTTATTTATTTTTCTTAGACTTCTATTTTACTATTTTGCATCTGTGGTGACCATATTGCATTTCATTGACTCTAGCTCTAATCTCATGACTTTCACAGTATTCTTAGATCATTTTATGCTTGCTAGACTAGTTATATGACTATTTCTCATTTTGAGCAAACTTATGGAACTTATAGTTCATTTTATGCCTAATTAAGGTTTATGGTTCCTTAATGAACATATCATAATTTTAACCAATCTAATGACTTCTATGGTCTTAAAATCATCATAGAAACTTCCCAAGTTATCACATTTATTAAAAATAGATCATAGCTCTCATTTCTCTTTTGAGGCCAGAACTAACATATTTTAGGGCTTGGAAATTCTCCTCTATATAGCCATGTTATTTTAGCATAACTAATGCTTCAATTCAAGTTAAATTTGTCCATGGATGTCCCTAAACTCATAAAATTACTAAGATAATCATCATAGCATGCTCTTAGACCCTTTGCTTAAACTAAGCAATTTTAGGCCAACATAAACTTTTCATTAGTTTAAAGCTACAAGCAACTTAAAATCATTATTTTTGTGTTCTTAAACCTTCAAAACATGGAAGAAAACATTTGTAATATCCGGTTCTCTAAAAATAAGAGAAAATATGAGAAACGTAATGTACAGTTTCTCTATCAACGAATGAAACTCACAGGATACAAAAGGAAGTCCTCTGAAATGACTTGGTTAAGGTCCTAAAAAATTTTTTAAGCATTCTAGACTCCTAAAAATGAGAATCCTAGGTTCAAACAGAAAGAAAAATGGAGCTAGAATAAAGAAACAATTTCTTACGAAAAGCTTACGAAATGTAATGGCATTTTCGTAATTTTGAGCAAATTTTGGAATTCACATAGGAGGGCTTTTTAAATGAAATTTTTGAGTTCTCCAAGGTTCTCAGAGGCCCTGAAAACCATAGGAAGACCCGAGACAGCTAAAGCCCTTCTAGTGGATGTTTTCTAATGTCAGTTGATCTAAACTTTAACAGATCCGTTTGGGAAGGTTTTAGCTCTGATTTGAATGATTCCAAAGGCATTTTACTAAATTGGGAACCTAAATTTCATAATGGAAAAGACAATTCTAAAAAAGGAGCTAAAACAAAGGAAAAATAAAAATGCCAAAAACAAATAGCAAAATGAGAATTTTTGAAAAGTGTAACTTCGTCCCACCTATATATATGATATGCCCTTCTTCTCCCTTCATGTTGCACAACCAAGTTCTGCCTAAAACCAAAGGAAAACCTTAGGGAGAGTGGCGCACAAGACGAAGGCAAAGAGGAAGAGAAATCAAAGGCTTAAGGTATGAAAAATTAGTAGTTTTTCATGCTCTTTCTCTTCTAAACATCTTCTCCTTCATTCTCCTTTATTTCTTATGATTACAATGAAGTATATGGATCTTTTTTAAGGGAAAAATTGAGGAGAAAATTCGGATTTGAAGAGACGAGCTCAAAGAACACAAGATTCAAGTGAGAAAAAGCAAGAAAACAAAGTAAATCTTACATTTCATGGTAGCTACTCCTCCCCCCTTCTTCTCCATGTTTTGCCCCATGTATGTAGATGTTATAAGGCTGGAATTTTAAAGGGAACCAAGGGTAAATTCAATGAATTTAAGGGGAGAGAGTAAGAATATGCAAAGAAATTCAAGAAAAAGCTATACATTTTCAAGGTAGCAAACCTAAGGTTTCATGGGTTCCCTTGAAAATCTAATTTGATATAATTATTCCTATGCCTAAATGAATGTTTAAATAAGTCCCTAAGATCTCTAGAAATCTCCCCATATGCATCTTTCATGTAGAAAACAAAGCAAACTCCATGGAAGCTAAAAGGAGACATAGGCTCACCCTAGAGGGGATAAGATACATAAGGAGAGTTTTAAATTTTTTTAATCCTATTTTTGAGTCATATATGATGAATGAAAATGAAAGGAAGCCTTGGAAAAAATTTAGAACCCATAGAAAGTGAGTTGGTGTTTTATGTTCTATTTTATGACCTAAAGAAGCAACATATAGTTAGACTCTTTGTTTTAATTGTGTGATGACTCCAAGAAGTTTAAAAGGAGTCAAGAATCATATATGAAAGGAAAGAATGGAGCCTAGAACTCATTTGATAGATGTTGCTTCATTAGGTGCATTCTTGGAACCATAAAGAGGTTTATAAATCAAGTTAGTGTTTAAGGAAGATGTGTGGCCTTAGAATTATCTTCGTGAACCTAATTGGCTTCCATGAATTGTATTTAGGCTAAAAGAAATGATCTTCACCTTCTCAGGTGTGTGAGGTCAAGGGAGGGGATTCAAGGCTTAAGGAAAAAGTATACAAATGCTAGCAAGGTAGCTCTTTCCACCTTTTCTTATGCATGATTTCTTGCTTACTTGTCTTTGAATGTATGTATGTGTATTTCAAGCTATGAGAAATGTTCTAGCATGAGCTCTTACTTCATGGTACCATGATGATGTATTGTGTTTTCCAAATCATATCTATAATGTTTACTTTGGTTTGTTTAAGTGTGGTAAGGCCAAGAACCCTTAAGATTGGCTCAGATAAAGTAAAGAGTCTCCTAAAAGTGAGGTTGACTCCTAAGAGTCTAGTTGAGTCTAAGAACCTCTTAAAAAATGGGTGAAGTAAGTCCAAAATCTACAAGTAAATGGGTGAGGCCAATTCACTTTCTTGGCAAGCCTATGTATGACTTTTTCAAATGCTAAGAATGCTTCTTGAATGATTACACATGTCCATATGCCATGCATGCATTTGTGAGACTTGTTTTGCATGCTTTATGTATGATTGAATGGGAGATGAGCTATTAGGATTCTTTGAATCTTATCCCTTCCTCTCTAATGTTCTAACATGCTAGGTGGACCAAGAGGCAAGAAAATGGAAGTTAAGCACATAAGAAATGAGAGGATGACATAAAAGTGTTTGAATTTTACTACTTTAAGGCCATATGAATGGCAAATGATGAAATCAATGGATGGATATGTCTAATGATGTTATGAACATGTATAACTATGTTTATGTATCATGTATAATTGAGAGATAAGGTTGTATGAATGGACATGCACATTTGGGTCATGTAATGCCAAGTTTACATTATGAAAGTGTATGTATAAATACAAGTGAGATAGCCAAATTGAGATGCATGAGGTTTGAGACCATTTAGGAAGCTTACACAAGTCATATTTATGCTTTTAGACTTGCCCAAGAGGTGCCAAACCCTAAAGAAAGTCATTTGGACATTTTGGTACCTTATATGGAGATAAAATTGACTCTAATGGAACCTTATATCACCTTTTGTTCAAATGAGCTCTTTTTGATTTGAGATTTGGCATGCAATTAGAACTTGTTAAGGGCTTTTTAGGAAGCTAAAGAATAGAATTTTTGAAGGTCTAGAAAATATTTGATGAATCTTCAAAGTTGAAAAATTTTCTGGTTTTGGTCATGTCACTGTTCATATTGGTCCAAAAATGAAATCTGTCACACAGGGCTCAAATGATGTCCAATTACCATGAAATTCTATATAAAGAAACTATACATTCCCAGTAACTTGTGCCAATTAGAAGCACCTCATTTGGATATCTAAAGAGGGAGATATAAATTTTTAAAGAATCTATCTAGTATCAGGAACTCCAGCCTACCTTAGTTATTATTTGATTAAGTTTCGAGGTCTGGATATACTTGAACTGGTTTGGAGTTATTTTTATCCTCTATCTAATATCCACCACTTTCCATATTGGTATCATTTGTATAGGTTGGATTTTTGTAGAATTAATTGGACATTTTTTAAGTTTGCTACAGAATTCTGTGACAACACTAGTAGATAGCCTGACCTCTAGACCTTTTTGAATGCTAAAAGCCTTCCTTGAGAGATGTTATGGTCTGGACATATTTTTAGCATGAATTAGACATGTATAGCTTTCTAGAATGGTCAAAAATGAAAGATTTTCATTTTTTTAGAATTAGTTATGATTTTCCAAAGTTTGTAATAGAAACATGGAAAATCTAGCAAAAAATATATGTATGTATTTCATGCTTCCCCTTGACTTTCATGAGATGTAGGCCACTTTTGATTATACAAATGAGTTATATTCATGTAATTAAAATATAAGAATATGATGTATGAGTTCATATGGTCCATGTGACACCGAATGAAATTTATATACGATGCAATACGAAAATAATTAATATTTTTATTGCCTTTTTCATTAGAAACTTATATGATTCATGAAATTGAGTCATTTAAAGGCATGAGATGAGCTAGAAATTATGGTGTTACAACATTAGTAATAGTCCCTCATGTGTCTTGGCTGAAACTCATACATATATGGACTAACATGTCTTAAATTAGCTAGTTTTCATCAAACTCATATTAAATCATGTTTAATTCATATTTATGCCACTTTTTTATGTATGTAATCATCATATTTCAACCAAGAAAGCATGAATTCACTACAGGCTAGGGGATGTGCAAAAATATTGAGGAGGAAAACTCAAGTTATACATACTTTTTAAAGGGAAACTTACATTGTTTTACATGGTTTCTTGCCTTGATTCTTTTCCTCTACTTTATTCTCTAAGAAGAGCTTCTTTCTGCCCATGAACAGCTTTGATTTTCATCCTTTCAAGAAACTAAAACCACCATTAGAAAGCTTTCTCTGTGTAGAATAATCTTTATAACTGATGGAGGATGAACGGTTGTTTACTTACTAGAATCAAAGGTTAAAATCTCTCTCTTCCCCTTTATGTGTGTTGCCATAGATAACTTCTCCAAGCTTATAGGATAGCATGATGAAGATCAATACCATGTGACATCTCTTATAAGCCTCTTTTATAATTTTTGTAAATGACCATTTTGCTCCTAAGTACTAATTCGCTCCATTCTGGCTCATTTTTTAGTACTTTTTGATTCTAACTATTCCATATGAAGTTTTGAACTCTTCCTTATTAAAAGTATAATTTCACATGTCACAATGGCTTAAAATAGTTTAAAACAACTTAAATTACGTTATTATCACTATCTACCTTTTTTGCACAATTTAGGGATTTTGGCTAAATTAGGGCTCTCTGGTTCAAATTTGCATACCCTTTTGTCTTTAAATGAATGAGAATTATTATTATCTCCATTTATTTTTCATTTAAAACAAAACCCTAGTTTTCTGTGCTATTTTAGTCAAAATTATAATTTTGTTACTATATTCATTTTGCTCTGATTCTAGCTTGAAAACTAAATCTTTTTAGATAACTTTGAGGCATAAGATATTTTAAGATCCTCTGTACTTATAAAATCATTCTTTAGGCCCACAGTGACTCAAAATTACTTAAAACAATTTAATTATTATTTTACCACTAGTTTTACCATTTTGCGTACCATCAAGTTTTAATCAACTTAATCCACCTTAGTTACTCTGCTAACCTCATTTAATTATATTGAGATGGAAAATATCTTAATCTCACTATCTCATTGTCTTATTAAATATTAATTTTTCCTAATTTATCCCTGATATATTATTGAACCCATTACTTTTACCTCTTTTTGTCTGAAACTTTGACTTTTTAGCCTATTTCTCTTCTCTAATTAGGCTTATATTCATTTTCCTCATTTGATTTACTTTGATTTAGGGGTCTAACTTAGTATAAGAATGCTAACTATTTCATTTAGTTTAATGCTGAAATACCAAATATTACAAATTGATAAGGTTAGAACTTTTGCACAAACAACCACCTTAGGCACTTATAAGGAGTAAGATAAAATGAAACATTTGTGTTTCCTAGTATTAGGAAATCTTACCAAAGGGCGCTAATATTAAAGTAAAAACACAACATGATTAACAATGTCATTTTAATAAGAGACCAAGATAGGTCTAAAGAAAGATGTCATATAAGGATCAAATTATTAGTACCTACCATCTATAATACTTGTAGCCATATGTGAGACCTTCTCCAGGTGCCACAAGAGATGAATGGAATGGTAGAACTCAAGTCAAGTACAAGGCGTACCTAAACTAAGACGCACATAATAGCATGTGTTTCATACTTCATGTGCTTTACAACTACAATTAGGAAGCTTTTATTGTTGTGTGCATCTAAGAAATGAATAATAGTCCTTTTGTTAGTGCTATTATAACTTTGACAATATCATGAGATGATTTGTTAGTGTATGCTACTTTAGTATGTATCCAAAAGTTATGATAATGCAACCTAAAAGAGCAAGCAAGGAAAGTAGTTAATTCTGATCTTAGTAATATATAAGCAAAAGGAAGATTGGGTTAAATATATACACATTGCGCTTGTGTCTAAGACATGTTTATTATGAAGCTATTTCAAAAAGCATTATAAGTATGGACACAAAGCATATTAGAGATTACAACAAAAGGGCTTTATAACGAATGGGAAATACCGTAAAATGATGAGATGAGCTGTGTAAAGGCAAGTCCCTTGAAATGACCTAGATAATGGCCCAAAATATTTGGAGAGTATTCTAGGCTCCTAAAAATGATAATTCTAGGCTCAGATGGGAAGAAAAACGGAGTTAAAATGGTAAAACAATTTGTAACGAAAACTAACAAAACGTAATGGCATTTTCATAAATAAGTGTAACTTTTGGAAAAACATATAGGAGGGATTTTTAAATAGAAAATTTGAGTTGCCCAGGGTTCTTAGAGGCCCTAAAAACCATGGGAAGCCCCAGGATTAGTAAAGCCCTTTCGCTCTATGTTTTCTAATGTCAATGAGCCTGAACTTTGATGGATGCGTTTGGTAAGGTTTTAACTCCAATTTGAGTGATTTTAAAGGCATTTTATTAAATTGGGAACTTAAATTTTATAATGAAAAAGACGGTTCTTAAAAAGGAGCTAAAATAAAGCCGAAACGAAATTGCCATTACGAAAGGATGAAATTAAAAATTTTGAAAAAATGTGTTTCTTGAAACTTCCTCACACTTCTCCCTTCTTCTCCCCCTTATATAGCATGACTTTCCTCTGCCCAAAATACAAAAAATGACCTGCTCTCTTAGGTGCACAAGAAGGGGAAGAGAAGGAAGAGAAAAATCAAGAGAAAGGTAAGGAAATCTAAGGAATTTCATGCTCCATCTTCTTCAAATCTTGTTCCTCTCCTTCTCAGCTCTCTTCCTATGGTTTATTTGAGAAGAATGGTTCTATTTTTGGTCGAAAACATAGGGGAAGAGTTCAAAATTCTTGAGAGAAGGTAAATTAAGGAGAAAAAGTCTTAAAGTCAAGCTTGAATCTAAGGTATATCTTATTTCTAATTGCTTTCTTCCCTTGCTTCTCCTTTGGTGTGAATTTAGCCAAACCAAAACCAAGAGAGGGGAGGGATTTTTGTTCAAACATAAGAGAGGAACTAGGGTTTTAGACCATGAGGAAGAGAAATATGGCAAGAAATTCTAAGAAAAACCAATAGAAATCAAGTTAGGAAAGTGTAGGCTTTTTTAGGGCTTTGTGAAATCTGATTTTATGTGAGTAATTCCTTAGCTAATTGAATGTTTTCTTGAGCTCTTAAGACCCTTAGAAACCTCTCCAAGTCGCTCTTTCATCAAGGAAAAATCAAGAACTCCATGAACCCTATTTATGATGCTTGTCTCAGTCTAGGCTAGTTTTATAGGTTAGGGAGTGTTTTAAATTGTTCTAACCTTGGTTTGAAACTTCATGTGATGTTAGAAGATGGGAGAAACCATTGGAAAAAATTTAGGAGCCATGGATTAAGAGATGGAGCAAGGGTATCCATAATGGTGCCTTATGAATCAACTTAGTTTTCCAATTGTGTAAATGGATGTGTGAGGGCTCTAAGGTCTTTGAATGAGGCCAAGAGGCCTAGAAATGGAAAGAGATGGGAGCCTAGAGCTTGAATTGTGAAGGTTGCTTTAATAGGCCATTTATGGAACCATTATGCCACTTGTGGAATCAAGTGTGTGTTCAAGAGTGAGTTTAATGTCTTGGCTTACTTCAAGTGTGTAATTGTGTGTTATTTATGGTGTTTAAGCCAAGAGAACACCAACCCACCTAGGTGTGCTTGTGGAACCAAAAAAGGGAAGGAAAAAGATCAAGAAAAGCTTGCATAAATCCAAGGTAGCTCTCCACCTCATTTTCCTTGCATTCTTGTGTGCATATGTATGTCCTTGTGTGTTTGTGTATGCTCTTGTGACTTGAGAATATGCCACTTGATGCCTTAACATGACATTGGTACCAATGTGTTCCCTTGAATGGCTTGGTTGTTGAAATGGCTCATAAGGGTGAGGTGATGTCAAAAGTCCCTTAATAAAGGTGAGAAGATGCCAAAAGTCTCATGACATGGGTGAGACAAGGCCAAAAGTCTCTTGGAAGAGTGAGGCCAAGTCAAAAGTCCCTAGGCCAAGAGTGAGAAAAATCTAAAAGTCCTAGAAATAGAGTGAGACAAAACCAAAAGTTCCTAGAGAATAGTCTTAGTGACGATTGTGTCGCGCAATCTCAAATAAAACTAGGAAGCAAAATAAATTTTATAGTTAATGGTGCAACCTAAGTCATTTCCCAAGGAGTTTGTGCCTCAATTTGTTATGAAAGAGTATTCTAAGTATTGCTAATAGGAACTTGTTTTGGGGGTTTGAAATGCTAGAATTTAATTGAACTAGATTTAATTGACAAGAATCAAAAACTTAAAACTAAATGAAGTGAGTAGTTGAGAAAATGTGGTAGCTAGCCTTGCATTGGACTTCGTAGAATTCAATTATCCTTGCCCTTTTTAGTTTGCCAAATTTGGATTTAATTTCTTGCTATTTAGTGTATTCCCTATAAAGATTCTTGAATAACCATCCAATATTCAATTCATTAATTATTCAAGGAATTTGCAACCACAAGAAACCTTGAAAAATTAATTGATTGAATTAAGAACAAGAACACACTAAAATCAATCCTAAATGATCAATAAAATCTACTACACAATCTATTTAAGGTGCTAATTAACCAATTAGATTAATTAATTCCTCAAACAATTAATTGCATAAAAATTTTAGCTAATTAATCCAATAACCATTGCATCAATTAATCAAAGATCAAGAGGAATTTAAAAGTGATTTGCACATCACTAATTCTGAAATTTTTACAAACATGTGATGATCACAATTAAAATTCCAAAATCAAATTATATTCAATTCATAAAACAGACCAATCCAATAATTTCCAGCAATTAAGTTCCTAAATCAATCAACTAGACCTAGTCAAATTAATAAAAGATTTAATGCTGGAATTAAAAGATAGAGCAAAGAGTGTTTATCCAATTTGGTGAGAAAATATGGGGCTCAAATTTGCATCTGGGAGTTTCCAAACTTCAGCTAACCACCATGGATGATTCAAGCTGCCATGGAGATTTCGCGTTCTGCACGTCCGGTCGCCTCTTGCTCTTGCTTGAACCCTATTTTGTTTTTACGTCTCCTCCCTCAATTCGGAAACCACAGCTTTTCTCTTTCATGCTTCAGCACCCCTTTTTATATAGTTATTAATCACGTGCCCCTCAGCTCCTCCTTTTCCACTCATTAGTCACGTTTTACTCTCCCAGCTCACTAATTCTCTAGCTTGCTTCATTAATCCACGTAATTCCGTAGCCAAGTTCCAGCTTATGATTCATTAACATCTCACGTGCTCAGCTTGTTGCTTCATGCTCTGTTCTGCACTTCTTCTCTTCCCAAGCTCGAGTGAGGATCTCGTGGAACTCCAACTCGCTGCATGTTACGTGGATGGTTCTATTCTGTTCCTTCTCCACATTAGAACCAACAAACTCCAGCTTCTCAGCTTGTGGCCTCACTTTCCATTCAAACCAGAACCCACATCCCCTGTTTCCTTCATTTCTGCTCGAGTTTTGAGCTGCTTCTGCATGCGTTCTGCCTGTGCCATGTGAGCTGAACATTTGTTGCTTCCCACGCGATTTAGCTCTCTATTTCTACTACTAAACTGTGGCTGTTGCACGAGTAAAGGATTTTTGCATCTGTGTGTGTTTTTCTGGTCATTAACTTGTGGCTCTTCGTTTCTCAGCTCTTCACGTTGAAACTGCAGCTCTTTTGTGTTCCTCAAACAGAGGCTGCTTCTTCTTCAATCTAGAATGTAGCAAACACGTGAGTTCTTCCCAGCTTGTTTTTCACATCCTATGCAGCTACTTTATTTAAAATTCACGTGCTTCTTACGTGTTACTTCATAATGCTTTTGTTCTCAGCTTCCAAAACTTGCTTAGCTTTAATTATATTCTCTAGCTCAACTTCTCTTCTAGCTCCTTTTAACTCGTAGCTAGTTCTCCCAGCTCATTCCATACTCTATCCAACTCTCTTAGCTTCAGCCCATTGTTTCACACGTAAATCTCCATTCCATCCTCTTTTCAAGTAGCTAGCTGAACTCGTGCTCTTCTCTTTATTCTTGTAAAACTCGTGGCTTGTACTTTGTTTTCCTTTCATGCATTTACTGCAAAGTGCTACATGTTTCTTCCTTTAACTCAAGCTCATGGCTTTATCTTCAACCCAAGCTCTTCCACGTCGTTTGCTTTTATATATATGAGTCCCTTCAGCTTGAGCCTTCTCTCCATGCATCTTTTGTCTTGCTCTGCTCATGTGAAACTCGAGACTCCTCTTGCATCAACAGCTCATGTGACGTGGCTTCTTCCTCCATGCATGTGTGTTGATGTTGAGTGAAAGGCTACTCAAGTATGCTTCTTTAATCATTCCTTTCTCTTCTTTAACCCAAATTCTCATTCAAGCTATTTGCCTATCAAAAATTCTACACAAAAGAATGGAAAATATTTAATAGAATTATCCATAAAATTATTTAAAAGAATTTCATGCATCAAAACAATAATTTTGCCAATTAATTCAGAAAGTGCATAAGTGGCTGATGAAATCAAATTGTATCTAATTAAACCCTTAAGACCATATTCCATCATTAAAATGCCTAAGTTAAGAGGATTAAAGTGTATAAAAATCATGCTTATCAAATTCCCCCACACTTAAACCTTTGCACTCCTGAGCAAAAGAAGACTAAAGCTCTAAGAAAGAAATCATGGAAAGGAAATTAAGATGGAGTTGTGTAGGTCACTTAGCACAAGGAAGCTCAAAGCAAATCAATAACTTAATTCTCCAAGTTATATCACTTGCATCAATGTAACAAGTACCATGGTAATACACTTAATCAAAAATGAAATGCAATGAAAGTCCCTCACTTGGATTAGTGTTTATCACTCTACTCTTTAGTGTTTAGAGTGAAGTGTTTACTCTCAAATTCCATTCTACCTAACCTTACTACCATAAGCTTGGCAATATCTACATCTCCACCACCAAAATCAAATGCCAATGAATGAATCAGAAGGTCTTTATTATGGTTGTAATGTGGCTAAGGCATGAAACAAGTGGAAAACAAAAAAAAATGAAGGAAATTCAAGAAGCAAATTTGGATGCCAAAAATCATCAAGAGCATTTAAAATAAGAATAAGGATGGAATGCAAGTGTATCTTAAGGCCTTAATTACGACAAACCAAAAGATATGCACTAAAAGAATAACTTTTCTTTCCTTGTTCTTCTTTTCTCTTTTTTTTTTCTTCTTTCTTTCTTTTTTTTTCATTTTTTTTTCAAATGCTTTTCTTTTTCTTTTTTTTTGGAATATTTTCAAAAAAAAACAACAAACAACCGGCCTATAAATGATGTGGAAAATGCACCTCGATCCACCTTAACAAGATATAATGCTCTTAATAATTGAAAGCATCCAGATCAAGGTAGGAAGAATATCCATTTGTTTGATTTTTATGGCTAAAAGGGTAAAAGGGAAACATATATATAGCTCAAAAGGGGAAGAACAAATGGATTGAACACATGTAGGATAGCTTTTTGGCTCTAGCTAAAACAAAACAGCAATGAATGCCTTAATCATTTTCATGCATGGCAAATGAATAAATGTGGCCTTGAATAAAGATTCAAGCCAAGTTCTAGAGTAAAAGCAAGATAGGGGATACACACTAGAAATGAATAAACGATAGGTTCAATCATCTCACAGGGTAAATTGACCATTATCAAATTCCATTAAACAAGCTAATTGCCACTTAACTTGCATTCTCAACACAAGGTCAATTCCCTATCAAATCAAGATATATCAAAGCTATGATCCCCTTAATACTAGCAACTTCCACAAAAGCATAGTTTTTTTTTTCAAAAACTAAAAAATAACACAAAACTTCAACACTCTAAAAGCGAGACTAAAAGCCTAGAAACTAGAAAAATCAACTAACCAAAACAAAACAAAACAAAAAATTTATTTGTATCCCCCCCACACTTAAACATTGCATTGTCCTCAATGCCAGCACACAATCCAGTAAACAGATAGAGACAACACAATAGAAAAGGGGAAAGGGAAAGAGTACAACCGGGTATTAGGGTGAATTATGAAGCTGGAGCTCCTCCTTGTCATTTCTTGGAACTCCTTCGTGAAAGTGCTTGAGCTAATGTCCATTAACTTTAAATTTAGCTCCCGTCTGCTCATCCTGAAGCTCAACTACACCAAAAGGGAATACATCAGAAACTATATAAAGACCTTCCCATTTAGAATGAAGTTTACCTGGCATAAGCTTTAAGCGAGATTTATAAAGTAGAATTTTTTGGCCAACGGCAAACTCTTTCCTTGCAATCATCTTGTCATGGAATGCCTTTGTCTTTTCTTTGTAGATTCTTGCATTGTCATAGGCTTCCAATTTGATTTCTTCAAGCTCTTGGAGTTGGAATTTCCTGTGAGATCCCGCTCCATTCAAATCCAAATTACATTTCTTTACAGCCCAGTAAGCTTTGTGCTCCACTTCTACCGGTAAGTAACACGCTTTTCCAAATACCAACCGATAGGGTGACATGCCAATAGGAGTCTTGTAGGCAGTCCTATAGGCCCAAAGTGCATCATCGAGCCTCTTGCTCCAATCTTTCCTATTTGGCTGCACTGTTCTCTCCAAAATTTGCTTCACCTCTCGGTTAGAAATTTCTGCCTGGCCATTTGTTTGAGGGTGGTATGAAGTAGCTACTTTATGCACAACACCATACTTACTAAGCAAGCTATGCATACTCCGGTTGCAAAAATGAGTGCCCTGGTCACTGATTATAGCTCTGGGGATACCAAACCTACAAAAAATGTGAGAGTGAACAAACTCTACAACCACAAAAGAATCATCAGTCCTAGTGGGTTTTGCTTCCACCCACTTTGAAACATAATCAACAGCCAATAAGATGTATGAAAATCCAAAATAAGTAGGAAAAGGTCCCATAAAATCAATGCCCCACACATCAAAGACTTCACAAAACAAAATGGGATGCTGTGGCATTTCATTTCTCCTAGATATGATACCTGTTTGTTGACACCTGGCACATCTTTTACAAAGAGCAAAGGCATCACGAAACAAAGTAGGCCAATACAATCCACTATCTAGAACCTTCCTAGCTGTACGGATTGGACTAAAATGACCTCCACATGCAAGTGTGTGACAAAAATTCAAAATAGAATCAAATTCTATATCAAGCACACAACGTCTAATCACTTGGTCACTGCATAGTCTCCATAAATATGGATCATCCCAAATATAATACCTAGCTTCACTCCGAAACTTATTTAACTGATGTTTATTCAAATCAATAGGCAGTTCAGAAACAGCTAGATAATGCACTAAATCTGCATACCATGGGTAGGAACTATGCACAACACACAAATGCTCATCAGGGAAATCATCATCAATGGGTAAGGAATTTACCTTTGAAGCCTCAATTCTGCTCAAGTGATCTGCCACTAAGTTTTCAGCTCCACTTTTATCCCGAATGTCAATATCAAATTCTTGAAGTAGAAGCATCCATCTGATCAATCGTGGCTTTGCATCAGGCTTCTTCAGCAAGTACTTGAAGGCTACGTGATCAGTAAAAACAATGACTTTAGTATCAAGCAAATAAGATCTAAATTTATCCAAAGCAAAAACAATAGCAAGAAGCTCCTTTTCTGTGGTTGTATAATTTGCTTGGGCCCCATCCAAAGTCTTGGATGCATAAGCAATCACATGGGACCTTTTATTCACTCTCTGGCTCAATACTGCACCCACAACAAAATTAGATGCATCACATAAAAGTTCGAATGGAAGGTTCCAATCGGGGGGTTGAATAATGGGTGGGGAAGTCAAGCATTTCTTAAGATCATCAAAAGCTATTTTACATGCATCATCAAAATGGAAATCAACATCCTTTTATAACAACTTAGACAATGGCAAAGCAATTTTACTAAAATTCTAAATGAATCTTCTATAGAAACCTGCATGACCTAGAAAAAATCGGACCTCCCGAACACATGTCGGGTATGGTAGAAAAGTAATAACATATATCTTAGCTTTATCAACTTCTATGCCCTGTTCAGATATAATATGACCTAATACAATGCCTTTTCGAACCATAAAATGACATTTTTCAAAATTAAGTACAAGGTTCTTCTCTATGCATCTAGCTAGGACTCTATCTAGACTACACAAGCAATCATCAAAGGAGTTCCCATATACAATGAAGTCATCCATAAAAATTTCTATAAGTATTCTAGGAAATCACTAAAAATAGAAACCATGCACCGCTGGAAAGTTCCAGGGGCATTGCAAAGACCAAAAGGCATGCGTCTGTAGGCATATGTTCTAAATGGGCATGTGAATGTCGTCTTCTCTTGATCCTCCAGGGCTATGCATATCTGGAAATACCCTAAAAATCCATCCAAAAAATAGTAGTGAGATTTTCCAGCTAAATGCTCAAGCATCTGATCAATAAAAGGGAGGGGGTAATGATCTTTTCTAGTGACTAAATTAAGCCTTCTATAGTCAATGCAGACCCTCCAACTGTTTTGTACACAGGTGGGAACTAATTCATTATTCTCATTCTAGACAACTGTGATCCCTGATTTCTTTAGAACCACCTGTACAGGAATAACCCACTGACTGTCAGAAATAGGATATATAATACCAGCAGATAAAAGTTTAGAAACTTCCTTTTTAACCACATCCAAAATAAGTGGGTTTAGTCGCCTTTGAGGTTGCCGTACTGGCTTTGCCCCATCTTCCAACAAAATTCTGTGCATGCATGTATCAGGGCTAATACCAGGCATGTCAGCTAAGGTCTACCCTATTGCTTGTCTTCTCCTCTTTAAGACCGCTAGAAGCTTCTCTTCCTCCTCTGGAGTGATGTCACTAGCTACAATCACTGGAAGCTTCTCATCTTTCTCCAAATAGGTATACTTGAGATTGTTTGGCAGCGGCTTGAGCTCTAAGGTGGGAGCTTGCTCAACTGACGGTATGAGTTGCTTGATTTCAATCTCTTCCATGCCAAATACCTGTTCAGACAACTCACAGACAGAAGAAATAACTTTCCCAGCTTTGGGAATATCAGTAGTATGGGAAGAATCAAAAGAATCAACAGTTAAGTGAATATCAGCATCATGATTCCCTAAACTATCCATATCAACATGCAAAGAATCATCAGTACTAGAAAGATCAACAAGACCAGTGAAATCAACAGAGGTTCTAGATGAAATAGAATCAATCTGATAAGCAATAGATTCCTTAGAGTTAATATCATCATATAAGCTCAAAAATTCATCAATTTCTCTACATATAGTACAAGAATGAGAGTCATCACAATTATGTCTTAGAGAATCATCAAGATCAGCAATATCACAGGAGTCAGTCAACAAACTATCCCTAAAATCAGCACTAGCATTATCAACTAGCATATCAATTAGGCTGACACTACAAATAGAGTTATCATCATAGGGATGTTTCATGGCATCAAATATATTAAATTGTATCACATTGCCAGCAAACTCCAGTTGAAGAGTACCTTTATGAACATTTATAATTATCTTTGCAGTTTTTAGGAAAGGTCTACCTAAGATGAGTGGGGCATGTCCACTAGGTCTATATCTATCATCTTCCATATTAAGGACATAAAAATCAGCTAGAAAAAACAAGTCCTTTACCTTAACCAGAACATCCTCCAACACTCCTAAAGGATAGGCAATGCTCCTATTTGCTAGCTGCACAACCACTCCGGTAGGTTTCAGTTCTCCCATCTACAAAGATGAATAAACAGATTTAGGCATAACATTTATAGCAGCACCAAGATCAATCAAAGCATCAGAAAACTCAAAAATTCCAATAGTGCATGGGATTATAAAGGTACCCAGATCTTGACACTTAGTGGGCATTGTTAGCTGTATGAGTGCTGAAACATTCTTGCCAAAATTTACTTTTTCATTCCCTCTTAGACGCCTCTTGTTGGTACATATTTCCTTAAAAAACTTGGCGTATTTAGGAATAGTCTTGATTGCCTCTAACAATGGTATATTAACCTCAACCTTCTTGAAAGTCTCAAGAATTTCTTTTTCTATATCTGCTTCAGTTTGCCTCTTTCCCAAGGTAGGTCTATGTGGGAAAGGTAAGATCTTCTTTAGCTTCTCTTCTTTGTTAGGCTCATTTGGTGTGACGTGTGTTTTTTATGATGCCGGCTTATCCATGGTAATGATATCTGAGGATCCTTGAACCTCTCTCCTACTCCTAAGAGTGATAGCACTAACATTGCTACTATTCCTTAGATTGACAATTGTCTGAGAAGGTAACTGGCCTGACCCTTGGCTTTTTATCTCATTGAGAAAAGTGGCAAATTGGCCTAACTGAGTATCAACCCTCCTTTCTAAATTTTGCACCACTTATGTGAGTTTTGCATTACTCTCCATAAGATGCTTCATCAAGTCCCCCATATTATCCCCTGTCTTTGGTTCCTCCTGTATAGGAACTGATTGCCTAATAGGTTGGGAAGACTGTGCACTGGGTCCCGCAATATTATATCTATTCTGCTATTGCCCTCCCCCATATCTCAGGTTGGAGTGATCCCTCCATCCTGGATTGTACGTATTAGAATAGGGATCATATTTTTGCTGCCCTTGTTGCATTGGCCTAACTGGAAACATCCCAGTACAAGCCTCTACTCTATCCTCTAACATAGGGCACTGATCAGTAGCATGTGTGGCCAAACAGCATATATCACACAGGGGTCCCACCAAGGTAGTAAAGGTAGATGTCTGCCCAGGTGCATAGCACTGTGGATAAGAATGTGTCTGAGTAGGGTAGGACTGTGGTGCACAAGTCTGAGAGGGTGTAGAGGATGACTGTGGCTGTTGCCGATCTAAAGCAAGCCGTTGGAGCACAGAAGACATTACATCAATCTTGCTCTCAAGTCTCTGACCATAGTCTGGAGCATACAATTCACTGACTCCTCTTACTATTTGCATTGATCTGGACCCAAACTGCTGAGCATTCTGAGCCATCTTATCAATCAACTGCCAAGCCCTTGTAGGTGTCAGATCACCTAAGGCTCTGCCAGAGGCAGCATCAATCATATTTCTGTCCATATTCAACAGCCCCTCATAGAAGTACTGAATAAGTAACTGATCAGAAATTTGATGGTGAGGACAACTAGCCAGCAACCTCTTAAATCTTTCCCAATACTTATATAAAGTTTCTCCACTATTCTATCTGATCCCACATATTTCCTTCCTTATTGATGCAGTGCGAGACGTAGGAAAGAATTTCTCCAAAAATAGCCTCTTTAGTTGGTCCCAAGAAGTAATGGCACCAGGAGGTAGATAGTACAACTAGTCTTTAGCTAAACCATCCAGGGAAAAAGGAAATACTCTGAGCTTAATTTGTTCCTCTGAGACTCCCTGTGGCTTCATTGTAGAGCAAACAACGTGAAATTCCTTCAAATGTTTGTGAGGGTTGTAATAACCCAGAAAAAGAAAAGAGAAAAAGAAGTGAGAAAAAGGAAGGGAAAGAGAAGCTGAAAAATTTTCGAAGAGCTGAGAATTTTCTAGTCTTCTCGCCATAGCGAGATATGGAATCGCCATAGCGAGAATGCCTCTTCGCCGTAGCGAGTATGTCCCTAGCTATAGCGAGTGCGGCATTCCATATAGAAACCAGTAAGTTGCTCGCCGTAGCGAAATTGTTCCTAGCTATAGCGAGTATGGCATTCCATATAGAGACCAGGGAGTTGCTCGCCGTAGCGGCGCTATAGCGAAGGCAGAGGTCTGGAATAGACCCGATCTCGCCGTAGCGACTCCATAGCAAAGACAAAAGTCTGGAACAGACACGAGCTCGCCGTAGCGAGGTCACTAACTCGCTGTAGCGAGAGCGGTCCAGAAAAGCGAGGAAAAGAGAAATTGACTTTTAAAAGCTTCCAAATCTCTTCTTTCTTCTTCTAACCGACTCTAACTCGTCTTAGGAGAGAGCAAAGGGCGGAGGAGAGAGAGAGAAGCTGAAGAGAAGAGGAAAACACAAGAAAGGTATGAATTCTCATGGTTTCCTCTTCATATGTGGCCCTCTCCCTTTTTCCCCTCTTTCCTACGGTTCAGATGTTAGGAATGGTTAGGTTTGAGTCTGGTTTAGAGGAGAGAGAGTGGGAAACCATTCTTGAGAGAGATTAGAAGTAGATAGTCTTCTCTTCTTGCTTTTCCCCTTTCTTATGAGTTAAGAAAGAGAGGGATAGGTCATGGACCCTAGAGTGAGGAAGAAACCTAGAGTGAGAAGCTCAGTAGAGCTGCTTAGAAGTGATCCTTAGCTTAAGAATTGAGTAGTAAAGTAGTAATTCCATGCTTTTGTGTGGTTAGGCTCAAGAGGAACTCTCCCATCTAGAAGTTGTTGTGAAAACTAACAAGGGAGGAGTCAAGTGTCAGAGCAAATTGAGAATAGCTAGCAAAGGTAGTTCTCTCCGCTTTCTCTCATACATAATTGTGTGTTTACATTGTCTTGCTTGTGTGTATGAATGATATGAGCTATGAGAAGTGTGTTAGCATGATTATGTGATATGATTGAGATGATGTTTTAAATGATTGTTTGGTTTGCTTGAGGAAATGGAAAAGCCAATAACCCTGAAGCCAAGGTGAGGATGAGCCGAAGCCCTAAGTTGGTTGAGCCATGTCTCCCAAAAGTGAGGTTGACTCCCAAAGAGTAAGGGTGAGTCTAAGTACCTCTAAAAGTATGGGAAGGCAAATCCAAAAGCCATAAGGGAAGGGGCGAGGCCGATCCAAGTACTCAGCGAACTCATGAATGTTATCCATGGCCATTTCACATGTTTAAACGTTTTCTATCATGTTTTACATGCTAACATGCCATACATGCTTAATGAGACTTGTTGCATGCAATATATGTATGTTTGAATGAGAGTTGAACTGCTGAGATTCTCCGAATCTCACCCTCCCTCTCCACCATCCAACCATGTCAGGTGGCCCAAGTGAGATAAGAGATGGGAACAACCACCAACAAGCATGAGGCTAGGGATAGAGATGAAGAAAAGTGTATAGTTTTGTACTACATTGTATATGTAACTTGTATATGAGATGTAAATGATGTATATGATGTAGCATGTACAAATATTGTAAGACAATGTATGTATTAATGATGAATGTATGAGAATGAGCTTTATGACGAATGAAATAGCATGGTTGAATGAGAAAGAGCCAATGGTAGCTTAGTAGATAAGGGTGCATAAGTGGGCATGGGATAGTGAGTTTCCCCAATCTAAGTTATTAGACACTTGAGGCATGATTGATAGCTCCTATAGATGCTTTCTCATGTGCTCAAAGAGTCATAGAAGTAGAAAACTTAAGATTGGACCCCATTAGCCACACTTTTGGCCAAGAAAAGGCCATTTTGCACATGATGTCATAGAATAGCCATATGACCTCTTCTAGCCATGAAATTTGACATGGAACTAGAGTATGTTTAGAGCTTTCTGAGAAGCTAGAGTTCATGTCATTTAGAGGTCTATAGCATTTTCTATGAGCATTCAAAGTTGACATCAGAAATTCGGATTTTTGAAATTTACTGTTCATTTGGTCAGTTTTGAAATCATGTCATCCGAGGGGCAAACGTAGTCCAATGGCTACGAAATTTTATACACAGAAACTAGATGGTCACAGTGACTTGTAGGAACTGGAAGCACCTCATTTAGAGGTCCAGAGAGGAATTTATGCAATTTCGAAGTTCCTGCCCAGAATCAGACACCCAACCAGACCCGAGGTACTGTTTCATCAGTTTCCGGGAAATTGGCTAGGTGGACTGATCTGCAGATATTTTTCTCCTCTACCTAACATCCACATATTTCCATAGAGATAGAGTTTATGAGCATTGGATTTTTGTGGAATTAGTTAGACATTTTCAAAGTCCATATCAGTAAACTGTGACAGCAAAGAGGCCCCCTCTGACCAGTGAACTATTTCAATGTCAAACGCAGAATGAGTGAGAGATTGAGACTTCTAAGTATTTTTAGCATGAAATAGACGTCTCAAAATTTCTAGAATGACCCAGATCATGCAGATACGATTTTTCTGCATTTAGTTATGAATTTCCAAAGTTAGCCCAGAAATGAAGCAAAATCTGCCCATAGCGAAAATGCATGTCTCCAATCCCTTTTTGCTTTCCATGAGCTTAAAGCATATGTTTGGGATTGCAATAAGTCTCAATAGGGTAATTGAGCATGAGGATGACTAGAGAGAGCTCAGCCGGTCCATATTACTTCTAAGTGGAGCTCTACCCACACATAGTGCCATAGAGAAAGTAAGCATAAGGTAGAGAAAGTGTCTCCCTTATGAGTTCCGCACCGCCCATACGGGCTAAAGGGCATGTTGGGTATGAGCTAGAGGTTAAGGTGTCACAAGGGTCGTCTCCTGCAAGTCTATGAAATTTAGGAAGTAAGTGAATCAAACTAGATTTAAGCTTAAAATTTGCATCTAATTCTGGATATTGTATACAGAGATTTTGATAATGCACATTAGGAGTTGCCAATTCTCTAATAGTTCTGGCATGCATGTTATCATTTAAATTGGCATTTGCATTCAAGTTAGCTTGAACATGCATATTCATGTTAGCATTCATATGATCTTGTTCAGCCATATTATCACCAGCAAATTGAAGTACACAATCAATTTCTTGCACACAATCAAAAGCAGAAGAAACAGAACTACTGATTCCTACACTTTCTTTGTTCTTCTTAATCCTTACTTGTCTTCTAAAGGTCTTTTCGATTTTCGGATCCAAATCAATTAATTTTTCACCAGAGCTCCTTGTCATAAACCAATTAGACAAGCAAAAACTAAGAAGGAACACAAGAAATCAACAAAGAAAAATTAAAACAATAAATCTAGAAAAATTAGAAAAATCCTAGAAAATTTGAGAAAATACTAAAAAAATTAGAAAAAATGCTTAAAACGTTGAAATTTGGCCAAAAAATGGTGTACCTAATAGCTATGCTATTTTTTTTGCTTAAAATACCCAAAAACCTTGGAAAACAAAGTTTGAGAATTTTCTAGATACTTCAAACAAAAATTCCAGCAAGCAGCAAAATCAAATTAAGCAACCGAATGATCCAAATCTAACTTCAAAACAAGGGAAAATAGGATAAAAACAAAGCAAAAATAGGGCCAAAAAAAATACTAAGAAAGCCTTCTAAACAAATAAGAAACTAAACTCCCCGGCAATGGCGCCAAATTTGACGATTGTGTCGCACAATCTCAAATAAAACTAGGAAGCAAAATAAATTTTGTAGTTAATGGTGTAACCTAGGTCATTTCCTAAGGAGTTTGTGCCTCAATTTGTTATGAAAGAGTATTCTAAGTATTGCTAATTGGAACTTGTTTTGGGGGTTTGAAATGCTAGAATTTAATTGAACTAGATTTAATTGACAAGAATCAAAAACTTAAAACTAAATAAAGTGAGCAGTTGAGAAAATGTGGTAGCTAGCCTTGCATTGGACTCCGTAGAATTCAATTATCCTTGCCCTTTGTAGTTTACCAAATTTGGATTTAATTTCTTGCTATTTAGTGTATTCCCTATAAAGATTCTTGAATAACCATCCAATATTCAATTCATTAATTATTCAAGGAATTTGCAACCACAAGAAACCTTGAAAAATTAATTGATTGAATTAAGAACAAGAACACACTAAAATCAATCCTAAATGATCAATAAAATCTACTACACAATTCACTTAAGGTGCTAATTAACCAATTAGATTAATTAATTCCTCAAACAATTAATTGCACAAAAATTTCAGCTAATTAATCCAACAATTATTGCATCAATTAACCAAAGATGGAGAGGAATTTAAAAGTGATTTGCACAGCACTAATTCTGGAATTTTTACAAACATGTGATGATCACAATTAAAATTCCAAAATCAAATTATATTCAATTCATAAAATAGACCAATCCAATAATTTCCAGCAATTAAGTTCTTAAATCAATCAACTAGACCTAGTCAAATTAATAAAAGATTTAATGCTGGAATTAAAAGATAGAGCAAAGAGTGTTTATCCAATTTGGTGAGAAAATATGGGGCTCAAATTTGCATCTGGGAGTTTCCAAACTTCAGCTAACCACCATGGATGATTCAAGCTGCCATGGAGATTTCGCGTTCTGCACGTCCGGTCGCCTCTTGCTCTTGTTTGAACCCTATTTGGTTTTTACGTCTCCTCCCTCAATTCGGAAACCACAGCTTTTCTCTTTCATGCTTCAGCACCCCTTTTTATATAGTTATTAATCACGTGCCCCTCAGCTCCTCCTTTTCCACTCATTAGTCACGTTTTACTCTCCCAGCTCACTAATTCTCTAGCTTGCTTCATTAATCCACGTAATTCCGTAGCCAAGTTCCAGCTTATGATTCATTAACATCTCACGTGCTCAGCTTGTTGCTTCATGCTCTGTTCTGCACTTCTTCTCTTCCCAAGCTCGAGTGAGGATCTCGTGGAACTCCAACTCGCTGCATGCTACGTGGATGGTTATGTTATGTTCCTTCTCCATGTTAGAACCAAGAAACTCCAGCTTCTCAGCTTGTGGCCTCACTTTCCATTCAAACCAGAACCCACATCCCCTGTTTCCTTCATTTCTGCTCGAGTTTGTGAGCTGCTTCTGCATGCGTTCTGCCTGTGCCATGTGAGCTGAACATTTGTTGCTTCCCATGCGATTTAGCTCTTTGTTTCTACTACTAAATTGTGGCTGCTGCACGAGTAAATGATCTGTGTGTGTTTTTCTGGTCATTAACTTGTGGCTCTTCGTTTCTCAGCTCTTCACGTTGAAACTGCAGCTCTTTTGTGTTCCTCAAACAGAGGCTGCTTTTTCTTCAATCTAGAACGTAGCAAACACGTGAGTTCTTCCCAACTTGTTTTTCACGTCTTATGCAGCTGCTTTATTTAAAATTTATATGCTTCTTACGTGTTGCTTCATAATGCTTTTGTTCTCAGCTTCCAAAACTTGCTTAGCTTTAATTATATTCTCCAGCTTAACTTCTCTTCTAGCTCTTTTTAACTCGTAGCTAGTTCTCC
This sequence comes from Erythrophleum ivorense, assembly GCA_026724425.1. NCBI lineage: Eukaryota > Viridiplantae > Streptophyta > Magnoliopsida > Fabales > Fabaceae > Erythrophleum > Erythrophleum ivorense. Next base: position 35,243,158 of record JAIUCV010000008.1, read on the forward strand.
CAGCTCATTCCATACTCTATCCAACTCTTTTAGCTTCAGCCCACTGTTTCACACGTAAATCTCCATTCCATCCTCTCTTCAAGTAGCTAGCTGAACTCGTGCTCTTCTCTTCATTCTTGTAAAACTCGTGGCTTGTACTTTGTTTTCCTTTCATGCATTTACTGCAAAGTGCTACATGTTTCTTCCTTTAACTCAAGCTCATGGCTTTATCTTCAACCCAAGCTCTTCCACGTCGTTTGCTTTTATATATGTGAGTCCTTTCAGCTTGAGCCTTCTCTCCATGCATCTTTTGTCTTGCTCTGCTCACGTGAAACTCAAGACTCCTCTTGCATCAATAGCTCATGTGACGTGGCTTCTTCCTCCATGCATGTGTGTTGATGTTGAGTGAAAGGCTACTCAAGTATGCTTCTTTAATCATTCCTTTCTCTTCTTTAACCCAAATTCTCATTCAAGCTATTTGCCTATCAAAAATCCTGTACAAAAGAATGGAAAATATTCAATAGAATTATTCATAAAATTATTTAAAAGAATTTCATGCATCAAAACTCAATAATTTTGCCAATTAATTCAGAAAGTGCATAAGTGGCTGATGAAATCAAATTGTATCTAATTAAACCCTTAAGACCATATTCTATCATCAAAATGCCTAAGTTAAGAGGATTAAAGTGTATAAAAATCATGCTTATCACTTAGCTTGAATGTGATTAAGTGGCATGAAAAGTATGGCTTTGCATACTTTATGATTGCTAAACCTTCCATACATATACTTTGATGTGTATATGCCTTGAATGTGCATGTGAATGGATGTGTGAGTTTTTAAGATTCTAGGAATCTCACTCCCCTTCCCTCCACTATCTTGAAATGCCTAGGTGATGTCCAAGAAGTAAGAAAGGCAAGCCAAGAGCATTGAAAAGTCATACTTTGTCCATTATGTAGCTTGTTATGTATTTGAATACCAAAGTTACTTTTTTGAGATGTAAGCTCATAGAAAAATGTAATATGATGCATTACTCTTGTATAGACCATATGTGGCATGAAATCCATGGAAATGGGAATTTTGGCTTCTTAATGGCTTGATGTATTAGTGCATTAATGGAAGTAGAATGGCCAACTTAAGATGCATGAGATTTGGGACCACTTGGCAATTCATACAAGTCATATTCATGCTTTTAAACTTGCCCAAAAGGTGCCAAACATTAAAAGAGGCCATTTGAACACATTTGGTGTTTCATATGGAGCAAAAATAATCATTTAGGAAAGCTATACCACTTTTTGTCCAAATGAGCTCTTCTTAGCCTAAAATTTGGTATGCATCTAAAACTTGTTGAGAGATTTTTGGAAAGCTAAAGTGTAGAATTTTTGGAGGTTTATGGAATATTTGGTAAATTTTCGAAGTTGGGAAATTTTCTAGTTTTGGTTCAGTGTACTGTTCATTTTAGTTCAAAATGAAATTCTATCATTAATAAGGCAAACGATATCTAATTGCCACAAAATTTTATATAGAGAAACTAGACCTACCCAGTAACTTGTGCCAATTAGAAGCACATCATTTGAATGTTAAGAGAGGGAGATATGAATTTTTGAAGTTGCTATCCAGTACTAGGCGACCAGTCAAACCCGTGTTATTGTTTGATTCATTTTTGGGATCTGAACATTCTTGGATTGGTCTAGAGTTATTTTTTCACTCTAGCTAATATCTGTAGCTTTCCAGATTGGTATCATTTGTATGGATTGAATTTTTTTGGAATTAATTAGACATTTTTAAAGTTTATGATAGTAAACTGTATCAGTATCAGAGGATAGTTAGACCTTTATGGCTATTTCATTGTCAAACGCGATCCAGATGGGATTTCGTGGCTGGGACTTATTTGACATCCAGAACTTTCCAGAAAGCTATGATTTGTATGATTTCAATTTTTTTTTTATTTAGTTATGATTTTTCAAAGTTACCTTTAAAATCTGCTATATGCTACCCGCGAGCTTAAGAGTAAATTTCAGGGTTTTTGACTTGGAAACCATAGATTGCTTGATATTTTGAGTTAATTATGATTTGTTCCAACGGTAAATGACTAGAGAATGTTGTTGGATAATCCACGGAGCCCACATAACATAAATTGAAAAAATTTACCCCGATGTGAAGTAATAAAAGTGTATTATTTTCATACTTTTTCTTACTTTTGTCTTGGGAATGTGCACCAATTGTCTAAAATGGAAGAGTATGATAATAGAAGTATAAGGTATTACAGGCTTTAAGTGAGTAAAACTCATAAGGGATTAGAAACCCCATATGTAAAGTGTATATATACAAGTTTAAAGCATCTGGGGCATATTAATGACATATAAAATAAATAAAATGTTGTAGATTCTTATGTTTTTCTTGAAAGGGAATGTTAGTATAAGAGCTTTTAAACATAGTATCCAAGTAGTCATGATAAGGCACTCTGCATGAAAATCTGAGAGGAAAGATATAGGAATTTTCTTTTCATGGAAAACTATGTGAATTCACCCCATTATGTACAAATGGAAAATATTGAATTATGGAACACTCATGATCAACTAATCCAAGATTAAAAGCCCAACCTAACTAGTTAACTAATTAATTAGTAAATATATCTAATTATCTAATAATTAGTTTTGTATTTGAAATTTTAAAATTGTGACTAAGTAATCTAATATCTTTTTGAGAGAGAGAGAGAGAGAGAGAGAGAGAGAGAGAGAGAGAGAGAGCATATAGCAAATAGCAACCTATTTGCATAGACTGAAGAACACACAAAGAAAGAAAAATAGTGACCTCTTCCTCCAAGGGATTTTGGATGCATTTACTATAAAAAATTATGCAAAGTACAATCAAGTGACCTTGTGTAAATTGTGAAAATTAGCGATTAGATTGGAGCATAAGTGAAAAAAAGAGGGAGAAGATAATCAAAGTATCAAGTATAAATTTTTTAGCTGCAAAATTATATCTGATATTGAATTATCTTTCAATTGTCAAATTACATGTTAAAGTTAGGGAGGAGTATTCTATATTGTGCTTTAGCTTTTGCTTAATTCAATCTATTCATTTAAGAATTCATATTGATTAGTATCTTGTTTATTAGCTTTATTTCTAACTCATTGCCATTAAGTTTATAAATACAAAGTTTTCAAAAAATTAAGCAAATGCAAATTCATCCCTTCTTGGTGTATTTATGATTGAATTGATTATTGTTATGATGATTTTTTTCATAATATAAATGTTAATATTGTTTTTTAGATCTAATATTATATTTGATATATATTAATTTTTAGTTAAAAATAATTAGTTTAACTAATTTTATTAGTAAAACAATGTTTGATACAATTACCAATCTAGCCCCATGTTGATTTATTGTGTAGTATGGTTCCGATGACCATGAATTATACAACATAAAAGAAAAATCCACTAACTGTAGGACACCTCATTATCACTTCATGGTTAGACACTCGAATTGGCATCTCTTGCAATAGTACAAGAGTAGTCTTGGTGGGTGTTGTAATGTTTTAGAAACTTTTTTTTAACTTTTAAAATATAATTTTTTTCGCATAGTTAAATTTTTATTTTCACAATTATAATTATTATCTATTCAATTACATTTTTTAGCCCCTAAGGAAAAAAACATTGAAAACATTTACTACACCCTTGCAGTAATTGGTACTACTGTAGGAGATCCTAATTGTGGACACTCAATTTTTTTCATTTGCTTTTGTTCAATTTCCACTTTTACAACATTTAGATCACATTTGGTATGGTAGGGTGGAAATATTTTTAAACGAATGGAAATGAGAATTGAAATAAGAACAAAATAAAATCTTAAATTCTAAAATTATGTTTGATATGATATGAAAATGAATGATAACACATTTATATTGGCATGTGTTAGTAAAGTGAAAATAATAATAGAATATAAAGAAAAGCTATACAAATGACCATAATATCTCTAGTGTAAAAATAATTAAAATATTTATTTTTTAATAAAATAACAAAATATTAATTTTTTATTTTTAATTAAAAATTATTTATATCCACCAATAATAGCAAAATGATAAAATATATATTTTTAATTTTCTAATTCAAAAATATATATTTTTGAAATATCAATAATAAACAAAATTACGTTATCATAAAATTATTTTGCTAAAAGCACATTTGAGATTTTACCTACCATTTCATTAAAAAATTGTTCTCTCCATTGTATCTACGAAGAAAGTTCTAAAATTTAAAATTTTCTCCAAGGAAGTCCATTTATATCCATCAAACATGCTAAATTAATTTTTCCCTATTCCTCTCCCTTTACTCACCCCCTCTTTTTATGTGCACAGGCATTACTTCGCACTCCTTCTCTACGTAATTCCTATGTATAATGGCTACAAGTTGGTTTCTTTACTCCAACAGATTTTGATAGATCTCTCTCTCTCTCTCTTTTAATCTTTCATGTTCTTTCTCTGTCCTTTTACTACCTGACAATTTTATGAAAATTCTGGACTTAACTCTTTTTTCTATTGCCCTATGCTTTGTTCATCTCTTTACTGTGTTAAAACTTCAAATTACCTGACGATTAAGTATGTGCAAATATTTTGAATCTTTCCAAGTAGGACAAGAAAATAAACTAAAAAAATTTCTCATAATTTTGAGTAAATTTTATACATGCACACTCTAAACAAATCTTAAACCTAATAATAATAAATATATATATTGCTAAAGGGGAATAAAAGCTTTATTAATCCTCTAAACTATATCTTTGGAATGAAAATTCGCTATCATAATCACTTGTGCTGTAACGCGGCAGCTACATCTATCTACTTGATCAATCAAATTTGACAAGTTTCACAACGTAAGATTCTTAAACCAAATAAAAGAAAAATCACAAAAATGAAAACATCAATTGAAGTGTGACTCATAACTATTTGGCCAGCCAAGAAAGACATATCAAAATATTAAAAACCTTTTAAATCTACCAGGAACGAAGACAGATCAAAAGATTTCTCTTGGATCTCCCATAAAAAAAATAGATAGAGAAATTTATTTACTAAAATAAAAATAAAAGAAAAGAAAAATGAATGAGAAAAGAAAGGCGAGGTTGTTGCCCCCAGCTAGTTATTGGCACCATCCCCAAATGATGAAACTAGTTTTGCCAAAAAAAAAAAAGGTAAAACTATGTAAGAGAAGAAGGAAGCAAAAGGATTAAATTTGGGACTTTTTTTATTTATTTAGACCCAAGTAAATTTAGGCAAGGTTTGAGCCTTGATATCAAAACGGAACTAGGGCCAACCCAACCCAAAAATATTATGTTTTGCATGAAAAGTACCAAATATACCAATTTAGTTCATTTTAAAATATAAAAATATATAATCCAACATTTTTTAAGAAGTTGCAATATTTAAGAATATCTAATTTAAAAAATTCTTAATTTCTTAAATTTGTAAGATAAATTTAAGTTAAATTTTTTTTTTCTGACTTCAAGCAAAGCAGCCCTACATCACTAAATTATAGTTAATCACTCACATAACAAACTAAATTACATATACGGAGAGAAGAATCAACTGACATTGGTATAATATTTATTGCTCTTACATATTTCAATATTTTATTATAGTTTTTTAAAATTCTTAGTAATCAAATCATTAAATTCAAAATAATAATAATAATTATAGTGATTTTCCAAGTCAAATTGGTCTTTTGAGGGATCAATTGATGCTGTTTAATTACTTTTTATAGGATAATTATTTTACAAAGTTTGTCATCGGATAGAAGGCTTTTGTCATGAACATCACTCTTACAAATTTTAATATAATTCAAAGTTGTTTGGTGCTCCATCCAAATATTTAAAAATTAATGTAAAATATAGGTTTTAAATATAAAAATTATTAATTATTTATTACATACTTGTTATATATATATATATATATATATATAAAAGACTTCTTTCTTTTTATTTAAAATAAATAATAATAATTAATTCAATACGCCTCCACGCAAGTAAATAGAGCTACGGTTTGTTACCTTGTTGTCGGATAGACCTCTGCTACTGAAACGGCCCGAGAAGCAGAAGCTCGAAGCGGAAGAAGATGAGTCGCTCAATTTTCTCTCATTTGCTTCTTCTCTCATACTCTTCTCCTCCCTTCACTCCTTCTCTTTGCTCTTCGTCCAAACCCCTAAAAGAACCTGCTTCTTCTCATCGTTTGTATTCTGGCCTTACCCCCAACATCACCTCCACTAGTCTCTGCAGAAAAGAATTCCGATGCAATTGTTGTAGTTTATGGGCTTCCCAACCTTCAGCTCGCGATACTCACTTCTCAGTTTCTTTAAAGTAATCCCAATTCCTCTCTCCTTGTAATTTGAATGTTAAATTAATATTTTGATTACTCAAAGTTTATTGACTGTTTCCATTTCATACTTTACGTTTGTATTGTGTCAAATTGGTCCTCATATGTATCCTAAGCACTTCATTTACATGTCTGTTAACTTGATAGAGCGGATATATATAATAAGAGTCCGAAGTTGGTATGAACTATGAAGCACACTTAGGGCACTAAATTGAAAAATAAATAAATTTAAGGACCAAAATATTAATTTAACCTAACTAGGAAAGTGTTCAATTTTCTTTCCATTCGTCACTTGACCAAGACTAGGGAGTACGTATCATGAAGTGCATTATTTGGGTTTATCCCATGCTTCATTTAGTTCTAGTTAACAATTACTGTGCTATTGTTGATTTTAGATTCTTTAGAATTTAACTTGAGCATAGTTTAACATTCAGTAATTTATGTAGGAGTATGGAGAGAACTTCTAGACTTTTAGTGGGTTACATATTCATATTCAAGATATTCAGTTTCGTTACCCTCGTAGATGCCTGTTTATTTAGTGTTTCTGTAGAATATAAATATAGATTCTTGTTAAACTGAAGCTCTATTTACAGAAAGGTGAAAGCCTCAGCAAATCGGCAAGCAAGATCTATTCCACATGGGGACTACCTTGATGGGATGAAGGAGTGGGTTGTGTTTCAGGTTATTTTGTTTTCATACACTTCACTTCAAAATCATACACCCTAAATGATATGGTTTTAGACTATTATTAATTGATATTATGTTTGCAGGTGAATTTTCTTACGATTTTCCATAATCTTTTCCCAATTTATACAATGTGAGATTGAACATGGAAATAAGCACGAGACAATGTTTTTCATTTCTAATTGGTAACCTGTCAAGGATGCAAATTTATGCAAAGGCTAGTAAATTCAACTCCATAAAAGCCTTTGTCCCAAACTTCTCTGTTTGCTCGCATAAATTAATATAGTGAACTATTTGATGTCTACTTAGGAAACATGGACATTGACACAGACACCAACATCACAGAACACCAAAATTTAAAGTGTGCATGGGTAATTTGACACAACTTTTGTAAGTGTCCATGCTTCATAGATATCTATCCATCAACAATATATAGACCTGAATTTTTTGTTATATTGAAATGTGCTTATCCCTTATGATTCTATGCTTGCTGATTACCTAATATCATTTGAATCTTCCGTTCACCTTTCACTTGATAGACTCATCTTTTGCTAATGCCTTTATTTCTCTTTTTTGCATCTAAAAAAAAAAATCTAAAGAACTTGGTCTATTTTAGTGCTTCTTTCCATCATTATCAGCTTATCCTGATTAGGATTGAGAAGTATACTGTTTGATTCAGGATGCAAAACTGGAATATATATATATATGGAATTGCTAACCTCTCCACATTTGTGTTTTGAACAAATAAGTCCTCATTTTTTCACTAAAAGATAAAAAAGCATATGGGTATTTTGGTCATTTCCTCTTAATCATACATTTATTGGGCATAGGGAAATAACTTAAAATCCCTTGCATTAATTATGTTTTTCCAAGGAAATGACTTGAATTCCCCTATACAATTTTTTTTTTTTTAGTAAAAAAGAGGATTTTTTAGTCTAATGAGGAGGTTAACAGTCCTTATATATGTATACACACACACACACGCATACATATATGCATATATATATATATATGTTTGTATGTATCTATGTATGTATGTATGTATACTTTGCTATATGACAAATGATGTCTTGAAAGAACCATCATCATTGTTCATACTTTAAGTTCCAAATACTGATTCTTTCTTCCGTTGTGGATGAAGACAGATGTTTCAATGGGAAATGGCAATGGAATCCCTTATCACAAAACAATCTGAGAGTAATTCCTTTTTCTCTGTTGAATTGTTTTCATTCATAATGATTTTGTTAATACTATCAATGAATTGTCTTCATGTACTTTACATAGCATGGTTGTTTTCAATATACAATTTAAATAAATGTGTGTGTTTTATTGGGATATAGAATGCTGCAAGGATTTATCAAAAGTTTGGCATGAGAACATCGGATGGTCATTATCTACAAAACCAACAGCATGTAGCAAAAATTGATACTAGCAATAACAAGAAGAAATTGCTACACAAGGTCTGAGAACATGCAAGTAGTGAAAGGAAAAACAGAGAGCTAAACCCCAGTTTTTGTTTGCCTTAAAAGCTTCTCCTTTCTGACCCAAATGGCCCTTGTTGCAGCTAGACCTTTTATTTTTCAAAGACATTTGGTGCTATGATATCTCACTGTGCAAACCTTAACCACATGATGTTAAAGGATGAACAAATTAGGGGTCAAGAGGCTGTAAATGTGTAGTATCACCAAGGCTTTGGGCTAGTTTAATATATATATTTTTTTCCATCCCACTTGACCCTAAAGTTTAGAAACCTAGCAACAAGGGGAAAATGCTGTATATCCAAAAATGTCTCAAGATCTGTAAAATTGTAAGATCATAAGATCTTAAAATTTAAATTGAGATCCTATTAAGATCCAAGAAGACTTAGATCTTATATGAGATTTCAATTGCTAGGGTTATTTGGGAACATAAGATCTTAAGATTTAAATCAAAATCTTGACAATCTTGCATGTGCACACACATGCAATACACCACAGCTAAGAAAACAAAAAGTAAAAATATCAGAAAGATTACTCCTGGGAACAAGTATTACGCATTTGTGAGTACCAAAGTTTCTGGGATTAATTATATAACTCTATATGATGATAAGGACATATTGGTATACGTGTTTGCTTGTCCACCAAGTCTCTGTCTGTGTCTGCAAATGTGCATAGTTTAGTCCAAGTTATTTCACTTTTTCCAAATATTCTGCAGATTCTTTTTGTATATATGGTTTTCCCTTTACTTCTATTTGTAATGGGTAATTTCTTAGTTTATTATTTGAATAGGTGGCAGTGGAACCTTGAAACGGGTTGATGTTCTGTGAGGGTAGGTGGGTCGAGTTGAATTAGTTGACCCTCTTAATTGGCAAGTTGGTAAATGGCCAAACCCAACCCATCTGTTTGGGTTGGTGGGTTAAATGGGTAAACTCCCCCCCCCCCCCTTTTTCCAAAAAAAAAAAAGAAATATTAAAAAAATAATGAAGAATGGGAAAAGAATATTTGGAGTGATATGGTCAAATGATATGGGTAATTACTAGTAAGTTAAGAATTAAGGCATAGTATTAGGGTTTAATTATTGTTATTTCCTTTCTTGTTTTGATTATTATTTCCTTTTCAGTATGCTTGATATTAGGGATTCTTTGTAATTGTTTCCTTTCTTTTTTCCAGCATATGCTTTATTGTTGCCGATTTAAGGCTTAGGGCTGTAGACTTGTGATTCAGTTTTTGAGATTGAATAAAATTATCAGTGTTTCTTCCTTCCAACTTCCCTTTCTCCCTCCTTTCTTTCTACCTCCCTCTTCCCCTTCCCCTTTCCCTAGTGGTTCTACATCAAAAAAACAATAGAAGGACAACAAATTGAGTTTACAATCTTATTGACAGGTTAAACAGGTCAACCACCTATTCTGCATAATTGTTCTAGTTAACCCACATGAAAAAAGAAATTTTTTTAGAACTTTTCAGTAAGGGAGCTAACCTGCCCTGTCCCACCCTTTGGGGGGTTGAGCAAGTGGGTCAATTCAACCTACTTTTAAAGGGTAAACAATTTATGGTTTAAACCTTTCTTTAAGCTGGGTAGGATAAGCCAAACCAATGTTTTCAATCCATTTTGACAGCTCTAGCTGACGATTACACTTGCAACATTCTATGAATTTTAATTGTGTCAATTGGTCTCAAAATTCAAATTTTACTTTTAGTAAACTCAGTGGAAAGTTCATGTACCTTATTGTATAAACTTGATGCAAGTATTTGGTCAAATTTACCCTCATTTCATATCTTAAATCTTTGTTTTTAAATTGAAATAGTCACCTGAGACATTGCTCTATTTCATATTGATGTGTTGAATTTTCAGTGAACCACTTTACAATTGAGAATCTCGAAGATGGGGGAAGGACATGGGTTTCAACACTGTTGTTTGGACAAATTTTGTCAGTGGTTTCTCCTCAAGTGGCTTATGCAAGTGACACATTGAAGACAAATGAGACATATGAGATTGGAGAATTATTTGATTTAGGGATCCAATTACTATACTTGATATTGTTATTAGGTTTGCTAGGGGTTGGGACATACTTTGTGATTCGCCAAGTTCTTGTTCGCAGAGAACTTGACCTTTCTGCCAAAGAGTTGCAGGTAAAAGCTTGTGCTTCTTCCATTTCATCCCTTTAAAATAACAGATGTTGCGGCCTGAGCATGGCATATGGTATTAGCCTCCTTAAAATATGTTAGACCCTGAATTCTTTACTCTTTAACAATTTAATTTATTCTGTAGTTTGTTACCTTAATAGGGACTGTACACAAGTTACCTGGAATTAGTTGCTTCATTACCCCTTTTCAGTTTCTCATTTTCTTCCACTGTTTCAGGAGCAAGTAAGAAGTGGTGATGCAAGTGCAACTGAGCTTTTTGAGCTTGGAGCAGTGATGCTGAGGAGGAAATTTTACCCGGCTGCTACTAAGTACTTGCTTCAGGCAATTGAGAAGTGGGATGGAGATGATCAGGATCTTGCCCAGGTTAGATAAATTTGACCTAGCATAAATTGATTGCTTACAAAATTAGAAAAAGAAAAAAGATGCTAAAAGAAGAGAAAAGAAGGGGGGGGGGGGAATATATAATTAATGTTGGAATAGAAAGGTACTGAATGGTCTTACTATACAAACAGAAAATTTAATCATAAAACTAAACTTGGACATGCTGAGGGAAAAGTCTCTTCAGTACATGGAGAACTGTGAGTCTAATCCTGCCCATGGGGCACTTATTGGTCCTATATAGTGACTTGATTAAATCTTGCTTAGCAGTATCCTTTTATGGACTAGTTGACGTGAAGAGTTGCTTACACATCCTGTGTGATGGTGAGGGAAAATTCAATATTCTCATTCTGAAGAGCAGAATGATAGCATCTGCTTGCCTGCTGTTCAGTTCTAGCTATACACACTTCTATCATTATTGGTTATTCTGATATTTTTAAATTTTATTTTTTTAGATAAAAGAAGAAATTTTATTAATGAAGAAGAGAGAAAATATATGAGAGAAGGATGAAGTACCCTCCTATGGTAAAGTTTAACTTAACAAGGATTGAAGCAATAACAGAAAAGAATATGAGAAAGAAACCTAATGATGCAACAAACTGCCCAATCCCTCTGCCTATGTACTAAATTGGCTCCCTTAGGAAAGCCATGATCCAAACACCAAAGAGAGAACATACAAGTTATTCTATCCCATAAGGCACTAAAGACAAAGAGACCACTGAAGATGCTAGCATTCCTTTACAAACAAATGTTTCAAATCACAGAAGACTGAATTGCCACAATGTTTTCCCCTCCTCCTGCTATGCTAAATCTTTGAATTGTATGAGGGGAGAAACTTTTCTAAATCAGAAGGATATAGCTAATTATCACTAGAGACCCCGAACAATTTATCCCACATGTAAACAGTCATTTTGCACGTTTAATGATAAATGAGCACCATTTTGTGCACTAGAGATGCACATAACACAAGTATGAGGAGACAGCCCTGTATTAGGCCTATGAGTCTGCACTATGTCATTTGTGTTAAGTTGGCCTATTTGGATATGACCGGTGAACAACTACTTTGCTAATGATCTTCATATCACCAACATAGGTTTATAACGCTCTTGGTGTCAGCTATGTCCGTGATGGGAAACTTGACAAGGGAATTGCTCAGTTTGAGACTGCTGTGAAGCTTCAACCTGGCTATGTCACAGCATGGAATAATCTGGGTGATGCCTATGAGAAGAAAAAGGAATATAAGTCTGCTCTGAAGGCGTTCGAAGAAGTCCTTCTATTTGACCCTAACAACAAGGTTGCTAGGCCTAGGAGAGATGCTATGAAGGAACGTGTTCAAATGTACAAAGGTGTTCCGGTGAAATCAAAAGAGAGGTGAGTGCCATTGCGGTGACTCATACTGTGAATATGGCAGAAAATAAGAGAGCTTTTGATAACATTCTTGGAGTTTGAGAGAGGAGCCCATGTAGTTCCAAACACCTTCAAACTAGATTGATTGAGAATTAGAATTGATTATGTTTGAAGTGATTTTGACTTTCTCAGTAAAGATAATGAACTTGTTTGTGTAACAGAGAGAGAGAGTGAGAAAGAGAAAATGATGTAACTATATCAATCATACATTATAACAATACAAATTCTAACTTCTTAAATGTATCACTTAAGCATACTCGTCATTATTTAGTACTTCACAGGCTGATCACAGTTCACTGTTAGTTCAGTTTTTGGGTTGCTTTCAATGTGCCCCTTAACAATGAGGTAGTTCCATCCATCTCCTACCTCTAAGAGAAAGGTTCCCTGGAAGTGGTTTTGGACTCAGAAGGATCGAAATGAAGATCCACTGTGACAGCTTTTACATGGTGTCTTCCATGTTGACAGTAACTTGTAAGATTCCAAAGTCACAACAATGATAGCTAGCTGTTGTGTCCCACCTAACAGGTTAGTCCTTTGGGATGAGGGGTGAGTTCCTCTCTTTGCTCAAGTTGTAACAATTAATGCTTTTATTGAGAGCCTACCAACTCGTACAGAAAAGGTCTACAAGTGCTCAAAAGGTTCAAAAGGGATACGCAGCCTCTGAATACCTGTAGCAGTATATATTTTAGATTGTGTTTGTTACATGAAAAAGGAGATTAAGAGAATGGAAAGGAAGGGAAAGGGAAAAAATGGATAGGAAGGATGAAAAATGATCCTCATATCTCTTTTTTTAAAAAAAATAATAAAAAAAGATAAATCCTACTAAAGTAAATGATGACAAGGGCAATATTGAATATTTCGTGCTTTTTTTCATTCTACTCAATCCTGGGGTACCAAACGCAACCTATACCTCAAGGCGAAGCAAATTCGGTTAGCATCCCTCCCTATGTAACACTTTTTGTAAAGCATGTTTGTTTTGCTCTTCACGAACGTAATTTTTTTTTACGCAACTCTTGTATACCTTTGTTGGTATTACTAACATCTTTCTTTTATTTTTTTAAAGTTAAGACACAGGAATCATTTTTATTTTCAAAATGATTTTTTTTATTCCTTCCGCGAATATATTCTCTTTACATCTTGCGCACCGAGGGAAAGGAGGAAAATATTTGCTGGGGATAGGAGTAAACTCTCAATTGTGTTCGAAAAAGTTATCTTCGCTGTGTGCTCTTGCTCTAGCTGGTCTGGTAAGCAAGGAATGAGTTTGAATCTTTTAAAAGGCCAGCTTGGAGATGTCGCAAGCGCTGTTCTAAAAAGTTTCAAGCATTGTGCTTTTTTGTGCTAAGTTTTCCAGGCTTCATTTTGCATTCATCAACAGATTAATTAATTATCTACTACTAAAATTTATTTTTTCAACACTACATGTTATGGTTTCGGGGGTATATTTCCTTGCAGTGCACATAGGAATTGTTAAGTTTATTCTCAAACTCACTTAACTAAGAATATAACCCTTTAAGGAGCTGTTTGGGAGTTGCAGAAGGATCACTTTTCTTCTCATGAAACCTTACTCTAGCCCCCTTTAGTTTTTAAATGCTAAAAAAATAGTGTGAAATCTCTTTCTATGAAGATGGATTAGTGAACATTTTAAAGCAACTCAAATATATTTATTTTTATCAACACAAGAAAAATAACCACTAAAACTGACTTGCTGCTTATAAGTAAAAGATAGGTTAACATAACTCTAGGCTCAAAATGCAAACTTTTTATTCAAATTCCTAGATTAAACCTTAATTAACAAAATAAAATTGAAAGCAAGTTTAATGGTGGTTCAATCTCCCCTATAAAGAATTCGCTACCAGAGTTTAAGATTAAGTTTAATTTGGATGGTGGATGTGTGGAATTGAACTGGAATTACAAATGAAATAATAATTGATTACATGATTATAGACCATATAATATGGAATGGCAGAAAGTAACTGTCTTTAAAACTCAGGACATAGACATTTTCTCCATCGTCTTTTTGTTGTGCGCTCTTTTATCAAATTTTTCAAAATAATTTTCTGAATTAATTTTATATCAAAATTTTAGCATAATTGTTTTGATCGTCTGCCGAACGAAAGAAAATGAGGAAGTAGTTAGAGCTTCAATAGGAAATAGCTGAAACAGTTAATTCAGTTTCCATACAAAATCCTACAATGTATAATCTAAGAATGCTGGTAAAATGGTTTGATAGTGATAAGGAATTCAAAACTGTGGTAATGTGCAATTTTAGCAGTGTTATAGTGATTGTTGGAGAGGAATGTTTGCATTTGTTTGATTGTCTCTCTCTCTAGTGGGGACAGGTTAGTTTTTATTGCTTCCCTTTGATATTCAGCATTGCACATGGGTATTTCAAGGGTGAATTCTGTTTCAGACAAGAAGAGAGAACAAAATGGGCTACTTTGTTTGCATGTTTGATATTTGTGTTGTTGTTGTTGTTGTTGTTGTTGTTGTTGTTTTTAATAGGGATGTCTTATTATGGTTTTTTGAGACAGACATTACTGTACATATAATTAAGTTTTCAAATTTGTGTCAGTTAAAAATATTACCCTGATAAGCTATACTTTTGGAGAAGTCAGTAATATGTTTTTTGGCTGACATGGATTTGAAAACTTTATGTACAGTAATGTATGGCTCAAAAATATATCTTTTTCTTCTTCTTTGTGCCATTTTTTCCTAAAAAAATTTTTAGTTTATCAAAAAATTATGAGAAATGAGAACGCTTTACCGTTGCCAAAAAATGCATATTGTCATTATTTAATCATCTGTAAATGCTTGCTGGCTTTGGTGCTGCAACTAAGCATGGTTCTGTGAATAATCAGATGCCATGATACTACCACATGGAAATGAGCCACCATATTGGGGACAAAAAGTGCAAAAAGGCGGCCAATAAAAGTAGTATACACCATTTTAGTATCCATTTAATTCCCCTCACGTCTCTCCTCTCTCCTGAGCAAGTGCTTGGTAAGACTTGGTCTCACAATTCTTACGACAATGGAAAGAATGGAACTCTATCAATAGCCATGATGTTACTGTTAGAATATTTTATAATTTAAATTATTGTTGGGATATATTAAGATATTTTATATTATTTGATTTTTAAATTTTAAATATTTTAATTAGTGACCTAAAAATTTAAGAAGTAGTTTTGCCAAATAAAACAGTAGAGAGCTAATGGATTAGTGAGTCAATTGAGTTTACATGATTAAAATATATTGTGAATGTTGATAGAAAGTATGCAAGATATTATTGACTAACATTGATTTCTATGAGATTCCCTAACAAGAGAGATTCCTATAAAATCACTATCACTGAAGTCTCTCCACTTGTCAAAAGAAGCTTTTAACAAATCTTCTTTTACTATGTTGTTGTTAATTTTAGATTGTGAAGTTGAGCTTTAGGATTACTACGTCAAATTCATCTAGCATTGTAGGAGGTAATTTTATTCTTGTTTTCGCTACTAAAATCTCAATTTAGAAGTTTGAGATTGTGTTATTTATTCCCTCTAGGAAATTCATGCATGTAATTCTAAATTATGTCCTTTAGTTACAATCTTCAAAGAAGCTAGAGGTTAAATTATGAGAATTTGTTGGCAATTTAAACAATTTAACATTGACAAAATGTATATAATTCTTGTGTTGAAGAATAAGAATACATGGGTATTTTGTAGAGTGGAGGAGAGGCTACTCTAGGAAATAAAATAAATGAAAATAAAAATAATTCATAACAATAAAACAAATAAGGTCAGCTACCAACATTAATTACAATGATTTCGATATTTTAACACTTTCTCAAGATGATGAGTGGATATCATTCATTCCAAACTTGATGATTAGTTTGTGAAAGATGGCATTAGACAATCCTTTGGTGAGCACATATGCAAGTTTATTGCTAGTAAGAACAAAGGGAGTACAAATTTGTTGATTGTCCAATTTTTCTTGAATAAAGTATTGATCTATCTCAATATATTTAGTACAATCATGTTAATATGGGATTGTGAGCAATATTTATAACAGATTCATTATTACAATAAAGCTTCATTGAAATTACCTACTTAATCTTCAAATCTTTTAAGATTATCTATAGCCACAACAACTCACATATTACAAGTATCATTGCTCTCAGCTTGGCTTTTGCATTTGATCTTACAATCACACTTTGCTTTTTGCTTATCCAAGTAACAAGGTTTCCTTTTAGGAAAATGCAATATCCTAACGTTGATTTCTTATTAATTAGAAATCCTACATAGTCTGCATCAATATAGGCTTTAAAAGTCAATTTTTTGCCCTTTTTGAATAAGATTCCTTTCCTTGGTGTACCCTTGAAGTATTATAAAATTCTATAGACTACCTTAAAATGCGATTCTTTAGAATTGTGCATAAACCAACTTATAACACTCACAATATAAGCTATATTAGACCTAATATGAGAAAAATAAATCAATTTTCTTATAAGTCTCTAATAAGACCTTCTATCAACTATCACATCTTTTAGAGCCTCATAAAGTCTATAGTTTGACTTTATAAGTGTCTCTATTGGGTTGCATCCTAATTTGCCTATATCTACAAATAAATCTAATACATATTTTTGTTGTGAGATGAAAATGAGTTGCTATGAGTGAACAACTTCAATACTAAGAAAGTATTTTAATTTACCCAGCTCTTTGATCTCAAACTCCTTTCACTAATTGCCTTTTTAACAAGTCTATCCCTTTTAGGTCGTCTTTTGTGACTATGATGTCATTCCTAGTGGTACTATCACTCCCCCTGAGGTTAAATGCTTTACAAATGAAGTGTGATCACCTTGTCTTTGCTTATACCTTATACTATTTATAGCTTTGGAAAATCTCCCAAACTATGCCTTGAAGGATTGTTTAAGCCTATATAATGCCTTTTTGAGTTTACACACTATGCTTGATTTAGAATGTCAGTCAAACCCTAATGAAATCTTTGTATAGATCTCCTCCTCTACATCTCTATGCAAAAAGGCATTCTTCATATCAAACTACTATAATTTCCAACAAGGTAAGCAACCACAAACAATAATATTTGTAATGCATTCATTTTAGTAATAGGGAAAAAAGTTTCTATGTAGTCTATACTACAAGTCTAATTATACCTTTAGCAATGAGTTGAGCTTCATATTTCTTCAAAGTACCATCTTAATTATATTTAGTGGTAAATACTCATCTACATCCAACTAGTTTCTTTCCCTTTGGCAATTTAACTAGGTCCCAAGTAATGTTTTTCTCAAGTCTGTTTCAATCTTCATAGTATTTATCCAATTCTCATTCTTCAATGCCTCTGATAAAGTTTAGGAAATATAGATGGCATTTAGACTAGTGAGAAAGGCTCTATGGCTAGAAGACAAATACTTGTATGAAATGAAAGAGGAAAAAGAATGCTTAATATGGTATCTTGTGCCTTTTTGCAAAGCAATAAAAATATCATAATCATTGTGTTCAAGTGTTTTAGAAATGTTATTAGTGAGTAAAGGTATTACCTCAACACTTTCAGGGGTAGAAATGGATGATTGGAAAGGCTTTGGTTAAGAAGTTACTTCCTTTTTATGAGAATAAACTTGCAATTGATGAGTAGAGTTTTGAGCTAGCTTTAGTTGCAAATTTGGCTCAAGAAGAATGATTGGTTGTGAGGCTAGCTCAGTTAGTGTTTCTAGCTACAATTGGGGTTTAGATGATTATTCAGGCAATGTATCTAGTTGCAACTTAGGTTTAAATGATTGTGAAACATTAGCTAGTAGCTATGAGAATTCAAAAAGAAAGAGATCATTATCATTATCTTCATCAAAGAAATTCTCCCCTTGAAGAGAAGGATTATCAAAGAAATTCAGTAAAGGTAACATT
Organism: Erythrophleum ivorense; assembly: GCA_026724425.1. Taxonomy (NCBI): domain Eukaryota; kingdom Viridiplantae; phylum Streptophyta; class Magnoliopsida; order Fabales; family Fabaceae; genus Erythrophleum; species Erythrophleum ivorense. The sequence goes on from JAIUCV010000008.1 coordinate 35,261,491, forward strand.
AGCAAAGACAAAAGATTTTCTTATAGATAGGTGATAACATTTGTAACCCTTTTTAGTAGAGAAATAACCAATAAAAACACATTTAAAAAGTTTGGTTCTGCTTTAGGAATGCACATGAACAAAGGCAACACACTTAAATATTTTCAAAACAAGATTATTGGATATGTTGAAATTGGGAAAAAATTGTGTGAAGAACTGCATTAGACTTTTAAAACCAAGAACTTAGGTAGAAAGTCTATTAATGATATGAGTAGCAATTAAAATAACTTCCTTCCAATATTGATTTGGAATGTTGTTTTGAAATAGTAAGGCTCTTATATTGGCAAGAAGATGATTGTTTTTTTATTCAACTACCCCATTTAGTTGAGGCGTATTAATGCAATAAGACTTACGTATTATGCCTTGTGTATGAAAATAGGTAGAGAGGAACTAATTGAAAAAATCCTTTGCATTATCAAAATAAAACCTCTATATTCCTACCCCAAATTGAGTTTTAATCATAGTGTAAAAATTGAAGAATATTGAGCTCATATCATATTTTTATTTCAATAAATAAATCTAAGTTACATGAGTGCAATCATCAATAAAAGAAACAAACCATTAGACTCCAGAATTATTAGAAACAAGAGAAAGGCCCTTGATATCACTATGAATTAAAGTAAAAGAAATACAAGTTCTATAATTACTAATCGGAAAGGAAGCACATTTGTGCTTAGTAAGTTTACAAACTTCATAATGAAAAGTTTCAATCGCTTATCCTTTGAACAAAGAAACATTATTTTGATAACATGAAATAATGGATGACTAAAATAAAGATGATGAAGCCAAATCTTATCTTTATTGGATTTAAAGGATTTAGAATGAAAAGACAAAGGTGACAAACTCTAGACTCTACTTTGTCTAGTATGCCTTTCTAGATAATATAAGTCATCGTTTTCCTTAACCTCTCCAATCATCTTCTTTGTATCCTATTTTTGAAATACAAAATGAGTGGGTGAAAAGTCACATTGCAATGAGAATTAGTTGTGAGCTCCTAGATTAAAATAAGGTTGGTGTAATGCTTTGGAATGTGAAGAACATTTCTAAGTATAAGGCAATCATTTAAACAAACATTTCCTTGGCCAGCCACAATGGTAACTTATCCATCAGCTATGGCAATCTTTCTAGTGTTAGGATAAGGAGTATATGAGATGAATTTTTGTGAAGAATGGATCATATGGTATCAATAACCCAAGAGTCTGAAGAAACTTTATCTAATGCATTAAAGATAGATGGAGATTGAGAAAAAATACCCGAGAGCGTCAAAGAACAAATACCAAGAGTTTTCTTCAATGTCCTTAATAGATTCCTTAGCATCTCAATCTCCTCCCTTTTGAAACTGACGAAGTGGTTACCAATCAAGGTTGTTCCAGAGGTGTTGTTAGACATATTTAACAGGGAAATCACAAACAAACAGCAACCCAAGAAGGGAAAAAACAACAAACAAAAAAAGAAAATGACAACAAATAAGAGAAAGCCCACTGTCAAAGCCTAAACTGAGCTATAGGACACTATGGCTAGCCTCTATAATTGTCGGTGGCACGTTCTTGGTTGACTACTATTGAAGAGGAAGTGCCGCGCATCCTCAAGTGCTAATGAGTAAGACTCATTGCAAAACATTGTGGAGACGTGTATGGTGGTCTGCGGTCCAGTCAATTGAAGAAGGCCAGTCGATGAGCTTTATGGTGGTTCCTAAAATGTTTGGGTCAAATGGGACTCAAAAACAAAGGTAAAAGGTCATGTCCAATAGCAGTCAAGGCTATGGACGAAGGAAATGATGATACAACAGCAATGAAGGTTACTGGACAATGGAAATGGCAATGAAGGTTAGGGAAAATTAAAAAAAAAAAAAAGCTTAGAGCCTCTGGTACCATAACAAAATGTCCATAATTCTTGTTGTGTTGAAGAATACGAAGACATGCGTATGAGTGAGGGAGAGGCTATTCTAAGACATAAAATAAATAAAAATAAAAATAATTCCTAACAATAAAACAAATAAGGTCAACTACCAACATTAATGACAATAATTACAATGATTTTTAATATTCTAACAGACACTGTATAAGATATCTTGGAGGTTGCTTTACTGCTAAGATTCCTAAAAATAAGGCCAGCTACCACCATTAGGCTATCTGGACAGAAAACAATAGCACAAGTGGATATTTTTATTTTTTAATGGTTAGAAATAGAATAGTCGGAATTTTAGATATTCTCGTTGTAAACTTTTCGTATAAGATTTTTTATACAAGATCGAAGACTAAGCAAAGTACTATTACGTAAGCTATTCTTTCCAAACATTGACATTTTGGTATCTAATTTTTTGCCAGATATAAATTCTTGATTTGGCCGGCACCCATTTTGTAAGTATTATTTTATTCTATTATACATCTATTTACTTATAAATTTATTTTGTTGTAAGCTATGGTGTATAGCACGAGTCCTACCATTCATAGTCTATAAATCCTATTTGACTTGACTAATTAAAAGCATAAGCTACTATTTTTCACATCTGATTTGTGCTTCACAAGTCAACAAAACAAAACTAGCAAAAGAAATTCCACCTATGTCACGTTTCAATTTCAAATTCTTTTGGGAGTAAATATGCTCTAGGGGGCCTAATAATTCCAATATAATACAAACTCCCGGTAAAGCAAGTAATAATGCCAATGGCTCAAACATCTGACGATAGCATAAAACTCTATATCATATGTGAAATTTTATTTTAATGTCATCGAGTTTTTTTGCTAAAGAGGATAACAAGGTGCACTTATTGACGTCAGACACCTTCAATACCAAACGCGAAGTATCACAGCAAACTTCAAACGCTTTAGAAATTAAGTGAGAGTGTCACATCCGAAAATGTGACCGCGTGGCGTCAAATCGAAATCAAAATTAAAAGTAAATAGAGTCGCCACTAAATTTTTATTTTTGAAAAGGTAAAATTTAAAAAAAAACTTTTTTAATTTAGAATGTTACCAAAAATGTGGTCTGCGAATCAGATTTGAACTCATGAGTCAATTGTGAGTGGAGGTGTTAGGTACCTTACAACACCCGTTGCTATGAACGGTTACCCTAAGTTAGTTGTGCAGAATTTTCATGGCCTTTAATCTATTTTAATTCTCCTTAACAAATCGTATACAAAATAATACATTAAGAAATTAAGTGAAATAAAATTGAGAGTAAAAGAAGTTAAAGAAATAAAATTTAGAATAAGTTAAAAGAAATTAAAGAAATAAATCAAAAGGAAATGGTTATAGCCTACGTACCCTTTGAAGGGGATCAAAGTCAACGTAGTTCGATAGGAGGTTGATGTTTTGTTTTTTGTTTGTTTGGTTTTTTATTTGATTTTTTTAATTTTCAATTTTTTTTTGTTTTTGTTTTGTTTTCTTCTTTTTAATTTCTTTTTATTTTTACTCTTTAGTCTTTGTTTTGTTTATGTTTTTTTTTTTGTTATATTTTTTGCATTTTTTTCCTCATCTCTTTTTTTGTCTTGTTTCTTTTTTTTTTTCCCCGTGGCGAGAAGAGAGTATAAAAATCTTTTAGGTTTTCATAACTAAAATGATTTCGAAATTGCCTTGTATGTTTTAATTTATGAAAACCGAATTAATTCCACTTCTTTACCTTTCTCCATTTTAAATTTCTTATTATTTTTTGACATTTCATTTTTTTTCTTTTTATTTTATTTTATTCTATTTGAAACGAAATGGTTTGAGAAGAGTTTAGATGATTAAAACAAAAAGACTAATTTCTCATTCACTTTTGTGCTCCTTTATTGTTGTTATTGTTTATTCTTTTTTGAGTTTTGTTACTTGTTCATTATTATTATTATTTTTGTTTTGATTAAGAGAAAGAACATGAGAACCATTTAGACCATTGTGATCAAGATGACTTTAAAATTGATTCTTATGTATTGATTTGCAAAGACTAAATTAATTCCGTTTTTTTACTCTTTCTCCTATTTTGATCCTTTTTTCTTCTTATATATACCTTATTTCTTTTTTTTATATTTTCTTTTGATTTAGGCAAGCCTTTGGGAAATATGAAAAACTATATTTTAATTTTGAAAACTTTATGTTATTTATTTGGCAAGACTCTTGTTTTTTTTTTTTTTTTTGTTCTTGTTTTAAAAGGTTTAAACTTAACTTCTAAATAGATTAGTTTTTCTTTTATTTTGTTGATTACCTAGTTCGAGGACTTGAAACAATATTTGACCATTCTGTCATTTTTTGCAAACCAAACAAAAGATATTTAATTCCTTTTTGTCAAAGCCTAATTTGATTTATTTTTTTCTCTTTCCCCCTTTTTTTTTAAATCCTTTTGAAAATAAAATTTCACGTGGGCCATTGAAACCCAACACATATTAAAATATAAATTCAACACCCAGTGGATACCAAGGAGGCTTTATTGCCCCACATGATTCCTATGTGTCTGAGGGGACAAGAAATCCCACACAGCAATTCTAAAAGGTGAAATGAAAAAAAAGAAAAGAAAAGAAAACTAAAATAAGAAATGACAATATAGCAACGTAGATACCCAAATATTTGTGTTGTGTGTGTTTGTGTGCCAATTAAACATCATATTCGGTATGGAGAGAAAGATATAAGGTAAAATCAGAATTAAGAAAATAAAAATAAAAATATAGAAACATGTGAATTGAAATACAAAACTAGCTAGCCTTCTCGAGTGGGCCTTCATCTCTCATCTTCCTTATGCATTCCCTAAGTCTTTTTGTACCTTGAATCTGTTGCTGCACGATTCTTTTCTTCTCTGGAGCACCTTGCCTCGACCTATGGAGCATCTTGCCTTGCCACCACCTCATTTATGCATAGCTCTCCATTTTCTTCCCTTCACCAATTCATCGCCCTCACACATACCAGAAACAAAAGGAACAGGAGTTACTGTGCTGATAAATTATAACACAAATGAGTGGGCAACAAGTGTTTCCATGACTTCTGAACCAATTTTATACTAAAAATCATGCTAAAAAAATGCGTTCAAATATTATTGGGGCCACCAAGAACACTTGACAGAATTCAAGCTAGAAATCAAGCTGAAATCACGCTAAAAATCACCACGGGAGCAGGCATACTCTAAGCAGGTTTGATTCCAAGATTTTGACTCAAACTTAAACTAAATCATGCTAATATCAATAGGCATAGCAAGCATATTCTGAATAGGATCTAATTGCAAAATTTAGATTTTAAAACCCGAGTTGAATCATGCTAATAGCATCAGCAGGGGCAAGAACAGCACTTTTCATATTTCATGCTCAAACTGAGGAGAAAGATTATGAATTGGAGCAAAATAATGACAAGCAAAATAATAGCAAGGATCACCTTTGAGTTGAATCGAGCCTATTCATTTTCATTTCTGTAGAATCGAGTTATCTAACAGGGACACATCAATAGGCTACAAAGAACAACTAGAACCTCAAAAACAAATTGATAAAGGATCACCATTGGATTCAATTCACAATACTCAAACAAGTAACTCTGATGTTATCCAAACGAAATTTCCACAAAGGACCAGATTTAGACAACAAAACCAATTGCGAATTAGAACCTATGGACGCAGCAAATTAAAATTTTTTTGCCATTTAGATCATTCCGTTCAAGGTGCAGTATCTAATGTTATCTAAGCCAGCAGATTAAGTGACCCTTTACATAAGATCACTGTCGTAACAAATATCAGCAAAGGAAAGAATTTGAGTTTTATGGCATGGAAGACAAAATTACAACTAGGATTTGCAAGCAACTCAAAAGAAAAAGGAATACTGGCTTACCTGCTTCGCACCCCCCGTGCTTCTATCATTCTTCGAAATCGCTTCTTTGGAACCTGAGGATCAACTCGACGGAGGAGTTTCCCCGCTATTTTCTCTCGGTCTCTTGCCTCCCCTTCGGAACCATCTCGATCTCTTTTCCACTCTCATATGTCTCTTTCTTCTTTCTCAACCGTTTCACTAAATCTCCCTTGGCCCACCTCTGTTCTCTTAATCTCTTCCCCTTGGATTGTTTTTCGTCTTTCCTTAGCTCGCCTCCCTTGTTTTGATTTTTCAGTCACTCCCCTCCTTCTCTCGATCCTCTCTGCCTTGATCTTCTTCAACTCTTCTGTCCCCCTTTACTCCCAAAATCCCCTCGAGTCTCGCTTCTCTCAATCTGAATCTCCCTCGATTTTTTTCGATTTTTCTCTTCGTCTCCTTCCCCCATTTTTTTCAGTTGCCTCCCACCTATTCTCCACTCAGCCTCAATCATCCAAAAAAATCCCCTTTCGCCTCTTGGTTTCGCACCTCCTGAGTCCCCCTTTTTTTTTCTTTCTTTCTCCCTGGACCCGAATCAAAAAATCCCTCCTCTTGCGCTCGATTTTTCAGTCTCTCTTATTCGAAATCCCTTCTCCTTCCTTTCTGCCTCTCTCCCTCTGATTTTTCTCTTTCTCTATCCTCCTCCTCAGCTTCCCTCATTCGCCTCCTTTTCCCCCTCATTTCCCTGGTCGCTTCCCTTTTTTCTTCGAAACTCCTCTCTGATCTGTCCCTTTCCCTCGAACCCCTGCCTCTCTACTTCCTCTGGCACGAGCAGATGCTCGAAAGTAGTGTTGGGGTCAAAACGCAGGGTTTCTGCGTTTTGACCTCAACTAAAAATTTTTTTATTTTTATTTTTTTTTTGTTATTTTTTATTTTTTTTTTGTTTAAAACTAATGTATCAGATTTAGGAGAGTTGGGCTACAACTTTTTTTTTTGAATTTTGGGCTAGGATTTAGTAAAAATGGGCCTGTGTAGGGAAAAAGGCTTGGGCTTTTTTTTCTCTAAAATTGGGTTAGGGTTTAGTAAAAAATGGGCCTGTGTAAGGAAAAAGGCTTGGGCTTTTTTTTCCTAAATTTTTTTTAATCCTTTAAATTTTCATTTTTTTCTTTTTATTTTTTATTTTTTTTATTTTTCCTTTTGGATTTTTATTTTTTTTTTGTTTACGGCTTTGGTTTTTTTCTCTTTTTTTTTTTATTTTTTTCCAACTTTTTCTAAAGCTTTTAATTTAATGATTTTTTTATTTTTCATTTTCTCCTAATTTTCTATCTTGTTTCTTTTTTTGTTTGTATTTTTGTTAATTTAATTTAATTATTATTTTTATATTTTGTCTGGACAAAATACAGTGTTCACAGAGAGAGCTACGGGGCTGGTATTATAGTCACCAACGGAGCTACATACATGTGAAATGGCAGTTCCCTCCTTAAGTTTGTAAAATTTGTGCACACATAGTGTTAAATTTTGATATTACATCCTCGCATCTTTTAAAATTTTGAACTCATTGGATCCATTAACTCATTAAATTTAGATAGGTACTTTTTTTTATTTGGCATTTCAAATTGAATTCATTAAATCTACATATGTATCTTTTCTTTTTTTTTGCTTCATTTTTTTTCTTTTCTTTCTCATTTTCCTATTTTCTTTTTAACTTTTTCCTTCTCAATTCTTTTTTTTTTAATTGTTCTTCATTTGTTAAACTTTACACAATGCTTTTTCCCTCTCCTCCTATTGCCTTTTGGCTAATATTTTTTATATTTTCCAATTTATATTTAATTTATGCTTGTTTTTAATATATTTTTGTAATTAATAATTATACAATAATAATTGAGTATAATATAATCAAGTTCAAATGTTAATATATTATTTTTAGTTGAATCTAGAATAATTGTCTTTGAAAATGCTTCAAAATTATTTGAAATATTGCTAGATAAAATAATATTTGTTATACTTTGTAAACATATATAAATTTTTACAAATTGATAACGGTAAATTTTTATATTACATGAGATAGACTTTTTGCTTTTGTCTTCAAAATGCTAGTCTATGTTGTTTATTGAATTATTATAAGTTTGTTAAGTGATATTTTATTTTTTTAGTATATCATTATTATGCATTATATAAGTATCAAATAGATATAGAATAATATTCTCATATGTAAATAGTGAAATTGTTCATATTAATATAAAGAGTAATTCTTGGTATATTGCTCATTTAAATTCAAATTTATTTATAAATTTAAGAGAGGGAAAGTGAGGATATTATTACTAAATTTAATTCACTTAATTTAATCTAAAAGTTTAAAAGAAAGTATTTTATTTAAATAATATACTATAAAAATATAAGTTTTTAAATAAAATATATATAAAAAAAAGTTTGCCTCCAGATGTGATCAGAAATCAAGAAAGAAAACTTATCTTGTTTTGGACATGTTGGTGTTAAGACCCTGAATAAATATTGCAGAAAGAGCCTAGTCCATGAAAACTACAAAACATTGAAAATAGATGTAGGAATCTCTCCAATGACTTTAATTTTCTCAAGGTTAACCGAGAACGATGGAGTAGATACGACGAAAATTTTTTAACACAAATTTTTATCTTTAACAAGACCAAAAGATACCGTATTCAAGATATTTGCACATTAAAAGATAGAATTCATACCCACTACATTCCCACTTGCTCATTCCTTTTTTCTTTTGTTGGTTAATTCAAATTCTTTATAATTAGAAAGAAAAATGCACAGTTAGAATTTGCAAAACAGATAGACTCAAGGGTTTGGGACCAAATAATTTTCAGTATTAAAAACACTTCAAATTTTCTCTCTCCCACCGCATCTTGTACGAGAATTCATTTGCTTCTTTCTTTCCAATTATTTTATCCACTCTCATCTCTGTTCTTAATTGGTGAATGGATATTCTGTTCTACAGCCTCAGTGTTGCAAAGCAAAACTTCCGAGTTCAAGGAAAAGAAAAAAAAAATATAGATGAAATATTGCACAAAAATAAACAAACTTCTATCAAACACGACACAGCATGTTGTGCGCTAGACACAGGAAGATCGGTCCCTTTGACTGGGGCCTCCATGGTTACCCACTACGCTACTTTTAGTTTTTCTTCTGCCACAGACTTTTCTCTCACTTTTATTCTCTTTCCGTGGATCTCCAAGAAATGGAAGGAGCGGCTCCTACAAAACAAGACACGCGTTTCTAAGTAGTTATTAATGTATAAGGAGATCATACTTTTCAACACCCTTGCTTGTGGAGCCCCAAAAATGGAGACCTGGAAAAAGATGGCTTACCATATAGATGCCATAATGGACTCAATGAATGGATTCAAACTACCGAGATAGATAACGCAATTATTTTTATTTTACATTCTAACTACGATTCTTTTTTTTTTTTAAAACAATGTAACTCACAATTTTTCTTATATATATCTACTTGAGAACTTAAATTTATTTTTTTTCTTTTTGTAAATGAATCAAATTTTACATGATTAGACTAGATGGATTCATTTATAAAATATCTTATACAGCTAATAAATTTTGGCACAATAATATTAGAATCAATTTTAAAATTAAAAAATTCAGAGTTTGAATTCTGATTGAAATCAAAATCAAACCAAAAGAAGTGCATTATGCAAATTTAAAAAAAAAAGTGCATTAAGCAATTTAGAGAATAAAATATAAGTGGATTCAAATTTCCATAAAATGAAAATAGCCTTATATATATATATATATATAGAGAGAGAGAGAGAGAGAGAGAGAGAGGAATGTTTAAAATTATAGTAAATTAATTTTTCTTCTCCTAAAAAATATTTAAATTACACACTCCTCCTCTTTATTTTGAAAATATATACTTATTCTTATAAAATTAAAATACCTTACACATAATATTGATATCTTTTATTAAAAATACAACTTATTAAACAATTTTTCAAACTTTTATGTCAATGTTTTTCATTTTGGGTTGATAACCATAAATTTAATTTATTCTAAAACTATATAAAATTTATGATAGTACTTATGTTTATTAATATACATTTAAGACAAATATTGTTCTTGAAATTAAATTATTATATATAAGTTAGTTAAATATAAAAACTATTTTGTGAATATGTTCTTTGTTTTTAATAATTTTTTTTATCAAATGGATTTACAATTTGCTAAATTTATAAAATTGACTATTTTATATTAGTCAAATAGATATATTTAATACTTGTTATATTATATAAAGATAAATGTAAGAGTATTTTGGTTAAAATGAGTATAATTGTAACTAATTTTTTGTTATAAATGAGATAAATGTAGTGCATCTTTTAACTTTAAAGAAGAGAAGTATATATTTTCAAAATAAAGAAGTAGACCATATAATTTGCATATCTTTCAAGAGAAAAAAATAATTTACTCTAAAAATTAATCAATTTAATTTTTATCATCAATAATTCTATATACTTATATTTTAGTTTCTAAACTGTGAGAATAATCAAATTCAGATCACACCAAAATGATTTAATTGAAGTCTAACTCATAATCTAAAGCATAATAATACTAAAATACTTTGTGAATAAAATTGAAAAAAATAAAAATTTAAGATTACATTTATATTTCATTTGGTATGTAAGTACGATAAAATTGATAATGGAGATTGGAGAGAGAGAGAGAGATGTTAATAACTACAAGTCCAAGCATCGTAAGGTAAAAGCACATGTAACAATTTCTACAAAGTCTCTTGTTGCCTTAAACCAAAACTTATGCATATGACTAAAGGAATTTGTTTAATTATTAAATATAGATTTGTGTTAGTATCATTGACAAAGATGTTTCTTCAAACTTTTTTATTTATCATATGTATTTTTTTGGATTCATGATATTGCAATTTAGATGGGAAAAAAATTAGAGAAAATGAAAGGTCAAAGAGATGATGATTTGTATTATTAATGGGTCTCTCAAGAGAAATACAATGACAAAGGAAGGACTATGTCTCTTAGGCTTAATAGATAGAGCTAAGTGGGATAAATTTTGTGTGTTTTCTCTTGTTGTGTTTGTCCTTCTTTGTTAAGTGGTAAAGGGTTCTTATTATAAGCTTTATGGGCAATACACTAATAATGACAATCTGGTTAAGTTACTTAATAGAACTATAAAAGCTATCTAATTAAGGTTGCTTGCCATATTAGAGTCATTTTATTGAGAGCAACTTGGACAACTTATTGCATCAATTTCCTGTATGAAGTTAGATGAATAGTAGTAGTTGAATTTCTTAAGCCTTCTAAAAACAAGTTGAATTGGTTAGGCTGATCTAAACATTTATAGCTAGAAGGCCCCCATAACACTTATCCCTAAGCTGCTAGTGAAGTGACAAGCTAGGTAGGATTAGAGTAGTGCATTTGTCTAAACTATCATGTAATTAATGTTGGCTGCTTCATCATTTCATGTTCCTATCATTCACCACATTTGCATGGCGTGCTCTATAAAATGCAAGAAGTCACAGGATATGAAAGGTTGTTTGTTGGTTCTTTTAAGTCTTCATTTGCTACAACTCTATTTGTCTTCCATCTATTGCATGTTGTTTCCTTGTTTTTTCTATATAGGTTGATCTTATTCAAGTGTTATTTTTTTGCAATAGTTGTGCCTTTTCTGTGTGACATTAAGAGTAACATGTTGGAGAATGATATTTGCTAGTCTTGAGATGATTATTGTTTTCCTGTAAATGTCATTTCATTATTGCCTTCTGGTTAACAGGGATTTTTTTTATGTAGAGGGTGGTGGAGCTTCTCTAGTGCTACATAAGGATGTTCTTTAAAGGAAAGTTATTTTCCTTTGAATGGACACTTTAGTTTATAATGGCATCAATTAGAGTAGTTTTCTATCAGCTAACCCTATTAGCAATGCTTTATATGTTGAATTTTATGGCTCTGTGTTGGCTTATAAGAGTAGAGTTATCTTTTCCTTTGTTCTACCATCTCTTTGATGGAAGCGAATATGCCCTTTTAAAGGTATGTTCATGATTAGTGGTAGACCTAATTGTTGTCTCTTTGTAGGTGATTCTTTAAGTTTAATGTTGATGTGGTTTTATTGTATCCTATTTGTGCAAATTACTAGTGATCCTTTGTCCTTCATTTAGTGTTATATCAACAAAATCAATTACTGTCAACATAAGGAGGTAGAGCGAGGGTGTGGTAAAGAATGATGCAGTTGCTCTATTAGGTTTGGCTAGTTGATTTCATCTAGGTGAGATTCCTTTGTAATTGATGAGCTTGGACTTGGTGCTAAGGTATGCTAATGTGATTTGCTAGTTCTCCCATGGCCATGTGGCCTTAGCTCAAGATCGTGAAGTGCTTATGCATCTATTGGGGTATACCAACTAAGGTGGTCTTGACGTTCTATCTACAATTCCTCAAGATTCTCCTCTAGTGCTAAGGTATGCTAATGTGATTTACTAGTTCTCCCATGGCCATGTGGCCTTGGTTCAAGACCGTGAAGTTCTTATGCATCTATTGAGGCATACCAACTAAAATGGTCTTGACAGTCTATCTACAATTCCTTAGGATTCTCCTCTAACTATTGCTCCTTTACCAAGCTCTCCATTTGTAACTTCTTTATCCCATTCTTTTAAAGAGGTTACCTTATAGAAACACCATTAAGAAGCAGTAGAGTTGTCCCATGATTTGAAGGATGGGTTGCTAAGGAAAAAAGGTTTGTGCCTTGGCATAAGGCTTACCTAAGAAGGCTTAAGAGGTCTGTAAAAAATGAAAGCTAATGTAGGTGAATTGCATATTTTAGTATTTTTGTGGAAGGTGTCCAAAAGAGCTATTGAGTTATGCTTAAATTTGGGACTTCATGATATTCTAAAAGATATAATACAATATGTAATAAATCATACAAAAGATAAATAATAAATTTGTCAAGCATTTATTTATTGAACTACTATTTGTGTTATATTTGAAGTTATAGCAAATAGTCTTATTACAAGTAACAAGTGAGTTACTTACATTTGAATCAAGGTCCAAGGTCGCTTAGACCATATTTAGGTGTTCATACTAAGTAACATTATCATACTGAGATCTAAGCACAAAGTCATGCTGTTCTTGCAAGTGGATATGTATGCATAGAAATAATTTTGCACCTAACTTTGAAGTATACTTCATGGGAGATAAAGTTTTCTTCAATATTGTCCATCAACTATCTTGAAGCAATGCTATGCATCGACCATTACCATTCATCCACTAATTTCCTTAATCAACAATGTTCATCATCTATCATTATTTTATCAATTAATTTCCTTAATCAACACTATTCATTTTCAATTTAGCATGTAATCATCATTATTCAACTACTAAGCTTTTATTATTAAATACTTTCTATCAACTAATTCTTGAATTGAACATTATTCAACAACTAAGTTTTTAATGATTCTTCTGTCTTTTACCATGGTAACTTATTTCCTTTATAGTCAATTTGCTCATCACTAAGAATACCAATTCTGTCTTTAGCATTATGTTATATCAATTCCTTCTCTAACTTTATTACTTATTCCAATGCTAAAATATATCCCATTTTTTTACTAATGACAATAATGTACTTCACATGCAAACTTGTAGCTTTTTATGCAATCTTTTCCTACTTTTGCCTTGATCAAAAGTAGCTGAGTCATAGCTTATTTATGTGTTACTTAGGGGATACATGCCTTCCAAGGCAATGTGTTTCATGTAAGAACCCTTGTCTTATCTATATGTTTGTAAGACTTTGCCCTACCTTAAATGGTACTACTAAGCAACCTAAGCCAACATAATTCTAAGTATCTAGTAGATATGCTCAAGGATAAAGACCTTAAGCACCTGAAAGGTGTTTGGAAGTGCTTTTCTTATTGCACTAAGAATGAGTGGAATGTGAAAAATAGAATTTTGCCTTGTATTTGGATATCTTGTTCATTGTAGCATGAGTTGGTGTATTCATTCTCAAGGAAAAGGTTTTGCTTAGCAAGATTTCATTTTGTTACAAGTAGGAGAGGAGAGCAAAAAGGAGATTTGTGATCTCCCTTGTCCTTTACCTACCTTTTTCAACAAATGGCTTTACATACTAAGCTCCCATTAACTGGTCATAAGTGGGGATCCAACTATAATAGATGTAGTTTTGTCCCCTTTCTTTCCTTATTGAGAAGCAAGTTCCACTTCTACAGCTATTGTTATGGCTATTTGGGTAGCTTTCTCCATATGGAGGAAGCTATACTTGCCAATATTAGTGAGCCACTTGGATGTTTTTTTTCTTACTTTTGTCAATATTGTTAAAGTCTTATGGGAATTTTCTTTGGTCTTTTAGTAGGACCCTTATGACCACTCATTTAGGAGTGCCATATTTGTTATACTTTATAATTCTACCTATATACTATCAAAACTTTGTAAAAGGATTTTAAATGATAAGATAGAGTCTTGTGTTTTTGAATGTGTCTTCTTTTGTCTTTTAGCTTTTGTAAATAAACTAATAGGCCTAATTCAATGTAAGGCCTAATATATATGTATTAATCAACTTACTGTGTTAAGCCCAACATATCTAAAGTAAATTGAAGCAATTACTATATTCACCAAATACCTTAATGATTACATTAATTGATTTTGAGATTTTGTGACTTCGTGACTTCCTTAGGGATTCGTCACATCTTCCCATTTGAACTTTTAACCTCTTGATACATCCTTTCACACTACATGCTTTTATCCTTCCTCACCCTTATTTTTCATTATATAAGGGGGCTTAGAGACTTTTATTTATCATAAAGTTTTTTATGGAGTTTGGAGAAAATGATCGTGATAAGGCTTATGTGGTTAATCATTAACACCTTCTTTTCTTCCAATTTGAGAAGGATGGTGGGTTAATTAAATGCACACTTTCTGCCATGTTTAAAAGAAAGGAAGCATCATCAATTCATCTCTGCTATGGTGACTAACCTCTTTTCTTGGACTTTTTTGGCATTCTTTAAAAAACAGGCTAAGAAAAATTTCCTCAAATCCTCATGGTGTCATTCTGCTTCAGGGTGGGTTTAGCTTTCTTTTGCTAGTTGTGTTATGACTTTGGTTGAAATCTTGCATGGTTGCCTTTCCTAAGAGCATGAGGTTGATTAGATTTGTGCTTCGAGGTATCCTTAATAGGGTTTTAAACCTATACAATCTTATATCTAGTATGTATCTTACCAATGTAACTTTTGTATTGGCACTTTTGCAAAAAGGTGTCCAACTTAACCTTAGGCATCTAGTATATTGTTGTAATTTCATCAATATTTATTAATATTTTCTTGTAAAAGTTTCAACCAAAGTTTTGATCATATTGACAATCATAGCCCTCCTAAGAGACCATTTTATGTCCTTTGAGACCCACAGAGCATGTTAGGATTTTCTAATCCTTGTTATATAAAAGGATAAGGAAAATCCCTTTTATAGCCAAAAAGTGTCTTTACGAATGAAAGGTACTAAGGATGAGCCAAGCTAGTGTTATCAACTACTTAGTATCCATTCCACTAGATATAAAATGCCTATTAAGTTCTCTAGAATTGAATTTCTCAAATTTGATGGCACTAACTTTTGTGAATGCTCATATCATTGCAAGCAATTTTTTAATATGGATGAAACACCTTTAGCAATGAGTTTAGTTAGTAAGCGAGTACTTAGAAGGCAACAAACTCCATTGGCAACAAAATTTTTTAAAAAAGAAGAAGATTACAAAGTTTGGCTGTGATAAGTATATCAAGAACATGAATGCTAGATTTGGTGATGTCTTGAGAGTGGATGCAAAAATCTAAAACAAGAGAGCTGTGTCTAAATACCAAGAAAAGTTTGAAGAGCTCTTATCTAAAATAAAGCTAGCTAAGGAATTGGCAATAAGCTATTTCCTAGGTAGGTTACGAGCCAATATTGAGGCACCAATTTGAATGTTCAAACCCAATAGCTTCTAAATACCATGTACTTGGCAAAGCTTTAAGAGACATTTGTCCAAGCCATTGACACCTATGCCATATACTTCTCCAAGAAATTTGATTCATTATCTTTTTACATGAACTAAAAGAACTCCAACTCTTACTAGACCACTAATAACAAGAACTCCACCCCAAATACAAACCAAAACAGTTCTACTTCCTTTGATAAAAGCTTAACACAAACCTTTACTTTCAAAAATATCATTCCATATGAGAAACTAGTAAAGCAACTTACCAAGAAAGGAATGGATTATAAGAGGAAAAAGGGCCTATGCTATTAGTGCTTGAAGAAATATACTTTGGATCATAGATGTAAGAATTCTAAGGTTTTTATGATAATGATTCACAAAAGAGAGGAAGAAGAATTTCATAATGCTCAAGATAACTAAAAAGATATAATAAAGGAAGGTCTAGTGATTTCTCTGCATACCATTGAGGATACATATGGTCATTCTACCATAAAAGTAGAAGGTTTAGTTAATAGGTACCTGATGGTGATTTTAATGGATATAAGAAGTACACATAATTTTTTGGATGTCTCATTGGCAAAAAAACTTAAGTTGAAATTACAACTTATTAAGGGAGTTAAAGTGACAGTGGCCAATAGAAAGTGAATGGAAGTCAATACCGAGTGTGCCTAGCTTCAATGTAGTATACAGAAGTGCTTTTCATGATTGATTTTTTTCATAAGGCTTGGTGGTTATGATATGGTGTTAATAGTTAAGTGGTTATCAACTTTAGACCAATTTAGTTTAGACTTAAAAATAGAAAATCATAAGTTTTACCTTGCGTAGTAAGTTCTATTATATTAAAGAGTCACAGAGCATAACGCAGTGTTAAAAAAGCAACCTATACAGGATAAGTAGATTTAAGGAGCACATCAAGCTTATCTCATCCAAGTTAGCAACCATTAGTTTGAAAAAGGACTAGACTTAAAGTAAGAGAAGGCAAAATTTCATAAGCATGATACTAGACTTGAAGCAAGAGAAGGAAAACTTACATAAGCATGATATAATGGCCTTAAAAAAAGACTTAAAGTAGTTTAGAGGCGTGTTTTATGAACCACAATCTCTCCCACCATCTAGGAATTTCAACCACTCTATTCCA
The DNA here is from genome assembly GCA_026724425.1 of Erythrophleum ivorense. NCBI lineage: Eukaryota > Viridiplantae > Streptophyta > Magnoliopsida > Fabales > Fabaceae > Erythrophleum > Erythrophleum ivorense. Next base: position 35,278,388 of record JAIUCV010000008.1, read on the forward strand.
TTAAGTTAAACTAGCCTGTCAGTACTAAAACTTACAAATACAGTCTTATTTAAAAGTCAATAATAGAGAAATTGATATAAGAAATGCTCAAGACTAGGGTGATCTAGCCGAGCAATAGTTCCTTTGTTGCTCCAGTAGTTTTGGTAAAGAAAAAAGATAGCTCTCAAAGGTTTTGTATTGATTATAAAAGGTTAAATGACCAAACCCTCAAGAACAAATTTCCTATCCCTATTATTGAAGAATTGCTTGATGAATTACATTATGCTAAATTTTTTTTTTCAATGTTGGACCTATAAGTAGGGTATAATCAAATTAAAATGAACCCTCAAGATATTCACAAGACAATCTTTTGAACATGTAAAGGTCTTTATGAATTTCTTGTTATGCGTTTTAGGATCAGTAATGCCTTAGCAACATTCCCAAGGATTAATGAACTCCATTTTAAAGCCATTTTCAAAAAGTATATCATAATGTATTCTAATGATATCTTGGTATATAGCAAGGATTTTGGAGCCCCACTTGCAGCGACTAAAGATTACCCTTCAAATTATAAGGGAGTATGTGTATTTTTGGTGCAACACAAGTAGATTACTTAGAGCAAATTGTTTTTGAAAAAGGAGTTTAAGCTTATTCAAAAAAGATCAAGGCTATAGTTTCCTAGCCTACACTAAAAATATTTAAAACTTTGAGGGGTTTTCTAGGCTTAATAAGGCACTATAGAAGGTTTGTAAGGCATTATAGGTCTTTGAGTAAACCTCTAATAAAAATGTTGAAGAAAAAATGAAGCTTTCAAGCAAAAAAAAAAAGAAGCTAACAAGGCCTTTCAACTACTTAAATCTAGCATGGCAACTCCTCTAGTACTTGTTCTACCTAATTTTTTAGAGCCATTTATAACAGAGATTGATGCCTTCAATATGGGCATAAGAGCAATACTTTCTTAAGATGGCACCTATTAGCTTTCACTAGCAAATCTTTGTGTCCACAAAAAGAAAGGCCTTTTAACTTATGAGAATGAATTAATGGCTATTGTTTTTTTCGTTAAACATTAGAGGAAATATCTTGAAAGACAATATTTTTGTATCAAAATTGATTATTTAGCCCTTAAACACCTATTGGAGTAGAAAACACTCTCTTTTGATTAATATAAATGGGTACAAAGTTATAAGGATTGAGTTATGAAATTTTGTACCACAAAGGCAAAGAAAATGTTGAAATAAATGCCCTTTGGCAAACCAAGTTCTTATTTAGTCGTCAGTGTAAAAGTTTTAAGTCTGACTATTAAAGTCAAAGAGTCATGGCAGTATGATGATCTATTGGGAGCCATCATTAAAGACCTAGAAAGGGATCCTCACTTCCATCCCAAATACTCATAAGCTAGTTAATTGCTCTAGAGAAAAGCGAGGCTAGCGGTAGGTTCAAATTCAAAGCTTAAAAAAGAATTACATTAGTTCTTTTATAGAGATGCAGTGGGCAGTCACTTAGGTATCACACTAACATATAAAAGAATATCCTTAATTTTTTATTGGAAAGTATTAAGAAGAATGTGAGGAATTTTATTATGGAATGTGCAATTTGTCAAAAGTATAAACCTGAGCACATGGCAAGTCTAAGCCTTATATTAAAGACCATTTGGATAAACTTGTCCATGGACTACATCGATAGCCTACCAAAATCTTATACTAAGTCCATTCTTGTTGTTATCGATAAGTTGTCTAAGGCAACTCACTTTATGGCCCTCCAACATCCTTTTGTAGCAGTGGATGTGATATAGGATTTTATTTACCCCTAACCATGTAGGAAGTTTTAAAGGAAGCTTTTCTAACTAAATAAAATTAAACTTGTGTACTCCTTTGCTCATCAACCCTGAATGGATAGCCAAATAGATGTTTGGAATGTTACCTTTGTTGTAAGACTAGTGATCATAACAAGTAATGGTTAAAGTGGTTACCTTTATCTAAACTTTGGAATAATACCTTATATCACTTAGCTATTGAAATGTCTCCTTTCCAAGCAATGTATTATGTTCCTCCACCAGTGCACATGCCCTACCTAGCTAGAGATTTCTCCAATGATATGGTAAACACAAGTTGTTAAGAAAGGAAAGGTACTACAAAACTATTAAAACAACACTTACATAAGGCCCATAACCAAATGGTTTAGTAAGCAAATAGGCATAGCATAGACAAAGGATTTTCTATAGGGGATTTGATATATATTAAGTTGCACCTTTTTAAGAATTAGCTTAACAACTCTTGCATTCATAAGCTCATAATTGAATACTTTAGGCCTTACAAAATTGTTAACAAAACTGGGAGGGTGACATATAAATTGGAGCAACCCAATAATATAAGAGTCCACTCAGTTTTTCTTATTTCTTTGTTGAAGAAAATATGGGGAACAACCTCCTAGTTACTGCCACTTTACCCTAAGTGGGCAATCAAGGCCATTTCTATCTAAAACCAAAAGAAATTCTAGCAAGGAAGGTGTTAAAAAGGGTATTATGCCTATAATGCATGTATTGGTGTGTTGGAAGAACAACAGCATAAAAGATGCCACTTAGAAGGACTTGCCAACCATATGGTAACAATTTCCTTAGTTATCCACAATAGCTACCAACCCTTGTCCTTGAGGTTAGGGATTTTCTAAATAAGGTGAAATATTGTGACATGAAAAATATAGGAAATAGGAAATAAGAGTAGTTAAGAAGGGAATCTAGTTAGTTAGAAAAGAGAGGAGCAATGAAAAGTCTATTAGTATGCGTGTATGTAATGGTGTGTTACATGAGTCTCTCATACAGTTATAAATAAGAAGCACTCCATATGCTATTTTGGTTGTTGAATTGTTAAATTGCATATTATCTTTATATTTTATCTATTCTTACTAGTGCACCTTGCACTAGTTGTCCATTTCAAATCGACATAGAAACAACCACCCAAAAGTAGAACTACTTAGGCATGAAAACGTGTCAAACACTCATAAAAGCAACTCCAGCTATAGGATGTAGCCAAACACCCAAGCAAATACTGAAGATAAAATCTTAGAGTATAACACTAAAGTTAAAACCAACATAAGAAACCAAAAAATCTTACCCATAAACCAACTTGAAAAAGAAACCTCATCAGTAGCTACAACCTCACCTTGTCCAAAGCTTCTGATTCCCATATGCTGACAAATACTAACAAAGCCTTCAAGGTATAACTTAAAGCTTGCATATTTCTAATTTCACTCAAGAAACGAGCATTAGGAAAACACTTCCAAGGTGTAGGTTCTTACTAGCTACAATTCAGACAAGCTATTGGAAAGCTACCTTTTGGATGGAACTCCACTAGGAAAAAAGCAACACTTCCAATCCCGAATTAGGGCTAGAGCCATAAAGAAATCCTCCAAGAAACCCCCACCAGCCATCATCTTGACTTCAACACTGTGTTAAACTATAAAAGCTAGCAAAGACTTTGAATTATGGAGATAGAGAATCAATATCAAGAGGAACATGAAATCCTTATTGTAAAAATAGTTGAAACCATGAAGAGATACTATAATCAATTTGTAACAGCCCTAAATCTTCTTTGGCCATCTTAGATTCCATAGAATAAGCTAAGGAGATATCTATGGTGTATGCCACCATTGGAGCACTAGAAATGAGAAGAAAACTTTTTAGGTAAAGAGATATCATGACCTCTTTCATGAACAACAACTGACACAAACAAAACACCCCAACTACTTAAAAGTTAAAAATCAACATTTAAATACACACTTCTGCAAGTTGACTTAACTCACAAGATTGTTAGCAAACTTGTGGGCTAGTGTTTTAAGGGCCTTATTGGCCAAATATTCTCGTAGGCCTAGAAAAATCTAACTTACATTGTTAGGGCCCACATTACTAGTGTTACCCATGAACCCTAAGGAACATAGTAATAGTTAGCACAAATCCCTAGTTATAAAAGAAAAAAAGACCTAATTTAGGGAAAAATAGAGGACTAACACACTATAACACTGTATCTTAATGGCTCAAGACCATCTCTTTCTCTTCTTATCTCACCTTATCTTAATGGCTCAATAAATCCTTATTGGTCAAAGCCTCTTCTTTTTTTATTCCCTCTAGCCATTACCTCAAGTACCAATAGATTTCTCCAATGAGAAAAGTAAAAGGCATTTGTGTCAAAGTAATTTTTGTTAAAGCGTGAAAAACAGTTTCAAAACTTAATGAAATATAACTGTCAAAGAGGAAAAATGAAAACATAACTTTTCTTACAAAGAAATGTTAAAATTATAAGCAACTAAGATTGTAGGTAATGGCATGGCCTTGCTTTAATGAGCAAGGTTGTCCTTCTTACTCACAATATTTACTCATCTAGTATTATGGTTTTCTTATTTTGAGTGAGTTTATCATTATTATTCCTTAAGCAAGATTTCCCTTATGATAGGCAATGTTATCCTTCTTATCTATAGTATTTACTTGTGTGCATCTATTACTTCACAGTAACATCATTTCTTTTATGGTAGGCAGGGCTATCCATCTTGCCTATGACATCATAAATTTATGGCTATGTAGTGAGGTTATTTATCTTAACAATGATATCATAAGTCTATTACTTTGTAGTAATATATTTTTCCTATAATAAGTGGGGTTATCCATTTTGCCCATGATATACTAAATCTATTACTATGCGACTTCATAACCAAAGACCATAGAACTAGCTATTATGCTATTCTATTGACCATTACACTATTATGACTATTTGAGTTATAAATCTATTACATATATGAGTTTTCTAACGTAGCTAGATCAAAGAGAACTATTATGCCCATCCATCACAAACTCCTTGAAACAAGATGATGAAAAAGAGGGCTACACCCTTACCTAGCATGTTAAATGTTTCAATTTAGAGATCATGATTTAGACGATGAAGGAACCATAGGGAATGAGAGATTAAAGAGATGACAATTTGTATTATTAAAGGGTCTCCATAGAGGGATACAATGGCAAGACAACTAAGGACTATATCTTTTATGCTTAGTAAGATAGAGCTAAAGGAGATGAATTTTATGTATTTCGATGTGTTTGTGCTTCTTTGTTGTGATATAAAGGGTTTTTATTTATAAGTTTCATAGACAATACACTGATGATGACAATTAATTCAAATTATTTAATGGAGTTGTAGAAACCACCTAATTAAGGTGGCTTGCCATGTTGGAGCCATGCTATTTAGACCAACCTTGACAACTTTCTATACTAATTTCTTGTATGAGACTCAATAAATGATAGCTATTGAATCTTTTAGATATTCTAAAAAAAGTTGAATAAGGTTAGGCAAATCTAGATAGTTATGGCTAGGTCTCCATAACATATAGATTTTTATTTATCTACAATTAAATATTGATAATTAAAATATAAAAAGGAGTTTCATAAAAATGATATACCTAACCCTAAACCTTCAAATTAGTAATTAGGAATACTAATTTTAGTTGCAAACCCATAGCCATGTACCAATTTGACAAATAAAAGATTTTACAATGATATATTTGTTAACAATGTCAACAAAAGAAGTAATAGAAAGATTTAAATTTTACAAGATGATAGTTCAAAGATATTTTTCAATTTCCAGAGTTGATGGAGTATTTGCAAAATTGAATGAGTATGTACATTGCTCTTCACTAATCTAAGTTTATTTTTGTATGAATAATTTGAAAATAAAACCTTAAATTTACTACATTTAGGAGAATTTGTCTTTAAAATCTCCTGTAAAAAATACTTAATCTCAACAGAAAATAAAAATTCGAATATAACCTAATAGTATATATATATATATATAATACACGCACGTGAAAATGGAAGCAAACCCGTTTGGACCTGGCAGTGACGTAGCTTCTTGGGAGGCTCCCTTCATTGAAAATGGAGTTTGAGCGTTACGCATATGATTTAAGCAAATTCAAATTTGCATCCGCGTCTCATCTCTAAGGTGTCTAGCACATGACATGCAGATTCACAGGAAAGAAGGGAAAGAGAACCATCCTAGACTAGTAGTGGTGGGACCCATCCCATATCGGATCAAAGCACAAGCCTTTGTCTTCTTCTGCGACTTCCCCTACATTACATAATCAAGACCTACCAACGGTTGTGATTGATTGACCCATCAAATGGACGCTCATGGTTGTGTGGTTGACCAACTGTAGTGCTACGGTGCGTTCAAGGGAGTGGGCTTCCGAGTTCTATAAATAATTCACTCCACTTCAATTGTTTCCTTTGTCATTCCTTCTTTTTTTTTTTTTTTTTAGTTTTTCTCTCTGAAATGGAGCAGCAAGCCTAGAGCATCTACTCAGCTCTGAATCTGTAAGTCTCTTCGCTTCTTTCTTCAAATAATTCTCTAAATTTCCGTCGGTTGATTATAGGGTTTGATTTTCCTCCTTTCTTTTGTTTGGTTTAATTGTATCTTTTGACGGGCTTTCTCGGAATTTGCTGTTTTGGGTCAAACCCTGAATTGGTTTTAATTTGCAGCCAACTTGAACATATAGGAATTTAGGGTACTTAAGGGAATAATTGGTAAGAGCTTGAAGCGATTAGTGCTCTATGTAAGAGATTTGAGCCTGGGCTATCTTGAAATGGGGAACTGGTTGTGAGCAGATTCGCCTAGAACTAGAAGTGAAGGGTGATGGGTTTTGCTTTGTTTGAATTGTACGAACATTTAAATATCCATATGAATAGGGAATTTTCATTTGGAAATAAGAATATATAGATACTCCAGCGAATCAATACCCTGAAGTGAAGAATAGCTTGGTCCTGGGACCATAGTGTAGATATTTACTAAATTGAAACCTCTACTTTTACTACCTCTAATGGCCAGTTTCATCAAAAGTGATTGATTTATATGATATGGACATCTTTGTTGAATGGTATATTTCTGATGATCATAAACAGATTTCTACTAATAGTGTTATTCCTACTTTATGTTTATCTTCTCCGTTGTCCTGCTTTTTTCCTTTTTATTCCTCCTCATTTTCTCCCTCTAGTGTTCGCTTCTACTTGATTTTTTGGTATATAATCTAATTCTATATGGTCTTATGTTTTGTCAAATTCACATTTCCAGTTCCTTACCTATTGTAGATTTGGTTGACAGTGATCTTGATACGTGAGATACAGATTCTAAAATGGATCCAAAAGAGAACCTTTGTGCTAACACCTGGGCAAGGTCCTCTTCGTTAAACTCTTCAGGGAATGGATTACGTGTTTATTTGTCCTCAGACCCTCCCTCTTTTCCCAATCTCAGTTTGCAGCATAACCAACCATGGGATGTTCCCTGTATTTCAGATTATGGTCTTAGTACTGAAGCACCTTTCAAAGAATTCAACCAACCCTCTCAAACCCAGCCTTTCCTTCCGAGTGACTCCAATAACGAGATTAAGATCCCTGATCAAGAAAATTGTCAGATGAGTGAGACATCACAAAGTGCTAAACTCCAAAATTGGGACCCCAGCGTGATGTTGAATAATCTTTCTTTCCTGGAAGAAAAGATTCATCAGCTCCAGGATCTCGTGCATCTGATTGTTGGTCGGAAAGGCCAATGTTTTGGGCAACCTGATGAACTTGTCACCCAGGAACAACAGCTCATCACAGCTGATCTTACATCAATTATTGTTCAGTTGATCTCTACTGCAGGTAGTCTTCTCCCTTCTGTTAGACATTCCCTTAAAAACCCTAGTCTAACAGTTGGACAGCTTGGCCAGCTTCGGGAGATTACTATTCCTTCTGGATCTGGTGGCCCAAGTAGTAGTACTCATCCACAGAATAATAGTGCAAATAAAATGTCTGATGAGTCCACTCGGATTGATCTACCCAATAGTTGTGAGATGGAACAAAACTACAATGTGGAAGAGCATGAATCAAAAGATGACGAAGACATGGAAGAGGGAGAGAACCTTCCACCTGGATCCTACGAGATTTTACAGTTAGAAAGAGAAGAAATCCTTGCACCCCATACACACTTCTGTACAATTTGTGGGAAGGGATTTAAGCGAGATGCAAATCTTCGGATGCACATGCGAGGCCATGGTGATGAGTACAAAACCCCAGCAGCACTCGCAAAACCTAATAAAGAATCTGAATCCGAACCAAAGCTTATAAAGAGGTATTCCTGCCCCAATGCTGGCTGCAAGCGTAACAAGGATCACAAGAAGTTTCAACCTCTGAAGACTATTTTATGTGTCAAAAACCATTACAAAAGAACACACTGTGACAAGAGTTACATTTGCAGCAGGTGCCACACCAAGAAATTCTCAGTCATGGCTGATCTAAAAACTCATGAAAAGCACTGTGGAAAGGATAAATGGCTCTGTTCATGTGGCACGACATTTTCGAGGAAAGACAAGCTTTTTGGGCACATTGCTCTATTCCAAGGTCATACACCGGCCATTCCCTTAGATGATGCAAAAGCACCAGCTGGGCCACCTGATCTCGAAAGCAAAGAAAACAGTAGCAAGGTAGAAGGTATAAATTTGAGTTTTGCATCAAATCCTTCTAGTGGAAATGGAGTTCAAAGCATTTTGGATGTGAAAGGTGACATTGATGATCCTATCAATTATTTATCTTCGTTGAACTTCGATACCTGTAACTTTGGTGGGTTTAATGAATTCCCCCGACCTCCATTTGAAGACTCAGACGGTTCATTCTCCTTCCTCATGCCCGGATCTTTCAGTTATGCTCAAAAGACCGGAGGAGAAGCATGTTCTGACAATCTTTAGTGACAATTTATGGTGATGTTGCTCTAGTTGATATCTATGTATTCCATTGTGATGGAATCATCTATCTTTATGATTTCTGTTAAATTTGTAAAGGTCATGTCAGGTATTCGCAATTTCTTAAATTTGAATTTAGAAAGGAATGATTTCTCTAAGCTCTTCATTCTTTATCCAAACCCTGGCGGTGGAGAATTTTTAGACGGAGCATTCTCAGTTAGCTTACTATTTTCTACTCAAAAGGGTGATACACGTCAATAGCAAGAAATTTTTCACTCCCAACAGGGGTGTTCATTGGCCCGATACGCTTTAGGGGTCTGCTCTAACTCGGTCTAATCGGGTCGAGTTAAAAATATAAATGGACAGAATTTTAAATAAAGTTATATTAAATTGAGTCGGGTCACAGGCGAAGCATATTCTGCCCAACTTGTTCTAATAGTTACTTTTTTTTAATTATTAACATTTTGTTTTCTTTTATATATATATATATATATTTATATTTAATTCTTATTTCATCTAATTTTCTCTACATATTACAGTTTTTATTACTTACACAAACCTTCCATACTTCTTAATTGTTTTCATCATTAATATGTATACTTACTAGTATTTTTTTTTGTTAAATAATAAAAATACACATATTTACTTAAGGTTAATTATGCAAATATAACTTATATTTTGTTTGATAATATTATACTATTTTTTTATTACTAATAAGAATATAAGAGTTCTAAAGGTTTATTATTTTAAAATATATATTTATGAGTTTGTAAAAAGATATTTTTATATTATAAGTATTAATTCATTAAAAAAAAATCCGACGGTCCTAATTCGTCTTAGAATCAAACTTGTTCGAGTTGGGCCAGACCATGAGCATAAAAACAAGTCCAATATCTTAATTGGGTAGGGCATCGAGCCGAATAGATGTCCGACCCGGCCTTACCCATGTACAGCCCTAACTCCCAAAAAAAAAATTATATCTTGAGTCAGACTTTTTGAACACTGAGAAGGAAATGTTTGTCTATTAACACCGACCAAGGCTAGACCTGTCTAAGCGTTCCAACAGGCTTAAATTGAAATGGATGTGTTTACAGGGTCAAATTCTTTAAAAAGAATCCCAATTCGTGTTTCTTGTTCCAAACAGTGATTTAATAACGCATGGGACAGCTTTAAGCAAGCTAATTATATAACAGTGGAAAATATTATACATCTTACCTGATAAATATTTGGTACACGGATATTCCAATATAGTAGTATTTTAGATCTCAGGACACATCGAATTAACTTGTACTTGGTATTTTGTTTCTAAGATGTTCAGAGTATGTTTAGAGTTAACACAAAGGAGGGAAGAAAAAAGAGTGAAATTTTAACTTTGATATTTTTTTTCATTTAGATTTAAATCTAACATTTCTTTTACAAGTGATGATTTTATATTTCCAAAGATATCATGTTTCCTAATTATGACACCATGTCATAATTAGAGAGCATAATATTTCTAAAATCGTAAGATTATCACTTTTCCTTTACTTAGAATGTTTAAATTGACACAATGGATGAGAAGAGGGGAAAAAAAACCTGGTAATTAAATCTAAATCAATCACAATCTAAAGTGGCATCCTTGCCAAGCAGGACAAGTTGTTCATTATTCTACGAGCAATAGTGGAAAGAAAGGGGTTACGAGCTTCCAATCCCACTGGGAAAGTCTCACTCTCTTGACTCCAGGCGCCGGTTGGGTTAGAGCAATCGGTTTTTTTCATCGGTTGCGCTTTGGACATGAATCCAGCACTTCGTCTTCTCTATACATTCTTCAATTCCCCTATGATATTTTCTTTAAAAAAGCCTCTGATGTTTTCTTTAAAATACTAAATTGTTGCTTCATACTTTCCAGTTCCCTATAACTGACATTACAAAGTGAGGACAACATTTGTGAGAATCAACTACACCTCATCTCAAAAATAGTAAAGAACCGGCATAATTCTCAAGCTTGTTACCCGCTCTTGGAGTGATTAGACGCGTCCCCTTCAAATCTTATAAAAGCTGCAGAGCTTCCTTGGTTCCTTGTTCAGAAGAGAAGCAGTCTCCACTGTCCAAAATCATGTCCCACCTCATCTTTTGCTCTCCCCTAATATGCTGCTAATGAAACAGAAGCAAGCATATACACAGAAAACTCTTGAAAGTTGAAACATTTCATAATGAACAAATTATATCGTATTTCATATAAGAGAAGGATTAGCCTCCTTGTTTAAAATTTGTCCACAAATACTAGGATTGATGTTTTTTGCAGCAGAAACATGATCAGAAGTCTCTGATCTGCTGATTCTGCTCTTGCATGCGTTCACAAGTAGTGATTGGCGGGGCCCCTTTCACTGCTTTTCAATGCTATAAGATCTTGCTGCTGCTCCAACTCATGACTACAGAGGATCCTACTTTCCAGCTTCTGTTCTTGGGCAACTTTTGGAGTCTGGTTTTCTTTGTTTGAAGTGGGACTCCTGCTTTCATCTGGATAGATGTTGGCACTAAAACAGAAAAGAATAATCCTGCTAAATTATTTTATTTGCAATATAAGGACTACATATCTTCCCCACCTACTCTCGCTAGTTCGAATCTGAGGAGCACTATCAGCTTTACCTCTTATTGAATATACACTAGGGGTGAACAAAACCGAACCAAACCATTCAAACCGAACCAAACCAAACCAAACCAATAAAAACTGATTAACAAATGATTTGGTTTGGTTTTTCTAAATCTAAAACCGATTAATTCGGTTCGGTTGTCGGTTCATGGCATGTTTGATTCGGTTAAACCGAACCAAACCGACAAGTTACATATATTATTTTATTATAAAATATTACTCTTATTTTATTTTATTTTATTTACTTTTCAAAATTTTTTGTCAATTTATGGGTGTTTTCTAGACTAAAAATAAAAATAAAAATAAAAAATTATAAATACATTATTATTGGTTAAAGTTTAATAAGATGCATAATATTAGAAATTAAATTATATATATTGCAAAGAATAAAATCCTAAAAAAATATTTTTGGCCAAAAAAACATGAACCAAACCGGACCAAACCGAACCAAACCGAACAAAAACCGAACCAAACCGATTAAAATTCAAAACCGAAAAGGTCCAAAAAATTGTTGAACCGACAAGGTTGGTTCGGTTTGGTTTTAGTCTAAAACCGAACCAAACCAAACCTATGAACACCCCTAATATACACTACAAAAAGTTAAATTTTTCTTTGTTCTACCTAGCTTTCAAGGATTTTTTTATCTCAGGGCATCCTGCCAAAGCAGCCAGAGATAGTGGGGTTTGATTCTCTTTCTTGCTTTTAATCTCCAAAATAGCTTCACCAGGCAATGATGAATTAACTGATGCTGCTGTAAGAGATACAGGATTTCAGGGTTGAGAGAGAATACTCTGACCTGAATATTATTGGAGGGAAATACATACGTGTATAAGGATCATGGCAACAAGTTTGCAATTAGAATCCCATGAAATTAGCAACAAAAAATAAGGAATAAAATATCTTAAATGTGCAACAAATCATGGAAGTAAAACAGAATTTAAATACTTGACATTTAGTAGCAGAGAATCAGGGAATCATAACATCAGCTAAGGCCAAGATACTCTAGGATTACCAAGAGATGCCAACTGTACATTTGTTATCAATATCTTGAACTTTTTCATCCACTAAGTGCCCTTGCTCTTGACAATAATTAGCATTCAGCTCGGCCTGTAGCTTTGACTCATGTTCTTGGCAAAATTTATCGTCTTTCTCCATCAGATAGTGAATACACAGTAATCAACAATTTCAACTTGTCGAAATTTGTTATCAAGAATAGCACCCTGAACCGGCAAAGACGTGCTCTCAGTTATGAGTCCACCTGCTTCAGCTGTCAAAATATCTATCACTCTGTCAACTTGCATCCAAATTCAGTTTCTATCAGCACTGTTGCTTCACTTTTTCCATCAAAAGATTAGAATCCAGATTTATCAAGCTGGACCAATGCTTTTCCAAGGAAGCCTCTTGCTTACTAGGTAGTAATTACAAAGTAAATGCATCAGATGGGACATCAATTACATCTTGGAATTGTTGCATTTTGATCCCTCAGACAGATCATCGATTGCCAAACATATGCTCTCTGTCAAATGTTCTATCAATGAGTTCAGGATTGTAGTTTCACTTGGCTTCTCTGCTACACAGGATTGAAATTTCGAGTTTACAGAAAAATCAAACATTTTCTCCCGTCTCTTTAAGGATGTGTCTGCCTTATTGCATTTAACAACCAACTCTAAAGGTGGGCTTTCACTCCCAGAGGTTGTAGGGAAATTAGACGTCTGTTTCAAAGAGGCCACTCAAGAATACAACAGTTTTCCTTAATTTGTTAGTGATCATCTTTCAATAGGCTATTTCCTTCTTCATCACATGTCAAAATGACTACTTCCGCCGTTGGAGATGCTGATGGAATCTCTTTCTCAATTTATAGTTAGTCCCAATTTCTCATCATTCAATAGAGAATGGATACGCTCTAGGGTTGAATCCAGTGATCTAATTTCTCCATCATCTACTGTAAACAAATAGATAGACATATAGAATTATAGATAGATAGATATACTAGTTTTTATAAATTAAATAATTATTTATAAATTTATACATATTATATAATTTAATTAATAATTAAAATTATTAGAATTTTATAATACGTTTTATTTTTAATTATTTTTAATAATTTAATAACATAATATATAATACAATATAATAAATATATAAATAATACGGTAAAAATAAAAAATATATAAATAGATACATGTATAAATAAATAAGCAAATAAATAGATAGATATATAAATAAAAAATAAATTGATAGATAATAGATACATAAATAATTAAATAAATAAGTAGAACAAATATATACATAAATAAATAAATAGATACATACATATATACATACATAAATAGATAGATAGATACATATGTACATATATATATGTCCATACGTACATGTGTACATCTGTACATACATACATAAATAGATACATAAATAAACAAACAATAAAATGATGGATAGATAGAAAGATAAATAAATAGATAGATGAATTAAAAAAAAATTAGATAGATAGATAGATAGATAGATAGATAGATAGTGAAATGAATGGATAGGTAAATAGATAAATAGATAGACACAAAAATAAATAGATAAATTGATAGATAAAAAGATAAATAGATAAATAAATGGATAGATAATTAATTAATTAGACAGATAGATAGATGATAAATCCATAGATACATTTGTAAATAAATAAATAAAAAGATAGATACATAAATAAGTAAATAATATATATATAGATAAATACTTAGAGAAATACATAGATAGATAGAAAAATAGATAAGAAATTAGATAGATAGATAGGAAGATAAATAGATAGGCAAATAAAAAAAATTCGATAGATACATAGATAAATTGATAAATAGAAATATAAATAAATAGATAAAGCATTGATTTTAGACAGAAAGACAGATAGATAGACAGACAGACGGATAGGATAGATAGATAGATAAACAAATAAATAAATAAACAGATACATACATAAATACATAAATGGCTAGATAGATAAATAAATAAATAGCCACTAAGTGTGGTCTAGTGGTGAAAGATGTGAGTAGCTAGCAAGTGATCTTGGCTTCAAACCCTTATTTCCTCATGTACCAAAAAGAATAAATGAATAGATATATAAATAAATAGATAAATAAGGCGTTGATTTCAAATACCTAAAAGTAAGCACAATACTCCTCTCAAAATTTCAAACACCTAAAAATCTACCAAAAGGTCGGTCCCTTCACTGTCTATTTCAGTTTATAATCTATTCTAATCTTGAATAGCTAGGTGGTTCGGGTCAGAACATCAATTTGTTTAACCACCTTCAATAGCAGGCACAGGGTATTTGTTTGTTCGCAGGTACTTGGAATATTCAACTCTTGAATTAGTTCTATGATAATGCAACAGTAAACCAAATTTGAAAAAATGCCTATGTCTATAACACGAAAGCCAGACAGGTTAATTTGGAATGAGTCAAGGTAGTGATTTTTCACTTAAGAAGGGATATGATATGTTAGCAAAGGATTTTATAGTTCCAATTCGTAGTGATTTTCAAGAGTGGAAACATCTTTGGAAGTTGAGGTTGCCTTTAAAGGTATTGAGGTTTATCTAGAAATAACTTACCAATACTCTCTCTCTTTCTCAAATTGTGATTAATAGTCATCTCAATATAGCTCCCATCTGGCCCATGTGTTTGAATAATATAGACAGCAGATCACTTGCTTATACAATGTGTCAGCTTGATATCAACAATTATTTAGCCAATACTATCTACTGGCCTACTAAGGGTGTTCATCGGCCCGGTTGGCCCTAAGGGCCCGCTCTAGCCCGGTCTAATCGGGCCGGGCTGGGCCGGGCTAAAAGTACAAATGGACATAACTTTAAACAAGACTATTCCGGGTCGGGCCGGGCCACGGGTGAAGGTATGTTCCGCCCAACTCGCCCAAATAGTTACTTCTTTTTCTTTAGTTATTAATATCTTATCATCTTATTTTTTTTATTTCATTTAATTATCTCTGCATACTGCAATTTTTATTACTTACTCAAATATTCTTTACTTCTTAATTATTTTTATCATTGATGTGAATTCTTACTGATATTTTTTTTGTTAAATAATGAAAAAATATATATTTACCTAAAACTAATTATGTTAGTATATCTTATATTTTACTTGATAATACTAGACTATTTTTTTATTACTGATACAAATATAAGAGTTCTAAAAGTCTATTGTTTTGAAATATATGCCTATAAGTTTGTGTAAAAATATTTTTATATTACAAGTATCAATTCATTAAAAAAAAATTAATTTGGGCGGCCCTAACCCATCATATCCTAACATAAATCAAACTTATTAGAGTTAAGTAAGGCCACAGGTATAAAAACAAGCTTCATGTCTTAATCGAGTCAGGTATCGAACATACTAGATGTTCAGTTTAGTTCTACCTATGTACAGCCCTACTTATTAGAGCCGTCCCAGGCCGCCCTAACCCGCCCTAAAATCGAGCTTCTTCAGGCCGGGCCGGGCCACGGCCATAAAAATACGCCCAAGACCCTAATCGGGCCAGGCTTCGGGCCAAGTATCGCCCTGACCCAACCCTACCCATGTACACCCCTATGACCTACTGTTCTGAAATGCATGATTAGGTATTTTGAAAAGTTTTCTTTACATATTATATTTTTAATAGAAAATCTAATAACAAAATCCTTAAGACCTGTAAGTAAGTCTAGTCCTTATTTTAAATCATCAAAGTTTTATGAAAAATATATTCTTTTATAATTTTGTAATCATTATTCAATAATATTTATTTGTGAAATAGAAGAAGACGTAACACATAGGATTCAAACAGGATGGATGAAGTGGAGGAGTGCTTCAGGTGTTATTTGTGATAGAAGAGTACCACTCAAACTTAAAGGTAAATTCTACCGTACGGTTATAAGACTTGCAATGTTATATGGAACTGAATGTTGGGCAATAAAAAGTCAACAAGAGAATAAGTTCAATGTTGCAGAGATGAGAATGTTGCGTTGGATGAGTGGACACACTAGACAAGATCGGATTAGAAATGAATACATTAGAGAGAAAGTGGAAGTCGCGCCTATTGTGGAAAAGATTATAGAATCAAGGCTTAGATGGTTCGGTCATGTCGGGAGGAGACCTATAGAAGCCCCAGTTAGGAGAGTAGATGAGATGGAGAATAGTCCAATAATTAGATGCAGAGGCAGACCAAGAAAAACTATAAAAGAAATTATTAAAAGAGATTTAGATTTAAATGGTTTGTCTAAAAATATGATTTATGATAGATGTTTATGGCGTCGATTGATCCATGTAGCCGACCCCACTTAATGAGAAAAGGCTTTGTTATTGTTGTTGTTGTTATTCAATAATATTTATTCTTTTTTATTACTTTTTTAAAATATGAGCATAAAAATTATTTTCCATTCATAAAATTACTTTGTCCTTTTTATTTCTATTTCCATTTCCTTTTCTAACGTTTATATACCAAGCAAATCCTTAGTCTTCAAAGAAAGCCACTATAACAAGAAGAGTCAAACCAAAATATTGGGAGAAGATATTCACTCAATGACGCCTTCATCTCATTCACCATTAGCATGCCCACCAAAGATTTTGAAAACTGTTTTATTAGCTTGGCTACAGGAATGCCCTAGAAGTAGGATTAGTTTAGGTTGGACTGATTTGCTGTATATTTTGTGTTGCTTTATTACCTCCTATTTTGAAAAAATTAAAAAAAAAAGTAGAAAATCGTACCTGAACGATCTCTACTTTATCTTCTTCAGGCTCTGCATCTTCCTCCCTCATCGTCTTCCACAGCCACATCCAATTCCGACACAAGTGGATTTTCCAAATCACAATCAATACTTACAGGAATCCAATGCAGCCGATAAACCCTACTCAAACCCCCAATTCTCAAGCCAATGCACTCGCCAACACAAAGAACCAATCAAGATTCAAAAAACCTAAAAGAACCGCAAATGAAATAGCGATAGCTTTTAATATTTAGGGCAAAAAAATCACCGGAGGATAAATCGACCAGAGGGAGCTCCTACAAAGAGGGTCTGGACCGAATCCGAAGGTCGAATCCCCTAGTGCATGTTGCAATCGGCTGTCGCCCCAACGATCAAGACGTCTTCGTGATGTAGAACCGAAGCCAGGATTCTGAGCATTGGAGCCGGCAATGCGCCATTCTCCAGCATCGTTGGCGCTGGGATTTTGCCCTCGCCTCTTACGTTTCGCATTTAATTAAAAAATTATTTTTAAAAAAATTTTGGAAACGCAAAACATAAAAAAATTATTTACGGTTTATGTTTTATATTTACTGTTCATTCTTTTTTTTTGTCTCTTTTTTTAAATTTTTTTTGTGAGGCTCAGCTATTTTTTAAATTCCTCTTACGTCAACGAACTAGTTAACTTTAAAAAGAGAGGGAGGGAATGACTTTTTCTTGGAGGGAGGGGGGACGGTGGGATTGGGGGTACTATAATATAAATTATATATTATTTATGATATATATTATAAATATAATATAATATATTTATAATATAGAATATATTATTTAATTTTAATATATTAAAATATAATTAATAATAATACATTTATAAATAATATTTTATTAATAAAATTATATTTTTAATTATAATTTAATTCTCTCAACTTATTTATATAAGAAAACATCTTTTTAATCTTATTAAGTGTCTTATATATAATAAAATCATCTCAACTTATTAATTTTGTTTGTTTTATATAATCTAAAATCTTATAAATTTAATCAGGATATGATGTGTAAGGAATTTTTTTAATTATTTAATATTAAATTGCAAAAGACAATTATTATTTTGATTAAAAAACTAATAAAAATCTAAAAATTACATGTAATTTTTTAAAACCAATATATCTATATATATTATAAAAAATATATAATTTATATTATAATACTCCCCTCAATTCCAACACGCTCTCCTTACCTTTAATGTTAAAAATAATTTTTTAACTGAACACAGAGCTAATCAATTCACATTCATTTAAAAAAATAATTTTTTTAATAAATGAAAAGACAAATACTCTACATTCTTTAAAAAAAAATAGATGGTTTATATGAAAAATGAAATGTTTTGGCAGATCACTTTTTGGGCCAAATATTTGTTTTTTTTCTGAAGTGTCAAAAAGCCAAAAGCCGATAGTTGCAATATTGTGCAATGACTAAATTTCAAAAATAATTGGCACTGCTTGCTAGATGCGATTAGCGAAATCTGAGATGCACATATTAGAACTATAGAAGACTAGCAGTTCGCCAAATTTGTGAGTGAACACGCTTAAAAACAGAAATTCTTTTTAAAAAAGATTTAATAAGGGGATAATATATTGCACTTAATTAAGGCCTAACAGTAATTTTCCCATGTCAATTTCAAAATTTAACAAAATATTCTTTAAACTAAAATTTAATTACAATTTTAATGTATGAACTTTAAAATGTAATAAAAGGCCCATATTCCTTTGAATTAAGAATGTTAAATTATAATTTAAGTATATCAACTTTAAAATACAACAAAATATTTACGTTTTTTAAAAATATTAAAAGCACTAACTCTTAGAATTATTTAAAATCAAGATATCATGAAAATAACTTAGAGATTTTCTTTAGTACTACTTTGTGCGGTCAAAAAGAGAAAAAACAAATAGTGGATCCCCACTTGTATGAGACCAACACCCCTATTTATCTCTCTCTTTCTCCAACTACTTAGTTACTATATAGAATCCAAATTAATGAAAAAATGCGCCACCAATTATAACTATTACACTTGAAAAACTAGAAATTTGATCATTATAGAGTACCAATTAGAACTCACATCTATAAACCTAAAACAACCTAGTTAGTTTAGAAGGATCCAAAAAAGAGAGTTGAATTTAATTATTGAAATGAATTTAATGCTCCGTTTGGTTCACTGCATCGCAAACATAATCCATTTTATATAACTTATGTAATATCTATACCCTTATATTTATTATTCTATCTATCAAATTACAATTTTAAAAGTAGGGGTAAAATATTCATTTCTTATCTCACCTATTCTCACCTACCTATATCTTTATCTTTCATCATTATATTCTCCAACCAAACATACCCTTGATTTTTTTAATGAATACTTTGGCTTCCTATATAGTATCTGTAATGTTTGATTTTTGTTAAACAACGGAAATGGAAGCGTTTTCAAAGCAAGTCTCTTGAAATGAATTAGTTAAGGTTCTGAAAAATTTGAGTAACATTCTAGACTCCTAAAATAAGAATCCTAGCCTCAGACGGAAGAAAAAACGAAGCTAGAATGAAGAAACAAATTTTAACGAAAAACCTACAAAACATAATGGCATTTTGGTAATTTTGAGCAATTTTTGAAATTCACATAGGATGGCTTTTTAAATGAAAGTTTTGAGTTCTCCCGGGTTCTCAGAGGCCCTGAAAACCATGAGAAGCCCTAGAACAATTAAATTCCTTCTGGTGAATGTTTTTCAATGTCAGTGTACCCGAACTTTGATGGATTCGTCCGAGAAGGTTTTAGCTCCGATTTGAGTGATTCCAAAGGTATTTTATTAAATTGGGAACCTAAATTTGATAATGAAAAAGACGGTTCTCAAAAAGGAGCTAAAATAAAGGAGAAACGAAAATGCAAAGAATGAAAGGCAAAATTAAAATTTTTGAAAAAATCATTTCTTCCTACCTATAAATAGTGGCACCTCGCACTCTCCCTCATTTAGCTTCAAATTATTCTACCCCAAGTTAGAAGAAAAACCCTAGGAGAGAGGTGCACCAAAGGAGGAAGAAGAAGAGAAGAAATTCAAGCTTAAAGGTATGTTTCTATGGTAGTTTTTCATGTTTTTCTTCATCCACACCTCCTCTCCTCCCCTCTCCTTTGTTTCCTTTAATTAAAATGGAGTTTATAAATCTGATTCAAGGGAGAAACTCAAGGGAATTTTTGGATTTGGAGAGAGGAGCTTGGAGAAAGCAAGATTCAAGTAAGAATAAGTAAGAAAATTAAGTAATTTCTCATCCTGTGGTTGATATCTTCATCCTCCCTCCTTCTCCATTTTGCCTAACCCTAGGAACTATAGGACGATCTAATTTTTAAGCCAAACCAAGCATGAATCTATGGAAAAAGGGTGTGAAGATTAAGAATATGCAAATAAAATTAACAAAAAATCATTAGATTTCAATATGCAAATTTTAGGGTTTTGTGTGCACTTTCTCAAATTTGATTTTGTATGATGATTCCTAAGTCTAATTAAGAGTTTAAATGAGCTCCTAAGATCCTTAAGATGCTCCCCACATGCTTCTTCCTTCAAGAAAACAAAGAGAATTTCAAGGAGAACAAAACGGGGCAATGTCTCGACCAAGCATGGATGAAGTAGCTAGGGAGAGTTTTAAATTTTTTCAAGCCCATTTTTGTATCATATATGATGAATGAATATGAGAGGAGGCCTTGGAAAAAATTTAGAACTTATAAAAAGTGAGTTAGTGCTTTAGGTTCCATATTATGACTTAAAGAAGCAACATGATGATAAGCCCTTTGTTTTAATTGTGTGATGACTCTAAGAGACTCAAAAAGAGTCAAGAATCATATTTGAAAGGAAAGGATGGAGCCTAGAATTTATTTGAGGGGTGTTGTTTCATTAGGTGCAATTATGGACCATAATGGGATTTATAGAACAACCTAGTATCTAAGCAAGTTGTGTAATCTTAGAAATTGTTTCATAAACCTAAATGGCTCTTATAAATTGTGTCTAGGCCAAGAGAAACCATATCCACAAGTTTGTGTGTGTGTGGCCGAAGCAAGGGAGGGAATTTCAAGAGAAAAAGTGTGTGATTGTGTGCAAGGTAGCTCTCTCCACTTTCTCTCATGCATGGATGTGTGTTTGGCTTGTCTTAGAATGTATATATTTTCATTTTCAAGCCATGAAAAGTATGTTAGCATGATTTTATATGCTATGATTTCATGATGACATATTATGCTTTTAAATGAATGTATGATATTTGTTTGAGTTTGCTTAAGTGTAGAGAGGCCAATAACTCTTAACCATGGTGAGGATGAGCCAAGAACCCTTAAGATTGGTTGAGACAAAGCAAAGAGTCTCCCAAAAGCAAAGTGGGCTCCCAAGAACATAGTTGAGTCTAAGAATCTCTTAAAAAATGGGTAAGGCGAGTCCAAAATCTATGAGGAAAAAAGTGAGGCCAATCCGTTCACTTGGCAAGCTCTTGGATGTCTTGTATGACTTAGTCACATGCCAAGCTTGCTTTTTGAATGTTCATGACTTCCATGATATCTATGCATACATTTTCAAGACTTACTTTGTATATATTATGTATGATTGAATGAGAGATGAGCTATTGGGATTCTTTGAATCTCATTCCCTCCTCTCCAATGATCTGATATGCTAGGTGGACCCAAAGAGCAAGGTAATAGGAGTCAACTACATGAGAGATGAAGTAATGACATGAAAATGTGGAAATTTTGTTACTTTAAGGCTATAAGAGTGGCAATTGGTGTATTCAATAGATGTATATGTATTATAATGTTATAAACATATGTAATTATGATATTATGACATGTATGAATGAGAGAATGTATTATGTGACCACTAGAATGAAAAATTGACATATTATGGCATTGTGGCTTCCTTAATGATAATATAGAATTATGCATAAGTGTGGATGAGATAGGAAAATGAGATGCATGGAGTTTGAGACCATTTGGGTAGCTTACACAAGTCTTAATCATACTTTTAGACTTGCCCAAAAGGTGCTAAACCCTAGGGAAAGTCATTTGGTTACTTTGGTACCTTATATGGAGCTAAAATTGACCATAATGGAACCCTAAGTCACTTTTTGGCCAAATGAGCTCTTCTTGATCTGATATTTGGCATGAAATTATAGCTTGTTGAGAGCTTTTTAGGAAGCTAAAGAACATAATTTTCAAAGATCTATAAAATATTTGATGAATTTTCAAAACTGGCAAATTTTCTGATTTTGGTCTGATGCACTATTTATTTGGTTCAAAAATGAAATCTATCATATAGGACACAAATGATGTCCAATTGCCTTGAAATTTTATACAAAGAAACTAAATATTCACAGCGACTTGTGTCAACTAAAAGCTCCTCATTTGGAGGCCTAGAGAGGGAGATATGAATTTTTAAAGATACTGTTCAGTATTAGGACCCTTACCCGACCACAGTTACTATTCTATTGAATTTTGAGGTCTGGGTTGCTTGAATTGGTCTGGAGCTATTTTTTTCCTCTAGCTAACATCCATATATTTTTAGATTGGTATCATTTTCATGGATTTAATTTTTGTAAAATTAACTGGATATTTTCAAAGTTTGCTGCAAAAATCTGTGACAGCTTCAGAAGGTAGTTTGATCTCTAGAACTTTTTTGGATGTCAAACATCCTCTATGATAAATCTTATTGTCTAGGCATATTTTTAGTGTAAATTAGACACTCGTAGCTTTCCAAAATGATGAAGAATTCCTAATTTTGATTTTTTTAGAATTAGTTATGAATTTTCAAAGTTTGGTCAGAAAAGAACCAAATTTTGGCCGAAAATATATTTGATTATTTTGAACTTTCCTTTGATTTTCATGAGTTGTGGGCCATATTTTATGATGCAAATGAGTTGTATTCATGTAATTGAATATGAGAATGTATGGTATGACCTCGCATGGTCCACGTGACACTGATAAAAAATTTAAATACGACACAACACAAAGAAACTCATCATTTTTATTCCCTTTTTCATACACCCTTATTAAATTTAATGAGGTGAAGCATATGAGTATCATGAAATAAGTTAAAAATTTATGGTGTTATAGTGTCTGTCTCAAAGAAATTAGGTTGATGACAAACACACAAAACCAGTAGTGATTTTAAAATAGCATAGACTCACAAATTTTAGATTCTCATTGAATTATGAAAGTGCAATGAGTTTTTTAAGAATGCATTTACTTTGAAAAGCTTTGTAATTTTACACAACTAATGAATCAATTCGGTTCCTCGTGTGTGTAACATCCGGTCCCTCCGTAAACGTAAAAAATGGGCCAAATATAAAAGGAAGTCCTTGAAATAGAAGGAATTGGGGCCAACTAAAATTATGATAAAATTTTAAATAATAAAAAATGAGGATTTGAGTCTTGAGTTGCCCAGAAATCAAGGCCAGAGTGATTCGATAAATTTGCCGAAAGGCCAGTGGCATTTTCGTAAATATGGGTACTTTTAGAAATACTCATAGGAGGGCTTTTTAAATGGAAATTTTGAGTTGCCCAGTATTCTCAGAGGCCCCAAAAACCATGGGAAGTCCCGGGACCGGTAAAGCCCTTTCGGTGTACTCTTTCCGACATCGGTTGACCCGAACTTTGACCGATTCGTTTGGAAAGGTTTTAGCTCCGATTTGAGTAATTACAAAGGCATTTTATTAAATTTGGAACCTATTTGTTATGATGGAAAAGACGGTTCTCAAAAAGGAGCTAAAACGAAGTAGAAACGAAAATGCAAAGTATGAAAGGGCAAAAATGGAATTTAAGTGTTAAAGGAAGCTTCCAACCTCTTTTTGTAAGTCACGTTCTTCCTCTCCTTCATTAAACCGACTTGCTTCTGCCCATTTTCAGAGAAGAACTATAGCTTCTTAGGCGCACAAGAGAAGGAGGATTTTGGAGGAAGAAATTCAAGAAAAAGGTAAGAAACTTTAAAAAATTCCATATCCTTCCTTCTTCAAACTTGCTCCCCTCCTCTCAAGCTTTATTTCTATGGTTTAATGGATTGTTTGGTGCTGTTTTGGGGGCAGAATAGAGAGGGAAATTTTGAAAATTGAGGGAGCAAGCCAACCAAGTGGAAGAGCAAGCAAAGAAAAGCAAGAAAACAAGGTAAAACTTCCATTCTTTGGTAGTTTCTCCCTCCTCCTTCCTCTTGCACGAATTTTGGCACCATGAGCCCAATTCTTAGGGGCTGTTTTCTGCCCAATTTATGGAGGGATTAGAGGTTTTAGATAGCAAGGATTAAGAAGGAACCAATAGAATCAAGAAAGGAGCATTAAGAGACAAGATAGAACCATTAGGGATCCAAATGCTCCCTTGCAAATCTGATTTTATATGAATGTTCTTAGACTTAATTGAATATTTAAACATGCTCCTAAGACTCCTAGAGAGCTTCCCACATACACCTCCCATCCAAGAAAGCAAAGAAATTGCAAGAAAAACTACTGAACTCTAAGCTAGAAAAGTGTAGAGCTCTTGAACACTTTGCAAAAATTGATTTGATATATGAGTTTCCTTGCATGTGTGAGTATTTGATTGAGCTTCTAAGACCTCTAGGAAGCCTCCCAAGTGACTCTCCCATCAAGGAAAAATTGGAAACCCCTTGAACCCTAAATACTTCCATAATGTTGACCTAGGCTAGAAAGAGTACCAAGGGAAAGTTTTAATTTGTTTTAAGCTTATTTTTGAGTCATATAGGATAGAAGAGGATAAGAGGAAGCCTTGGAAAAATTTTAGGAGCCATAGATTGGGAGATGGCCTAATGGTGTCCATAATGGTGCTTTGTGAAGCAACTTAGTTTTCCAATTGTGCAATTGAATGTGTGATGGCTCCAAGGACCTTAAATGAGTCCAAGAAGTTTAGAAAGAACAAGAGAATGGAGCCTAGCACTTGAATAATATGAGTTGCTTCAATAGGCCATTTATGGAACCAATATGTTTATTTTAGAGCCAAGTGTGTAATAAGCTTTAGTTTAATGTCTTGGCTTGCTTCAAATGTGTAATTGTGTGATGTTTGTAATGTCTAGGCCAAGAGAACCCTACTCCACCTAAGTGCTCTTGTGAAACCAAGGAGGGGAAGGAAATTGCAAAGTGAGCTTGCATACATAAAAAGGTAGCTCTCCACCTCATTCTCTTTGCATTCTTGTGTGCATATGTATGTCTTAGTGTGCTTGCATGCATTCTTGATGCTTGATAATATGCCACTTGATCCTTGTTGTGCATTAGTACCAATATGTTGTCTTGAATGACTATGGTTGTGGAAAGAGCTCATAAGGGTGATGTGATGCCAAAAGTCCCTTGATGAAGGTGAGGAGATGCCAAAAGTCTCATGGCATGGGTGAGACAAGGCCAAAAGTCCCTTGAATGGGTGAGGCAAAGTCAAAAGTCCCTAGACCAAGAGTGAGGCAAATCCAAAAGTCCTAGAAATGGGGTGAGGCTAAACCAAAAGTCCCTAGAGCATAAAAGTAATCTTGACATGTGAATGTGGCATGGAATAGAATTTATTGCACACTTTATGCTTGTATAGTTATGCATTTGGTATATGTATGCGTTGAATGTGATGTAAATGGGTGTGTGAGCTATTGAGATTCTTTGAATCTCATCCCCTCCTTTCCAATGCTCTAAGATGCTAGGTGGACCAAGTAGCTATGGTGAAGGGAGCCAACAACCATGAAAGAAGGAGATTGACAAGCCTAGGCCTAATTTGTATTCTTTTTGAACCATAATGATGTTCAATGATGTTCAATGATGTATATGATTATTGTAAATGGCACATGACCCTTGAGATACATGTACATATGATATTATGTGATGTATACATGTATGGATATGATGTATGAACTTTAGAAATGAATTTGGGTATGTAATGTCAAGTTATGCAAATTGGAAGTTTGATGTAAATGTGTATAAGTGAGGGTTGAATGGCCAAAATGAGATGCATGAGGTTTGGGACCATTTGGGAAGCTCACACAAGTCTTAAATATGCTTTTAAACTTGCCCAAAAGGTGCCAAGACCAAGGGAAATCCATTTGGCAAATTTGGTACCCAATATGGAGCCAAAATTGACCATAATGGAACCCTACACTATTTTTTTGGCCAAATGAGTTAGTCTTGCCCTGAAACTTGGCATGAAATGAGGTCTCATTAAGAGCTTTTTGGGAAGCTAAAGATCATAATTTTCTAAGACCTAGAGAATATTTGAGGAATTTTCAAAGTTGGGATTTTTCATGGATTCTGGTATGGGTACTGTTCATACTGGCAGTTTTGAATTCTGTGTCACCCAATGACCAAATGGTATCCAATGCTTATGAAATTTTATATGCATAAACTATAGGTCATAAGCTTTCTGTGGCCACCGAGATCACCTCATTTGGAGGTCTAGAGAGGAAGATATGGATTTTCGAAGGTTCTGCCCAGTATCAGACATCTTGCCAGACCCGAGGTACTGTTCCATCGATTTCCGGGAGTTTTGCTTGATGTACTGATCTGGAGATATTTTTTCTCTCTAGTTAATATCCACATATTTCCATAGTGATATCATTTGCAAGCATTGGATTTTTGTATAATTAGTTATACATTTTTGAAGTCCATATCAGTAAACTGTGACAGTATCAGGAACCCTCCGACCAGTAGATGATTTTGTGTGTCAAACGCATTATATATGAGATTTTAAGACTTCTACATAATTTTAGCATGAAGTAGATGTCTTAAGATTTCCAGAATGACTGAGATTACATGTTTTCTATTTTTATAGATTTAGTTATGAATTTCCAAAATTTGTGACAGAAAAGAGGAAATTCTGGCCGAAAATACAAACATGGATTTCATATGCTCCTTTGCTTTCTACGAGTTGTAGGCCAAATTTGATGATGGAAATGAGTTATATTCATGTGTTTAAGTATGATAAAGTGATAGATGCTTTCATATGGCCTACGGGACTCCGAAAGAAAAAATTTACCAGTAGAGAAATGTACTTTTATTCATAACTTTCTATGCCACTATATTGTTTCCATAGAATAAACATAAGATGAGGCATGGGAATTGTATGAATTGAGTCCCAAAAGTATGGTGTTACAGTATGTGTAAGAAAATTCAAGAAGGTAAAAAGACTAAAGTTTAAGGAGAGATTACATTATAAAATTTATAGTGGTTTAGGTCAAGGAATACAAATCTTTTTGCAATCATTATGTGACTACACAAGGTGCAATCAAGCCAAAATTGTGACATGTATCCTTTTTTCATAAAGAGACGAAAAATTTTAATTATAAAGACAAAAATTTTAATTGTGAGGAGTTATTTCTTGAGTAGTAGTGAACAAGAATGGAAGAGAAAACTAGGTAAACAATAAAAGAGCTAATGAGTTTTATAACATATAGTGTAATTTGCTCTCACAATTAAAATTTTTATTCTCACAATTATTATTTTTTTGTCTCTTTACAAAAAAAGGAATTATATCACAATTTTAGCTTGACTACACCTTATGCAATCACATAGTGATTGTAGAGAATATTTATACCAGATCAACTACATCCATCCCTTTTAAGCATAAAGCAAGGGAATTTTATGTCAAAGGTAGTCTCACAACTTACAAACTAGGAAACCCCCTTAACAAGGCTTAGCCAATTGACAAGATAATTTGAAGAGCTTTACTATTAAGGTTTTATGCCTATATAATCAAGTAACATCAAAGGGCTCAACTTCCTTAACTTTTACATCTAACTTAGGCAACCTTTATAAAGAAGGCTTAGCACACTTGCTTTTACACTTTTCTCTAACCTAAGTTTTTTACAAGATCCCTAAATATCAATCAAATAAAATATAGGAGGCAAATATAGAAATCAAAACGATGATCATAAAGAGCTTCAACCAAAATGACTATCACATATATAACCTCACTAAGAGGAAAGAAATCAATGTACAAGCACACAGTGATAGGTTAACAATGAAGTAACTTAGAAAATGCTCAATCAAAGCTCATAACTTCTTTAATGTTCTTTCTTAAATACTCAATGATAGGAGAAGTGGCTATTAATCATTAGCTTTTCTTTACTCAGATGAAGATCTTCACAATGTCTAGGAAATCCATATTTAGTGCACAACCATCTCCAACATTCTTTAGCATTCATATTTTTAGGCATTGATAAGTAGAGACTACTTCTTTCTTCATTGAATGCCCAACATTCTTTTCAGCTTCCAACGTTCATTATGGCTCATTCTTTCTTCTCCATAGTTGAAAGTGGGCGAAGCAAAGTGTTGATAGAGAGCATATTTGAAAAGTCCATTTGTATCTTCCTTATTTTAAAAGTATAAGACTTGTGGTGTGCAAAGGTAGATATCTTAAGCCTTGTAATTTCTAAATCACTAATCTTTTACTCTATATGCTATAATGTCTTTGTTTGACACAACTTCCTTCTTTCTTGTAATTTTAGTTTATGACTTATGCTTTTTCTAAGAAATGAAAAAGGATATCCTCACACATACACACACTCTCTCTTTTATGTTTAGCTTTGACTTGTGAATAATACATTATGGGCTAGAGTTCTTTTCTGCATATAAGACAAGATGGGAAAAAAAATAATCCTTGATGTTTTGTGATCATATGAGCCTAGCTGCAATAGTCCAAGAAACTTGAAGCATTTTAGGCTAAGCATATTTCCAACACTTTCCATGAAACCTTTTGGACTAGATCAAATAAGTTCTTGACTGAATTAGTGTTTTAGCCCAATAAAAGTTAAGATCCAATTAGACTTGTATGAAACTTGGCCCTCATTGATATAAATGCTTACCTTGGCCTAAATTAAAATATATTTTAATTTTTCAAAGTATTTTCTATTAAAATTATTTTTTCGTATTTGACATAATTAAAATATATTTAAGACTTTAATTCAACAAACTTGAACCCATGCTTTCTTACTTTGTCAACACAATAGCAGAGGACATTATAATTAGAGAATATGTTCTATTTGGAAATTTCATTCCAAGCTTAAAAAACTAAAAAATTATAATTGGAGAATACATTCCATTTAAAAAATTCATTCCAAGTTTCAAAAACCTTAGGTTACATTTTTGGTTTGCCTTCAACATTTTTGTAAAAATTTCAGTAAAGTCTCTCTTAAAAACAAGGTATCTCGAAACTTCTACAAAATTGTTATATCTTCACGAAAACATCAAAGAAAGCTTTACTCTCAATTTCTATCTCCTAGACAACATAAACAAGGATAAAGGATCCTAACTGTAGATTAGTGAAAAGTGAGTTAAAAAAACCCAGTGAGTAAATAACATTTTATAATAATTGAGGGCATAAGTGTTCTTTAATAGAAAATCTACCTAAAAAAATTACAATGTAGAAATTTAGAAGACTAACACATCAAGAAGTACATAAAAGAAATTTATAGCAATTCATAATGGGCAAAATTTAACATATGGAAATCTTTTAAGAGAATTTAAAATTTAGATAATGATTCACACTAATAAGGAACAAACTTTTAAGAGTTCAAGTATAAAATACATAATAAATTTTAGGACATGAGTAGTTCAAGATTAATGGAAATAATGGAATATAGAATAAACAAATTGCAAGAAATATACAACAAGAAATGTTCAAATCCAATTCTTTTAAAACTTTACAATTGGGAGGACTTCAACCAAAATGGAAAATCTACCATGAGAACATAATTCACGTGGGCAAGTAACCAATTTTGTTATGAGCACATAGCTCATGAAGGTAGATAACCAAATTTGTTGTGAGCACACTACTTATAGGATAAAGCACAATTAATGAGCATCCCACTCAATTCCCTCTCTCCATACCATATGTGTTGATAAGCACATAAGGCTATCATCACATATACTCTTCCTAGTTGGAGTTTAAGCCAAAGTGCACGATGGGCTAACAAAACTATTGTTAGCAACCAATGTTTTATAACTAA
The DNA here is from genome assembly GCA_026724425.1 of Erythrophleum ivorense. NCBI lineage: Eukaryota > Viridiplantae > Streptophyta > Magnoliopsida > Fabales > Fabaceae > Erythrophleum > Erythrophleum ivorense. Next base: position 35,308,463 of record JAIUCV010000008.1, read on the forward strand.
GTCCTTACCAAAAAAAAAAAAATCATAGTCATGTATGAAATTGCACAAATTTTGTTTTATTAGTAACATACTTTTTACAACCATCCGACATAGAAAATTTTTAGACCTCAACATTATTTTTCATTAATTCTATACATGTATAAACCAATTTGTAATTTAAAAGATAAAAACATAGAAGTTTTTCCCCTAGTTTAGCATGAATACAATTAAAATCAAGAGTTCAAACAAAGTGATTTATTAAATGGTGAAGGAAAAAATATACATTTTGAAATTATGCAAAACTTGATATTTAAAGCATGTAGAACACATGATAAGAACATATCATAAGATATTATCGATTCACAATACACTAATGATGATGTGGCACTTCCTACTACCTATTCCAACTAACCATTGAATTTGGGAATGTTTTTAGAATTCCTTAAAATACAACTGGTTTCACATCATTATTTTAGTGATCCATTAATTCCCAATAATTGGTTCCTTTTATTCTAATATTGATAACTCAAAGTTTCTTATTTAGGTAGCCATTCCAATACCTTACCATCATTATCAAAGTATAATCACACCACAATATAATTCTATCACTTTTCCTTAGTAATTTACTTTACCATACAATTCACTCCTATTCCTAATACTAACCCTAACTTATATTATTTTTAAAATTTGATGAAAAATACAACAAGCAAGTTTATAACTTACCTTAAGGAGCTAGGATTTGAGAACTTGAGTTAGTCGATAACTCACTTAAATACCAAGTGAACACTTTACCTATAACACCCAACTGCCCAAAAAAAAAAAATTAAGCTCACCACAAGATATGACAAAAAGAGAATTGAAATGAAATTCATCTTCAACTCAAATACAAAAGAGTTAAATAAGGAAGAAGAATAGTTGTACCAAGATGAATGAAGGTCTAAAATTGCCAATTTCCCAAAGACAACACTACTTAGAAAAATTTTGAACCATCCACAATGAAGCAACTACCTAGATTATGATGCTATCATAATCAAGGGAGAATATATGAAATTAACTAAGGAAAGTAAAGAATTTAAGAGCAGCTTATTGAACTTAGAACATAACAAAACCCATCTAAATTAGTACTATTATAAAACCAAAAATAAATGTTGTAAAAGAGGGATTTAGTATAAGTGTTGATGAAATGAGCTATTAAAGCTTGACAGGAAGGTCACAAGCTTGCTAAAATGGAAGAATTGGCAAAAATCAAGAAGATCTATCAAATGAGGAGAAATAGCAAAAAAGGGTAAAAATAGTGGATGAAGGAGGAAGCAACTAAAATTGAAATGAAAAACTATATTAGAATATATTTTTTAATTTAATTAATATTGAAATATTTTAATTAAAGATAAATTAGGATATTCCATATTCTATTTTTTTAATTTTAATTTTTAAAGTATTTTGATTAGTTGTCCTTAATTTTAAATTGTTAGTTTTTGCTAGATAAGGCTGTTAGTAGGTTAGTGAAGATAGTTAGTTAATACATACATTAAATAAACTACTGCTCTTTTGATGGGAAAATGCATTAGTTTTTATCATTAATATCTAAAAGAGTTCTTGACAAGTAAAATCTTTCTTAAAAGAGAAGAATCGTCACTAAAATTTTAGAGCTTATTAGAAAATTGCATAACAATAATTCTTCTTCTTTACTCTTCTTCTGTGGGCATGATTTTAAGTCCTAGAACCTCGATTAGTTGATTTGGATTTATATATCAAAATCTTCTACCATGGCTAAAGATATTTATGCCTCTAAAATTGCTTCTACTTAAATTTTTAATATAATAGGTTATGTGATACTTAAGTTGTTATTCATTGATAAATTTTGTATTTGAAACCATGCCTAATTTTGTACTCTGTATGAAATTATATTGCTACTTGTGTAAGTAGATTGCATGATTTCACTTAAATGTGACATTAGACCCTTAGGTTCTATACCTTTGCCTACTATTTAAGTTTTGATAAACTATAATTTTGTTGGAAGAAGAGAAATTTTCATACTTTCTAATTAAATTGAAAGTGATGATTTTAATTGTTTAATTGCATTTTTGGTGCATAACAAGTTTTTTGTGAGTGTTGATTATGATTGATGAATAATGCATGTGCTTGCAAGTTGTGGGTTTCTTTTGTAATTGAAACACAAGCTGTGAAATGCTTTATTATTATGCAATTTTTATAATGGATTTTCATTCATGATTTCACTTTTTGATGTTTGGAAATTAATCCCAATGAAATTTTATGTATTTTAGCTTTTGAACCACCTAAAACAAAGCAAGAGAATATAAGAAATCATTAGTTTTTCATGTAGGTTTGAAATCGGGTAAGATAGGGCAACCTAGAGATGGAGGTAAAGGTCAACCTGTATGATAGGTCATTTTTTCCCTAGCTCAAAGAGACATCATTTTGGGAATTTTGGAGGTGCATTTTAGACACTAAAGAAAAAAGAATGATGCACTATTTTAGCCTTTTTAGTGAAATGCATTGTTTCATTTATAAAGCTACTATGTTGGGTTGTGATTTTTTTGTTTGTCTTTTTGTGTGTTTTGAGAAAAAAATTTGGGCTTCAATTATAGAATTTCAAACATCACCCCAAAAGTAAAAAAAGAAGGCACTAGGCTATGGGCTATTGGAATTATTTTTGTAGAAAACACCCATTTAGGTGAAAAATCCTTCTTGGACCACCATTTAAGCCCATTTTTTAAACTTTGTTTTTTTTAATATTTTAGGATTAAAAAAAATACCTTGGACCTATTTTTGGGTTTGTCAAGAATTTATTTATTGGTCTTTTAGGTTGTTTTAATTTTTTTAAATTCATAATTGATTCTTTGAACCAAAATAGTTTATGAAAAAAATTAATATTTAATGCCAATTAATTTATCTTATATTTGGAAAATTATTTAGGCATTTTGGCATATTTGTGATATTGTAAAAATTATTTTTAGTGCTATTTAATTTTGTCTAAATTATAAGAAATTATTTTAGACAAATATTTAGTACATTTATAGAATAATTCTAAAAGGATATTTTTTAATTAATTAATCACATATAGTTTAGTTGATTCATTAAATAAATTCTCATAAGTATAAAATTAATTAGGTATTTACATGTATGTTTAAATGCACATAATACACATAAATATTTTATGATTAGTATGTATAATTAAGGAGTAGCCACAATATCTTTTATAATTGTATACATGCATTCTTGATATCTTTTATATATACATAGAGGTCATATATGGATTTAAAAAATCTAATTTCTAATGAAGTTTGTGGCTACGATATATCTTAAACCATAGGTAGATATAATTATATGTCTAATTAGAATGAAATAGAAATTGTCTTATATTTTCTATATAGCCTACAAGTATAAGATGTAACATCCTCCTCAAATTAATATTTAATTATAATTAATTAACTTCAATTAACTAAATTGGAACCCATTAAATTAATAACATTATATCCTAATGTGAGAATTTAGGGATTTATGAATTTTGAGTAAGAAACAAAATTTTTAAAAAATGTTAGGAATTTGCTTGGAATTTTTAGGGATTTTAAAGATTTACATGAAATTAAAAATAATTTATTATATAAATAAATATTTAAAAGATGAAAATTTAAGAAATTCTTAAGCTATTAGGGCCTTAAATTGTAAGAAAAATATTTGAAAACTATTTAAGTAAAATTTGGAGGTCAAAATATAATAAGTGAAAGTTTAGGGTTTAAAAGCATAATTTCAACCAAGACTAATATACAATTTTTCTAGGGGTAAAATACAATTTTTCCCAAAAGAAATTTGATAGATTATGGACGATTGGAATGGCTAAAAATGATTATAGCAATCATATGAATAATTTTCATAACTATCACTTTCATTAAAACCCAACTATATTGCAGGTATTGAAAGTCAAAGTCCTAATCACTTTCAAAAAAATCTTTGTACAAAGTTAGAGAAGAGTTGTGCAGGAAAAGAAAAGACTAGGAGAAAGAACACCACCTTTTGTTTATATATATATATATACACACGCACCTTCCCTTGATTCATCCATTTTCATACCCCAAAAACATAAAACCTTTCCATAATGAGAGAGAGAGAGAGAGATCTTCAATGGAGAAGAAGAGACAACAGCAACAAGAAGAAGGAATGTAAATAAAGGAAGAGAAAAGCAAAAGGTTTTGATTAACTAACTGGTAAGATAAAATCTCTTATCTTTACAGAAACTTTGCATGGATTGGTTCATTTTCTCTTCTCCATCTTTCTCTTCATCTCCTTCTTCACCTTTCATGCTTTATATGAAAGTTGATAATTTTTTAAAGATAATCTATAAATTTCTAAAGGTATAAGATTGGGGTTATCTTATGTCAGTTGAAGTGTTGGCATCTTGGTAACCAATGATATAAAAACTAGACTGGACCACCCGATTCGACTGGTTGGACCAGGAACTGATCTCCAATCTAGTCCAAAAAGCTCCTAAAATCAGACCAGCAGAGAACCGATCAAAAATCGATGAAACCAGTGGATTTAACGGGTCAAACGGTTTGGAAATCTTTTTTTAATTTTGCTAATCCAAAACGATGTTGTTTTAGTCCCTTTCTTTTTTCTTTTTTTAATTTGCAGAAGTTATCAAAATGTGCGTTTTACACTTTATCATTTTAGGTTTCAAGTTTCAGCCATTTCATTCGTGACTAGTCACTAAATTCCTAATTTTAGATTTCCTTTCTTCGCAATTGCACCTCGCACGTTCTGAATGATTCAACCGTTGCCTTGCATCCTTGCATCGTCTTCCTCCTATCGTCACTGCATCATCTTCTTCCTATCATGAAACTCCATTGCTACATTATCTTCCTCCCATCATGAAGCTTCATCACAGATCACCAAAGCTTCATATGTCCCATCACAAGTTTATGTTCTATTGTTTGAAGCTGTGTTTGCATCAATGTTTCTTTATTCTTTGTTTTTGAAATTTGAATTTTATTTTGATATAGACAATGACGCTAGTGGTAGCGTAGTGCTGTAGTTGAAGGCTTGAAGCTTTAGTTGCAGAAGCAATTTATTGTTTATAATATATAATTGAAAAACTCGAGAGGTAGAAATCAATTTCTTCTGTAGGATTTTCCATGAACAGTTTTCAAGTTAGGCTTTATGTTTGCCATTCTAGGGACCTAAATTCAATTGGTGGTTGTTTCTGTTTCTAGTTCAGAATGCTTTGGCTCAAAGTGCTAATGCTCTAGTTCAGAAGCCTTTATTTCTCCCTTTCTATGTATCTATAATTTTGTACACTACAAATTGTATAGTTGGAAGTTGGAACTATAATATTGGTTATTTACATGGCTTGTGGACTTTCTCTCATAGCTAAATATGTATACAGACAAACCATGAGGGAGGAGAATGAAATTCAATAATTAATTATTTCTTAACATAATTGAATGTGGTGGAGATTAGCTTAGGTATCTTTATGCTAAAATTGTATAAATGATTAAGATCAATAAATAACCACATATATGAATTTATAAAGCATATCTTGTCTTGAACCTCTGGTCTTAGGGCTTGTTAATAGAAGACAGATATAATGATTAATCTAAGGTAAACAAACAAAAATGCTAGACCTATATTTGTAAAAGAAAATCAAATCAGCAGATGATTAGATCATAAAGTGGTGAAACCTGGTATATTCTAGAATATATATGGTGGTCATGGGAGTGGTCTAAAGGGAGGACCAGTGATAAGCTGAGACTAAAAAGACTGAGGCAAAGAATATTTTAATAACAATTTTTCTGTTGCAAATATTGAAGCCAAGGCAAAAAAATTCACTGAAATTTTAGAAGAGCAATATTGTCTATGGTTGGTTTGTGAACCATATTGTTATCTTTTATTTGTTGCAATTGCAAAAATACTTTAATATGTATTATTTTTAATTAAATTTATATCCTTTTTTTCATATTAACTTGCTTCTTTTCTAGCTCACTACATATTGAAAGCATGGATGCTCTGAATGCTTCGAATGCTAATGCTGACAACCCTAATACAATTGGTAGTAGTAATACATAATCATCAGATAAACAAGCCATAACTGCCTCTTCTGTGTCACTCTGTACAAAGACTGATCTTGCATGGGAGCATTTTGCTTTTAAGAAAGAGGGGAAAACCAATGTGTATACTTGCCTTCATTGTTCATCAGTATATAGAGGAGGAGGCATAAACAGAATGAAGCAACATCTTGTTGGCGTACCGGGTCAAATAAGCTCCTACAAAAAAGTTCCACATGATGTTCACCATAGAATGATAGAGTTCCTGAAACAAGTGCAATAAAGGAAACCAACTGAGGATCTCAATGAATCATGTGGTGATGAAATTGAAGGTGGACCAGAAGTTGAAGAAGTTCAATCACCTCCATCCAAAAGGCAATTACTTGCTTTAAGCAAAAGAAAAAAAATGCTAAGGTTAACAATTATTTTGCTCCAAGGACAACTCTTGGGTCCTAACCAAGTCTCAAAAGTGTATTATCTAGTAAAGACAATATAGAGCTAAGTTAGCAATTGTTAGATGCTTTATGATTCTTGCATTCCATTTAATACATTAAACTCTCCTTACTTTCAATCTGCTGTAGATGCAATTGCTACCATGGGACCTGGGTTTAAAGGCCCTTCTTTTCATGAAGCAAGGGTCAATTTGTTATAAGATTGTAAAAAAGAGTGTCAACTACTTGTTGAAGTTCATTGAGCTAAATGGTCAAAAACTGGATGTGCAATTATGACTGATAGTTGGACTGACCAAAGGTAAAGAACATTGATAAACTTCTTAGTTTATCCTCCTACAGGTATAATATTTATTAAATGGTGATTGCTAAAAGTTTTAGTTTATTTTTCTTACATTTAATTTAATGTATTACTTTATTTTCTTGTAGGTACAGTATTTGTGAAATCTATTGATGCTTCAGATATGGTGAAAGATGCAAAGTCATTATTTGAAATATTTTTTGAAGTTATTGAGTGGGTTAGACCTATTAACATTATTCATGTAATGATTGATAATGCAGCTAATTATGTAGCAACTAGTAAGTTGATACATGAAAAATATGAGCACATTTACTGGTCACCCTGTGCTGCTCACTATTTGAATCTTCTTTTGAAAGACATTGATAGCTTGTCTAATGTGACAAACCTCACAACAAAAGCTTTAAAGGTAACAATCTTTGTGTACAATCATATAATCTTTTTTATCATGGCTAAGGAAAAGAGATGGTTGGAAAGAGATTGTATGTTTAGAAGTAACTCAATTTGCCACTACTTTTATCACATTGAGAAGTTTGTATGAACATAAACATGATTTGCAAGCTTTGGTTGTAGATAAGCACTTCACTAGCCATAGATTAGCCAAGACTATAGAAAAAAAAGGCTATTAGTACTATCATACTAGATAATAAGTTTTGGAGTGATTGTTATTTCTATGTAAAACTTGTGGCTCCTATTATCAAATTATTATGAATTGCAGATGCAGATAAAAAACCTTCTTTGGGTTATGTTTATGAAGGCATAAAAAAGGCAAAAAATGCAATAAAGGAGATGTTTAGAAATAGAAAACAATTATACAAGCCTTACACAGATATTATTAAAGCTCGATGGGATAGGTACTTGAAGCTAAATCTTCTTGCAGCAGCTTACTTCTTGAATCCTGCTTTCTTTTATGATGAAAAAATTTGTGAGAAGAATAGGGTCATTCAAAGCATTCTTAATTTGTTTGATATAAAAAGCTTATTTGGTAACATTACAAAAGTTATTGAAGAAGTGCAAATGTATAGTGACTGTGAAGGAAATTTCAGTCAAGACCAAGCTTATAGTATAGCGAAGACAATACAACCTTGCAAGTATCAATTTATGAATATTTTTTTGTTTTAATATTTTAAAGGATTAACTATGATTGGTTATATAATAGAATATATTTTATGTAGATATGTGGTGGACATATTATGGTGGTAGTGCTCTAACTTTGAAAAATATAGCAACTCATATTCTTGGCCCAACATCTTCTTCTTTAAGATGTGAGCAAAATTAGAATTTTTTTGAACACATCCATACAAAAAAAAGAAATAAACTAGAACATCAAAGGCTAAGTGATTTTGTTTATGTTAATTATAACTTGTATTTGAAGAATAAGTATATAATTATACTCAATAGACAATTTTCATTTACTCTTTTTGGCATAATTGAAATTCTATTTAATATTTTTATACTTTATTTTAGGTCACAATACAAGAAGAGAAGTTATAATCCTATTGATTATGAATCCATTGATAATGTTGAATTTTGGATAGCTGAAGAAGAAGCAGCTTCTGAGTTTGATTGTGTTGATCTTGAGAATGAGAATTTTATTTATAAAGACAATGCAATTCCAATAGTTGGTGAATCATCAAGAGAATAAGGTTTATAAAAATTTTTTTCATTATTTGGATGTTATATAATTATTATTCTTATGTATGATTTTATTTTTAATTTATTATATAATTAGGTGTTAAAAAATTGGATATTACAGACCAACAAATTTTGGAATTACTTAATGAATATGGAGTTGGACATGATGATGAGGATCAGGGTGATTGTCTTGTTTTAAATGCCAATGAATTGGCATCTAATAGATTTAACCTTAATAAATATTATGATAATTTATTGTTAGTTGTGTACTTTAAGTTTTATTTGTGTTGTGGATATTGTAATGGATATTGATTTGTTTAGGTTTGAATATTAAGGATGTTAAACTTTAAAATATTTATTTGTATTAACTTCTAGTTATCTATTATATGAGATTTTTAATATATAAAATTAAAAAATATATATTTAATTACCATTAGTTTAACTACGATTCGACTACAGTCAGACCAATGAACCGTAAACCAGTACCTTTGCCGATTTAATGACTAATCTGGTGTAATGTTCGATTTTCGTCAAACGATAGAAATGGCTACGCTTTCAAAGAAAGTCTCCTGAAATGAATTAGTTAAGGTTCCAAAAAATTTAAGTAGTATTCTAGACTCCTGAAAATAAGAATTCCAGACTCAGACGGAAAGAAAAATAAAGTTAGAATAAAGAAATGAATTGTAACGAAATATTGACAAAACGTAATGGCATTTTTGTAATTTTGGGTGAATTTTGAAATTCTCATAGGAGGAATTTTTAAATGGCAAAATTGAGTTGCCCAGGGTTCTCAGAGGCCTTAAAAACCACGGGAAGCCCCGGGGCAGCTAAAACATCTCCGGTGTACGTTTTCCAATGTCAGTTGACTCGAACTTTGACCCTCTCGTTCGGGAAAGTTTTGGCTTTGATTTGAGTGATTCCAAAGGAATTTTATAAATTTGGGAACCTAAATATCATGATGGAAAAGACGGTTCTAAAAAAAGAGTTAAAACAAAGTTAAAACAAAAATGCCAAGACGTAAGGGAAAATTGGAATTTTTGGAAAATGTAAGCTTCTTGAACTCTCCTTATATTTCGCCCTCCTTCTCCCCTTTTCTAGACTAACCTAATTCTGTCCCAAAACCAGAGAAGAAAGCCATCTTTTAGGTGCACCAAGGGAGGAGACTTTGAAGGGAGAAAAATTAAGGAAAAGGTAGGAAATTTCATGGAATTTCAAGCTTTTTCTTTTGCAAGATGTTTTTCCTTCTTCTCCTCTTTATTTTCATGGGTTTCATGATGTTTTTGGATCTATTTTTAGGGTAGAACAAAGGTGGAATTTTCGGATTTGAGGAGAGGAGGCCAACCAAGGGAAGAATCATCCAAGAAACTAAGAAAAAATAAGGTAAAACTTCATTCCCATAGTAGCTACTCCTTCTCCCCTTCTCTCCTTGGTTCGTTCAACCTAGGGAACTTCAAGAAGGCATGGAATTTGGGCAGAACCAAGGGTGAATCTTAGAGAATTAAGTGTGGAGAATAAGAATATTTAAAGAAAACAACAAAAGAACCATTAGATTACAAGATAGAAAACCCAGGGTTTCAAATATCTCTTGTAAATTATGAATTGATACAATAATTCCTAAGTCTAAATGAGTGTTTAGATGAGCTCCTAAGATCCTTAGAAGGCTCCTCACATGCATCTTCCATCAAGGAAATAAAGGAAACTCCAAGGGTGCCAAACATAGCCTTGGCCTAAGAGACTTGGAGTACTTAGGGGAAGTTTTAATTTGTTCCAAGCTTGTTTTTGATGGAAGAGGATGAGAGGAAGCCTTAGAAAAATTTTAGAATCATAGAAAGTGAGATGGTATCATAGGTTCCATAATATGACCTAAAGAAGCAACATGTAGTTAGACTCTTTGTTTTAATTATGTGATAACTCCAAGAGGCTTAAAAGGAGTCAATAATCATAAATGGAAGGAAAGAATAGAGCCTAAAACTCAAATGATGGATGTTACTTCATTAGGTGCATTTAGAAACTATAAATGAACTATAAGACAAAGTTAGAGTTCCAAGTAGATAGATAGCTCTAAGAATGGTTCCAAGAGCATTATTATAACACCATAAATTCTAGCTCATTTTATAGCATTCATAAGCTTCACATCATTATTTCCATGAGAACACATGAAAAAGGGACCGAAAATAATAGATTTATTTCCGTTGCGTCATGCTTAAAAATTGCAATCGGTGTTACATGGATCGTATGAGTTCATACTATACATCCTCATATTTAATTACATCATTACAACTCATTTGCATCATAAAATGATGCTCACAACTCATGAAAACCGAAATGGAGCATGAAATGGGTTTGTTTAATTTCGGCCAGATTTGCTCCCTATTTTGTCCAAATTTTGAAAAATCATAATTAAATCTAGAAAAATTGAAATCATACAATCTTGCTCATTCTAGGAAAATATGGATGTCTAATTCATAATAACAATATGCCCAGACCATACCATTCATCACAGAGAGTGTTTGACATTCAAAATAGTCCAAAGGTCAGACTAAATTCTATAATTATCATAGAATTTTGTAGAAAACTTTGAAAATATCCAATTAATTCCAAAAAAATAAAATCTATGTAAATAATATCAATCTAGAAAGATGTGGATGTTAAATAGAGAGAAAAAATATTTTCAGACCAGTTCATTGAGCCCAGACCTCGAAAATCAATGAAACAGTACTTCTGGTGGGGCAAAATTATTGATACTAGATAGAAACTTCAAAAATTCATATCTCCCTCTCTAAACCTCCAAATAAGGTGCTTCTAGTTGACACAAGTCACTGTGATTATCTAGTTTCTTTGTATAAAATTTCATGGCAATTGGACATCATTTGAGCCTTATGTGACAGAATACAATTTCGGACCAAATGAATACTGCAACAAACCAGAAACTATAAAAATTGCCAACTTTGAAAAATCATCAAATATTCTGTAGATTTCCAAAAATTATGATCTTTAACTTCTCAAAAATCTCTTAATGAGAGCTAATTGCATGCCAAATCTCAGATCAAGATTAACTCATTTGGCTAAAAAGTGATATAGGGTTCCATACTAGTCAATTTTGGCTCCATATAGGGTACTAAAGTTGCCATATAGATTTCCCTTGGTCTTGGCACCTTTTGGGCAAGTCTTAAAGTACATTTAAGACTTAGGTGAGCTGCCCAAATGGTCCCAAACCTCATGCATCTCATTTTGGCCATTCAACCCACACTTATGCATATTTATATGAAACTTCCCAATTGCATACTTGGGTGTTACATACTCAAATTGTATTCTAGAGCTCATACATCATATCCATACATTTAAACATCATATAATATCATATTTACACATGTCTCAAGGGTCATAGACCATTTACAATGTCATATACATTGTGAAGCATCATTATGGATTCAAAAAGAATGAAACTAGGCATATGGTTGTCAATCTTTCTTCTTCATTGTTGTTGACTCCCATCACCATAGCCACTTGGTCCACCTAGCATATTAGAGTATTAGAGAGGAAGGGATGAGATTTCAAGAATCCCAATAGCTCATCTCCTATTCAATCATACATAATATGTGCAAAGCAGGCTTTATAAATGCATGCATGGAGAAAATAGAAATCATGGACATTTAAAAAGCAAGCTTAGCATATGAACCAATCATACAAGACATTCAAGAACTCACTAAGTGTTTGGATTGGCCTCACACTTCTCCTCATGGATTTTAGACTTACCTTACCCATTCTTTGAGAGCTTTGGACTCAACCATACTCTTGGGAGCCCACTTTACTTTTGGAAGACTCTTTACTTTATCTCAACCAAGCTCAAGGGTTCTTGGCTCATCCTCACCATGGTGAAGAGTTTTTGGCCCCTCTACACTTAAGAAAACTCAAACAAACATCATGTATTCATTTGGAAATATAACATGGCATCAAGAATCATAGTATATAAAGGCATGCTAGCATACTTCTCATAGTTTGAAAATACATATACACACATTCTAAAATAAGCTAAACACACATCTATGCACGAAAGAAGGTGGAGAGAGCTACCTTACACACAATTGCACACTTTTTCTTTTAGATTTAAGCCTTCTCTTTCGGCCACACACCCACAAATTGGTGGAGATGGTTTCTCTTGTCCTAGATACAATTTATGGGAGCCAATTAGGTTGATGAAACATATTCTAAGGCTACTTAGCTTGCTTAAACACTAGATTGATCTATAAGCTCCATTATGGTCCATAAAGGCACCTAATGAAGCAACACCCTTCAAATTACTTCTACGCCTCATTCTTTCATTTTAAATATAATTCTTGACTCTTTTTAAGCCTCTTGGAGTCATCATACTATTAAAATAAAAGGCCTAGTATCATGTTGCTTCTTTAGGTCATAATATGGAACCTAAGACACTAAACCAATTTCTATGAGTTCTAAATTTTTTTCAAGGCCTCCCTTCTTTTTCATTCATCAAATATGACTCAAGAATGGCTTTAGAAAATTTTAATACTCTTCCTAGGTAGGTGAACCCCTTTAGGCTAAAACATAGAGTGTATTGGCCGTCCATGGAGTTCTTTTTGTTTTCTTGAAGGGGGAAGCATGTGGGGAGCATCTTAGAGATCTTAAGAGCATGTTTAAACATTCAATCAAGTCTAAGAACATTCATATAAAATTATATTTGTAAGGGAGCATTTGGATCCCTAATGGTTCCATCTTATTTCCTAATACTCTTTTCTTGATTTTATTGATTCCTTCTTAATCTTTGCCATCTAAAACTTCTAATCCCTTCATGAATTGGACAGAACACAGCCCTTAAAGAATGGGCTCTCGGCTGGATGAGATGGACAAGGGTGAGGGGGAGGAAAAGGCTACCAAAGGATGGAGAATTTACTTTGTTTTCTTGGTTCCTTTGGCTTGTTCTTCCACTTGGTTAGCTTGCTCCCTCAATTTTTGAAATTCCCCTCTCTGTTCTACCCCCAGAACAGCACCAAACTCTCCATTAAAACCATAGAAAGAAAGTTTGAGAGGAGAGGTGCAAGTTTCAAGAAGGAAGGATATCATAGCCGGTCTAGCTGTATGTGCAACCCGAGGACGGGTTGGCCCCAAAGGGGGGTGGATTGTAAAGTCCTACATCGAATAGGAAGGTCCTGGGTTAAGGCCTTATAAATGGGGGCGAAGCTCTCCCCACCAACGATGCGCTTTTCCCTAGAGCGAAGGATGGGTAACTAAGCCTTCGAAGCTCGGGAGAGGACAAAAACCTTGGGAGCGTGTGCTTGCACTGCGACCAAGGAACAATATCGTTGGAGGCTCTATAAGTGTGTTGGTATCAGAGTAGTTAGTCTCAGAGACCAGTAGAGTTTCAGCTAACTTTTGTCTCAGAGACTACAGACCTCCTAAGTCTAGTAGACCGTTGCCACAAAGAATGAAGGCTTTACTCAGACAGTTAGACCACTGACTAGCTCTCTCTAGAGATGAGCTTAGAGTATGGGATAAGGAAAGCAAGAAATTAGCTTTCCAGAGTTAGAGCCAGATGAGCCACTACCTAGCAGACAGTAGCCTTGACCAAGGGATAGAGAGATCCCCACATGCTAGCTTATGTGTTCAAAAGGGGGTCAGGTACAATTTTAAATGAGGTAAGTGGTACAGTCTATCTCCAGTGAGCTAAACTGTGAAAATAGCTAGCATCCCATCAGAGCTTAGCAGTAGTCAGTGGTAGTAGCTCTTCAGTGCCAATATGAAACATACATATGTTAGACCTATTAGTGTTGAAATAAGGGACTATATAATGCCACTATAAGTGAGCAAAGAAAGTGAGAAAAATCCCGGCCTATAGAGACAGATGTAATAATAAATAGAGAAACTGAGATCATTAAAAGCAGAAACTTCTCAAAAGATTTGTAATCCCAATAAGTAACTAAGATGTAAGGCCTATGCTAGAAAGAAATGTGGATTGTAATCATGGGATGAGCTAGTAAGAAAGAATGCAGAGATGAACAGTGGACAGTATACTTCAAAATAGTAAGCAAACAAAAACCTCTGATGGCTCTAATTATCAGAAAAGATGATGAGATGTTATGAGAAGCCATTCAGAGAGGATTCGGGAGACGTGATATGAAATAAGTTACCTCCCGAGATGTGTAATGAGTCCACTAAAAGAAATGTTAATACTGCGAACGAGTTAACATTAACTCGACATGATTAGTAAGCTCTCCCAAGATAGGCCTCCAGAGTCAGAAATTCTTTCCCTTATGAAAAGAACTAGCTAGTATTTAAGAGCAATAGAGCCCTTACTAAGAGCTAATGATAAAAGTTCCTTGGCTAAGAGAAAATTCGGAAGAATGAAATCATTGAGAAAACGTATAGAGCTAGGAAGAAGGGAAAGAAAAGAACAGTTAGTCAGAAAAGAGTAAGAGAAAGTGTACCCCAAATTTCAAGGACGAAATTTATTTAAGGGGAGGAGAAATGTAACATCCGGTCCCTCCGTAAACGTGAGAAACGCAATATTCAGTTTCTCCATAAACGTCAGAAATGGGCTAAATATAAAAGGAAGTCCTTGAAATAGAAGGAATTGGGGCCAACTAAAATTATGCTAAAATTTTAAATATTAGAAAATGAGGATTTAAGGTTTGAGATGCCCAAAAACCAAAGCCAGAAGAGCTCAGAAAATTTGCCGAAGAAAGTAGGGGCGTTTTTGTAATTTTTGAAAATTTTGAAATCTCATAGGAGGGCTTTTTAAATGGAAAATTTGAGATTTTTGGGATTCTCAGAGGCCCCGGATACCATGGGAACCCCTAGAACAGTTGAAACCCCTCCAGTGAGTAATTTCGGTTGTTGGTTGACCGAAACTTTGACCGAACGGTTTGGAATAGTTTCAGATCCTTTTTAAATGATTCCAAAGGCAATTCTTATGATTAAGAGCCTAAGGAATATGATGGAAAAGGCAGATTTTAAAAAGGAGTTGATATGAGCCTAAAATGAAAAAGCCAAGAAAAGGAACTAAAATGCAAAAGTAAAAAGTTGCATAAAGTGACTTTTGGCTTCTTCTTATCCACGTTCCAGCAGGTCCTCTAAGTAAAATGCTCTGTTTCTGCCCAGAAAACAAAGAGAGAGAGTGGCGCACAAGAGCAAGCTCAAGCTCATACCCATCATGCCTCACATGCTCATATGAGATATAAGAAGAATAAAATGAGATTTTTCTCATTGGAATCTTATACTTTCTTAACATTGCGGCATGGGGTTAAAAATGCATTTTAGTGTCACATGGACCATGTGAGCTCATTCTATACTTCCTCATATTTAATTGCACCATTATAACTCATTGCAATCCCAAAAACATGCTTTGAACCTATGGAAACTAAAAAAGGATATGAGACATGTAGATTCATTTTCGGCAGACTTGGCCTCATTTCTGGGCAAAGTTTGGAAAATCACAATTAAATTCAGAAAAATCAAAAACATGTGATCTCAGTCATTCTAGAAATCTTAGAATGTCTACTTCATACTAAAAATATGTAGTAGCCTTAAAATCCCACACACAAAGCTTTTGACACGCGAAATCATCTGGAGGTTGGAGTGGGCTCTGTTACTGTCACAGTTTACTGATATGAACTTCAAAAATGTATAAGTAATTCCAAAAAAATCCAATGCATGCAAATGATACCACTATGGAAAGATGTTGATGTTAACTAGAGAAGAAAAATATTTTCAGATCATTTCATCAAGCCAAACTCCCGAAAATTGATGGAACAGTACCTCAGGTCAGGCAAGATGACTGATACTGGGCAGGAACTTCGAAATTGCATATATTCCTCTCTAGACCTCCAAATAAGGTGATCTTGGTGGCCACAGAAAGCTTATGATCTCTAGTTTATGTATGTAAAATTTCATAAGTATTGGACACCATTTGGCCATCGGGTGACACAGAATTCAAAACTGCTAGTATGAACAGTACCCATACCAGAATTGATGAAAAATCCCAACTTTGAAAATTCCTCAAATATTCTCTAGGTCTCTAAAAATTATGATCTTTAGCTTTCCAAAAATCCCTTAATGAGACCTAATTGCATGCCAAGTTTCAGGGCAAGACTAACTCATTTGGCCAAAAAATGGTATAGGGTTTCATTATGGTCAATTTTGGCTCCATATTAGGTACCAAAATTGTCAAATGAATTTCCCTTGGTCTTGGCACCTTTTGGGCAAGTTTAAAAGTATATTTAAGACTTGTGTGAGCTGCCCAAATGGTCCCAAACCTCATGCATCTCATTTTGGCCATTCAACTCACATTTATGCACACTTCCATCATACTTTCATATTGCATAATTTGGCATCTCATGCTCAAAATGTAGGCTAGAAGTCATACATCATATTCATACATTTAAACATCATATAATATTATATTTATATGTGTCTCAAGGGTCATGTGCCATTTACAATAATCATATACATCATTGAACATCATTATGGTTCAAAAAGAATACAAACTAGGCCTAGGCTTGTCAATCTTCTTCTTTCATGGTTGTTGGCTCCCTTCACCATAGCTACTTAGTCCACCTAGCATATTAGAGCATTGGAGAGGAGGGAATGAGATTCAAAGAATCCCAATAGCTCATCTCCCATTCAATCACACATAATATGTACAAAGCAAGCTTTTCAAATGCATGTATGGAAAAATGGAAGTCATGGACATTTTCAAAGCAACCTTGAGTAAGGGGTTGATAAGGGGTCAGACGACCCACAGGGAGCAAGAACCCCTAGCTAAGTAGAGAAAAGAGTATTGAATAGAGTTACAAAAGATTAATAAGAAATGCGTGGGCCTAATAAATGAGTTTGAGAAAAGAACTCATCATAGAGAAAGTTAGACATAGGAATGAAAGGTTGTTGAGACTCGCCTGTAAGGCATTGACTCCAACCTTGGGTGCTACCCTGTGAGACACTGAATGATCAAATGTTAGTATCGCCGCGAAATAACGTAAAATAAGCCTACTAGTAGAGTGCGGCATATAGCGAGTGGCCTAGGAAGGTGTACCTCATTGGTAACACCTATAGGCAAATATGAGTTACCCAGCAGTAGAGACTCAGAAAAGAAGGAGAATAGTTAGTAAGCTACAGGTCCAATAAGATGGCTAACCCAGGCAGAGCATAAGCTAAAACTTAGGAAAGATGACCAGTAGCATCGTTCCAGGTGAGATATGTGAATGAAGAGCTTAGTGAAAGTTCACCCTGGATCGAGAAAAAAAAGATGAGACACCCTGAGTTGAGGAAACCATCCGGTAGTGGTTAGTAAATTTTCTCAGATAGACCCCCCTGAGTTATAAAGGGAAGTGAGGAAGAGTTAAGAAACTAGCTACGGAAAGGATACTCTCACTTTAGTAATGATTAAATGAGTAAACTGAGTTAGTGAGGTAAATGATAAGTATGATTGTTATACATTTTAATCCTTTTAACTTAAACATTTTAGTACTCAAAATTGGCTTTAAGGGTCTAATTAGATGAAATTTGATTTTAGTAGCCATTTTCTATATTTGAGGAATTAAGTTACAAATTATTGGATTTTAATGCATAAATTTATCTTAAATAATTTTGTGAAAATTCCTATTTGATTTTTCCCACTCTTTTGTGCAGAATTTTTATGGACAATTGGTATTTGAATAGGAGATTATTTTGGAGAAGAAATGGAGGTTTGCCAAGTCCAAGGAAGCCATGCATTCCATCCTCTCATCCTCACATCTCTCACCCACTTGGTTTGCTCATACATATCACGTATGGGTCTTTCTCTATGGAAGCATTAGTTGCTTGTGTGAAACAAGAAGCTGCATGGGTACTTTAAAAAAGAAGAGCTTCGAGCTTGGCTGAAGAAAAGCCACAAGCAACATGAACACGTGAGAAGCTCGAGGAAGATTGACGATTTTTTATAACTTTAACATGAACACCTTTAACATGCCTATCTCTGTTTTCACTCTAGAACTTGTCTTGATTCTTTGTTGAGACTACATTTGCACTTGCATGCATGAAAATGATAAGGCATTTCTTTTTTTTTTTTTTATAACTAGTGAGCCAAAAAGCCAACCTACATGCATTCTATCCATTGTTTAGCCACTTTGAACCTTGTTTTCTTTTCTTGTTAGCCATAGCCATTAAATATGTTTCCCACCTTGTTTTAGGATGCTTTAGGGATTTTAAGGAGCATCACATCTAATTAGGATGAGAGAATGTATGTCTTACATCCATTTAGGCCATGGTTATTAAAAGTTGAGGAAATTGTCATGAAAAAAAAAATGCAAGGAAAAGAAGAGATAGAAACGAAAAAAAAAGAGATGGAAAAGCAAAAAAAGAGAGAAAGCAATTGAAAAAAAAAAGCAAAGAAAAGAAAAGAAAAGGAAGAAAAGAAAACTAAAAGAGGGAAGTCTTACAAATTGAGTTTATAGTTGCCTATACTTGTTGGAAATAAGGCCTTCAAAATGCACATTTTTCTTATCCTAAGTCTCATTTTATTGCTCTTGAGATCTTTAAGGTATTCTATTTGTTACTTGTTTTCCCCTTGTTTTAGTCATCCATTTATTTCACTTCCTTAGCCCCATTACATCCCTGAATAAAGTCCTCTTGATTTGTGCTTTGCATTTAGCATGGGTGGTGGAGATTTAGAAGCTTGACAAGCTTATGGTAGTGATGCCTTGATAGGTGAAATTTGAGTGATCCATATTACCTAAACATTTGAGAGTTGAGAGTAAACACTAATCCATGAGAGAGGCTATGTATTTTGATTCATTCTTTTCAAATGAAATTGCCATGGAACTTAATTCTTGATGCAAGTGAAGTTACCTTAGATTGTTAAAGTGTTGAAGAGTCTTGATCATTCCTTAACTTGTGATTTTTCACTTTCAATTCTCCACTTGTCATTCCATTAGTCTTCCTTTGATTTTGAACTTTGCCCAGGAGTGCAAAGGTTTAAGTGTGGGGGAATTTGATAAGTATGATTTTTATACATTTTAATCCTTTTAACTTAAACATTTTAGTACTCAAAATTGGCTTTAAGGGTCTAATTAGATGAAATTTGATTTTAGTAGCCATTTTCTATATTTGAGGAATTAAGTTACAAATTATTGGATTTTAATGCATAAATTTATCTTAAATAATTTTGTGAAAATTCCTATTTGATTTTTCCCACTCTTTTGTGCAGAATTTTTATGGACAATTGGTATTTGAATAGGAGATTATTTTGGAGAAGAAATGGAGGTTTGCCAAGTCCAAGGAAGCCATGCATTCCATCCTCTCATCCTCACATCTCTCACCCACTTGGTTTGCACATACATATCACGTATGGGTCTTTCTCTATGGAAGCATTAGTTGCTTGTGTGAAACAAGAAGCTGCATGGGTATTTTAAAAAAGAAGAGCTTTGAGCTTGGCTGAAGAAAAGCCACAAGCAACATGAACACGTGAGAAGCTCAAGGAAGAGGCTGTGAAGGAGAAGAACACCTGAGCATGTGGAAAATATGTGGAAGCAACATGTGAGAAGCTACGTAATTCATTAAGGGAATATAAGCTCATGCAATAGGCAACAATCACGTTAAGCACGTCATGTGAACAAGAAGTGAAGAAGAGCAAGGCTAAAACATGAAGGAAAGCTACGAGTTGACCTGGATTAATGAGCAAATAAGAAGAACACGTGATCATTACTCGGGCAAGAGTCAGCATCGAATGAATGAAGCTTGAGAGGAAAAAGCTAGAGCACACAACAAATAAAGAACGTGTGGGGGAACGAAGAAGAAACATGGTGCCTGGGTGAGACGCAGAAGAAGTGACGCTGAAAAAGAAGCCTCTGTTCCTGATTCAAGAAAGAAGAAGCTTGCACGAGCTGAAATAATGAGCTAAGGCTACGTGGAAGGGAGAAGCTTGAGATGAGCAGAGAACGCTAGAAAGAAGGAAGCTTGGAGCTGAAGAACAACGTAGGAAATGTAATAAAGATGAAGCAGTAAGTGGGAAGGCTTCTCGAAGAATAGAAGCTCTTGGAGGCAACAGATGAAGCTAGGAGAGCACACGAAGAGGAAAGCTAGCTGGGTGAGCTTCAAGGATACAAAAAGCAGCTGCAAAAGGAGCTGAAAGCAAAGCAGACAGCAGCCAACGTGGAAAACAGAGCATGTTCACGTAGAGAACATGCAGGAGCTGGAGTTAAGTTAATGGAAAACAAGAGCTGCAAATAGAAGCTACGTTTTTAACGTGGCTGGAGTAGAACGAGCTGAGAAGAAGAAGCTGCATGAAATAACAGAGCATGAGCTGAGGGAGGAGACGTGGAGAATGCAAAAACTAAAGGAGAGGTTGGGCACGTGGATAATAACGCAAAGAAGGAAATAAGAAGCTGCATATGATTCATTAAAAAAGCACGTGACTGGCAAGCAGCGTACATCATCCAGAATTCACAATTCATTCACACCTCCATTCGGATATCCTAGTCCATCCACAATTCCCCCAACTCACGTCTCTATAAGTCTGATAGGATATCCTAGTCCATTCATGCAACTCCACTCATTGCCTATTTAAAGAGACGCCATGTACCTCTCCATCCATCCATTCATTCTTCCATTCACTCCACGCCTCCACTCCATCATTCATTCCAACCATTCCATCGTCCACTCCATCCTCTTCTCATTCCCATTCATTCCATCTTCCATCTACATCCCATGATTTTCTAATCCATCTTGAGGCTAGCTAGGAGGAAGCTCTTGGAGAAACTTGAATCCATGGAAGAATAATTCAGAATTTTGGCTAAGAATTTCCTTATTTTTCCTACATTTTTTCTCTTTCATTTATTGTCTTGGTTAAGTTGTATTTGATAGGGAACTTGTGTAATTATAATTAGTGGCTGGTTAGACACTAATTAGGAAGTATTTTTGTTGATTAATTGATCTGATTAATTTCAATATTATCTGGATTCCCATGTATGCTTCGAAGGTGTTCGATAAAATACATGAGTGAGCTTAATTGTTTAATTTGAAGATTCCTTAATGTTTAGTTGGTTAATTAAATATTTAGGATGATTCAGAGGCTAATCAATTAGTTAATCAATCAAATTAAGTGTTCAAGATCTTAAAAACAAGAATTGACAATTTAATGCGGAGTTGAGGTTTCAATTCAACATTAGATCATTAATCTCTTGAATCTTGAGTGGTTACCCAAGATAAATTGTTATGAACACAATTAGGAACTCTTAGACCAGAATTAATCACAATTAGGTTAGGATAAGGATAGTGGATACCAAGGGACGAATCCAAAGCTAGTCACAAGACCATAATTCACCCAATTAGGTAGAATTTAGGAATTTTAATTCAATTTAGTTTTAGGTTAGTTTAATTCAATTAAAACCCCATTTGTTTAGGAAATTTTAGAGTCTTTTAATATTTGGAAAACTCAAATAAACATTGAATGCCAATTCCAAGGGAGATGACCTAGGTTGTGCCATTAACTACATATTATATCAACCTAGTATTATTTTGAGGGTTGTGCGACGAGCCACTCAGTAAACGGATAGGGGTCCAATAGTTAGTTAGACGAGCTCCCTAATATGAGAATGATACAGGGTTAAGGCACGTGAGTGATTAGAGCACCCAATAGAGTATGAGTTTCAGTAAGGTAGAATCCAGACATTGAGAAAATGTGTTCTGGATTGAGTCAGCAGAACCCAAGAAATAGCATACTATGCTCCTGGGGATGAGGCTAAAGAAATTAAACAGAGAAAAAGCCCAGCTCTAATCCAAACATAGAAATAAGTTGAAATAAATAGTTAGTGCCTTAGTACTTTTAGGGAAGCTCGAGGAAGTTAAGGACCACCTCAGAAGGTAAGTCTTGCATTATATAGAGAAAGAGTATAAGCTGAGAGTGCCATAGAATGAAATTCCTGGGATTATATAAAATAAAATCCTTCTTACCAAAGGATGGTCTAGTTAAGGACAGAGTAAGAGTATGAACAAAAATTTGACCCCCTTGATGTTATAGAGAGTAAATTAGTAGAGGAACCCGGAAAAATACAGGTGCTCTCAAGTATAAAGAAACTTGCACTGGCAATAGAACTAGCCCGTAGTAAAACATCCTTTTACCTAAATAAGAGGATAAGAAAGGTAGAAAGAGAAGACATAACAGTGTTCAAGCTGAGGACATATTAGAGATGCAGTTAATGTGCTTGAGTGCTCAAGAAAGCACACTTGTCCTTGGCATAGATGCTCTTCTAGCATGATACTGCTCGAAGTAAATATAGCCAGGCAATGCAGAAAGGTCTCGGGATGTAGTAGATGAAGAATCCTACTCTCCCTAAGCACTTTACGAAAATAGGGCAGATAGAAAAAAAAAGTAAGAGAGGGGTACTTTAGATTATTAGAAAACTTATACTGTACAGGCGCTAGTGGCCTCGAGCTCAGTCATGAGGCGCTTGTGTATTAGTGTTTGATGTTATAGTTTGCTTGCAACAATAGTTACATGATATTAGGCCTGATCAACCTAATAGTAATGTGACTTGAGTGCGTAACAAACAATGACATTACTCACCAAAGTGTCCCGACAATTGAACAGTATCCTAGTTAGTTAGATAATGAGATGAGTCAGAAAAGAAAGGTAAAGGGATTCCAGTGATATTAGAATAGTAAGAAAAACATGCAAAAGGGAATCCCCAGTAGAAAATGTTTAGATATAGTATGCATAGCCCGAGTCCTTTATAGTATATGTAAATGAAATGAATAGGGACCAGTGTATAATCTCTCTCCTGCTAAAGATGTTCATCGCATTCAATGTGTGAGATGCCCTAGTACTAAAGCACTTAAAAGCAGAATGTGGGCATAGTTACAAACTGCAGGATATGTAGGATAAGAGAGAAAGACTAGAATGAGTACACGTAAAGTAAATAAGTTAATAGAGTAAGAAAAGAAAGCTCAAGCAAAAAGGGGCTGAAGTGGGAATCTGAGGATCCTATGAGGAGCGATGAATAATAATTTAAAACACTCCCTAGTATTAGTATGACAGGATCCTAGAGAATGAAATGGCATAGAACCCACTTCGCACGAAGAGCATGATGTTCTTCTGAGTTTAGCCTCAGCTATTATGAGTGATGGTTACTGGACTTAGTGAGCATGTATTTTATTGTCAGATACAGTAATCTTAGGCTTTGACGTCTCTCAGAGATGGATCGCAGTAGATCCCAGCATAGCACAGCAGGTTGCAGTAGACCCTAGCAGGGCTCTGAGAGGTCACAGAAGACCTAGGGGTCACAGTAGATCCCACAGAGTTATAAAGAGCCCTAGCCACAACATGATAGTTCTCTGGTGAGATGACAGCCTAAGATAGTTTTACAGAGTAGTTAGTCTCAGAGACCAGTAGAGTTTCAGCTAACTTTTGTCTCAGAGGCTACAGACCTCCTAAGTCTGGTAGACCGTTGCCACAAAGAATGAAGGCTTTACTCAGACAGTTAGACCACTGACTAGCTCTCTCTAGAGATGAGCTTAGAGTATGGGATAAGGAAAGCAAGAAATTAGCTTTCCAGAGTTAGAGCCAGATGAGCCACTACCTAGCAGACAGTAGCCTTGACCAAGGGATAGAGAGATCCCCACATGCTAGCTTATGTGTTCAGAAGGGGGTCAGGTACAATTTTAAATGAGGTAAGTGGTACAGTCTATCTCCAGTGAGCTAAACTGTGAAAATAGCTAGCATCCCATCAGAGTTTAGCAGTAGTCAGTGGTAGTAGCTCTTCAGTGCCAATATGAAACATACATATGTTAGGCCTATTAGTGTTGAAATAAGGGACTATATAATGCCACTATAAGTGAGCAAAGAAAGTGAGAAAAATCCCGGCCTATAGAGACAGATGTAATAATAAATAGAGAAACTAAGATCATTAAAAGCAGAAACTTCTCAAAAGAGCTGTAATCCCAATAAGTAACTAAGATGTAAGGCCTATGCTAGAAAGAAATGTGGATTGTAATCATGGGATGAGCTAGTAAGAAAGAATGCAGAGATGAACAGTGGACAGTATACTTCAAAATAGTAAGCAAACAAAAACCTCTGATGGCTCTAATTATCAGAAAAGATGATGAGATGTTATGAGAATCCATTCAGAGAGGACTCGGGAGACGTGATATGAAATAAGTTACCTCCCGAGATGTGTAATGAGTCCACTAAAAGAAATGTTAATACTGCGAACGAGTTAACATTAACTCGACATGATTAGTAAGCTCTCCCAAGATAGGCCTCCAGAGTCAGAAAGTCTTTCCCTTATGAAAAGAACTAGCTAGTATTTAAGAGCAATAGAGCCCTTACTAAGAGCTAATGATAAAAGTTCCTTGGCTAAGAGAAAGTTCGGAAGAATGAAATCGCTGAGAAAACGTATAGAGCCAGGAAGAAGGGAAAGAAAAGAACAGTTAGTCAGAAAAGAGTAAGAGAAAGTGTACCCCAAATTTCAAGGACGAAATTTATTTAAGGGGAGGAGAAATGTAACATCCGGTCCCTCCGTAAACGTGAGAAACGCAATGTTCAGTTTCTCCATAAACGTCAGAAATGAGCTAAATATAAAAGGAAGTCCTTGAAATAGAAGGAATTGGGGCCAACTAAAATTATGCTAAAATTTTAAATATTAGAAAATGAGGATTTAAGGTTTGAGATGCCCAAAAACCAAAGCCAGAAGAGCTCAGAAAATTTGCCGAAGAAAGTAGGAGCATTTTTATAATTTTTGAAAAATTTTGAAATCTCATAGGAGGGCTTTTTAAATGGAAAATTTGAGCTTTTCAGGGTTTTCAGAGGCCCCGAATACCATGTGAACCCCTAGAACAGTTGAAACCCCTCCAGTGAGAAATTTCAGTTATTGGTTGACCGAAACTTTGACCGAACGGTTCGTAATAGTTTTAGATCCTTTTTAAATGATTCCAAAGGCAATTCTTATGATTAAGAGCCTAAGGATTATGATGGAAAAGACAAATTTTAAAAAGGAGTTGATATGAGCCTAAAATGAAAAGGCCAAGAAAGGGACTAAAATACAAAAGTAAAAAGTTGCATAAAGTGACTTTTGGCTTCTTCTTATCCACATTCCAGCAGCTCCTCTGAGTAAAATGCTCTGTTTCTGCCCAGAAAACAAAGAGAGAGAGTGGCGCACAAGAGCAAGCTCAAGGGAAGAAGAAAAGCTAAGAGAAAGGTATGAATTCATAGAAACTTTTGCTCTTTCCTTTAGAAAACTTCTTCCCCTCCTTTCCTCCTCTCTTCCTATGGATTTAGTGAGGTGTTTGGTTCTGTTTTGAGCCCAGAATAGAGGGGTAAATTTTGAAATTCAAGGAGAGAGTTGAAGCAAGGAAGAGAACTCTTGAGAAAAGCTAGGAAATCAAGGTAACTTGTTGTCTTCCATGCTTCTTCTTCCCTTCTCCTCCTTGTGATAATTTCGTCCCATATAGAGCCCAATCAAAGGGAGATGAATTCTGGTCCTAGCAAGGGAGATTCATAGATTTTGGAGTGTGAGAAGCAAGTAGGTGCAAAGAAATCAAAGAAAGAAGCATGAAAACACAAGATAGAAAGGTGAGGGATTCATGGAGACATTGTGAAATCTGTTTTGATCCATGAGTTCCCTAGCTTAGATGAGTATTTGCTTGAGTTCCTAAGATCCCTAAGAGGTCCCCCATATGCCTCTTCCTCCATGAAAATGAATAAAACTCCATGGAAAGTCATGAACCTAAAAGTTAGAAAAGTGTAGAGCATTTAAGGGGATTGTAAAAACTGATTTAATCTATGAGTTCTCTTGGCTATTTAAGTGTTTCCTTGACCTCCTACAACTCTTAACAACCTCCCTAAATGGTTCTCCCATCAAGGAAAAATCAAGAAGCCATGAAATCCCATTTATGCTCTAAGTTTTGGCCAAGTAGGGATGGCATAGTTAGGGAGAGTTTTAAATTGTTTCAAGCTCATTTTTGAGTCATATATATGATGAATGCATGTGAGGGAAAACCTTGGGAAAAATTTAGGAAGCTTAGAGAATGAGTTGGTGCTTTAGGTTCCATATTGTGACCTAAGGAAGTAACATGATGTTAGGCCCTTTGTTTTAATGATATGATGACTCCAAGAGGTTTAAAAGGAGTCAAGAATCATATTTGAGAATAAAGAATGAGGCCTAGAAATCATTTGAGGGGTGTTGCTTCATTAAGTGCCAATATGGACCATAATGGAGGTTATAGAGTAATCTAGGGTTTAAGCAAGTTGCATGGCCTAGACACAAATTATGGGAGCCAATTAAGTTCATGAAACAATGAATCACATGAGGGATTAAAGTGAGGGATTAAATTTCTGGGCAAACCAAGAATGAATCACATGAATTAGGGTGTGGGAATTTAAAATATGCAAAGGAAACCAAGTAAAAGCCATTGAATTTCAAGTTACCAAAGTGTAGGATTCTTGAAGAGTTTGTAAAATCTGTTTTGATTTATGAATTTCCTAAGCTATGTAAGTGTTTAATTGAGCTTCTAAGACCTCTAGGAAGCCTCCCAAGTGACTCTCCCATCAAGGAAAAATTGGAAACCCCTTGAACCCCAAATACTTCCATAATGTCGACCTAGGCTAGAGAGAGTACCAAGGGGAAGTTTTAATTTGTTTCAAGCTTATTTTGTGTCATGTAGGATGGAAGAGGATGAGAGGAAGCCTTGGAAAAATTTTAGAAGCCCTAGATAGTGAGATGGAAGTGTAGGCTCCATAATGTAGTATAATGAAGCAACTCCTAGCTATGCTCTTTAAAATAATTGTGTGATGACTCCAAGGAGTTTAAATAGAGTCAAGAATCATAGATTAAAGGAGAGAAGGGAGCTAAGATCATGAATTCTTGAAGTTGCTTCATTAAGTGCCTTATGGAAGCATAATGGAACCATAAACCAAAGTAGCATCATGTAAAGTGTGTATAATGCCAAGGCTTGTTCCCATGAGTAATTCATGTTTCTTTTGGTGTGTCTAGGCCAAGAGAAATGGTCTCTACCTCCTTGGGTGTGTGAGGTCAAGGGAGAGGAGTCAAGACTTAAGGAAAAAGAGTGTAAATGCAAGCAAGGTAGCTCTCTCCACCTTCTCTCATGCATGGATATGTGTTTAGCTTGTTTTAGAATGTGTGTATGTGTATTTTCAAGCTAAGAAAAGTATGCTAGCATGCCTTTATATGCCATGATGCTTGATGCTATGTTATGTTTTCAAATGATTACATGATGTTTGTGTGAGTTTGCTTGAGTGTGGAAAGGCCAAAAACTCTTCCCTTTGGTGAGGATGAGCCAAAAACCCTTGAGCTTGGTTGAGACAAAGTAAAGAGTCTCCCAAAAATAAAGTGGGCTCCCAAGAGTATGGTTGAGTCCAAAGTGCTTAAAGAATGGGTGAGGCAAGTCCAAAATCTATGAGGAAAGTGTGAGGCTAATCTGAACACTTAGTGAGCTCTTGAATGTCTTGCATGATTGATTCATATGCCAAAATTGCTTTAAAATGCCTATGATTTCTACTTTCTCCATGCATGCATATATGAAACTTGCTTGCACATATTATGTGTGATTGAATGGGAGATGAGCTATTGGGATTATTTGAATCTCATCCCCTTGTCTCCAATGCTCTAATATGCTAGGTAGACCAAGTAGCTATGGTGAAGGGAGCCAACAACCATGAAAGAAGGAGATTGACAAGCCTAGGCCTAGTTTGTATTCTTTTTGAACCATAATGATGTTCAATGATGTATATGATTATTGTAAATGGCACATGACCCTTGAGACACATGTAAATATAATATTATATGATGTTTAAATGTATGAATATGATGTATGACTTCTAGCCTACATTTTAAGCATGAGATGTCAAATTATGCAATATGAAAGTATGATGGAAGTGTGCATAAATGTGGGTTGAATGGCCAAAATGAGATGCATGAGGTTTGGGACTATTTGGGCAGCTCACACAAGTCTTAAATGTACTTTTAGACTTGCCCAAAAGGTGCCAAGACCAAGGGAAATTCATTTGGCAATTTTAGTACCCAATATGGAGCCAAAATTGACCATAATGGAATCCTATACTATTTTTTGGCCAAATGAGTTAGTCTTGCCCTGAAATTTGGCATGCAATTAGGTCTCATTAAGAGCTTTTTGGGAAGCTAAAGATCATAATTTTCGGAGACCTAAAGAATATTTGAGGAATTTTCAAAGTTGGAATTTTGCATGGATTCTGGTATGGGTACTGTTCATACTGGCAGTTTTGAATTCTGTGTCACCCGATGGCCAAATGGTATCCAATGCTTATGAAATTTTACATGCATAAACTAGAGGTCATAAGATTTCTGTGGCCACCAAGATCACCACATTTGGAGGTCTGAGCAGTGAGTTATGCATGTTTGAAGTTAACTGTCAGTATCAGTAGCGCCCCATGAGTCCAGTTACTGTTCTATAGGGTTCAGCTGACTAAAAATATCGGTTTTTCATTCTGAAATTATTTTTAGTATCAATTTAACATTTGTATCTTTCCAGAATGACCTAATTTGTATGATTTCAATTTTTATAGAATTAGTTATGAATTTCCGAAATTTGTATCAGTAAACTGAATCACAACCCAGGCAGCCAGCGACTCTGGAGCTTTTTGGATGTCAAACGTCCTGTGTGATGAATTTTATGACTTGGACGTATTTTTAGTGTGAAGTTGACATCCTAAGGTTTCCATAATGACCAAGATTGCATATTTTTTATTTTTCTAGATTTAGTTATGATTTTTCAAAATTTGTGACAGAAAAGAAGAAATCTTGGCCGAAAATGCAAACACGGATTTCATATGCTCCTTTGCTTTCTACGAGTTGTAGGCCAAATTTGATGATGGAAATGAGTTATATTCATATGTTTAAGTATGAGAAAGTGATAGATGCTTTCATATGGCCTACGGGACTCCGAAAGAAAAATTTTACCTGTAGAGAAATGCACTTTTATTCATAACTCCCTATGCCACTATATTGTTTCCATAGAATAAATATAAGATGAGGCATGGGAATTATATGAATTGAGTCCTAGAAGTATGGTGTTACAAAGGATATGGAATTTTTTAAAATTTCTTACCTTTTTCTTGAATTTCTTCCTCCAAAATCCTCTTTCTCTTGCGCACCTAAGAAGCTGGAGTTTTTCTCTGAAAATGGGCAGAACCAAGTCGATTTAATGAAGGAAAGAAAGAACATGACTTATAAAGAAGAATTTGGAAGCTTCCTTTAACACTTTAATTCTATTTTTGCCCTTTCATAATAGCATTTCTGTTTCTCCTTTGTTTTAGCTCCTTTTTGAGAATTTTCTTTTCTGTTATAAAATTTAGGTTCCTAATTTAGTAAAAATGTCTTTGGAATCACTCAAATCGGAGCTAAAACCTTCCCAAAAGAATTGATCAAAGTTCAGGTCAACCTACGTCTAAAAGAGTACACTAGAGGGGCTTTATCGGTCCCGGGACTTCCCATAGTTTTTAGGGCTTCTAAGAACCTTGGGCAACTTAAAATTTCCATTTAAAAAGCCCTCTTAGATGCTTTCCAAAGTTACACTTCTTTACGAAAATGCTATTGGCCTTTCGAAAATTTTTTTGAATCACTCCGACTTCGGTTTTTAGGCAAATCAATGCTCAAATCCTCATTTTCTATTATTTAAAATTTTATTCAAATTTTATTTGGCCTTGAATCACTCATCTCAAGGGACTTGCTTTGAAAACTGACTCATTTCGGTATTTTAGGAAAAATCGAACATTACAATAATTGGTTCCTATTTTATGTATTTAGGCCAAGAGAAACAAGCCTCATGTTATTGTGAGTGTGTGGCCAAGGAAGGGAGTGCATTTCTAAGGAGAAAAGTGTGTGATTGCAACAAAGATAGTTCTTTCCTCTTTCTCTCATGCATGAATATGTGTTTACCTTGTCTTTGAATGTGTGTATGTGTGTTTTAAGCCATAAAAAGTGTTCTAGCATATGCCTATATCCTATGGTACCATGATGTTATATTATATTTTCAAATGATACTTAGTATGTTTTCTTTGATTTGCTTAAGTGTGGTGAAGCAAAGAACCTACTAGCTATAGTGAGGATGAGCCAAGAACTCTTGAGAATGGTCGAAACAAAGTCTAGAGTCTCCCAAAAGTAAGGCTTAGTTCAAGGACTTTAAGAAAAAAGGTGAAGAAATTCCAATAACCTTGAAAAGAAGGGGAAAGGCTAATCCACTTACTTGGCAAGCATATGTATGCTTTGTATGATTTGTTTAAATGCCAA
Source organism: Erythrophleum ivorense (assembly GCA_026724425.1). Lineage (NCBI taxonomy): Eukaryota > Viridiplantae > Streptophyta > Magnoliopsida > Fabales > Fabaceae > Erythrophleum > Erythrophleum ivorense. Next base: position 35,339,154 of record JAIUCV010000008.1, read on the forward strand.
GAATACTTTCTAAATGATCATACTTTCCATTATGCTTGTGAACACCGTATTTTGTCCAGGTATACTCCAAAATTAATAATAAAATTAAACTAATAAAAAAATTAGTAGATCCTTTTAGTTTAATAAGCTTAAAAAAATCAAAGAAAAAAAAAGAAAAAACTTTAAAAAAATTAAATTAATTATATATATATATATATACAAAAAAAAAAAAGCAAAAGCTCATTAATCTAAAATTAAAACAAAAGAAAAACCAAAGAAGGAGTAATATAAATAAAAAAAATGGAATTAAAAGAAAAAAATCATCAAAAGGGCTAGAAAAAAAAAAGAAAGGAAAAAATGAATCTAAAAAAAAGTAAAATAAAAAAAGGGCTAAAGGCAAATTAAAAAAACACAAAAAAATAATTAAAAACAAAAACAACAAAAAACAACAAAAAATTTCCATAAAAAAGGACTACAAAAAAAATTGAAATAATATAAAAAAAAAGAGAGGGAAACCCAAAAAAAAAAGAGAAGATTAATATTCTGAAACTTAATCCAGGAGATTTTGAGCTGAAACCAAAGTAAAAAAAAAATCAAAAAAGAAGGGCCCAAGGAAGAACAAATAGAGTCCAAAAGTGGCCCAAAAATAGATAAAGAAAAAAAATAAAAATAAGCCTAACAACCCAAGCCCATATTCAAACCCTACCCGTTTCCTTTTCCCCGGGTGCCCCCCCTCCTATTCGGGTTTCTCCTTTGACTGACCCTGGGAGAGAGGCAGAAAAGAAAAGCACGCTATTGGGGGACCACTGACCCAGGGAGACGGACAAACGCATCAGAGAAAAGATGGATGGAGGGGCAGAGACGGAGGGAGAAAAAAAAAACACGCACAGAGAGAAAAGGGCAGACGGAGAGACGCACAGAAAAAGACACGCAGAAACACAGAGGGAAAGGAGGCACAAACGGAGAAGGGAGATTCAGGAAGAGGAGGAGACACCGAAGAGGAATGGGGAGTCATGCGAGGAAAGAATAGAGGGAGAGAGAGACTGAGAGGGGGAGATTCAATGGGAAGTGGTTCAAAAGATAGAGACGGGGGATTCGAGAGGAGAAGGGAGTTGAGATTCCGAGAGCGAGAGAAGAAGCGGGAGATTGAGGAAAAAAAAAACTTGAGGCTGAGAAAGAAAAGGGGAGGGGAAGAATCGAGGGGATCAGAGGAGATTCTCCCTCCCCAGGTGCCAGTTCCTGAATCCATCGAGAAGCCATGCCGATGGGGATCTAGGGTATCTCCTCAAAGAGTCGCCAGGGATAAAAAACTGAGGAGGCTCCTACCCACTAATGGTTCGACTCTTAGTAATCAGAAGTTGGGGGGGGATGACAACAGAATAGGGGAGAAAAATTGAGGAAGCAGAAAAGTGCATCTGAGGAGAAAGAAAAAGGAACACTCGAACGCACAAACGAGAGAGGATTCTGAGCATAGAGGAAAGGAAAACAGAGGTAGAGAGGATTCGGAGAAGGGGCTCGGTGTCAGACGAAGGACAAAGACCAAGGGAGCGACGAAGTAAATTTAGCAAGGAGGAAGCAAGTCTGAAAAAAACTGATGCAGGATTTAAAGGTACTTCACTACTTTTAGTTCAAAAGTTATTCAAAGTGTTGCTGGTGGTTGGATATTATATCTTGAGATCATTAGACATTTCGTTTCTCTTCTTTTGTATATTGGAGGTTTGTCTCTGTGAAAGTTGCACATGTCCTCTGGTCACTGTTCTTCATATTTCAACACCACTTTCCAGATCCATATTATCTTGAATGCTAAATGGGGATGGTCTGATTTCATTTTATTTTTGTGTTGTTTTATTACTCAGTGAAATCTGAACTGCTACTTGCTTCGAATAAATTTAGCCCTGATGAACTCTGCAGACTGTTTTTAGATTTCATGTTCATTAGCCTGTTTTATATTGTGTTTTGATGTTTATTGCCATGATATCCTATTCCCAAAATTGGAATTGGGACTTTGTTCGGTTTGGCATCTTTGTTTTGAGTGAGCTGATGCTCCTTGTTGCATTTGTACTATAAGCCACGGATGGGGATTTTGTTTTTTATATCGAATATGAACTCGGGCTCTCTGTCCTGCTAAATTGAAGTGGTCAAATTCATGAAAGTGTTAATATGTGGATGTGTGATTGTTGAAACTCAATTAAATGATTCCTTTGTTGAGGCCCATTAATGTTGAATATGTTACTAAACTGTGCTTTGCATTTCTGTTTGGTAAAATCTTTGAATTCAGAGATTTGGGTAGCCTGCGTTAAGCTGGAAATATATAGGAATTTGAGTTTTGAATGATGATTTATCTTTGCCATTTTCCTTGACAAACTTCGAAGCTCTGATATGAATTTAGATCTTATGCATGATAATACTTTTGGGTTTTTGAATTTTGGATTGGTTTTGACCTCAAAATTGTTTCATTGCATTTATATATGGCTGCGTGAGTTGGTGGAGACCAAGTTTAATAGGTGGAAAGATTATTTGGGAGCTTTTCCACTGCAACAAAGAAGACTGAGAACAACGGGGAAGAATAGGTTTATTAACTCTTTATGTAGCTTCTTTTCTCATTTCCTTCTTGTAATGAAAGTTGTATATAAAAAAAAAAAAAAATATATATATATATATATATATAATGAATCATGAATGTACACGAATCACACACATTCACAAGTTAGTGTTTTTCAAATATTCTTTTTTTTCATTTTTGTTTTATCACATCATTTCTTAGAATAGCCGTGTGGGATTCTTTGTCCCCTCAGGCACATAGGAGCGAATCTAAGGATCATGTGAAGCAATAAGCTTCCTTGGAGTCCGTTAGGATAAATTTATACATTTAGGCTTCAAAGGCCCATATCAAATGTTTTTTTTTTAAGAAAAAATAAAAATATATATATATTAAGAAAAACATAAAGAGCATATTCAAATTGAAGGGAAAAAAGAAAAAAGTAAAACGAATTTCTTGAATTTAGAAGTTAAATCTTAAGTAAACATTTTTAAAGGAATAAAAGGATTAAGACAAAAAGCAAAAAAAAATAATTAAAAAAATCATCATTTAAATGAACAAAAATTACAAAAAATAATAAAATAAGATAAAGAAACAAAATTAATTCTATCTTTTGCAAATTAAAATATACCAACTAATACTAATTTTGTTTTTTGGCTAAAAGTAAAAGTAGTTTTTATTCTCTTCATCTTTTCACCTAAAAAAAAAAAGAGGAAGCAACAACAAAAAAAAATAGAAAAAAATAAAAATGATGAAAAAGGAAAAGTTGAAAATGTAAGAAAAGTAAAATTAAATTTATCTTTAACAAATCAAAACATATTAATTAATTTTAAAACTTGTTTTATTTGTTAAAAGAAAATTTAATTTTGGTTTTCTTTACCTTTTCACCAAAAAAAAAAAGAATGCAAAAAAAAGACGAATAAAAAATAAAAAAAATAAACAAGAAAAAGAAAAGAAAAACAAGAAACAAAAAAATCAAAAACTCAAAAGTTCAGACAAAAACAAAATTATAAAAAAAATGAATAGAAATAAAAAAAACACAATAGAAAAATAATAATGATAATGATAACAAAAAAGGAAAAAATAATAATTAAAATAAAATAATAATAATAATAAAAGAGAAAAAAACAATAAATGAAAATAAAAACAAAACAAAACAAAGAAAAATATGAAAGAAAACAAAAAACATAGGAATAGAAAATGGAATAAACAAAGGATGAGAAAAAAAGAAAAACAAGAATTGAAAATATAAAATAAAAATATGAAAGAAAACAAAAAAAAAACATAGGAATAGAAAATGGAATAAACAAAGGATGAAAAAAAAAGGAAAAAACAAAAAAGAATTAAAAATATAAAAAGAAAGTAAAATTGCATTTACTTTTAACAAATTAAAACACATCAATCAATTTCAAAAATTATTTTATTTGTTAAAAGAAAAAGTAAATTTTATTTTCTTTGTCTTTTCAAAAAATTAAAAAATTAAAAAATTAAAAAGAAAAAAAACGAGACAAAATCAATTAAGGATTAAAAATCAAACACAAAAAAAAAACAAAGCAAAACAAAGGAAAAAGGGAGAGTAAAATTAATCTTGTCTTTTGTAAACAAAAACACATCAATTAATCTCCATTTCATTTTATTTGCAAAAGTCTAAATAATTTTTACTCTCTTTCTAAAAAAAACCAAGAAAAATGAAAAAAAAAATTTAAAAATCAAAAAAATCAAAAAAATTAAAAATCAAACACAAACCAAACAAAAACAACAAAACAACAACAAAAAACATCAACCAAAATATAATCTATGATCGAACTACGTGGACTTTGATCCCTCTTGAAGGGTACGCAGGCCCTAGGTTCTCATCTTAGGTCAAGTCTGCCCTTATAAATAAACATTGTTTCCTTTTAATTTCATTCTTATTTTTGAATTTCTTTATTCCTATTTTACATGTGATTTGTTAGAGAGAGTTAAAAAAGAATTTAGGCCATTTTATTTTTGCACAACTGACTTAGGGTAACCGTTCTTAGTAACGGGTGTAGTGGGGTGCCTAACACTTTCCCCACTCACAATCGACTCCCGGATCTATTTTCTGGTTCGCAGACCATTTTTCAAATAAAAAGGTTTTTTCAAAGTTTTGCCTTTTCAAAAACAAAATTTTGGTGGCGACTCCTGAACCCTATTTATTACACTTATTTCAATTTTTAAAATTTGGTTTTTGATTTCATTTGAAAATCGAATTTCTCTGTTAAAGGCGCCACGCGGTCGCATTTTCGGGTGTGACAATGCTCATGCATGCATTTTTAAAACTTGAAGTGCATTCTTTATGTATGATTGAAAGGGAGATGAGCTATTAGGATTTTTTGAATCTCATTCCCTCCTGTCCAATGTCTTAACATGGCAGGTGGACTAAATGAGCAAGGTAATAGAAGCTACCAAGTGGGGAGATGAAAGATTAACAACAAAGTATCTAGTTTTGCTTCTTTTATGGCCATATAGATGGAAAATGATGTAATACTATGATGAAATTGTTGTGTAATCATTTGAATATGTGTAATTACTCATATATTTGATGTATGTATAAGGTATGGTGCCAAATGAATGGTAATGTAAATTTTTGGTAGTGAATGACGACATATAGCTTGTATGTTCTTGTATATGGCTTGGGGTGAAAGAGTGAGTTTTTGATTTATGGATTTATACACCCTTGAGACATGTTTAGTAGACCATTTTGGTACTTTCCCATGTGCTCAAGTAGTCATGGGTGTCTTAGAAATGCAAATAGACCATTTGAAGCCCTCATGTGACATAAAATGGACCATTTTACAACCTAATTTCAAAATTTGACGAAACAAATGAATTTGCTTATAAAATTTGGTATGCATATAGATCTTATCTAGAGCTTTTTGGGAAGTAAAAGACTAAATTATTTGGAGTTCTATGGAATTAATTATGATTTTTTAAAGTTGGCATTTTTTTTACTTTTCTGATGCAGACATTATTCATATGATCAGTTGCATGGGCTGTTTCATTTGAAGGCCAAATGATGTCCAACACTCATGAAATGTTATAGAAATAAACTATACATGGTAAGCTTTCCATGGCCACTGAGATCACCCCAATTGGACATCTGATCAATGAGATATGAATTTTTGAAGTTGGAAGACAATACTAGTAGCGATAGGCAACCTCTGGTATTGTTCCATCAATTTTTGGTGGCTAGTAGTCCTAGTTTGATCTAGAATTATTTTTAGCATAAATTAGACATCTATAGATTTCTAGAATGGTAAAGTATGCCTAATTTTTATTTTTCTAAAATTAGTTATGAGTTTTTAAAGTTCATGTCAAAATTTTGGAATTCCAACCCAAGGCTGCATCATTGATTTCATGTATATCATCCACTTGCACAAGTTCTAGGCCACTTCTTGAGATGTATTTGAGTTGTTTTTGTATAATTAAATATGAGAATAATATGGATAAATCCATATGATCCACGAGATACCAAATGAAAAAAAAAATTATGCTCAACGCAATGCAATTTAATTGTATTTTTAATGGCTTTTCTTTGAAAATTTCATGTAATTCATGGAAATGAGCCTACAAATGGTATGAGATGAGCCTAGTAAATATAGTGTTACATCTAGTTATAAGAACCATGTTGATAACAAAAGCTTGGGCATTTTGAATGTTATTTTCTTTATCTTCTTGAAAGTTATGCCATGGTGGATTAACCTTCATATGGGAAAACTTGAGTTAAGAAAGGGTTTAGAAAGGTAAAAATCATTAGGTTAGTATAGATTTAACATATTTCAGTGGTTTGAAAGTTGATTTGAGTGTTGTGAAAGTTACAATTAAAGAAACCTATGAAGAAGATGATGAATAGTACTTTTATGAAATAGAGTAGCCATGACTAGTCAATAGGTTTGAAAAGAGCTATTGACCTTTGTACTTTTAATGGATAATTAATAAGTCTAAAGGTGACCAATTGATTACCTTTTTTAATCAATAGGCTGGCCTTTATGTACTAGTTGATCATTCTCATAATACTGGTAAATTGATGCCTAAAAATTCACCACACTATAACACCCAAGCTGACCAATGAAAGACCTTTAATTGATTGGAGAGCATAAACTAAGCAATTTTTTATCTTGAGCAGTTGACCATTTCCTTCATCTTTATTTTGTAATAATTGAAATTTTTACACACGGTATGATTAAGTGATTAATTGCTCATTCACAGGTTGTTTCTTTTTTAGATTCTTCTAGAACCCAAAAATATTAAGTTAATTATTAAGACATGATTCTTAAGCAAAGATTATGTTGGACCCCATGCATAGAAGATTGAACTCAGAATGATATCTATGCATGGTAGACCATGAAAACACATTGACCAAAGTTTTAATTCCTATGCATGGATGACCATACCTTGACTATTCCCATGCATGAATGACTGTATTTGTGGAATACCTTGACATGGACCAATATTTGGACTTTTGAAATAATGAAAATATTTAAAAGATATGTTAATAGGAAAAAAAGGCTCATCAAAATTTATTTAATCAAATTATTAGTTATTATCTTGATCTAATTGGCATGTTCTATCTATGATTAATTGATATTATTTACAACTCTTTGAAATTTCATGTGCAAATGACTTTTACCTCATGACTTGATAAAAGAAGCAATGATATGGAATTGGAAATAGTTATTTGATGATGTTAGTATGATATTAAGGGTGAGAGTCCCTTGCTTTCAGTATTGTATTTTATAGGATGGTCATGAGGGTTAAAGTCCCAAAAAAAAAGGTGACCTTAGATTGCTTACTTCTGGATCTACTTTACAAGATGCTTGAGTTTGCAATCATGATATAATGGGTTATTAATACTTATCATACTAACAATTCTTGAAATATGCAAGAATAAAGACGGTAGTTATTTAGTCTTAAAATGCTAAAAACCTAAGTTTTACATTAAGTAATATAGGATATCCAATATGAAACCTTTGAATTTGAAAACCTAAGTCGGTCTTAAGTAGTGTAAGATACTTAATATGGTATCCACAGAACTTGTATCTCTTAACCAATAGTTTTAGACATGATTAACTATTGTTCCTTAAGAAAGTTGCTTCATTCTTTGCCATTATGTCTATAAGTTATATGATTTATGCATGATGCTATTTTGTACTTGAGTTGTTGAACAAATTATCCTGTTTTAGATATGTATTAGAAAATTTATACTTGTTATTATGATTGGCTTGTTGATTTCTCAGATAGACAAGGTATAGAAATGAAAAATGTTTTTTGCACAAATGGTAGCTGAATAATTTTGAGAATTATTGAATTTTCACCTTTTTGGGTAATGTGTTTAGATAGTAAATTGCCAATGACACATTACGTAGTTGAAATTGAGTAGATTTATGTAGATATATCTAGAGTAGGCAATGTACAAGTGATAATAATAATGAAGTAAGTGATTATAATGGAAAACTCCTAACTAATTTCCCCTTCTGTTCTAACCCCACTAGCAACTTAGTTATGCAGGGAACTATGTAGCATAGGTTGACTTCATGGAGCATGGTGTTTGTATATAAATATAAATATTGGCTCTATGATTAAATAGTGTTTTGGCCCCAAAATATATGTAGGATAGTAGAAAATATCAATTATTATGTTATGAATGTGTGTAATCTCTTTACCGTTAGAATACTTATTAGTTTTATTCTATTACACATAATATTTGATAAAAATTGGTTAATATAAGTAAAAGGGTTACATTTATAGCATCAAAGTGGTTTATCCTATAGAAGTTTAAGATAGTTTAGGAAAAGTCTATATTAGGATAGAAGCTTGGCAGCCTAGCTCTATTTTGATATATAGGTAACCGTAATGAATAGTACTTGCATACCTCAACTTGATGTTATGACTTTGTTTCACATGTGGGATTAAAAGTACTAAACCTGATCATTTCAATATATTTTATTTTATTTATGTGTCAAAAACATGGCATTAGGAAGGAGAAGTGACTCTAATAGTAATAATAGTGACAATGGCTTGCTAACTATAATTAAAAGAATGGTTGTTGTATGAGATAACAAGTTGAAGGGATAGCCATTGTCATGAAAGAGCAAGCTGCCACTACTTATAGATTGATAAAACAAATATAAGGAAATGAAATTAATCAGTTGGCTCCAACTACTAGAAATTGGGATGTAACAACAAACCCTGTATTGAACCTAAATTTTCAAGGTTTACCTAAATTTAGGAAGGCCAAACCTCCATCTTTGCACAGAGAATATAATCTTACATTGATAGATGAGTGGCTGGAAGAGTTAGAAAAGATATTTGGAACATTGGATCATACTAATGCTTAAAAAATGATGTTTGGTACATACATGATAAGGCACCCATCTTGTTGGATTAGCTTTATAAGAAACCCATCTTGTTGGGATGAATGTAGAACACAATGAAGTTTTCTAAAATCCTATTTGATAATGTTAGAAATTAGGAGCATCTTCATCTTGATGATCCTACCATTTATGATGGGGCACCTCATAATGTAGAAGAGGCTCCTCAACTAGCAACAGAGGATACTTTTATTGAGCAACTTCAACCTTCATAATAGGTTGAATTAAGAAGTTCAATTAAGGCTAGGAAGTTAACTATACTTGGAGATTATGTAAAACCTTAATCTCTTAGCTCCTAAACCATTGTTCCATGAGCTATCTCCAAAGATCCCATGTATATTAGAAGAAAACATACACTTTCACACATGGAAAGTTGTGTAATTGGAAGGCCACATACATAATTCATAGCTCTAAGGACTATATTAACTCATCAATATCATTTTTCATTCATAAAAAATTTGTACAAGTCATACACATAAGGACATGCCATAATTTCAATGGTTTGCTCTCGGGTTACAATGGTAGAATTTGGGCATCAACTTTGAAATTTTATAATTAAATCTAGAAAAATGTAAATCAAGTAAATGATAGCTTTCTAGAAAAGTCTAAATGTCCAATATAGGTTAAAAATCATTCTAAGTCATGAAAACATCATCTGGATCCTGATTGATAATAGAAAAGCATCAAAGATCTAGCTGCCCAAGTTTGCTATCACAAGTTACTGATATAAACTTTAAAAATTCATAACTAACCCTAAAAAAATCAATACCTAGTAAACTATACCATTTTGGAAAGTTACAAATGTTAAATTAAGGTTAAAAATAAATCTAGACTAAAACACAAATGTTTAGCTACTAGATATCAATGGAACAATACCAAAGGTATTACTACATTATTGGTATCAACTCCAAAATTTAAAACTTTATATCTCTTTGCTCAGACCTCCAAATGTGGTGATCTTGGTGACTACAAAAAGCTTATCATGTCTAGTTTGTGACTATAAAATATCATAACCATTGGATAACATTTGGCCCTCAGATGGCGTAGGAGAATAAACTAACCTTATGAATAGTAACGATATCAGTTCAGTAGCTTTTTGACAACTTTGAAAATTCATAATTAATTCTCTAGAGTTCCAAATAATCTAGCCTTTATCTTATCAAAAAGATCTAAATGAAATCTATATGCATGCCAAATTTCATAGAAAAATTCATCCAGTTGGTTAGATTGTACTATAAGGTTGCAAAATGACACTTTTTGGTCTTTAATGAGTCAAAATGGTACCAATTCCCCTCTAATACTTCCTAGGCTGACTTGAGCACGTGGGAAAACATAAAAATGGCCTAATAAACTTCTCTAAAGGGTCCAAAAACCTAGATCTCACAAACTCACTCTTAGACTTAATGATATACATAAAGAGCATACATATGCATTCTTACCATACAATGTCAAGAACATACCATATCATTCATTTGTTGCCAATTCCTATATATACATCACATATCCATATAATTACACATGTTCAAGAGCTTATACATTATACACATCATGGAAATGCATCATTTGACAAGGCTATGTTTACAAAATGAACAAATATAAACTCCATTGTTAATCTCGTTACTTTCAAGTGTGGTGGCTCTCATTTTCTTGCTCACTTGATCCACCTATGCATGTTAGGCAATGAAGAGGGAAGAGTGAGATTCTAGAAATCCTAATAGCTCTTCTCTCTTTTAAGCACATATAATGGATGCAAATTCAAGTCTACAAATGTATGCATGGCTATCTTGAAATTCATTAACATACATGGAACATTTCTTACATTCAAAAAGTCACATATATCATACATAGGCTTGCTAAGATAATGGTTTAGTTTTACCCATTCTCTTTGAGACTTTTGGACTTACCTCACCCATTTTCAAAGGACTTTTGACAAAGCCTTACTCTTTTTAGAAACTTTTGACTTTGTCTCACCTACTCTTAGGAATTTTTCACTTATTCTCACCCTAGCTAAGGAACTTTTGGCTTCACCAAGCTCATACAAGTCAAAACATGGTCATAAACCATCATTCAAGCATATAAATCAAACATCATGGTATCATGACATATACATATTTGCTAAAAATATTTTTCATGGCTTAAACATACACACACACATTCAAAGACAAAAAAACACACAAGCATGCATGAGAGAAAGGAGAGAGAGCTACCTTGTATACAAGAACACACTTTTCTCTATGTAATTTCTTCCTCTCCCTCGGCCAAACACCTACAAGGAGGAGGAGCTTGATTCCTTTGGCCTAAATACATGGAAATGAGATCTGATTACACTCTTAGAATATTTACTAAAGCCACACATACTCTAGAATAACATTGGCACTCATAATGTTCAATTATGGTTCCATAAGGCACCTAATGAAGCAACCTTGGGAATTCATAGTCTTGGCTCCATTCTCTCTCCATTCTATGGTTCTTGACTCCATTCTGACCTAACCAAGGAAGAATCATAGGTTTTGGAGTGTGAGAAGTAAGTAGGTGCAAAGAAAATCAATTAAAATGCATTAGAAAATAAGTTAGAAAAGTTAGGGATTCATGGGTGCATTGTAAAATCTGGTTTGATTCAAGAATTTCCTAGCCCATATGAGAGTTTATTTGAGTTCCAAAGATCCCTAGGAAGCCTCCCAAGTGTCTCTTCCTTCAAGAAAAAATTGAAGCTCTAGAGGTATGAATGAGAGACATAAGCTCAGCCAAGCTCAAAGGAAGAGAGGAGACAACAATTTACCTAGGTTTCTAGCTTTTCTCAAGTACTCTTCCAAGTGGTGAACTCCTCTTCTTCAAACTTCAATCTTCCTTCTCTGAACCAAACCCAAAACATGTCCATATTAATCAACAAAACCATAAAAGAAAAGAGGAGAAAGAGGGGAGGAGGTTTAGTGAAGGAAAGAGCATGAAAAACTATGGAAATCTTACACTTTTCAAGCTTCCTCTACTTTCCTTGACTCCCTCACCTGGTGTTCCTCTTGGAGATCTCTTAGAATATGTTTGGACTATATGCAAGGCAGTGGAGAGAGATGGAACAGAAGGGGACGTGATTTATAAGCCTAGGGTCCATTTAAGCAACTTTTAAAATTTGTAACTTAGAATATGTTTGGACTATATCCAATTGGGCTTATTTCAAATCCTTTTTGAAAATTGTATTTTTCATCATAAAATTAGGTACTCTAACTTATAAAATGCCTTTGGAATCATTCAAATTAAATCTGAAACATTTTCGAACAAACTAGTCAAAGTTTAAGTCAACTAACGTTATAAAATGTCAATCAAAAAAGTTTTAACTGTTTTAAGAATTCCTATAGTTTTTAGAGCCTTTGAGAACCTTGAGAAGCTCATTTTTTTCATTTAAAAATTCTTTCTATGAGTTTTTCAAAAAGTGCCCAAAATTATAAAAATACCACTGCATTTTCGTTAAATTTTGTTTGATTATTCTGGCTTCGTTTTCAGGGCATCTCTGACCTTAAATCTTTATTATTTGAGGTATAGATTATTACTCTAATTTTTTTAGACCTCAAATCATTCAATCTAGGGGACTTCCTTTTATATCCGACACGTTTCGTATGTTGGCAAAGAAACCAAATATTACGTTTCTTACATTTACGGAGGAACCGAATGTTATAGATTACATGGTGTACCTTATTGAATTTGACTATGAGATATATATAGAATGACCCTGTAACATTTTCTCAAGTAATTAATGTTGAGAATTTTAAATTGTGGCATGATACCACGGATGATGAAATGGAGTCTATAACAAACAATAATGTTTGGAACCTTGTGAAATTGTCTAGTAAGGACAAAGCAATTTGTAACACCATAGATTTCTAGCCTTGCCTCATACTAATTTTAAGTCTCATGCCAAGCATTACATAGGGAAGTAAGAAAAATGGCATTAAAATATTGAGTTTTCTTGCGTTGCACTATACTTAAATTTTTCTTTTAGAGTTTTGTAGGCCATATAGACTCATGTATCATATTCTTATATTTAATTACATAAATAAAATTCAAATCCATTACCAAAAGTGGCTTAGAACTCGTGCAAGTATAAGAAACACACAAAATATGTTAATGTAGCTTTGGCCAGAATTTCCCATTTTCTGTCCCAAATTTTGAAAAATCATAACTAATTCTAGAAAAATCAAAATTATGTATTCTTTACTATTTTAGAAAGATACAAATATCTACTTTATGCTTAAAATATGTCCAAGTCATGAAACATTAAGTAGAAGACATTTGACATTCAAAAAGGTACAGAGGTCTGATTGGTTACTGGAACTAATGCATATTTCTGTTATGAATTTCAAAAATGTCCAAATAATTCCAAAAAAATCCAATCCATACAAATGATACCAATCTAGAAAGCTATGGATGTTATCTAGAGGAAAAAAAATAATTTTAGGCCAGTCCAGGCACATCCAGGCTTCGAAAACAAATCAAATAATAACATAGGTCTGATTAGATGCTTGATACTAGATAGAAACTTCAAAAATTTATATCTCCCTCTCTAGGCATCCAAATGTGGTGCTTCTAGTTGTTACAAGTTACTGGAAATGTCTAATTTCTTTCTATAAAATTTAGTGGCAATTGGACAACATTTGCCCCATGAATAATAGAATTTCATTTCAGGTCAGAGTGAACAGTACTGAACCAAAACCAAAAAAAATTAACTTTGAAAATTCATCAAATATTTTATGGACCTCCAAAAATTCTACACTTCAACTTTGCAAAAAGGTCTTAACAAGCTCTAGATGCATGCCAAATTTTAGATCAAGAAGAGTTCATTTGGATAAAAAGTGGTATAACTTTTCAATATAGTCAATTTTGCTCCATATGAGATACCAAATAGGTCTAAATGGTCTCTTTTGATGTTTGGCACCTCTTGGGCATGTTTAAAAGCATGAATATAACTTGTATGGACTATCCAAATGGTTCCAAATCTCATGCATCCCAACTTGGCTACTCCACTTCCATTATTACACTAATGCATCAAGCCATCAAGAAACTAAACTTGTCATTACATGCTCAATTTATATTGTAACATTCACATAACATAAATTCTCATTTGTACATGATACATTAAAATAATTATACATGTTTATAAGGTCATAAGACACATACAACAATAGACTACAACATTTGCCACTCATATGGCTTTAAAAAAGCAAAATCCATGCACTTTAATGTCATACTTTCATCTTTCATGTTGTTGGCTCCCATTAGCTTATTTTCTTAGTTTACCTAGCATATTAGAATATTAGAGAGGAGAGAATGAGATTCAAAGAATCCTAATAGCTCATCTCCTATTTCAACCATACATAAAGTATACAAACCATGTCTTACAAATGCATGCATGGGCATGTTAAATAACATAAACATTCAACAGGCAATCTTGTCATGTGAGTAAGTAATACAAGGCATCCATAGGCTTGCTAAGTAAGTGGATTAGCCTCACTCATTCACTTGGAGATTTTGGACTTGCCTCATCTATTTCTTTAAGAAGTTTTTGACTCAACCTTACTCTTGGGAGTCAACCTCACTCTTGGAAGACTTTTTACTTTATCTCAACCAACTTTAAAGGTTCTTGGTTCATCCTCACCATGGCTAAGGGTTCTTGGCTTCTCTATACTCAAGCAAACCTAAACAAACATAACAGACATCAATTGAAAACATAATGTATTATCATAGTACCATGGGATAATAACTCATGCTACAACATTTTTCATAGCTTAAAATGCACATACACATATTCAAAGACAAGTTAAGCATACATTCATGCGTGAGAGAAAAAGGAGAAAGCTATCTTGGATGCAACCACACACTTTTCTTTTCCTTGAATTTGCTCTCCCTTCCTCGGCCTCACACATACAAAGGTGTGGGTTTGGTTTCTTTTGGCCTAAACACAATTTATAGAGGCAATTAGGTTTATGGAATTAATCCTGAGGCCTCACATCTTCCTTAAACACTAAATTAGTCTATTAACCCTTTTATGGTTCCAAGAATGCACCTAATGAAGTAACACCCATCAAATAAGTTCTAGGCTCCATTTTCTCCTTTCATATATGATTCTTGACTCCTTTTAAACCTCTTGGAGTCATCACACAATTAAAACAAAGAGCTTAACTATATGTTACTTTTTTAAGTGATATTATGAAACCTAAGACACCAATTCATTCTTTAGGCCTCTTAAATTTTTTCCAATGCCTCTCCTCATTTTCATTCATCATATATGACTCAAAAATGGGTTTGAAAAAAATTTAAAACTCTCCCTAGGTGTCTCAACCCCCTCTAGGTGAGACTATGGACCATTTAGCCTCCATGAAAGTTTACTTTGTTTTCTACATGGAAGATGAATATGGGGAGACTTCTAGGGATCTTGGGAGCTCATTTAAACATTCATTTAGGCCTAGAAATAATTGCATCAAATTAGATTTTCAAGGGAACCCATGAAACCTTAGGTTTGCTATCTTGAAAATCAATGGCTTTTACTTGAATTTCTTTGCATATTTTTACTCTCTACACTCCTTTTCCTAAGATTCACCCTTGGTTCTACCCAAAATCCAAGTCCTCTCATAGCTTCTTGAATGGGGCAAACCAAGGAGAGAAGAGGAGTAAGGGGTAGCTATCATGGAAAAAGAAATTACCTTATTTTTCCTTATTTTCTTGCTTGAATCTTCCCTTCTTTGGCCTCCTCTCTTCAAATCCGAATTTTTCCCTTTGTTCCTCCCTTAAAATAAATCCATATACTTCAATAAAGCCATAGAAAAGAAAGGGAAATGGAGGAGAAGAGGTTTGCTAAGGAAAGAGCATGAAAAACAACCAAAAATCCATACCTTTTGCCTTTAATTTTTCCTCCTCTTCTTCTTTCTCTTGTGCACCTCTCTCTTTAGGGTTTTTCTCTAGTTTAGGGCAAAAACATAATGGGCTGAATGAATGAAGAGGTGGGGTGCCATTTATATATAGTTAGGAGGAAGAAAGACTTTTTAAAAATTTCTATTTTACCCTTCGTTCTTGGTATTTTTGTTTCTAATTTGTTTTAGCTCCTTTTTTAGAACCGTCTTTTCTATTATAAAATTTAAGTTCCTAATTTAGTAAAATACCTTTAGAATCACTCAAATTAGAGCCAAAACCTTCCTGAACAAATCAGTCAAAGTTCGGGCACACTGACATTAGAAAATATCCACCGAAGGATTTTAACTATCTTAAGACTTCCCATGGTTTTCAGGGCCTCTGAGAACTCTGAAGAACTCAGAACTTTCATTTAAAAAGCCCTCCTGTGAAGATTCCAAAATTTGCTCAAAATAATGAAAATGCCCTTACGTTTCGTCAACCTTTTGTTCAAATTTGTTTCTTTATTCTAGCTTCATTTTTCTTTCCGTCTGAACTTGGAATTCTCATTTTTGGGAGTCTAGAATGCTTCCCAAATTTTTTGAGACCTTAACTAAGTCATTTCGAGAGACTTGCTTTTGTATTCGATGAATTTTGTTTGTTTACGAAGAAACCATACATTACGTTTCTCGCGTTTTCTCTCGTTTTCAAAGAACCAGATGTTACACAATTGGCTATAAATGGAACTTTATGACCAAAAAAGATTTACTAGGCATTACAAGTCAAGGTTGGTTGTTAAGGGTTTTACCTAAAAGGAAAGAATTGATTATAAAGAGCCTTTCTCCCTCCTATATCTACAAAAGATTCCTTTTGTATTATCATGGTGTTAGTTACCTATTTTAATTTAAAATTACGCCAGATAGATGTTAAAACTATCTTCCTTAATAATGATCTTGAGAAAGAGGCATATATGAAAAAACTTGAAAGGTTCACCTTAAACACTATTGAGAATTTAGTAAACAAGCTAAAAAAGTCAATTTAAGGACTTAACGAAGCCTTATGACAATGGTATCTTAAATTCTAAGATGTAATCACATTTTTTGGTTTTGTTGAAAATATTATGGATCAATATATATACCACAAAATTAGTGGGAGTAAGATCATATTCTTGGTCTTACATATAGATGACATATTACTTACTTTAAGTGACTTACAGTTGCTGCATGACATAAAACAATTTTTGTTCAGAAATTTTGAAATGAAAAATATGGGTGAGGCATCCTATATCATTAGCGTTAGGATTCATAGAGATATCTCTTAAGATATCTTTGGACTTTTATAAGAAACTTATATAAATAAGATCATTGAATGATTTAGAATAAAAGATTGTTCATTTAGTGTGGTATCTATTATGAAAAGGGAAAAAAATTAGTCTGTTTCAATGTCCTAATAATGAATTGGAAAGAAAAAAGATGAAAAATATTACCTATGCTTTAATGATTGGAAGTCTTATGTATGCATGAGTTTACACAAGACTTGATATAGCTTTTCCTAGAGGCATATTAGGAAAATATCAAAGTAATATAGGGATTGGCTATTGGAGAGCTACAAAGAATGTTACTAGATACCTTTAGGATATTAAAGAATATATACATACTTATAAGAGAATTGATAATTTAAAAGTTGTTAGTTATTCAAATTCATATTTGGCATTGTTAATATAAAGAAGTTCACATCTAGATATATTTTTTTGTTAACTAAGGGTTTATTTTATTGAGAAATTCAAAGTAGTTCTTGATAACTATTTCCACTATAGAAGTTGAGTTTGTTTCCTATTTTAAAGTAAGTTCACAGGATATATGTCACATCCCCAAAAGTTAAACCCTAATTAAATTAATTTAGGGTGAATTAAATGCAAAATATTTAGTTGATATATAAGAAAATATCGGTTTGCTCCAAGTTTTAGGCAGAAGAAAAATTGAGGAATTTATTATATATATAACAAAATTTAATGGAAACAATTAAGAATTATTTTGAATTTCTAACTAATAGAATTATTTAGGAAAAGAATTTCGATAAATTCCTTAAACACATAGAATCCTAAAAACATATGAAAATTATTTAAGAAATAAAAGTATTTAGAAAAAAGTTTAGGGTCAAAATATAATTATTAGAGGTTTGGAATAAAAATTCATAATTTTCGCTAGGACAAAAATGACATTTTAGCTAAAAGACCAAAGTTGAACATTTGACTCTAGGGAAGATGGTCTGGAGCAAGGGGGAAGAGAGAGAGGCTTGTTGAAGAAGCTTAATTATTTTTCAAAAAAAAGAAAACTCATATATATTTAGAATATGTTATATGTAATATATATATGTATCTATATTGTAACATCCTCCTCTAATTAAGTTATATATTTTTAATTAAATTATGTGACATAAATTAAATAGATTGAGTTATTATAAGGATTTTGATATTGCTTGCTTAATTGAAATTTAAATTGGCCCAGTTAAAATTTAAATAAATACATATATTAAAAAGAATACATTAAAAAATGAAATAGACAAATATTAATTATTTAGTAAAATTAGAATTATTATCCTTATAAGATAAAGCATGTAATATGTCCTAATAAATAAATAAAAAAGAATATAAATATTTAGATATATATAATATAATATAATGGTAACAATTATTATTCAAGGACATAGGTGGCTGTATAATGGAATGTGAATTATTGATGAGGCCTGATTCATTCAAACATAAGCCAATTCATATGGATACGCAACATCTCATAATTTAGATAAAATAGTTGGTCTCCTAATTTTTTTTTCAATTCCATTATTTTTTAAATCCACCTCCTGGAGCTTTATCACAACCCGTTAAATAGCCTCCTCTTCATGACATCATCTCCATAAAGCCCTTATTTCCATGACCACCACCCGCCTTTGGGCCGCCGCCATCGCTGTCCCAAAAAAAAAAAACACAACATACAATTGATGAGAATGGGCTTGGAGATTAAGAAAAGCTTCATCACCATATAATGTATAGGACATGTGGCAAAAATCGGTAGCTTCACTCTCACTATATATAGAACACTCCTTTCTTCCTTTTACCTACAGAACTCTAAGTTAAGAGAAAGTAAGATGGAAAATAAGAGAAGACGAGATATTAAGAGAGTGAGAGAAACGCAAGTGAATAGTGAGAAAGAGAGTGGAGAAATGCAATAGAGCAGTAAGAAAGAGGAAGGAAAAGAAAAGTAGACACATAATAAACTAGAGGTAAGAACATAACAAGCATATAGGATTAATTTATGTTTCTTTATTATTATTTTTTCACCCTCTTCATCTTCCTCTTCTTTGCAATAATAAAATTTAGGAAAAATCATAGATTTAAGCTTAAGCATCATTTTGATGATGTTGCCAAGGTGGACTCCATTGTTGAAATTAAGAAGTTGCAACAAAGATGACACAGTAAATGTTTACCAGGAGAAATTTGAAGCACTTTTATTAAAAGGTTGAATTATTAGTGTCTATAGCCATAAGTTGCTTCTTAGGTGGCCCTTGTTCTGGCATTCAAATTGTTGTAAAGCTCTTTTATCCTAACAATTTGGTTAATGCAACATATTTGGCTTATCTCTAGGAAAGATCTATCCAAGCTATACATAACCATGGCCTAAACTCCACTAAAAGAACTTCCTTTAGCCATTCCATGAATTACATAACTCAATTTTCCACTTTTAAAAATTTCTTTCCAAATCAAACCATGCCTCAATTACTACCTCAAGTAACAAAACTTCATCCTACCTTGATAAAACCAAGACCTCTTCTAGTAACAATTCCTCGGTCTAAAACAAACAATTCAAATAGCTATCCAAGAGAAAAATGGATGAGAGGAGGCAAGGCCTTTGTTATTAGTGCCTTGAAAAATACAAGTGTAGGAACTTTCAATTGTTTATGATTATGGTGAAAGAGGAGGATGAAGATAAATTTTAAGATGCATGTGCTACTGAAGAAAAATTAAAAGATTTTAATTCACATAAGAGCATTGCTACAAGATCATTGAGTACAACTAAGCGGAAGGGTGTTCTACAATACAAGTGTATGGCAAGATCAAAAAACAGTTTGTAATCATGTTACTTGATACAGGAAGTTCTCATAACTTATTAGATTCAAAAACAGAGAAATTGAAGCTTAAAGTGCAAGAGGCCAAAGGAATAAATGTCATATTGGCTAATGGACAGAGATTGACTATTTCCAAGAAATATGTGCAACTACAATGGTCTACGCAAGGCTAATCATTCATAGTTGACTTATTGCTCACGGAATTAGCAAGGTATGATGTAATTTTGAGAGTAGAATGGCTAGCCACCCCCAAGAAAATAGTGTGGGATTTAAAAACAAAGGTGATGGAATTTGTGTTTGAGATTGGTATTAGTCATAACGGAGGGATGATTGATGACCAATATATGGAAGACAATGACATTGTAGGAGCTCATCAAGCCTACTTTATTTAGGTTACATTTTTTCATATGAGAATGGATTGGTACTTCTAGAGGCAATAGACCAATTGATAGTCTAGTAAAGCAAGGAGTTGGTAGCAATCTTAAAGGACTATAATGATATTTTTCAAGCCAAAGTCCCCTCCACCTTTAAGGTCCTTTGATCACCAAATCTAATTGAAGGTGAACTATCTTATCAACTCTAAACCATACCTTTATTCCCTCATTTAGAATAGAGATAGAAAAGCAAGTTAAGGATATATTGGCCAAAAGGGTGATAAGGAACGACAACAATGCTTTTGCTTCGCTAGTGGTTTTGGTGAAGAAGAATGATGGGTCTTGGCATTTTTGTGTTGATTATTAAAAGCTTAATAAGCAAACTATTAAAAATAAGTTTCCTATATTAGTGATTGAGGAGTTATTGGATGAGTTACACAAAGCTACCTTTTTTTTTCTGAGTTGGATTTGAGATTGAGAGCAAGGTATCATAAAATTCAAATGAGGAGTGGAGACATTAAGAAAACAAACTTCTATACTCATGGGGGCCTTTACAAGTTTCTAGTGATACCATTTGGGCTCACCAATGCTTTGGCCACTTTCCAATGACTAATGAGCACTATTTTTAAAGCTTTTCTTATGAAAGCTTATCCTTATTTTCTTAATGATATTTTGGCATATACTAAATATTAGGAATATCACATGCACCATTTATAGCTTACTCTTTATAAAATGAGAGAATATCAATTGTTTGCTAGGCATAGTAAATGTGTGTTTGGAGCAATTAAAGTGGATTATTTGGGTCATATTGTTTCCGTTAAAAGGATGGAAGCTGACCCGAGATAGATTAAAGCAGTTCATTTGTGGTTAACTCCTACTTCTCTTAAAGCCTTTAGTAGTTTCTTAGGTCTCACGAGATATTATAGATGTTTTGTGAAAAATTATGGTACCATATGCAAGCCTTTGATAGATTTATTAAAATAGAATGATGACTTTACGTTGACAGCGGTAGCCAACAACACTTTTGAGTCACTTAGAAGTTTGCTATAGGTGATTTGGTTTGTTTGAAGTTGCATCCTTTTTAGAGGAACATTATAAATAATTCATCTCTTTATAAGCTGGTTGTTGAGTTTTTTTTTTACTCTTATAAAGTGCTTAATAGGTGGAAAGGATGGCTTATGAGTTAGAGTTACCCAATAATTATAGTATCCATCTCGTGTTTCATGTATCTTTGTCAAAAAAACATGTTGGCATAGCTGTCCTTACAAGTTTTGTACTTCCATAGATAGATCACCAGGGCCATTTTCTCATGGAACTCAAGGCTGTCTTGGCTAGGAAGATGGTGAAACGAGACCATTTGCTTGTCACTTAGGTTCTCACTGGAAGTATAGTCACAGTGAAGATGCCTCATGGGAAGATTGACCATAAAAAGTTAGTTTCCAAACTTTGGTGCAGCAACATTGGCTATTCCTAATCCTTGAGGACAAGGATAGTTTTTTTTTTTTTTGGGTGGAGGGTAATTAATACATGTAAGCTAGTTAAGTGGCTGTTAGTAAGTGGTTGTATTAGCTGAGCTAGATTAGATACTAAATAAGAATGGCTAGTAGTTTCAGTTAGTAGTTACCAGATTTAACATTCCTTCATATTTTCTCTTCTCTCTCTTTTCTTTAGTGCAGGTCGTACCATTTAATGTAATCAGAAGTTTATCCTTTTTAAAAAAGTAAAACTTAATTTTTTTAAATTGCAGAGTGAAAAGTTAATGGAGAAGCTTATTCTTCTAGTCTGTATTGTCTCTTTTCTCAATCAAGCTCCAGAAAAGGAGATATGTTTGAATGATTATATTAAATTATTTTGATAAAAAAAAAACTCATTAAAAACAAATTAAAACTACAAGTTTTTTAAAATATGAAACCAATTAACAAGTTTAATTCATTTACCGTTATTTAACGAATTTTGTGCTTAATACATTATATGTTACAGAAAAGCCTACAAATGGCATTCAACTTGTGCATGCACAACATAATTATGAGCAGAAATCAGTCTCCCAAAGAAGAACTGCATATATACGTGATTGTTTTCAAGAGAATTTATACAGAACCAGCCAACGAGAAGATAGCCTAAATTAAACTGTAAAACGGGCTGGACTGTTCTTGCCCATATTAAGAATTGTGAAGCAGAATAACCTTCAGACCCCTTGCACCTTCTCCTTTCGATAATTTCCTCAAAGGTAAACGGCAGTATGCGTCTCTCAAAACTACATCATCCTGGCAAGACCAAGTCAGTCCACGAGGAGAGCTATTGGCCCAGAGGAACCTCTCAGAGAAGGGATTCACTAGACTCTCACGAAACTCCTGCACTGTCTCACATAACAACCCCTGCAGCAGTCAGAGAGGACAGTTAAGAATTTGACATGGTCTACAAAATTCAGGATAAACGCATAAATATGGTGAACGAAGAGCCATACACGCGCAGAACTCTCACGCATGTCCTCTTTTATTTGTGATGCTTAAGATATAGTTAAACTACTGGATAATCTCTTAAAGATATTGATAAAGGATAACTACGACTCCTAAATGATAATAAACTCGAGGACTCTTGATAATAATAAAATTGTAATCCTTTAGGAGCTTCACTTTAATGACTTCTCAACAGAATAAAAAATTTAAGTAGAAATAAGTACTCTATACCTTTGCCATGGATTTGACTTTTAAAGTAACATTATCACTAAGCAGGACTAGCTGTCCATTATTCTCCTTTGTTCTGTATAGAAGAGCACAGTCAAGGATGTGATCCTCGTCAGTTGATGAAACACATTCCATTGAGCTCTCGTGGAAAGAAAGGGGCTGCAAGCTTCCAATCCCACTGAGCAAAGTCCAACTCTCTTCACAAGATTGAGTCTTGAGAGGAGTAGGAGAGGTTAGACCGATCAGCTCTTCTTCATCAGTTGAGCTTTGGACATGAATCCACCACTTTGTCTTCACCATACATTCTTCAATCCATTCTAAGACCAAAGAAGCCTCTGATGTTCTTCTAAAAATACTAAATCTTCGCTTCATACTGTCGAGATGCCTAATGACTGATATTGCAAAGTGAGAGCAACATTTGTGAGAAACAACTGCACTTCATCTCAAACAAAGTAAAGAACAAGGCATATTTTTAAGCTTATTACCCATTCTCGGAATGAATAAACGAGTCCCCTTCAAACCTTGCAAAAGCTGCAGAGCTTTCCTTGATTCCTTGTTCAGAAGAGAAGCAGTGTCCACAATCATGTCCCAGCTCCTCTTCTGCTCTCCACTAAAATGCTGCTGATGAAACAGATATCAGCGTATATGCAAAGAAAACTCTTTTAAGTTGAAACATTCACAATAAACAAATCTTTCTTATGTTTACTTACAAAAACGTTAGCCTGCTTGTTTAAAATTTGTCCACAATTACTGGCAATGATTTTTTTCGCAGCGGAAACATGACCAGAAGTCTCTGATCTGCTCTTGCCTGCAGCATTCGTAGGTAGTGACTGGATGGGCACCCTTTTCGCTCTGTTTTTCAATGCTATAATATCTTGCTTCTGCTCCAACTTGCTATGACTGCAAAAGAGCCCACTTTCTGGCTTCTGTACTGGGGCAACTTTTGGAGTCTGGTTTTCTTTGTTTGAAGTGGAACTCATGCTTTCATTTGGATAGATGTTGGCACTAACATTGGCCTTCAAATTGTGTGATCTATAGGACTTCGAATGTTTGATTTCTTCTAGCTTACCCTTCTTTTCCAGAAACCACCATTGAAGGGTATTGGGGCTGAAGTTTTCCTTATATGGAGTGAAGATTTCTTCTTCCCCATCTAAAATAGAAAATAATTCCTGAGAAATTGCTTTCTTTATGATGTCTTTCTCATTAATCATTTGAACTTCAGTGTCCGCATTAACTATGCCCATCACTCTACTCTTGCTAGATTGAATCTGAGGAGCACCAGCATCTTTGCCTCTTCTTGACCATATATTACAGAAGGATAAATTTTTCTCTGTTGCTTCTACATAGCTTTCAAGAATTTTTATCTCAGGGCATCCTGCCACAGCAGAGAGAGATCGTGGCCTTGGATTCTCTTTCTTGTTTCTAAACTCCAAGATAGCTTCATCAGGCATTAATGTATTCACTGATGCTGCTGTAGGAGATACGGGGTAGACGTCAACTGTGAAGTTGTTATTATTATCATGAACTATTTCATCCATTGAGTGCCCTTGCTCTTGACAATATTTAGCACTCAGCACTGACTGTAACTTTGACTCATGTTCTTGGCAAAATTCATCTTGTTTTTCTCCATCGGATAGTGAATACACGGTAACTTCTTCAACAATTTCAACTTGTTGAAATTTGTTTTCAGGAATAGTTTCCTTAACTGGCGAAGATGTGCTCTCAGTTATGAGTTTTCCTGCTTCAGCTGTCAAGATACCTTTCACTGTGTCACCATTTCTCAACGTGCCTAAAAATTCAGTTTCTGTCAACATTTCCATTTCATTTTTTTCATCGAAAGATGCAGGATCCAGATTCATCAAGTGGGACCAATGCTTTTCCAAGGAAGCCTCTTGCTTACCGGAGAGTAATTGGGAAGAAAACGTATCGGGTGAGACATCAATTACATCTCGCAATTGTTGCATATTGAACCCTTGGACAGCATCAGCAATTGGCAAACACATGCTCTCTGTCAAATGTTCTTTCAATGAGTTCAAAACTATAGTTTCCCTGGGATTCTCGGCTAGACAGGATTGAGATTCCAAGCTTACAGAAAAATCAAATATTTTCTCTGGTCTCTTTAAGGAGCTCTCCGCGTTATTGCATTCAACAACCAATTCTAAATGTCGAGGATTTTCACCCACCGAGGTTGTAGGAAAATTTGATGTCTCGGTTTCAACAGGGTCACTCAAGAATCCTAAAGTTTTCCTTTGTTGGTGATCATATTTCAATGGGCTGTTTCCTTCTTCATCACATGTCAAACAAATGACTTCTTCCACTATTGGAGGTGCTGATTGAATCCCATCCTTCACAGTTAAATCCAAATTTTCATCGGGCAATAAAGAATTGAAAAACTCCAGAGTTGAATCCATCGATTGAATTTCTTCATTATTTACTGAACAAAATTTGTTGTTCTGCGGGCCCCAAAAGGAGAAAAGAATAAATTAAGTAATACATTGATTTCTTTTCTGGCCTGAATAAGCACTTATATTAACTAAACAGAAACAGAGTACATCACAGAAAATACTAAACACAAAATACAGCAGATATCCAACTTCACTGCACTACATCAACCTACTCCTTCTCTGTTAAGACCATAATCAGAAAGCAAATATGAGCCAGGGGAGATGGGGGTGAGGGTGAGGACATCTAACCAACTGGGCACCTCTCCCAAATGGCAGCCTTGGCTAACAAGTCTGCAGTCAAGTTTCTTTCCACTTCTACTAATCCAAGAAAAGGAACAATTACATAAAGAGCCTTTAAGCGTCAATATATTCCCTAAAGCAGCGGCTGTTTCCCACCCCTTATACAAAGTAGGTTGCTTAAGAAAAGAAATTAAATTAACATTATTAGTTTCAAAAGAGAATTCCCTTAAATCCGAGCACTTGACCATTTCCATCCCTTTTAGAAGAGCCATTGCTTCTGTCATAATTTCAAACATCTAGAAATAAGCACAACATTTCTCTTAAGGCTTGTTGGTCATTGTTGACTACCTCTGCCAAGTTTGTTCCCACTCGGTGTCTAATTCAGTTTTTAAAGATTGATCATCCTATTTGATCCCCGAAAGTTTAAAAACAGGGAAAATGTAAAGCAAAAAAAGACGAACGAAATGAATAAAAAAGCAAGAATAATGTCATGTATCATGTGTGGGCATTCTATATCTTCACTGATAGAAGCCGAAAATCGTACCTGAACTATCTCTACTTTATCATCCACAGGCACAGCATCTTCCTCCCTCATTTCTTCTTCCACAGCCACATCCAATTCCGACATAAATGAATTTTCCAAATCATAAGCAACACTTATAGGAATCCAATGCAATCTATAAACCCTACTTGAAAGCCCAATTCTCAAGGTGTCACCCTCCTTCATGTCCACCCTCACCCCAGAATCAAGCTTCCTCTCTGATACCCATGTCCCATGCACTGTCCAACACAAAGACACAATTAAAGATTCAAGAACCCAAAAAGAACCCGAAAATGAAACATCGATGGCTTCCAACATTTAGGACAA
Organism: Erythrophleum ivorense; assembly: GCA_026724425.1. NCBI lineage: Eukaryota > Viridiplantae > Streptophyta > Magnoliopsida > Fabales > Fabaceae > Erythrophleum > Erythrophleum ivorense. The sequence continues at coordinate 35,365,672 of JAIUCV010000008.1, forward strand.
AAAATTACCAGAAGATAAATCGACCACGGAGAGCTTCTGCGACGAAGGCTTGGACCGAATCCGAAGGTGGAATCGGCTAATGCTGGGGTGGGTCAGCATGATGTTGCAATCGGGGTGTCTTCCAACGATCAAGACGTCCTCGTGATCTCGAACCGAAGCTATGAATCTGAGGTTGTCAATGCAGAGAGATTCTTCAGGGGGTTTGTTCACGATGAAGATGTTCTTGAGGATTGCACCATTCTTGAGCACTGCGAATACTGGAATTTTGCCCTCTTCTGCATCAAAATTGTTCCTCTCGCTCCTGGCAGCCATTGCAGGGGTTAAAGCTTTTTTCTCAAATTTTCTCGAGAGAAAAATGTGTTTGAAGTTTTGAACTCTCAAGGGGGCAAGAGTGACGTTACTGTACATGAAGAGTTCAGGACAATTATGGAAATAATTTGAAATTTATAATAATACTTTTTGGCCAATAAAGTTTATAACTTATTCAAGTTTAATTATCTTATCTAATTTAATTAATATTATTGTTAAAATTTATATGAAGTTAACATTTCCCGTCCTATAATCAATATCATTATCAACATAAAAAAATTTTTAATTATAATTGATATTTTGGTTAAGCCCCATTCTTAAAAATGAAAAAGGTGGTCTCATCAGATTCCAAAAAATTATTTAATTAATGTAAATGACGTGAAAAATGTCACAGCGTTAATATTTATATTAACTAGTTTAAAATTAGTCACATTTTTGTGCAAAATACATTTATCGTGAAAATTAGCAATCTAAACTAATTTACTAAAAAAAAGAATAAATTAAATTAATATCCTCTCACATTTGATTAAATTATACCAAATATTTTTCTTGTTTAAGAAATTATACTCAATATATATATACACACATTACAAAAACTTTTCAAACAATTTATTTTTTTGGGTTAAAAAAGTTAATTTTTTAAACAACATAAAACTATAATTTTATTCTTGATATTATAGTAAAAATGACAAAATTAATATTAAGCTCTAACATAAAACAATAATTTTATTTTTAATATAATAGTTAAATAATTTTATTTTTGAAAGAAATATATATTATACAGAAAATTAGCTCTATCAACCAAAAAAATTAGAAGAAAATCCAATTGGGATCAAAGCACCAATAGGATATTATCATCTTAGAAACATATAAACTAGAAGTGTGAGTCCCATCTCATATATATATATATATATTTTTTAGTGTTAGACATACATTTTATATTTATTTCTTTTTAATTGTATGAGAGACGATATATTCTGAGAAAAGTCAAGTATAATTTTAAAAATAAAAATGATATTATGTGTCATTTAGTTAATTTTTTTTAAAAAAAATTAATGTAATTTATGGTAGAAAAAAGAAAAAATTTATATACAATTATTTATATTATCAAGTTTTTCAATTAAAACATAATAAGTATTTAGTTTTTCAATAATAATATTATATATATAAATAATTTTTACAAATAATTGTATAGTTCTCCAATTAAACTATACATTAATTATATTATTATTAAAAAATTATATATTTATCATATTTTGATTAATAAACTTAATAATAAACATATAAAGAATTGGATATAAGTTTAGCTTAAAAGAAAATATAAAATATAAACTAACTTTTTAAGTTATTATTATTATTTTTGGCCAGAAACTTTTTAAGTTAAAAAAGAGCAAAAATGATGAAATAAAAATAAATAAATAAATAAATAAAGAGAAAATTCAAAAGGTTTTTGGGTGGGCATTAATTAATTAATTAATTAATTATTTATCTATTTTGGGGTCAAACGGACAAGGTTGATTTTGAATCCTTTAAATAGTGACCGTTACATGTGTGCAACGGCTATCTTTCCCAGTAATTAGCTTTACATGGATTTTTACCTTTTTCTTTGGGGGTTTGTTGCATGATATAATTTAGGGTAGAGGGGTTGTCAAGTCGGATTAGTTTGAATTAACAGAAGTTTCCGCGTCAAATTTGGTGTGTAAACAATGGAGTTAAAGTTTGAATTGTGATTAATATATTAATTAAATAAATAATCTTAATTAATATATGAAGCTTATTTAATTAAAAGAATCAAACTTAAAATTTTGATATTAAACTGATTATGTTTACAAACAGATTAATTAATAAAATATTATTTTATATATAAATATATTGTATTTCATATATGATTTTATTAAAGATGATTGATAAGCACAAAATTTATACATTATTAGAACATTGTAATATATATTTATAAAATTTTTTTACACACATACATGTATATAGTATAAAATTTTATAATTTTTAATTGTTAAAGATGATTGATAAGCACAAAATTTATACATTATTAGAACATTGTAATATATATTTATAAAATTTTTTTACACACATACATGTATATAGTATAAAATTTTATAATTTTTAATTGTTAAAGATGATTGATAAGCACAAAATTTATACATTGTTAGAACATTGTAATATATATTTATAAAATTATTTTACACACATACATGTATATAGTATAAAATTTTATAATTTTTTATTTGGTCTAATTTTGTTTCGTATATAAATAAAGTCTAAGCTTACTCTATTTTGAATGAACAAATTTAATTATCTTAAGATTTGATTCAACTGAGCTCATTTACAATTTTATTTGTGCATAGTTGTTTGAGTTGAGTTAATTTAGGTTGAATAAAAAATTATTCAAATCAAACCAATCCAATCCACACGTGTGGGTTAAATTAGGTTTACAAGTAGGATTATTTATTTATATTTTAAAAATATGTGAGCTTAAAATTATTTTTAAAAAATAAAAATACAAAGGAAAAAACTTAGGTTTTTACTACCACGTTTTTTAATTAAAAATTAACAAGTAAAAGTTTTTAACAAATCAGCATCAAATGATTAAGTCTTTTAAAAATTTTCTTACATAAGTTACGTATTTATTAGATAACTTGATTGCAAATATTGTAAGAAACTTTATCTAAATCTAGTCCAATTAAAATAATATTATACAAACTAAGATAACACATTTTTAGCATAAATAAACTAGTTAATATCATATAAAGAATGTTATCATGATTCTTGAAACAAAATGAAAACTGGGGCTCTACTTGGGCCACTAAATGTCTCAAGTGAGATCAAGTTATAGACAAAGAGAAGAACGTTAGGGAAAGAGAGAAAGAGGCTATCTTATTTGAGTTTTAAGACAATATAGAAGTAAAGATCACACACAGGCTAATAGGAGAGGAGCCTGTAATCTTCATTCTATCCCCTTAGCCTTAAAGGAGCTTTTATTTAGAAACCTTCTTGAGGTTAAGCTAATGAAAATATAATCAGATCAAGTGGCCAGAGATGCACCTTGGGGGAGGGGGATCAGGCTTAATTTGTACTAGATTTGAAACCCAGCCTAACTTTATAACTAGAATTGGAAAATAGGCTGGATCCCTTACCTAGCTTGATTAGATCTAGTTTATGACAAGACCAAATCAGATCTAGACAGGTTGGCTTGAGTCTAGCTTTTTTTTTTTTTTCCTTTTCTTTTCATTTGCTTTTTGTCTTTGGATTATCAGTAAAACTAGAAAATTTCGAAGCTTTATATTGAATTACACTTGTACTGCTTTGGTTATGAGTGCAAATTGAAATAATATTGGAAAAACAATCTATCAAATGAAGCTCTTTGGGGTGTTCAATTTAAGTACAAAATATGGAAAGGATTTAACATATTTAAAGCTTTTTATGTTTTCTACTTTGAAACCTCTAGGTTTCTTGGTGATGTGACACATTCTAGTAAGTGTTTCACCTTATATTTCACAATTTTACCTTGTCATTGCATTATCACTAGCTTATGCAAAACTTTGGTGATTATTATACTATGCCAAATTTCAATTTTGAACTAGAATAGAATAATTAAAATATGGTTTTCTAGAGTATTCGGTACGATACTGAACTAGTTATATTGTAATATTTATAAGATGCTTAAGAAAAGTAATTAGATCAAGCTGAGTTTGGGATCAATGAAAAAGTTCATAACCTAGAACTTGGCTGGACCCAATCAAAAAACTTAAGTTTGAAATCTTATTTTAGGCTTAATTCTTTTTGGCATAGTCTAGTTTAGCCTAATATGATTGGACTGGGCTGGGTTGACCAAGTTGGTTGGGTCTGTGTATATTTCTAAATGGCCTAGTGGATTTCTAAAAATTGTCTAACAAAAGTGTCTTACCATGTAGAGTTATTTCAAGCCATACCATTTAATGCAAGTTGTGGTGTCATTCCATTGTATGAAACTTGTTGATTTAGAGCCGTTGGTTTTCTCTAATGGAGTGGATTAGGTTGTTTTGTATATGTGAAACTCTTATTATAACACCCTTCCCTAATCAGGATTTATATATAAATTTATAGGATTAATTGTGTAATTTAATTAAATTTTGTGAAAACTTTATATGATTAATTATGTGAAGTTTGTTTGATTTTAGTATTTTATTATAGGTATAGGAATTAAAAAAAATTCAATGCCCTAAATATTGAAATAATTATATTATTTAGTTAATTTGAAATAATTAATAGGCTTTAATAAAACTTACCTAAGAAAGCTTTTTTTCAGAAGTATTGAAAATAAAAAACGTAAAGTTACTAATGGAAAAATTTTAGTAACAACAAAGGATTTAATTCAAGGAGAATTGATAAAGGAAAACTTAATAAATAGTATAAGAAATACAATATTAAGATAATTACTATATCAACCCTTAACACTGGCAGTAGGCGCCGAAATGAAGGCTTGCAGATTGGTGAATTCAATAAATAGAATATAATATACAAATGTCATACATGATCAAGGAAATGCCATGTGTAGCAAAGGGTAAAAGGCCATTTGGAATGTTTACACTGATCTGTAGGACATAGCATAAAGTAATGATTACTTCGGGCTGTCCGCTCTAGTATAAATAGGTACCTTCAAATGTCATACAAATCAGCGAGAAAGTAGTAAACTATGAGATAGACGCAGTGAGCGAGAGCGTCGGAGATGGGGGAGGAGGCAAAGGATGGTTTAGGAAGAAGATTTTGATTTAAGGTAGATAATAACAAATTTTTTTAATGTTTTACTACTAAGATATTTTTAAAATTTACGGTTATAATGTAATTATAATAAATCTTATAATTTAAAACTTTATCCTTTTTGTGCTTAAATTAATCTAAAGTAATGATGTCCAAACTATCATCTCGTTCACCGTTTTAATATAGTACCTATTTTACTGCTATATATTTTATTTTTGTTTAATTCTCTATTCATTTATTTCTCTACTTATTTTATTGTTATATTTTTTCTGTTTATTTATTTTTTGGATTTTTTCATTTATTTTATTTTTGCTTATTCATTTTACTGTTAATTAATTAATTAATTCATTTTCGTTTTATTTTAATGGATGAACTAGTTATGATTTATTTTTATTATATGGTATCATTAAGATTTTTGTTCTTTCGTTATTTTTCCTGCATGTCACCCTCAAATTAAGTTGAAAGAATTATATTAATGTATAATATCCTATTGATTCCTCCTATATGTGGCGTATTGGTGCTTAAAAGAATTGATTTAAATTATATGCATGGCATTCTCATGAAATTCCAAATGATTCTTATTATATTTATATGGCAAATACATGTAAAGGAATTTTTCATTAATATTGCATTTTTTTAAAGTTAATAGCAAGCTATTTGATGATGGAAATAAATTATGCCAAATTAATGCATGAGAATTATTTTATGAGCAAGTTCGAATTTAGACTATTTATGATGTTATTATAAAAGATAAAGAAAGATAATGATTATAAAGGCAATGTGAAACGAGAAATGATCCTCAAAAGAGAAAACAAATAAAGGAGATTATCTTGAAAAATTGCAGGAAGGATCCTCATAAAAAAAAAAAAAAAGTAAAGGAAGTGACCTCTAATTGATTAATTATTCATTATGAATCCCTCCTAGGAGATGCCCCCAAAAAAGTTCAACAATTTGGTTTTAGTTTACATCCAAAAAAAAAAAAAAATTGACAGATATATTCAGAAAATAATGATAAAGATGTTATTTCTGACATGAGTATAATCTTATTCTACTGAGTATGATGATATTCTGCTATGAGTATGTATGCATTATATTGTTATTTCTGACATGAGTATAATCTTATTCTACTATGAGTATGATGATATTCTGCTATGAGTATGTATGCATTATATTATTTTGCTGTGAGTGTGTATGAGGTGATATTATATAAAATGATGTTTTAATTACTATAAATATAGTATAACCATCTTAGTACCATGGTGAATTTCTAATTGTGGTTATTTCCTACTAGGCATTATAAATTCTCACTATTTTCATGATATGTCTAGATTATGATGACAATGATTTGAGTCTCCTTTAGAGTACAATATACATGGATTGACCATAACTCATATGATTCAAAAGATTCATGTTGTGTCTTGGCAAATTATAGAATAGTAGGATATAGCTTTAGATTAGTAACGTAAGGGGGGAAGGAAACTTTTTGGTGGTTTTTGAATGATGTAAACTCCCATATATTCTTTTGGCACGTATATAGTGGGTTATATATCTAACCTTTCCTGCCAAATAATAATAACATGGTTTTTGACTCATATTGTATGTCTTTTACTATTTAATTTTTTTATTGTCTTTTAATATTTTACAAACATGCTAATGTAAGAAATAAATAAGAAAACAAGGTAAACGATGTTATATTATGGTATCAGAGTAGGTCAATCTAGGCATGTCCAAAATAAGAAAGAGTAGTTAGGCAGCCATGATTATTAGGTGAACTTCTAATTTGCAAGTAAGAATGATTGCCTAGGTACCAGTAATTATATACTTGCATATTAATGATTGCTGCCATAATTTTCTCATTACAATAATAACCTTATGATATTGACCTTAATCAACTCAATAGTAATTTGTTTTATGCATGCAGCAAATTATGGCATCAAACGAAAGAAATTTTATCGATAACATGGAAGGAATGATAGATGCCATTGAAAGGATGGTAACTACCATTAAGGATCAAGCATCTATGACTAATAAGGTCTTACAACAACTCTTAAAAAATAAAAATGGCAATGTAAACACTAGATATAATAAAAGTAGAAATCCAACATATGGAAATCCAAGGATAAATCCAAATTTTCAAGGTTTGTCTAAGTTTAGAAAAGTAAAGCCACCTTCATTCTGAGGTGACTCTGACCCTACAAAAATAGGAGTATGACTGATAGAGCTAGAAAAGATTTTTGAGACTCTATAATAGTCATGCGTAAAAGGTGACTTTTGCAACCTATATGTTAGCCAATTAAATAGAGCACTAGTAGAGAAGTGCTAAAAGATTATTGGAGAGTCAAGGGACTTAGATCACTTAGGAGGTATTCTAGAACACTTTTTTAGATAAATATTTACCCAACAACTTAAAATATAGGAAGGAGAATGAGTTTTTACAGCTAAAGTAAGATAGTATATTTGTTGGGCAGTATGTGGCCAAGTTTGAAAACTTATCTAAATTTTCTTCACATTTGAAAAGCGATGTTGATGAAAGCTAGAAGGCAAGAAAGTTTGAGGTAGGATTATAAGGAATGCAGTAGAAATGTTTGAAATCAAGAACTTTGCAGAGTTAGTAATTAAGTGTAGAGTAGTTAAAAAAAACTTGCCAGATATAGAAAAGCAAAAAACAAAATTTTTGGAAGAGGAAGGGGGAAAATAGACCACAAAAGAATGTGAAGCCTAAATTCACTCAAGTAAATGGAAAACAACCATAAGGAAATGCTCACCCAACAATTTGCAGTTAGTACAGGTAGACCCATAGGAATAAATAATGTCTCTATGGTCACAATGTGTGCTATATTTATAAAAGTCTACGATATCTCTTTAAGGAATGTCCTTAAGGAAAGGGAAAGAATTCTAAACCAGGGCCACAAATGAAAGGAAGAGTATTTACTTTAAGTAGAAAATAAGCAAATTAGTCTTCTAATTTGATATGAGGTTTATACATTATTAAAAATAATTTTTTATTGCACTATTTAATTTAGGAATAACTTATTCCTTTATATCTGTTGACTATGTGAAGAAACCAAACTTGTTTATGCCTAAATTATCCTATGATTTGTGTGTTTCTACTCTTACCAAAGGAAAATTTTTAACTTCACAAGCTTGTTTAGATTGTTCTATTCAAGTAAAAGATAAACCATTTATTATTTATGTGATTTTTTTACCTTGAGAGACATAGATGTTATCTTGGGTATGGATTAGTTATTTGCCAATGAAATGATTTTAAATTGCTATCAAAAGTCCATTATGTTTCAAACCAACCTTGTACAAGAGTTTGTAATTTTTATTGCCACCTAGCTTAGTAGAGAGTTAGCAAGAGGAACTCAAGGATATGTTTTCCTATGCTTATCAAAGTTAGAGCTTAAACTGGATGTAGCGAGTATCCCTATAGTTAATGAATATCTTAAAGTCTTTTCCTTTTAAATAACTAGATTACTTTTTAAAAGAGAAGTGGAATTCTTGATTAAGTTGGTCCCTAGGATTGTCCAACTTCCAAATCACCTTATAGGTTATCCCCACTTGAATTAGTTGAACTCAAGAAACAAATAAATGACTTATTAGCAAAACAATTCATTAGGCCTAATGTGTCACCTTAGGAAGCTCCTATGCTCTTTAGGAAGAAAAAGAATGGAAGCCTTAGATTATGCATAAGTCATATACAATTAAATAAAGTAATCATAAAGAATAAATATCTCCTCTTAAGAATAGACAACCTTTTAAATCAACTTTGGATAGCATTTGTTTTCTCTAAAACAGACTTGAGATCGAGATACCACTAAATTAGGTTTAGGTCTAAAGATATCTTTAAAACTGATTTCAAGACTAGATATGAATACTAAGAATATTTAGTCACACTTCTGGACTAACCAATGCCCCTAAAATATTTATAGATTACATAAAAAGAATTTTTAGACCCTACCTAGACCAATTTGTTGTTGCCTTTGTAGATGATATCTTCATCTACTATAAAACATAGAAAGAACATGAACAACAGATTAGGATGGGTTACAAGGGCTCAAGGAAAAACAAATGTTTGCTAAATTAGAGAAATATCAATTTTGATTTAAAAAGTGGAGTTTCTAGGCTATGTGATTTCTCAAAAAAGAGTTTCAGTAGATCCTAACAAAATTGAGGTAGTAGTTCAATGGGATATGCCTAAAACCATTATGAAATTAGGAGTTTTCTATGATTAATGGGTATTATCAAAGATTTATTTAGAGATTTTTTCAGTTACCTTCATTGTTGGCTAAGTTAACAAGGAAAGGAAACCTATTTGTTTGGACTTAAGAGTCTGAAAATAGTTTCCAGAAATTCAAAGAAAAATTGATACTACTCCTATACTAATAATCCCAAATCCTTTAGGAAAATTTGAAATTTATAATGGTGCATCTAAGAAAGGGATGTGATTTTTTTTTATGCAAAATAAGAGAGTAATTGCCTATGCCTCTAAACAACTAAAATAATGTAAAGAGAATTATCCCATCCATGATCTAGAATTAGCAACAGTAATGTTTGCCTTAAAGATTTGGAAAAACTACTTGTATGGGGCAAAATTTGAGATATTGAGTGATCATAAAATTCTTATTTAGCTAAATATGAGGCAAAGAAGGTGGATAAAATTATTGAAGGATTATAATTTTGAGTTAAAATATCATCTAGGTAAAGTCAATGTGGTAGATGATATTCTCTATAGGAAATTTTTACATATAGTTCAAATGATGATTGAGGAAATGAAATTGATTGAATATTTTAGAAATTTAAATCTTTCCATGACCTTGTTATCTTGCAATTTATGTATGAATGAGTTTAAAATTAAGTGTGACCTAAAATCCTAAATCTAGAAAACACATGGGACAATTCAATTTCTAAATCCTAATTAAACCATATGGATTTTTCTAGAATAGAGGATGAGACTATTCTCTTCCAAGAAGATTATGTGTCCCCCATTAACTAGGAGTTGAAGAATATAATATTAGAAGAAACTCATTAAAGCTAGTACAACCAAAATATATCAAGATCTAAAAAAGATATAATATACATGATTTAAGAATATAATATACAACCTAAATATATCAAGAATATAATATACACCATTCACCTTGGTATAACCAAAATATATCAAGATCTAAAAAAGACGTATTGGTGACTAGGGATGAAAAAGGAAATTGCTGAATATCTGGCGAAATGCTTAGTCTGCCAAAAAGCCAAAATGGAACACCAAAAGCCCTAAGTATTATTGCAACATTTGGAAATTTCTGAATGAAAATGGTGTCATACCTAGATAGCCTTTATCATTTTCATGAGAAAAACCATAAGTTGATAACGTTATTAATTTGATTAGCTTACAGGTTCTTCTTTGTTGTGGAGAAATGGAATTACTAAAACTTCAGCCTGCTTCTAAGGCACAACAATACAACAATACATATCACATATGTTTTGTCATTTTAATTCACTCAAGAGGTCTCTATACGAGCTTAAACACGGTCTCTTCCCATCCATTGAATACATGCTATTATTTTAGAATTGCTTTAGTTTCATGCAAATGCAATTATAAGGGATTACTTGTACATGGAGTTTGGTAGCCTTAATAAATGTGGTTGCTAACTTACGGTAAATTCCTCATATGTAATATTTATACAAAAACCAACAAGAGGTTAGTAAACAATACTAAGTATTCAACTAAAGTCAGACCTTCAGTATTTAACATTATTCAGGAAAATTACAACAAATTACAGTCACTACAATCTTTAAATTAGTTTAGTTATCCTCTGTCGATTAGACTCCGTCTGTAGTATAGGTATTACCTAAAAAATAGTTAGCTTTATAATGATATATAATCCCAGTAGATAATAATGGATTCACAATTTATACATATAGAGAACACTGAATAAAAATACTTCAATACATAATTCGGTGCAGGAACATGTAAATCCCAAGGTAGCAGGGTACATTCGTTCGTTAGGCTATTATACTTCGGTCATTGGCCAATAATAATGATTTAATACTCAAAAGAGCTACATTAGTGGGTATATATGTAGCCCTACATAGTATATGAAATTCGAAAATCATTCAGTGCAATTATGTATGTAAACAGACAGAATGCTATGTTAACTACCTGTTTCATCACTGTCATTTTGTCACTTATTCCTTAGTTCTTACTGTCCCAATTGCCTTCCTAAATTTCAATCATACATTGTCTTAATTAAGAACGAGTCATGGTTAATATTTATATTACAATTAATTTACTAATCCCTCCATACGAAATTCCTAAACCTCTTTCGTTAGTTGATGATTAAAGTTCCTAATTGTAACAATCACATCATCATTTTCTTTTCCTTCTCATTAAGTAGTTGTTATCTAAGTTATTCATGTGTGGTCCAGTGCTTTGAAATTAAGTCCTTAGTCCTTATTTTTAAGCTTCATTCTCTAATTCACCATACAAATTCACACTACAATAGTAAGAAACAAAAGCTACCATAGTCTCAATTTAACTACATTTTCGGACCTATTCTTGTGAAATTTCTTTCCCCCATTAAACGACCTCTAAAAATCATAAAAATTGGTAGAATGACCCCTCATTATGTTGATTATAAGCCACAGAAATAGTTTTCAAGAATTCCCAAGGATAGCCCCCAAACTCCTACTGTTTTAGCCACTACCTCAGTTGAGCTTGCTATACACTGCTGTTGCTGTTTCTGGCTTTGTTATCCCACCAAATGAGTTCAGAAAATTCTAAGAATTTGCAGACCTAAGTTTATACGTCTTGCTACCTTCCCACCAAAATTCATGCACTAATTCCTTCATTTACTCATTTAACAAAATTTTTTATGAAATTAGCCCAAGCTGTCCTATCCAGAAGCTAAGTTGAATTAGTAGGTTGTTTCTTTCATCTACCTTGTTCCAAAAATTCTGTAATTTTCCAGATTTCAAGTATAAGGAATGGACGACCAATTATAAAAGTTTTGCCTTTAAAACCCTTTTCTAACTAATTCTACAAAAGGCAAAATGTTCTAGGTCCAGAATTTCAACTAGGTAAAAGAAGGAAGCAACTTAGAATTTTCTACTCACCCTTTTGTGGAATCCTTATACTTTGGTTCCTTCTCTTCTTCTATGGCTATCCGAGTTTTCTTCTCCTCTCTTACCATTACTTCCCTCGGCCTAAAATGGATTAAGGTGGTCATCATAATAGGCAACTCATGCTTCTCATCATCCATTCAATGCAAGCATGAGGTGTCAAGCGTGAAGCTTCCAATTTCTTGTGTGGTGTAAGGCTTAGTGGCATCATGTATGTGTCTTATTCCCCTACTAAAATCTATATGAAGATGATATCTAATCCTACTGTTGGACACTTCAATTGCCATGACTGAATGATAATTAAATATGAAGGCAATGCTTTGGATGGTGCAAGCATGTGGTGGCTTCCTTTGATTTGACTTTCTTGATTTGTCTTCCTTTCCATGCTATGAATGGTGCTATCTATGTGGCAGCCTCCCCTCCATCTTATTCCCACCTAATTCATCTATCATATGTAGCATTTAACTCCCACGACAATTGCAAAACTTAGTGCACTACCAATTACTAATTGAATATACATACATGTGGGTGGAGGTGTAAGCATGAGGTGGCAAGGAGGTTCATTTAATTCTTTTGCTACTTCATTTTCTAGTTGGTTTTCATGTTAAGTGGTAGCACATGAGATATATGTTCTTTCCTCCATTAAGCTACACTAAATGGATGCTCTCTCCACTTCACAACTGGGATTATTCCTATATCTTAGTATTTTAGTGGCTGCATACACACATATCTTCGGTGGAGCCTTTCAAGAGTAGGTTTATAGTTCTTTTATTTTATTCTTCCTCCATTTAGTCTCTCCCCCACCATGCATGCTAGGTGTCTCTAGTTTAGGTTATATAGTCTATTCATTTACATGTAATTGCCTATCACTCCCCCCACGGCGAAAGGATTTAGCAACACTAAATGCAATATATATATATAGATGTCACGATGGAAGCATGAGGTGTGTGTGTGTGTGTACTTGGTTCATTAGGATTTCTTCCCTATCACATTCATTCAGTCATGTATACATTGGTAATTCAAAGACTCATTCTAAGGTTTTGGTAGTATTAAGCTTACAATATACAAGGCTAATGGGGTTGCCACTTGGTCGAGTACACATACTCACATCCCTATGTAGGTGGAAGTAAGGAGACGTTACCATAAGTGGTTGCAAGCTTGTCTTAAAGTGTTTCTACTTATTCTCATATTAAACAAATGAATGTGCTATTATCTCTTTTAGGTTTCCTAGCATCTACCCTCTTCTCTAGTATTTATTAAGCAAGTTAGTTCCTCACCAACTTTAATCATGTTAATAGTTACAGAAAGTTTAGAATGTGACAAATAGGATAGTATTTTAATGGATTTTGTTATGGAATTACCTATAACTCAATCTAGATATGATGTGCTTGGGCAATAATAGATAGTTTAATTGAGTCAGCTCACTTTTTAACTATTAGAACCAATTACCCATTAGATAAACTAGCCCAATTGTATATTCAAGAAGTGGTGGGATTGCATGATGTACCTTCTAGCATAATTTTTGATAAAGAGCCTAACTTTACTTCTAGGTTTTGGGAAGCCCTACAGAAGGCCTTCAAGACTAGGTTGTGCTTTAGTATAGCATGTCATCCTTAAACAAATGGTCAAATTGAAAGAGCTATTCGAAACTTGGAAGATATGCTTAGGGCATATGTGTTAGAACAAGAAGGAAGCTGAGATAAATACTTATTTTTAGTAGAGTTTTCTTACAATAATAGTTTTCATTCTAGCATTAAAATGGAACCTTATAAAGCTCTTCATGGTAAGAAATAAAGATCACCTTTGTGCTAGTATAATGTAGGAGAAGGAAATTTGTAAGGAACTAATCTTGTCCAAAAGACTTCAAAACATATTAAAATGATTAGAGATAGGTTACAAACTAGTTAGAGTAACCAAAAAATTTACTCTAATTAAAAAAGAAACCTCTGGAATTTAAAAAGGGAGAACATATGTTCCTAAAAGTTACTCCAACTACTAGGTAGGTCTCTAAAGTAAAAAAAATTGAGCCGAGGATATTTAGATCCTTTCCAAATAGTCAAAAGAGTCAAGCCAATTGCTCACCAAATTGCACTCTTGCCGAAATTGTCTAACCTTCATGATACTTTTCATGTCTCTTAACTTTAAAATTAGATCTCAGATCATTCACACATTATAGCTGAGGAGTCAGTGTAAGTAAGAAAAGATTTGATTTATCAGTTAAAACTTGTACAAATTGTGATACTAATTTAAAGCCATTGAGAAATAAAACTATCTCTTTGGTTAAAGTGGTATGGGAGGGATTAACTCCAAACGAGGCTACTTGGGAGATGGTTGATGAGATCAAGGAAAAATACCAAGATTTATTTTAACAGGTAACTCAATTTGGATGACAAAATTTTTAATGGAGAGGATAATTGTAACATCCTTTTTTTAATTAGGATATATAAACCTATAGGATTAGTTGGGTGATTTAATTAAATATTGTGAAAGCTTTATATGATAAATTACGTGAAGTTGGTTTGATTTTGGTATTTTATTATAGGTATAGAAATTTCAAAAAATACACTAAAAAAATAAAATAATTATATTATGTAGCTAATTTAAAATGATTATTAAGCTTTAATAAAACTTATCTAAAAAGGATATATTAGGATATATTTTTGGGAAGTATTGAAAATAAAATAAGTAAAATTACAGACAGGAAAATTTTAGGAGCAACAAAGGGTTTAATTAAAGAAGAATTAATAAAGAAAAACTTAATAAATAGTGTAAATATATAATATATATGGTGAATTCAATATATAAAATAGAATATACAAATATCATACATTATTGGGGAAATACCACGTCCGGCGAAGTGTAAAATAGCCATTTCGAATGTTTCCTTACTGAGTGATTTTAACTTGATCAGCAAGATTACACTGATCTGCAACATGTAGCATAAAGTAATGATTACTTTGGGCTATCCAATCTAGTATATCTAGTATAAATAGGCACCTTCTCCCCCTCTGGAAGCACGAATTAGCGAGAAAGTATAACTGCGAGAAGGAAACTGTGAGCAAGAGGGTGCGAGACAGACGAGGAAGCAGAGGATAGTCTAGGAAGAAGATTTTGGTTCAAGGTAGATAATAACAAATTTTTTTCTTAGTATTTTAATATTAAAATTCTTTTAAAATTTATGGTTATAATGTATTATAATAATTTTTATAATTTAGAACTTTATTATTTTTGTGCTTAAATTAATCTAAAATAATAATGCCTAAATTATTATCTATTTTACCATTTTAACATGGTACCTATTTTATTGCCTATCTATTTTACTTTTGTTTAATTCTCTATTTATGTCTCTGTTTATTTTACTGTTATCTATTTTTCTGTTTATTTGTTTTTTGAATTTTTTTGTTCATTTATTTATTTTTTGTTTATTTATTTTACTGTTAATCTATTTATTTATTTATTTATTTATTTATTTATTTTTGTTTTTTCTTGGGATGAACTAGTTACGGTTTATTTACATTATATGGTATCATTAAGTTTTTTCTTCTTTTCGTTATTTCTCTTGAATATCACCCTCAGATTAAATTGGAGGAATTGTATTAATATATACTATCCTATGGATTCCTCATTTGGCATATTCGTGTTTAAAAGAATTGATTCAAATTTTATGTATGGTATTCATGAAGTTCCAAACAATTGTTATTATATCTATTTGGGTAATAAAGGTAAAGGAATTTTTCATTAATATTGTATTATTATTTTTATGTTATCTTGATGATGGGAATAAATTATGCCAAATTAATGCATAAGAATTATTTTATGAGCAAGTTTGTATTTAGACTATTTTTGACGTTAGTATGAAAGATAAAAAAATAATACTTATAAGAGCAATGTAAAATGAGAAATGATTCTCAAAAGAAAAAATAATAATAATAAAAGGAGGTGATCTTATGGAACTATGGGATGATCCTTACAGAGAAATGTAAAGAAGGTCACTTTTAATCACTTGATTCTCTATTTTTTATCCATTCTATAAGATGCCTTACAAAAGGTTCAGCAATTTAGTTTCAGTTCACATAGAAAAAATTTGGCAAGTATATTTAGAAAATAATGATAAAGATATTATTTCTGACATAAGTATAATCTTATTCTACCATAAGTATGATGATATTTTGCCATGAGTGTATATGCATTGTATTATTTTACTATGAGTGTGTATGAGATGATATTATGATAGAAAATGATATTTTAATTACTAATATGGTATAACTGGTACCATTATGCATTTCTAACCGTTGTTATTATCTACTATAAATTATAAAATTGTTACTATTTTTATGATGTGTCTAGATTACAATGGCAAAAATTCAAGTTACCTTTAGAGTACAATATATATGGGTTGACATTTTGTACATTGGTTTCTCCTATGATTTAAGAGATTCAAATCATGTCCTGGTAGATTATAGAGTAGTAGGATGTAACTTCAAATTAGTAATGTAAAAGGGAGGAAAACTTTTTGGTAGTTTTTGAAAGATGTAAACTCCCACTTATTCTTTTGGCATGTATATAGCGGGTCATTTATCTAACTTTTTCCTCTAGATAATGATAATGTGGTTTTTGACTCATTGTATGTCTTTTACTATTTAATTTTTTTTTGTCCTTTAATATTTTACAAATGTGCTAATGTAAGAAATAAATAAGAAAAAAATAAAGGATGTCACACTTATACCTCTAAGACCCCCATAACAATTTTTTAATAAAAAAATAACAAGTATTTTTTTTAACAATTTAGCATCAAATATTTAAGTCTTTTGAAAAAAAATAATTCACATGTTTTATGTTTATTAGAGAACTTAATATCAATTACTTATACAAATTAAGATAACAAATTTTAACATAAATAAACTAATTAATATAATATAAGAGAATTAATCTCCTATTCTTAAATCAAATGTTCTATATTCCATACCAATATCTTCTTTTACATCAAACACTAACATATGTAATATAATAATAAATATTTAGTATAAGTACTTTGTTTATAATATTGTATGTATATTTAAAAAAATCAAAGATTTTATGGTATAAAGTTTTGTACAAATCATGTTGGGTTACAATGTTGTTACCCTACAATCCTATTGGTACATGATGGGTTATTGAAATTCTAACCCACTTTGACTCAGTGAAATTGTGTAGTGGTTGATGGATCAATCTAATAAACACTTAATTAGAGAAATTTGGGATGGATGGTAGAAGAATAAGCCCACAGAATTTGTAAATTGGATCTTTTGTAGTGTCCCAATCATAGTGCATCATGTTATGACTGGAACACATTATTTCATTTACTTTGAAATGGTGTGTTTCAACTTTATTGTTGCATAAAATCAATAAGCGTATAGATCATACAAGTAGTATTAAAACGAGTAAAAGATCATCCAATGAGGAAGATAAATTAAACACCAATTTTTAAAAATCAATCTTATTATTTAGAAGATCACTAAAAGTAAATAAATTGAAGGTTTAAAGTAAACTTTACAAAACAAAAAGGTTGAATTATCTAATAGTAAAGAGGCTCTATGATTTGAATTTCAATGTCACTTTCTAAAACTAATTAAGGTCAACTTGTGCAACTCATTTTCATTTTAATTAATGTCTAAGACCCTAAACTATGTGAAATTTTCTCTCAAGACAAGTTATGTGTATTTATACTAGGCCTATGTCTACTCTTGTGATTGTGTGTTCTAATATAAACCAATTAAATTTTATGGATCTTGGTATATCCTTATATATAGCGGCTCAACATACATACAAGTTACAAACTCTCCTAGGCTAGATTATTATTTCTAGGGAATTTACGTCCTTGTTCATTATTCAGGTAATCTCCTATAGTGATTCACCTCTCAATCCTTCTTACTCTAGATTTGACATTTACAATAATTGGCCACCAAATTGTAGAAAAAAATATAAGTTGAATAATAAATTAATTTAAACAAAATGTCACTACACGAGTATTCCTAATTTAGTCAAATTCCATAGGCTTATCCATCTAAACTGCATAATGAAGGGTTTAGTTACTCATATTAGAAAAATCAAACAAAAATTCTAAATAAAAGTAAATCATACTAAACAAACAAGAAAAGGATGAAAAACAAGAAATAATAGAGGTGGCGTTGCAATCTTTGGCAAACTCTAATTTCTTTGGGTGTTAGTAAATTCTTCAGAGCTTTCCAAGGCTATTGCATGACAGTTAAAATGTTTTATGAAGATTCTTAAACCCCATAGCCCTAGGTTTCTTAGAAAGCTTCCAAGAAAAATGTTGCAAAACTTTCCAAAATAGTACTTATGATGCCAAACACGGCCTACTTGTGTTGAGGTTACCAATGAACATGACCTGATTGTGTTAAACATCAAATTAATGTTTTGATGCTAGGTCTCCAAAATGGGGCATATTGTTCAAAACTACCTACTTGTTTCAAGCTCTATTTGGTCCATTTTAGCTTTAATTCTAAGTTGTGTCCTCTACCACTAGTCAGGTATGTTATTTGGATGTATTTGACTTTTAATTTGCATAATTCCTTATAGCTTCTTGGCTTAGTCCAAACTTGATCAAACTAAAAAGAATCTACATAAATATTATCTTGTAGAGATCAAATTTAATAAGTTTATGGTAAGTAAAGTGTGCATAAATTAAACTTATCACTTCTCAATTTTTGTTGTTGGGAAATATCATATCAAATTAGAGCTATTCATGCGAAGCAACATCTCAACCATTCAATGTTATCCTTTAAACACTATGTCCTTCATTTTGCAACAAAATTTTCATAGCATTTCCATGTCTACTTTTGTAACCAAAGAAGAATCAGACTAAGGAATACCCCAATTACAATGTGGGATTTAGAATAGTTTATTAGTGGCATTGTGTAAGATGGCTTCAATGTTTGAATGTCCATTTCTATAACCAAGGAGGAATCTTTATCTCCATTTTGATGTTCTTTGATTGTAGGTAAATTGGTGGCACTAGGGGAAGCTTTTGTGTAAAATTTATTACTTTTTTTTTACTTTATGATAAATTTTGGTTTGCTGGAATAACTTAATGCTTAAGCAAATACACTGGAGCTATTCTACATGTTGGTGTCCTAAAAGCAAAGGTGCCATAACATAAGATTAATCTAGTTACAATGCTAAGACATTCAGGCTAATTTAGAATATGCTTAATGTTTTTATCTTCTTTAGTGAGATAAAGCTATATATCATTTTAAATCATTTACCTATTTAATTGACCGATATTTGATTTTGAATAGTTGCAAAGTTAGCTGAGAAGACAACTCCTAAGCTTTGGTATTATATTTTTTAAACTTCATTCATGATTAGGCAATTTCTATGGTATTTGGTGTTATTATTAAATGTGGTATCTTTTGTTTTCTAAACAAGGTCCTTCAATAAAGCCACTAGCATGTTTTTAAGGACACAAGAAAAGTGTGCTACATATGGCAAATTGATTATATGGGTGGTATATATATCTATTGCAAATTGCTTATATTGGTGGTCAGGCCTATAACATTACATGTCCCATGATATACAATGGCTTTTTTGTGGTATATTGCAATTAAGTTGTGATAGTGATTTTGCGTGGTGAGATAAGGCATTTCTTTATTAATGCTTGTTTTATTATTACTTCACATTTCATTATCTATCTTTATTTCCTTGTGGCATCATTGCCACTATATGAAATTCAGTATTTATTTATACTAAATATAGGTAATGTAAGTTTTTATTTTCCTTGATCTAAGACAATTTTTACTAGTGTATGTGAAATTCACTATTTGTTTGGAGGAAGCCTTAAGCAAGAGAATGTGAAATTTGCAATTTTTACCATAATGAAGTAAAATGAAGCATATTGGACAGTGTTTAAAGCCAAATGATACTAAAAAAACAAGTACAAAGTATCAAGCTAAATGATATCGAACAAGCCAAATGTTGGAAAAATATAACATATGACTATTGTTGTGCTTGGATGTAGCTCAAATCTAAGTTGTAACAAAGTTATGAATGTATTAAAGCCACAAATGTATTGAGGAAATTCATTTCAATAAAATGGTTTTGTTCATATATATATATATATATGTGTGTGTGTGTGTGTATAAGTTGATATATAAATTGTGATTATAAGAGATAAACAATATGCAATAGCATTATACATACAACTTTGGATTTTTAACTATGTTGGTTGTTGACATTTGAAATACTTCACAAGCTTAAGCAAATATATTTGACAATCAAGTGGCACCTACATCACATGAAAACACTAATCACAACATGAAAGCTAATTACAAAGAAAAGATATTATTGGAAAGTATATGAAATGATCAAGTAAACAATCACAACATTACCATCGTTTTGATCAAATGCATGAGGTGTTGAACAAGATACAAGCATTTAACTATGTGCTTCATTTTCCTATAAAATTATGCAAAATTATGATAGCTTTAACTAATGAAACAAAGTAACTTTAGAAGATAAATACATGTATAACTTGACTTACTGTAGAATATTGGATTTATGAATCACACTTAGAGTTTTTCTTCTTTTCTTTGGTTTCCATTCAATCCAATCGTTGTTGCATCTCTTTTACTTTAAACCAATTATCTTTTTGAATCCTATTGCTTATGTCATGCATTCGGTTGTTGATATTGTGGTGGCACTGATATCATTAGTTGGACTCTTTTATCTTGAAGGTATTTCCATCACTTGCTTGCTTAATTCTTTCATGGCTTTCTTCATTAGTTAGACTCTTTTATCCCGAAGGTATCTCTATCACTTTCTTGCTTAATTCTTTCATGGCTTTCTTCATTAGTTGGACTCTTTTATCCTAAAGGTATCTCTATCACTTGCTTGCTCAATTCTTTCATGGCTTTCTTGAGCAACAAGAATGCTTCTATTAAATGCTTCAGTTGCTAATCTTAGTAGTTTGGAGAGAGTTGTCTATACGATTGCGTGCAATCAAACTTGGGATCTTCCTCGACTTCTTTACCACTAACATCATGTATCACATTGCTTCTTACTTTTTTAGTCCACCTTTTTAGAATATACTAGTAGGAAGGTTTTTTTACATCATTAACATTAAGCACTTTCATAATATGATAGCTACTAAGAGTTTGAAACTCCCTACAAGTACATAAGATTGCCTTGTTGCAGGGATCAAATGAAACTTTTCATTTTCTTGATTGATCATACTAACAACATATGCAAACCATGACTAACTTTCATTCTAGTGTTTTATACAAGTAGCTACGAAATGATTATATTTCTTTTAGAACAAGTTAAAGATAGTGGCGATATAAGCCTGAGAAAGCTGTCACAACATAGGGGAAAACTCTATCTCAGTTCAAGTATTTTTTGCCTGGCCTTAAATTCACATCTTGACTCATTGTACCATTTCCCATCCATAACCCGTTTGAAGTGCTTGAAGAATTAAAGGATGTCCAAGTTTAATTTCATGCAACTTTTGATATCAATATTGATACTTTCACTGAGTTGTATGCTCCGCATACCAAGTGTGAAAATATTTTTCATGCAATAAGGTATCCATTTCTTCTTTACCTTGTAAACCAATATAAACAATGTGTTTTCATGCACATTATATTTTGATAGCAAATTACTCCATGCCACCTCAAATTATGTTTCCTTATCATATGTGTACATGCACTTCTTAAATGCCGTTAAAAAATATGATCAATCCTTCATTAAATTTTCAACATGCTTAATTCCATTTTACACAAAATGCCATGTCCATAATTTATATGAAGTCTCTAACAACACCTTATGTGATGTTTTTGCTATCGTTTAATCTTGATTAGTGAAAATAGTAAAAGACCTGTTTTTACTTATATGCTTCCAAGAAAGTTTCAAAAAGCTATTTAAATGACTCCATATTCTCAATATACAATAATGTCACCCCGAAAGTCACTGCTTCTCTATAATGATTGAATCTTAAAAGGATGGCAAGCAGTCGATCTGAACTATTAGTATAGTGTGTCATATCAAGTGATATTACATCACCAAAATAACCATAATCAATTAGTATTCTAACATTAGCCCAAAAGACATTAGTTATCTATTTTTCCATAATCATTTGCTAAGTGTGGCAGAATAATGGATTTTCAAACAACTGTTGTTAGAAATATCACAATAGGGAACTGGCTTTCTCATGTACCATGCTTTTTCTTCTTTTAGATTAAAGATAATTTTTTTTATCTACTTGGGTATAACTAAGATTAGCCCTTCCTTTAATGAGTTTGCTAATCAACTTAAAAGATGCCTGCTGTTGAAGGCAAGCATCCTTTGCCAAGTTAATCTTATAAGCTTGAACTTTAGTTAATTTATGTTACGATGTCAATATGTGAACTATTTCTAGAAGATAAAGTGAGTGATTATGTTCTTCCACAAAGTCATTAACTTTATATTTTCTACTCATATATGTAACTTCCATTCTTACTTTACAGTTGGTCCTAGTCCTAAGTTGAAGATTGATAGTCAAAGTCTCTCTTTTGTCTTCCTTTTGTAAACCTCTTTTGCAACAAATACATTTATATAAAGTTATGGGGTCATTTTTTGAACTCTTGTTAAAATAATGTTTCTTAATTTCAAATCTAATACTCCCATATACTTAACCTAAAACTT
Source organism: Erythrophleum ivorense (assembly GCA_026724425.1). NCBI lineage: Eukaryota > Viridiplantae > Streptophyta > Magnoliopsida > Fabales > Fabaceae > Erythrophleum > Erythrophleum ivorense. The sequence continues at coordinate 35,388,529 of JAIUCV010000008.1, forward strand.
TCATGCTTCTTCTCTAGTATCAAATTCCATACCTAATTTAGGTTGCCTTTATAATAGAATCTATCATCACTTTCAATAGAATGACAACAAACCAAAATTGGTCTTGATTGAAGAAAATTGCAATTTAAATTATGTGACGCACATAAACTAAAGAAAAATCAACACTCACAATCATATATTGACATTAGCTACTTTTTGTTGACTTGACAAAAGATTCGCCATTTTAGTTAATTTATATCTAACTCCAAAATAACAAATCCCATATTTGGTGATGTTAGATGCTATATAAACCACATTTAACTACACTGAAAGACATATAAATGAAATGATACATATCAAAGTTTGCAACACATGTAAATAAGATAACAAGCTAACTCCATTAAAAAATATATGTATTAGATTACAATGATATTAAAATTCCAAATGCCCTTTCATTGGATTAAAACCTAATATTGCATAATAGAAAAATTTTTACATATTGAAGAAAAAATTATACATATTAAGCAAAAATCAATTTTCTTTTACTATACCAAGGAGCATTGCCCTACCTTTTAGCTCTTAAGCTCAACAATACAAAAGACCTTATTTGGCACCAATGAAGAAGTGAAAATGGTGCCAATGAACAACCTTGAAGCCTATGATAATGGTGTGAAAACACCTTAAGAGATTGAAAAAGCAAATTGCTACATGTTCCCATGCTTTTGGATCACCTTCAACCTAGGACAATGGCTTTTATCATAAGGAAAAGCTTTCAAAATCTAATTGAAGCCTAACACAATGTTTATAGGTGATGTAAGGATAGACAACCCAAATTTTGTTTCACACGAATGGCTATGATTTACTCTGCTATGTGGGGGGGAAATGTTTCAAGGGTTGAAATGCATTGTTTTGTAATAAGTGAAATGGTGCATTCTAACCATAGCACAATGTGTTATAATTAGCATACAGTTAAGGATTAAATTTGTAAAAATTGTTATAGAACACCCTTAAAGATAAGGTTTTAATTTAGTTTAAAGATTATTGTATACTCTTTTTAAAATAGAAAATGTTAATATTATATATATATATATATATATATATAGTTTTACTGTGTTTTCTCCAACATTTGTCATTCTTACTTGCTTTCACCTTTCTTGTTTTCTCACACAAGCCCTAATAAGAAATATTGTTTTGCTTTTGTATTTTCATCTAAATATAAGAAAAATTTACATGACATTCCTTTAAGATTTAGTAAATTATTTCTAGATGAATTTGGATGCCATTCATAAGATAGAAGTACACCTAATGTATACATAAAGTGGCCAAAACATTCAAAAGTAAACAAAATAACTAAAAAAAAAAAAATCAAACATTAGCAAAAAATTTAACCTATATTTCCAACATAAGGATAAATTTCAACCTTATCTTTATTTTGAATTTCAAATTCAAATAGGTTGTAAGTTTATTCTCAAATGGGTTAGTTGTATTTTTGGGAGTTAATTTTTTAGGAGACAAATTGATCAGTGTTTTCCTTAAGTCTCCCTTCCCATCATCAGACAATATAAAACGTAGAACAATAAGAGAATAGAAAGAAAAAAGTGTCTTCCCTCCAAGAAAAAGTCACCACACAACTCTACCTTTTGAGACTTTGTTGAGTTTGTCATGAACAAGTAGCTAGAGTTTGTCTCATTATTCTAATCTAAACTGCACGTGGCAAAAGATTTTAAGAAAATTATTCTACTACATATTAGTACCCCAAATTCCTTTTATTGATATTAGAGTCAGATTGGCTCAAATTTTCTATTCCATATGTTGTATGTAAGATTTTCATGCTTAATTTCATGGAATTGGACAAAGAAAACTATTAATTACATATATGCTCATAATTTGACCTTAAAGACCCTTTAATGGTCAAATATGATAGAGATAATAATAGGCCACAAATTTCATATTGTGGGAAGCCTCTGTGAAAAGGAGTGTATCGGCGAATTTTGAGTGAAATTGGGCAACCTATTGGAGAGAAATTGCAAATTTCAAGTTTGATGAAAACATGATTAAATAGTTCACTTTTAAGGGTTATTTTTCTTTTTGTAGGCTACCAATTAATACAAACTATACATTGTTGGAAAGTTTGTTGAATAAGTTTTCCAGCACCACTAATTTTGTCCAATTCAAAAAAAAAAAGAGTGAGATATGGCTCTACAAATTTGGCTAGCTGAAAAGCAAAATCTAGGACATTTTTGAAAATGTTTAGATCTCAAGTTTGAATAAGATGGAGGAAGCCCACACGTGGTGTGTGTGGCATGCCTATCTATATTTAGCCATGTGAAGGTCCCAACAAATAAAGAAAGGCACAAGGAGTCAAATGATGTCAACCATATGGCCAGATATGTCATGGAAGGTGGCACATGAGGCTTATGCTCACCCTAGGCAAGTGTGGCTTTTAGTGTTTTTTTTTTTTCTGGGTAATATTTTGAAATAGAATCTTCTTATGGTGTGTGGAGGCCTTTTTGAGTGGTTTTTGTATCTAAAAATCCTTGAAATCATATTATACATGTTGGCATATAGTATGATTATATTTAGACAAATTTTGATAGTGTCCAAACATATATTGAACATATAGGAGACCTTTTTTGTTGAACTAAAGATGAAAAACACTTCTCATAGGTAACACTCTCAAATGATGATTATTAGATATTAATCAAGGAGAACCTTAGGGAGAAATTTACGAAACCAAATAAAGATAAAAATTTGTCCTTTGCTTAGTGTACAATTGAGATAAAGTTCCTTAAGGAATATCGTATTGTCATGAATAATGTTAGCGAGCCATTCTACTTTCTCATTTTCAAATATGAGAAATATAAGAATTGTTTAGGTATAATGCACATGAAAAGAGTATTCAACTTAAGAATTGATCAAATTTGTGAAGCATACTTTTTTTCAATGTATTGAATAGCAACCCTTACAATTAGAGACAAACCTTTGATTACAATGTTAAAGAGAAATGTTTGAGAAGATGAAATGCCTTTAGGATTAGGTCCTTTTTGTTAATGCATCCTGCAAAAGCCAATCACAAGATGATTGTATTTACATACATTATATTACGTTTTGTTTTTGAAGAATTTTTAGTTATTATATTTAATGTTATATCTGCATAATATAAATAAATATATTAATTGTTCCTAGAATAATTTATTATTCTTAAAATGTCCTTAGTCATGGTTCAACATGCAAGAATTAAAAGAGGATTCTTACATATGTCATATGATATAAGTCTTTCCAAAGCTTAATGTCTAGTGACCCAAGATGAGAAAGATCGCATGGATAAGATTCCATATGTAATAGCACCTTTAGGATGTGATCTTGATGTTAATGCAATATAGATATGTATTAGAAAGAAAAAGAAATATCCTATTAAATGGGAGTTTTTAAATCGGTAAACTTGAATTCATTTAAGTATTAAATTTAAACAATTGAATAGAAAAGATGAGAAATATCTTATCAAGTGGGAGTTCTTATATTAGCAGCCTAAGGCTCATCAAAGAATTATAATTTAAACAATGTTTATAGATAAATTCAATAAATAGATAATAACATCCTTATAATATATATATATATAATAAAAGTAAGACAAATATAGACTTTTGATTATAAACCTAACAATATTATTATTAATCTAGTTGAAGTTTATTTAAAATACATATGGCATTGTCTATGTATAGTTATTTTTTCTATACCTATGTGAAGTCAAGTTATGATTATAACTACTAAGAACATCATTGTTTAATTTAACAAGAGTGAAAAGCTTGATGGTAACAATTAAGAAATTAAGCACCATGAGATTCTAACAACTTTGAAAAGTAGGATGCTAAGGAAACATTAAACAATATCATGTTGAAACCTTTATACCCATGAAGCTTTGGCGCCATTAGAGCTGTCTGAGTTCTCTCTGCGTTTCACGATCTGAGGTTTGCCTTCTTCTTTCTGCCATTTTCAGTTCTCAGGTTGATGGAACAGGGGAGCTGGGTGACGTGAGGGAGGGGAAAAACGGACGAAGCAAATCAGGCAACACAGCTTGCGTTTTAGGATGCTGCAAAACGGAGTCTCGGCAAACGCCGCGTTTTGATTCCTGGGATATGTGGCGCTAGTGCAATGGATAGATCTCGCCAACGGCCAGGATTGATTGGACGGGACGCTGTCATTTTCGCGGCACAAAGGAGAGAATCCGAGCACATTGAACCAGAGTGCCAAACACTATCGTATGTAAGTACTTCGTACATATGTTTATCAAAGAGTAAAAATAAGGTGTCGGTCAATCTGTCTGATAAGAAATCAGACGGTGAAATCATGAGCTCTTCTTTGTCCTTTTCCTTCAAATCACCAATTTCTCTCCGATGAAGATGAAGCAATCAGACTCGGAAGCAATTAAATCACTGCGATTTTCTCTGCTAGCTCAACTTTCAACCTTCTCTACTATGATTTTCCTTGTACATTTTCTCTTGGAAAGTTTTGTTCGATTTGTGCTATGATTTGATAGCATTACATCACATTGATGAAATTCTATGATTGAATCAACAGTTAAAACTGCTAAAAAAATCAAAACATATTTTGAAACTTGCTCTGAGAAAGAACTCACCATTGAAAAATTTGTTTGTGTCACAGTTCGACCAAAATATTTCAATGTAACAACTTCGGATTCTTCGTTCACGAAATCCAGGAATAATCATGGAAAAAGTTCATAGAAGTAAAACAAAATAAAGATTCTGAAGTCGAAGGCTTCAAATGAGAATATTTGGCCGATGAAAATGGCAGTGGACAACCAGTTGATCATCGGAAGAGAATGATATCACCAATTGATGAGATTCAGTCCAAGCTTTCAACCGTGCAAAGTTACTTCCGCACCGAATCTCCTATCACCGGTTAGTACAGGTCTGCGATAATGCAACAGTATAAATGATACCCACTGATTCAGAAATTTGGTAATTCAGTTACCAACACGTATCATTCATCGTTTCTATGGATCAAAAGTTTTTTTGGTTTTAATTATGTCAAATATTATAAATTATATAATTGTTAGGAAATGGTTTAACGGGCCAAAATTATAATTTATGAAAATATATTTTTAAGCCAAAGTTATTTTTGTTGGATTAAATATTCTTGTTGCATTGGCTAGATGATGTTCAATTATTCAAAACAAGATTATTATGTTATTTGTTTTACAAGGATAAAATTTAGTTAAGGAAAGTTTTACAAGGATTCATTTATGGAGCAAAAGATTTTATGAAAAGTTTTCAGAAATAATATTAATTGAGTCAAAGATGTTATATGGAAAGCTTTCAAATAATATTTAAAAAGTTTTTTTGAATGACAAATTTTAAAAAAGTTTTTGAATGATTTAAGAAAAGTTTTTGAATAAGGAAATTTTTAGAATTTTCGTATAGAAAGGTTTTTAAATTGCTTAATTAAGTCAAAATTTTAGATATGGAAAGAATTTTATTAACTCGATTATAAAAAGTTTTTAATATAATACATATGGATGACAATTAAACCATAATAATGATTTCCATGCTTTTAGTGTCATGTTATTGACCAGGGAATGAAAAAGGCAGCTCTAAAACTTAAGGAAAGCTAAATAAGGAAAAACTTCTTGTTTGAAGAAAGCATAAATGAACTTGCATTAATGAAAGATTATTGAAGTCTTGTGATTTTTAGAGAGCATACATTTGGTAGCATAAATAATCTATAAATTAAAGGCTGTTCAATATGAAAAATGCTATCATTGATTGATTTGAAGGATTGAAGATAGATACTCCTGAACATTGAAGCTTATTTGTGCATTCAAAAGAAGCTTTTGCCTAATGATTCTTGGATGAAAGTTGCATTATTTAAAGAAAACTACTTGAAGATGAAAAAAAGAGAAGAGAAAAAACAACACTAAATGCATATCATTTGAAGTTTTATTCGTTGTCCTTTAATATGTTATTATTATGTCTGAATTATGTGGGAACCTTGAGTGTCTATGTGCTTAACCCATTCTTTTATTTAAAATTTTTAAATGTCTTGTGAGAAAAATCTAGGGAGAAAAAGACTATAAAAACAAAAGGATAAAACCTACGAGGTTACCATGTATTTAGAATTTTTAGGAAGTTTAAGAAAAATTAAGTAGAGTAAAGAAATCTAATAGAGTGAAAAAAACCTGTAAAAGCCAAGTACTGACCCTTTATAAAATTGTCTTGGGATAAGTGCCAAAAACTATAGAGTTGTGCCTATATTATGAGGTTGTTTTGTATCTTTAGAGATTGTCTACTAGTAATAAAAAAAAAATGCTTGCTTAAATGCTTGGGAATTGGATATAGGACATTTTAATCTAAATTAAAATAATTTCAAAGAAGGAAAATAATTTTAAAATCCAATCAACCCCCATTTTTTATTACTTCTAGACTAACACCTCCAATTATCCCTAGAGAAAGATTAGGTTTAGTAGAGTGAAAAGATTTTTTGAGGGAATGAAAATCAAAATGGAATAAAATTTGAAGCTTTAAATTATGTTTGATATGATATAAAAAGTAACATAAATACTTATTTTTATTTATATGTTTGATAGTATGAAAATAGAACATGAATAAAGAGGAAAGTTATGTAAATAATCATAATACTTTTAGTATTAAAAAATATTTTTATTTCAAAAAATATATATTTTCATTTGCCAATAATAAAAAATAATAATATATATGTATGTATTTATATATTTAATTTTTTTAATTTAAAAAATATTATTTTGAATTATCAATAATAAAGAATATTAAAATATTTATTCTTAATTTTTATTCAAAAAATATTAAATTATTTAATAATTATGTTAAATGACGCAAATGAATAGTAGGGCAAAATGATAATTTGCCTCCTCTTTACCCATTGTACAATAGCTTCCAATAATGTGATAAAGTATGGCAAGCTGGCGCACAACGTGATGGAATCAGTCTCAAGTGTACCAAATAGGATTTTAATTTTTTCCTTCTCCTTTTCACTCTTCTTTCCAACGCTTTCTCTTGTACGGGACATAATGTAAGTATTTTTAATATGATTTATTATAAAATTGCTTTCTCAATATGATTTTTTATGAATTAGACATTTCTAAATTTAGTTTTCACATCTAAATATTTTTTAATTTAATCCTTTACAAATAAAATTATTATAAATACTGTTATTTTGTGAACTTAGTGCTAATGATAAGTGATAACCTATCAAAAAAATATTTCATATGTTTTTTACATTTATGAATTTCATATACATAAAGGGCATTTATTAATAAGTTTAATTTATGAGAAACAAACCACAAAATATTTATCCATAAGGATCAAATTAGGAAAATAATTTTATAAGATATTAAATTAAAAAATATTTTATTTTTAGAAGACTAAATTAAAAATAATTTTATAAAAAATTAAATTAAAAAATGCGGTATGAAATTAAAATTTTAATCTATTCCTGTTAATAATCATAGGGCTAACAAAGGTGTACACAATCAGGTAGTTATGTATTAATTACCAGTCAGTTATTAACCAACACTTGTTTAACTAACTTTTCCTAACTAACTATTAAACTTCTGTAACAATAACAGTAACAGTTCGGGAACAGTAGTTTCCGTTCTGGAGGTTGATTGCTTGTTTCGCCGCTTTCTTCAATGGAGAATTTGGAGATCACGTCGTCGCCTGTGTACGGCGTGGTGAAGGTGGAAGAACAAGCTCTTGTGATGGACGACATCCAGGTGAATTGCGTTTAATTGAAAACTTCCAAATATTATCTCCCATACTTTTCCAATTGTACTTTCCATATGTGATCAGAAGTATACTTTTCCTTGATTATACAATCTTTACGAGCATTTGAACTTGGATAATACTTGTTTACGTGGATTTTTTTTCCCGAGAAAATGTGGTAAATTATCTGTTAAATTCTTGTGTCGAAAGATTGGCCTGGTAAGGAAAACATGCAAGTAGCTTATCTTTCTGATTTAGTGTCAACAGGAGGATAAATTGCCAGCCTGAAACAAATATAGATGTCCTCCATATATGCATATTTTTTACTTGGATCCTCCATAAGTAAATCGTTATCACAAATATTTTTTTGTCAATATATTATAAATGAAATTAACAGATGAAATTATATATCACATTTTTTTTATAAGTTATCATTTTAGTCACTATTATATAAAATGTAGATTAATTGTCAATCTCATTAACAATAAATTGACAAAATTTCGTTATTAATAATGATTTTATTTATAAAAAATTAATTTAAAAAATCTTTATATGTGAGGGACTAAATAAAAAAAAGTCTCATTTGTGATGAATGAAATTAAAAAAATAATTTTATAAATGATCAAAATAAAATAAAATAAAATAAAATAATCATACGTGAGACCAAAATAGGGTTTTTAATTAGTCTAATTGACAGTGAACCAGTTAATTGAACATTTCCTATTGGGTTGTGTGAACACACTCAGGCGAGCAAACCATGCAGATATGGCCCAAGGAGACGCCCTGTTCACCAATTCCAGCCAGCAGGGGGATCTAAAGATGCAGTAACAACATGTAAGGCAGAAGTAGACCAATCTAACATCACTAACTGGTCACCCCTGGATGATGGCATTCAGCCTAACCTACCCCATGGTTCAGCTAGTAATATTCCATCAAGGGAACATGTTGATGCCTATATTTTCACTATTCTCTATGGGCTCCCTGCGAGAAGGAGACTGCCAGCATTTGTTCAACTGTGCTTGGAGCGGTTTTTACAGGCAAATGAGGTAATGACATTTACAGTGTAAGACATGAGTGGCAATTTTTCATTCATGAGGAGCACCTAAAAGGTCAATTCTCTGATTCTCTGTTGGGGTGAATTAATTAACCAACTTCTATAAATACAGCTTGCTGAAAGTTAGTAATCAGTTGTTGGCCAGATTACCAGTGCTGTATTCACAAAAATGAATGTTAATGAGCATGGTGTGGTTTCTTCAATCAGGTTCATTATCTCACCATCATTAGATTAAGTTGCACTATGGTGTTGCATTTGGCTTCTTCAAGTCCCTAAGACAAGGATTGAGGAGTGTTAAAGCAATAAATATACACCTGCAACTATTATTTACTAGCATAGCTTCTGACACTGTTGAAGTGAAGACTAAGGACATGAAAATAACTATCTGGGATCTATATCCTCCGAGCCCAACACAACCGGCTAACATGCTTACTGGCTAAATTGGAATGGTAGGTTTTGATGAATATCTTTCAATCATTCGAGAGGAAGAAAAAAAAAAAAAAAGACTGGCTTAGTCTTTCACTGAGTTACAGAAAGATGTTCATCAAAAGTGCTTATTCTTTTTCTCCACCACATATATATAAAGCCTCTAAAATAATATGTAGCTTCATTTTGGACTTACTTTGATATTGTCGCTAAATCTCAACTTATATTGGAAGAATGTCATTGTTTGAAAACTTTTGAGATCACTATGACCCAACTTTAAGGACAACACGAGCTTCTATGAGGGAATTTGCTGCATTTTCTGGGAGATGCGCAGTGATATGGGCAATTTGGCCTAGGTTAAAAAATAGAGGTAAATTTCGTGGCAGTTCAGCCAGGTGCAATCTTTGTTTCTAGTGGTGGTACTGTTTTGCAGGAATGAAAATCGCTTAGAATCCATCAATATTCCTTAGACGTTGCTCCTTCAAGGAAGAGATGCCATCTGTTTAAGTAGTATTTAATTATCTCTAAATGCAGACTAAGTAATAAGAAAATTATTATTTTTTCCAATGAGATCATTTAGCAACTTAAATTTATATATTGTTAGTTGATGAGCTTTTTTTAACACATCATTATTAAGAGCGTGTTTATACAATTATAAATTAACAATTTAATTTCTAAATTATTTATTTTATTTAATTTTAATCTCTTGTAAATAAGTGAGAGGTGTAAAATACTACGTAAACGTTGATAACTTGATATACCCATTATATAAGAAAGATACATTTTTCAACTCGGCCGTAGACAAATTGTTAGAACCGCTTGGTATTCGTGATAGTCATTGTTGCCTTCACGGGGTACGAGAGAATGATGCAAAGAGAAAGAAGCACTTGAATGACACTACTATGGCTACATTTGGTATCATAACGCAAAGAAGAGATGGAATCATTTGAACAAAAAAAGTGATATAAATAATTTCATATGATATTTATTATTATTATTTAACAATGTCAGCTCTTTATTATTATTATTATTATTATTATTATTATTTATGTAAAGGTATACAAATCATTCTATAACATTCTCATTTTCTTTTTATTTTTATACCTAAAAATCTTGTGTACCAAAGGTTGAGCATGGGTAATTTTCTCATAAAAGGAAAAAAACATAAAAACCGATTATCCAAACTTATCACTGAAACCTTAAAAAAATGTGATAATTATTTTCAATACCTCTAAAGGAACCGTATTTTAGGACAGTACCTTATGAGATTTTACTTTCCTCTCCGATGCCTTTATGAAATACCCATAAAGGAATAAGACACTTTTGGAAAACAGATACAATTCACACGATTGAAATTAACTCCCAAAAAAATAAAAAAGGCCCTGTTTCTCTATCAGAGTTATAAAAGTTTGGGTCACTTACCTCTAGTGAATTCAGTTACACGTTACACTTCCTAAGAACCTCTATTGAGTTTTGTGGAAGCATAAGTTTTCTCCCCACCGTTTCTCTTAATTTTGGTAAGTGACCATCATAATTTTCTATTTATTTTACTTATAATAACTGCTATCATCACCTACTTCAATATAGAAGTCAAAACAATATTAGCTGTAATTATCCAGAGAAAATTACGGTTGATGTTGGCAAGATGAGGGAAAATTAAAAAAAAAAAAGGGCGCGGGGGGGAGGGGCACCAGAACCAACCTATTTCCTCTGTTGATAATACACATTAAGATAAAAGCAAATTAACAAAATAGAATTCTTTTGCATAGCCGTCAGTGCATCACCTCAAGACACAAAACTACTAGAAACAAACTAGTCCTGCTTATTGCGAGCTAGCCTTGCACGATGCCTGAGTTCAGCTCTTTTCCACCTAACAATCAAGTAACACAAGGAGAGAAGCGTATTGATCTGCAGAGAGTTAAGATGCTTCCAATCAAATTCCAATCTATAAAGGTCATCGCTAAAATAAATCAAATTGCGACGGCAAAGACTGACCAAAATTATCATTGCAATGACAAGAAGAGGTCCAGACCAAAGTACTGACAGAAACAGTCCATGGGAATCAAAATAGTTTTGGCCAGAAAAGCTCTTCCAGTTCTTCCCCAGGAAACTATTAAGCCTCTCAGCAAGATATACACCAGCCACTGCACCATAATAAAATCTAGGTAAGATAAGTTACATGAACTATTAAGCCTATCAGCAAGATATTCGAGAGTATCTGCCAGCATACAAGGAAATATGGAAAATATTGCGCACGCATATATGTTATATGACTGATACAGGAATATAAAAGTTTCTTTTCATGACAAGAATTACGAAAGGTTGATATTGCATAAGATACTGATGAAACTTTGAATGAATAACAACTAATAAATCACAGAAAATTACATTAATTTATTATAATAATGTAATGACCCAGAGTTTCAGATACAAAGAAAAAAAAAATCTCGATGAAAAGGTCAATGTGCAACAGTTTTCAGAGACTGGCTGTACCTGGATTGGTTTCATTTGAACATTAAGACTACTTAAGTTCAAATATCTATATGTTCTCGAGGTTACTGTACTGCCTAAAAGATTGCTATTTGTGGTTGAATTGCACAGCTTGATAATAGTCCCGTTAGACCACATTCTGCTAGGTGTTAGTAACTGAATCATACCTTTTGCTTGCATAAATGAACTTTCAAGTCTTCATTTCAAACACAACAACCAAAATCCTGAACACCTAGCTGCCTACTTTCCAGCACTCTTGAAATTCTGCACTAAGTTTAGATTCAGCAGTTTTAGTGAATTAAAAGGATATCTCCATTTACTTAATAGTTATGGATTATTTTGCTATCAACTAAACTCTTCACTGAGCAGAAGATCTATCTCTGGATCTCAACTCTCTTATATCACAATTTTAGGTAAGTTTTCAATTTTAAAGCCAGGTATGCCAAGGTAAAAGGATTTGCATGCATCAAGCCCAAGCCAAACAGAACAAAGAACACATTTTCAATTTCGCACAGTTTCTTGAACGCATTGTTGCCAATTTAGGAAAACAGAGACAAGGCAGGGAGTTCATCCTAAAGAATGTAACAACTAAAGTAGAAAAGAAGTTAAATTATAAAATTTTAGATATTAGAGCAGTTTAAATAAGCGTATGACTCAAGAACCATTCCACAGAAAGATTAGAGAGTTAAACCTACATGCCAAAAGAAACAAACACATTTGGAAGTTGGTATGCTTCCTTGAGATTATAGTGACTAGCAGCAACAAAACGTGGAATGCTATTAATCCCATTAGCCAAGGCTCCTGAAAAAAGATACAGAGAACTAAGGAAATATTAGCAGTGCTAAATTAATCACCAGGAAGTTAAAAACTTAAAAGCACGATGAAAGATTCAAATTAATTTTAACCTTGATAGCATGCTTGATTCATATATTTAGCATGTGTAAAATTCACCAAGGGAAGGTTTCAAGACAATTAAAATTCATATAAATAAAATTTTTAACAAAAGATCTATGATACTTCAGAATTATATTGTGATTTCGAAGGCCCAAAAGTAGTACTTAACTTAAGCTTCAGAAGGCAAGAGAATGTCATCGATTGTGTCAACCAGACAACAAATAAGCCAACCCTAACTATAATTAAAGATTCTACACATACAAAATCCTTTTTTTTTTTTTCATATCAAAACGCCAAAAGATAACATGATCAATAGGTTGAACAATATATCGCCTATACTCTTATAACTCAGCCAAAGAGAATATATACAATTTCATTCACATTAGGAACAGTGATTTAATGTTTACAGAATTAAGATTCTTTTTCCTGCAACTCAGACCTTCTCCCCCTATCTCCCTAAATATTAATGAAATTCTGTTAAGAAAGTGGTTAGAAATGCTCTACAGCTAAGCTCTAAATGTTATACTATTCACAAATCCAGCAACATTAAAATGAAATTAACACCATTTTTGGCTCTTCAAGCTTGGCTCTACTTGATATTTTACATTTATACTTACCCAAGTAAATATCTTGGTACATGGAATTTAGTTAGAATTTGGACCTCAGAATTGGAATTGGGACTTTAACTCTAATTTTTATAGTTGGTGTCTCTTTCGAAATTAAAATATTAATTCCTCCATAAAATTCAAAAGAACTGAAAACTGAAAAATAAAAAAATAAAATAAAACCTCTTTTCAAATTGTAGCCTAGACCAAGAAAATTCTAATTCCAAGTGTGTGAAAATGATAAACATGCATTCACAACACTCCATGGTTCTCAAGTCTCACCCTTGAAGCAACAAGACCCACCTTTAAATGCATTAGTTTTGGTCATTGGGATTGGCACAACTATCGAACAACAAACTCCAGCAACCATCGTTGGTGGTAAGTTGATCTCTCTCCACTTACTTCTCACTCTACTCTGTCTTTGTCTCCTCTATTTATTTTCGCAGAAATATTTTTTCCTTGATAATCTCTCGGGCAAGCTTTCACACATTTTTACATAATAATCAATCTCCCCTCAGCCCCTTTCTTCCGATTTAAATTTTTGATTATTTGATTAAATTGAATATGAAGGGAGGTTATGGTGGAATATCTATATACCCAAATTATTGTCCATAGAGAACCGATTTACTATTTATGCAGTGACTCACTTTAATCAAACTGATTTACTAAGCAATATAATGGATAACGCATACATTACAAGCAAACCAAAACTGAAGCAAGATATCTAGGCATAAGATCTGAATCAATTATCGTATCTATAATCCTAAACTTGAATTATAACTCCATGATCGAGATGAATTTGAAACATGACAAAAGAGTTTCCCATTTTCCCCGTTGATCCACACATTGTTCGCATTTCAAAAAATAAAATAAAATAAAAAAGAAAAAGATCATGAAGGGTATAAGGAGGACCTTCCAATCGATGGCATGGAAAAAACCCAAGAAATTGTCGAAAGCAGGGCGAAGGCCAGCGCGAAGTTCCGAAGAGAACTTCTGAACAAGATCTGCCAGTTGGTCGAAGTGCTCGTCCATGGCAGATTTGAGTTCCTCCATGGATGATTGATTCCACAAGAATCTGAGAAAAAGCACAGAGTTGCAACTCTCGTCACAAATCACAGGCACACTTCAGAGCTGCCGCATCGGGCACTAACGCATGTCTCCTACCTCTTTCCCGGTCTGAATGATCCGGCCTTCTTTATTTTTTTTTAATTTTATGTTTTTCACATCTGAACATGGGCTCTTTGTTGGGCCACAAAAGAGCCGGGATGAATTTGAAGTTGGGCAACTCCTTTCTGGGCTATTGAAGTTGGGCTAGCCTTGTTTCGTCACAGGAAAAAATACTGTTGACAAAAAAAGCCCTAGTTTTGTGTACAATAACTCTTTTTTCCAATTAATAAACTACCATCTAAGTTATTGAAAATTGAATGTTTTATCAATTTAATTTTTAATACATAATTATTAATATTTATCATTTGACTCTAAATATGTTTGAAAAGGCCCATAATGTAGTCTTGTTATAGACCTAGTTAATAGTTAACAAAGTTTACGGCAAAATCATTTAGATAAATTTTTAAAAATTTTGAAGTCAATTATGCCTTGTGAGGACTAAATTGGTAAAATACAAATCTTTTGGGAAAAACAAATGATAAGTTAGTCTTTCTTACAACTAAAAAAAATGATTTCAAAATTGACTAGAAAATTTCAAGCTCAGATCCTTTCCTTTTTCGGTGGGAAAAAGGAGGGTATGTGCAACAAAGGAGAGCCGTTCGATTCATCCAGCAGCTGAGGGCAAGACATGTGGCAAGAAGGAATGAAATTGAGAAAAAGATAAAAAAGGCCTCTTCGTTCCTAAATTCCTAAGTTCAACTGCAAGTAAGTTCAAGGAAATTGCAGGGGGGGGGGGGTAACCTCTTGGAATAAGAAGAATTGGACAAAGCGGCAGCATCAGAGACTTTTGACCAGAAACATACCAAAATGTATAAAAACATGGACTTTTGGCCAAAAATTTACCAGTAAGTGGTTTGCTCCATTGAACTAACATGCAATGGAGCGTAGGAATTTAGAAATGAAGAGTGAATTTTTTTTTTGGGGAATTCCCTTCTTTTCTGCCACGTGTCACGCCCTCAGCCGCTGGATAAATTAAATGACTCTCCTTCGCTGCACAGGACCTCCTGCTATTCCCACCAAGAAAGGAGAAGATCTAAGTTTCAAGATTCCCAAGTATCTTGCGTGATTAGAAATATGTTTCGTCACTGTAAATCCAATCGCGTTGAAGCTTTTATATATATATATATATATATATATATATATATATATATATGTATGTATGTATGTATGTATGTATGTATATGAATTAAAAAAATATTATAAATACTTATGAAAACAAGGAAGGCATATTGTATTTTAAAATTGTTAGAATTTGAATTGTTTATAATGAGTTAACTTATAATTTAATCAGACAACTCAAATTTATAAATTAATTAATTAATAATTTAATTAATTAATAATTAGTTAATTATTATTTTGAATTTCAAATTCAAATAGGTTGTAAGTTTATTCTCAAATGAGTTAGTTGCATTTTTGGGAGTTAATTTTTAGGAGACAAATTGATCATTGTTTTCCTTAAGTCTCCCTTCCCATAATCAGACAATATAAAACATAGAACAATAAGAGAATAGAAAGAAAAAAGTGTCTTTCCTCCAAGAAAAAGTCACCCCACAACTCTACCTTTTGAGACTTTGTTGAATTTGTCATGAACAAGTGGCTAGAGTTTGTTTCATTATTCTAATCCAAACTGCACGTGGCAAAAGATTTTAAGAAAATTAGTCTACTACATATTAGTACCCCAAAATCCTTTTATTGGTATTAGAGTTAGATTGGCTCAACATATGTAAGATTTTCATGCTTAATTTCATGGAGTTGGACAAAGAAAACTATTAATTGCATATATGCTCATAATTTGACCTTAAAGACCCTTTAATGGTCAATTATGATAGAGATAATAATAGGCCACAAATTTCATATTGTGGGAAGCGTCTGTGAAAAGGAGTGTATCGGCGAATTTTGAGTGAAATTGGGCAACCTATTGGAGAGAAATTGCAAATTTCAAGTTTGATGAAAACATGATTAAATAATTCACTTTTAAGGGTTGTTTTTCTTTTTGTAGGCTACCAATTAGTACAAACTATACACCGTTGGAAAGTTTGTTGAATAAGGTTTTCATCACCACTAATTTTGTCCAATTAAAAAAAAAAAGAGTGAGATATGGCTGTACAAATTTGGCTAGCTAAAAAGCAAAATCTAGAATATTTTTGAAAATGTTTAGATCTCAAGTTTGAATAAGATGGAGGAAGCCCATACATGGTGTGTGTGGCATGCCTATCTACTTTTAGCCATGTGAAGGTCCCAACAAATAGAGAAAGGCACAAAGAGTCAAATGATGTCAACCATATGGCCAAATATGTCATGGAAGGTGGCACATGAGGCTTATGCTCACCCTAGGCAAGTGTGGCTTTTAGTGTTTTTTCTGGGTAATATTTTGAAATAGAATCTTCTTTGGTGTGTGGAGGCCTTTTTGAATGTTTTTTGTATCTAAAAATCCTTGAAATCATATTATACATGTTGGCATATAGTATGACTATATTTAGAAAAATCTTGATAGTGTTTAAACGTATATTGAACATATAGGAGACCTTTTTTATTGAACTAAAGATGAAAAACACTTCTCATAGGTAACACTCTCAAATGATGATTATTAGATATTAATCAAGGAGAACCTTAGGGAGAAATTTATGAAACCAAATAAAGATAAAAATTTGTCCTTTGCTTAGTGTACAATTGAGATAAAGTTCCTTAAGGAATATTGTATTGTCATGAATAATGTTAGTGAGCCATTCTACTTTCTCATTTT
Organism: Erythrophleum ivorense; assembly: GCA_026724425.1. Classification (NCBI taxonomy): domain Eukaryota; kingdom Viridiplantae; phylum Streptophyta; class Magnoliopsida; order Fabales; family Fabaceae; genus Erythrophleum; species Erythrophleum ivorense. The sequence goes on from JAIUCV010000008.1 coordinate 35,405,644, forward strand.
CAAATATGAGAAATATAAGAATTGTTTAGGTATAATGCACACAAAAAGAGTATTCAACTTAAGAATTGATCAAATTTGTGAAGCATGCTTTTTTTCAATGTATTGAATAGTAACCCTTACAATTAGAGACAAACCTTTGATTACAATGTTAATGAGAAATGTTTGAGAAGATGAAATGCCTTTAGGATTAGGTCCTTTTTGTTAGTGCATACTACAAAAGCCAATTACAAGATGATTGTATTTACATACATTATATTACGTTTTGTTTTTGAAGAACTTTTAGATATTATATTTAATATTATATCTGCATAATATAAATAAATATATTAATTGTTCTTAGAATAATTTATTATTCTTAAAATGTCCTTAGTCATGGTTCAACATGAAAGAATTAAAAGAGGATTCTTACATATGTCATATGATATAAGTCTTTCCAAAGCTTAATGTTTAGTGACCCAAGATGAGAAAGATCGCATGGATAAGATTCCATATGTATTAGCACCTTTAGGATGTGATCTTGATGTTAATGCAATATAGATATGCATTAGAAAGAAAAAGAAATATCCTATTAAATGGGAGTTTTTAGATTTGTAAACTTGAATTCATTTAAGTATTAAATTTAAACAATTGAATAGAAAAAGATGAGAAATATCTTATCAAGTGGGAGTTCTTATATTAGCAACCTAAGGCTCATCCAAGAATTATAATTTAAACAATGTTTATAGATAAATTCAATAAATAGATAATAACATCCTTATAATATACATATGATAAAAGTAAGATAAATATAGACTTTTGATTATAAACCTAACAATATTATTATTAATCCAGTTGAAGTTTATTTAAAATACATATGGCATTGTCTATGTATAGTTATTTTTCTATACCTATGTGAAGTCAAGTTATGATTATAATTACTAAGAATATCATTGTTTAATTTAACAAGAGTGAAAACCTTGATGGTAACAATTAAGAAAGTGAGCACCATGAGATTCTAACAACTTTTAAAAGTAGGATGCTAAGGAAACATTAAACAATATCATGTTGAAACCTAGGCATAGAAATAATAGCTCAGTATAAAAGAGATTTAGAAGTCTTTCAAATTTGGAAAAGTAAGGGCAGTATTACAAGCATAATAATGCTAAGTAGTATGGCTAATGACCTTAAATGTGAGTAAGGGCTTACCTAACTGCTCAAGCCATAAAGATAGCCCTTAGGATAAGTTTGGTCATACTTCTACAACTAAACTGAGAAATCTAATAATCAAGAAATTGAAACTAGCTGATCATATCCTTATTGATAAATAATAAGTTTAGGCTATCATATGATTTCTTCTTATTAGTTAAGAATATGAAAGTGAATTTGACCCATGATGAAAGCATCACTATTTTAATCAATGTTGCTTGTCATATAAAGCTTGAGAATGAGCATTTAAAAGCTACTAAATCCTCCTGACATGTCTATGTGACTAAGATTGCCGAAACTTAAAGACCTAAGGCCAAGAAAGGTAAGCACTTCCATGAGAAGAAAAGATTAAGTTAACGTTTCAAATAGGTTAAAAAAACAATTTAGGAAGAGAAGTAAGCACAACGGAAAAAAATTTTGACATGATCAAGGTCAAGTATTATACTTGTCAAAGAATTGGTCACTTTACTCTTGATTGTATTTACAAAATAAGACTCCTACAGACCATATAGTTAGAGATCGAGGATAGTTTGTGGAATATCATTGGTTATTTTTTAGAAGCAGATGACTTTAAATAAGAAATAATATAAGATTTAAATTTAAAGGGATCATAACATGCAACTTGGTTTTGCATATCCTAGCTAATATTTTTATACTTTAGAGATTCAACAAAATTTAACATTTATTATTTCCCTTTTAAAATTAAGATTCAGTGTTGATTTTCATGACAACTCCATTAGCATTTGAAAAGGGACAACATATACGATTCTAGTTTCATTTATGATAGTTGATAACTCCTTAATTTATGATATAAAAAGGATTATATTTGAGATCTAATTAGGGAGTCAAATGCTTTCTTCTTGATTAATAGAGTTAAAATGAATTCAATCAAATAAAATAAAGAAAGTGTTTTATTGTGTTATCTTTAGCAGTTTGAGCCTCACTTTATGATTGATTTCAATTTCAGGAAAGATAAAAGAAGAAAGAAAGAATTGAGAAAAGAGAAGGAAGTTGAGAAGTGAGAAAGTACAAGTGGATCAAATATTCTCGCTACAGCGAAGATCCAACTCGCTATGGTTGTCCCATATAGATTTCTCAATAAGATTGCATCTACATTAAACATATGTAAAAACAACATTTTTTGAATGAAGAACTGGATGAAGAAATCTATATGGGACAACCATTAAATCTTATTGAGAAAGTAAGGGAGTACAAAGTTTATAAGGGCCAAAGGTGTGGTATTTGAGATTTTATCAGGTAGTAACTTCTTTCAAGTTTCAAATGATTGATAAAGACCACTATATTTACATTATTTGGTTTAAAGGAAGTTTTGTAATATTATCCCTTTATATGTATAATATACTATATGTTAGGAGCAGTATAGATTCTTTCATAGTAGTTAAAGAACATATATTATTGAATTTTTAGATGAAAGATATAAGTAAAACAAAGTATACCCTTTGTCATATCACATATATTCCGTTATCATACTCTTCCATTCAAGGCTATTATATCCATTTTCCTCATGAAATTACAAGAAAAATATGAAAATAATGCATTTTTGTTATGCAATTTCGGGGTTAAATTTTCATTTTGCATCATATGGACCTGTGGATGTTCCAACATCATTCTCTACTCATTTATCACTTATACAAGTCACAAAAAATCTAAAACATTAAGCAATCCGCGGATTTCAAGCTTAGAACCACGGATTTTTTTTCATTTACCTCAGACAGCATATAGTAGATTTCAGGGGCAACTTTGAAAATTCATAATTAAATGTAGAAAAATTGAAATATGTCATGCTATAGCTTCTTGGAAAGCTCTGAGTGTTAAATTTACATTAAAATAATTTCAAGTCATGAATATAGCATTTGGACTATGTTTGATATCAAAAAAGGCATAAAGGTCAGACTAGCTATTGGTACCAATACATATTTCTGATATAAATTTTTAAAATGTCCAATTAATTTCAAAAAAATCCAATCCATGAAAATAATACCAATATGGAAAGATATAAATGTTATTTAGAGGGAAAAAATTATTCTAGGCTATTCCAGGTTTGTTTAGACCATGAAAACTAATCAAATAGTGACACAGGTCTAACTAGATGTCTAGTTCTAGATAGCAAATTTAAAAATTCATATCTCCCTCTCTAGACATCCAAATTGGGTGATTCTAGTTAACACAATTCATTGGGAAGGTCTAGTTTCTTTCTATAAAAATTCATAGCAATTAGACATCATTTGCCCCATGATTGACATAGAACAAATTTTTTACCATAGTTACGGTAGTAATGACCAAATTAGAAAAATTTCCCAACTTCAAAAATTTATCAAATATTCTGTAGACCTTCAAATAATACCTACTTTAGCTTCCTGAAAAGCTCTCAACAAGCTCTATTACATGCCAAATTTCAGACCTAGAAGAGCTTATTTGAGCAAAAAGTGACACAACTCACCAATTTAGTCACTTTTGCTTCATATGAGAGATCAACTTAGTTCAATTAGCCTCCTTTAATGTTTAGAACCTCTTAGACAAGTCTAAAAGCACAAATATGACTTCTAGGAACTGTCTAAGTGATTCCAAACACTGTGCATCTTATTTTGACCATTCCACATCCAAGATTACATAAACATCTCAAGCCATCAGGAAGTCAAAATCCATATTTACATTGATCTAGAGTCACATTAGTTTTTACATGGCATCCATACATCATATTACATTTGCTAAATGTCTTACATCACAAAAATAATATGTACAAAGACACTTTGACATTCAACTACAATTTAGACTACATATAGGCAAAGTAAAGCTTTTTAATGTTTTTGGCTTCCACTTCTTTGTCTTTGAGCACCATCTAGCCATTTCAAGGGTGAGAGGGAAAGGGGAGTGAGATTCCAAGAATCTCAATAGCTCACACACACATTCAAAGAATATACATATTAAAGCATAGGTATGGAAGCTTTGGCAACCATAAAGTATGCAAAGTCATAATTTCTATGTCACTCATTCACATTCAAGCCAAGACCATGCTCTAAGGAATTTTAGTTTTGCCTCATCCCATTTCTAGGGACTTTTGACTTGGCCTCACCCTTCCAAGAGACTTTTCGCCTTATCTCACCCATGCCATGAGACTTTTGGTATCTCTTCATCTTTATTAAAGGACTTTTTGCATCACCTCACCCTTATGAGTCATTTCCACAACCATAGTCATTCAAGAAAACACATTAGTACTAATGTAATATCAAGGCATCAAGTGGCATATTCTCAAGTCACAAGAGTAAACACAAGCATACAATGACACACATATGCACTCAAGAATACAAGGAGAATGAGGTGGAGTGCTACATTTCAATTGATGCAAGCTTTCTTTACTTTACTCCCTCCCTTTTTGGGCTTCATAAGGACATTTAGGTGGTAGGATGTTCTCTTAGTCTAAATATTACAAATAACACATAATCACATACTTGAAGTAAGCTAAGACACTAAACTAAAACTTAAATATACACTTGGTTTTATAAGTGGCAAAATGGTTCCATAATTAGTCTAATGAAGCAACTCTCACATTTCAAGTTCTAGGCTCCCATCTCTTCCCATTTCTAAACCTCTTGAACTTAATTAAGGTCCTTGGAGCCCTCATATAACCACTTGCACAAGTGGAAAACTAAGTTACTTTTTAAGCCATCATTATGGACACCATTGTCCCATCTCTTATTCCATGACTCTTAAATTTTTTCCAATGGTCTTTCCTATCTTCTAACATCATATAAAGTCCAAAACCAAAGCTAAAACAAATTAAAATATTCCCTAGCTTAATTATCCTACCTTGGCCGAAGCATACACACCAAGGAAGGTTCATGGAGTTTTTGATTTTTCCTTAATGGGAGAGCCACTTGGGAGGGTTTCTAGAGGTCTTAAGAGCTCAAGGAAACATTCACATAAAATCAGAAGTTTCAAAACCCTAGAAAACACTATGCTTTTCTAACTTGATTTCTATTAGCTTTTCTTGGAATTTCTTGTTATATTCCTCTTCATCGTGGTCTAAAACCCTAGTTCCTCTATTGTTTTTAGGCAAAAAATCCTCCCCTTATATGGTTTTGGTTTAGGCCAAAATATACACCAAGAAGAAGCAAGAGAAGGAAGTAACCAAAGTGAAAATTTACCTTAGATTTAAGTGTGTTTTCCAAGCTCTTTCTTCTTAGTTTATTCCTCCACAAGGAATTCAAACTCCCCTCTTAATTTCTAGACCAAAATAGAACCATTCATCTCAAATAAACCATGGAAAAGAGGAGGAAAGGAGAGGAATAAGATTGGAGGAAGATGGAGCATGAAATTCTTTAGATTTCCTTACCTTCCTTGCCTTTTTCTTCCTCCTTTTCTTTCTCTATTGGTGAACCTCAAGGAGCTACTATTTTCCTATAATTTAGGCAGAGGAAGTCCTGCTTATGAAGGTAGGAGAAAAAGGGAGAAGTGTGTGGAAGCTTCTAGCTACTAGAAACACACTTTTTCAAAAATTCTAATTTCATCATTCCGTAATGGCAATTTCGTTTCAGCTTCATTTTAGCTCCTTTTTTAGAACCATCTTTTTCATTATAAAATTTAGGTTCCAATTTAATAAAAAACTTTTGGAATCAATTAAATTAGAACTAAAACCTTCTCGAACGAATTTATCAACGTTCTAACTCACCGACATTGGAAAACATACACCGAAGGGGTTTTACCAATCTCGGAGCTTCTCATAGTTTTTGGGGCCTTTGAGAATGTTGTGCAACTTAAATTTCCCATTTAGAAAGCCCTACTATGTGTTTTTTCAAAAATTACACTTATTTACAAAAATACCATTACATTTCGTCAGTTTTTGTCACAAATTGTTTCACCATCCTAGCTTTGTTTTTCCTTTTTTCTGAGCATGGAATTATCATTTTTAGGAGCCTAGGATTCTATCCAAATTTTTTGGATCATTATCTAGCTCATTTTAAAGAACTTGCTTTTATACGACTCATTTCATCATTTTACGAAAATTATGTTCGTTACACCCTTAGAGTTAAGATCTAAGGAAATTGTTCATAAAAATTAATTGCTCTTTCATAAGAGAATTGTAAGTAGAAATTTTTAAGCAATTCAATATGAAAGGATGCAAACCCATTGTTACCCTTGCAATTAAAAAATAATAGTTTAAATTGTGAGATATGTCCTTGAATTAAATCTACATTAAAAGTTATGGAGAAAGCCCTTTACTTCAATGTTATTGGAATAATATATGCAATGATGTGAACAAGATTGGTTATTTATTAGTAATTGGCCTTGTGAACCAATACGAATAAAATCTTGATCAAAAGCATTAGAATATTATTAAGAGAATCCTAAAATACTTGAAGGGCACTAGAGAATATGCATTGTATTGTTAAATGAGTGATCATGCTTGAAAGTATATTCCAATGTGAACAAGAAAGGAGATCTAGATGCACGAAAATTAACTTCTAGATCTACATTTTTGCTAAATATTGATATCATATGTTGGAGCAATAATAAGTTAATATGCATATTTATTCATTATGGAAGTAGAGTTTAATACATGTTCTGTAATAATGTAAAAGGTTATATAATTGAAAAATATTATGAAACACTTGGAGATTATTAGTAGGACATTGAATATTGATCAATTGTGATAAGTGAGAAGACATAACTAAGTATCATAGCAAGACTAAGCACATAAACATGAGAATAAGAGAGATGTAATAACATATGAGTGTTACTCTTCAATATGTCTACACATAAGATATTAATTCATTCCTTGACAAAACTTATACTTAGAGATATGCATGAGTAAGATGCAAATTCTCTTAGTATGTGTAGAATATAAAGTATTATGTCTTATGCACAACTTACATGTCAACTAAACAAAAGTGTTATGCCATAATTATAGATAACATATACACAATCATAGTATGTCAAGTTAATGAGATTGGCTTTCTCATGCAAGCCTTTGGTGCTCATGAAGAGTTAGCAAAGACGAGACATTTATCTTTGCCATGTAAGGTAGCAAAAAGACCAATGTGGTAAAGAAAGAGTACAAAATAAAAATATGTTGCCTCGATAAAAAGGAAAAGAAAATCAAGAAGAAATCCAAACACATAAATATATATGGATTCCCATTATCCATAATACTTGTAGTTATATGCATATTCTTTTCTAAGTGCCATAGGGGTAAGCAGAATGGTAGAATTTAGGCGAGGCACTACGTGTATCTAGATGTAGATTTGTATGATGTTTATACATCAAATTGACATATGCTCTTATAAGATAAAAGAGACATCGTAACATGGAATTTATACTACATGTGCTTAATGTAATACCCGATCTTTCTAAAACTGAATTGAAACCGATAAGATAATAAAAGAAGACCTTAGAATAAAATGAAATAGGGTCAAGTGAGGACATAATGATAATTTGAGCATCCAGAAATGAGATTATAAAGCTAAAGATAGCCTGAAATTAAAGCCAAAACGACAGTTAAAAAAAATAAATTGAAAAGGTAATGGTAAAATATTAATTTTAGGTAACTTTTTAGGAACTCAAAGAAAGAAGTTTTAAATAATAAAATTAAGTTCACTAGGGCTCTCAAAGGCCTTAAAAATTATAATAACTATTAGAATAATTAAAACCCCTCTGATATGTATTTTAGGCCGTTAGTTAACTTGAATTTTAACTAGACAATTTGGGATGATTCTGAACCCCATAACTTTGAAAGTAAATATTTTTAATAAACTAAAGGACTTAGTATTTGACCAATTAGTAACCCAATATTCCATATTTTCATATGAAAAAGACAGTTGCAAAAAAAGATTTAAAATGGGCTCAAATAGAGGAATTGAAAATAAGGAGCATAATGGGAATTTGTGAAATTATCTTGAATCACCCCTTCATCTTTTATTAAGTCATGCCACTCCCTTTTAGTTTAGAACTGACTTAGAACTCCTAAACCAGTAGCTAAAACACGCACCAAAGGAAGAGGAAAGGAAGAGAAAAGGAAGCCACTTTAGGTAAGAAATCTTGCATTTTTTTGTGATATACGATTCACCAATCTTCTTCTTCTCTCTAAGCCTTCTCTCTTGGTGGTTTTAACTTCTTGAAAGAAGTATTTTTGTGGCTAAACTCTTGGAAGAAGAAGAGAGTTTAAAGAAACTAATGACACCATAAGATTTCCATTGCACAAGGAAGCCAACAAGGTATGATACTATATAGGATTTTTGCATTTCCTTGTTCTCCCATCTTCTCCATGGTTTGGCCAACATTAGGAGGCATTATCAGGAGTTGAATTTCTACTAAAATAGAATGGGAACAAGGGTTTTAAGGCACGCAAATTAAAAATATGTAATTGGAATCATTAAAAAAGCCTTAGAAATCAAGATAAGATAGTTAGGATTTCAGTTGCACCTAAAAAGTTATAGAACCCTAGAAGGATAATTTAAGTCATATGAGAGTACAGTTAGACTAAAGAGAAGCCATGGAAAGTTTACATGTATCAAAATCCTTGAAGAAACTAACAAAACTCTAATTGGCCTCTACATAGGTGTTGGTTTGGCCATGAGCATAAGAGAGCACTTAGGGAGTGCTTTCTTAGGCTCTAATGATTTAAGAGACTTAGATATGACGAATAAATAATTATGAAACTATTAGATTAAATTTAAAAACTTTAAATTAAAAGTTAAAATTTTAGGACTTAAATAGGGTTAAGCAAGTTAGTCTTAAACCTCTCTAACCATGCATATGATAATTCAAATAAGTTTCTTTAGAGTTATAAGGCTCATAGCAAGTGAGAGTTTAGGATTTAGAAAGTGAAAACTAAAGGTTTCTTCTTATTAGACTTAAACTAGCTTCAAATTGCATATTAAGCTTTAGTGAAATTAAGTAATGAACATAAGACCTAGAATGAATCCAAATGGATTGATTTTCCTTGTAATTGCTATGTGTGCGCCAAGCTAGTCCAAACTTACCAAAGTGTGGGTGTTAAATGAAAGAAAGACAAAAGTAAAACTAAGAGCAAGTGGGTTTATGGCCTCCTGAAGCCTCACAAGTTTTAAGGTAACTTTATCTCCCTATCTTGCATGCATTTGAATGCTTGATTGGTTGAGATACTTGTATGTGTTGTTGGTTGATGTATCAATGAGCTATGTCTTGATATGCTTCCTGTTAGGAATTTTATGTATGAGGTTGACATGTTTTTCGGCTCTTAACTCCCTATGGTTTAGAATTAAGTGCATTAGCTTTTCCTTAGTCTCAATTTTAGTTTAGTTGAGCCTAGTTAGTTTACTTTGATACCATGGCTTGATGAGAATGAGTTTTCATGTTAAAAGTTGCATTTGACTTACATGAGACATATGAATTATAATATCTGGTCCCTCCTTAAACGTGAGAAACACGATGTTTAGTTTCTTTGTAAACGTTAGAAATGGGCCAAACATAAAAGGAAGTCCCCGAAATAGAAGGGATTAGGGCCAACTAAAATTAGGATAAAATTCTAAATAATGAAAAATGAGGATTTGAGCCTTGAGTTGCCCAGGAATTAGGGCCTGAGTGATTTGAAAAATTTGCTGAAAGGCCAATGATATTTTTGTAAATATAGGTACTTTTTGAAAAACTCATAGGAGGGCTTTTTAAATGAAAATTTTAAATTCTTTGGGGTTCTCAGGGGCCCTAAAAACTATGGGAAACTCTAGGACAGTTAAATCCCCTCCAGTGGACGTTTTCTAACGTCAGTGAGCCCGAACTTTGACCAGATCATTCAGGAAGGTTTTAACTCTAAATTGAGTGATTCCAAAGGCATTTTACTAAATTGGGAACCTAAATTTCATAATAGAGAATACGGTTCTTGAAAAGGAGTTAAAACGAATTAGAAACAAAAAATGCCAAAAACAAGGAATGAAATGGGAATTTTTGGAATTCTTTTACTTTTAATACTCTCTCTTTCTCACACCCTTCCTTGCCTTCATTTTCCACCATCTTTCTTCTACCAAAAATAAAGAGGAGAACCAGTTCTTTTAGGTGCATAAGAAGAAGCAACCTTGAAGGGAGAAAAAAGCCAAGAAAAGGTAGAAAATTCTATAAAAAGTTTAGCTTTCTCCTTAGCAAGTCACTTCTCCTCCTTCTCCTTCTTATTTCTATGGGTTTAATAGTATTTTTAAATCTATTTTGAGGTTAGAGCAGAGGTGGAATTTTCGTATTTGGTGAAGGAAGGCTAGCCAAGTGAAGAACAAACTAAGAAAACCATGAATCTAAGGTATTTTGCTACTTCCTAAGCTTAGGTCTCCTTGCTCCTCTTCTCTTCAATTCCCCCCATGTAAGACCAGCCATGAAGGATTAAATTTTTAGCCAAACCAAGAATGAATCACATGAATTAGGGTGTGGGAATTTAGAATATGCAAAGGAAACCAAGTAAAAGCCATTGAATTTCAAGTTAGCAAAGTGTAGGATTCTTGAAGAGTTTGTAAAATCTGTTTTGATTCATTAATTTCCTAGGCTATATAAATGTTTAATTGAGCTTCTAAGACCTTTAGGAAGCCTCCCAAGTGGCTCTCCCATCAAAGAAAAATTGAAAACCCCTTGAACCCTAAACCCTTTTAATTTGTTTCAAGCTTATTTTTGAGTCATGTAGGATGGAAGAGGATGAGAGGAAGCCTTGGAAAAATTTTAGAAGCCATAGATAGTGAGATAGAAGTGTAGGCTCCATAATGTAGCATAATGAAGCAACTCCTAGCTAGGCTCTTTAAAATAATTGTGTGATGACTCCAAGGAGTCTAAATAGAGTCAAGAATCATAGATTAAAGGAGAGAAGGGAGCTAAGATCATGAATTTTTATAGTTGCTTCATTAAGTGCCTTATGAAAGCATAATGGAGCCATAAACCACAGTAGCATCATGTAAAGTGTATATAATGTCGAGGCTTGTTCCCATGAATAATTCATGTTTCTTTTGGTGTGTCTAGGCCAAGAGAAATGATCTCCACCTTCTTAGGTGTGTGAGGTCAAGGGAGAGGACTCAAGACTTAAGGAAAAAGTATATAATTGCTTCCAAGGTAGCTCTCTCCACCTTCTTTCATGTATGGATGTGTGTTTAGCTTGTGTTAAAATGTGTGTATGTGTATTTTTAAGTTATGAAAAGTATGCTAGCATGCTTTTATATGTCATGATTCTTGATGACATGTTATGTTTCCAAATGAATACAAGATGTTTGTTTGAGTTTGCTTGAGTGTGGAGAGGCCAAGAACTCTTTACCATGGTGAGGATGAGCCAAGAACCCTTGAGCTTGGTTGAGACAAAGTAAAAGGTCTCTCAAAAGTAAAGTGGGCTCCTAAGAGTATGGTGAGTCCAAAGCTCTTAAAAAATGGGTGAGGAAAGTCCAAAATCCATGAGGAGAAGTGTGAGACCAATCCAAACAATTAGTGAGCTCTTGAATGTCTTGTATGATTTGTTCATATGCCAAGTTTGCTTTTCAAATGTCCATGACTTCTATTTTCTCCATGCATGCATTTGTAAAGCTTGCTTTGCACATATTATGTGTGATTGAATAGGAGATGAGCTATTGAGATTCTTTGAATCTCATTCCCTCCTCTCCAATGTCCTAACATGCTAGGTGGACCAAGTAGCTATGGTAATGGGGGCCGCCAACCATGAAGCAGGGAAATTGACATGCATATGCCTAACTTTATCCATTTTAGAACCATAATTATGTTTCTTGATGTATATGATGTTGTAAATGGTCTATGACCCTTGAGACATGTGTAAATATGATATTATGTGATGTTTAAATATATGGATATGATGTACGACCTCTAGCATATATTTTGAGTATGAGATGCCAAAGTGTGCAATGTGAAAGTTTGATGGAAATGTGCATAAGTGTGGATTGAATGATCAAAATGAGATGCATGAGATTTGGGGCCATTTGGATAGCTCACAAAAATCTTAAATATACTTTTAGACTTGCTCAAAAGGTGCCAACACTAAGAGAAAGCCATTTGGCAAGTTTGGTACTCTATATGGAGCCAAATTTGACTATAATGGAACCCTATATCACTTTTTAAACAAATAAGTTAGTCTTTATCTGAGATTTGACATGAAATTAGGTCTCATTAAGAGATTTTTGGTAAGATAAAGATCATAATTTTTGGAGGTCTACAGAATATTTGATGATTTTTCAAAGTTGGCAATTTTTATGATTTCTGGTTTGCTGCACTATTCATTTGGTCCTAAATTGTTTTCTGTCACACAAGGCCCAAAAGATGTTTAATTGCCACTAAATTTTATACATAAAAACTAGACATTCACAGTGACTCATACCAATTAGAAGCACCTCATTTGGAGGTCTAGAGAGGGAGATATGAATTTTTGAAATTTCTATGTAGTATCAGTATATTTTCCCGACCAGAAGTGTTGTTTCATTGAATTTCGAGATTTGGGCTTGATAAACTAATATGGAGATATTTTTCTTCTCTAGTTAACATTCACAGATTTTCAGATTGGTATCATTTGCATGGATTGAATTTTTATAGAATTAATTGCATATTTTCAAATTTTTCTGCAGAAGTTTGTGACAGTTCCAAATTTTAGTCAGACCTTTGGACTATTTTGGATGTCAAGAGTCCTCTATGATGCATGTTATGGTCTGGGCATATTTTTAGTGTAAATTAGACATTTTAAGCTTTCCATAATGACCAAGATCTCATGATTTCTATTTTTCTAAATTTAGCTATGATTTTTTCAAATTTTGGTCAGAAAATGGAACAAATCTGAACGAAATTAAACAAGCCCATTTCATGCTTAATTTTGGTCTCTATCAGTTGTGGGCATAATTTTGTGATGAAAATGAGTTGTTTTGATGTAAATAAATATGAAAATATATAGTATGAACTTACACAGTCTACATGACACCGATTGCAATTTTTAGGTATAACGCAACGTAAATAAACCAATTATTTTCTATCTCTTTTTCATGTGCTCTCATGAAAATGATGATGTGAAGCTTATGAATGTTATGAAATAAGCTAGAATTAATGGTATTACATGAATGATATTCTTGCACCACACGTATTGCATTTTCTCATGGTGCTTATGTATGCATGGATTGGTCGAGATTAGCAATTAAGATTTTTCTTAGAATCTCACCTATAAATTGTCTAATGGTTGTGCTAAGCAACCTCAAAGTTAAATAAAAATTTGTATTTAGTGATATAACCTAAATCATTTTTCTTGGAATTGGATTCTAATTGCTTGTAAAAAGTTCTTTAAGTGTGAAACCCAAGTGAAAATACAAGAATTAGAGGCAATTGAAGGGGTTTAATTTGTAGAATTTAATTGAATTAAAGTAAATAACAAGAGTTAAAAACTATAACTAAAGTGATGAAATCAACTAATAATGTAAAGTAGCTAACATTGAACTCACCTCCTTGACTTTTAATTATCATTGCTCTAATTAGATAGACTTAAGACTTAGAGCTAGTCCCCTTGTTCGGTGTATTCATTAAAAAAATTCTCAATTAATTAATTGAGATACAAATGCTTAACCATTTGGAAGCTTGTAACCATATCACTATCAAGTGATTAGTACTTGCATGTAAGAGTTAGAACACACTTAAATATGAGTTTAAATGTTCTTTTAGATTGTTAGACCTTCCACCTAAGAATCTAAATCACCACTTAAACTCCTAAAAATCTCAATTATACCAATTAAGAATAAACTCTAGCATCAATTACAAAACAACCATTGCACAATTAAGTTGAAATTTGAAAGTAAAGTAGGTGAAAATGCACAACCATTCAAGAGCAATTCATCAAACACTTAAGGGGTAATAATATATCTCCAATTCCTAAATAAAATTCTAAGGATTAAACCAATCCAAAATAGCCACTACAATCAAGTTTCCATTAACTAAACCTAATCAATAAAACATTGAATGAAGTAACATCAAAATTATAAGAGGAGATGAGAGAATTAGCCTAGTCTTAGTTGAAGTTGAAAGCTTAAATTTTCCTCAGGGAGTTAGCATCTAAGATTAGCCACCAAGATGAAATTAAGCTTCTATGAACTAAAAATGAATGAAAGAAAATATGGTGCTTGCTTCGGCCATTGAGCTTCTAAGAATGAGGAAATCAGTGTGGGGTTTTGCGTGCTTTTTCTTGGATGTCCCTCTCTGTTGTAGGTCCTATGCCCTTCTCTTCCTCTCTCCCTCAAACTTGAGCCATTATCATGTGTATCTCCTGCCTCCCTCCTAGTGAATTAGCGGGCCCCCATCAACATATGTGATCCTGGGAGAGTATGTGAGTCATGTATATGATTATGTGTCCATGTGAGAGCCAAGAGTGTTTCTGTGTGTGTAATTCTATACATGAGAGTCCTTCTATTCCCATTGAATCAGATCTGTGTGTTTATGTGTATGTGATGGAGTGAGCTGGACTTATGATTATGCATGAATTAATGTGACAAGTGTAGCATTACATCAGTGTGACTTAGAGAATGGAGCATCGTGGCTTCATGTGTGATTAAGAGGCAGCCTGAGAGTGAGAATGTGCCTCGTGTTGAATGGAATCCCATGCATGTATGTGAGAGAAAGGCATGGAGTGTATGACCTAGACACCCCTCGTGTGCATGGTGTGTTTAATTCTAGTGCATTTCTAGACATGTGTGTGTGAATGTGATTGTGTGTGTATATGTAAGTAGACGGAATTGCCAGGTAGCTATTATGTATGCATGTGTCAAGGTAAGAGAGGGCCTGTGACATGTATGTATGCATGCCTCTTGTGCCTCAATTCTGTGTATCGAGTGTGAATCCCTGGATATGTGAGTTAGTGGGCCATGAAGAATTATGTGAATTTACTCTCATTTAATGCATGAAACTCCGTGTATATCTATGTAAGTGAGTGTGTAAAAGGAGGGAGTCAATGTGGGCCTGAGATAGAGTGCCTGATATATTAATGATCTATGAAGCTCCTTCTCACCTCTCAAGCCTCTTTCCATGAAATTTCCTAACTCAAAATGAAATAAAATTAATGGCCCATGAAATAAAAATGTCACTTAAGAAATAAAATAATTAAAATGCCCAATTTATGCAATAAAATTTCAAAAGGTGAAATTTCATTTCTTAATCCAAATAATATCTAATTAAGCACAATTATCAGCAAATTATTAATAAAAGTCCATAATTAATGGGTAAAAATATAGAAAATATATGGATTATCAAACTCTCCCACCCTTGGACTTTTGCACTCTTAGGTAAAACTCAAGATCCAAAAAATAAAAAAGAAAAGGTAAAAATTCCAAGAAAACAAGGTACAAGTTTCAAGTATGAAGGGTCACTAATCATATCAACACATAGGCTATCCAATTCATATCACCCAATTTGATTTAACTAGCACTATGGTAAAGAGATTGGTAAGCATGTAATGCAACAATGAATTCTCTCAGAAGTCATAATATTTACTTTCTATTGTCAGTGTTTGAGGGTTAAGTGTTTGCACTCATCACCCAACTTACCAAACTCCCATTCCATAAGCTTGACAATGATCTAGGCTCTCTACCACTCAAAATGTCAAGTGCGAACATAGATCACCAGGGCTTTTATTGGGTTGTAGTGTGGGTCTAGGGTATAAACAAGGGTAATGAAAAGGAATGGGGAATCAAAAATCAAAATGAACATCCCAGGAAACTATGAGCCATAAAGATAAAAGATAGGATAAGAAATCGTGCATAATTCACTAAAAAAGGTCTTATTACCATAATGTAAAAAGCAAATGCAAGTGATCATGAAACAAAGATAACTCTCTTTATTTTTGTATATTTCTCTTTCTTATATATATATATATATATATATATTTCCCTTTGTTTTTTTTCAATTTTTCTTTATTATTATTTTTACCTTTACTTTTTTTTTTAAATTCTTTCATTTTTTTCCCAACCTTATCATTTTTTTCTTTATACAACAAAACAAAACAAGATTAAAATCAATGGCTAAAAGAGCCAGAGTATGCATGATCAACCAATCCAAGAAATAAAAATATCAAGCTCCTAATCCCCTATAACATCCTAAAAAAGGGTGGATATTTATTTACATTTTCTTGTGGGTTATAGGGTAAGAAAAAAACATAACATAGGCTCAATGGGGCAAAACAACAGATATAACATATATAAGGTTGGCTTTTTGGTTTTAGATGAATAGAAAAAAAATGAAAAATGAAAGCCTCGATCACTTCTATGAAAGGCAAATGAACATAGAATGTGGCCTCAAGTAAGATAAGAGCAAAGTTTTAGATTAGGTGAAAGGTAAGTGGTACGCTAATGAAATGAAGTATTATAACAATAGCTCAAAGTCCTCATTGGGTTCATATCATCATGATCACATTGCAATCAAGCTAATCAACTTACCACTTAGCTAGAATCATCAAGCAAGTTCAAATCATCTTCAAGCCTTAGCATTTTAGTATCATGGTATTACCTCAATGCAAGCAACTTGTACAAGATAAGAATTTTTGTGGTTTCCTAAAAATTTTCCACTTTTTTTTATTATTTATTATAATAGCAAACAATTAACACTAAAACCAAAATCAAAATAAAAAGAAAAAGAGAAAAAATGCTAAGCCCTATCCCACACACCTAAATCGTGCATTGTCCTCAATGCAAGTGATATTTCAATATTCCTCATATTTGGTCTTAATAATAAATTATTATTTGTAATTTAATGACTTTGATTTTATTTTATATTAAGTGGGCTCAATTTAGATTAATAGACTTTAATTGCATTTTTATTATATTTATCCAACAGTGGCCCACTTATTTTTTCAATTGTATTTTGCAGGATAGAAGATTCCTAAAAGGATTGGGTTAGAAGACTTCTACAAGGATTTGGATACTACTTCAAGATTAGTTTCAAGCTTAGTATTAAATTTATTATGGGAGAAGGCAACTTCGCCTATTTGAGGAAGAGAAGACGTAATCATGGAATATATTCCATCTTCTCTACTTCTTATTCTTGTTTTTATCTTCTTCTATGGCTTTTTAATTTTCTCGGTGATCAATCCGAAGTCTGAACCTGATAGGGAACTTAAGTCTATGTTTGTATAAAACTCTGGTTTAAATTTTGATTTCAAAATATATTTCATTTTTATTATCTTTGTTTTCATGTAATTATTATCATTTTGGTTAGATAATTTTTGTTGCATGAATTTTGATTCGTTTGATTTATCTAAAAACATGTTTTGATTTAATCAGCTGATTAATCAATTAAATTTATTTTGAACCACGTTAGGATTCTGCGTGTGTCTTTGGTGAAGTGAAAAATATTTTGGCTTCGTATTGTTAATGGAAGCATAGTTGCATTCTAATTAGTAATATAAACCAATTGAAATCCTAAATGATAGTTTAGAAACATTAATTGAAATAACTAAAGGATTAAAAATCAAACTAGAGGCAACTTTAGGTGACAAGGATAGGGAACTATCAGGAAAAGAATTTTAGATTAGTTACGTATCATTCTGATTGAATTTCATTTTCTTTTGTTTTCGTTCATTAATTTACTATTCAATTTAATTAGTGTGATTTCATATTTGAAACTCCAATCATCATAATTCTAGTTTTTTCATTCCTAAACTAATTGATTTAATTAAAAGCTCCATGGGAGAAAACCTGGTAGGCATTATACTACAAACTAGCGAAAATCACTAATCTTGGCCGGTTCGACAATTGTGAGTGAACAATAATTTCTTTACCAGCAATCATAAGGTCTAACTAAAATAATAGACAAGTGTAATAAATAGTAAGGAAGGAATATAATTGGATAGTTAAGGTGGATCTTGAAGTTAGAGCTCTTCCTTGTTCTCTCTTGGAAGCTCTTCATGAAAGTGCTTGAGCTAATATCCATTGAGTTTGAATTTAGCTTCAGTCCACTCATCTATAAGCTCAATTGCACCAAAAGATTAGAGACTACTTACAAACCTTCCCATCTAGAATACAATTTACCAGGTATGAATTTCAATATAGATTTATAAAGTAAAACTTTTTCAACAATTTTAAAGTTCTTCCTAGATATCATTCTATCATGAAATGCCTTGGTATTCTCTTTATAAATTCGAAAGTACTCATAAGTATCCCTTCTAATTTCTTTAAGTTCTTGCAACTGATACTTCCTTTAAACACTGGCCTTCTCTAACTCGATGTTACATTGTTTGACTGCCCAAAAAGCTTGATGCTCAATCTCAATTGACAAGTGACAAGCCTTGCCAAATACAATCTAGTAGGGAGACATCCAAATCAGAGTCTTGAAAGTGGTCTTGTAAGCCAAAAGTGTATCATTCAAGCACTTACTCTGATCCTTTTGTTGGCTTAAATCATCTTTTCTAAAATTAGCTTGATATCCCTATTGGACACCTCAACTTGGCTGTTAGTCTTTAGGTGGTAGGGTGTTGCAACCCTGCGTTAGACTCCATACTAGCCAAGTAAGCCTTAGAGTGCCTATTACAGAAATAGCTTCCCCGGTCACTGATGATAACTCTAGGTATTCCAAATCTACAAAAGATATGGGTCTTAATAAAAGAAATAACTACACCAGAATCATCAGTCTAGGTGGCAATGGCTTTTACTCATTTAGAAACATAATCTACAACCAGCAAAATATAAAGATAGCCAAAAGATATAGGGAGTAGACCCATGAAATCAATGCCCCATACATCAAAGACCTCACAAAATAGAATAGGGTACTATGACATCTCATTCCTATGACCTATAGTACTAATATGTTGACATCTAATACATTGCTTACAAAACTAATATGCATCTCTAAATAATGTAGGCTAGAATAATCCAGAGTTTAAAACTTTCCTAGCAATTTTCTATGGACCAAAATGACCACCACATGCAAAAAGTATGACAAAAGTGCAAAACAAAAGAAATCTCATGATCAAGGATGCATCTTTTAATAATTTGGTCATTACTCAACTGCCACAAATAAGGATAATCCAAAATATAATATTTGGCCTCACTTTTAAATTTACCCAATTGATGCTTATTAAGATGAGCAAGAAATTCACATGTAACTAGATAGTTAACTATATCAGCATACCATGGCTCAGAAATAACTAAAATACACAAACCATCATTAGGAAAAGTGTCATAAATAGGGGAAGAAGTTACCATCAGTGCCTTAATCCTACTCAAGTGGTCAGTAACTAGATTCTTTGCACCATTCTTACTTTAATTTCAATATCAAATTCCTGCAACTGAACCACCCAGTGAATCAATCATGGCTTTGAATTTAACTTCTTCATCAAGTACTTGAGTGCTGCATGGTCAATGAAAATAGTAACTTTAATATCCAACAAATATGATCTAAACTTATCTAAAGCAAATATAATAGTACGAAATGCTTTCTCAATGGTAATATAATGAATTTGTGAATAATCTAAGGTTTTTAAAGGATAAGCTATCACATGAGACTTCTTGTCCATTTTTTGTCCCAAAATTGCTCTAATACATAATTGGAAACATCACAGTAGAGCTTAAAGGGAAGGCTCCAGTTAGGTGGTTAAATGATTAAGGACGTAGTCAACTTCTCTTTAAACTTATCCCAAGCCAACATACAATCATCATTAAAAGAAAAATCAACATCCTTATGAATAAGTCAAGATAAAGGCAATACAATTTTACTAAAATTATGAATAAAACACCTAAAAAACCCTACATGCCCTAGAAATAACCTAACTTCTTTCATAAATGTGAGGTAGGGGAGAGAGGAAATAATATCTATCTTAGCTTTATCAACCTCAATGCCTCTTTAGGATATGATGTGGCCTAATACTATACCCTGCAAACCATAAAATGACATTTCTCAAAGTTAAGCACTAGGTTCTTAACAATGCTTCTCTCTAGAATCCTATCCAAACTATGCAAACAATCATCAAATAAATGTCTATATACTATAAAATCATCCATAAACACTTCCATGCATTTTTCAATAAAATCACTAAAGATGGACATCATGCATCTTTGAAAAGTCCCTGGTGCATTACAAAGACCAAATGGCATGCACTTATATGCAAAAAGTGCCAAAGGAACAAGTAAAAGTAGTTTTCTCTTGATTTTCTAGAACAATGCAAATTTGAAAGTAACATGAAAAATCATTCAAAAAGCATTAGTGAGATTTATCAGCTAGTCTTTCAAGTATTTGATTAATAAAGGAAAGGGGATAATGATATTTCCTATTCACAACATTTAAGTGTCTATAATCAATACATATATGCCATCCATTTTGCACCATAGTAGGAATCATTTCATCCTTATTATTTCTCACTATAGTTATGCCAGTTTTCTTAGGCACTATCTGGATAGGACTCACCCACTTACTATCAAATATAGGATAGATTATACCTACAGACAGTAGCTTAGATACCTCCTTTTTCACAACATCCAGAATCAATGGGTTGAGGCACCTTTAAGGTTAGTAGACTGGCTAGGCTCCATCATCAAGAAGAATCATGTGCATGCACACCTCTGGGCTAATACTAGGTATATCAGCCAAGGTCCAACCAATAGCTTGTTTACTCTTTCTAAGAACCTCTAAAAGCTTTTTTCCTCCTTCGGGACAATGTCACTAGCCACAATCATTGGAAGCTTCTCATCTTTCTCCAAATAGGTGCATTTGAGAGTGTTTGGCAGTAATTTGTGCTCTAAGGTAGGAGCTTACTCAACCAAAGGTATGAGTGGCTTGATCTTAATCTCTTCCATGCCAAATGCCTATTCAAACAACTCACAAATAGAAGAAACAACTTTCCTATCCTTGGGAACATTAGCAACATGAACATTAATAGAAGAAACAATAATAGTAGTAACATCAGTATCACTACTAAAGAGGCTAGTCATACAACATGCAATATCATTGTTAGTAGGCAAGTTATGAATGGACATAGATGAATTAGCACAATCAACATATCTAGAAGAAACACCAACATGTATAACATCAAGAGACACAGTAATTCTAGTATTATCAGAATAATCAAGAAGAGCAGTAGCATACATATCATCCCTAGAACTAAAGGAGTGATATAGGCTAGTACAATCATTCAAATCAGTCACATGCTGACTGACAGTAAAATCATTACAAGTAGAAAAAATCATAGAATCATAATGATTAGAATATGTGAGGAATTCACTACTCTTAATGAAAGTACTAATCTGGGTATATTTATCACATATCCTGCACATACATAATCAAGAGAATCATCTAAGTTAGCTATGTCACATGGTCTAGACAACATACTATCCCCAAACTTAAAAGATGCATCATCTATAAGTATGTCAATCAAACTAACTCTAAGTATAGAACCATCACCAATAGGATATTTCATAGCATTAAAAATGTTAAAATACATTACATTTCCTACAAATTGCATAGATAAGTTACCTTCATGCACATTGATTATGGTTCTAGCAGTTTTCAAAAAGGGTCTGCTTAAGATCAAAGGAACATGCTCACTAGTCCTATGTTTATCATCCTTCATGTTAAGGACATAAAAATCTACAGGAAAAATTAAATCCTTTACCTTTACCAGTATATCTCCAAGGACTCCCGAGGGAAATACCATTTTCAAGTTAGCTAATTGCACCCCAACTTTGGTGGATTTCAACTCTCCAATCTTCAAAGCTAAGAACACACTTCTGGGCATCACATTGATTGTAACTCCCAAGTCTAGCAGAGCATCAGGGAACTCCAAGTTCCCAACGGTACAAGGAATGGGAAAGTGACCTAGATCCTTGCATTTTTCAGGCAATGGGGGTTGAATCAAGGTAGATACACTCTTTTTAAAGTTAACCCGCCCATGTCTTCTTAATTGCCTCTTGGTTGTGCACATCTCTTTTAGGAACTTTGCATACTTTAGGACTCTTTTGATCAAGTTTAGGAGTGGCACATTCATCTCCACTTTTTTAAATATTTCCAAGATTTCCTTTTCCTCTTGTTTTTCCTTTAGCTTTTTGGTATGAGTTACCCTATTAGGAAAAGGCAAGGGTCTTTTCGACTCCTCATCTTTGTTTTTAGTACTTTCTAGTGCGGCATGTGTTTTTTATAATACAAACTTATCTAATTCTAATAATTCAAAAGGTCCCAAAACAACTTTCCCACTTATCAGTGTAATAGCACAACACCACTCCTTTTAGGATTCACTATGGTCTAGGAAGGTAATTGCCTTGAACCTTGGCTTTTTACCTTGTTAAGAGAGGTAGCCAACTGACTAATCATATTCTCCACATTTCTATTATGAGCTTGCATCCTATTTTCCATGTTCTAAATTTTCTGCATATGTCTAATCTTACTCTGTTCTATCTTATCAAAGAGTTGTTTCATAATAAGTTCTATGTTGTTATATTTTTTATGCTCTTCTTCTTGGATAAGAATTGATTATTTTGTAGGTAAAGAAGCTTGAGTACTTGGCCCTACAACAAATTTCTATTGTGGATGGCCTTCATATTTCAAGTTAAAGAGATCCCTCCACCTAGGATTATAAGTGGAAAAATATGGATCATATCTTTGTTGCCCATGTTGTATAGGTTTGTTAGGAAAGATGGTAGAACAAGACTCAATCTACTCATTAAACTGTGGACATTGATTTATAGAGTGTGTAGCCAAACAACATATACCACATAATGGTCCCATCAAAATAGTAGAAGTAAAGGTGACCTGTGGAGGATAACATTGAGGATAAGTGTAGGTTTTAAAAGTATAAGATTGAGGATCATAAGATTATAGAACAACAAGAGAAGTTTAGGGCTTTTGTTAAGTTAAAGTAATCTGATGGATTATAAAGGATAGTCATCCAAACAAGTCTAAATTCAAAGGTCATACTATAGAGTACCTAACTCACTCATTCCTTTTACAATTTGCCTTGATCTAGAACCAAACTACTATACATTTTGAGCCATCTTGTTTATCAATTCCTATGTCTTAGTAGGAGTAAGATCAACTAATGCTCTACCAGCTGTCACATCAATCATGTTCCGATCTACTAGGAGTAACCCTTCATAAAAGTATTGAATGAGGAGTTGCTCCATGATCTGATGGTGAAGGTAGCTTGCTAATAGTCTTTTAAACCTCTCTTAATATTCATAAAGTGTTTCCCTAATCCTCTGTATTATGCTACATATCTCTTTCCTTATTAAAGCTATCCTGGATGCAATGAAGAATTTCTCCAAGAATAATCCTTTTACTTGGTCCCATGTAGTTATTGTACTGAGAGGAAGATAGAACAACCAATCTTTAGCTTAACCTTCAGGTGAAAATGGAAATGCCTTGAATTTTATCTATTCTTCTGACAACCCTAGTGGCTTCATAGTATTGCATACTACTTGGAACTCCTTCAAGTGGTCGTGTGGATCCTCGCCTACCAAACTAAAGAATTTAGGTAGTAAATATATCAAACTAGACTTCAATTCAAAATTCATATGTAAATGAGAATAATTAATGCACAAGTTCTAAAAATACAAGTCAGGGGTGGCCAATTATTTAATTGTTCTAGCATTGATATCGATATTGGCATTCACATTGTCATTCATGTTAATGTTCATGTTAGTTCCTACACCATTCTTATTTCCATTCCAATCATTATGTGCATTCATGTTATTAGCATTCATATTCAAATCCATAATTGCATCGCTTTGTTCCATCTCAAAAATTTGATAAGAATGTTCACCTATATGCTCACAAATATTACCAAAATAAGTGTGTGAAATGTCCTCCATTTTCCCTTTATTTCTCTTTTCTTTTACTTGTCTAGCAGAAGTCCTCTCTATTTTCAAATTAAATTCAGATAGTTCTTTAGTTGAAGATCTTGTCATGCAACAATTAGACAAGTAATATCCAAGAAAAACCAAGCAAAATCACCAATAAAGTTTAAAACTCAAATTCAAAATTTTTGTGAAAGTGTGTTAAAACAATGCACTAGAATTCAAAAATGCACCAACAACCACACAAATACAAAAATACTAATGATATGGACCTAAAAGACACTAAGGAGCACTCTAATTAAATCATAAAAGAATAGCTTCCTAAACAATTAGAGGCAACTTCCCTGTTAATAGCACCAAATTTGATGGTTGTGCCAAGCAACCTTAAATAAACTAGGTTGAATAAAAATTTATAGTTGGTGATACAAACTAAATCGTTTCCCTTAGAGTTGAATTCTAATTACTTATAAAAGAGTTCTTTAGGTATAAAAGCCAAGTGAAAACACAAGAATCAGAGGTAATTATAGGGGTTTAATTTTTGAAATTTAATTGAATTAAAGTAAACAACAAGAGTTGAAAACTATAACTAAAGTGATGATATCAACTAACAATGTAAAGTAACTAACCTTGGACTCACCTCCTTTACTTTAATTATCATTGCTCTAATTAGATAGACTTAAGACTTAAAGCTAATCCCTTTATTCAGTGCATTCATTAAAGAAATTCTCAACTAACCAATTAAGACATAAGTGCTTAACCATTTGGAAGTTTGTAACCATACTATTATCAAGTGATTAGTACTTGTATGTAAGATTTAGCACACCTAAATATGAATTTGAATGTTCTTTTAGGTTGTTGGACCTTTCACCTAAGAGTCTAAATCATCACTTAAACTCCTGAAAGTCTTAATTATACTAATTAAGAATAAACTCCTGCATCAATTACACAACAATTATTGCACAATTAAGTTAAAATTTGCAAGTAAAATAGGTGAAAATGCACAACCATTTAAGGGTAATTCATCAAACACTCAAGGTGCAATAATACATCTCCAATTCTTAAACAAAATTCAAAGGATTAAACTAATCCAAAATAACTACTACAATCAAGTTTCCATTAACTAAACCTAATCAATAGAACATTGAATGAAGTAACATCAATAGTAGAAGAGGAGATGAGAGAATAAACCTAGTATTGGTTGGAGTTGAGAGCTCAAATTTTCCTCAAGGAGTTAGCATCCAAGATTAGCCACTAAGATGAAATTAAGCTTCCATAAACCAAAATGAATGAAAGAAAATATGGTTCCTTATTCGGCCATGGAGCTTTTAGGAATGAGGAAATTAACATGAGGTTCTGCATGCTTTTCATGGTCGGCCCTTTTTGTTCTTGGTTTAGTGCCCTTCTCTTCCTCTCTCCCTCAATCCTAAGCCACTATCACTTGTATCTCTTGTCTCTCTCCTCATGAATTAGTGGACCCCTATCAACATGTGTGATCTTGGGAAAGTATGTGAGTCATGCATATGATTGTGTGTCCATGTGAGAGCCAAGAGTGTTTTTGTGTGTGTAATTTTGTACGTGAGAGTCCTTCTGCTCTCGTTGTATCAGACCCTTTTGTTTGTGTATATATGATGGAGTGAGCTAGACTTTTGATTGTGCATGAATTAATGTGACATGTGTAGCATTGCATTTGTGTGACTTGGAGAATGGAGGACTATGGCTTCATGTATGATTAAGAGGCAACCTAAGAGTGAGAGTGTGCCTCGTGTTGAATGAAATCCCGTGCATGTATGTGAGAGAAAGACGTGGAGTGCATAACCTGGATATCCTAAGTATGCATAGAGAGTGTGTTTGATGTTGGTGCATTATTGGATGTGTGTGTGTGTGAATGTGATTGCGTGTAGTGTGACTAGAGGGAATTGCCATGTAGCTACTGTGTATGCGTGTGTCAAGGTGAGAGAAAGCCCATGGCGTGTATGTATGTATGCCTCCCATGCCTTAATTTGGTGTATCGGGTGTGAATGCTTGGATATGTGAGTAAGTGGGCCGTGGAGAATTACATGAATTTACTCTCATTTGATGCATGAAACTTTCTGTATCTACATGAGAATGAATAGGGGCCATGAGCATGCATATCCATGTAAGTGAGTGTGTGAAAGAAGGGAGTCAATGTGGGTGTGATGTGGGCTTGAGAGAGTGCCTAATATATTAATGATCCATAAAGCTCTTCCTCGTCTCTCAAGCCTCTTTCTATGAAATTCTCTTAACTCAAAATGAAATAAAATCAATGGCCCATGAAATAAAATTGTCACCTAGAAAATAAAATCATTAAAATGCCCAATTTATGTAATAAAATTTTGAAAGGTGAAATTTCACTTTTTAATCCAAATAATATTTAATAAAGCTTAATTATCATCAAATTATTAATATAAAGCCCATACTTAATGGGTAAAAATATAGAAAATATATGAATTATCATTTTTCACTAACCATTTCAAGATTTACAAGCAAAGGCGAGGCAATTGAAAGTAGTTAAACATTAGAAATAATGTATTAGGAGTATTATATGTACTAAAATTTGATGAATATATTAGTGTGGAATGGATGGTACATCCTTTGTATCATTGATGGTTTATGATGTAAAATGATGTATATAATCCATGTCTTATTATGGAACCATATATACAAGCTAAAGTACCTTAATGTATGGCATTTTGTGATGAAATATGGTTATTAGTATATGAACTTGCATATGTTGAGCTATATTGTATGTATGCAAACTTGGGTGCAAGGAGGTCATATTTTGATCCAAGCCTTTTCTCATGTGAAATTGATGGAATTAATGATTAGGATAATTGAAATTTACTCAATGTGAGAGAGTGCAATTTGAAAACTACTTGGACCTCTTTTGAGTTTAAAGTTAGTCTAAAAACATCTTAAATTGCCCAAATGACCGAGTTTTGGGTTGAAATTTAGCATGTAATTAGAAAATTTATAGAGCTTTCGAATAAGCTAAAATGAAAAATTTTGAAACTCTATATTTTATAAAGTTCCAAAGTTCAAAAAATTATGCAAAATAGTCCCTGACACTGTTCATACTATACCAATTCTGGTTTTTCATATTTTTGACAATCCAAATGAATTCATTTGCCCATGAAATTTTTCAAGAATAAAGTTCACATCCTAAACTTTGCGTAGACACTTAATTTGCACAAATTAAAATTACATAACCTGAGTTATGAATTTTCAAAAATTGATACAGAATATGGAATCCATCACCATTTCAGGTTAGAGCAACTCCATAGGCATCCAACATGTGTTTCATGATTTAATGGACCAAAACAAGTTTTTTTATGATAAATATAAGTGAAGGAAAAGAAAAATCCAAATTTAGACCCTTATAACTCTAATTGGCATGTAAATAGACCGATTTTATCTTTTAATGCATAGTCATGGTTACACATTTTATATTTAATGCACATAATTGATATATATACATGAGCTAATAAAGCTAGGTATGACACTGACTAACCTTGTCGTAAGGTCGCAATTTAAAAACTTGATTACAAAATAAAAATTATGTAGTAAAAATGTGCGACCAAAGTCATTTCATTCTAGAGCAATTAAAATAATATAACTTAAGTGAGAGACTAAGTAATTAAGCAAGTTTTTTTAATATTTTATATTTTTATTAGTTATTATATTTTTAATATATATATATATATATACTTATTAAATTGTTTTCATGAACATAGAAAAGTATTTAAGTATGTAGGTAATTGTATGGAAGTATAAATAAGTGTAGATAGGTGTGGAACAAGTATGGAAAATGTAAGTGATGTAATTTATTTTAAATGTAAAAGTTAAATAAAAGGATGTTAATGCAAAAATACTAACCTATATAAGATTTAAACTAATTACAAAAATTGGGAAATTTTTTCTTCTCTATTTTTTTTATATGATTGAATTAAAAATTTAACTAAAATGAAAATTAAACTAGAACAAATTCAAAAGAGCTAATTGTGCAAAATTAGGTGGATTCAAATGCAATGAAATGAAAATGACAACCTAGCAATACTTGAAAAGGGAAGAAAATTAGACTCTAATGATTAATTAAACTTGGAACAACTACTATTATCAAATGCCACATATATTAAAACTATGAATTCTCTAAGTGTAGGATATAAGACCAACTACCTAAAATGAATACTCTCCTAGGCATTTTATCAAACATCTAACTTGCGTGATAATATGACAATTGATCAAGCTTACAAGAATTGCACAATTAATCCATAACATTGGACAAGATTTTATGTCCATAAAACCATATCCATCCAACAATTATAATGCTTCAATCAAGAATAAAACCCCTTAATTAACACATTTAGTACTAATTCAAGAAGTTAAAATTCAAGAATTAAAATATAGGAGAACAAGATACAAAGGCTAATGTAAACATAATCTCATATTAATAAAATAGTAATTCATACAAATTCCAGTCCACCAATCCAATGGTTCACATTACAATCCATAACAGTCTAAAATAATTTAATCATTACAATTCCAAGTCTCAAATCAAAATATTCAAGAACTCTATCCTAAACTGCCATAGAAATTGAAATGAAAATAGTGAAAAGAGAAGAAATAGTTAACCCAATCCAATGCTTGCAATCCATGGCTTCTTGAATCCCTCCCAAGCTTGCTAGGTCATCATTAAATTATGTAGCTCCTCATGGTCACAAGCTCTCCTTCAATCTAAGGAAATTTTCATCCATAGCCTTCAAAATGGAAAATGGCATCCTTATGGTGGAAAAAGGAGGAGTGGGTCATGGCCAAGAGGAAAAAGGAAGAATGGAGGAATATATGAAGAGAAAGATGAAGAAAAGTGGAAGAACGGAGGTGGAATAGGGGAAAATGGTGAAGAAATGAAGAAGAATGGTGAAGAGACGTTCAAGAGATGGAAGAAGTAAGAAGAAGATGTCTTACTTTTGGCCAAGAAAAAGAATGTTGTCCCCCCCCCCCTCTTGGTTTTTGCTTCTTGGTGAATAGAATTAGGTTGAAGAGGCAATGTGGATTAGTAAGTGTGAAGTGGACCAATAGGGAGAAAGCTTGAGACACTTAGACCAATAGAAGTTTCAGAGAATGGTGAGATGGATTAGTAAGTCCAAGTAAATGCTTAGGTGGCTATGGTTATGAGATAGAGGTGAGGTGAATAAGTAAGAGTTTAGATAGACCAATGGGATTAAAACAAGTTGATGACATAGATTAATAAGTGCCATGTAAGCATGCCACGTCATCACCTCATGAAAAGTCAAGTTTGTCCTCCATTTAAATGACTAAATTGTCTTCTAATGAGTCATGCAACCTATAAAAATATAACACCAAAATAGATTATGTAGCAAAAATAAAATAAAATAAAATGATTAATCAAATAATTAGGTAGCATTAATCATTAATTAAATGAATTAATCTAATTAAACCCTATTGAAAACTAATGGAGGGATGAAAATTAAACACAAATGAATAGAATATTGGACTAAAATTATTAGAAAGAAAGAAAAAAAAAACTTAAGAAATTCATAAAAAAAATTATTTTTCTATACAAATAACCATTTTACCCCTAGTTGGATCAACTCTAATCCTTTTTACTAATCACATCCTTGATCAAATGACCCAAATTTAACCATTAATCTCATGATTAATTACTTAGTAATCATATGAAATGATCAAATTAAAATTCATTACTGAAAAATCTAAGTGGGTCCCTATGTAGGGGTATTTTGGGAAAGTGAAAAAATGATAGAGACGGTGAAATTTTGGGTTCAACATTAAATGAAAAACTAATAATATGGGATGGAGGGAATTATTAAACAAATGAAGGAATGGATATTTCCCAAAAGAAATTCACTAGAAAACATCTAGAATTGCATAATTTATCACTCGATAGAACACACTTAGGCATGAAATCACAGTGCAATGTATATATTAGGTAAGATAGAAAAAATTAAGCCCTAAGATTAATCGAATCACACAATATGAATACAATCCTAAAGAATTAGCCTAAAAGACCATCAAATCCAAAATTTGGCCAAAATTATGAAAATTATCTAAAAAGGACTAATTAGCCAAAACTATCTATTAAAATTAAGAACGGGGGATAAAAATGATGAAAATATAAGTGTTATCAGACACTTAATTACTATAATTAGGAAGCAAACAAATAAATCTCTACTTTATTATTATGTGAGTTATATAATGGAATAAATCCTTTCAGTGCTGTCTTTTGACTTTAACAATATCATAAGAAGATAAGTTAATGTTTGCTATTTTAGTATATATCCTATGATTATAGTGATTCAATTTAAAAGAGTTGTTAAGAAAATAATTTGTTTTAATATATGGTATGTGAGTGGAAGGAAGATTACTTGAAATATACATAATTATATTAGTATTTAATGTACCATTATAAAGTTATTATAGTAACATTATAATTATAATATGCATATGAGATTTTAATAAAATTAAACTCAAGAGGGATTAAATTTGCCTTAAGTATAAAGTACAATGTGTCACACCATAGCAAGATATACCTCAAATTATATCACAAGTGGCATTAAAACTCCATTTCAATCAATTTACCACTTTTAGTAACAGAATTAATCGATATTATAGGCTAAAATAATTCAATTTTAAT
Source organism: Erythrophleum ivorense (assembly GCA_026724425.1). Taxonomy (NCBI): domain Eukaryota; kingdom Viridiplantae; phylum Streptophyta; class Magnoliopsida; order Fabales; family Fabaceae; genus Erythrophleum; species Erythrophleum ivorense. Next base: position 35,436,280 of record JAIUCV010000008.1, read on the forward strand.
CATATGGTCCATTTGGCCTTACCAACATTTTCTTTCAATCATAATATACTCAACAGACCATAAATGACACAATTTCAATGCCTCCATTTTGGTTTTAAGTCAAGAAACCCAATTCCAAAAGCAAGTTGTAGAATTTTCCAGTTCCACATTCTGATACAAAATTTAAAAATTCATAACCAATTCTAGAAAAATCAAAAGCATGCAAACTATACCATTCTAAAAAGCTCTAGATGATAAAAATAATTCCAAACCAAGATAGTAGCATTTGGCCCCTAAAAATCAATGGAACAATACACTAGTCTGGGTGGCATCCTATAATTAACATCAAATATTAACAATTCATATCTCCCTTAATACAAATATAAATGGGGTGCTCTTAGTGCCTCTAGAAAGCTTCTTATGTCTAATTTATGCCTGTAAAATTTCATAAGTATTGGATTTCATTTGACCCATAAATGACACAGAAGAAACTGACCATATGAACAATCTGCATTATTTGTCTAACTTTAAAAATTCATAATAAATTCTCTAAGATTCTCTAACAATCTGCATTATATACATGCACAAATTTATCCATTTGGTCAATTTGTAGTTAAGCTTAAGAACTTGGCACTTTTTAGTACCATAAAAGGGGTCAAAATGCACCAATTGGTCTTACACAACATCCATAACCATTTGAGCAAGTGCCATAGCTTAAACACAGCATATATAAGCATTCCAAATGGTCTAAATCATCATAAAACTCAAACTCACCATCTCACATGCATAAATACACATTTAAGTCAAGGCTCCTACATGCCAAAATCATACAATTTCTCACATATGGCTCCAAATTTGATTCATACACTATATTTACATACTTTTACAATTGCTCAAGGGTTTATATCTAAAAAATAACTCATACATATAAACTTTGATATTTAATTACATAAAAAACTAATTTATTGTCAAAGTATTGCAATTCATACTCCTTGGCTGCTATTTTTGCTTCCTTGAACTTCACCTAAACATGATTAGATAAAAAATGGGAGAGATTGAAATTCAAAGAATCTCAATAGCTCTTACACCCTTTCAAGTAAGCATACAAGGCATATATTTATGTCAAAGAATACAAGCATGCCATAAAACACTTCCAAGAATCATTCAAATCATAATTTCTAAATCACATAAATATGTCGAAGTCAAGAACAAGCTCTAGGGACTTTTGGTTTAGCCTTACCCTATTATTTAGGACTTTTGGATTAGCCTCGCCCACTTTCTAGAGATTTTTGACTTAACTTCACTCATTCTTGAGACTTTTGGCTTAGTCTCACCCATTATTAGAGACTTTTGACTTTATCTCACTCAATTTATGAGACTTTTGGCACAACCTCACTTATAATGAGAAATTTTACAATTCAAAAGCAATTTAAGAAGCATAATGGTACCTTAGCAACAAACCAATAACAAATGGTATGTCTCATGATTCAAACACATATACAAGCATTAAATGACAATCATACAACCAAGAAATGCATATAAGAAAGGATGGAGAGTTACCTTGGTTCAAGAACCACCAAGTTCTCTTTACTTTCTTATCTTCTTGGCTCAGCCTCACACCAACAACTAGAAGGAACTTGGTTTGCTTGGCCTAAACACATCAAACAAGGCATAATTCAATTATTGGAACTAACTCTAATCTCACATAAACATTACATAAGCTATCTCTAGTTTATGCCACCATTATGATTCCATATAAGGCATAATGAAGAAACTCCTATAATTCAAGATCTTAGTTCTAATTTCTAACTCAATCTAAGTTATATGACTCCATTCAAACTTATTAGAGTCGTCATAAATTTACTCTAAGGAATCAAACTCAAGTTGCTTCTTTATGTTTAAGAAGGGAACTTAACTTTTAACTTTCAAAATATGATTTCTAAATTAAAACCAATGGTTCCTTTGGTGTCTATAATTCATATCTAGACCATTTCTAACTTTTGAATCAAAGAAAAACTTCCCTAGGTATCTCTTCCCCTTTAAGGCCAAAATGTACACCATACTTGGAGCCTATAGGATTTTCTTAGTTTTCCTAAGGAATTTGCTATCCATGAAGCTTCCTAGATGTCTTATGAACTCATATATAGTCTTAGACATCCTAAATTACCATTAGAAAGTTTTATATTTGCTAAGGTGCATCCAAAACCCTAAGAGCCATAAGTTGTTATCTAATAGTTCTTTTTGAATCTTAATTATTCCATTTGGTTTCCCATACCTCAGAGCCTCACTTCCTACCAAGTACCGATCAAAATAAGACCCCTAACATATGGTCTCAATTCTGACTAAATTACATAAGAGAAGAAGGGGCAAGATGGAGTAATAAGGACTATGAGAAGTTACCTTATTTGGAAGCTTTTCAAAGGTGATTTGCTATACTTCCAAGAGCTCTTCCAATTTCTCTCTTCTCTCTGCTAGACTAGCCACCAAATATGACCAAACAAAACATTAAAACCATTACAGAAGAGAGGAGAAGGAGGAGAAGAAGTTTAGTGAAGGAGAAGACATGAAAAACTAAAGGAACTAAAGGATTCTTACACTTTTCAAAGCTTCTTCTTCCTTCCTTGGCCTCCCCTCTTATGCGCCTTAAAGAGTAGCTCTTGGATCTATTTTGGAGTGAAGATAAGTCAGTCAAGAGAGAGAATAGATGTGGGACATTTTTAAAAGGCCAAAAATTCATTTTTTTTATAACTTTTCAAATTTGCAATTTAGTCTCTTTTCTTGGTTTTGTCTAATTCAGCTCATTTCAACTCCTTTTTTAGAACCATCTTTTCTATCATAAAATAGGTCCTCTAATTCATAAAATAGTTTTAATTTCACCCAAATTGGATTTAAAACCTTACCAAATAATTCAATCAAAGTTTTGGTCAGCTGACACTCTAAAATTCAAACCAAAAGGGTTTTGACCATTTCAGAGATTCCTATAGTTTTTGAGGCCTCTAAAAATCCCGAAATACTCAATTTTCTCATTTAAAAATCTTTCCTTTGAGTTTTCTAAAAGGTATCCAAAATTACAAAATTTCTATTGGTTTTCATAAGATTTTATTTAACTATTCTGGCTCTAGGTTTTAGGCATCTTTAGCCTTATATCCTCATTTTTAACTTTCTAAATTATTGTCTTAATTTTATTTGGCCTCAATTCCTTTTATTCAGGGAACCTCTTTTAGTAATTAGGGCTTTTTAGAATAAACAAATATTACACAATGTATATGACATCTAGGGCATCCAAAACACACAAATAAATGTGTGAAACAAATTTAAAGGATGCATATCTTATGTTGATCCTCTATTAGAATTTCTAATGTAAGAGCTCTCAAAGGTTTTGTTGAACAATCATGACAAAGCAATTGGTATGAAAGTCCAAGAGAACCCATCATATGCGAAGAGAGGTGTTGGAATTTGGTCCGCACTATGATGAATTGACCTATAACCTAACCCAAAAACCCAAGTTCATAAATTAGCTCATTAATAATTTGTGTGCTTAATTAATTAATTAATTATTTATTTATTTATTTATTTATTTATTTATTTATTTATTTATTTTGAATTTCAAATTCAAATGGATTGTTAGTTTATTTTTAAAGGGGTTGGTTATTTTTTGGGAGTTAATTTTTGAATAGACAAATTGATCATTGTTTTCCTTAAATCTTCCTGTCCCATTTTCAAACTACATAAAACACAACTCAATAAGAGAATGGAGAGAAAAAGTGTCATCTATTTGAAAAAATCATCATACAATTCTTTCTCTTGAGACTATGGTGAATCTATTGTGAACAAGTGGCCAAAGTTTGTCTCATTATTCCAATTCAAACTATATGGAATAGAAGATTTGAGAAGATCTTTCCATTGCAGGTAAGCCAATTCCCTTAAAAAGTAGTGTATCATGAGATATCGTTTTTTTTTAATGTCATTTTGAGACATCATTCTAAAATTATATGAGCTAAAATGTACTGCTTCATGCTGTCCCTATAAGGCACTGTTTTAGAATGTAGTGCTTTTTGACACACTGAAAAGGAGTTTTTATTCCTAAATTATACAACTTACGAATTGCAAATAATGTTACGTATTAAAAGATATACGAGTTGTGGCTTTTAAAATTTTCTTTTCTTTTTTTTTTTCTTTTTGGGGAAATTAAGAATATTCTTATCCAGTTTGTGATTGAGGTTAGAGGAAAATCTTGGGTGGTTTGAGACAAGGCCACGTGAGGGTTTCCCTGCCTGTATATTCTCAAGAGACAAACAGCATCTGAAAATGCATGTTCTGTCAAGGTGAAGAAGAACACAAGGCAATGTAGGGTAAGGAAGTTGGGTGTTGGTGGTGGTGGGTACTAATGCTGTACATCATAAATCGTGTCACTTCTCAAAAATGAAAAATTGATTGACAGGGAAAGAGCGCCAAGCAGAGACGCCATAATAGTATCACTATCATATGCAAATTCAAAATAAAATAAAATAAAGTAAAATAAAGAAGAAAAGAAAAGAAAATCATAATATGTAATAGGAAAACATGAAAATAAAAACTCCTTTAAAACTATCTGTTAATTTCAAAAGTTGTCGATAATTCATTAATACTTTTTTACTGATTTAGTTAAAAACATTTGTGTAAATTTTCATCCCTAACTGTAAATAAACTTAGTCGAGGGTAGATTTGATCTTGAGTCGCTTTTTGCCAATTTATGAAGAGTCTAAATATGAAACCCGACAAATTCTTAAGTAAAATAAGGCTCGAATTCTGCCCAAACAAACTTATTTGTTAAAATTTTTGAATCAAGTGTTTTCTTTTTAAGTCGTCCGGCACATTTTACGAAATAATACATGTTTAAATATTTGTAATAAATGCATAAATTTTTGTTATTGGTGCTATTCTTGATCTTGCAATTCTGATATTCCAATTCCATGTTTGAGAAAAAAATATATATCTACAAGTTTTACATTATTAGTTCTGAATTGCATTATTATTTGTTGATTTAATTTGAATAATTTTTTTTAAACTGCTGTAATGATATTGTATCAAAGAATGACTTGTTCATAAATTGTCACTCATTAGCTAGAATATATAATAAAATCAATCATAACGACATTTATAGCATTGGAAAAAATTAGAGGAGTAAAATATTACTAACAAAAACATGAGAGATACAGAAGAAGGAAGGAAGAGGAGTGAGAGGTGTGAAAGAAAGAAAATTGAGAGAGGGCAAACTGACATTTATATTTATGCACTTTAATATTTAAAGTGCAGGGTCTACTTTAGAGAAAACTATAATGCTAACTTATGTGAAGCTTTTCGTTTTGTTTTTTGGTTTTTTGCTTTTGCGATTATAGTTAAAGTATTTTTAGACATTGTTTAAACTATTCTTTCCTTAGACAATTTTAAAGATACACCTTCCTATATTAGACTGGCATACAGGTTTTAATTAATTTTAGAGTGTTCTCAAAATAAATCGAACCTAGGCTGTTATAATAAAAAATATCATCTCCTTTTACTAACTGAACTATAATTTTAAGGATATATGTACCTGTTATGAGTATATTGGTCCAAGATATTCATATGCCCAATATAGTCCATTTCACATCATCAAACCCCAAAAAACTCTATAGTTATAGTCTAACCGCTTACAATGAACTGTCAAAGCAAGTTAATGTAAATAGTATAGCTTGGAACGATTAACCATGACGTATTATATTGAACAAATGGCTTCTAAGACTATACTAGACCATTTAACTTTATTATCAGCATTAGTTTATCCTTAAAGAAGATTATAAATAGAAGCCCTTTCAAAGCTAAGAGGGACCAAGACAATAAAAACAAAGACACTCAAGATATTATACAATTTAATGTTAGAATTTTTATTTGTGGATTCACATTGTATAATTTTTGTTTTCATTTTTTAAATATGAGTTCAGCTAATAATCTATTAAGATATTATAAGTCCAAATTTTATTATATGATCATATACTTATTGGGTCCAATACAACATTTTGCAATTAAGTCTAGTTAGCGGTTAAAAAGTATAGGTTATTAGATTTTACAAAACTCATAATGGGATGGCTCAATAAAACACTCATTAGAAAAGGTTAGGTTCATTTTCTAATCCTAATTTGCATACTTACCCCATAAAAAGTCACTGTTCAGCAAATGGTCACAGAAAGAGAGAGACCTAGCTAGATTACACTAAATTTGTGGGATCAAGCATATTATGCCGCAAAAATTCAATCAAGCATTTTCTATTCATCTCATTTATTTATTTGGAGTTCTAAGTGTCATACATGTGAACCAAATTGCACATGGTATAATTAGAGCGGGTCATGTATGATTTTGGAACCAAAAAATTTGTTCTTCTATTCATAGTTTTATGTTTAATCGCACATGTTTTGATCTCATTTTTATGCTTCACTTGTTTGATTGTGAGAATAAAGTTACACGTTTTTTGTTCATCTCACTATAAGCCTTCTTTTGATATATAGTATGCATGTGTTCCAAAAATAAATTATAAACCTCATTAAAGTTGGGCGTGGCAAAGCTTCATCTTGTCAATGGAGATTGTAAATTGATATAATCATCTACTTAGCTTATCCGTGATGGAATAGCCCATCATAGTGTCCCTCTTGTCTTATGTCAAGCGTCTCTAATCCTTGCTTGATCTCTCGTAATTATGCTCTTTAATTTGTTTCCTTGTTACCAAAATTTTATTGTCTACTTATCTCACAAGAAAACTTTCAAAATGGATATCATATTGTATTTTCAGAAAATAAATCACTTTTAATTATATGCTAATTATCCATTTTATCGAATCAAGTGAAGCGTCTTTATCCTCTCCCACATTGCTTGCCTCTGCATCTTGCTTTGTAAGCTAGTCCATGTCCAATATGGTGATACGGTAGACAAGTTTGATTAAAATGACAAATTATTTGTATGTCAAAAATAGTTTGTTTTGAAAATTTTATTTTTATGTCAAAATTAAGCACTAGACCAAAATTTTAAAAAAATATTTGTTGTGAAAATTATTTTTTCTTGATAATTAAAGAATTTAAGATGTTCTAAAGTTATTTTATTTTGATTAAACCCAGAAAAATTATTTCTTGATCTATTTACCATTTTCGTAGTAGAATGGAGGAATTTTGTTTTCTGAGATATATATTGACATTAAAAAAATATAAGAAAAAGATTATATGTAGATTTTTTTTTTCATATATCTTCAGCATAACAATGATTTGTACTCTTTCGGGACATGTATATATTTTTATATATTTCAGCCATAGTAATTTATAGGGTAAAGTGATATATATTGTTATTATGTGCTTAATTATATGACTCATGGAAGTGTCGTATAATTTTGCTAAGAGGACCTTGTATATTTAGAATTTGAGGAGTGTTTAATATACACTGAAACAATTCACAGAAATTTAAATAATTTGATTCAAAATTATGTGATTTTTGGAATTAAGTTGTAATTTACCCATTGCTTTGACTAATAATCTTCCCTTACTATATTTGACTTTACAAAATCCTTCTATTCATTTGTTGCTAGGAAGTAAGACAATTCTTTTATTCATTTTAGTATAAAAATATTATTTTAGAAATTGTTGCGATGTTTATCATCAAAGTGGTTCATCCATCAAAATTCAAAAAATCGACTAATTTTTATGTTGATAGAATTATTTGAATTAATGTACATAACCATATGCCCAAAGAGAGTTATTATATGTATTAATTATAGTATTGCATGGAGTTTGAACATGGAGGCACATGGTTGAGATGGTCCATTTGTCCAAAGGGGATAAATTTCTCAATATCAAATATTTCCTTATTAGATTGAGATATATAATTTGAATAATCTATCTATCCAAAGGGGATGAATTTTCAAAATTATATATGCTCTTTTATAATTAAATTGTATAGTTTGGAGGGTTTATCCACCCAAAAAGGGTAAATTCCTTTAATATTGTATATCCTTTTTCTATTTATGGTTAGGTTCATGTAAAAAGGGACTAATAACATATTATAATCTCTGCTTAGAGGGGAATTTATAATGATGTACTCAATATTCCTTAGGATAACTTATTCAGTTTCTAAACCATTCTAAAATTATCTATTTTATTAATTTTTTTTATAATCATCTATTTTATTAATCATATTACAATTTTATGAATCAATATCCTTAGTTATGAACAACAGAGGTCTTGATAGGTTTCAATTATTGCAAATGGAAGCAAGACATAAAATTTCTTGTTTTTCTACACTCATATTTGTGTATATTTGAAAAATTATTGCTATGACTTGTTTCTTGGTGAAACATGCAATGGATAAATGGAAATAATATTGTATAAATATTTTTTTTTATCCTTGTTCAAGAATAATTGATGTTTTAGTATTAATATAACAAGAATGTTAAATTATTTATATATATGAAAGTCTGTTGACGGTGAAAAAAAAAATAAAAGTAGAATTGTTTATAGAATTTTAAATTTTGTAATAAGGCAACTTGGTCATATTTCTCATGATGTAGATTTTTCATTATAATAATGCAAATAATTTGTGATAGCACCATTCGATAGAATTTCAATAGAAGCAATTTTTATTCTTTTAATTTTTATGTTTTAAAAATGTAGTAAAAAATATATAAAATTATAAATAGTAAAAAGCTAACAAACATTCACAAAAAAAAGTAGCGACAAATAAATGGTAGGTTAAAACCAACCAAGTTGCTATCACTAGCAATAGACATTCGCTAAAACATGTTACAAATTATATTATATTATATATATATATATAAATTAATATATAATTAAGTAATATAATCTAAATATTTATTTAATTTAGATAATAATTATATTATAACTTTTATTATTTAAATTTACTATTAAATAAAAATATTTATTTAATAAATTAATTCTTATATTATTTAAGAAATATAAATAAATATAAATAATGTAATAAAAAATAAAGTTTTTATTAAAAATGGGGATAAATTTCACATATATTTAACTAATATGTTTTGCATATATTATATAGTAAAGTATAATAATCATATGTTATATTATATATATAATATTATGTGTAATTTAAAAAATTCAAATTTAAATTAATTAATGCATAATAAATTTAAAAGGATATAATCTAAATTTTTTTATTTTAGATAATAATTATATTATAATTTAATAAATATATAAATATATAAATAAATAGAAATGATATAATAAAAAATGAAATTTTCATTAGAAATATGAATAAATTTGAAATATATTTATTTTTCCCTATTTTATTTTTTTAAAAAAAGTTGCTATATAATTAATATATATATATATAACAACAACCATATTGCTATCGCTAAAGCTACATAATATTATTATAATAATAAGTTTTATATAAATTAGGCAACATGGTATAATAATAACCATGTTGCTACTGTGTGTCTATTTTCTTTTTACTGTTTAAAAAAAGGATTGTTAAAAAAGGGTTAGTAAATTGAATGAAATAGTCATTTGATACATCATACTTATATATACAATATTTTCACATTGACTCATCTTTTTCACAATTCTCTCTTCTTGCAATTTTGTTTTTCTCTCTTCTTTGCAATTTTTAATCTTCTGTAAAATATCGTAGTTGTTTGAATTTTTGTATTTTACTATATTACTCCTGGAATTTTGCTTGTAATATTTGTTTCACTATTTCAATTCTATCCATAGTTGTGGAGATTTGTTTGCTCAAACTCTTTCTTTAAAGAAATAAGAGGTAAGTATACATAACTAATTAATAATGTTTGTATGACATATCTTTTTTTTTTTAAGGTTTACTGTAAATGACTACTTTATGTATTGATTATTTTTTATTTTGTGATAATATAATAGACAAATATTCTGAAGTAAGATTTATAAATTAATATTAAAATCTATGGTGGTGATAATAATTTAGGTCATGCAAGAAAAAATTTATTTATTTGACAACACTTGTAAGAAAAAGTTTATTTTAATAGGAATTGTGAAATAATATTTAAATTATTTATTATCACAAAAAATGAAAAATCATAGCAATAGAAGGATGATGTATAATAAGTTGAATCATAGACATAAATGATATATTAATGAACTTTTACAAGAAGGCAAAGAATTTATTAAAAAGGACCAAGTTCAGAAGTAGAAAAAATTAAATGTCCTTGTTCTAAGCATAAAAATACAATATATTTTATGATTGACAAAGTGAAAATTAATTTTTATAAAAAAGGGTTTCAACCTTGATATTGGCATTGGATATGTCATGGTAAGATTGAACCCCATTAAGTAACATATATATTGGAACATGTAGCTCATCATGATTAGTAAATGAAGACTATAATAATAGTTATGAAAAAAATAATCTTTGATGTAGTTAGTCCTAATTTGGATGTTGGTAGCTTTAATGAAGTAGATTATGATAATAATATTAGTCATGATGAGGAATTGCCAAATGTAGAAACCCAAAAAATTTATGATTTATTAAACACATTAACAACAATTGTTGCCAAAATGTAATAATTAGTTCGGGCTGTCTATTGCCATAGAAATGTTAGCATTAAAGCCAACAACAATATGTCATAGTATAATTTTAACCAATTTGCAAGTCTTATGAAAAATAATTATCTACCTAATAATGTCATACCCAATAATTGGTACCAAAATAAGAAGCTAGTATCAAAATTTGGTCTATTTGCATAAAAAAATTGATGTTTGTATTAATGGATACATGTTATCTTATAAAAATAATATAAATAAGACAATGTGCAAATTTTGTGGAACACCTCGATATAAAACTAGTTGACCTAGTCGAAAACAAAGTTTGAAAGAGAATCCAGTAAAAAGAATGTATTATTTATCAATTACTTCCAAATTGCAAAGGATTTATGCTTCAATGAGATTTGCTAAGCTTATGCTATGCCATTACAACAATAGGAGACATAAAAGTGTACTAGGTCATCTATCTAATAGAGAAGCATGAAAATATTTTGATAGGTAATATCCTGATTTCACTACGGAACCACAAAATATTCAACTAGGTTTATGTACTAATGAGTTCACTCTATATAGTTAGTCTACTTTACTATACTCATATTGGTATGTGATAATTACTCCTTACAATATCCCTTCTACATTGTGCATGACTACTCCTCACTTATTTTTTTTATGGCAATCATTCTTGGACCACAAAATCCAAAGATTAAGATTAATGTATTCTTGCAACCATTAATTGGTGAGTTGAAATTATTATGAGAGGAAGAAGTTTTAGCCTATGGCATTTCAAACAAGTAGAATTTTCATATGAGAACAGTATTAATGTGGACAATAAATGACTTTCCAACATATGGGATGTTGTTAAGGTGGTTTACTATTGGAAAATTAGTTTATCCTTATTATATGGACAACTTAAAAAACCTTTACCCTAAAGTATGGGAGGAAGAACATCTGATTTGATTGTCATTGATAGTTTCTACTTATACACCATATTTTTAGAGGAATAAAGATGCGTTTAAAAAAAATAGAGTTGAAAATGATCCCCCTCCCTAAAGATTGGATGGAGAAGAATTGTGGCAACATGTGAAGATCCATGCAAGCTTAGTAGATCAATAAGTTTTTAGATTAGCAAAATATAAGCAATATCACAACTGGGCAAAATAGAGTATATTTTAGAAGCTTCCATATTAGAAACATATGTTAGTCTAATACAATTTAGATGTCATATACATAAAAAAAATGTGTTTGACAATAGATTTAATACTATTATGGATGTCAAAGAGAAGCCCAAAGATAACATAAAAGCTAGGATAGACTTAAAAAAAATTGCAAGTGAAGAGACTTAGAGTTGTAATAATTAACTAATGGGAAAGTGGTGCAGGCAAAAGCCAAGTGTACTCTCACATTAGATCAAAGGATGGCTATTTGTTAGTGGGTAAAAGAATTGAAAATGCTCGATGGATATTTCTTAAATCTATCAAGATGTGTGAATTTAAAGGAAGAAAAGTTATTTATACTTAAAAGTTACGATTGTCATATTTTTTTAGAATGCTTGCTACTAATTACTTTTAGTGCACTTCTTGAGCAAACCTAGAAGCCTATAATTGAGTTAAGTCAATTCTTTAGAGAACTGTGTTTAATGATGTTAAAGGTTGGTGATGTTATGCAAATTGAACAAAACATTTCTATCATTCTTTGTAAACTAAAAAAAAAAAAATATTTTCACTAGGATTCTTTAACTCTATAGAACATTTATCAATTTACTTGCCATTTGAAGTTAGGGTTGGTGGCCTAGTTAAGTACCAATATATGTATCCTTTTGAAAGGTAATTGCTACTTATGTAATATCCTAACTATTTCTAATTAGTTTATCTTGTAACAATTTATTATTGTTTCTAACTACTTGTTGACTATTTTGGCCATACAAGTTTTTAAATAGATTAAAATACACAATTAAAAATAAAAGCTCATGTTGAAAGTTCTATATGAGTCATACTTGTCACAAATGGTATTGTACTTTTGTTCATACTACTTTAAGTTACATGTAACATCGGTGCAAACTAGAGTTAGTCTAAATAATTGTCTAGATGAAGCAAAGGTAAGTGAGCTAACTTTATCTATTTTTATTTAAGTTGAACATTCATTTGAAAAGCATTACCTTGTTATTTGAGTAATAAAAAATGGGCGTTGTAACATCTCAAATTAATAAATTAGTTAGAATAATTAATTAGAGAACTAATTCAAATTTAATTAGTATTCTAAGATGGTGAAGAACATGTAAGTTAGGGTTAGAGTAATTATTTATTTATTTTATTAATTTGGAATTTTAGGATTTTGTGGGTATTTATTATTTTAGTAATTGAAAAAAAAATTATGGAGGATTAATTTATAAAAAAGGGACTTATATGCATTATTTTTATGAAAATTATTTATTGGACAACTTATATTAATTATCTGGTACTTAGTAAAAATGATGGTATTGAGGAGTAAATGTAACATCCTAAATTAATAATTAAATTATAACATAATTAATTATTTATTAATTTAGTAATGGGTCATGTTTAAGTGATGTATAGTATTTATTTAGTTGTTAGGAATTATTATTCATGGGTTTTACATGTTAGGCATAAATCTTGGTGTTGTTGATGGATAATTAAGAGTTTATGTTAATAATGGATATTTTAGAATTTAGTGAATAATTAATATTTATATAAACAAAAATATTGGAAAAATATATTATTTTGTGAAATATTAGACTTTTAGTTAATGGGCTAATTTATTTTAGTGTTTCGGGTTTTTTAAAAAAAATGAAAGGAAAAGAATAAAAGCCCAAATAGCTACACCTAACCAAAATAAAATAGATAAAAATACAAAAACTCAATATTAGAATTAGAATTTTTATTTATTAAATAGCAAAAAGTAACTCTTTCAGTGAATTACTATTAACTTAGATAAATTTATATGGATATTAACCATTACTAATACCTATGACTCAGACCTATGTCTATTTACGTTAAAATTACCCTATTTGTTAAATCAAAACACACTCCTCCACTTCCTTCATGAAGATGATGGCACTTATAAGACAAGAGGACTCCATTTTCATCTTCTTCACTTGCAAGCTCCATTTGAGGCACTAGCTTAAAGATTTAGCCAAGATATATGAAAAGAAAAATATTTTACTCATTTTTAGCTTCATTTTAAGCTAATTAGAATTTAAAATAGATTATGTAAATCCTAAGAGTTTGACAATTGGGAATTTGGGGAAAATTGGCAATTGATATTGAAATTAGTTAATTAAAATTGTAATTAAACTTCTAACAATGTGAATGGGTTGATTAGAATATTAATTAGGTATTAATTGTTAGTAGTTTTTAAAGCTGCACACTAAATGTTTGATGGAATACTTAGGTAGGAAATTGATTTTTATAGGAGTGGAATTTGGATAATTTTACTATTCCATAATTATTTATATTCATATTTAATGTTATTAAATTAATTTTAAAACTTAATTCATTGTTTTGGTATAAAATTGGAAGACAAAGTGTTAAACCAAGTATAATGTGTGACACCATAAATTTATTAGCCTCCATAGACTCTTATTTAAGCTTGACTTCATTTTAAGAGCTTGATTTAGCACTCTCACATGAAAAAAAAAATGTATTTAATGAATAAATTTGCATTACGTAGGGCTCAAAATTTTCATTTCATGCCACGTGGGCTATACAAATCTATCTATATCATCCTCTACTTATAATCCATCTATACAAATCATAGGCACCATAAAATATCACACCAATTTCGAGTAAGAAACCACACACCAGAAAAAATGCAAAGATGTTATCGAGTCCAGATTCCATATTTTTGACATCAATTTTGAAAAATTATAATTAATTCTAGAAAAATTGAAATTAAGCAAATGATAGCTTTCTGGAAAGCCCTGAATGTCAACTATAGGCTACAAATCATCTCAAGCTATGAAAACATCAATTAGACAATGATTGATAATAAAATTGCACCAAAGGTTTAACTACCTAGGTTTGCTATCACAAGTTACTGATATAAATTTCACAAATTCATAACTAATTATAGAAAAATAAAAACCCAATAAACCATACCATTCTGGAAAGTTATAGATATTAACTAGAGGTAAAAATAACTTTAGATCAAAACGGAAGTGTTTAGCCTATGAAAACTGATGAAACAATAATAGAGGTCTGGTTACATCCCTAATACTAATATGAAACTTCAAAAATTTGGTTCTCCCTCTACAAACCTCCAATTAGGGTGATCTTAGTGGCTATGGAAAGCTTATCATGTTTAGTTTATACTTGTAAAACTTCATAGACATTGGATAGCATTAGCCCCATAGATGACACAAGAAAAGGAACTAACTATATGAACAGTATATTTGCCATATCTATCAAATTTTTCCAACTTTGAAAAATCATAAAAATTTCTTTAGAGCTCTAAATTAAGTGTTCTTTAGCTCTATAAAAAACTCTAGATAAGGCCTATATGCATGCCAAATTTCATATCAAAACTAGCTCACTTGGTTAGATTTTGACATAGCTCAAGAATATGACAATTTTGGCACCATTCAAGGGTCAAACTTGTTCCAAATGGCTTCCTAACCACTCTACCACACCTTAAGCATGTTTTAAAGCATAAATACATCATGTATAAGCTTTCCAAGTGGTCTAAAACATCACACACCTCAAACTCACCCCTATCACATGTATAATTATACATTCAAGAATGGGCTCTCAAGTGGCCAAATTACATTTTCTCATTCTTTTGCCTTCAACTTTGGTTCATACACTATATTTATATACTTTTACATTTGCCCAAGGGCTTACATCTTAAAAATAGTTTATACATACAATCTTTGACATTTAATCACATCAAAAGCTACACTAGTGTCAAAGTATGACTAATCATAGTCCTTGACTTCCACTTTTATCTCCTTGAACTCCACCCAGACATGGTGAGATGGAAGAGGAAAGGGGGTGAGATTCAAAGAATCTTAATAACTCAAACACCCATTCAAATAAGCAATCAAAGCATATAATCATGTCAAGGAACACAAGTATGCATCCAACATAAACAAGAATCATTCAATCCATAATTTTCATGCCATAGCAACATGTTAAAGCTAAGAATAAATTCTAAGGACTTTTGGTCTAACCTCACTCTATTTTTGGAAATTTTAGATTGGCCTTGTAATGTCTGGTTTTTTGAAAAATAATGAAAATGAGTCAGTTTCTAAAGGAAGTCCACTAGATAGAGAGATTTGATGCCAACTAAAATTAGGAACAAATTTTAAATAATGAAAAATGAGGATTTGAGGCTTAAAATGCTCAAACACTAGAGCCAAAAGAGCTTAGAAAATTTGTCGAAGAAAGTAGGAGCATTTTTGTAATTTATAATAAATTTCAAATTCACAAGAGGCTTTTTAAATGAGAAATTTGAACTTTTCAAAGTTCTTAGAGGTCCTAAAAATCATAAGAACTCCTAAAGTAGTTGAAACCCTTTCAATGAGCAAGTTCAACAAATGGTTGACTAAAATTTTGACTAAATGGTTCAGAATAGTCTTAAAACATTTTCGAGTGATTCCAAAAGCAATTCTTATGATTAAGAGCTAACGGATATGATGGACAAGATGAATTTCAAAAAAGAGTTGAAATGAGAGAAAATAACAAAAGTGAAAAATAAAGACTAAAGTGCAAAAAAAATTGCTAAAAGTTACTTTTTACTCTCTTAAAACACATTCCAGCCTTCCCCAATCTGCACCAATGTCTTACCCATTTTTGAAACTTCTAAAAACTTCAGTCAATGTGTAACCCCATAATACATTAGACACAATTATCCTTCACTTAAGTTTGATCCCATGAAATTCTAAAGAAAATGAGTAAAACTGTGGTATTTTATTACGTTACGTTTAAGTTTAAACGTTCATACTTCACCTCGTGGGTCTCGTGAACCCATAAATCACATTCTCTACTCAAACTCCATTCATACAACACATGCATAGTGTAAAACAATCTATAAACCATTGATTTGAAGCTAAAAACTAGAAAAATACAATTTCTCTTATAGGTCCATAACTCAGATTTTTGGTCCCAACTTTGAAAAATCATAATTAATTCTAGAAAAATGAAAATAAAGAAAATGATAGCTTTTTAGAAAGCTATAGATGTTAAATTTATACTAAAAATAGTTCCAAGCAATAATAATATCATTTGTACTATATTTGATGATAGGAAAATTTGAAAAGTCAGACTCCCTAGTGTTATTAATATAATTTATTAATATGAACTTTAATAATTCATAACTAATTCCACAAAAGTCCAATTTGGGAAAACTATACCAATTTAGAAATCTACAGACGTTAACTAGAGGAAAAAAATAAGTCTATATGAGTTTAGAACCCTTTAGACCTCAAAAACTAATGGAGCAATAGCCAAGGTCTGCTAACATCCCTGATACTTATATGAAAGTTCAAAAAATTAGTTCTCCCTCTATAGACTCCAATTAAGCTGCTTCTAATTGGTATAGGCCACTATGATTGTCTAGTTTCTTCCTATAAAATTTCATAGCGATTGGATGCCATTTAGCCCACGAGTGACAAAGGTGAAGCTACTGACCATTTGTATAGTATCACTGTTAAATTGAAAAATTTTGCCAACTTTGAAAATTCATCCAAAATTCTCTAGAGCTCCAAATAATATGTACTTTAGCTTCCTAAAAAGCTCTAGATAAGATCTATAAATATGCCAAGTTTCAGACCAAGAAGAGATCATTTGCTCAAATCTTGACATAGCTTTTGAATTTGGCAAATTTGGTAGCATGAAATGGTCATTTTAGTTCCATATGGCCTCTTACATGGTCTAGCACCTCTTGAAAAAGTTTTAAAGTAAGAATGTATCATATATAAACTACCCAAGTGGTCTAAACCATCATGTATCTCAATTTCATCATGCTACAAATAAGAATGCATAACTACATATAAGCCACCAAATGTCCCAATCTCATATTCTCATTGATTTGGCTCCAAATTTGATTCTCATATCATTCATACATACTTTTACATTTGTCCAAATATTTACATCTCAAAAAATAATATATACATAGGCATTTTGACATTCTTTTACATCAAAAACTACACAAAACAATACACTTGTCAAGAGATATTCCTTCAAGTTCCTTGACTTCCATCTTTAGCCTCTTGAACACCACCTAGACATGATAAGATGGGAGAGAGAAAGGGGTAAGATTCAAAGAATCTTAATAGTCCATACACTCATTTGAGAAAGCAATTAAGGCATATAAATAAATCGAAGCATGCAAGTAGGCATCCAACATTATCAAGAATCATTCAACATATAATTTTCATCCCATGAAAATCATATTAAAGCTAAGAATAAGTTCTAGGGACTATTGGTCTAGTCTCGCCCTTAATCTAAGGACTTTTGAATTGGCCTCACTCATTCATAAGACTTTTGGCTTTGTCTCACCCATTCCTAGGGACTTTTGGCTTTATCTCACTCATTTCAAGGGACTTTTAGCACCACCTCACCTTTAAGAGCAATTTTCACATCCAAAACATAAATATATTGGTACCAATGCAATAAGGCAACATCAAATGACATGTCTCATAATACAAATGCATATGCAAGCATACAATGACAATTACATATTTATGAATGCAAACAAGGAGTGAAAAGCTACCTTACAATCAAACACAAGTTTTCATTTTGCTATTCCTTCCTTTTTTTGGTTATACACCCACAACTAGATGGAGCTTGAGTTCTTTGGCCTAGACACAACAAAGAGGATTTAATTACTCTCTTGGAATAAGCTAAAGCATTAAACACATAATTAATGAGCATACTTAGTCTATTGGTTCCATAATAGCTCTATTAATGGCCTAATGAAGCAACTACTATAATTCAAGTCCTTAGCTTCAATTTCTTCTCATATTTAGGCCTCTTGGTGCCATTTAGACTCTTTAAAATTATCATAAACTCATTTCAAAGAGTCTAGATACAAGTTACTTTTTAAGGCTACATTATGGAATCTATTAACCCAACTCTCAATCTATGGCTTCTAAGTTTTTTCCAAGGGTTCTTCTCATCTTCTTCCATCACCTATGGTCCCAAACTAAACTTAGCACCAATTAAAACACTCCCTACCCCTCTCAAGTGCTCTAGATCGAGCCATTAAGAGTATTTGGAGTTCATGGAGTTTCCAATTTTTTCTTGATGGAAAGGGTACTTGGGAAGCTTCCGAGGGCCTTAGAAACTCAAACAAATGCTCACATATGCTAAGGGATTCATGAATCAAAATAGAATTTGCAAAGTGCTCAAGAATCCCTAGTTGCTTCCTCTTGAACTTCAGTAGTTTTTTTTTCTAATTCCTTTGCATTTCCTAGGTTCCCATACACTACTTCATAGGTTTCTTACTTGTTTTAAGTCAGAACTTCCTCCCTTTCAAACTCTCCTCTTGGCCAAAATACACACAAAAAGGAAGCAAGAAGTGGAAAGTAAGAAAGGAGTGGAACTACTTTAAATCCAAGCTTCCTTTAAAAGCTTCTTCCTTTGCCCTAGACTTCTCTTCCAAAGTCTAGTCTTTTCCCTTTGAGCCAAGGCCAAAACACACCCATATCATTCACCAAAACCATGAAAAGGAAAAGCAAGGAGAAGAAAACAAGATGTGTACAGGATGTTCCATGAAAATCCTTAGTTTCTCTTACCTTTTTTCCTTGCTTCTTTTTCCTCTTGAATTCCCCTTATCTCTCTCTCTCTCTCTCTTAGGTAGAGCTTCATCTATTTTTATCTAGCTCAAAGTCAGTCAAAGGGTGAGAGAGAAATCTGGACTCTTTAAGAAGCAAAAATATATTTTTTTTATAATTTTTTCATAACGAGTCTCACTATAGTGGGAAGCACCTCTCGCTATGGCGAGAGTTTATCAGTCCCAGGTCGTGGTGCTATTACGAGAAACTCTCAAGATTTTATATGGAACACAAACTCATTATAGCAGACTCGGTATAGTAGACTACATCCTCACTATGGCAAACTAGCACCTTCACTGTAGCGAATTGGCACCATCATTATAGCTTATAAAGGTCCTGAGTATAACTGAAAGACTTAGAAAATTTTCTAAAACCTTGAATGTTACACAAGGCATCGTGTGGAAGGAGAAGAAAAAGCCTTGAATAGGTATAAAAGTATGTGTTTTCTTCCTTCAGTCAAGGCTTCACATTATTCTTGTGCCCTTACCTCCCTCAATTTCACACCAAACCAGCCAACATACTCATATGAATAGCCCCCCAAATCCATCCATGTATAGTTTAGCTGAAAAGCAAAAAAGGGAGTGCACAGAGTAAAGTCTCAAACCAAAAAGGAAAAGCAACTTTTAGCCTTGTTCATGCATGTCAAAGAAAGTAAGTATGTCATGCAATGTTCTCAAATAATGTATAGCCATATATTTTTCATATCATACATAAACAAATAACACATTATGGACTCAAGAAAGCAATGACTCAGCCTCACCCATAATCTTGGGACTTTTGGATTTGCCTCACCCATATCTCGAGACTTTTGACTTAGCTTCACTTTTTCTTGAAGCTTTTAGCCTTGTCTCACCCTTTCTTAGGGACTTTTGGCTCCTCCTCACTCTTCTTAAAGGACTTTTAGCCTTCCCACACTCATTCAAGTTATTTCACATAACTTTGCAAATATAAATCAAGTCATGGTTTCAAAACATTGATCTAATAGCTATAAGAAATTTCCAAATATCAAACACACATACAAGCAATCTAAGACAAGTCATGAATGCATACATGTATGAAGGAAAGGATTAGAGAGCTATCTTATGGAAAACTACACTTTTCATTTACTTTCTCTTCCTTTTTCTCGACTCAAGCATACACAAGAAGGGAGTTCTTGCCTTTCTTGGCCTAGACATAATAAACATGACATAAATTAGGCTTAGGAACTAATTCTAGCTTCAAGGAAGGCTAGGCTAGCTTACTTGGCTCTAAGTTACATATAATGCTTATTTAGGACACCATGAAGCAACTACTATAAATCTTGATCTTGGCTCCCAATTTCCTTCCTTTCTAGACCTCTTCGCTTCACATAAACTCATTGACGCCTTCATAAACTCATTTTAAGGAGCCTAAGCCTATGTTGCTTCATTATGCCTAAATTGAGACCTTAAAATATTAACTCTTAAACCAAGCCTCTTAAATTCAAACGATTAGTTCCCTAACTCTTCTAATTCATATCTATGCCTCTAAATTCCTTAGAACATAAAAATTCACTCCCTAGATATGAAAACCCTAAAGTAGCCGAACCATACACTCACACATGGACCCATAGAATTGGCTTGCTTTCTTACATCGGTTGGTTTATAAGAAGCTTCCTAAGGGTCAATTAGGCTTATACAAACCCTCACATGCATTGAAAAATGTCTAGGAAAAATCAAATTTAATGCTGAACCTTGGAACCCCAAGTTGTGCAAACTTGGTTTCCCTGGTTCCCTTTTGGTTTCTCTTAGCTTAAACCTTCTTCTCATACTCCTAATCATTTAATTACACCAAGCTAACATTAGAATTAAACTCTCCCCTTAATGTTTAGGGTTGACCAAATTGATGAGGGAAAGAAAAACTTAAGAAAAGCCATAAAAAGGAACGAGAACTTACCTAAAATTCTTGCTCTTCTAAGTGGCTTCCTCTTACCTAAGGAAACCAAGTTTGTACAACTCGGGGTTCCAAGGTTTAGCATTAACTTTGATTTTTCCTAGACATTTTTCAATGCATGTGAGGGTTTGTATAAGCCTAATTGACCCATAGGAAACTTCCCATAGACCAACCAATGCAAGAAAGCAAGCCAATTCTATGGGTCTATGTATGAGTGTATGCTTTGGCCACTTTAGGGTTTTCATATCTAGGGAGTAAATTTTTATGTTTTAAGAAATTTAGAGGCCTAGATATGAATTATAAGAGTTAGGGGAACCAATGGTTTGAATTTAAGAGGCTTTGTTTGAGAGTTGATATTTTAAGGTCTCAATTTAGGCATAATGAAGCAACATGGGCTTGGGCTCCATAGAATGAGTTTATGAAGGCTTCAATGAGTTTATATGGAGCCAAGAGGTCTATAAAGAAAGGAAATGGGGAGCCAAGATCAAGATTTAAAGTAGTTGCTTCATGCTGTCCTAAATGAGCATTCTGTGTAACTTAGAGCCAAGCAAGCTAGCCTAGCCTTCCTTGAAGCTAGAATTGGTTCCTAAGCCTAATTTATGTCATGTTTATTGTGTCTAGGCCAAGAGAGATAAGAACTCCCTTCTTGTGTGTCCTTGAGTCAAGAAGAAGGAAGAGAAATAAAAGGAAAAGTGTAGTTTTTCATAAGGTAACTCTCTAATCCTTTCCTTCATACATGTATGCATTCATGACTTGTCTTAGATTGCTTGTGTGTGTATTTGATATTTGGAAATTGCTTGTAGTTATTAGATGAATGTTTTGAAACCATGACTTGATTTATGTTTGCAAAGTTTTGTGAAATGACTTCAATAAGTGTGGTAAGGCTAAAAGTCTCTAAAAGAGGGTGAGACAAGGCCAAAAGCCTCAAGAAAGAGTTAGGTCAAGTCAAAAGTCCCGAGATACAGGTGAGGTAAATCCAAAAGTCCCAAGATTGTGGGTGAGGCCAATCCACTGCTCTCTTAAGTCCATAATGTGTTATTCGTTTATGTATGATATGAAAATCTATAGCTATACATCATTTAACAACATTACATGACATACTTGCATTCTTTGACATGCCTGAACATGTTTTATGTATGTGTGAAAGGGATTTAGTGCTATTAAGATTCCCCTGAATCTCATTCCCCTCTAACTATGCTATGTGAGCTGAGTGGAGAAAGAAACGAAAGCCAACCCCTGAGGAGTGCATGATTAGTGGATTGGATGTATAGAAATAGGTTTTGAAATGTACTTTGTAGTCAAATGATGTACCCAACCTATGTATTTGTAATGTAAACTCATGGATAGCTTATATAATATATATGAATGATGTATGAACCCCCTTTGCACTTATGTGAATAGAAATGTGTAAGTTTGCCACTTGGTAGCCTTTATGTGTAAGTATGGATGTGTGTATGGCAAGATGAACCTATGTATATGAATCTTATGGCTAGACAAGTGTAAAAATGGATATGTATGATGAATGTAATCTTAGAAGAGTCATTTGAACACATTCGTGCAAAAGTGGTTGTTATATGCCTAAGAGAGAGTATGGAACCTTAGGTATAAGTTGGAGCTAGGAAGTGAATCTGAGCTCCATGGCTTTTTGAATAAATTAGCATGCATATTTATGGTGTTATGGTGTTTTTAGACATGTCCAAGTGGTCTTGGTTCAAAGGGAAGATCATTTGGCACTTAATTGAACCATTTTAGGACCAAAAATGGACTAATTTGTAAGTTGAACTCTAACCTGACCAAATGAGCGATTTTGAAGCTAAGATTTTTGCACACATGTAGATCTCATATAAAGATTTTCGTTGGTCTAAAAACTACATTATTTAGAGGTCTAGAAAATTTATTATGATTTTTCAAAATTCATATTAGAAATTCGGATTGGTTTATGCACTGTTCATATGGTCAGTTTATATTTCTATATAATCTGCAAGTTAAAAGTAGTTCAATGAATGTGAAGTTTTATAGGCATAAACTAGACATTTTTAGTGATTTATAGTCCTCAATTGGAGGTCTGTAGAGGGACAAATAATTTTTTGGAATTCTATGTCAGTACTAGTAGCGCCAACTGAGTTTATGTACTATTTCATTATAATTAAGTCCCTAAATGGGCTTAACGTGGTCCGAAATTATTTTTTCCACAAATTTAACATCAATTATGATCTAGTTGATGTTTTCATGGCTTGTAGTTATTTTTATCCTATAGTGGACATTCAGAGCTTTCCATAAAGCTATCATTTATTTGATTTTGATTTTTCTAGATTTAATTATGAATTTTCAAAGTTAATGATAGAAAACTGAAAATTGAAACCCGTGGCAAAAAACTTCTGATATGTGTTCCAAACCTTCAAACTCAAGCTTCTTGACCTAAATGGCTATGAATATGATATGTTTTAATACGTTATGGTTTAAGATGAGTTGAGGATCAATTTATGGGCTTTGAAAAGTGATTTAATGCTAAGCTAGAGGTTCTTGGTTGTGTGCTTCCCATTATTATGTGTTGTATGAGCAAGTAAATTGTGTGAAAAGTTCAAGTAGTGTGAAATAAACCTCAAGAGCTTATAAAATGATATTCTTACTTTGAATGGATGTTGTATAGATATTATATGGATAAAAATGATTAAACCAAAGTGAGATTGAATTGTGTAGGTTTGTTTCCATGATTTCGGTCCATATGCCATGCTTTGTTCACAAGTATGGGTGTTTATTGATTGAATGCTATGATATGAGTTTCTTGGGGTTAAGATATGACAGGCCTCACCCTTGGTATAGGGACTTTTGTCTTAGCTTCACTCATCCTTGAGACTTTTAACCTTCTTTCACCAATTCCTAGGGACTTTTGGTTTTACCTCACCTATTTCAAAGGACTTTTGGTATAACCTCGCCCTTAGGAAACAATTTGCATTACAAAAGCCCATTAAAAAAACATAATGGTACCATAGCAACAAGACAACATCAAATGGCATGTCTCATGATGCAAATATACACACAAGCATTTAATGGCAATCATATAACCAAGAATGCATACAAAAAGAAGTGGAGAGCAACCTTAGTGCAAACATAAGTCTTTTTCCTTGACTATTCTTCTCCCCTCAAGGTCACACACTTGCAATTGGATAGGTTTTAATTCCTTTGGCCTAGACTCAATAAATAGGATATAATTACATTCTTGAAACAAGTTCTAGTATCATTCACACATTAAGGAAGCACACTTTTTCTATGGTTACATAATAGTTCCTAAAAGGGCCTAATGAAGTAACTACCATAATTCAAGATCTTGACTCCTTTTCTTCTTACATCTAGCTCTAATGACTCCATTTAGACTCCTTAGAGCCATCATGTAATCATTCCTAAGAGTTTAGATACATGTTACTTCTTTAAGTCATATTATAAAACCTATACCTCCAACTTTCAATTTATGGCTTCTAAATTTTTTCCATGGCTTCCTCTCATCTTCTCCCATCATATATAGTCCCAAGCTAAGCTTAGAAAAATTTAAAACACTCCCTAGTCCTTCCAAGTGTGTTTGCTTAAGACATGTAAAGCATTTTAGGCCCATGGAGTTTTCAATTTTTTCTTAAGGAAGAGGTACTTGGGAGGCTTCTTAGGGGTTTTAGAAACTCAATTAAACCCTCACATAAGCTAGGATATTCTTAGACAAAGTCAGATTTTAGCATATGTTCAAGGATTCCTAACTTTGTCATCTTGAATTTCACTAGTTTTTCTTCAAGTTTCATTACATTTCCTAGGTTCTCATAGTCCAAAACTTAGTTTGGTTCAAAAATAATTCCCCTTTAGCTATCCTATATGAGGCCGAGACACTCCCAAGAAGAAACAACAAGGAAGAAGCATGGACGACATTGAAATTACCTTGGTTTCTAGCTTATCTCAAGTGCTCTTTCAATTGGTGAATTCCTCTCCTTCAAATTCCACTCTTCCTCCTCTGGACTAGACCTAAAACAACACCAAATGATTAAAACCATGGGAAGAGAGGTTGGAAGGAGTAGAACAATTTTAAAGAAGGAAAAAGCTTGAAATTCCAAGATTTTCCATACCTTTTTCCTTATTTTTCTCCTTCTTCTTATCCTCCTATGGTGTGCCATTCTTAGCAGAACTTCCCTCTGGTCTTAGGCAAAAAATAAGTTAGTTAAATGGGGGAGAAGTGTAACACCATATACTTCTTAACTCATCTTATGATATTCACATACTTTAAATCATCAATTCCATGAAAGAGTAAAGAAAAGGAATTAAAATTAATACATATATTTACGTTGTGTCGTATTTAAAAATTTTATTCAGTGTTACGTGACCATGTGAGCTCATATAATACATTCTCATATTTAATTACATGAATACAACTCATTTGAATCATCAAAAGTGGCTTACATCTCAAGGAACTCGAAGGAATGCATGAAATATACATATGTAATTTTGGCCAACTTTGTCCTCATTTTTGTCACAACTTTGATAAATCATAACTAATTCTAGAAAAATTGAAATCATGCATTCTTAGTCATTCTAAAAAGCTACACATGTCTAATTTATCTAAAATATTTATAGGACCATAACATATAACACAGAGGATGTTTGACATACAAAATAGTCTAGAGGTCAGGCTGTCCACTGGTGCTATTATAAAATTCTGTAGCAAACTTCAAAAATTTTTTAATTAATTTCAAAAAAATTCAATCCATGAAAATGATATCAATATGAAAATATGTAGATGTTAGCTAGAGGGAAAAAATAACTCTAAACTGGTTTAGACACGCCCAAACCTCGAAATTCAATCAAACAGTAACTGAGGTCGGGTGGAGTTCCTGATACTGGGACAGATTTTTTGAAAATTCATATCTCACTCTCTAGACATCCAAATGAGGTGCTTCTAGTTGGCACAAGTCACTGGAAATTTTCAATTTCTTTGTATAAATTTTTGTGACAATTGGACACATTTGAGCACTGCATGACAGATTTTATTTTCAGACTTGAGTAAACAATGACATGACCAAAACCAGAAAATTTGTCAAATTTAAAAATTCATCAAATATTCTGTATACCTTTGAAAATTATGTTCTTTAGATTTCCAAAAATCTCTTAATAAGCTCTAATTGCATGCCAAATCTCAGATTAAGAAAAACTCATTCGAACAAAAAATGATATAGAGTTCCATTATGGTCAATTTTGGCTCCATATAGGATACCAAAATGTGTCCAAATGGCTTTCTTTGGGGTTTGGCACCTCTTGGGCAAGTCTAAACATATAATTAGGACTTGTGTGAGCTGCCCAAATGGTCCCAACCCTTATACTTCTCATTTTGGTCATCTCATCCACATATATGTACAATTCCATAAACTCATTCAAGAAGCCACATTGTTCATACATACTCAATTTACATTCTAATAGTCACAAAAAATATTCTCCCATTTAAACATGATATATTATCATAATTACATATATTCCAAAGGTCATAGACCATTTACAACAATAATTTACATCATTAAACATCATTATAGCTTTAAAAAGCAAAAACTATGCATATTGGTGTCAAGCTCTTCTCTTCAAGGTGGTTGGCTTCCATTACCTTGTCCACTTGATCCACCTAGCATGTTAGAACATTAGAGAGGAGGGAATAAGATTCAAAAAATTCTAATAGCTTATCTCCCATTCAATTATACATAATATATGCAAAGTATGTCTAATAAATGATGTATGGTCATGTTGACATGTGCAAATATTTAAGAGGCATTTTCATCATTTGAGAAAGTCATATATAGCATACAAAGGCTTGCCAAGCAAGTGGATTGGCCTCACCTAATTTTTTATTGATGTTGGAATTCCCTCACCCATTCTTTAAGAGATTCTTGGACTTAACCATGCTCTTGGGAGTCCATCTTACTTTTGGGAGACTCTTTGCTTTGTCTCAACCAATCTTAAGGGTTCTTGGCTCATCCTCACCATGGCTAAGGATTCTTGGCCTCACCACACTCAAGCAAACCTAACCAAACATCATAACATTATTTAGAAATATAATATGTTATCATGAAACTATGGCATATAAAATCATATTAGCATACTTTTCATGGCTTAAAAATATACATACACACATTCTAAGATAAGTTAAGCATACATCCATGCATGAGAGAAGGTGGAGAGAGCTATCTTGAAAACAATTACACCACTTTTTCCCTTGAATCTCCCTTCCTTGTTTCAGCCACATACACACAAAAGTATGGAGAAGATTTCTCTTGGTCTAGACACAATTTATGGAAGCCAATTAGTTTCATGGACTCAATTCTAAGGCCATAAAATTTGCTTAGACACTAGCTTGATCTATAACCTCATTATGGTTCCATAATTGCACCTAATGAAGCAACACTTCTCAAATAAATTCCAAACTCTATTCTTTCTTTTCAAATATGATTCTTAACTCCTTTTAAGCCTCTTAGAATCATCAAACATCAAAACCAAGAGCCTAACTACATGTTGCTTCTTTAGGTCATAATATGGAATATAAAGCATCAACTCACTTTCTATAGGTTGTAAATTTTTTCCAAGACCTCCTCTCATTTTCATTCATCATATATGACTCAAGAATGATTTAGAAAAATTTAAAACTCTCCCTAGCTACACAAACCCCTTTAGGCCGAGACTATAAAGGAAATAGGGGTTTCTTGAAGTTTGCTTTATTTTCTCAAGGGAGATACATGTAGAGAGCCTCTTAAGGATCTTGGGAGTTTATTTAAACTCTTATTTAAGCTTAGGAATCATCATATTAAAATCAGATTTTACAAGGTGTACTTGAAACCCTAGGTTTTGCATCTTGAAATCTAATAGGTAGTTTGTTGTTTTCTTTGCATATTCTTGTTCTTCTCTCTCAAATTCTTAAGATTCACCCTTGTTTTGGTTGAAAACTTAACTCCCTAAGGCTGACCATATATAGGTCGAAATGTTCACAAGAGAAGGGAGGAAGAAGATCAAGTGGAAGGATTGATTGATACCTTGATTTCCTTAGTTTTTCTTGTTTGTTCTTTGCTTTCCTTGGCTTCCTCCCTTAAATTTTGAAATTTCCCTTCTGTTCTTCCTTCAAAACAGCCTTAAAAGTTTAAAAAAATCATGGGAAAGAAGAGGGAAAAAGAGGAGAAGAGATTGGCCAAGAGAAAACATAAAAAATAAGCAAATTTTCATACCTTAAAGCTTGGGATTTCTCCTTCTTCTTCTCCTCCCTTGGTGTGCCTAAACCCTAGCCTTCTTCTCTGAAATTACGTAGAAAATTCTAAGTCTAAATGAAGGAGAGAGTGGGGCGCCACCTATATATAAGGGGAGGAAGAAGCATTTTTCAAAAATTTTATTTTGCCCTTCGTTCTTGGCATTTTCGTTTCTCATTTGTTTTAGCTCCTTTTTTAGAACTGTCTTTTCTATTATAAAATTTAGATTTTCAATTTAGT
The DNA here is from genome assembly GCA_026724425.1 of Erythrophleum ivorense. Lineage (NCBI taxonomy): Eukaryota > Viridiplantae > Streptophyta > Magnoliopsida > Fabales > Fabaceae > Erythrophleum > Erythrophleum ivorense. The sequence goes on from JAIUCV010000008.1 coordinate 35,465,001, forward strand.
AAAATGCCTTTCGATCACTTAAATCGAAGTTAAAACCTTTCTGAATGAATCTATCAAAGTTTGGGTACACTGACATTGAAAAACGTCCACCAAAGAGGATTTAACTGTCCTGGGCTTTCCATGGTTTTTAGGGCCTCTGAGAACCCCAGAGAATTTAAAACTTTCATTTAAAAAGCCCTCCTATGTGAATTTCAAAAATTATTCAAAATTATGAAAATGCCATTATGTTTTGTAAAATTTCGTCAAAATTTGTTTCTTCATTCTAACTCTGTTTTTCCTTCCATTTGAGGCTAAGATTCTCATTTTTAGGAGTCTAGAATGTTACTCAAATTTTTTAGGATCTTAACTAATTTATTTCAGGGGACTTGCTTTGAAAACATGCCCATTTTCATCGTTTAACAAAAACTGGACGTTACAAGAAGGGAAGAAACGCCTTATTTAAGGGAAGAAAAACTTAAAATTGTTGCTAGAAATTTCCATTTACATCACGTGTTCTTAACATTTTCGTTTTAGATCCGTTTTAGCTCTTTTTTTAGAACTATTTTTTTCATCTATTTATAAAATAGCTTTAGAATCAGTTAATTTGGATTTAAAATTTTTTCGAATAAAAAGCTCAAAGTTTGAGTTAACTGATGCTTAAAAACATACACCTGAGAAGTTTTAATTGTCCCAAGATTTCTCATAGTTTTTAGGGCCCTCTAAGAACCCCAGAGAGCTCAAATTTTTTGTTTAAAAAGCCCTTCTATGAGTTTTTCAAAAGTGCTCATATTTATGAAAATATCACTATACTTTCGACGATTTTATTAAACTACTCTACCTCTTATTTTTAGGCACCTTAGACCTCAAATCCTCATTTTTTATTATTTAAAATTTTATTCTAATTTTATTTGGCCTCAACTTGTTTATTTCAGGGGACTTGCTTTTATCTTGACTCATTTTTAATGTTTTAAACGAAACCTAGATATTACATAATGAGGCGTGATTTAGGTGCTTGAACTGAAATTGGACTAATTAAAATCAATTGCTAGATTGGATTAGGTTTAAATTGTTTATTTGGTAGTTGTTGAGTTAATGGACTTTGGGTGTCTGATATGATGCCTAATTGAAAATCTGACTTTTGCTAAAGTATATTTTAAATAAATCTTTGACTTTATAATTCTAAATTTATATGATTAAGTTATCTAAATTAATAGTAGTGATTTAATTCTTTCTTTTGGTTAAGGTAATTGAAGACAAAGTGTAAACCCAAGTGGAAGTGTGAAGTGTTAAACTTGTTCAGTGCTTGTGGATTTTTACTATTGGGGTAAGTGGATAAAATAAGATGGATTTGATTAATTAGAATATATTATATTGTGGGTATATATTATTTAATGTATTTTATTAATATTTGTAGATTGTTAACTTGATTAGTAGAAGTGTTGCTTAGAAGTGAGGTGTTTAGATGTCTTTAAGGTAATTAATATCCATAAATATAATTATATTGCATTTCTTTCATCTTATAAAATTGTTTTATGTAACACCATAATATCTCAACTCCAATTCATCTCCCTCTAGGCTTGATTCCATATGATTTCCCAAGAAAATGACTAAAACCGTGGTATTTTACTACTTTAAGTCAGGGTTTAACCGGTCATATTTTGCCTCGTGGGTCCTGTGAACCCATCATTCACATTCTCTACTCATTTACCATTTATAAGACTTGTACATAGTCTCAAATAACTCACAAACCATGGATATGAAGCCAAAAACCAAGAAAATGCAATTTTCTCAAATGAGCCTATAAGTCAGATTTTTGGCTCTAACTTTGGAAAAATCATAACTAATTCTAGAAAAATGGGAATCAAGCAAATCATAGCTCTCTAGAAATCTTGGGATGTTAACTTCACACTGAAAATAACTCTCAATCATAATCTCAACTTTTAGACCATATTTGACATCGAAATAGAGACAGATGTCCGGCTATCCCTGATATTGGTGCAGTTTACTGTCATGAACTTTGAAAATTCGTAATTAATTACAAAAAAAAATCAAATCTGGGCAAACTATACTATTTGGAAATCTACAGATGTTAACTAGAGGAAACAAATAAGTCTAGATCAGTTCAGGAGCTCTTGGACCTCGAAAACTGATGGACTAGTAACGAAGGTCAGAAACTTCCCTGATGCTGATACAGAACTTCAGCAAGTCGTTTCTCTCTCTATAGACCTCCAATTAAAGTGATTATAGTTGGTATAGGTCACTGTGGATATCTAGTTTATGCTCATAAAATTTCATGATAATTGGACACCATTTGGTCTATGAATGGCATGGTTTCATTTTCGGACTTAATGCACAGTACCATGACCAAACCATTAAAATTTTCCCAATTTCAAAAATTCACCAAATATTCTCTAGACCTCCAAATATTACCCACTTTAGCTTCTCAAGAAGCTCTCAATAGACTCTAGAGGCATGCCAATTCCATATCAAGAAGAGCTCATCCAATCATACTTGACGGAGCTCACCCAATTGGCAGTTTTGGCACCTCATTTGGTTCAAAATGGGTCCAAATGACCTCTCGCATGCTCTAACCTCTTTTGAGCAAGTTTGAAAGTACAAACATAGCATATGTGAAATGTATAAGTAATCCAAAACATCATACATTTCAAAAATCACTATGCTATGGAAGAAAATACATCATTTCATATAAGCCTCAAAGGGCCAAATTATACATTCTCATTACTTTGGCTCTTTACACAATCCATACATCATCTATACATATATTTATATGTGCTCCCACATTTACAACTCAAAAATAATAGGTGCATCTTCATTTTGGCACCTTATACAACAAAAGAACTAAAAGAAAACTATACATTTCTCTAAGCATTTTCAATTACACTCCTTGGTGTGCACTTGCTTCTCCTTGAGCTCCACCTAAAATGTTATGATGGGAGAGGGAAGGGGGTGAGATTCAGGAGAATCTCAATAGCTCATACTCATTCAAGATGCAATCAAGGCATATAAACTAGTCAAGCATGCACACAAGTCACAATAACACAACATATGGTTTCATGCCATGAATATCATGTCAATGCCAAGAATAGGCTCTAGGGACTTTCGGTCTAGCCTCACCCGAGTTTTGGGACTTTTGGAATCGGCCTCACCCTTGGTTTAGGGACTTTTGGCTCCACCTCACCCTTCTCAAAGGACTTTCGGTACCACCTCACCTGAGTAATTTTCACAATTCATATCATAAGCATATTGGTACCTATGCATCAAGGCAACATCAATGGCATATCTCATCATACAAGCACATACACAAACATACAATGACTATTACACATCCAAGAATGCAACAAGAAAAGAGTAGAGAGCTACCTTATCGGATAACACAAGTCTTCCCTTTCAATTTCTCTTCTCCCTCTTTGATTTCATACTCACAACTAGATGGAGTTACTTCCTTTGAGCCTAGGCACAACAAAGAGCACCAAATCATTCTCTCATAACTCAAATAAACACTCACAAAGCTAAAAGGGCTCTTTATCGAAGTAAACCCTCACTACCCATGTAAGAAGCTAGGGATTCTCTTTCTAGAACTCTACTCACTCTCCTTCCTTTCTCAAGCTCTCAAAGAAAAAAGTAAGGAAGAAGAAATGAAGATATATGAGTTCTACCCTTCTTCTAGAGTAGTTTTCCCACTTCCCTCTTCTGAACTAAACCCAAATCAACTTCCAAAACCATAGAAAGAGAAGGCAAAAGGAGAAGAACAACATGCTAAGGAGAAAAGCTAGGGAAATCTCAAGATTACTCACCTCTTTGCTTGATCTCCTTACTTCTCTAGGTCTCTCTCTCTCTCCACAGCTCTTTTCTCTCTCCTTGGTCAAAGCTTAGGTCGGTTCTAAGAGAAAGGAAAGTTTGGAAGCCTTTAAAAAGTCAAAATCTCTCTTTTCACGCTTTTCCAGACTCACCCTCGCTATAGCAAGCTATAACCCTCGCTACGGCAAGCTCGAGTCAGTCCCAAACCTTGGCCTTTGCTATAGCTCTCGCTACGGCGAGCAGCTCCCTGGATTTTGTATGGGATGCCCGCACTCGCTATAGCTAGAAGCATTTTCGCTATAGCGAGAAGGCATTCTCGCTATAGCTAGCCCATTTCTCGCTATAGCGAACAGGTACATTCGCTATAGCTAGGCTGTAGCTAGCAGACTTAGAAAATTTTCAGCCTTCGAAAATTTTCAACTTTTCTTTTCTTTCCCTTTTCTTTTCTCTTTTATTTTCTTTTCTTTTTTCTGGTTATTACATTTTATGCAAAGTTGATCTATCTTTCAAGATTGGAGAAAGTTAAATTATTTTGATGGTGTTATGACCTTTGTGAAATGATGAGGTAATATGTGAAATGATGAATTATGTTCTTATATTATGAGATTGAAATATTCTTGTATTAGGGTCGTTGATTATTGGAAATGAAGAATAAATGATTTGTGTTCTCTTGATATTTTTAAATGAATTGATTTTGAAATTGTTATATGATATTTTCAAAACATATTCTCGTTTATTATCTTTAAGATAGAAACTTATAGTTGATAACCCAAAGATGAATATTTAATTGATGGCTATTATTATAATTATGAGATTGGATTTGATATTGTTGATTATTGGGCTAGTGGGCCAAGCTGCTGGGTTAGGTGTGCACGCCTGCACTCCAACAAGTGATCACTATTAGCCGAGGGCCAATCTTAAGGTCACAGATCTCATTTGGTGTGAAATGAATGGGTGAACGGTATACTCAAGTCACACTATGAATGTCACTAGATGGAAAGCAAGGGTTGTGATAGTAAAATCCCACTTGTGAGTGCCACTAAGCATAGGACTTTTTAAAGTCAAGTTTATTTGTGAATTTGTTTGTACTAAATACTATTCCTTTACTAATGATATATAGATTTTTCTTTTGGAGAAATTGTTAATTAATATTGTTTATGAATAGTTTAGAAAGGTACCCTTTTAACATGCTTTATTTTGCCTTTACTAAAGTAATATATATATATATATATATATATGGCTAGAACTACAATTTTGCAACTCACTAGCTACTAGGATATCATCTCACATTTTGTTAATGGCATTTCTAAGACGAAGAGCTATGGTTGGCAAGGAGAAGCCACACAATAAGTATCTAGTTAGACTAGTCTAGTAAATGTTGTAATAAAATTCTTAATGTAATAAGATATTATGATACTTAATATGATTCGTAAAATTGTTTACATGTTTAGATGAGTTTTATTTTCAGATGTTTTTGGATGATTTTATGTTTTAATAAAATATATGTTGGAGTTATAATATGGATTGTTCATGTTAACTTCTGCAATTGATAAACACAGATTATATTATTAGAAATGGTATTATTTTACATATGCAAACTCTAGGTGTTACAGGTATCACTCATCTTCATGTCTTGTGAATTGTAATGAAGTCAAGCCTTATCTCCAGTTAGATTTTGACTTGTCGCTATAGCTTAGTGATTTTTTTTTTTTTTTGCGAGGCCTTAACATTTAGGTCATCTTGATGAGCTTTTGAGCAAGAGTTTAAAAAATTAAATTCATACATTAGCTTCAAGGAAATCAACACTAAAATTGAGCAGCAAGATACAAAGCATAAGTAAAAGTAAAAGAAGTTAATTTGATTAAATTATTTTGATTTTATGTTTAAAAAATACTTACATATGCTTTTTATCTCTTATTAACTAATTTATTTAAATGTATCGATGAGGATTATCATCTAACAAGGTTTGATCATGGTTCCAAAATATTCCTCCTCTGCTTCATAAGGAATCTCAAGCTCCAGCTCCTAAAGCTCTAGCTCTTGAGTTTTAAATTCTAATTCTTAATAATATCTAAAAACAATTTATTTAATTTGATGGAGATGACTTATTATTTAAAATTTTTAATATTATTTAAATTTATTATAAATTTTAATTATTTAAATATTTAACTAATAAATATTCAATTATAAAGATTTACACCAAATAATAATATAGTTTGTGCACATATAACAACTATTTTTAAGCGTAAATATGAAGAGACATGAAATAGTTAGAAAGGAGTTCCTTGTGAATATATAGAATTATAATTTGCTTAATTTAAGGTAAATGTTGTTAATCATTTTTTATATAACTATAATACCATCTATGTTATCTTTTTAATAATTAAAACCTTTATTTTATTTAAAAATATTATTATTGGAAACCGGAGAACACTCATAAAATTTGGTAGAATTAGAAGAATAAAGTAGTTGATCATCTCATAGATTTAATTAGTAATACATGCAAGATAGGAAAAAAACCTAATTGAATGAAAGAATCCATTTGGAATAAATTATGTGTAAAGTGGGATATTTCATAGTACCGATTACTTCATAAGTGAATAAGAAGGAACAAAGTCTTTAATTTGAGTTTAGCTCATCCTTACATACTTAACTATTAATAATTTATTTCTCCTAATATGTACTACTTATTTTTAAATATATATTTAACTATTAATATTTTATTTTGTAGGCATAAGAACTAGGAAGATCACCTACATATTATAAGATCTTCTTCAGGGCCCATCAAAATAATAAAGTTTTTGTTGACAAAAAGTCTTCAACTGTTTATGTACATGTGGTTTTATATTTAATTTATATATACAATTACAATTACAATTGTACAATTTTGACTCATTATATCATTTGTTTTTCAAAATGAGTATACATGCCTTAAATTTTTGTATAAAGTATAGGGAGAGTGCTTCAATGTTAGATTTATGGCTGGAGGCTATTGAAGGAAAAAGGTTCAATATATGGTATTAAGAGTATGTCTTATAATATATTAGAAAATCCTATATCCAGATACACTAGCACTCAATACCTACATCCTACATCCAAGAAATTGTGAGAAATAAATTTATAAGTATGTTGCAATAAACTCAAAATGCCTGGGTTGAAAAACAGAGAACACAAATTGAATAGTTCCAATGAGAATTAGATAAATTTAGAAATATTGTTTAACATCTCTAACAAAGTCATCAAGATGATACTAGACCAAATTCTTTCTAAAGCCTAGATATTTCTCATTTAAATAATAGGGATGAAGATGATAATTTAATCACAATGAGGATGATGACAATTGCTGAATTTTATAAATTTTATGTAAAATAATTTTTGTAATGAAATTTATATTAGATATTTTTTCTATTTTGTTTAAATTTAATATTTTTATTTTATAAAACTATATATTATATATTTGGTTAATAAATTTAATTATATATTAACTTATAATATATTACATAACCAAAATTTAGGTATATATATATATATATTAACTTATAATATATTACATAGCAAAATGAAAAGAATCCTATACAACATTTTATAGAATATGGTAGGTGTAAAAATAACAAAAATTATCATCTTTTGTACAAGGGCGAATTTGAGAAGCCAATATTGAGCTTGCCAATTTTTTTTTTAATTTTTCTCAATATAAATTTCAAAGTTTGGCTGTCTTATTTTATCTTCTCTCCATTTTCAACAATTGGCTTGCCAGTTTTTTTCCTTCCACTCTATATAAATTTGAAAATTTTGCTGTTTCATTTCATCTTCTCTCTATTTTTGACATTTTTATTGAAGTTATTTATGATAGCATAATTTATTAACTCCATACCCTCATATTGAAGCTTAATCCCACAAGAGTATGCACAATTCCAACCAAAAAGGAATAAAAACATTGCATTTTATTGCGTTGTGCAGGGCCCAAAATTTTTATTTCATGCCACATGGGTTATGTGAACCCATCCATATCATCTTCTATTTAAAATGCATTAATACAACTCATATACATCATAAAACATTCCAAGAACCATAGATTTGGAGACAAAAACCAGAAAATATGCATGTTAGTTTCGGGTTCAGTGACAAGTTTCTGTGCAAACTTTGAAAAATTATAACTAAATCTAAAAAAATTAAAATCCAGTAACTCATAGCTTTCTAGAAAGCTTTGGATGTTAACTTTATACTAAAAATAATTCCAAGCCATAATAACATCATTTGGACCCACGTTTGATAACAAAAAAAAATTGATATAGGTTAGACTACCCAGCATTTCTGATATAGTTTACTAATAAAAATTTCAAAAATTCACAACTAATTTCTCAAAAATTCAAGTCAAGCAAACTATACCAATTTGGAAAGATATAAATGTTAAATAGAGGGAAAAAAATAATTCTAGACTAATTTAGAAGCTTTTAGATCCCAAAAAATAATAAAATAGTAACTGAAGTCTAACTACACCCTTGATCCTAACCTAGAATTTCAAAAATTGGGTTTTCCCTTTACAGATCCCTAATTGAGGTGCTTCTAGTTGGTATAGGTCACTGTGAATGTCTAGTTTCTTCCTATAAAATGTTATAGTCATTGGATGTAACATTCGGTTCTCTAAAACAAGAGAAAACGTGAGAAACGTAATATACAGTTTCTTCGTAAACAAACAAAATTCATCAGATACAAAAGAAAGTCCCTCGAAATGAGATAGTTAAAGTCCCAAAAATTTGAGAAGCATTTTAGACTCCTAAAAATGAGAATCTCAGGCTCAAACAGAAAGAAAAATGAAGCTAGAATGAAGAAACAATTTCTTACGAAAAGCTTACGAAACATAATGCATTTTCATAATTTTGAGCAAATTTTACAATTCATACAAGAGGGCTTTTTAAATGAAATTTTTAAGTTTTCTGGGGTTCTCAGAGGCCTTGAAAACCAGTTAAATCCCCTCCAGTGGACGTTTCCAATATCGGTGTGCCCAAACTTTAATGGATTCGTTCGAGAAGGTTTTAGCTCTAATTTGAGTGATTCCAAAGGCATTTTACTAAATAGGGAACTTAAATTTTATAATAGAAAATACAATTCTAAAAAAGGAGTTAAAACAAAGGAGAAACGAAAATGCAAAGAACGAATGGCAAAATGAAAATTTTGAAAAAGTGCTTCTTCATCCCTTATAAATAGGTGGCGCCTCACATTCTCCCTCATTTAGCTTCAGATTATTCTGCCCCAAATCAGAAGAAGAACCCTAGGAGAGTGATACACCAAGGGAAGAAGAAAAGGGAGAGAAAATCCAAGCTTAAGGTATGTTTCCATGGTAGTTTTTCATGCTTTTCTTCGTCTGCACCTCCTCTCCTCCCTTCTCCTTTGTTTCCTTTGATTAAAATGGAGTTTATAAATCTGATTCAAGGGAGAAATTCAAGGGAACATTAGGATTTGAAGAGAGAAGCTCAAAGAACATAAGATTCAAGTGAGAAAAAGCAAGAAAATAAGGTAATTTCTCTTCCTATGGTTGTCATCTTTGGTTCCCTTCTCCACCATTTTTCCCTACTTGAGAAAACCCTACGATGAGATGATTTTGAGGCAGAACCAAGCATGAATCTAAGGAAAAAGGGCGTGGAGATTAAAGATATGCGAAGGGAATTATCAAAAAAATCATTAGATTTTAAGATACAAATTCTAGGGTTTTGTATGTACTTTCCAAAATCTGATTTCATATGATAATTTCTAAGCCTAATTAAGAGTTTAAATGAGTTCTTGAGATCCATAAGATGCTCCTTACAAGCTTCTTCCTTCAAGAAAACAAAGAAATCTCCAAGGAAGCCAAAAACCCCTTATGTCTCAACCTAAGAAGGTTCTTGTAGTTAGGGAGAATTTTAAATTTTTCTAAGGCCATTCTTGAGTCATATTTGATGAATGAAAATGAGAGGAGGCCTTGAAAAAAATTCAAAACTCAGAAAGTGATTTGGTGCTTTAAGTTTCATATTAAGATCTAAAGAAGCAACATGATATTAAGCTCTTTGTTTTAACTGTGTGATGACTCCAAAAGGCTTAAAAGGAGTCAAGAATCATATTTGAAAGAAAAGAATAGAATCTAAAAATTATTTGAGGGGTATTGTTCATCAGGTGTAATTATGGATCATAATGGGGTTTATGGAACAATCTAGTGTTTAAGCAAATTATGTGGCCTTAGAAATTGTTTCATGAATCTAATTGGCTTCCATATATTGTATCTAGGCCAAGAGAAACAATCTCCACAAATTTGTGATTTGTGGGTGTGTGGCCAAAGAGAGGAGCTTGAATCCAAAGAGAAAAGTGTGTAATTGTGTGCAAGGTAGCTTTCTTCACCTTTTCTCATGCATGGATGTATGTTTAGCTTGTCTTAGAATGTATGTGTATTTTCAAGCCATGAAAAGTATGCTAGCATGATTTATATGCCATGATTGCATGATGACATATTATGTTTTCAAATGAATGTATGATATTTGTTTAAGTTTGCTTGAGTATGGAAAAGCCAATAACTCTTAACTATGGTGAGGATGAGCCAAGAACCCTTGAAATTGGTTAAGACATAACAAAGAATCTCTCAAAAGCAAAGTGGGCTCCCAAGAGTATAGGTGAGGCAAGTCCAAAATCTATGAGAAAAAGTGTGAGGTCAATTCAAACACTTGGTAAGCTCTTAAATAACTTGTATGACTTATTCACATGCTAAGTTTGCTTCTTAAATGTTCATGACTTCCATGATATCTATGCATGCATTTTTAAGGCTTGCTTTGCATATATTATGTATGATTGAATGGGAGATGAGCTATTAAGATTCTTTGAATCCCATTCCCTCCTCTCCAATGATCTAATATACTACGTGGACCAAATGGATATGGTAATGGGAGCCAACAACATTGAAAAAAGAAATTGACAACCATATGCTTAGCTTTTGCCTTTTTGGAACCATAATGATGCTTCATGATGTATATTGTTATTGTAAATGGTCTATGACCCTTGAGGCATGTATAATTATGATATTATGTGATGTAGAAATGAAAGAATATGTTATGTGAATGATGAAATATAAATTGAGTATGTTATGACATTATAACTTCATGAATGGTTTTATAGAAATATGCATAAGTGTGGATGAAAAGGCCAAAATGAGATGCATGAGATTTGGGACCATTTGGACAGCTCATACAAGTCTTAAATGTGCTTTTAGACTTGCCCAAAAGGTGTTAAGGCTAAGGGAAATCATTTGGTCACTTTGGTACCCCATATGGTGCCAAAAATAACCATAATAGAACCCTATGTCATTTTTTGGCCAAATGAGCTCTTCTTGATCTAATATTTGGTAGAAATTTAGAACTTTTTGAGAGCTTTTTGGGAAGCTAAAGATCATAATTTTTTGATGTCTACAAAATATTTGATCTGTTGCACTATTCATTTGGTCCGAAAATGAATTCTGTCACACAGGGCTCAAATGATGTCCAATTGCCACGAATTTTTTTACAAAGAAACTAGACATTAATAGTGACTTGTGCCAACTGAAATCACCTTATTTGGAGTCTAGAGAGGGAGATATGAATTTTTGTAACATTCTGTCTAGGTATCAGGACCCTTACCCAACCTGAGTTACTATTTTATTGAATTCCAAGATCTAGGCTGCCTAAGATGGTCTGTAAATATTTTTCTCTTCTAGCTAACATCCACATATTTCCATATGGGTATTATTTTCATAGATTATATTTTTTGAAATTAATTGGATATTTTCAAAGTTTGCTACAGAATCTGTGATAGCATCAGAGGCAGGTTTGACCTTTGGACCTTTTCGGATGTCAAACACCCTCTCTAATAGATGTTATGGTCTAGAAATATTTTTAATGTGAAGTAGACATATGTAGCTTTCCAGAATGGCTAAGAATGTATGATTTTGATTTATCTAGAAATTAGCTTATGATTTTTCAAATTTTGGTGAAAAATGAAGCCAATTCTGGCCAAAATTACACTTGATTATTTTGAGCTCTTCTTTGATTTCCATGAATTATGGGCATGATTTTATGATGAAAAAGAGTTGTATTGATGTAATTAAATGTGAGAATATATAGTATGAGCTCATGCAGGTCCACGTGACCCCAAATGAAATTTTTATACACTACGCACCACAATTAAATGCATTATTTTAATAGGCTTTTCTACTTCCCTTATAGAATTTAATGATGTGCAGCACATGAGTGTTATGAAATGAGCTAAAATTTATAGTGTTACATTGGACACCCATTTACCCCATGAATGATAGAGATGAAAATTTTGACCATTTACATAGTGACAGCACCAATTCTGTCAAATTTTGCCAACTTTAAAATTCACCAAAAATTCTATAGCGCTCCAAATAATATGCACTTTAACTTCCAAAAAAATCTAGACAAGGCCTATATGCATGCCAAATTTTAGACTAAGAAGAGCTCATTGGGATAGATTTTACCGTAGCTCACACATATGGTCATTTTAGCATTATATAAGGGTCTAATTTAGTCCAAATGATCTCCCATTGCTTCTACTAAAATTTGGGCAAGTTTAAAAGCACAAATATAGCATGTATGAGCTTATCAAATGGTTAAAACTATCATACATCATAATTTCACTATGTCACTTGTGAGAATACACATTCCATACTAGGCTACCAAGTGGTCAAATTGCATTTTCTCATTAATTAGCCTACCACTTTGGTTCATACACTATTCTTACATACTTTTACATTTACTCAAGCATTTACATCTAAAAATAATATATACATATCCATTTTGACAATTAAATACAATAAAAGCTACATGGTTTCAAAAATATGCCCCATCAAGCCCTTTAGCTTCCACTTTTCTCTCCTTAAGCACCACCCAGACATGTGGAGATGGAAGAGGGAAGGGAATGAGATTTTTGGAAACTTAGTAGTTCATATACTCATTCAAGTAAGCAATCAAGGAATATATCATGTCAAAGTACACAAGTTGGTATTCAAGACAACTAAGAATCATTCAAAACATCATTTACATGCCAAGAGATCATATCAAGGTCCAAGAATAAACTCTAGAAACTTTTAGTCTAACCTTATCCCATTTTTAGGACTTTTGGATTATCTTCACCCTTGGCCTAAGGACTTTTGACTTGGCTTCACTCATCCATGAGACTTTTGGCCTTGTCTCACCTATGCTTAGGGATTTTTGGCTTCACCCCACCCATATCAAGAAACTTTTTGTACCACCTCACCCTTAAGTGCAATTTTCATAACCAAAACATCATTCAAGAAACATATTGATACCAATGCAACAAGCAACATCAAATGGCATGTCTCACACTACATTGGCAGATACAAGCATACAATGACAATTACATATACAAAAATACCAACAAGAATAAAGTGAAGAGCTACCTTGGTACTAAAACAGTCTTTTACTTAGTTATTTCTCTTCCCCCAAAGCACAACACTTGCAAGTAGATGGAGTTTGTTTCCTATGGCCTAGACATAACAAATAGCATTCAATTACTCTATTGGAATAAGCCAAAGCATTAGACACACACTTAAGAAGCATACTTGGTCTATTAGTTCCATAATAGCTCCATTAATAGCCTAATGAAGTAACTACAATAATTCAAGTTCTTGGCCTCATTTTCTTCTCATATATAGGCCTCTTGGTTCCATTTAGACTCTTTAAAGTCATCACAAACTCATTTCCAAGAATCTAAATATAAGTTGCTTCTTAAGACTACATTATGGAACCTATTACCTTATCTCCCAATCTATAGCTTCTAATTTTTTTTTTTAAGGATTCATTCCACCTTCTTCCATCACATATAGTCCCAAACCAAGCTTAGAACAAATTTAAACACTTCTTAGGTCTCCCAACTCCTTTAGACAGAGACATAAAGAGCATTTGGGGTTCATGGGATTTCCAATTTTTCCTTAAAGGGAGAGGAACTTGGGAAGCTTCCTAAGAGTCTTAGGAACTCAAACAAACACTCATATATGCTAGGGAATTCATGAATCAAAATAGAATTTACAAAGTGTTCATGAATCTCTAGTTGTTCTCTCTTGAAATTCCATAGTTTTTCTTCCACTTTCTTTGCATTTCTCAAGCTCCCACACTCTAAATCAATGGTTTCTTGCTTTCTATAGGTTAAAACTTTATCCCCCTAGGCTGTTCTATTTTTGACCGAAACACACACTCACAAAGCAAGGAAGAAGAAAGCAACAAAGGTAGATAAATTACCTTGATTTTAAGCTTACTTCAAGAGCTTCTTCCTTTGCCTTAGCCCCCTCTTTGAATTTATAAACTCTCCCTTTTGAACCAAGGCCAAAACAGAACCAAATGAATGACCAAAACTATAGGAAGAAAGTTTGAGAGGAGGAGAACAACATTAAAAAAGGAAACACCATAAAATTCTCCCATTTTCTTACCTTTTTCCTTGCTTCTTTCTCCTCTTTCTAAGCTATCCTTGTGCATGCTTATTAACCGAGCTCTCCCCTGGTCTTAAGCAGAAAAAGAGTGGGTTAGCTTAAGGATAGAATGGGACGCCTCTTATAAAAGAAGATTGGAAAAGAAGTTATTCCAAAAAATGACATTTATGTCCCATGTGTGTGGCATTTTCGTTTTACCTTCATTTTAACTTCTTTTTAGTACCATATTTTCCATCATAAAATTTAGGTTCTCAAGCTTATAAAATAGCTTTAGAATCACTCAATTTGGATTTAAAACTTTCTTGAATGAAACAGTCAAAATTTGAATAAACCAACATTCAAAAACATACACCAAAGGAGTTTTAATTGTCCTGGGGCTTCCCATAGTTTTTAGGGTTTTTGAGAATCCCAGAAAGCTCAAAATTTTTATTTAAAAAGTTCTTTTATGAGTTTTTCAAAAAGTGTTTATATTTACGAAAATATCACTAGACTTTCGATAAATTTTTTAAATCACTCTATGTAACACCATAATGTCTTAACTTCAATTAATCTCCTTCTTGGCTTGATTCCATATGATTTCTAATGAAAAGAACTAAAAGCATGGTACTTTAATACTTTAAGTCAGGGTTTAAATGCTCATATTTTGCCCCATGGGTCCCGTGAATCCATCATTCACATTATACAACTCATACATAGCATAAAATAACCCATGAACCACAGATATGAAGTCAAAAACCAAGAAAATGCAATTTCTCAAATGGGCCCAAAAGTCAAATTTTTGGCTCTAACTTTGGAAAATCATAACTAATTCTAGAAAAATGAGAATCAAGCAAACCATAGATTTCTGAAAAGCTCTAGATGTTATATTTACAATAAAAATAATTCCAAACTATAATCTCAGTATTTGGACCATATTTAACATCGAAAAAGAGACAGAGGTCCGAATGTCCCTGTTACTGATGCAGCTTGCTGTCATGAACTTCAAAAATTCATAACTAATTCCACAAAAGTCCAATCTGGGAAAACTATACAAATTTGGAAAGTTACAAATGTTAACTAGAGGAAACAAATAAGTTTAGATTATTTTAGTAGCTTTTGGACCTCGAAAACTGATAGAACAGTAACGAAAGTTGGATGGCTTTCCTAATACTGGCATAGAACTCTTCAAACAGTTATTTCTCCCTTTACAGACCTCCAATTGAGGTGCTTCCAATTGGTATAGGTCTTGTAGATGTCTAGTTTATCTCCATAAAATGTCATGACAATTGGACATCGTTTGGTCCATGAATGACACAGATTCATTTTCAAACCTATGATAACAGTGCACTAACCCAAAACCATCAAAATTTCCTAACTTCAACAATTCACCAAATATTCCCTAGACCTCCAAATATTACCCACTTTATCTTCCCAAGAAACTCTCAACAAGCTCTAGATGCATGCCAAATTTCATATCAAGAAGAGCTCATTTGGTCATACTTGATAAAGCTCACAAATTTGACAGTTTTGACACCATAAATAGTACAAAATGGGGGGTAAACGGTCTCCTACATACTCTAGCACCTCTTAGGTAAGTTTTAAAGCATAAACATAGCATATATGAAATGCCTAAGTGATCTATATCATCATACATCTCAAACTCACTAGCTGATGGGCAAAAGTAAACTACTGCATATAAAGCCACAAAGGAGCTAAATCTCATACTTTCATTACTTTGGTTCTATATATAGTTCATACATTATTTATACATACATTTATACTTGCTCAAATATTTATATTTTAAAAATAATCAGTACATATTCATTTTGGCACTTCTTTACATCAAAAGAACTAAAATAAACTATACAACTGCCTATACATGCTCAACTAGGCTCCTTAATTTACACTTTAATCTCCTTGAGCTTTACCTAACATGTTAAGATGGGAGAGGGAAGAGGGTGAGATTCATGGAATCTCAATAGCTCATGCACTCATTCAAGGAAGCAATCAAGGCATATAAATAAGTCAAAACATGTAAACCATTTTATAATTATACAACACATGATTTTCATGCCATGATTATCATATCAATGCCAAAGAATAAGCTCTAAAGACTTTTGATCTAACTTCACTTAATTTTTGAGATTTTTGGATTGGCCTCACCCCTTGGTTTAAGGACTTTTAGCTTCACTTCACCCATTTCAAGAGACTTTTAGCACTACCTCACCCGAGCAATTTTCACAACCCAAAACATAAGCATATTGGTACCAATGTATCAAGGCAACCACCAAATGGCATGTGTCACAATACAAGCATATACACAAGTATACAATGACTATTACACATCTAAGAATGCAACAAGAAAGAGTGGAGAGCTACTTTATAAGCCAACACAAGTCTTCCCTTTCAATTTCTCTTCTCCCTTCTTGGTTTACAATCACAACTAGATGGAGCTACTTCTTTTGAGCCTAGACACAACAAATAGCATGGAATTACTCTCTTATAACTCAAATAAACACTCACAAAGTTAGAGGATTCTTCATCAAAGCAAACCCTATAAAGTATGTAAGAACTAGGGATTCTCTCTCTCTAGAATTTCACCAACTCTTCTTCTCCTTTCTTTGCATTTCTCAACTTATCACACTTTAATTCAAGGATCTCTTACTTGCTCTAGGTCAGACTTCCTTCCTCTCAAGCTCTCAAGTGGATAGAACTAACAAACTCAAGGAAAGCAAGGGGAGAAGATGCAATAAAATGGAAAGAAGTTATCTTAAATAAAGCTCTTTCTAAGAGGCTCTTCCTTTGCATAAATCTTCTCCTTAAATCCTTACACTTCCCCCTCTGACTTAGGCCTAAAATAAACTAACTCAACAACCAAAACCATAGAAAGAGAGGGCAAAGAGAGAAGAACAAAAATCTAAGAAGAAAAGCTATGGAGATCTCAAGTTATGCTTACCTTTTTCTTGTTCTTCCTTCCTTCTCTAGGTCTCTCTCTCTCTCCACAGCCCTTTTCTCTATTTTGGTCAAAGCCTAAGTCAGTTAGAAGGAAAGGAAAGGATCTGGACTCTTTAAAAAGTAAAATTTTCTTTTTTCACGCTTTTCTGGACTAACTCCTCGCTATAGCGAAGAATAACCCTCGCTACAGCGAGCACATATAAGTCACAGACCTCTGTTTTTGCTACGGTGCACTATTGCCAGAAACTCCTTAGTTTTTGTATGAGATACCCGAACTCGCTATAGCTAGAAGCATTGTCACTATAGCGAACAAGTACTATCGTTATAGCTAGATCATTTCTCGTTTTAACTAGCAGACTTAAAAAATTTCAAGACTTCAAAAAATTTTTTTGGTGGTTACACTCTGGCTCCCGTTTTTAAGTAATTTAAAGACTTAAATCCTTATTTTTCATTATTTAAAATTTTATGCAAATTTATTTGGCCTTAAATCATTCATCTTAGAGGACTTGCTTTTTCGAACTAACTCATTATGGTGTTTTCACGAAATACTAGATGTTACATTATTTATCTCCTTTAGTTTGTCATCCATTATTGTAGCTATTCAGCTCTTACCTTGGTATGTTTTCTTTTGTACCACTTTTTATCTTCCCTCATATTGTTCATATTCATTTTAATCTTACTTTAATCTTATGAGTTGTTTTTAGTTGTGTTATCTAAGTATTTTTTTTATCTATTCTACTTATGAGTTATTACTATGAATCTTTATCTTTCTCTATCTTTCTTCTTTTTTGTTAACTCCATCTTTTTTTTTTTTAGTGATTATTTGAAATGATGATTGGGTAAAAAATTTTTGGTTAAATTTTGAAAATTTTGGTATTTGGATCTCATTTCTTTTTTGCTTCACATGTGTTTTTAGTTTCGATTTAATTAATTAATTAATTAATTTTTATTTCTTTGATTTGATTTTATTTTTTTTGTTTTAAAACCTGGTAAAAGATAGGCAAAAGAACACAAAAATTTGAAAATTTGAAGGAGAAAACCATTGGAATTTGGGGGAAAAACATATGAAACTCTAAAAATTTAAAAGAGAAGATGAACTGGAACCTAAAAAATGTATCAATCTCAGTGAAACACAAAAACAAAATTAAAAAAAACTACAAAATTAAAAAATTATCCGAACAAATTAAATATAACATAAATTATTATTAATTCTAAACAATCATTTTACAAAGTAAAATGTGCTTAAAAAATATAGATAGTAAATTACTCCATTATTATAACATATATAATAAAAATTTTTAACAAGATAAAATAAAATAAAATATTATTTATTATAATATATACCTTTTATAAATTAAAATTATTTTAATTTATTAAAATTTTAAAATTATTTTAGGCTATGGAAAATCATTTATGATAATAAAGTGGTTCGACCACTTTTTTAAATTTTATTATTTTTTAAATATATTTTTATATTTTTATTTATAATTAATTAATTAACTTAATTAAAATAATTATTAATATCATTTTATTAATTTTTTATTAATCAAATTTTTATTAGTTTATATTTATATTAAATAAAAATTTTTAAAATAAAATTTATATTTATTAATATGACATGATAAAAATGTTAAAGGGCCAATGGAGAGAGAAGAAGAGGGAATTCTAATAAAAATATTTGTATGAATAAATTTTCCATAACAAAAATGATCATCGATTAAGTGACAAATTGTTTTTGTCAAAAAACTATGATTGTCCAGTATTTGTAATAGATATTAATTGTTGGAAATTGATTACATTCTTATAGTGTTTTAAAAATATGTGAAAAGAAAAAATATTGTAACTTAATTGGTTAAAGTACTTATATGCATTTTGTGAAATATTTTATAGACACATTTGTAAGTAAATTATGTAAATTTTTACATAAATCGTGATATAGGTCTTGTAATATTTTATGAGAGATACATAAGCTATCTTTAGTGAAGATACATTTTAATGGATTATATAAATCATATTTAAGTGATAGAATTAATTATATTTGTTTCTTAATTTTGG
Organism: Erythrophleum ivorense; assembly: GCA_026724425.1. Lineage (NCBI taxonomy): Eukaryota > Viridiplantae > Streptophyta > Magnoliopsida > Fabales > Fabaceae > Erythrophleum > Erythrophleum ivorense. The sequence continues at coordinate 35,484,253 of JAIUCV010000008.1, forward strand.
AATATACGGATATGTACTAACTTTTAGAAAAAGTTAACCAAACTAAAAATAAAAATATAACTCTAAATAAATAAATAAATAAATAGATAAATAAAAATCTTTTGGAAATAACGATATTAATGGGTTTTATTTATATATATTGTGTGGTAAAATATGTTTTATCAATTTCATTGTTATTTATATGTTTTTTATTTATTAACTAAAGAAAAATCTCATAAAAACTACTTTTAAGTAAGAATAAATTCTCCATAATACTTTTAATTTTTTTTTCTTCTTCTTTTTGGGGTCCTGTTGCAATGTTATGACTAACAATTAGGTTTCTCCATAAAGCCTAATGAAAGAAGATCTCCAATGTCTTTTTTAGGCTTCTTGGGCTTATAAATTGAGGGAGGCAATTTTGTGTGACATACTCACACTTGTGAATTTCACTTGTGAATTTTTAGGATTCAAATGTGAGTGGAGAAAGTTTCGCATTGAAAGTAGATATGTACACATTAAATATGATGACTTAAGTGTTGCACCTATTGCTTAATTTTCAATACAGTGAAAGAAAACTACTAATCAAATGAGACATTTTTGTCATAAATTCACAATGAATTTAATTTATTAACATGCCATTTGAAATTCTAAGGTTATATATTTAATTTTGGATAATATTGTTAAGAAATTCTTGAAATAATTTAGCCAAAACAAACTACTAATTAAGTAAAATTTATTGCATATAAAAAGATGCTATTTATGTCAATTGAATGCAATTATATGTTTTGATTTATCACTCTAAATAATGTTGTAACATTTTGATATGAGATTATTTGATGGGTTAATATAGATTTGTATTACCAAAGTAACATTTTTATAAATATTCATAAAATTTTCTTTAAGCTAATAATTGTAGATTTCGAACCATTGGTTCTAAGCTTATAATTTGTTATAAACGTGTTATGATGGGCACTTTACTTTTTTTTTTACATCTTTAGTCAATGGGATCATTATGCACCAAAATTTATGATTTTTACAAATTAAAGGATCAAATCCAATTACTTGCCAAATTAATTGAAAGATAAGAAAATTGTTTATGTGTTTTAAATAAATCAATGTCAGTTTCTCAATTTTCTTATTTGTGTTATCAATATCTTAGGTCTAATGTCATTTAATAGTGAAAGCTATATAAGTTAAATTTCTAAATGAGCATTTCATTTGATGACCTTCTTGAGGTAGTTGATTAAAACATGTTAAAGGTTGGTAGGACTAAGAAAAATAAGGTATTATTGAAATTTTGGGTATTAATGATCCTTATCTAAGAATGATTAAGGTCTCCTAGTATGATAAAACAAAATTATTTCATTACCTTAATATATATTGATATGATTCAACAAATATTGTTGAATACTTGTTACCTATGATAAGTGGGGTTATAGTTCATTTTGTATGAACAATGATATAAAAATTCATTGCAACTAAATTTGACATATTTGGACTTGTCTCATATGTGTAAAATAATAAAACCTAACACATTCAAGGTTCTCAATTATTGGTAAAATAGGTGACATTGTTAATTTTCATTGTTTTATTAGCCTTACCTTGTGAGCTAGTAGGCATATATGTTGGCATTTTACTTGTACTATCAACAATTTTGGGTACTTGGAAGATCATAAAGTGAGTTATTAAAATTTACCAAAAAAACAAAAGTCTTATGATACTTGTAAATTGTTAAGAACATTAAACTCACTTAAGACTTTTTTGTTTTGGTTATAAAATATTTTATTTATTGATGTTTATATATGATGGTTAGAGTTGTCAAATAGACATTTATAGTTGGTTTTCACATAGAGTGTGATTTTTTGACAAAGCTATGATTACAGCTGATCTGTGACTAAAAATTGAAAATCTTATTATGGTATAATACTATGCTATCACATGAATGTTTCTCTCATTAATATTTGTAATAGAGAGATAATGTTATTGAGGTGTAGAATCATATTAGATTATTTTCATAAAATAAATTTTTGCAACTCCGCTAATTAATTATTTCTATTACTAAAGCTTTTCTAGCTTGTTTATGGGATAGGTATACCTCATAATATGTTGAGTTAGTAAAAGTTTTAGGATTATCTGTAACTTCACTAGCTAAAAGTTGATTACCTAACTAAATGTGTGAGATCCATACAATTTAAAACATATTAAATGCATAGATATTTTAGGGTCTTTTGATCTTGAGCTTATGGGAGTTATATATATTTTGTATTTATAAGATAATTCTATGGATATCACTTAACTTTGTTACATCTAGTTGATATAAATTGTTGTTATATTTATTTGATATATTTATTTATGATCATCATTATGTTGATTCTTTGTCTGTGCAAAGATTGATTATAACATATATCTTAAGGCATAATATCTGTCTTAAGTGTAATCGTTATATTTGTCATGATATGTCTTTGTCGGCATTATATAGTATTCTCAAAATAAAGTTATTTAAGATGTACAGACTATTTTTGACCCAATGGATTTCTCTTGCAAATTAGGCATAAAGGATACTGAAAAATCAAAGGAAGGACCAATAAGAAATAGTGCATTGTTGATTATTTTTAAGAGCTACTTCTTACCGCACTTCTAAACTTATGATCCATGTTAACATGATTGTCGATATGTGACTATAGATTGCGAACATGTTAATGAAGAGCATATGATCACCACAATCCCATATTGATGGTTGTGTTAAACTAAATTGTGTTTGTTGTATTATATTAGAACCCTCTTTTTTAAAAGGTACACACGTAAGTTAGTTTTTGTCATTTTGTTATCCTAAGAGTTGTTTTACAAAACAAAATAATTTTTTTAAAACATAATTAATGTGGCACAAGCAAGAGAATGTGAGAATTTTTATTTGTGGGTTCACATTAATTATATAATTTTTTTTTTGTAAATATGGATTGACTAATGATCCATTAAGATATTATGAACTCAAATTGCATTATGTGATTATATAGATATTAAGGCCAACATATACAATATTTTAAATTAAGTCTAATTAACAATTAAAAAGCATGGGCCATTAGATTTTACTAAAACTTGCAATGAAAGGCCTAATAAGACACTACTTAGTTAGGTCCCCTCTTTAATCCTAGTATGCGTGCTTGATCCATTAAAAGCCCATTATTCAGCAAAGGACTATCAAGAGGAAAACCTAGCTAGATGACACTAAATTTGTCGGATTAAGTATACTCGGTTGCAAAGACTCAATTAGATATCTCTATTCATTTTATTTATTTATTTGCTATTTAGTATCATACATGTGATCCAAATTGCACATTTAAACCATTTCAGATAGCTAAAGTAAGTTTCTAACAAGTTTATTTATATTTCATCTTTTAGACTCTTACTCTTGTATTATTCTGATATTTGGATGAGATTCTCTCTATCTCTATCTCTTTGTTATAAATTTTTTCCTTTTTTTCTTGGTTTACTGTAATACTTTCTCCAAAAACAACACCTTTTTTTTTACCAAAAAAACACATTCATTTAAAATAAAAAGCAACCAAACACAAAAGCTAAAGAATTTCCAAACAAGGAGCAACGACCAAAACACACCTGACCAATCCTTTCCTTACAACCATTGGGTATCAATAGAAATAAAAGACATCAAAGGGGATTGGGATATGAACCCCAACCACAAGGACTCATACGCTGTGACACCTTAGCAAGCTAATTAACTACTAAGTTATAAGATCTAAGGACCCAAATAAATGAAATAGAGGAAAAAGCTCCAAAAACAACACCCTTACTTGTGCCAATCATGTGAAATTTGTTTCTTTTTGAATTTTTCCTTTTCATCAAGTGGTTCTTCTATGAATATTCTTAAGCACAAGTTGCTACAAAAGGACATGTAAGTTAAGTACATGTTTAAGATGGCATTTTGTATATAAGGCATTTTAGTTTAAATTTTATGAGAAATTTTTTAATAAAATATGTCATTTATAACCAAGATAGGGAATTTTTTTTCATAAATCTTGCACTTAAGTTTACAAACTTTTATATATTTTGCTTAATTACTTAAGAATTTAATATGATTATTTATTTGATATCACCTTCAAAAATTAAAGATTATAAGTGAGAAGCCAAAACAAGGCTGTCTTTATTGTCATAATTCATTAGTAGACATCACAAATTTTTGCATGAATCCACGGAAGCGGTGGATAAATGTCAAATTAAATATCGAACACAATCGATTTTGTTTTTAACTTATTTTAGAAACACCAACTTCAAAATATTAAAAGTTAAATTATAATGTTTGATACTTAAAAGATTTTGAGTGTAATTAATTAATAGTAAAATAGAAGAGTATACAGTAACGTAGGTAAAAATATATAACTAAGTCAAGATGATCCCATAAGTGTAAACTTAATCCAAAAGTTTAATTTATAAATTAAATCTATAATTTGTTACCTTTCTATTTTTTATCCAATAGAAGAGTTTTACCCCTTATATATTTGAAACAATTTTCTATTTTATATTAGAATAAATTATATAAACATCCCCTGAATTTTACTAAAATTATGCATACCTCTTTTCTATTTTTAAAATATACATAGACTTTCTTTAAAACAAAAAAATCACTAGATACTTTAATTTAATTTTAATTTTTTTAACTAGAAAACTCTCCATTAATTTAAATATACATTTATATAATTCATTTACTAAACAATTTAAATGGAAGGTATTTTAATAAAAAAAAATGTTAAATTAGACCAAAGTTTTGGGTAGTCTTTTCCATTTTAAGAGAAATTTGTATGTATTTTGAAAATAAAAAAGATATATATGTAATTTTAACAAAATTCAAAGAAAATATATGTAATTTGCCTTTTATATTATGTGACTGACCACTAAAGTGCCTTCAACCTTTTCTTAGACAGACATCATATACATATTTATGTTCAAGTGCATGTAATTTTTGTACAAAAGGTTCATGAATTCATATATATCTTCCTCTTCCGCTAACAAAACAAATGGCATTGATGCACAAGCTCTAAATTAAATTCCAATCAAACAAATTTAATTGACATTGCTAGATTTTTAAAAAGGTTACAGTTGTAAATTTTGCAGATGCTGCTAATTTTAAGAATGTTAAATTGACATAAAATTGTTAAGGTGTTAATAAAATTGGAAGTGGTTTTGATTATCTAATAGTTAGATTAAAAATAATTATGTTAATTTTAGGATCAAATTTCTTAAAAAATTAAATAACAATACTCAAATATTTAGAAATCTCTTTAAGTTTGAAAGTACATTATAGGTTAATTTTCTAAAAACATTAATGAGATACAAAATAATATTAAATGAATAAAAATTTTTATGACTTTGTATGTGTGTATATACATACATACATACATATATATATATATATATATATATATCAATTGACACTATGTCAATTAAAATTACAAGTCATTTGGTTCTACGTAGAGAAGGAAGAAGGGGAGATATTATGTTGCTATTTCACATTTAGTTAAGTGTCTCACACTACATGGTTTTAGGGGTGATGCAATTTGCTGTGCACATTAAGCACAAGAATGGAAATGGTCCTTGGAGCTAAAACTTGTAAAGAAGATTTTGCCTTGTTGTATAGAGGTTGTCAACATCAAAATACTCAGTTAGCCATAAAGAAAATAGAGAATGAAGCTTCCATATTTTGTGAGAGTGCCTTTGTGGACTTTGGTGCTAAAGAGCTCAAGCAACACAAGACTTCATCAAAGCTCCCCTTGTTAGAATTAGGTTAGTTCCACTAATTTGAGCCTCATTCTTAATCTCCCACATGTGCACTCTTTTCTTGCATCACCATTGTGGTTTGAGAATTAGAATCCCTATAGGATGAGCTACTCATAGTTAAACAAGTGTAAAAGAATCAACGCCAAAAACTCATTGGCTTTTTGAGAGAAACTTTTACTAATTCTGGTCAATTATGTGTCCATAGCATTGCCCATAAGCTCTTTATCTCCCCTTATCAATTTATGTGTCACATACTTTCTTGACCTTATCTTAGGATTAGTTTGTACAATTACTTGCAAGAATCAAGTTTACACTTATCTCACTACATTAACAAAGATGATAGTTTTCACATTCTAGCTTTAACCATTCATTGTTGAACTTTGTTTCTAATGAACCACTCATGCCCCTAAAGTTTTTCTAACTACTACACATTATGAACTTGATCATGGTTGCTTTTATTAACATACAATGGATGGATTAAGTTATGGTTTTTTATTCCTATGATTAGCATGAATTACCTCATACATGTATTTCCTACATCTCTTTAATTTTTTTTGTTCATAAGTAGTTCTAGACTTAATTATATGGTTTTTAGTTATAGGTTATAACTCTATATGTACATAAGTACCAAGTCAGCTTATTTTTCATGTTTTCAAATAGTGCATTCAATTGATTTGTAGTATATGTACACCTATTACAGTACATGTATGTCTTGAGTCCAAGAAAAATCAACAATTACTAGTGTCATAGGCCATGATTTTATTTTTAATTGGTGGTGCATGCTTCTATCATATCATAGTGCATAGCTGATGTGAGAAGCATGTTGGTAAGAATGAATTATTGATTGTGAACAACTAATTGCATAATGTTTGTTAACCATGAATGCCTAAAGAAGGCAAATAATTTTGTCCACTAATGGACCTCACCAATACTAATGCATTCCCTTGTTTGATGGTTAGGTACTTACATGTCCTGCAAGCAAGGCATAGGGTGCTGCTTCACATGTGGATGACCTTAGTGCTAGATTCTCAGTGTATTTCACATAGATCATACTACCTAGACTTTAAGATATAAAGCACACCTTAAGCACCTGGCTTATAGCAATAACATCATGCGCATTAACCAGCTTAGGATGTATAGGGCAACCTTCAATCACCTATGTGCAATGCTTGAAGAAGATGGTGGTTTGAGACCAATAAGACATATGTTGATGGATGAACAAGTAACAACATTTTAAAACATTGTTGCACATCACATCAAGAATTAGGTTATACAGTGTAATTTTTGCTGGCTCAGGTGAAATAGTTAGTAGAAATTTTAATATGGTTTTTACTGCTATAATATGGTTAGGTGGACAGCTACTAAAGGTCCTCGAGCCTATGCCAAAGAATTCTGCTGATCCAAGGTAGAAATGGTTTAAGGTAACCTGATTGTTTACCTTAAATGGATTGAATTTTAGGTGTGTTATTATGTTCATTTTTTCTTGACATCATTATTACTGTGTTCACTCTGGTTGATATAATTGCCTTAGTGCATTGGATAGAACCCACATCCCTATCAACGTCTCGATAGAAGTAAAGCCTAGGTACCAAAATTAGAAAGGCACACTCATTACCAATGTGCCTGGTGTCTGTTCACAATATGCACAATTCATTTTTGTCTTCCTTGGATAGGAAGGCTCTGTGGCTGATAAGCAAGTATTGTATGATGCAATTAGTAGGCAACATGGCTTAAGAGTGCCACATGGTGAGTTGTCTCATTCTTTGTTTTAGTTTCCTTATATATGAGTAAAGTTTTTTATTTAGTTATAGCAACAACTTGCCTTGTAATTGTAGGACTAATCCTCTTATATGCTTGCTTATATAGGTCATTACTACTTGGTTGGTGCTAATTACACCAATTGCGAGGGTTTTCTAGCACTGTATAAAGGTTAGTGGTAACATATGAGTGATTGGAGAGGATGCTAGCAACTGATCACCCCAATGAATTGTTTAACATGTAACATGCATCTGCCCGTAACATGATTGAGTGGTATTTTGACATATTAAGGGAACAATGGGCGATACTTAAGAGTCCTTCCTTCTACCCAATTAGGACACATAACCACATAATCATAGCTTATTGTTTGCTTTATAATTTCTATCTTAAGTACAATGCCAGTGATGATTTGGATGACAAGGTTCATGTTGATGACACCATAGAAGCTTTTAACGTGGCTAACCCTATAGCAATAATGAAAACCTTAGCTGGGTGCACCAACTTTTATGAATAACTTGCAGGCAATATGATCAATGAATTTGTCACCTACACTAATGTTGCATGATTTATGATGTGGACCCTGTTATTTATTAGTTGTGTCACTATGTGAACAAATGTTGAATTTTATTTGCATTTCATTTTGTATGGTGTATATTATATGATGTGGACTATATAGTTGTATGTTCATGGTGTTTAGGAACTTTAATTAAGAGTTGTCTCTGCACTTCTTGTATTTACTCCATTTTATAAATTATAATCACGTATTTAACTTTTTGCTTCTATCTTGTCTTTTTTCTTTTGGCATTGAAGCATGGATTAGGAACAAGAATAATAATGGGAATAAATTTCCCTACTATCCAAGCATCAATGGACACCATAGGAGGATGCCTACCTAGTTGACTATCTCATGGACCTTTACAGTGAAGGTAAGTATCTTATTGATAGTAACTTCAAGCCAAGACACTTGGCAAAGTTAGAAAAATTGATACAACAAAAATTACTTGACTGTGGGATTAAGGAAATTCCTCATATCTAGTCCTACCTATAAACTTTAAAATAGAGTTAGAGTATTATGTTTGACATGGTCTATGGGACCAACACTTTTGAATTCAGGTGGAACTCGAAGATAAAGCGCATCACTACTAATAAGACCGTTTGGGACAAATATATCAAGGTACATATGAATTTATACTTAGCTTTGGTCTTGGTCTTTTATGAAAACCTTATTGCTTTCTTGAACGAAATTGTTACTTAAACATTTTTCTCCTTTTAAGTATGCAAAAAGACTATAGTGTTCTGAACCAAACCTTTTCCACACTTTGATGTACTATGCATATTTTGGGTAAAGGATCAAGTTAATTGGTAAGGATACACAGACACTAGGTGAGATCAAGGATGGGAATGTTAGAGGGCAGTAAAACTTGAAGGACATTTACACAGATGTTGAAATTGAGCAAGATGAAGATGGTTCTAAAGTGCCTATGAGCTCTAGTAGTGAGGCAACATATAGAAGTAGGAAAGGAAGAAAAAGTCACAGATTTAAGATGATTTACTTACCTGAGTCCTCACAAAGATTAGCACGAACATAGATCAAAGCTTGAAAAAGGTTGCACAAGATATGGTCAAGCCATGGGTTGAGTGTTTTCAAAGTAAGAAGGAAATGGAGGATAAAGGGATGGATCTCTATGTAGTACTATAGTTAATTGAAGGCCTAAATGAGAACAACATTATTGCTACACATATAAGGCTATCTGAGAGTAATTCCTTGTTGCACAACTTCCTAGTTGTTCCTGCCTTAGGCAAAGTAGTCTAGATCAAGTGGATAATAGCTTAATTGTTCACTGAGGGAGTGTGTTTTGATTGTACATATTACATGTAGGTTTTTGTTGCATTTACATTACTAGCATTAGCTCCTTTGCTCGAGTAGCATAGCTCTTTTGGTTTTTGTGTGTGTGTGTGTGTTTTGCTACCAATTTCAGTAGTTTTGTGCAAATGTACGTTAACTTTTATTGGCCTTATGCATTAACAACTGATAGGTGAATATGTCAAGGGTTTCTCACAACATTTTGTTGCACAATAACACTTTCTTAATTTTGGGTAAAATATGAATGCATAATTAGTCTTAATAGTGGTTAAGTTATTTTGTAATTTTTTGTTGTCCTCTTATTTGGTAATTAGGATGTCAATATGGAATTGGGAAACCTCTTATCTTTTCAATATGGAATGGTATTATATGAATACTTAAGTTTGATCTTGTCATGGACCAAGAACATTGTAAGGCATGACTTAGATTTTAGCTTTTTTATTATGCTGTTACTTGATAATACATTATTCAAATGTTAGAGATTTTGGTGCTAGGTTTTGAGAAAATGATATAAAAATTGGATCTCAGCCATGCACTTATGTTCCCAAAAAAAGGTTGCTTCAACAACTAACAACAAAAAAATCTAGTAGCAATGTGTAATGTCTCTCAATCATGGACCTTTTAGCCCTGTCATCTCTCTCTAAACCATACTTCATTTTAGTGTTGTTTTCTTGTTCCAAAGGGGAGCATTGTAGAGTTTCACCTTTAAGGACTATGTTTTTCTTAACAATTATATCTTTTTCCAAATGTATTTGCAAAGTTATTTGCAATGTGTCTATTTTATACCCAGCATAGCTTTATTAACATTCAAATAAATTCATATCTTTAGCAATGCTCTTTATTTTTCAGTTCACAAGTCTAGATCCATCTAGATAAAGATGCTGCCTTTCCATACCACATTTGAGGATCCAAAAATATGCATAGCATACATATACTATTATCTGGGTGCCACACTTGACTAAAAGGCTTATCAAACACCAATGGTGCAAGCTCAGTTTATTTCTAGACATTATTGCAATTAAATGAAAGTTAGTTATAATATTATTTATACCAATATAAGTTAATGGGATGGTGCTCAACTATATGGTCCATGAAACCTATTATACATATTCAATATATATGGTGGGGCTTCATATATCAATATCATCAGGATTGTTGTGTGTATCATGTTTTAACCACATTCATGGCCCTTGTTGGTCATATTGAACCATAGGCCTTTATGGAACCTACTATAAAGGTGAAATGACAAGCTACTATTGTTTAGGTGTACAAAACATAAACAAATGTCTCAACATAAATTTATTATATTGACTTAACATAAATCCACCATGCCTTATATCCATCTTAGGCATTCCAATCAATTTTGATGGCTACACTGCCTAAAGAATTTTAACTCAGGAACTACATGGAATGGGCAATCTAGCTTGACATAAGTGGTCAATAAACCACAAAACATAAGGAAATTAATTGAAAGTCTTTTGCTTTGCACATAAGTTCTACATGATCTTTAAGCATGATGTGGATGTCAAGAAGGACCAACACAGGAAGACAAATATTAGATAATTTACATTATAGTATAATATCTGCAATAAAAAAGTTTCAACACAAATAAGAGACACAATACAAAAGATAGCAAACATTTATAGCTTATCAATGGATGGACACTCTATATCAACAAAAGCTATCTTTATAATATAAGAAACAATATAAGAACTTTCTTGACTTAAGTACGAACACCAAATAAGAACCACCCTAAGTTTCTTTTGTTTTTCATTTAACCAAGTCACTTATCATTCGTAAGCAACTGCTTGGCCTTCTCCATTGCATCCATCCTTGCTTGAAGCAATTGCTATAGCTTTTCTCTAATTTTCCTTCCTCCTCATGCACATGATTAGTGTTCATGGTCCTAAATTAAATAAAAGAAAAAATAGTCAAGGACTCCAATTATTTCTTAGACTAACTCTTGCTAAACTAGATTAGGTGGATAACTATTCATGCATTAGTAGCACAATGGTTTACAATAATGAGATGCATGCTTTTGTGATAGACGTGTGTGGATTGTGAGGTAGTGGGAAGCTCATGATATTAGCTAGTATAACCAAGTCATTAGAACACACTACAAACACAAGATCACATTTGCAAAGATACAAATCACCCTATAGAAACATAAGTTGCCATAAATTTAAGTCAAAGCACAATTTATGTCGACAAGCAATCAAGATGCCAATCCATTATGTGAATTAGCATGGATAACAAAACCACTTGATAGTTTACAATTATGAGATGCAAGTTGGTGTTAGCTAGAAAAACTTTGTCACTCATTTGTTCTTCGATTTGAGTGGAAAAAATTAGTATAACTATTTTGCTATCACATGATTTTCCTAATTAATGTTCTTATTCTATGAATGAGAAAATATGGCCATTCAATTGGCCTAAAGGCCTAGTGTTTGAGAACTTTTGCTGTTATGCTTCTTAGGAGAAATGCCTTGCTTCTTCTTGTTCTGACTTAATGATTTCCATATAGGGTTTCTCACTTTTGCATTGGCCAATGCCTTTTGTCAAGTTGTATCAGATACTTCTCATTACACTCAAACTATAATAGATAATTACCCACACACATTTTTATTCTTAACCATGTAAGTACTTATAAGATTCACACCAAAAATTTCAAAGAAAAAAAAAAGGAAAGGGAATATAAATATTTAAAAAAATTTGGGCCAACATAGTTGAACAATCCTTAATATCAAACAATGTGAATTCCATCCTAATTCAACTATCAAAGAAAAACTGAAGAAACTCATGCAAACCTGAGGGGAAAATTGTGCAATGGAACTAATAAATCTAGAGGTCAGTTGTAATTCTAATAGATCAAGAGATATTGCAATTGGAAGTAAAAATTACTATAAGTAATCTCAATTTCTCCTAAATTGGTGACTCCTCTCAACTCTAGCTATAAATTACTCTTCCTAATATAAGTAGTTTATTGTAAGATGTGACAAAAAGATTTATTAATCACTTGTGTTAGAATTAACAGTTAAGAATACTAGGAAACTATTTGTGAGAAAATTAAAGAATGAAATCATTGTGCATTCATCAAGAACTATATTACACTCCATTTGGTAGTATGAACTAGAGAGAGATGAATAAAGAATCATTTTTTACATCTTATTTGGTAATGATATTTTGTTCAAACGCTAAAAAAAAAAAGAGAAGAAATTCATTTTTTTCAGATAAGTATGTAAATCAAGAGTAATTATTGTGACTAATTTATGAAAAGTTTATTATACCTATATTTTTTTTAAGTAGGAGTACAAAATTTTTATTTTTTATTTTTTATTTTTTCTATTTTAATACTTTTTTTATTTAATCAAATATAGCAATAGAACAATATTTTCATTCTTTTTTTATATTATATAAAATATAATTATTTTATTCTATTCACGTTATCATTTTTTTATTTTTTTATATAATAAAAACTGTGTATCAAATGAACTGTTAGATAATTTTCTATTGCATAAATTAAGGTGTTTTAATCTTGATCGTTAGTTCTTATTCAAGGGTGACGAATAAATCATCTTGCTTTCATAACAAATTACTCCTCTTACAGAGTAGTTCCATGATTGCGAGAGGATCAGAGAGACGAGAAAATGTGAAATATTTGACAATGAGTTCACATAACTGATTTTGATACTTCGCAGAAAGAACATGAACTAACATTAATATTCAATAAAGAAAATGGTGGGCCCAGCTTAGACAGGCTATACACAGCCATCAAACTTTACAGTTAAAATGACTGATCTGATCTAAGTGATTCATGCCACAAAAATGGCAGTTGCACCATTTGTTTTTTTTTTTTTTTGGCAGCGTTTCATTGACCTTATACACACCAACACCTTCAAGCCCAAAAAGGAGGAAAAAAAAAAACAGTTCTGCTTTGCATATTGAACAAGTGACAAAATAAGAAGAAAGAAAAGTCCAACTATTTAATGGAAACCTCCGGCAGCCACTGACGCAGTCTTGGCCATATCCGGCGGTGGAGATGGCAGCAAGAATATCGATAATACGCCACTCATCGCAGCTGCCACGGCGCCCACCACAAAGGCCGGCAAGTTGCCGCCGCCAAACAAGGCATCCCAAGGTCCACTCACCACAGAAATCACCATCTATAAAAATATGTATACATAATTAGTAAAAGGTAACACTACAAATTAAATTTATGATTTGGAAAATAAATAATAGTAAGAGATCCAAAAATGTTATGTGAAGTATTAATTAATTATATTGACAAAAAGTATATAAAGTGGCAGTTCAAACCTGTGGAATGACAATTGCAAGATTGAGAACTCCTAAAGATAGCCCTGAAAATTTAATTCACATAAAAAATAAATGACTAAAATGAGTTTCTTATAATGTTTTATTTGATCCCAAATTAAGTGAAATTGAGTTGATTAATTAAATTAATTAAAAGGGTTACCTTGGCCTGCCCCTGAGGTGTTGGAGAATATAGATGCTAGAGCAAAAGGGATACTGTAAGTAATCTGCACAGCACAAAAAAGCCAGTATTAGTATACTTTTTTCACTTTAATTAGCATCTTTCACAATTAGCATCAAGCACTTTTCTACTTTTCTTATGGTTCTCACCCTTTATTTTCCTCTTTTGTTTCTCTATTACAAACTGCTTTCAAATATTGGAACAAACATAAAAATAAGATTTAAGGGGAAAAAAAAAAAAAGAAAGGAAAACTAGTTTGGATAGCAAATGGATATGTTGTCACGAAAAAGTCATGCTATAGTTGGCATAGCATTAATGACACATCAAAATTTGATCCCAACTTTTAACAAGTTATGAATAGGATTAAACTAAAAAAAAAAGGACAGAAAGTGAATATTATCCACTCGCTCAACACATTTATTCCATAATTAATTTATCATCAATAATTTACAACTACAAGCAATCATAATCAAAGAAACTTTTTAAAGAAAATTTGATGAACAAGTAACTCAGTATGATTTAGTTATGAAAATTATACAAAATTAACCCCAAAAAAAAAGAAAATTAGATTCAAACTTTTTAGCAAGTTATTCACGCACCTAGAGATGAACTGTATTTTTTCCTAATGGAAACTAAAATTTTGGCAAACGAAAAAGATGTTATTCTTTTAACAAAATTTGAATAGATAATGGAGTAGAAAGTCCACAATTTCATGCCAAATTCTTCATTTTTTGAGATCGTAAATCCCACAGGCTCATGCACGAAAGGCAGTTCATATTTCTCTTTCTTTTTTTAATTTAATTTCCAAAATTGTCAAAGTTAGCAAATAATATTCCAACTTTCACGTATTCCATAAATGACTCACCGCAAGGGGTATTCCCAACACCGCAAAAAGAGCCAACGCGCCACCTTTCACTCCGGCGGACGGCGGCAGCGGCTCCATTACGCCGCCGTGGCCGACGGTGAACCGCCGCGAGTGCTCGGCAAGCTTGGTGATGAGCACGGTGAGGGCCAAACAGACGGCGAGCACGAAGTTCACGATTCCCCAGAGCCTCTTGACGCCCCCAACCCCACGCGCCAAGACCTCCACGCCCAGCGACGTGACTCCCAGCACCACCGAGTTCAGCATAAGCCCCAATGCACCCGCGCGCACACCCATATCGTACACCCTCCCTTCTCCTACCTTCCCGCCATACACCTCCTTCCCCATCCAATCTGTGTCGAACAGCAAGAACGGGAACCACGCAATCCAATTCAGACACGTCACCAAAAGCAGGATCCACATCGGCTTCTTCATCACCCGCAGAGCACCAAATATTTCCCCGAAGCAAGGTAACCCTCGTGATGATCTTGATCTTTCTTCTTCCTCTTCGTCTTGCTCTGCAGCACCGGCTTCTTTCGTTGTTTTCTCACCCAACGACGCCGTTTCCTCCTTCACGTACGTGAGGGCAATGGTGGCGAGAATTACCAGTAGGGCGATGGAGAGGAAGAAGCAGCTCTTGAGGTTCGCGCAGTAGATGTCGCAGGCTTTGGTCTTCGTGAACGGGAACATCTTGTGGAGGTGGCTGTACGACCCGGCGGCGTAGCCGAGGACGTTTCCGACGGCCATGAAGAACGAGAAGAACTCGTTCGCGGTTCTGGTTTTACGTTGGTCGCCAGCGGCGAGATCAGCCAGGAGCGCCCGGCACGGTCCTTGAAGCATGTTGTTGGCGACGTCGAGGATCCAGAATCCGACGACGAATATAACGATGGCGCGAGGCCGAGTTTTCTTCCCCAAGGAATCGCCAAACATGTGACCCAGGTCCGCCGCGTAGCCGATCAAAAACACGGCAACGGCGACGAAGGCAGAGCCGGCAGCGATAAAGGGACGACGGCGGCCGAAACGGGAGGTGCAGCGATCGCTGTGGTATCCTACTATGGGTTGAACGAGCATGCCGGAAATGGGGCCGCAGAGCCAGATGAAGGCGGCCCAGGTGTGGGGTATGCCGAGGAGTTGGACATATGGGGTTAACAGAGAAAGCTGGAGGGCCCAGCCGAACTGGACGCCGGCCGCGATGGAGGCGATGACGATAATCTTACGCAGTGGACTGGGTTCCGGCGAGACTGCAGGTTCGAGCTGAAGGGAAGATGGTTTAGTAGCATTAGTATCAGTAGTGAGTTTGGGGGGTGCAGAGTTAGGGTCCATGATGAGACAGAATAGAAGAGAATGGAAGAAGGTAGTGTGAGGAAGTAAGTGAGCCATGGCGAATTTATAAACGGAGGTAGGAGAAGGGGACAGTCATTGGGTTGGGGCGGCGAGCCTTATCCGTTTGTAATAAATTGAACGTAGTTGAAAAGAAGATTAAAAAAATATGCAAGAATATTTTGAGTATAAATATTTTCTTGTTCATATTAAACATGACAGCATCTTTTTAAAAAGAAACAGTAAAAAAATAAATAGATAAAGAAAATAAGACTCATATTCATTCTTATTTTTTTAATTTTTTAATAAAATAGTACACTAAATAAAAAGAAAACCAAATTATATTTTTTTATTTCTCCCTCTCGAGTATATGAGCGGAGAGAATTCGATTTCATCCGTTAAGAGAGGGAGGGCGGTTAAGTCTTCGTGAGTAAAGCCACTTCTCTTCTGCTTTTATCGTCTGGAGAGGCACTTACTTTTCTATTCCTTTCTTCTTTCCTTTTTCTTTACAAGTTACTTTTTTTTATTTTAATTGCAACTCACAAATGCTAATATTAATTTTTGAACAACCTTTCGGTATGTAAAGTGTACTGCTGCATTTTTTTAATTGATACAATGAGTTTTATCTCTACATAAATAAATTAGGATGTCTTCATGTAATGATAATACATTATAGTCACATGTCAATTTTCTATAAAAATTAAATTAAATTATTTCTCGCATACATTTTAACTTTTCTTATATTATAATCTATATATTTTGTTTTATATATGCACTAATCTATAACTCCACAAAACGTCAAAATTATATATATAATTTTATATCTAAGTGAATAATATTAATTATTCAACGATAAAATATCAAACAGTGAATACCAATGATACTTGTAGGTACATTTTTGGCAGTTAATAGTTGCTCAATTTGCAATTACAATTCAAATTCCACTTTCTTTCTAAACAAAGAAGACAAAAGATTACAATTCAAATTTCAAACCATGTGGAGTTGGACTCTAAATTAATTTGACTTGTCATCATCAGTTGGAGGGAGCTTTAAGGAGCTTACAATGCCAGCATGATATGACATATATGTTCATTTCTACTAATGGTGCCAAAACATAATGACCTTTTAAATCGTGCGAATAATTTGAGCTGTTAAAAAATACATATTTTAAATATATTCAATTGTGTTATTCAATGATAATTTACAGGAAAAACGTGAGTGTAGTGTGAATGTAATTAAAATGTACATAGATAATATTATCCCTTAGAATATATAAATGCAAGGACTTTGGTCATCATAATGTATATACCATAAACATTTATGGTTAAAAATGAGACAATATTATATGAGACAAATTAAGACTAGGAATTTTTTTTTTAAATTGACTTGATAAATACAAAATATGTGAGACTTGTTTGAGTAATAAATCTTATTACGTCCTATTTAAATGTGTGGGGGCCATTTAAGTGATGGGCTCCACATATTTTATATCTATTTTTATTAAAAATTGAGGCTATTAATTAAAAATAAAGTTGAGAGGATTCAAAGTAAGAGTGATCATCCAACCTGATGATTCACTGGGCCAAAAAAGAATTTATTAACTAAGTCAACTATGTTGATTAGTTTAACTTGGCTCGGTGTAATCTAATTTTATTAATTTTTTTAAAGAATTATAAAAATTTATATAAAAAAAATTTTTGGGACAAAATATAATTTTATAGGAATTTATTAAAAATTTTATTTTTTACATTTCATTTTATAATTTTTACCACATTTTTTAAAGGCATAACAAACCTAGGAAACCAGCCCACCCCAAATAATGACCTTAGAAAAATAAGCCTAGTATAAAACTAGTGAAAGGGTCTTAGAATTAGAAGGAAAAAAAAAAGGTGGGGTTATCTTTGGCTTAATTAGCTCAAAGTCATAGAAGTAGTGAGAATTTGAATAGGCTATATATGGAATCATAGTCAATTTGTGCATATTTAAAAAATAATTTATCTTTATGATCTAACCAAAGATATTCTATCTAAATAAGTCTATGTTGTTAATGGTTGCATTAGTGAAAGATGAAAGTTAAGTAAATTATGGATATTTTACTTTAATGAGATAAGATATGGATAATATCAATTTATTCAGCTTATTTATATTAGATAAGCACTAGAAAAAAAGAAAAATGTATGAGGATTGCCTTCAAGAAAGAATATGGATAAGGCATCAATTAACGAGCGAAACCAAGGTCTGAAGTCTAAATGTATACATTAGCATGTTTAATTATAGGTGGTCGGGCATAGACACGAGAATTGCCAGTATTACTACTACAAAAAATAATAATATAATATATATAGAAAAAATAATTTTAAAAAATGACACATTACGTTACTGATATAAAATGATATCTCCACTGTTGATTAGTTCAAGTATGAGTGGAAAATCTTATATATTTATTTTCTTGTTACAAATTTTTCCTAAAAAAATTAATAACTTAACCAATAGCAAAATCACACACCCCCATGTTTGGTACAAAGGTTATGAGAGGAAAAGGAAAGGAAAGCAGTGCGGATTCCCTGGTCCCTGATATTTGATACACAGATTACCCTTTCTAATAGAATGAAATTTTCCTTTAAATGATAAAATGTGTTTTTCTTTGATAAATTGATGGAATGGGCTTTCCTTAGGTGAAGGATAATATTTTTAGATGACTAAACAACTTTTTTTTTAATTTTAAAAATAAAAAAATAAATATAAAGATTCCTTTTCATTCTCATTCCCATTCCCATCAAAATTTATTCTATACACCAAACGTAGCCTTATAATGTTTGATGTTCTGATATTAGTGTCGTGTGAACGGTTAAATTTTTGCCATATACCACTAATCAATGAGATGTGTGGACTAATTAGTTGTATAAATAAATTAAAATTGTAATTAACAAGGGCATGCCAGATAACTCTTCAAGCTGATAATCTAACGGAGTTTCGATCAATTCTCAGGCAAGAATAATTTCTTGTTCATTAAAATATTGAAAAGAGAGATAATGAAGAAGAACAATTTCAATTTCTTAATCATTTATAATTATTATTGATAAATAATGATATCTTTGAAGAATCATATTGACTTGTATGAGATTAGAATACCAATAGAGAATGTTCACACAGTTTGAATACAATAAACCTGACAACGGTTAAAGTGCATGCCGTTTTAAAAAATAAAAGTGTTCTCACATTTTATTGGAAAGAGAAATAATAAAAATTGCCGAAAGAAATGAAATGGACAAAACGCAAGCTTGGATCAGAAAAGTTGGTCGTATATCGACCGACACAGGTTGACTTAAGTGGGCCGCACTCGACCGAGTCACTTGACGATGGATGGCAAACAAGACGACGGCGTCTTTATGTGAGACGTCACCCTTCGCCCTAAAAAACTATGTCGTATTATACTTGAGCAGTTGAGGATATACGTTCAGTATATGAACATCTTATAATATATACACGCTATTATTTCAATTTATTAAGATTTATAATATCCATGTCCTATTTATAACAATTGAAAACTATCTTAAAATCTTGAAAATGTTACGTTTTAAGGTATAGTGTCGCACATTAACTATTCAGTCCAAAAAGGAAAAAAAAAATTAACTATAACTTTTTTATAAGTAAATTATACGTATTTTCTATTTTTAAAATATATACTTTACTTTAATTTTAAAATTTTTTATTAATGCAAATTATTAACCTAAATATACATTATAACCAAATATGTATAAATAGAAATAAAGAATAGACTTTGTTTTCATTAAATTTAACAAAAAAATATATTTAGGTAAATAGAGAATATTTTAATAAAAAATTAAATTAAATTAAAGTATAGCATAATTTTTTAGTTTATGAAAAATTTGTATATATTCAAAAATTTATAAAAAAATTTCTGTATATTTTTAATAAAATTTATAATTTACTGAATTTATTTTTATTATTTGTGATGTCAAGTTGTCAGGAGATTTTGTCTCAGATAATTATATTTATTGAATATGAATAAATAAGTGGTACTAAATAATTATTCTCCATGTGGTTGGTACGTTGATTTAATTTTGAGCCAAAGTAAGGAAAGAACTGGGCTGAAATAACTCACTTGAAATGCCCTTTAAGGAATCACATGGTGCGGATAAATCAGATAAGTCTTTATGAAATAATTATTTAGCTGCTTCTTCTGAAGCTCCATTGCTAAAATTGAAGAGAATGAATTTGTTAGGACAAATATTATTCTCATCCGTTCGAAAACATTATTTTATTTGGGTCCAATAGAAAAAAAAAATTTACTATTTTATGATTGTTTTTAAAACATTTCAATATTCTTATATAAACCAAATATTATTTTTTTCATAGAAAATATTATAATAAATCAAATAATAAAAAATGTTATTATTAAATTTTGCTTAAAAAATTAATGGAATAGACAGGAACCACAAAAAAAAGAAAAACACGCAGAAGAGAAAATATATTAATCCATCTGTTAAAAGAACAAAATATATTGTATTATACACGTACTTTTAACTTTTCAGCACTTTTTACCGTAATTATTGGACGTATCTATATATTTTTCTCATTTCAAAGAGTGACTTCCTGATTATGTCATCTCTTCATATATATATATATATATATATATTGAGAACAAGACAAATGTATCATAAAATAAGGAAGGACATATTTTCTAAAACAAAATGAAAATAAAATTTTACCAGGATAGGAACGAATTAAATGGTGATTGATGAGAAGCGACGAGAATGGTAGGTTAGTACGTTTTTGAATTTTTTGTAGTAGTATGTCACGGGTAATAAGATCGAAAGTAATACAAAGAAATAAAACTATGTTATAAATTCAATTTTTCTTTATTTATAGTATTTTTTAATTATATATTTTATATTTATTTATTAAATACAGATATTTATTTACGTCTGGCTTAGCACACAATAGTAAGGGGTTGAGCAACTCAAAGAGAGTGTAAATGTGAATGAGAGAGGCAATAAATAAGAGAAGGAAGGAAGGAGAGAGATATCATTGACTTTGATAGGCACATGAGAAAGTAATCAAGGGGATCACAAGGAAAATCACTGCCTTCAACCCTATTGGACCATTGTGGATATATCTCAATCCCACCTTTGGAAAATGTGCTTTTAAAGATAGACCACTGTTACATTGTTGACTCTACTTTATTTTAATATTAAATATTACTAAATATAAAAATAATAATAAATTATAAAAATATTCTTTTTAGTCTAAAATATATTTTCTATTATATTCTTAAAAATAATAATTATATTTTTAAACTTTTTAAATATGACCATATTTTTTTAGACGTTTCCCTGTTGCGAAGACAGCTGTTATTATCAAATGAAGGGCTTTTAATACAACTATTATCATTAAATAAAAGGTATTATAAAAAAAAATAACAATTATTACCAAGTAACTTACATTTTGGATCAAATTTTTTTTCTTTAGACGACTTATATTTTGGACGGAAGGGAGTAATCCTTTTAGTATCTGTACTCAAAAAAATTAAAATAAAATACTCTCTCTTCTTTTTTTAAAAAAATTATTTTGTAAACATATTTTTATTTTAATAATTTGTTTTTATCAAATAATTTCACAATTTATTTAAATTTATAAAAGTGACTATTTTATATTATTTGAATATATTTAATATTTATTATATTATATAAATAATATGTATGAGGATTTTTTTCTTAAAATAAACATAATTGTAATATATTTTTTATTATAGTAGAAATAAGTGTAATAATATTTTTTTAAGGGGGAATATATATTTTTAATATAAATGAGAAAGGTTGTATAATTTAAGGATCCCTTAAGAAATAAGAGAGTAATTTATTCAAAAAATTAATGTGCAATGAATTTATTATTTTAAAAACTAATAAGACTAATATGTAACTTGATTAATTTTTAAAATTTTAAATAAATTAACTTAAGAATTCAATGACAGAATTCTTAATTTATGTTTTTAAGATTTTGAGATTTCTTGATAAATTTCTCTAAAGATATAAATAATTTAAAATAGTTATATCACTTTACACAAAAAAATTATATATAAATAAAAGAATTGGAACTGCATCTAAAAACTTATATCAGATCTAAGGGTGCTTGTCATTTTTATATAAATTTTAATATTTCATAAAATCATATAGAAGATAAAATAGTTAAACTCTAGTCACCAATCTAATTGTATCATGTAATGCTAATAGTTGTTACATAATTTTTTTGACGTGCCATATTAAATATGAACGAAATTATCCTTTTGAGTTTTACTATTATAAGTCATTCCATTGTAGCATTTCGTTTACTTATATATTAATTTAAAATATTTCAAAATAAAAATCCAAGATTAAATTAGTAAAATAACTTATTGTGACAATTTTACAGTATAGTGTTCGTTAGATACAAAATCAATCTCTAATTATGTTTTACAATTTAAGTTCAAAATACTTTTGCTATAGTTGTGATATTTACTTCCATAATTGTAAGAATTAAACTAGATTAGCCGGTTGATTAGATTAGGAACTAGTCCTTAATTTGGTTTGGTTGACTTAAAAAATTAGTTCATTAAAGAAAAGATCAAAAAACATTTAAACTAATCAAAAACCAACTGAACAGATGACAATTGAACCTATCAAAAATCGATTTAAATTGGTTAACAAATTTTTCCATTTTTGTAAAAATTTTCTTATATAATAAAATAGTTCATTTTGAATAAATTTGAAAAATTAAAAAAACACTATAAGAAAAAGAAGGAGTTAAAATATAGAGAAATTAAAAAAATAGAATAAAAAAATATAAAAAATTACATACTTGATTATTTTTCATACTTTCTCCTTATTAGGTTCCATTTTCTAGTAACATTTCTTTCAAATATAAAAGTGTTGGTTAAAATTATTATTTTTTAATGATAAATGAAATATTAATACAATTTAAAAACTCCAAAATTTTAATATTAAATACTTTTAATTTTTAATTATAGATAGTTTTTGTTTTTCAAGTGAAAAATAATTTCTTAAATATCTGAAGAAATATTAAAATAATAATCGAATATTTAACATTTACTAATATTCATTTTTTTATTAAAATTTTAATATAAAATTTTTAAAAATAATATATTTAATTATTATTAATTTGATCATAATTCGATTATGATTCAACTAATAAATCGTAAATTAGTCTCTTCATCAGTTCAATGACTAGTCCCAATTTTAAAAACAATATTTACTTCCATTTTTTTTACATTAATCATTTCTATGTATATTTATACAACATATTAAATTTAAGCATATATAATTACTTTTAATACGAAAACTTATTTTGTTTTTTCAAGAATTTCTTCTTGAAATTGAAAGTCTGACAACCAAAACGGAAAGCGAGGATGATGACAGAGAATAAAATACTTTTTTCATATTCATTCTGAATATAATATAATATTAATTATGGTGGAATAATGACATGGTGACACTAATAAAGAATTTGATAACATCATTAGGTTCGGTTAGTGATAGCAGTGAACATATACAAGGCACACGTGATCAATATTTTTAAAATTTAATTTTCCAATTTTATAAAATTACACCTGACGAAATTTTTTGTGAATTTTTTAACCAATATAAATGACTTATTTTTAATAGAATTGGAAAGATGAATTAATGATCTAAATATGTGTAAGCTAATTTAAACACCACTCAATTGCAATGAGAAAAGAATAATAATAACGATGAAACTGATAATTGTAGGATGAATATTATAAGGATAATAATACAAGAATACAAACGTATGGTCGTACACATATGATGCGTATCCGTGAATTGGAGATAACGATAAGATAAAAGGAGTGTCATTTTCTAGAGCTATCATTAATTATTTTTTTCCTTACTACCTTTTCTTCGGTTCACGTTAAAGGTGTGAACTGCAATACAAAGGAAAAAGGTCTATCCAGAGAGTAAGGTTTTTTTTTTTTTTAAAGAGATAAAAATTGAAGGAAAGTACATCAAAATTCTAAAAATGTTTATGTTTATAAAAGATGCCACTCATTAAATTAAGGTTCTTTGGACTCGAGTAGTTGGATAATGAATATATGAGATGTGGAGGGATAAAAGGTGACCAATTTTTTTTTTTTTTTTTGCTTTTTGAGAAGCTTTGTAAGTTAAGGAGGGGAATAAGATATAAGAACTTTCTCTATAAAATTAAGCTATCACATTTTCCTCCAAGTTGGACGGTAAAGTAGGAGAATGACCCTCCTTTATATTTTACTCTCAAACTTAATTTATTTTTTCAAGAAATAGATATAATGTTTACAGTAACATTTTAATCCCATTTTGCTTTTCTTTTTCTTTTCCCCAATAATCATCCAAAACAAGGAGAATGTATTTTTTTTTCCAAAATTAGTGAACCGTGTGTGATTATTTATTTATTAAAGATGTACAATTTCTTTTATCTTTCTTTAATACATATAAAAAAAAACTAAAATTTGAATATATTTTTTCCCCAAATTACCTATAACTCTAAGCTACTAGCAATTCCAATATAGCTTAT
Source organism: Erythrophleum ivorense (assembly GCA_026724425.1). NCBI lineage: Eukaryota > Viridiplantae > Streptophyta > Magnoliopsida > Fabales > Fabaceae > Erythrophleum > Erythrophleum ivorense. The sequence goes on from JAIUCV010000008.1 coordinate 35,508,904, forward strand.
ACCTCTGGGCTATTGCCTATTGATATTTTATGTTTTGGGTATTTTTCTACAGCCACTAATTTGTCTGGTCCATCACTACATGAAGTAAACAGCATAGCCACGTCAAAAGCATGATAAAGAAAAGAGAAAATTCTAGTTAAAAGACCTCAGATTAAATATATTTATAATAAAAGATTTTAAATTTTAAAATATTTGAACAAAAATTTTTAATATGCAGTTTTTTAATTTTTTATGCAAATTAAAATTTTACTCTTTGATTTTTAAATAATTTTTAAATTTAAAATATTCGAATATAAATATTTTTAATTTGGGAGTATCAGCAATAATTTTTCCCTAAAAACAAGCAGTAATGGGGGGACCAAAGCAAAACCGTGACACGTCAACAAGTAAGAGGAAGATCATGTGGGTGTTGTCATCCTCTGTTTTAATTAGGTCATCTAATAATGCTAAAATGGCATGTGTGTTGACTATAAAAAATCCATTGTCTCAAGAATCACTGTTCCATTTCTTCGTCCACATAAACTTATTAATTATAGTGATCATCACTACATGAAAAGAGAAAAATGAATTTTCATATATAACAATATCTATTTTCACAGAGAATATATGTAATCGAATTTTGAAATTGATTACTGTATTTTAATTGATTGAATTGATTATAATATTCTCCCAGTAGAGCATGAGGAATATAGATTTAAGGCACCATCGTTTTGATAGTTCTAAACTTCTAATAGATATACTAATTTAATATTTATCCAACAAATATAGTACTTCTAAGTTAATTATTATCAATTTCATTGTTTAATTACATCATATTCTTTATTGCAATTTTAAATGGTTTCCCCCAATCTTTTCCCAATCTCTTTTTATCCATAATTTTCCTTCCTATAGATGGTTGGTGTATGAATAAAATATAGTAAATTACACAAATTTTCTTCTACTAAATTATAGTGCAACTTTTTATTTTAGAAAAAGTTTGTGTAATTTTAATAAAATTCAAGAAATATTTGTATAATTTGTTCTAATATATAGAAGAATCACGTACAAGTAAAATGATTTAATAAAAGATAAAACCCAAAAAAAAGAAAAGTAAAAATTAAGGAAGTGGAAGAAGAATATATATTTTAAACTAACGCAGAATCTAACACTACCTTTATGCTTATTGATAAGATTCTAAACATAATAAAAAGGGAGAAGGCATGAAAAGATTTAAAGAGAAAGATCAAATCTGAGTAAGAATAACTGAATTTCAATCCTTTTATTGGGTCCTCCATGACCCTTTTTCTTGTTCTATATATCCATTGCACAAGAGAGTTATCCAAGACATGTTTCTATTGCAGAAACTTGTTTGTTCGTCCATAGTCAGTACATAGTGTACAAGTGTAAAGCTTAGCACACATTTTTTTCTTCAATAAACCTAATACAAGTTTTTTTTTTTTTAAATAATTGTCTTTTTATCCAAACAGGCGTTTACATGTTTCCTGCCATTAATTAATATTTGTGTCTGGATAATACAAGCTTAAAATGATTCTCATGAAAACTGTAAGCATCTTTTTTCTCAAAAAAGTTTTCTTCTGATTCCAGATTAAACTTTTAGCGACAAGAGTAAAGAGAGTTCTATTCTCTAACTTTTCTTAATGTCGTCCATATAACTCTTTTTCTTGCTCTTTTTTCTTTCTCGAAAAAGATCTTTTATCTTTTCTTTTTCCATCGCACACAGTATTTCGGTACCTCATTAATTCAAAGCTCAAAAAGACAAAACAAAAATATTCTCCTAGTTTTCTTTTCACTAGAAAAGCTCATATGTCTATGGATAATGCAATAAATTACCATAAAAAAATATTGCAGAATCTTTTTTTTTTTTCCTTTTCTCTGTTGAGCTATCGTTTGGGAGTTACAAATTTTTCATAAAGCTATAGGGCAATATATGACAGTCATTTCAACGTACAATGTGCTTCTTCTTCCTCATGTTTCCTCTTCTTTCAATTTCTGAATCATCGCCATCCATATTAGGCTAAGCAAGATGCTTCAATATTCTTATCTGATATCACAGAGGAATCACAACATTCTGGTTTTAAATTATTCTGGTGGACACCACCATTTTGAAGGTGGACCTATAGCTACAGTACGTCACAGTCTGATATATGCCTTCCCAACCTTCCATGTTCAGACCGCAACTTCAAAGTAAATTACAGGTCCACAACCACAATGTCTTGATACCTAAGAAACGCTCGTACCAATACTGACATAAATTCAAGACATTACGAGATACAAACAATGTAACACAACAAAATAAAATATTATAATATATATATAATTTCAAGTATCATATTATATTTAATACAAGTAATGGATACGTATCAAATACAATACAACTTTGTTTTTTAAGCATCTATAATTCATAGATTGAAATTGATCAAGATGCTGGAGATTTTATATGGCAGCCTTCTGAATCCGACATACATATACCCATTATTTCATGTCTAGTATATAATTATTGCTTCTTGACCTTATTCTTTAGGTTTCTCTCAACATGATTGAAGATGATTCTCATTTTTCCAAATGTGCCAAAAGGAGCTAGCTGCTAATAAAGCAAGTTGCTTTCGGTTTTCCCATGTGCTGAATGACTTAAAAGACCCTCGCACTCTCTCTCTCTCAAGTCTATGAATAAGAGAGAAGAAATTTGAGATGATATAGACATGAAATATGGATGGAGGCAACAAGTTCACAAATTACAATCACAATTGCGATTGTATATTGTGGTTACAGTTGTTGCTAGATTATCAGAGATTAGCCGGTCCATAACTCTGTATTTACAATGGTCTTGACATTAGTTTTCAGCGAAATTAAAAAAACAAAAAAAAGAATCATACTCTCACTAAAATAATAATTTTTAACTTAATAATAAACGCTTGATTTTAATGACATCGATGATCGAAATAAAATATGCTTATATGCTAAAAGAGCATAATCACACACCTAGAGATTTGTGCAAAATACTATCACATGCATGACTAATGTAATTGTAAAACATACTCTACGATAATAATATATATTGTGATTTATAATTGCAATAGTGAGCCCTAATTTAAAATCAAGTATGCAAGTTAATGATACACAATATGGGCCTACCAAACTTGATAGGCAAACATCTTACTCCGTAGAATGATTTTGATAATATAAAATTTACCATGAACGACCTCCTCTAATTTTCCTCAGTTGACAATTCAAAGAGACCTAAATACTCTTAAGGACTCATCGACTTACGACCACCTTGTAAATACACTCACTGTTTGTCGGGTAATAATAATACTCTCTTATTCTTACGACTACCTTTTATCTTTACTAATTTAATAATGGTCGGAGTCCGTACTCGAATATCGTTCTCCATAACAATTTACAAGATTGCTCAGGCGGGTACCACCGTGCAATCGATATCAGTCAATACAAAAATTGGAAGGTTTACGTATAATATATAGCTACAAAGATACAAGGAGTGTTTGTATGGTTTACATTGCATTTTCAAGTACAAAGACAAAATTTTGCGCAGATGAGTTGAGTAAACATGCTGTGAGTAACCTCAAAGGCACCACACACGTCTTTTCAGAGAATACATCTGATACAAGCAATTAGGCATCCGTGCCCTAGTTTGGTTTATGTACCTTCATGCCAAATTATGGTGGTCCCTACCAAGCAATATATATGTGCAAAATATCCAACTTGCAGAGAGTGAATATTGCTCCTCTTAATGCTGTTCCCTAGAGAAAGATAATTTCCAACAGCAATTGAGTTCAAATATTAATTGTTGATGCCAGCTTAATGAGATTTCAAATTAAAATAAAAAAATATAATGCATACTTAATTTAAATATTTTAATTCAGTTATTATTCCTATTACTTCAATATTGAATTGAATGACACAGACTTATATACACACACACATATACATATACATATACATATACATATATATATCTCTCCTAAATTAACGGAAAAAATGCATTTGTAAATATATGAGATAAAATTGATTTGATTTTCATCAGTCAGAAACTTTTGTCATTGTTATAAGTCTATTTGTTTTATTTTAATTAGTTTTGTTTTGAATATCTAGGTGGAAATATAATTTCCTTTTATATCTCTGAATTAAAGGTCGCTATATTAATCTAAAGTAACAGAAATTAGATGGAGCATACAGTGGAAGAAACTTTTAAACTTTGAAATTTCAAATTCCACTTCAACATGATCTCTTTTCACTTGCAGTAGCCAATAAGTCAGCGAGGGAAAAGGAAGAAAAAGAAAAGAGCCAAGGACAAATGATATAGCGGTTATAAAAGAGTATTAAAAACAAAAAACAAAATATTCAGTCATCAATACTAATCAAATGGGTTTGTAATAGGATTTGAAACAATAACACACCTGGAGTTCTCAACTTCTCATGGAGGAGTTGGTGACACATAATTTGGATTTCTGTAACAATGGGATAGCAAGGATTCACCGTTGGAACTAATTTAAAATGCCACCAGATCTTACAATTTGCGAGTTTAGTAGATTTTGATAGTCAAGATTACAAAAAAAAAAAAAAACTTAAAATGGCCAACATATATAGGATATACACATTAGCTTGTATAACTTGCGAGTTAAGTAAGTTAGTCATTTGAACCCCAAGATTATGGAGGTTTGCATTTTGCCCACCCAACTCACTAATTTAGTGGGTTAGATGGGTTAATTTATAGGTTAATTGAACTCAATTTGATGAATCAAATATATATATTTTTAACAAATCAAAAAGCATCTTCTTAGGATATCTAGAATTGAACAGTTAATTTATATATAATAGGAAATATGTTATGTAGAAACATTTTCACTCATAATTTTAAATTAATTCTTAATTAATTAAATGTTTCTTAATGTCATTACAATGACTATTGTCACTACTAAGGTTGAGAATATCGTTAAATATGATTAATGAAGTTTACCTTAGCTAGAGTGTATTATATTGCTTGGCTATAGTGAAATATAAGGGTTTTCCTCTTTTGACTTAGAGAAAAAATGGGGTAGCCAATCATCACAAGAAAAAATTGAAAATAGTGAAGAAATATAGCAAGTGACATATTCTTTTACTAATCCTTTGCTAAATAACAAGAGATTAGCAACAAATGCACTACAAAAAAAGATGGAATTTGCGGTGACAAAAGTCGTCGCTAAAACTATTTAGCGACGACAATGTAATCGTCGCTAAGTCGCCGCAATTACAACCGTTGCTAAAGAGATTTAATGGCCAAAAAATTGTCGTCGCTAAAAAGACTTTTTACGACGATAAAAATCACCCCTAAATATATGTAATTTTGCCGTTAAAACTCCTAAACTTTTGGGGCCACAGCATTTAGAAGCAACAAATTTCACCGCTAAATGTTCATAAAGATTTATGTCATCACAAAAAATATTTTTAGAGGCAAAAAAAGTCGTCACTAAATGTATGATTTTAGCGGCGACAAATATCTTTTGACACTAAAAACTTTTAGCGACGACTTTTGCCAATAGCTGTGGTCACTAAATGTATACTTTTAGCGACGACCTTTTAGTTCAAGAGATTTAGCGATGACATTTTCGCCGCAAAAATCCTTCTATTTAGCGACGACCTTTTAGTTCAAGAGATTTAGTAGCGACATTAGTAGTCGCTAAAATTCTTTTTTTTTTTTTTGGTACACTATTAGCTACGACTTTAGTCGCTGCTAAAAAGGTTTTTTTTTTCAAATTTTTAGTATTTTTCTTAATTATTTTCTTCAATCTTGTTTACTAAAATATATTTTATAATATTATAAATGGTGAAAAATAAATCTTCTAAATTACTAATAACATATACTCTTTTACAAAATCTAACATTTTAAAATACATAAGTAAAAAGAGAGCAAATCAAACTTTGCTAAGAAGTTTGATATATACATTACTGCAAAGGTCCATCCAATAAGTATAAATACAAAAATTTGTCATATGAATAATTTTTTAAACTCACTCATACACTCCACTATTCAATGTTTAAAATAGTATTATAATATTACTAAACAAAAGGAAAAGAACAAGAAGTTAGTATTGGTAATTGCTTGAATCTTCGTAATTCAAGGGAGGGACACTAACATTCAATCTAGACACTTCATTTTGTTTTGTAAATGTCAAGACTTTCTCCATCAAAGCAATTACCTGTGTGACAAATTGAGACCACGTTCCAATTTCAGTAAAGCATAATGTTTGAAAGACTATATATGCTATAAACAAATTAATGTCAAAAATTTAAAAGGAAAATGGTGTTATAAATTAAGATGCATTATTTGTGTTAGTTAAATAATCAATCATTAAAACTCTTAATTACTCACAAAATTATTGAGCTTCTCCACTTGAAGCATTGTTCATCAGAGGTACATTTCTCTACTGAAAAGAAACATAACACTAAGTTTTTTAACATTGAAAAGAAAAAGAGAAGTGAAAAGATACCTGTTGGAATGTGGCCATGAAGGCAGTCATTTGAGCACGAATTTCAGCTTGCATCTGTGCTTGCATTTGGGCTCGCTCCTCTTCTAGTTTTTGTTCCATTTATTGGCGCATCTCTTCATGTACTTGTTCTATTGCAAAAGAAACTCTAGACTCCACTTCATATTCGCTGATGCTTCTCTTTCTCGAGGGTTTCTTCCTATATCCCTTGCCATGCACATACCCCGATCTCTCCCCCAGTACGATAGCTAATATCTCATCTCCAGTTAGGTGTGCCTCTTCATTTGTTATTTGTTGTTGAATAACAAGATCGTGAATGCGTGACTGTAGTGCAGGACATGAGCTAGAAGTATGGAAAATTATACAAATAATTTGTTTAAAGTTAATGAATTTGAGAACATTACATGGATCTCCTAGGACTGCGGATCAACCCACACTATCTCCCCCTCTTTTGTCTGACGAGTATGTTGTGCCTCCCATACTCGATCAACTGTTGCTAACTCCCCTGTTTCTGGGTCCCTCTACATATTTTTCAAACATTAGTATTCAAAACTTTTTAGCATGAAAAAAAATAGTAGTGAATATAGAAATGAATTTCTCCTAAAAGACAATGAGATGCTCACCAAAGACTCTTTAACCTCTGCAAATGAGCAGGTACCACATGTATGTAATGTTACCTACTTTGACCTATTTTTACTATTTCTACTACTTGCAGCCTGCATATAAAGCCAAAGTGTTGTTAATGATAATTTTAATTAATAATAGTACAACTGTAATAAAGTTTGAACTAAGGACCTGAAACTTATCGAACTTAAAGTGCTGAATTAGCCAATCCCAATCTTCAAGGCTAACATCCTTTGGTTTTGCTGCTTGCCTCTCCTCGTCAGTCATGTAGTTCTTATATATTTTTGACAATGAAGACTTCCAATTCTTAAAGAGTCGTTGCATTGAGTCCATGTAGTAAGACTTGAATGCCACCTCCTGTTGAGGATTGCAAACTTCAAATTTGTCCTATACATTAAAATAGAATAGCAAATTCAAATTATAAGTAGTTATAATTGCAAATATAACATAGGTATTTGCATATTAGTTAAAGATATGTATTTAAAATATGTAACTTGTTACCTTCACTTTCAACCACATGGTGTCCCCATCTTTATTTGCAATATCTTTCCAATCACCATCTCCTAAGGACACAGTAGTCCGCACCACCCAACCAATGTAACTAGATAAGTCTCGAGCCCCATCTCCAATCGGGCGTTCAGTAGTCCTAGACATGATAATTAAGATCTTGTTGCCAAATTTTGTTTTAAGATCAACTCCTAAATACTTATACTTCCCTCAACCCTTTTTAACAGTGCTGCAAGAAGCTGAACAATATAGAAAAAAGAAAACGATTAGATGATGATACATAAAAAATAAATATACCTATTTATGACACAAGGCAAAAAATTAACCAAACACTTATATTGTTTCCCTTGCTTACCTGCACTACTCTGATTTTGTGATGGTTGGGTAAGAGGTGAACCATCTTGTTCTTGTTCTTCCTCACTAACTGGCTTTAATGGCAATGGAGAATATTGAACTTCTAGTACATCATGCTCAAGTTGCCCTCTCGTACGTGGTGGGGATGCAACATCGCTCGTATTATTCTGGCTCCCCCGTCCATTTCCAAGTCCTAAGCCTCGTCCGCCTCGTCCAGCCCTTCTCCCACGCCCAGCACCTGACATTTCCTATATCATTCCACATTTATTATGAGAATAAGGTAGTTGAACAATGTTAATTTGTAAAATTATAAAAATTTTAACCAAGAAATGAATTATAAGAAGGGAAGTTTTAAAAATTTAAAACAATGATAATAATAATAATAATAACAACCTTATAGAAACTGTCATAATTATCGCTTATTATGTGTTATAACTTATTATGATCGAAAACCTTGTTGATAAGGTATTGGTCAAGTCAACAAGATCTTGGCTTTTCTAAGTTTCTCAATTAAAGAATACCTTGTTGTAAGATAACAAATCCTATTGACAAGGTTTCAAACTTCTCTCTATTGAATTCAGGATCTTGTCGACAAGATCTTCAATTGTGTCAACAACATATTATCCAGCCATTGAATTTAAAGACATTGTTGATAAGATCTTCAATCTTGTCGACTAGATCTTCTACTTTATGAACAAGATCTTTAAACTTATCAAAATAAAAAATACTCAATGAAATAGGATGCTATCTACGAATTTAATATTTTAGTCATTTATTATACGTACCATTAAATACCATAGAATCTTAGTTAATCTTGGTTTGTATCTATGGTGTTAGTATCGACTTCATCATCCTCCCTAAGTATGTCTTCTGAATCTCCTTTGTCAGTGGACACATCCGCATCATTGTCATCAATGAATTCATATTATGCATTAATTACACTTGGGCATTGTGCTCGTAGGCGTTCACTTGAATGGCTTAAAGTCTCTGAAGCAACATCATCCCTTTACAACTGGACCACAAAGTCATTTCCCACATTATCGTCAAGGACCAAATATAGTTCGATCTCATCTTGTTGATATACCTCATCGATGGGCCCTCCTTCAAAGTCCCCATTGACGTCATCATCAGTCACCTCATGCCTATTGAACAAGTCACGGGGATTTGTCTTGACAACAATGAGCCAATTTGCGTCAACTATGTCATTTAAATAGAACACTTGTTCGGCTTGATATGCTAAGACAAATGGCTCATTAAAGTTAAGTGAATAATGGGTATTCATGCTAGTGATTCCAAATTTATCAACCTTGTATCCTCTTCCTAAATGAGTCACATCCCACCAATGACACTTGAATAAATGCACTTTTTTATGCCCAATATATGACAACTCATATATGTCATCTAACACACCATAGTACTCTTTATTCTCATCTTCATCATCACCTTTCACAAGTATTCCACTATTATCTGTTCTTCGGCCTAAGGCACGATCTTTTGTGTGGAATCTAAAGCCATTCACTGTAAATGCTGAGTAGCAGTGAACCACTTTGAGTGGGCCAACTGCTAAACTCATGAGGTCATCACTAGCCTCACCCTGTGCGCTTAACTTTACAACCTACAATGAGAGATCACCATTGATAAATTCTGTTATGATCAAAACTTATCACATAATTCTTACATTCCTAGCGCGGTATCCAGAAACTAACCTGTTCACGAAACCATTTTAAGAACTCTTTAACTGTCGATCTGTGCATTTCCATCTGCTTCTTATGCTCCCTGCAATGAATAACATAATTAAGGCAACAAATTTTTGAAGAAGTTATTATTTGGAAGGAGTTACCAAGCTCCACGAATGTACTCTATGAATGGCTAAACCTCTTCACAATTGTGGAGCACATACATACAAGCTTGATTGAACTCCACACTAGAGAGAAATCTTGATTCGTAACCTCCCCGGACTTGGCCACTTTTATTGAAGATGGATGTCTCATCCTACCCTATAAGTCCATCATTGTTTCTGACAGGCCTATTGAACTTGGTGGAGATGTTTTTCAAGTAACGGGAGCAAAAAGTAAGACATTCATCTGCCAAATACCCTTCAGCTATTGAACCTTCTGGTCGAGCCTTATTGCGAACATATGTTTTTAATGTCTGCAAATACCTAAATACATAAAAGGATTTGAATAAAGAATTTAGTATAGAGTATTAATAAAATTTATAAAAGGCATATCTAGTGTAGTAAGTTACCTCTCGATAGGGTACATCCACCTATATTGTACGGGCCCTCTGAGCTTTGCCTCTCTTACCAAATGGATAGGCAAGTGGATCATGATATCAAAGAAGGTTGGTGGAAAAACCATTTCCAATTTGCATAATATGCTTGCAATTTGGGATTCAAGATGATCAAGAACTTCGGTTGTTAGGCACTTGAAACATAAATTTTTAAAGAATTTACCCAACTCTAATATAGGTTCAGATACCTCATTGGGCAACAAGCCACGTAATGTTATAGGGAATATATCTTGTAACAAAACATGGTGGTCATGGCACTTCAATCCATAGATTTTTCTGTCACGAATATTAATACATCATGACAGATTTGAAGAGAAGGCATCAGACACTTTCAAAGTAGATAGGAAGTTACAAACTTTTAACTTTTCTTGTGGGGATAATGCATAGCAAGCCACTGGAATCAGAACTTTGTTTCCTTCTTCTATTGGGTGTAATTCAGATATAATTCCCACGTCAACCAAGTCATATCGACTATTTACTGTATCTTTTGTCTTTCCAGCTAATCCCATAACAGTTGACACGATGTTATCTGAAACATTTCTCTCAATGTGCATAACATCAAGGTTGTGTCAGATCAATAATATTTTCCAATAAGGTAAGCAGAAAAAGATACTTTTTTTTCTCTAATTAAATGCCCCAGTGACATGGCCACGCTTTCACTTTTGACCTTTCTCTAGAGTTACATTACTTAGTGCTCGTAATTGACAAAGTGCCTCATCACCGGTTAAAGGAGAGGGTGGAACTCTATGCTCAACTTTCCCATCAAATGCCCTTCGATTTCACTGCCATGGATGATGGGTTGGCAGGAAGAGACGATGGCCCAAGTAGCACAACTTATTTCGTAATGAAATAGAATATATGTCTTTATGTCAACAGGAGCATGCAAGCTTTCCTTTTGTAGACCATCCTGATAGGTTCCCATATGCTGGGAAGTCATTAATTGTCCACAATAATGCTGCACGCAACTTGAAATTAGACTTCTTATAGGCATCATATGTCTCTACTCCTTGCTCCCATAATTCAAGTAACTCTTTAATCATTGGTTGGAGGTACACATCTATGTCATCACCTGAACTTTTGGGGCCTGGAATTAAAAGAGTCATTATAAAATATGGGTGCTTCATGCATTGCCATGGTGACAAATTATATGGAACTAATACAACTGGCCAAATATTATGATTAGTACTCATATTTCCCCAAGGCTGAAACCTATCACTTGCTAGGCCCAACTGAATATTTCTTGGATCACTACAAAATTTTGGATACTGCTGGTTAAATGATTTCCATGCAATAGAGTCAGTTGGATGCTGCAAAACACCATAATCAATGCGTTCCTCATTATGCCACCTCATCTCCTTAGCTGTATGGTAAGACATGTATAGCCTTTGTAGCTTAGGCTTTATAGGAAAATATCGTAGCACTTTATGAGGAATTTTCTTTCCTCTATGACTGTTTGACCTCCATCGAGGCATATTACACTTAGAACATGACCGAGCATTGGTGTGCTCTTACCAATACAAGATGCAGTCATTCTCACATACGTCAATCTTGGTATAATCTATTCCTAACTCTTGAATAACTTTCTTTGCTTCGTAGTAGGAGTTAGGTATTAATGCTCCCTCCGGAAGAACATCCTTAAATAAACTTAGTAATGAATTCATAGATTTGTTGCTCCAATGGTTAAGGCACTTAAGGTGGAGTAACATAACTATAAAAGAGAGTTTCAAAACTTTGTCACAACCTGGATAAAGGTCAGTCTGAGTAGCCTGCAACAAGTCAAAGAACTGTTTTGCCTGCCTATTAGGTGGCTCATGGTTCTCTGACTCACGGTTCCCTTTATTAGAATCTTTGTGACCATATGCATCATGGAGCATCCCAATAATATCATCTTCTTCATCAGTTTTATCAATTATATCATCAACTACCTCACCACCATTATCTTGATGCAATGAACTGTAAGCACCAAGACGAACTTCTCCATGTGAGTCCCACACTTCATGACTTGGGCTGAAACCTTTCCTTAATAGATCTGCCCTTACGTCAATGCGACTCTTCCATTCTGTATTCCTACACCCCTTGCATGGGCATCGAATCATATCTGTCACCCTTGGCTGATTAAAGGCCCATTATAAAAACTCATCAACTCCTCATCTGTATGCTGGATTAACTCTATTATTGATCTTTATCCAACTTTTATCCATCTCTGTTACTTCCTACATTTTAATCAACATCATTGCAAGTTAAGTTGTAGACAAGTCAAATCTTTTTACATGTAAAGAATTATATACTTACGTTAAGTCCATGCCATCACTGCTTAACTTTGTTCTAGTTACATGTAAAGAGTTACATGTAAAGAATTATATACTTATATTTTAGTTTAGATCTCCAAGTTTTAGATCTGAACTAAAACCAAACTCTTTTCTAGTATAAAACATAATGAGGGATTCATAATGTCGTATTCTCCTTTATATTACTTCTAAGAGCATGACATTAACATTGATAATAGTATAGGTTTTGATATAAAATGTTGCTCATAAAAAGTTGTACATGATATATTTATAATGAAAACATTTCCACAAGTAAAAGTATTAAGAGTTGGAACATATCTTAATTTCAATTTTGGGCCCCTATAGTTCCATTTCACCTATGGAAAGGTTGTGAGACCAAGGTTAAACATTGAATATGATTGCATTTTGATGATGGAAAGGTTGGAATGAATATGGAGAACAAGTCATCCTTTTTCTAAAGGTAGTAATAAGATCCTATTAACAAGGCAAACAATATTATTGATAAGTTATAAGATATTGTTGATAGGGTAACAGATCTTGTCGACAAGATAAGACCTTATCAACAGGATCTCAAATTTAACAAAGAAAAATTGAAGACCTTGTTGATTAGATAAGACCTTGTCGACAAGATCTCAAATTTAGCAAAGGAAAATTGAAGACCTTGCCAATAGGATAAGGCCTTGTCAATAGGATCTTCTACCTCATGACAAAATAATCTATAATTGAGAAGCTTTGAAGAAACTCAAAGTTGGGCAACTCCTTTAGAATCTTCTCAATTAGGTCGTAACTATAGAAAGGTAGAATACATAATGTATGATGGTATGACACACATAGGTATGGAAATAGGATAAAATGTAATTTGAATACTAAGTTTACAGCACTTAAAAAACTTAAGCACCATACTTCATCCTAAAAAAAAAATAACAGCAGTCCTCAGCAGTATTAAGGCAACAGAATTGGACCAAATCTCTAAAACACATATCAGAACTTAAAGGCATATATCAGAGTTTAGGCACATATAAGAACTTAAAGGCATATATCGGAGTTTAGGCACATATAAGAACTTAAAGGCATATATCAGAGTTTAGGAACCTATAGAACTTATAGGCATATATCAGAGTTTAGGCACATATCAGAACTTATAGGCATATATAAGAGTTTAGGCACATATCAGAACTTATAGGCATATATCAAAATTAACACCAGACTTCAGCAGTATCATAGCAAACTATCAAGGTAACAGAATTGGACCAAATCTCTAAAGCACATATCAGAACTTAAAGGCACATTTCAAAACTTATAAGCACTAAATTTATAGCACTCACCAAACATACAGCACTTATAAGCACCAAACCTACAGAACTTATAGGCATATATCAGAGCTTAGGCACCAAATTTGCAGCACTTAAAAACAACCATTGAACCCTCAAAAGACTTAGGCACATATCATAACTTATGCAGGTACATACACAGGTAGAATTATTGAACCAAATCTTGTTTAGACACCAAATTTACAACACTTAACAGAACCATTCCACCCTCAAAAGGCTTAGGCACACATCAGAACTTAAAACCATTTAATCAGTATCACAGCAAACTATCAAGACAACAACAGAATTGACGACCAATGTCATAGCAAAATATTACAATTCCAAGCTTGATAGTTCACTCCTTTAGAAAAATAATACCTTTATGCTTCAGCAACTACAGTAAAGATTCAAGGAGCCACAGTTGATTTGTTTGAGGAGTTAACACTTGAGAATCTATGTTGTATGAAGTAAGTTTAAAACATAAGAAATTATTTTCAGATGTTTAGCAAAATGTACTATAAATTTACATATCAGAAGAGGAAACCAACACAAAAAAGAAGAAATTGTAAAAAAAAAAAAGTAAATTCGATTCAAACTTGGCATTATTCAGTTCTACTAGCCACAGCCACAACACTCAACACAAAATCAATTGCACAAAGAAGGAGCAAATAATAGACCAGAAAAGAAGCAAACAATAGACAAGAGAAGGAGAAAACAATAGACCAGAGAAGGAGTAAACAATGAACCAGATTACCACTTACATAGCTTCCTTCCTCTTCAGTTTCTGTGTTCTCCTTTTCCATAGCAAAATCAGCTCTTAGGGATACTCTGTTTTTCGTGTGCGAAATGTTTTTGTTGGAATAACTTCACTCACAATGAAATCGACCAGAGGGATATATTGGAACGAAGATTGAGAAGGATTTCCAACAGCCTTTGCCAGCAGATATGAAGAAGGTTTGAAAATGGGAAAGGGGAAAGACGGGGAAAACAAAGAGGTGGGAACGAAAACTGACCCTAGGTTTTATTGTTGAAGTGCTTTTGTTTTATTGTTTTAGTAAAGCTCCATTCAAAATATATTGATAATTAAATAATTGATAATTGATAATTGATATATAAATGAAAAAAATAGTTTGAGTGATAAAAAATAAAAAATATAGGTTAGGTTTAGAGCAGAAATTATAAAGAAAATATAAGATTTGAGGGTAAAATTTTAAAATGCTATAACTTTGTGTATCGTACTCCGTTTTAGGTGATTTTTTTTATTTTGGGTATTTTTTCGACATCTACGCGTGACGAATGTCGAAGGTGATTTGGTCACTTATTTTTCTTAAAAAAGTTTGTTTAGGGCTTCAATTTTGTGATTTTTATTTTTTACTACCTTTCACTAACATTAAAATAAGTCTATAATTATATAGTGCTTTTTATAATTTACTTAAGTTTTATTCTACTTAAGTTCTGAATTCAAGTACTTGATTAATAATAAAAAAAAAGGCAAAAATTAAGAAATACATAACTGAACTCAAAAATTAATTAAGAATTTATAATCTTTATTCCTCAATAGCCTAATGTGTCTTTTTCTATGATCTACCCATTATATATTTTTGTTCAAACTAAAACATTTAAAGTTCTTAATCCTAAATATAAATCATCCTCCAGCTTATCTCTTTAGAATTTGTATACGTGGCTGTCTCAACAGGAAATGCATGTTAAATCATTACACTATGACTCATTACATTACATTCGGCTCATCTTCATAAAAAAAAAAAATCATTTAAGGTCTCTCCAAGTTTAAAGTATCAAGATTGAAGTTCTAAATTCACATCTATGGCTGCCCCTTTACTAAAAAATCCATAGAAATCATTATATTTTTACTTTCATTATAAAGTATCAAGTTTAAAGCCGTGGAACATGAGGGAGAAAAAGACATTAATGGATGAAGAAGAAGACAGAATAGGAATTTAAAAGGGTTACCTAACTAAAATTAATGTTGCAATGATAAGAGATTAAGGTGGAGTTCAATCTTTTATCCATTCCTTTTTTTCCTCTTTCATTTTTTTTTCTTTCTTTCTTTTTACCTCTTTGTTGTTTACGTTGCTTCAAAAGTTGAAAAGGACACATTAATAAAATAAATCATAGAAATAGAAATTAAAATTTTAGATATATGGATTCTTCGACATATGAAATGTTAGACATATTAATTTCATGAATTATAAAAATTAAAATTTTAACTTCTTAAATCTACTAGGTTTTTTAAACTTAATAAAAATTATAGTTTTATTTTTTTAATTAATGATCATAATTAATGACTACAACTAAAATATATTTTAGTCTTATATATTTGTATATATTAATTATTAACTTTAAAAATATTTTTTTAACTTAAAAATATTCTAATTAATTTTTTTATCCTGTATATTTGCATATATTAATTGACACGTATAATTTATTTTTTAACTTAAAAATATTATAATTTTAAATATTTTTATTTATAAATAAGTAAGAAAAATATTTCATGCAAAAATTTTTAATAAATAAAAAAATTTATGTCAAAACTTTTAGTGGCGACTAAATTGGTCACCGGTATAAGGTATCTTTTAGTAACAACTAAAACCAGTCACCGTTAAAAGTTTTGGTGCACAAATTTTTAATATTTAAACAAACATTTGGCGCCAGACCTTTTAGTGACAAAAATATTGTCATCGCTAAAATGTATCTTTTAGTGACGACTAAAGTTAATAGTCGCTAAAAATTGTGTTTTAGCGACAACTAAAGTTGGTGGTCGCTAAAAGTGTGATTTAGCGATGACTAAAGTTGGTAGTCGCTAAAAGTTTTGTCAGTAATAGTTTAGGTAATGGGCGCTTGGATTTTTAGTACTTTAGCGACGACTAAAGCTAATAGTCGTTAAAAGTTATGTTTTAGCGACGACTAAATCTGGTGGTCGCTAAAAGTCTTATCAGTAATATTATAGATAATGGGCATTTGGACTTTTAGTGACGACCAGCTTTAGTCATCACTAAATCACACTTTAGTAACGACTATAGCTAATAGTCGCTAAAAATTATATTTTAACAACGACTAAATTTGGTGGTCACTAAAAGTTTTGTCAGTAATGTTATAAATAATGGGCATTTGGACTTTTAGTGACGACCAACTTTAGTTATCGCTAAATCACATTTTAACGACGACTAAAGCTAATAGTCACTAAAAGTTATGTTTTAGCGACGACTAAATCTAGTGGTCTCTAAAAGTCTTATAAGTAATATAATAGATAATGGGCATTTGGACTTTTAGTAACGACCAACTTTTGTCGTTGCTAAATCACACTTTAGCAACGATTAAAGCTAATAGTCGCTAAAAGTTATGTTTTAGTGACAACTAAATTTAGTGGTCGCTAAAAGTTATGTTTTAGCTACGACTATAGCTGGTGGTCGTTAAAAGTTTTGTTAGTAATATAGGTAATGGGCGTTTAGACTTTTAGTGACGACCAGTTGTGTCGCCGCTAAATGTTATATTTTAGTGATGACCAAATCATATTGCCACTAAAAGTTATATTTTTTATTTAACAAAATTTATGCACTAGAGCATTTAGTGATGAAAAAAACATTGCCACTAAAAGGTTATCATGAAATATATTTTTTTGTGGCAACTATATCGATGTCGTCGCAAAAAATATTTAGCGGCGACTTTTTTATTGCTACTAAATAGTTTTAGTGACTATTTTTTTTGTTGTCGCTAAAAATCTTTTCAGAATTAAGAATATTTTTTTAGTGACAATTTTTAGTGACAACTTAATAAAGTAGTTGCTAAAAATATTTTTTCAGCGACCACTTTTTTAAGTCACCACTAAAAGTCGTTACTAAAGATCTATTTTTTTGTAGTGATGATAGATCCCTCGCAATATCTCTTGGTATTAGAGGAAGAAAATGTATGAATGGTGGCATGGATTTGGGTGACAAATTGGTGAGGGATCAATGAAGGAAGTATTCTTGCTATATGGCATGGAATATATCCATCGCTAAATTATGAAAGATTATCAGCTATTTAAATTCCCTCGCTATTTTTAATTGTGCTAAGGAATATGGAGGAGTTATTCCTTCACAAATCTAACTTAAATTAGATAGGGATTAGCGAGGATTTGTTCCCTCACTAATTTCTCACCAAAAATTAATATATAGTTTGAGACATAGACCTTCAAATCACTTTCATTGCTTTGTTTGCATCTCTCTTGCTTTCTACTATGGGTTTTACTGATGTTGTCAGTCGTTGTGCTATTGGAGATTATGCCCTAAACCAATCATTGTATTACAAACACTATACTTTATTAAGAAATAAGAGTTTTCTTTTATTACATTATTATATTATTTGCATGTTCTATATAATAATATCCTTGGATAAATCATATTGATTATCCTAAATATCCTTAGTCGATCATCATTGTGTGAACGATGATGAACTAAGACTAGTATGACTTTGATTGATGATTATGTGTTAATCATATATATAGATACGAATCAAAATCATAAGTACTCGTTAGGGAACAAGATGTTGGATCGACTTGTTATGTGATAGCTACATGGATTAAGTCATAAGCGTATCTCATATATAACCGTGTCACCGAGTCTTTAGATTTGAGATCACCATAGTTTGCAACATGAGGAACACTATGTTTTGGCATAGTCAAAAGTCATCTTTAACTGGGTGATCATAAAGGTTATGATCGGGTATAGTAAAATTCATGTAGAAGAAAATTAGTGGTCAAGATGAAATTTATCCTTCTAATTAATAGAAAGATATCTCTAGGCCTCTCAATAAGTAAGACTGAGAAATGTATGGCCGTGCTCAAATGGAAGGATTTCCATTTGTACTATCAGTCTATACGTAGATTGAGAAAGCGACGATCAAGTAAGGTGAGGATGTTGTTTCCATACCTCATACTTGATTTAAATATCATGTGACAAAAGGGATGTGATAGGGTTCGGATCACCAATCCCTATATGATTTGGGTAGTCACAATGTTTTGTTAGAGGCGGCTTGTGACTTGTGGGTCAAATAGTGTCATTAGCTCACTACCAACGTCATATAAGCCTGCAAGATCACACACAAGAATGAGTTAACTTGATGAATTTGCGTCTAAATTCATTGAATCTGAATTTGCGTCTAAATTCAATGAATGTCACGTTCAGTTTAGGATGGAAGAATTTTATAAATAAATAAATTTATAATTTATAAAATTTGAAACATATATATATATTTATATGTTCGAAATATATATGCTTTAATTAATTTAAATCAATTAATTTTAAATTCAAGTCTATATGATAGATTTAAATTTAAACTAATATGATAATTTAAATTTAATTTATGAGATAAATTAAATTTAAATTTAGTTTTAAATTTAAATTAAATAATTAGTTAAATTTAATCTATTAGATAGACTTAAATTCAAACTAATATATTTAATTACGATTTGATTTGATTTAATTTAAAATAATATATTTTAAATTAATCAAATATATCTGAAACCCTAATAAGATGCCTCTATAATAAAAAAAAAGAGGAGGTTTGGGTTTCCTAAAACGACAGAACAAAAGAAAAACCCTAGAGAGAGTGTGTGTGTACGAATGGTGTACAGACATTGTATAACCGCTTAAAGAGAGAAAGAGGAGAGTGTCTTCTCTACCAAAAATGTGTACGGCCATTGGTCAAAGGTGTTAGCACACCGTTCGAGTTGAGCAACTATTTGTGTGGATACTGGTAGAGGGAGCAGATCTGAAGATCAATTCCTGAAATCCAAAGATAAAAGGTAAATATTTCTAAATCTACTCAATTTAAATGACATTGATGGATCTATGGGAAGGGATTCGAGGTTTTAATTTTTCGCTACGTGTCCTAGAATTTCGAACATATGCTTGTCATTATCGTCGTTGCCCACACTTCATGATTGGTCTCCCCTTCTTCTCTCTTGCTCACCTTTTCCTCTCTCCATCTTCTTTTCTTTGCTCTGCTTTGCCTAAATCTAAAAACACAGATAAGAGGACTTTGCCATTTTGCTTCCTTGATGAATTATTAGACAATATTTAAGAGAAACTAAAACAAATTAGATAAAACTAAGGAACAATGAGGGAATAAAGTACAGCCAAATAATATGTATATAAGGAGATGTAAATTTATAAACTATGAAGAAAATTTTCTAGAATTTTTTGGAGTTTAATAGAAATTTTCAAGAAATTCTAAGAATTAATTGTAATTTTTAGTAATTATGAATTTAGGTAAAATTTCAAAATAAAATACTTGGGAATGCAATTTCAAGAGAACTCCAAGGTCAACATAGCCTAAAAATATAAGAAAAATATTTAGGCATAAAAGTTTTTAGGTAAAATTTTAGGGTTAAAATATAATTATTAAAAGTTTAGAGTTAAAACTCATAATTTTAGTTAGGCTAAAGTGCAATTTTAGCCTGGGCTAAAAAGTAATCTTTGCCACAAAATAAACGCTACAAAAAGGACGAACACAATGAGTTAAAAATTTTATCATATACATTTATATAATTAGTAATAATTTTTATACCTAATACTAAACAAATGTAGATAAAATTTTATCCACTATAATTACAAGTAAGGTCAATTGACTTTCTCACTAAGTTTAGGAATGTGCAGAAATAATATGCGAGATTTATAGGAGATTTAGAGAACAAGATTTTCAAATATCATACTCATTACTTAAACCATCTTTTCATCTCACCTTCTACTTCACAAAATCATAGAGAAAGAAAGTGAAAGAACAAGAGGCTAAGATGATGTAGAGAGTGAGAAAAGAAGAGTAGATGAGAGATGAAAGAAGAACAAGGTAGAAGAAGAAGAAGACTTGAAGTAAAACTCCAGTACACACTAAGGTAAGACTTTTGTCTTATTGAAAACTACCGTTAACCTCTATCTACTCTTCATCTTTTTTCATCCTTTCTATGTTTTCTCTCTCTAAAAAGCTTGTGATTTTCATGGCAAAATTTGTGAATCTTGGTTGTGTGATCATTTTATGCTTAGATGTTATTTTTATTAAGGCTAGATGTTTATGATAGGCTTAGAACACCCTAAAACCTTATATCTTCTCTATATCCTTCATCTCCCTCACTTCCTTTCTCCAGTGGGAGTTGAAGATGATGCTTGAAGCTTTATGTTTGAAGTTAATGTATGCTTTAAATAAAGTTTTGTTAAGGTCAAACACTATTAGTGTGCCTAAAACTAATTAAAAGCCTTCTTTCTTCACTTTTCTCTTTCCTCTCTCTATTGTGATCTCCTATGGCAAAAATGATGACTTGTGTTTTAGATATTTTAAATTTATTTTAAAGGTTGTTTTATGACGTTAGGGTGCTTATGAATTGTTTACAATGATCATTTGGGACACCTATGTTCAAAAATGGAGTTTTAACACTAAAAATAGTGAATTTTAAGTTTCAATGATACTAGATATGGCCAGTTTATGTTGTGTAACACTGCCCTTGTCCAAAGAGTTTTTCTCCCATAGGTAGTTCTCAACATGGCTAGGCCATATAGAAGAAGGGTCCTAACATAGCCAAGTCATGTTGAACATTATTTTGTCCAAAATGCAAAGTTTTGCATGGTAGCTTGTTTCTTTTGCCAAAATGAGATACTTACGTGTCTTGTTAGCTTCTATTGGTATCTTAAAGATATAAAAAGGATGTTTAAAAAGAATTATTCAACTATATATATATATATATATGTAAATGTATGAAAACAAAATTTTGATAAAAAGCATGCCTAGACCTATGAGACTTTAACACAGCAATGATGACTTGATCATGAATCTCAAACAACAAACATATGTTTAGACCCCATGCATAGAAGAAAAAAAATATAAACTATGCCTATGCAAGGATAATCATATTTCTTCATGATTGCCTTGATTCCTATGCACAGAAGATTAAACTTGAAATAATACCTGTGTATAGATAACCAAGGTTTGGAGCACTGACAAACATGATATGACAAACTTGGATAACATGGAATTGTGACCATTAAAGGACCTTAAAATATAGACGACATGGAAAATATTAAAAAGAAAAGGTAATATAGATTTTAGTAGAATCTATTAGACTACTTTTTTAGTTTTTATTTGCAAGCTTCCTATGCATGTATAATATTAAATTGCTATTCAAATACTTGAGTGATATAATTGATTGATAATTTCCATAAACCTTCTAAGTATATAATTCAACAAGCTCTTATTTATGTTGGACAATGGAACTAGAATTTACCTTATTGGCTAATTGATGTAGACATATTCTTTACTGGAACAAAAGGTCTTCATAGGGGTGGTTTAATATATGTAGGGTTTTTTGCTGAGACAAGAAGTCTTTATAAAGGATGGTCTAATGTAGATAAGGTTTTCTATTAGGATAGAGTTCCTTATATGAGATAGCCTTCATTGATCTATATTATGCATCCATCTAGGAGATGCCCTAGTATGCAATCATTATTATTATAACTTATGTATAGGTTGAGTGTACATATATATATATATATATATATGATGAGCTATATGATTGTAATTATCCTTTCTATTTCACCTATTGATGCTAAATATTTGAGATTTATACTAAAGCTATATTACGTGCAGCTCATGAGTGGTATGATGACTACTACAATGGCTTATATATCTAGCCATTGTAATGATATTATATGTTATTGCCATAAGATTATTTAATTAGTCTTATTTTATGATACCACATATTATGTTGAATTTTGTGTTAAATATATAGTCGTTAGGATTTTACTATTTATTATAGAGACTATTTGATAAATTATGAGTTGCTTACATGATGTTATGGTTTTCTTAGATAGACAAATAAATAAATAAAATATTTTCTACACATGTGCCAGTTGAACCATTATTAGTTTTAAATTATACTTGTCTTATTAAGAGTATTTTATGATTCTCACATATGTGATAATGTGTTCTGATAGTCCAGAATGCCCATAACCCACTATATAGTTGAAGTAAAATGGATGACTATTGAGATACCAAGCACAAGGCCTGTATAGGTTATTATTTGTATCATGCCATAAACATCATAGAGCCAAGTTCGTTGCCACTACCACCCCTTCTTCCTTAAGGCCCTACTACCTAATTAGCTATGCAAATGATCATGGAGTTCTAGTTTGTTTGGTTGTACATATTTTTTAGCTCCATAAAACTAACTTATGTAATAATGTTTTGTAAGCTAGATGTGTAATTGAACATCTTTTGGACAAGTGGGCTAATAAAGCCTACTTGAGTAATGTAGATTCGGATTATTACATAAATTCCTTTAATTGTGCCTAATTATTTAGAATTGGGTTTCACTCACAATCTAACATTAATCAATCAATAATAATAATCGGGAAAAATAAAGGAGATAATTAAGGGATGTCACAAGTTCACTTAAATTTGTCTAAATGAAATGATAATTTTGTTGAATGTTAGATGGCAAAGTTAAGATTTCTTTTTGGGAGTTTTATGTCAAGGTTTAGTTTTGGAAATTGATTGATGATGAATTTTGTAAATAAAATTGTGAAACTATTTCCAAACTTGTTTGGGCAACCCTCAACAATGTTGAAGCCTGGTGATTCTAATGTGGTGCTATTGAATTAGAAGTTGAAGATTGGTGTGGTTTTGTCTTAAGATCAAGAACCTGAGGTCACAATGTAATTTTTAAAACTTTTGGTAAAGATCATTTTGTTTGAGGCATGCTTACAATTGCTTGATTTTACCCTTCTTTCATGTGAACACCATAGTTAATTTCAACAGGCATGTTAATTTCAAACTAAGTTTCATGATAGCAAAGCACCAATATAAGTACTTTACTAGTTATTCAAAACTATTTTCTATTGTATAAGCCATATTTTACTCTCATGTACATAAAAGAACGTTATTATGCTAATTTTCAATACCAGTACACCAACAAGGGCTAAAATGGGAATGATTAACCTCTATCCATTTTTGAAAGAATATTTATTCTACAAGTTTATCTCCTTAGATTAGAGATAAATAGAAGTGAGAAAGCAACTTAAGTAGAGTAAATTTTGTTAATAAACGAACTTGAAAGAAGAATGACAGGCTTGCAAGAAAGCATCATAATAGCATATTCCCCCTATAAAGACTTGTAAGGTAAAGGTAGTCTTGGCTAAAATTTAAGTCAAGTGTTATGGTAGATTGTGTTAATCTCAACTAATATATTTTTTTAAAATGATAACAAACACTATTCTTTTATATGTACTCTATGAAATGAAGGTTTTGATCACATATTCATACTCATCCATGCTTGCACAAAAGTATGGTGCTGAGTTTTAAATTGTTAGGTATTTTATTTTCTATATATAAGACAAGGTTTTAAATTTTTAAGTAATATAAAGTAATTAAGCTAGAAGCCTAATTGTGAATATGTAATGTTGGAAATGCTACTACAAGACTTAGTTATATATACTACCATTTTTGTTTATTTTTGTATTGCTAACTTTAGAAAAAAAATTTGTTCTACTAGTTTTGAATTGTACAATTTATGAACTAAATTCCTTTCTTTAAGTAACTTGACTTTCTTGCATTATTTTATGTAGCATTTCACAAAGAGGATTCTGAGCTGTCACTTCTTATTTTAATGAGTTGGTAAGAAAGCATCAAAGTCTTGATTTTCATTCTTATAAGAATCTCTTACTATTCTTTTAAAATCTTTCTTTAATTATTTTTCACCAATTAAAATTGTGATCAAAAGTCTTATTGTACGAGTAAAAATGTTAGCCTTGTTATGTAAATGTATACTTTTTCTTGAACCTTTAAATCTCTTCATTTTATATACTGTTTAATTGGAAATTGAGGCTCCAAATTTTGGTATTGAATCTTCATTTGAGGAAAGCTCCACCATGTATTCTCATATGAAAATTTTATAATATGATGTAGTTGAATGTTGATAGGCTATATTTACTATATTTTGTTATTGTTATTGAGATCTATGTGCTTGAGTCCAAATGCTTGTTTGCACTATTAAAGACTATGTCTTATTATTATCACAACATTTCAAAATGTGATAACTTACTATAACTCATTTATTCCATACAATTTAATATCAATTTATATGAAAGCATGCATAACAAGTTCTTTGGTAGCAAAAATTTTGTTACTAAATACCTTAGGCAAACCACTGATGCCTAGGAATGGTATTCTTAGTCATTATAATTCATAACTCACATATACATATTTGTTTCCATCTATTTGACTATGATATAAGTTTCATACACATAAAGGAAGCACATTGCCTACTTTGGCCATAGTTACATAATATGACTTAAATTTCAAAAAATCATAACTTGAACTATGCAACTCTAATTAAAGCAAATGAGGTATCTAAAAATGCTTATATTTGAACTTTTTATTGTAAAAATATTAAGTTGAAATGAATTTATTTGATCCCTCAAAGAACATGAAAACCATACCTGTACTAATGTGAACAATAATTGTGCCACGACAGCTTTTTAGGGCCAAATTTAGAAATTTGCCAGATATTTTATAGAGCTCTAAAAAATAGAAACTTTAGCTCTATAGAAAGCTCTAAATATTCTCTAAATGCTTGCCAAATTTTAGCTCCAATCTTGGTAATCTAGGTAGTCAAGGGTAAGGATGTATTTTATAGCTCATTTGGACAAATTTTTGTTCCAAAAAAGTCCAATTAAGCTCTAATATGCTATTTCTTACCTTGAGCAACTTTCAGTTCATCAATGCATCATCTATAAAGGGTTCAACATATGAAAGTTGCTAAGGATCTAAAAATCACTATCTCACTTGTAGATGAATGTATGGGACTAATGAAATCTCATACACTAAAACATGTTCCCATAGCATATATTCACATCAATTTGGCATACATTTATGGTCTAATGCTTGTACATGGATTGCTATTACATTTCTTCATAGTATACATCACAATATTTATATAATAAATGAGCCTTAGCTTCTTCTTGCTTCAAGCTCTCATCTCTTTCTCTTTCTCTTTCTCTTTCTCTTTCTCTTAAGATCACCTGACAGGATCAATGGAATAGAATGAGTGAGATTCTGAGGAGAATTTCAGTAGCCATATTTAACTAATCCAATGCACATAATAAATTATTCAAGAATGAAATGTAAGCATGCAAGATCATATGCACATAAAACAACTTAAGTATGAAATTAACATAAAACTTTTATACTTATCTAGCCATAGCAAAAAAACATATTAGTTATGCTCATAACTAGGTTAAGGAAGAACTACTGCACTTAATTCTCCGCTATTCTTGCTTAAAGCCAAAAGATAACTCATATATACATAAAACTCATGTTAAAAGCTAATTTAAGCATAAACTCAAGTAAATCATAAAACAACAATATACATAATGCATCTCAATTCAAATACATTCAAATACATGCAAGAAAGGAAGAGTAAGCTACCTTTTGAAACTAGAAATCTTGACCTTACAGTAGTTCACTTGTTCCTTTCCTCCTTCACTTGTTTTCCTTGGCTTGGCGCACACACAAGGGTGTGGTCACTCTATCTTGGCCTAAACACATAAATCAAGATATAAAGCAATTTATTCCATCTTATTCCACTACATACACATATTAGAACTTGAAGTACAAACTTAAGTTACTTTAAATGCCTTAAAGGATAACTCTCAAAATTCAACTTCTAAATTTCAAAATCTCACCACATATGTTATATGACTCCAATAGGATTTTTAAGGCCATCACAAGCATTCTTAAACATGCATAGAGTCATATTGCCCCATTTAGGCTTTCTTGAACCCTAACTCTTCGACTTATAAAAATAGGGTTCCTTAATTCATTCAGATACTTCCATTAGTATTTATATTTCATATCTAGGTCATCTAAAGCCTTAAAACTAGTGAAACAACTCCCTAGGCACCCCAACTGCTTCTTGGTTGAGACACCATCTCATTTGTTGTAACCATGGAATTTTGTCTACTTAATAAGAAATTTGAAAGGTTTAGGATATTTATGATTCATTTCTGGTTCAATTATGAACTAGGGGGTTCAAATCATCTTCATAGAGTTTTAAAACTTTCATGACTCATTTAGAGCTCAAGGTGACATTATCTTAAAGTTTATGGCTTCCTAAATGGATTGCTTTGCATAATCTTAATCCCAATCGTACTAAACCCTTGTCTTCATCAAGTTTTCCTCAAGTGTATGCCTTCTCCTCTCTCTCTCTCTCTCTCTCTCTCTCTCTCATGATTGAACCCACCATGGCTTAAGGTTCCAAAAATAAAAAATTTATAATAGTTAAGTCATACCTTGTTTAGAACCTTAGATGCAGTTTCTTGTAGTATATTTGGTTTCCTCAAATCACCTCTTTTACTCAAGGTGATAGCCATAATTTTCACCTTCTCAAGAAACCAAACCCATCATTAAAAAGAGTATAAAGAGAGGAAGAGGTTTCATAATTAGTACATAGCAAAATTTTACATGTTTTCTTACCTATTTTACTTTCCTTTTCTTTCTCTCTTCTCCCTCCTTTCAAGCCACGTTGAATCTAATTTGGAGCTACTAAAAGTCAGTGATAGCAAGAGAAAGGGAATGAGGCATGACTTATAATGAAAAGTTAGGTTTATAACTTTTCCAAAAATGACCAAGGTGTCTTTACCCTTTAATTCTTTCGGTTGAGCTCATTTTTTGTTCTTTTAAAAAATTGACTGCTCCATACTAAATTTTAGACTCTCTTCTTTATTAAAAATATCTGCTTATAAGTTTTAAGGACTTAAAATATTCTAGAAAAGCCCAATACAAAATATTACTATCAGGAACCCTAATTTGTACACTGTTAAGGATTTAACTGAACTGACTTCTTCTAGATAATTTGCTAGTCTTATTTTATCATATTATAATAAGGGATATCTATTTCTCAAGTTAAATCTTATATTATCTAAATCCCTGATTTTTCTTATTTTACAGTTAGACTGGCTTTTACCTATAGTCATTTCTCCTTTGTTCTACCTTTTTAATATTATTTTTCTAGATCCTTTATCCTATACATCATTTAACTCTCTCTTATACTCAAAAAGTAACAATTCATGGTCCACAGTTGCTTAAAACAACTTAAAATGACACTTTCTCACTAATTTTCTTGTTTTATGTGCCACTACTATTTTGACCAATTTGATTCATTCTGAGAAATGCATTTCTCTCTCATAATATTGAGAGTTATAGCATTTTTTGTATTTTCACTTTTACAGTACAAAACCTTTTATGGTTGCTCTTGTTTAAGCTTTAACTCAACTTTTACTCAACTTTTACCTCTATTTCCTCTTCTTAGTTGGTCTTCTACTTCTTTTATCATTCCTCTTATATTATTTAAATAGTCTAGACCAATTTAGAAATATAAGATTTTATAGTATCACTTTCCCTATATTTCTTCTAAAAAATCGCAAAGTCTTTTGAAGTTACCTTTTCTGAGACTTAAGTTGATTCTTAACCTCATTTTCATATCTTAATTAGGCTTTTGACCATGTGTGATTCTTTTTCTTACTTATATCTAGGAGTCTAGCCTAATATATAATACCCAACATTACATTGCACCCTTTAAATAAAATTTTATTCTCAAAATTTAGGGGTAAACTTATAAATTACTTTGGACATATTATAAAGGTGGCTCCATTTACTTTTCCTCATTTTATTTGATTTCTCAAGCTGTTTTTTTCCCCTTAAGTATAATTCCTTTCTAGGCCATATTCACTAGAGAATCTCTATTATCTTTTGCCATTAGGTCCCATTAGCTATGACCCTTATCTAGTGTTACTATCCAATATAGTCTATCTTACTATTGTACATTCTTATGATATCTGACATGTGAGGGATCTAGGTAACTGTTATCCCTCATACTAAGGACATAAAGTCATCACAACTTCAGACCAAAATAGGGAGATAAGAACATTCTATATCATACTAATTTAAACTCAATTTACTTGGGATTGAGTTTTTTTCCATAGTAGACTGGCTAATCTATATGATTAGAGATATTGTATTGAATCTTTAGTCTCCAATCTCAATTTTGACATTTTTGGGTTATTATCAGCTTTATCTCTCCCTTATTTACTCTAAGCTATCAAGAGCCCATTTGTCTATCTTATCTTGTCTAGAAATTTAGTCCACTTTCAAGCTCATAATCACTAGTTCATCCTATCCTAAGATGTTCCCATATTAGGCCTTAACTATTGGCTACACACTAGAGTAATGGCCTCTATGTTGAGCCTTATAATTTATCAAGAACATTAAATGCCTCGATCTTTTCACTCACCAATGTACACACTCTCAGCATGTCTTTTAGGTCAGGACAAGCTAACACTAAAAAGCAACTACCATTGACCTAGCTTTAAATTATATGTGAGGTGCTAGCCTATCATAGTCTCCACTACTATAGGCACAAGTTACCACTTACCTTATTACATATAAAAACATCCAACTTTTTCTTCATACATTATTATAATTTATAGGAATCTTCTTTTCTCAATTAGGTCTAGTTAATACTAGAGTAGTGGTTCATCTAACTATAACTCTAAAAAGTTACTCTTTTACTTTCCTTATCCCACATACTACACTTATCTATTAGGGGGAGTTGAGTCAGTGGCTTGGTTATCTGAGAAAAGCCTTGCTAACTCTTTTGTAACAATCTGCTAGGCTTAGGAGATCTCTGATCTGTGAAATTACAACTGTCTAAAATTGTACTGATCTGTGATACTAAATTAATCTGTAAAAATTGTATTAGGCTTTTGTCTCCTAAGAGAACTACTATATGTATAATTATGGACTCTTTATAGCTCTGTGGGATCTACTGCGACCCCCTCTAAGCCTTACTAGGGTTTATTGCGACCATTGTACTATGCTAGGATCTACTGTGATTAATTTCTAGGAGATTTTAAGGTTTAAGAATACTATCTCTGTAAATAAAATACTATCTCTATAAAATAAAATTCATACTCACTAAGTCTGACAAATATTACTCAAAGTTTTTAAGGTTAAACTCATATGCCCTTAGTGTTCTTCTAGGCACTATCTGTGAGAAATGGGTCCTATAAAGTATTCTTATATCCCTGAACATCCTATAGTAATGATACTTTAGAGTACTTTAACACTTACACATTACTCCTTATGCGATCATTAATTTCCCACTCTAGCCTCATCATAACTTTCTTTCTTTATGCTTACACTTTACTTACTTTATCTGTACTGGCACTTTATGAGCATTTATCCTAACATAACTCTTATCCAAAAATTTCTAGTCTTAATTACTTTGTGCACCAAAGTGCCTCTAACATTGTAGTGTCCTTTACACCATTTGATGTCTCACACATCATAGTGTGTCTAAATAACCTTATAGGATAAACATCATATACTAGTCCCTTAAGTATTCATTATGGTTACTTATCTTTCATGAGGGACACATGCTCATAAACATACTAAACTCATACTACTTTAATTTCAACTTTCTAGTGCCGCAAGCACATTCAATTTACATCATTTTATAACTAGGATTCCTTCTTAATAGCTTTTTCTCAAAGTAGTAAACAATTCAGGAATCCCTTCACTTCTTCTTTAACTTACTTCTTAACTTAACCAACTTGGATACTCTTTGATCATCAGAAAACTCTTGTGGTTGATATTATTATTTGCTACGCACTTAGGTTATATTACTATTAAGTTGGCCAGACCCAATACCATGTAACCACCTTCTCAAGGAAATAATAGCACCAATCATTAATATCCAAGTGCATTGTGACCGAGCTTTGCCCAACTATATTTGCTTGGGCATTAATTCACATTTTATAAATAGTCATACCAAAGACTATATATGTTTTACTATTATTTTTTTATACTCAGTAATTGGCTTTAAGATTGGCACATTCTTTCCTTTTTGCTTATATTGTCACTTTACTTATGTCAAGTGACCATGTGTCTTATTTATCTGATTTTCTTTCCATCTTATACTTAACTTTACTTATGAGCATTCTCATACTTCTTATCAGTTCAACTTAACTTACTTATATTTTATAAAGGATGAGAGGGTTTAACATGCCTTAATCTAATCCTTTGACTCTTTATTATGATTGAATCGATAGCTTAATTATCTTTTAAGCCGTTAACCTTATATGATTACTTTTCTATATTCTAGAATTTACCAACAAAGTTAGTTCTTAACTTTCTATAGCTTTCCTGAAGGTGTTGAGACACTAACTACTTGTCTCTACTCTCATACTCTTGTAGATCACACATTTGAAAGTGTCTTGACCCTATTTTACCAATTTCCTTATGCTCCACATGTTTGCTTTACACTAGGAAAACTCATTTAACCTAGCAATGGGTTTTTGTTACTCAAACTAATTAAGCTTTAACTCTTTATTCTCTCTCTACTGCTTTCTATCCCTTAATTCCTTAACCCTTCTTTACTTGCCTCAAAGAAAAAATGTTTATGAGAGTTCTAACTTCTCAGTCTACCTTTACTTTCTCTATACCCCTATGAATATTGAAATAGGGTCTTATCTCTTGGAGGGTCATTGACTATCATTTGATGGTTTCTTGACCTTATACTATCTTTCTATCCTTTTTATTTCACTTTCTCATACTTATGCTTAAGAGGATAGATTGACCTTCTCACTACTTACTACTGATCTAGATAGTTCATATTATCTTATAGTATGACTATTATTAGATCTTAAGCATTTTCTTTCTTTTTGATCTCAATTCTTTCTCTAAGGTACATCATCTCTAGAATAATCCTTTTTATGTACTTATAACATTCTTTATATATCTCAAGCCTATACTCTTGGCCCAACCATAGTTAACACACAGAACAATAACTTATATTGGAGTTAACAGCTCTAAGGCAATCTCTATATTCATTACTACTTTTATGCACTAGCATTATTACTCTCAACTACTTTTTAACCTTATGTACCCTTGGGCTTTGTCATATAGCATCACAATTTCTTAGAATTATTTACTAAGCCACTCTTCTTCTGTTAGTCTTTTCGTTTCTTATTAGGGACATTTCTAACTTCCTTCACCAATAGTCTGCTTCCTTCTCTCATACTCATTGCTAGATCTCCAAAAATGCCTTTACCAAATTGGTAATGACATCCCTGAGTAATTACAACTTCTTTTACTTACATTTGGGGCATATACCTTTGGTCCACTAACTGCTATTGTATTGAGTAGTTACTGAGATTAGAGTTAACACCTTAAAAGTAGTCTCTTATAATCATGCTACCCTTGTATAATTGATCCATCACTCTGAGTTACACTTTAATTTCATGTACTCAGACTTCTTAGCATAAACTCATACTTTAAACCCACTCTACTCTTTCTTGTTTTCTTTCCTGTTAGGGATCACTAATAGCTCTATCTGAGGCTTTCGAGGATAGACACTATTCCCAAGTGCCTATACCTAAACTCCAAACATCATCTCTTAAATTTTCTAGGTAAATCTATGCTTGCTCTTCCAGAGCATACCATACTGTTTTGAATCCTTAAAAATTTCCTTTTATCTCTTATTTGTGGGTAATTGTCTTTTCTTGGGTTTGACACCCAGCTTACTCATCTTCTATCTTAATCGATATCCTTGTGTCCTTCACAGAGCTAGTATGCTTGAACCATTGCCCTGATATCACAAAGTGTGATAACTTGCTATAACTTATTTATTCCATACAATTTAATGTCAATTTACGTGAAAGCATGCATAACAAGTTCTTTAGCAACAAAAATTTTGTTATTGAATACCATAGATGAACCTCTGATGCCCAAGAATGGTATTCTTGCTCATTCTAATTCATAACTCATATACACATATTTGCGTCCATCCATTTGACTATGATATAAGTTCCATACACATAAAGGAAGCATATTGCTAACTTTGGCCATAGTCACATAATATGGCCTAAATTTTTAAAATTATAACTTGAATTACATAACTCCGACTAAGACAAATGAGGTGTCCACGGAATGATTATGATCTAAACTTTCTACTGTAAAAATTTTAAGTAAAAATGAATCCATTTGCTTCCTCAAAGAACATTAAAACCAAATTTATACCAGTGTAAACAATAATTGTGCTATGATAACTTTTTGGGGCCAAATTTAAAAATGTATCAAATATTCTATAAAGTTTCAAAAAATAAAAACTTTGGCACTATAGAAAGCTCTAAATATTTTCTAAATGCTCACCAAATTTTAGCCCCAATCTTGGTAATTTAGGTAGTCAAAGATAAGGATGCATTTTATGGTTCATTTAGACAAATTTTGGGTCCTAAAAAGGTCCAATTAAGCTCCAATATGTTATCCCTTACCTTTAGCAACTTTTAATACATAAATACATCATCTATAAAGGGTTAACATATAAAAGTTGTCTAGCATCTAAAAATCACCATCTCACTTGTAGACAAGCATATGGCACCAATGAAATTTCATACACTAACACACGTTCCCATGGCATATATTCATATCAAGTTGGCATGTATTTGTGGTCTAATGCTTGAACATTGATTGATACTACATTTATTTATAATATACATCAAAATATATATACAATACATGAACCTTAACTTCTATTTGCTTCAAGCTCTCATCTCTTTCTCCTTCTCTTTGCTAGGATCACCTAATAGGGTCATGTGATACAAGAGGTGAGATTCTAAGAAAAATCTTAGTAGCCATACTCAACCAATCCAATGCATACAATAGATCATTCAAGAGTGAAATTCAAGCATGCAAGGTCATATGATCATAAAATAATTTAAGTACAGAATTGGCATAAAACTTTTGTACTCATATAGCCATGTCATAAAAACATATTAGCTAGGCTAATCTTTGGGCTAAGAAAAAACTACTGCACTTAATTCCCCACTACTCCTTCTAAAAGCCAAACCATAACTCACATATGCATAAAACTTAGGTCAAAAGCCAACTCAAGCATAAATTCAAGCAAATCATAAAATAGCCAATACACATAATGCATTTCAACATAAATACATCCAAATACATGCAAGGAAGGAAGAGTAAACTACCTTTTGAAGCTAGGAATCTTAACCCACACTAGTTCACTTGTTCTTTTCCTCCTTCTCTTGTTTTCCTTGGCTTGGCACACGTACAAGGGTGTAGTCACTCTAGTTTAGCCTAAACACATAAATTAAGATATAAAGCAACTAATTAGGACTTATTCCATCACTATATATGCCTATTAGAACATGAGGTATAAACTTAGGTTACTTGAAATGCCTTAAGGGGTAACTCTCAAATTCAACTTTTAGACTTCAAAATCTCACTATATATGATCTATATGACTTCAATAGGGCTCATTAGAGGCATCATAAACATACTTAGACATGCCTAAAGTCATATTGCCCTATTTAGTCATTCTTAAACCTTAACTTTTCACTTATAAAAATAAGGGTTCCTAAATTCATTCCAATACTTCTATTAGTATTTATATTTTATATCTAGACTATCTAAAACCTTAATGTAACATCCTGAAATTAATTAAGACTAATTATGGTGATTAGAAAGTTGACATGAATTAATTAGTAAAATCAATTAAGAGAGATTTGTACTTAATCAGGGCCTTATGATTAGTTTAATTATATTTGAGGTCTAATATCAAAGGCCAATTATACCATGGGCTTGGTAGGAGAGTCCAATACTAACTTTCTTGTAAGCCCAACTTAAATTTTCTAGAAGCCTATAACTTATGAGTGAATTTAAGTGAGACAAGAACTCATTTAGCCTTAATCCAAACTTAAGGAAGTGAGTTCAAATAGGTCTTAAGCTATTAGATCAACACACTCTATCCCTAACATTAAAAATTCTACAGCCCAACTTAATGAATCTTGGCCCAATATGTTAAGCATCAGCCCACCAAGAATAATAGGTCTATTGGATTAGCCCATTTGCACTAAAACCCTAAGAAGTCTCCTCTCCACTCATTTGGCTACCAAGGCATTCATTTTTTGCAGAACAAGAAGAAGAAATTCTCATGTTAGAATAGGGGCTAGGGTTTCTCAACATTTTGGCTTAGATTTGCACTATTAAAGGAAGATTTAGCCAAGGTAAGTTCTATATAACTTGACCCTCTTATCTTCCTTTACATTTTAGTCTGATTGGTTTGTCATTTAGAGAATTTTCATCTCTTCTTAGGATGAAATCTAATTTTTGGATGATTATTATAAGATTTTCAAAGTTAGAAGCTAGAGGGGTAATAGGGCAAGTATTTCCTTTCCATTTTGTGGATTATTCTTCTAGAAAATGTCCCTAAACATGATTTTCATAATGGGTTCTGCTATTATGTGAAATTACAAGGAAATAAAGGTAAAACACTGAGGTTTCTGGGCTTGATAACTTACATCCGAATTTTGGAATGTTCTATGGTGTGCTCTTGATAGTTAAGGTTCAACACAATCCATTTAACCTCTTGGGCATATGGATAAGTGTTTCTTCTTCTCTTGTGTGGTGTATATGTTGAATTCCCACATTTTGGATTTACTTTTGTTGTATGATTTGTACATGTGTGAAAATGGACTTGTGGGGAGTGAATCATGGTGAGCTTTGATGTATAGGCCCTAAATTGGTGCAATAGATCATTAGAAAGCTTAGGTTAGAAGTTCTTAATGATTTCTTGTTA
The DNA here is from genome assembly GCA_026724425.1 of Erythrophleum ivorense. Lineage (NCBI taxonomy): Eukaryota > Viridiplantae > Streptophyta > Magnoliopsida > Fabales > Fabaceae > Erythrophleum > Erythrophleum ivorense. Next base: position 35,544,464 of record JAIUCV010000008.1, read on the forward strand.
AGATTAACCTGTGGATAGAGAGAATTTCCTTACTAATGATAGTTAAATGATAATAATCATGCTTATGTTAGGTTTGGTATGCTTTAGATCATGGTGGTAGTTAGAGAAAGAGTAATTGATTTCACTAAGGTAATCGAGGTTATTTTTCCAAACTCCATATATATGCTTATTGTAATATCCAGTTCTTTAAAAATAAGAAAAAATATAAGAAACGTAACGAACGGTTTCTCCGTAAATGAACAAAATTCACCGGATACAAAAGGAAATCCTTTAAAATGATGTAGTTAAGGTCCCAAAAAATTTAATAAGCATTCTAGACTCATAAAAATAAAAATCCCATGCTCAGACGAAAGGAAAAATAGAGCTAGAATGAAGAAACGAATTTTGACAAAAAACTGATGAAACATAATGAAATTTTCGTAAATAAGTGTAATTTTCAGAAAAACATATAGGAGAGCTTTTTAAATGAAAGTTTTGAGTTCTCACAGATTCTTAAAGGCTCTGAAAACTATGGAAAGCCCTAAGACAGTTAAAACCCCTCCAATGGACGTTTTTCAACGTTGGTTAATCCAAATTTTGACTGATTTATTCAGAAAAGTTTTAGCTCCGATTTGAGTGATTCCAAAGGTATTTTATTTAATTAGGAACCTAAATTTTATGATGGAAAAGATGGTCCTTAAAAAAGAGTTAAAATAAGTCTAAATGGAGTAAATAGGCACGTAGAGGTAAAATGGTCATTCTGAAAAATTGTAAAAGAAGCTTCTTAAGTAAGATTACGCCTCATCACCTTCTCCAAACTTCCATTTTTAGAAAAATGGGTAGCAATGGCATGACATTAAGAAGGGGGGAGAGAGAAGAAGTTTAAGCTTCTATTTAGGTAAGTCAACGGTCCCATTTCATCCTGTGCTAGTTAAGAAAGTTGTTCCTCTCTCTAAGAGCTTTCTAATGGTAGTTTTCTTTTCTTGAAAACTCGAAGATTTAGGTCTAACCTAAGCCAAAAGGAACTCTTTTCAAGAAATCAATCGATGAAAAATAATCTATAGAAAGAGAGCTTTGTTTTAAGATAAGACTTCACTTGAAACACTTATAAAATCTTATGTTTCTAAGCCATTTAAGCTTAGGTCTAGAGAGAGAAAATGATGAGGAGAATTTTTCTTTATGTATTCTTGATGGAACCAAAGGTTATGGAGTGTGAGGATTAAGAATATACAATTAGAATTGAAAAATGAGCTTTAAAATGCAAGTTATGGAATTTAGGATTTTGATTGCACCTTGAACTCTACCATGAACCCTAGCCATATTTTATTATGTTTAAGTATTCATATGAGTTCTTAAGACACCAAGAGAACTTCCTACATGATTCTCCCATCAAAGGAAGCAAAGAAACTCCAAGGATACCAAGAAGAGTATATGCTTCGACCTAGACTAGAAATAACACCTAAGGGTAGTTTTAATTTGTTCTAAACTTACTTTTGAGTCATGTATGATGGGAGAGTATGAGAGGAAGCCTTGAAAAATTTTTAAAAACCATAGAAAGTGAGATGGCTTTGTATGTTCCATATGATGGCTTAAATAAGCAACATCTAACTAGGCTCCTTGATTTAATTATATGATGACTCCAATGGGTTGAAATGGAGTCAAGAATCATCAATGAATAGATAGAATGGAGCCAAGATGATGTTTTCTTAATGTTGCTTCATTAAGTGCATTATGGAATCATAAAAGAGCCTTATGAGTCACCTAGCATTTTTAGTTATTATGTGGCCTTAGAATTTGAGTTAATAGTATAATTAGCTTCCATATAATGTGTTTAGGCCAAGAGAAATAATCTCCACCTTCTTGGGTGTGTGAGGTCAAGAGAGAGGACTCAAGGCTCAAGGAAAAAGTATGTAAATGCAAGCAAGGTAGCTCTCTCCACCTTCTCTCATGCATGGATGTGTGCTTAACTAGTTTTAGAATGTGTATATGTGTATTTTTAAGTCATGAAAAGTATGCTAGTATGACTTCATATGTCATGATACCATGATGACATATTATGTTTCTAAATGATATTATTATGTTTGTTTGGCTTGCTTGAGTGTAGAGAGGCTAAGAACCCTTAGAATTGGTTGAGACAAAGTAAAGAGTCTCCCAAAAGTAAGATGGGCTCCTAAGAGTAAGGTTGAGTCCAAGAAATACTTAAAGAATGGGTGAGACAAGTCCAAAATTTATGAGGGAAAGGGTGAGGCCAATCCATCCATTTAGCAAGCCTATGGATACTTTGTATGACTTACTCACATGCCAAACTTGCTTCTTGAATGTTCATGTCATCTATTATGTTCATGCATGCATTTTTAAGACTTAATTTGCATATGTTATATGTGATTGAAAAGAAGATGAGCTATTGGGATTCTTTGAATCTCATTCCCTCCTCTCTAATTATCTAACATGCTAGGTGGACCCAAAGAGCAAGGCAATGGAAGCCAACCACATTGAAGATGAGAGTGTGATATCCAAGAACATAAATTTTGCCACTTTAAGGCCATACAATTGGCATATGATGTAATTAATGAATGTATATGTATTATGATGCTATAAACATATATAATTATGATAATGTGTCATGTATGAATGAGAGAATATGTTATGTAGCTATTAGAATATGATTTGAGTATATGGTGGCAAATTAGCTTCCTTAATGGTATTATGGACTTGTGTATAAGTGTGGGTGAGATAGCCAAAATAAGATGCATGAGGGTTGGGACCATTTGGCTAGCTCACACAAGTTCTAATTATGTTTTTAGACTTGCCCAAAAGGTGTCAAATTCTAAGGAAAGCCAATTGGACATTTTGGTACCCTATATGGAGCTAAAATTGACCAAAATGGAACCATATATCACTTTTTACCCAAATGAGCTCTTCTTGATCTAATATTTGACATGCAATTAGAGCTTGTTGAGAGCTTTTTGGGAAGTTAAAGAATAAATTTTTTAGAGGTCTAAAGAATATTTCATGAATTTTTAAAGTTGACAAAAATTCTGGTTTTGGTCATATCATTGTTCACTCTGGTCCAAAATAAAATCTGTCACACAGGGCTCAAATGATGTCCAATTGCCATGAAATTTTATATAGAGAAACTAAACATTCCTACAACTGGAAACACCTCATTTGGAGGTCTAGGGAGGGAGATATGAATTTTCAAAAAATCTATCTAGTATTAAGAACTCCAGCCGACTTCAGTTACTGTTTGATTAGGTTTCGAGGTCTAGGTATGCCTGAACTGGTCTGGAGTTATTTTTTTCCTCTAGCTAGCATCTGTAGTTCCAAATTGGTATCATTTTTATGGATTGGATTTTTGTGGAATTAATTGGACATTTTTGAAGTTTTTTGTATAAACCTGTATAGTACTAGTGGATAGCCAGACTTCTGGACCTTCTCGAATGTCAAAGGTATTATGTATTGTGTTTCATGATCTAGACATATTTTTAACATAAAGTAGACATTATAGCTTTCCAAAATAGCTAAGAATACTTGATTTTAATTTTTCTATAATTAGTTATCATTTTTTAAAGTTTGTGACAGATAAGAGGAAAATCTGGCCGAAAATATATACATGTATTTTATGCTTCCCTTTGGTTTCCACGAGATGTAGGTCACTTTTAGTGATGTAAATGAGTTGTATCCATGTAATTAAATATGAGAATATAATATATGAGTCCATATGGCCCACGGGACTCTGAAGAAAAATTTTATACGCGATGTAATGCTAAGAAACTCATTATTTTAATGCCATATTTTTCACTTTCTTATGGATTGCATGATATGAGACATGGAAGTAGTATGAAATAAGCTAGAAATATACGATGTTACACTTATGTTAATATGATATTTTTTACATATGCTTGATTTTGAAATGCTAAATGATTAGTTGACTATTTGAATTGTTATTGTGATTGGACATTGTGAGTCCATAGTGGAGCTGTAGTGTGGCTACCACCTGTGCATGTACTTCGATCGGGTATCGGGTTGTGATCAGACTCTAAATACACTGAGCCCTGGTTGTACTCATTATAGAGTAGGTGCCATAGACGGACCTTTCTTAGTATTATTGGCCATTAACATGTTGTGTGTGATTACTGGTATGAGACAGTAGTCATCGGTAGCTCAACTAATTCATTTGCAAATTGAATTGATGATTTTGGTATTAATGATATGAAATTATATTGTATTGATTAACCTGTACACATATATGAAATTTGCCTCTTATTACTGAGATTGTATATCTCACCCCAATTATGGGTTAACATTTTCAAGGAACGGACCTCTTAATAGCAAGAAGAAGTTAATGGAAGCTCATCATGATGGTTTAGTAGAATATAAGTTTAAATTCCTTATTTAAATAGATTATATAGCAGGTATTCTAACATTATTTGTTGTGTTGTAATTTTGCCACCCTTGCATCATGTATTGCCAAGCATAAAGACTGTAATCATGTGACATATTAGATGTCAATTTAAACTAGTGATGTATGAAACTTCTACTAAGATTTATGTTTGAATAGAAATATAAGTAGCTTATGTATGGTGGCTAGAGGGTTAAGGATCCATATTTGAATTTTGAATGGGTAATGATAAATGTATTGGGTAGATTAGGTAAAAGAATGATACTAAATTTTCACAAATTAAGTTAAAGTGACCTAGAGTATTACTAGAGGGAGAATTGGAGAGCATGAAATGAAATCTTGTGAGTTACATGAACAGAATGGCCAAAATGGAATTAACCGAGGCCAAATGTGACAAAGTTACTTAAGGAAAGAAATAGAGAGTAATTGGCCATGACGAAAAGTGAAGTTAGTCGCGGCGAAATGCAATAGGCTAAACTGGAAGTCATCCAGAGAGTAATTTACCGCAGTGAATTTTGTGAAAATGTGTCAGGTGATCTAGAGAGCAGTTGGCCATAGTGCAAAGGGTATTTAGCCCTGACAAAGGTACTCAATTCCTCATAATAACCTAAAAACCTTGGTTTTTCCTATAGCAATATCAAAAGATGACTTGGAAACACTGGTAGGAGATTCTTGAGAGTTGAAAATGAATGGGTAATAGATTTAAAGGCTTTTAATTAGGGATTTGTTTCACTTATATACATGAATACTTGTAAATGTTTGGTTAATGATTCTAATAACATTAAGGTTCAAATCTCCTCACTTTTTTCTGATTTAATTAATTTAAATGGTATGAGACCTTGATTTATGATTATTAACCATATGTTTAAGCTTAATTACCATGATTAAAAGTTAGGGTCGTTACATTTGTCAATAAGGTGTTCTAACAATAAGTACAAGGTCTTTTGGCAGTAAGTTATAGCATATAGTATACATAAATCATAAACATACTTAGACATGCCTAAAGTCATATTGCCCTATTTGGTCATTCTTAAACCTTAACTTTTCACTTATAAAAATAAGGGTTCCTGAACTCATTCCATTACTTCTATTAGTGTTTATATTTTATATCTAGACTATCTATAACATTAAGATCAATGAAACAACCTCTTAGGCACCTTAACTCCTTCTTGGCTAAGACACCATCTCATTTGCCATAACCATGGAATTTTGTCTATTTAATAGGAAATTCAAAGGTTTTAGGATATCCATGATTTATTTCCAGTTCAATTATGACACTATAAAATTCAAATCATTTTCCTAGAGTTTTCCATGGTTCATTTAGAATCTTAGGTGACACTTTGTTGAATTCCATGGCTTTTTAGATGGATTGCTTTGCATAATCTTAATCCTCATCCTTCTATATGCTTGTCTTCATCAAGTTTCCCTCAAGTTCATGCCTTATCCTCTCTCTCTCTCTTGGGCGAACCCAACATGGCTTAAGGTTCCAAAAATAACAAATTTTAAATATCTAAGTCATACCTTGTTTAAAAGCTTCTTGGGTGTAATTTCTTGCGGTATATTTGGTTTTCTCAAATCACCTCTTTTTTTCAAGATGATAACCATAATTTTCACCTTCTCAAGAAGCCAAACCTATCATTCGAAAAAGTATGAAGAAAGGAAGAGGTTCCAGAACTAGTACATAACAAAATTTTGCAAGTTCACTTACCTATTTTGCCTTCCGTTTCTTTCTTTTTCTTCCCTCCTTTTGTGCCACTATGAATCTAGTTTGGAGCTATTGAAAGTTAGTGATAGTAAGAGAAAGGGGGATGAGACATGACTTATAATGAAAAAGGTAGGTTTATAACTTTTTCAAAAGTGACCAATGCGTCTTTACAATTTAATTCTTTTGTTTGAACACATTTTTCATTCTTTTTGAAAATTGACTACTCCATACTAAATTCTAGACTCTCTTCAGTTAAAAATTCTACTTAAAGGTTTTAAGTACTTAAAACAGTTTAGAAAAGTCCAATTTAAAATATTGCTTCTAGGAACCCTAATTTGCACATCATCAAAGATTTAACTAAACTGGCTTTATTTAACTAATTTTCTAGTCTTATTTTATCATATTATGATGAGAGATATTTATTTCTTAGGTTAAATCTCATGTTGTCTAAATCTTTAATTTTTCTCGCTTTACGTTAGATTGGTTTGTACCCCCATAGTCATTTCTAATGTGTTCTACCTTTTTTAATACTGTTACTCTATATATCATTTAGCTCTCTCTTGCACTCAAAAAGTAACAATTTAGGGTCCATAGTGGCTTAGAATAGTTTAAAATGGCATTATATCATTGATTTTCTCATTTTACATGCCATCACTATTTTGACTAGTTTGATTTATTCTGGTCATTTTGGTTAGCTCACTGAATCTTATTATGGTGAGAAATTCCTTTCTCTCTTATAATATTGAGAGTTATAACATTTCCTCTATTTTCACTTTTATAATATAGAACCTTTAATGATTGCCCTTATTTAAGCTTTAACTCAACTTTTACCTTTATTTCCTCTTCTTAGTTGGCCTTTTATGCCTTTTGTCCTTCCTCTTACATTATTTAAGGAGTTTAGACCAATTTAGAAATATAGGATACTGTATTGTCACTTTCCCTATATTTCTTTTGTTATGCTACAAAGCCTTTTGCGGTTACCTCTTATGGGCCTTAAGTTAATTCTTAACCTTATTTTCACATCTCAATTAGGCTACCTAGCATCGTGATGATTTTACACACTGTAACTCCATTAGGAAAAATTTGTGACTTGCATCACGGTGCAACTTGGTTCTTTAAGACTCCTGGGCTAAAATTTTTAACTCACACCGCAGCGCTTCTCAATTCTGTATGAGCTCTAGCCGTGACTTAAATAGTTTTAGCCATAACTTAGCAGACCTCTAATCCTAACTCTTAAATATTTGTCCCCAGCCATTTGGTTCTCCCACTAATGAAGTCCTAAGGTCCTTCTATGGCTGAATTATATGGTTTTAATGACCTGCTAACTCTTATATACCTCAACTTATTAATTCTTATCATTTAGGGACTTAAAGATGGTTTATATCAATTAGTCCTCACTACATATTAGTAAATTTATCCATTAGGATAGAAAAAGGGTGCCTAAAGCCACTAGTGACAATATCAAAATGTGCAATTTCCTACCATCTAACCTCAAACTACTTTGGACAAGTTTCATTATCAAATTGCTAAAGTGATCTCAAGTATGACACTGTACAAAATCTAGAATATTAGCAAAATTCTTCATACATAAGAAACTTAGGCTAAGCATTCAAATAATAGCAAAACCCTAATTCATAATTTACCATTTAAGCTTCATACATACATAGCAGTTCATAATTGCTCAATAATTCTGTTACATTAAAATCCTTATAAATTAAAGCCTAATCTTAAGGAATGCATCCCAAATTACAAAGTATCAGAATACCTACACTTGGCAAAAATGAATGCATCATGATGCTATACAAGTTAAGTTAGACAAAAATTAGCATCCATACAAAATCAAAAGCTTCCACGTGTAGGAGTCCTACACAAGGCTTAAATTTAGGGGTGCTCATCCACTTGCTTCTCCTTGTCTTTAGTCAAGGAACTTTCACATGAAATTATTAGCCCATGAAATGGGGTGAAATGTAGATCTTAGTAATCAAAGAGAAATTTTATACATATGTACAAATGAATTAACATAAATGTATATTATACAAATAAACATTGGAAGCATCAACATACTTAGCAAATGAACTAATTATACTACCAATGACTACTATCATATACTGACAATCACATGGAACATGTTAATGGAAAAAAATAGAGGGAAAGACTCATCCATGGCACCAACTCCCCATCGAGCACACTGATGGCTCAATGCATTCATTGAGTCTAATCACAACTTGATGCCCTATCACAGTACAATGCATAAGTGGCAGCATAATCACAGCTTCAACAAGAACCTTTCACGGTCCAAAACAACAATCAAGTAACTAACCAATCATTTTGCATAGAAAATATATATGTGCAGCAAATACCATATTAAAATGAATATGTGTAAGGAATTAGAATTAAACTCCGGTTACCTCACTTAGTAGTATCAATTATTACAGAAACCGATATCAATTGCCAAACTTCTAAAGGTCCTAAATTACCAAAGCCCAATTCTAAATCATCATCCATTACAAAAATAGATTACTTATTCATTTTGAGCATCAAGAACTACTTAACAATCACTTACCTAATCTCTAATGAATTTCAAATTCGAATTTAAGCCTTTCCATACCAGATATCACAATGTCCTTTCCATATCATAAATCACAATGTCTCACTTCAAACTCTTGACATTTTTTATAAAATCACAACTCGATATAAAAGTCAATCATAAGGTCAATTTCTAGCATAAAACACATTGAAATAAAGAGAAAATACTTACTTAATGGTACTTGTAGTCTCAACCTCTAAAAATTATGCAAGAACAACCAAAATAACTAGTTTTAGATTTTTGGAAAAAGATGAGAATTCTTCTAATGAAAAACCAATCGGACCAAAATGAAGAGAAAGATGAAAAAATTAATTTCTATATAATTCACTTTGGCTAGATCTCCCTCTAAGAATGTAAACTAATGGCCAAATGGTGGCAAAACCTTAGCCTCCCTTGGATATCTGAAATTTCCCTCTTGAGTCTCTTGTATTTCTGTAGCATAGGGGCAAAGACTAGAAAAGTTTTAGGGTTTTAGACAATAGGCTTATTATTTTATGTGGGCTAATGCTCTAAATGTTAGGCAATGGATATATGAGTTGGGTTTGGTTAACTCTGGTTGGGCCTCTACAAAAATGGTTCTCAGCATATATGAATTAGTTTTAAGGTCCAACATAACATGTTAATCTTTTCTTAATTAATAATCCTTTTAATCAAACCCAAATCTACAATTAAAAATTTAGTTTCATAATAGTATTAACATTAATTTTCTTGTCTTTTATAACACCTCAAAATTAATTATGAGCAATTATGAAGAATTAAAGAAATTATTATGAGGAATTTATAAAGAATATGAAAAATAAGAATTTTAAGAAAACAAATTATTTTGGGCCTTGTCTTTTATAACACCTCGAAATTAATTATAAGCAATTATGAAGAATTAAGGATATTATTATGAGAAATTATGAAGAATATAAAAAATAAGAACTTTAAGAAAACAAATTATTTTGGGCCTTCTGAGACAAATAATAATCATTGGGTATTATTGAGTGAAACTATAATTTTGTTCTTAATATGAAAATTTAGATAATTAAATAGTTTTATTATTGAAAGAACACATATTATGTAGAAAATTAACTTTATTGATAAAAAATTGACTAAAAATATTTTCACAATACATATAAAATTAATGTCTAGGAGTTGTGTATAATTTTTAAAACACTAAAATATCAAATGTAATTTAGTTAAATTTTAAAAGAAGCTAATATAATTTACTATACTAAATGTTTAGCTTATAACGTGGTAAAACTTTTTAGAAAAATGTTACTTATTTTTGAATTTGTATAGAATTTATTTTTCAAACCAAGATACATATTTGATACTAGAAATGAACCAAATTCAAATTCCCTTCAATTCTGTGCATTCCCTACTGTATCACTCCCTCTCCAAGACATGGAATAGGAAGAAATTCAAATAAAAAGGTTCTCCACTCTATCTTGCATTATATACATTTGTTAAATATTTATTTAATCATTTCTACATCACCCAAACATATTATACACATATAAATATATTATTAAAACTTAATGTTAGTCAATTTGATGTCCATAATTATTTAAAAAAAAACATATATACTAAAAACATGAACTTTCATTATCTTATAATGGTCATTTCTTTTTGCCAAGTTATAATATTGATAACTTGTTGATTTCTGACTAGATTTGTAATCCGAGTTTGATTATAGTTTGCATCCAAAACGTGTAATCACACTTCCACTAGAACCTTCTAAGAAAGCATAATTACTATCCCACCATCCATGGAAAAAAGAAAAAAGGAAGAAAGCGAAATCTTTGTGAAGTGTGACGCGCGAGTATTAAGATTCATAAGGACCCACATGAGCTGAAAAGTCGTATAGTAGGCCTGAACCTGGTCACCAAAATCTCACCAGAGGGCTCACCTCCACAGAACTGTGGTTTGTCGGCTATACACGTGTCATAATTTCACCTGGATACAATTTTTTAATAATTAAAAATAGACTTTTCATCGCTTCCTCCACTTCCCCTTCCACGTCATTGTCGTATATTTTTCTTCCCTCGATGTCCGTTCTGACGTTTCAAAAATAAATAACAGTGACTAAGTGATTGCGATTTTACACAACTTGAGGTTTTATGTGGTTTTATTGTAAAAGACGAAGCATGAAAATGACGTTCTAAATTCGGTGTCGTAATATAGACTAATAATTAAATGACATTATGTAAAATAGTTAACTGTCATTGATAATATATGCGTATGGAAGAATATTTGAAAAGTTATTATTGTCATACACCAATGTAAAAATAAATAGTTTACAAAACTACAAGTACGATTGGAAGTTACAATTTTATTTGTTATTTAAAATTTTTTTATCTAATTCTTGGAATATAAAATTACTAATTTACGAGTTTTATTTTAAAGAAGCATTTCAAAATTATAATTAGAATTTAAAGTAAATTACTCTCTTATATTCGGAGACATTTTCAAAACTATATAGCTCCCAACTTTATTTTAAAAATGTACATAAATTCTTTTGAAGTTAAACTATGATTAAAATAACCTTAAAAATAATATTAATTTTTTTATTAGAAATATAATTTTTAAAAAATGTTTTAAATTTTATTTTCATGTTATTTTATTTTGTGTTGAAAATAATATATTTATTTTATTTTAAATTTCTAAAAATATTTTATATTAGTTAAATATATATTTAATACTTGTTAATTACATAAATAATAAACATAAAGATATTTTGATCAAAATAAATGCAATTATAAATAATTTATTATTTCCAAAAAAATTAGTGTAGTAAAAAGAAAAATAATTTTAAAATAGAGAGAATTGTGGTATAAAATTGAGTAAATTACACAATTTTTTTTTAATTTTATCAAGATTATACAAACCTCCAATCTATTTTTAAAATATGTACAAATCTCCCTTGAAATAAAAATGTACCTATACTTTAGCCTAATTTTAAAGTTTATGACCAAAATACACCTCTATATAATTTTTTTTAGTTAAAAATAATATATTTAGGATAATAAAGGGTATTTTATCCAAAAATTTTAAAATTAGATTAAAGTACAAGTTACTTTTTGTTTTATAAGAGATATATGTATATTTTGAAAATGAATGAGAAGTATATGTAATTTCAACAAAATTTATGAGAAGTTTATCTAATTTATTGTAAAAACATTTTTTACCCTACAATTTAGCACAAGGATCCTCTATTGCTCAACATAGCACCCTCTAGTTTTTATATTTTAATCTTAGCCATTCATTTTTTTATTTTGTATTTTGATATTTTTTATTTTAAAAGAAGTAAAATGCAAGATAAAGACATTCTTCTAACTTTTATCAAACTATCTAATGGAAGCTAGAAGACTATTTTTATCTTATATTTTGGTTCCTTTAAAATAAAAAATATCAAAATAATAAAATAAATAATTAATATTTTAAAAAAATAGATTTAGATAGTTCAAATTATACATGGTATTGATGAGTAGTAGTGTTCAAAGAACTTGATGACTTAGGAAACCCAATTTGGATCATCCATCTTGAGCTAGGTTTAAAAAAAAAAAAAAAGAACAAAACTAGCTAAGTTGGGTAACCAAGCAAGCCAATCAACCTTAAGCTCAGCTTGCCCTCATATAAAAAATAATTAAAAAAAACTCAAGTGAAAAGAAATATGTTTTAAGAGTCCTTTTATAATTTTAGCTAAAAAGTTTTAACACACATTTTATAAATTATAAATAGTTAAGGGATCAAAGCCTCTTTCAAACCTTCTTAAATTTGAATATCAGATTCAAACAAAAGAAAAAAAAAGATAGAAAACATATATTTTTTGAATTTGAAAAAAAAAATTCAAAATTGAAATAGTAAAAGACATTTTTTTGAAAAAATATTTGGAACTACTGCTTATGGTGTTTGCATAGCATTCGTCTCAAAAAAAAAATACTCAAAACAAAAAATAAAATCACTCCAATCAAACTATTAGCTTTTAAGTTATCATATTTTGAAATTTTAGTATATATATATATATATATATTGTTTTTAACTAATTCTTGGAACATAAAATTACTAATTTGTGAGTTTTATTTTAAAGAAGTAGTTTAAAACTATAGTTAAAATTCAAAGTAAACAACTCTCTCATCTTCAAAGACATATTTAAATAACATAGCTCTTGACTTTATTATAAAAATAAATACAAATTTCTTTTGAAGTTAAAATATGATTAAAATTGTCTTAAAAATAATATTAATTTTTTATTAAAAATATAATTTGTTAAAAATATTTTTAATTTTATTTTAATATTATTTTTTTGTGTTAAAAAATATAATTTTATTTTAAATTTATAAAATTATTTTATACTAGTCAAATATATATTTAATACTTATTAATTATATAAATAATAAATATAAAGATATTTTGATCAAAATAAATATAATTATAACCAATTTATTATTGACAAAAAAAATAGTGTAGTAAAAAGAGAAATTATTTAAAAATAGAGAGAATTGTGGTATAAAAATAAAATAAAATACATAAATCCCTTTAAGCCCTCTTTAAGCCCCTCCTAAATATGAGTATCACATTGAGATGAAAAAAAACAAAATGAAAAATATGTATTGTTTTTAATTTAAAAGTAAAAAATTCAAATTTAAGATAGTAAATGACTTTTCTTATTTTGAGAAAATATTTGAGAAATCAGCCTATGACCTTTGCATAACATTCGTATCAAAAAATACCTAAAATAAAAAATTATCTCAATCAAATTATTAAACTCTAATGTCATATTTGGTAGTACGAGGAAGAGTGAAATGGAAAAAAAATTTGTTGAAATGTTAAATTTACTTTTTAATTATTATTTAATTATTATTCAATACTATTTGTTAATTATTATTTAATCATTACTCAATTATTAAAAATAAGAGTATTATAAGTATTTTCTATGTACAAACTCATATTTTTTTTTATTTTTATTTCTATTTTTACATTCAACTTTTTGCATACTAAATGAGTCGTAAGTTATCACATTTTGAAATTTTAGTCTTTATGTATGTAACTTTTTTCTTATTTCTTCTTCTAAATTTATGTTTTTAATATCTATTATATAGATTATGAAAAAATTGTATCAAAACAAATAGTTAAGCACCTAAATAATTAAATAAAGATAAAGTCGTGAGCTCTTAAAATTTTTCCAAAAAAAGAAATTGACCTGATTTGGCTTGACTGGCCAGCCCATCCCCCCACCTGGTTCCAACTCAGGCTTAGTGCGTGTTTGGAATCCCATTTCAAAATCACGTTTATGTAGAAGCAACAAATTGTTGCTTCCTTGCAAACGTGATTTTGAGCCTTGTAAACGGAAAACCAAACACACCATTAGTCTCCCAAATTTAAACTAAATCGGACTCTGAATAAAAGTGAAACTAAAACTTGACTTTTGAGCTCAAAATTTAAATTAGATCGAACTCTGAATTAAAGCGAAACCAACCTATTTGTCCTTTGTCCACCTTCGTTACTGGCGGGGCCCATTCTACAATTTACAAGTGATGGATGAAACGAGAGGGAAAGAAGAGGGAGGCACGCATGACGTCACAATGATAGCTTTTCCTTGTTATGAGGAGCACCAGACACGGTCACGTATGATACTTTGAGAAGTGAGACCGCGTATTCGCTGCCTTCTCGAGGGCTTCATGCAATCTTGATTTCCAAACCGACCAACTTTAATGCTTCAACCTACTTTTTCTTTATACATGGTTTACGTGTAGTCACCAACATGTTGGTATCCCATATGTCTAGAGGATACTTAAATCATCGCGTACTGAAATTATTTGTCGAGGAATTGAGGGCATATCCCATATTTACAAAAGAAAGAGTGAAGGGCAATGTTTTTAAAATGAGATGGATTATTGAATTAGTGGAAATATTAATTTATTATTTATTAATTAAATTATAGTTGAATTAATAATAATTAAATATATATTTATAATTTTATATATTAAAATTTTAATATAATAAATAAATATGAGTAAATTTTAAATATTTAATTATTAATTTAACATTTCTTAAAATATTTTAAAAATTATTTTTAATTAAAAACCAAAACTACTCATATCTGAAGTTAAAAGTATTTAATATTAAATTTTTAAAATTTTTAAATTGTATTAAGATTTTACTTATCATTAAAAAATAATAATTTTAACCAAATATTTTTATATTTAAAAAAAATACTACTAAGAGATGAGGTATAATAAAGAAAAAACACCAAAAATTATCAAGTATATGCCTTTTATTTCTTTTACACTCTCTTTTCTTTTTAATTAATTTATGTTTTAACCCTTTTTTTCTTTTAGTATTTTTTATTTTTAATTTGTCAAATTTATTCCAGATAAATTATCTTATTATATAAGAAAAATTAAAAAAAATTGCTAACAAGTCAAATTTATTTTTGATCGGTCTAATTTTAATTAATTTTTTAACTAATTGTTTTACATATCAATTTTCTAAGTCAATATCAAATATGATTAGAGATCGGTTTCCGATCCAATTAATCAAATCGGTTAGTTCAATTTAATTCTTTTAACCATGGTTAAGAGTAAAATAGTAATTTTTTTCATAATTTGTTAATTTGATATTGGTCATGTAACATTCATTGGTAGGACTTAAAACATTATGGAAATGGGCATGTCATCCCAGCGGCTGACGCGGTCTGAGAGTACTAAATTGGATCTTTTGCATTTCATTATTAAATACAGAGAATAAATCTGGTGAGGGAAAAAAAAAGAAGAGAGAGAGAGAGTGCGCATAAAACTAACTTAAAAAGTTCACTTATGATCGAAATACATGGTTGTTTACAATTATCAGGAGGCGATGATCCAATGTGATCAAGTGATGGTATACAAATGACACATCAAGGTCCAAGTGGTAACAGCATGATAAGGCTGGCCAAGCCTAAATAGGCTAGGCCCATGCATGCCTAAAATCTCCCTCTTTAAGTTACATATAATTTTTTTTGAGTACTTATACAATTGCAATTTTATTCTATTTTCATTGATAAAAAATTCCCTAAAGAAATTAGTTTAATAAATATGTAGGAACAAATATTTCAAATAGCGAGTTGATATAAGTGAACGTATCCTTATCAATTCATGTTCAATTCTTGTGATATCAAATTAATATAGGAGTGTGTGTCTTTTAAATCCATCAAGACCCAAAAGAAAAAAAAGATTCAAATAAAACCCAAAAACACTCTAATTGCAATATTTAAGAAAATAATGATAATTAAACTTTTATATTAGCATTATATATCATTCATTATTGACCATGAATATCTAAATTTATTACCAATTAACAATAATATCAGTTGAGAAAATTGCGTATACATTTTAAGTATAGAAGATTTGCCCTAATTAATAACATATTTGTTTTATCGAAAAAGAAAATGCTATAAAGAGAAACGTAAAGTAGAACATGGGAAAAAAAGTACCCTTTATACAGTAGCAAATATGTGAATAACTCACCTTTACTGGAAAAAATGGGGAATAACTCAACCGCAAAAATAAAGATATTTTCTTTTACACTCAGTATATGTTAAAAAAAAAAAGGGCCAACAAAAATAAAATAAAGTAATTGTGTTCCCATAGAATTTATTAATTAACACATTTATTATGTTAAATTATTATTGATTCTTTGCTATAAACTAGGAAACTTTTCCTTAGGCCCGTTTGGTATGATATATAGAATAATACCTGATAGTATAAGATTTGATAGGATAAGAGCTGATAGAATAAAGTCTGATAGTTTTAAGACCATACAATGTTTAGTATAATATTGTATAAGATAATACTATCATTTATTTAGTAATATACTATATAACATGAAATAGGATAAAAAATAACCCTTTTGACAAAAATACCATTTACTTAAAATATACACTATATTTATCTAAATTTATTGTAATATATTAATTTTTAGAGAAAAACTATGGATGAATAAGGTTGCATATAGCGCATGATAACCTAGGCAATCTGATCCTACTTGGTTATATCAGGTTGAATAGTTAAAAAATAATTTGAATAAATTACATCAGGTTAGTCATGTTAGTCAATTTTAGCTAACTCGACTTAATCCTATAAATTTTTTTAAAAAATATTTATTTTATAAGAATTTATATGTAAATTTTTTTTAGGGGTAAAATATAATTTTATAAGATCTTATATAAAGTTTTTATCTTTTAAGAGTCAATTTATAATTTTTACCAAACATTAAGAAAAAAAAAAGTGGTTTAACTAGTTTGAAAAACCAATTTAGCCTAGTCCCATATTAAGTTGATTAGATTGAGTCTAATACTAAATCAATTTTTGTATAACTTATTCCAATCCTATTAATTTTTTTAAAAAAATTATTTTATAGGAAATTATATAAAAATTCTTATTGATAAAATGTAATTTTATAGGGACTTGTATGAAAATTTTATTTTTTTAGGGTCATTTTATAATTTTTACCAAAAATTATTTTATAAGAATTTATATGAAAATTTTGTTTTTTATGATTATTTTATAATTTTTACCAAAAATTTTAAAATGGTCAAAGTAATTTGATCTCAATTAATATTAATTAAACTTGGTTAGGCTCAAGTATTAGACCTAAAAAAACAGAAGTCTAATACAAAAGCTAGTATAATACCTAACTCATAATCAACCCTATCGGGTTAGGTTAAAATCTAACCCAATCTAATCAATGAATATTTTCATGGGAGAAGGGTTAAAATCGAAAAGCATTAATAAAACTTTATATATCAAAACCTAATAAGATCTAATTTACTCTTCATGGCATGATTAGATTATACATCATTTTGATGTATAAAAGAGGTCTGATATATAAGTTTATACAATATATTACTTGTACCAAATAAATTATAAATTTATAATATGTTGTATTAGCTTATATTGTATAGGTTTATATGATATACCAAACAGGCCCCATTTATTACTGTTTTTGGCCTATTTCCTTTCCTAGTATATTATAAGCAAATAACAAATCATCTATTCTAATAAAAATTAATTTCTTTGAAATAATTAAAAAAACTGTATGTATAAAAATTCACATGACTTAAAAAGTACAGAATTAACAGGCAGTTTAGTACCCCATTTCATTTATTAAAAATTTTTGCCAAACGAGTAGATACTAAAGTGATGAGTATTGATTATTTCATATAAGCACTATCTCTCTTTTCAAATCCCCATTTCAATAATTCAGAGATTTCGCCAAATGAGTTGCTACCAAAGTGTTGATTACTGATTCATCTTCCACCAAAAGCACTATCTCTCTTGTCAAAGGAAACCGATTCAACAAATACAAAGTGGTTATCCACGTAATTTCAAGCTCAAGATGCATTCTTTTTATCAAATTAAAATTAGGGGTTAATTACTCTCTTCATCCTTGAGAGATATCTAAATTATATGACCCTCTTTTGTTTTGAAAATATATACAAATCTCTTTAAAACTAAAAGATGACCTAAATATCTTAAAAAATAATATTTTATAACAGAAATTACAACTTATTAGAAAATTCATTTCTTAATTTTAATATTATTTATTCTATGTTAAAAATCATAAATTTAATTTATTTAAAAATTTTATGAAATTTATGGCAATTTTTATGTTTATTAATAATGGACATTACAAATTTTATTGTTGAAATTAAATTGGATTATCCTAAAATTGGTTAATTTTTAGTAAATATTTTATTTGAACATATTCTTTGTTTTTTTTATTAATTATTGCTACCAAATGATTTTATAATTTTCTAAATTTTAAAAAATATTTTATATTAATTTTATTAAAATAGAAGGTAAGTTCATCTATTTTAAATATTTTTTAAGAGAAAAATCGTAATTCATCTTAAAATTAAATATTGATACTATTTGTCAAAAGCCAACACACCCAATCCGACTCCTCTAAAATGCGCATGGAATTTATCTTAATAGGGCAACTGAATAATTACTGATAAAAGAAATAGTAGTGAAATCAAATTTCATATACTTACAAGTAATTATGAGGTTAACTTTATAAAAATATTTCTTATTGATCAATGAATTTCAAGGTTTAAATACTATCTTTAATCTCTGAATGGTAGTTGACAAATCATAAACTTTCTCTAGATACCAAGTTATTCTTTTTTTCTTTTTCTTTTTTTGCTTTTTGGCCAAACAAGTTACTCTTTCTTAGATCACTCCTTCCGCATCAAAAAATTGATATTATTTAAGTTATGAGAAGACACGTCAAAAAATTTATTTGTCGCATATGGGAGACTCTTTAAGCTTGAATACCATATAGTTGTCCAATGTGAAAGCATATAATCGAGTTCAAATTGCAACTTTCTTTTAATTAGGTTTAAACGCGCTTGGATTAATTATATTCTTATCCACTTTCTTTTTCCCCCTATTTTTCTCAAGGGCAGGAATAAGACAGGAAGAACCATCACCCACCTCACCACATTTATTGGTATTTTGTTGCCACCAACATGCCTTAAAAACGAAAAAACAGAAAAGGCAGTTACCTAAGATTAAGGTCTCTCGCGAAGGCTCGTGGGTAGTTTCATTGAATGCAGTATTGTTTTTGCTGTTGATAACAGTTGTGGTTTCTTTTCAAGATGATTCTCCAATCTTCAAGTCACAGATATAGTCATCACCTTTTTCTTTTGGATAAGTGGGTGTTTCCTCTTAGGCCAACAATTCAATGGTCTTATTCATAATGAGAAGAAAACACCACCATTTTCTTCCATTTTGAAGATGTCTAGCTGGGAATGGATAATGTGGCCATTATTAATCTTAGGTCTGTGAATTCTTGTGGCATGCAATCTTAGGCAGGTAGCAACAGTTGCATAATAATGTATGGTCCTACATGTATACAATGGTGGATTTTAATCATGGTTTCTACATACGTGGAACAATTATACCCCTTCCTTTTAATCTCTCACCCACCTTTCTCTCCAAGTGGGATAAAGGATCCTAAGTTGGCTTAGAATATTATCAAAGTTGATATAATTTTCTTTTGGTATTGCGATGGTGCTTGGATTAATTTACTTCTCACATAATTTGGGACAACTCAAATAATATAATGCTTAAAAATTTGACTCGGACAGTAAATTAGAAAAATTATCAAGCAGCCAAGTTACATAATTTTAGGTCATTGATTTTTAATGGATAGAAGCGATCAAACTATTGAAGCGGTTTAATAATATGAATCTCACCATAAACCTTATATTGAGTTCTGATTCAACTGGCTAAATTGATTGGACCAGTTGGATCTTCAAAACATTAATGAGATGTCTTAACATTGTTATTAAATAATTTTGAATTAAATTTATATAATTTACTTCTCGCACAATTTGGGACAACTCCATGTGATAAGTACAACATTGGAAGAGCTCTAGGGTGTTAATGGTGGTTCAACCGTTCTTTTTGACTAGCTAGTTTGTCGTAGGGTGATTAAATGATTGTGAAAATTATTGCTGGCCTTGAAGGAAATAGTTTCTTTAACTTCAAAAAAAAAAAAATTTCTCAAGTGATGAAAACATCCTTTAGATATTCTTATGATTCCAGAATGGAAAAGTCATTTTCTTTCCTGATCGAAGATGCTTTTTCTGATGCATCAAACACTGGAAAAGTCACAAATATATGCAGCAAACATGCACTTGCACCTAATTACAATGTAAGATAAAGAACTGTCTCTGACTAATCACAAAGTCACAATCTCTATCCATCAATTTACACTGTCTATATATCTATTTCGAAAACTTGTGTACTATATATTAAACATAAGTGTGAGTGTGGAAAATGTGGATATGAGATTGAAGAGAGATTTTGCGCATATAAGTTACCACATTCTAACCGGTAATGCAAGAGTAACTTATTTTCATTTTTCCCTTTTTTTTTTAAAAGCCTGTAAGACATTATTTCACTAGCCGCGGATCCATCATGCAAGTTTTTTACTGAGGTATTTGTAAAGATTAACTATGCACGATGTGGATGCTTGAAGATGTTGTGTTATCAATGATGATGACCACACAAAGGCTAGCGAGTTCCACAGAGTTCTCATATGCTCTTATTCAATGACGTATAAGAGTAGTTATTGACTCTTTTTAAGCCGTAAGAAGTACAACTTTTCTGATCACGTTACTGAGATATTGGAAATCTACTATATATTCCATTACTTTCTAGATCATTAGAGTTGGTGATCTCTCCCTTTTTCGGTGGCACAAAATCTAAACACATTATGGGAGATATTTTATCCATTATTTAGATTGATAACACTTTTTTTTATTGTCAATTCGTAATATAAAAAGGGAAATATAAGAAAGAGTGTCAAGGGAAAAGGTTATGTGATATTTGAAGTGTCAAAGACTCACCAAAGTGAAAATTGTAACATTCCAAAATTAATTAAGGTGTTAATCATGGTTTTAAATTAATTAAGAATAATTAATATGGAATAATCGAGTAAGTTAAGTAAATAAAAATTTTAGAAAGATAAATTATTAATATGGGTTTGAGATTAAATTGGGAGAGAAATTTTATCTAGGCCCAAATTAATGTAGGAGAGCATGATAAGAGGCTAATGGAAGCCCAATAGGCTTGGTGCAGGTCCAATCTAATTTCATGTGATAGAAGCCCAAGATCCACCTTGTATAGGCTCTTATAATTGGCCCAATAACCCTTGTGCAGACCCAAAACCTTTAAGCTCTTAAAACTTGTTCTGGCCCAATGGAATTTCAGTAGCCCAATGCATAAGAGCTGGCCCAACAAAGCTAAAATCTGAAGCCCAAATGGAGTTGGATCTTGGAGCAACCCATGAGCCACATTTGACCAAACTTAAACCCTAAAAACTAACCTAGCCACCCCCATTCTGCAGAACACACAAAACACAAAAAGAAATTCGGAGCTTGGAAGGGAGGTTAGGGTTTGGGGCAAGAATTCCACCATTTCTCACTTCTAAGCTTAAAATCAGCCAAGGTACTTGTTATATATCTTTATCCTCTTCTCTTCCTCTTCAATTTGGCCCGATTAGTTTTTCATTTGGAGCATTTTCACCATACCCAAATTCTGAAATATAGTTGTTTGGTATTTTCTTAGAGGAAATTCGTAGGTTGAGGTTAGGACTGACATTAGGTAAGTGTAAACTATCCATTCTAGTGTATTTTCTATTGGTTTAAGACCCCTATAGTTGATGTATAGTATGGGTGTTAATTATGTATGAATTTGCTTAGGAATATAGGTGACATATTGAAGTTTCTGGTAGAGGACATACTCAATCCAAATTTTGGGATTTGTGGTGGGTGGGTAAGTGTTCTTTAGGTAGTTATTAGCATTTAAATTCTTTGGGTACTTGTTGCTACTGTAAATGATGAATTAAAGTAGTAATTATCTGATATTATGGTTATAGGGAGATTTTTGTACCATTGGTGGCTGTTGCAAATTATCTACAAGTAAGGTAACTGGGTTTATATTAATTCTATGTATATATCTATTTTAATTTCATATTCGCTGTATATGAATGAATTGAAATGTTGAATGAATTGGTTGGCTATCTATTGTATTGTGTTGGACCTTGTGAGTCCATAGTGGAGCTATGGTGTGACTGTCACTCATGCATGTGCTTTGATCGGGTACCAGGTTATGATCAAACCCCAGATGCACTGAGCCCTGGTTGTGTTCAATAGGGAGTAGATGCCATGGATGGGCCTCTCCCGGTGTTATTGGCCTTTAACATGTGAAAATATGATTGCTAGTATGGGATAGTAATCAGGATAGCCTAATTGTTTTATTTACTGATATGACTGGTATGTTTTCTGATGTTTAAATGAAACAATGCATATATGTTGATTAAACTAGAATATATGATGAAATTTGCCTTGGTTACTGAGATTCGCATCTCACTCTATTTCATGGGATTAATATTTCAGGTGAAGGTCCTTCGGGTAAGAATAAGGGGAAGCAAGTGGATGAAAATCCATGAGCTCTAGCCATGTGTGGAGGAAGCTACACTTGGGTTAATCTGAATAGAGTAGATGCAATTTTGTTATTAGTTTACATAGCATCATCATGTAATCATGTTGCCAAGTGTAGGCGTTTATATTTTGCTTAGTTGAAATATAACCATTAAGGAGTTAAGTCTCATTATAGTTGGATATTGATGTATGAACTTATAGTATCTAATATATAGCTTTGTTGAATTTGTGATATGGTTTACCATTTGGGAATTGTAATCATGTGATGCATTAGATGTTGATATAAACTATTGATGTGTGAAATCTCTAACGGAATGTATATTGAATGTTAATTGATGATAGCTCATAAATTCTGGTTGTTATTACTCTATGGATTTGCTGATATGGGAAGGTAGGAGGAATGGAAATTAACATTCAAGTTTTGAATTGGTAATGGTAGAATAGTTGGGTGAATAGGGTAGATAAATACCATTAGAGCCATATAAAATGAGAGAAAGTGGTCCTAAAGTGTTCCTAAGATGGGAATTGGAGTGTAGGGGACAAAATTTGGGAGAGGTAGTTACAGGAGGGAGTTACACCATGGCTAAGAAGGCTTCACCGTGGCTAAATGAGCGACAGAAGCGAGGGACGTCGCTGTAATACCATAATTTCTTCGCTCCTTCCATGCTATCTTTATACCTCATATCAATCAATACATATAAGAGGCAAGAAAATGACATTAAAATATTAGTTATTTTTGCATTGCATTGAGTATGGAAATTCCGTTCCGTGCCGTGTGAGCCAAGTGATCCCATACTATACTTTCTCATATTTAATTACATGTATACAACTCATTTGCATCATAAAATCATGCCCACAACTCATGGAAACCGAAATGGAACCTAGAATATGGAGGTTTATTTTCGGCCAGATTTGGCCCATTTCGGTACAATTTCAAAAAATCATAACTAATTTTAAAAAAATCAAAATCACACATTCTTAGCCATTATGGAAAGCTACGGATGTCTACTTCACAGTAAAAATATATGCAGACCATAATACCCATCACAGAGGGCGTTTGACATCCAAAAATGTCCAGGGGTCAAACTGCCTCCTGATGCTATCACAGATTCTGCAGCAAATTTTGAAAATGTCCAATTAATTCCACAAAAATCCAATCCATGCAAATGATACCAATATGAAAATATGTGGATGTTAGATATATTAGAAAAGTTCAGGCACCCAAAGTCTCGAAATTCAATAGAACAGTACATCACGTCGGGTAAGGGTCCTGATACTGGACAGAATGTTCAAAAATTCATATCTCCCTCTCTAGAACTCCAAATGAGGTGCTTCCAGTTGGAACAAGTCACTGTGAATTTCTATTTTCTCTGTATGAAATTTTATGGCAATTGGATATCGTTTGCCCCATGAGTGACAGAATTTAATTTCGGACTAGTGCTACAGTACCAAAGACCAAAATTAGAAAATTTTTTAATTTCAACAATTCACTAAATATTCCACAGACCTCCAAAAATTACCAACTTTATCTTCTCAAAAATCTCTCAATAAGCTCTATATGCATGTCAAATTTCAGGTCAAGAAGAGTTCATTTGGATAAAAAGTGACATAGCCTCATGAAATGGTCATTTTTGCTTCCTACCAAGAGTCACTTTGCACCAAATGGCCTCTTCTTGAATTTGGCACCCCTTGAGCAAGTTTCAAAGCACAAATATGACTTTTGGAGGCTGCCCAAGTGATCCCAAACCTCATGCAACTCATTTTGGTCTCTCAACATCTATTATGCATAGTTACATCAAGCCATCCAAGAGCCAATTTGCACAATACTATTGATTTAGTGTCATTTAAAATCTACATCATATTACACTTGTCCATGGTCTTACATCACAAAAATATTACATACATCATTACTTTGACATTTAACCACCATTTAAAGTACATAATACACCAAAACAAAGATGTTCAATGTCTTTGGCTTGCATCTCCTTGACTTGGAACACCATCTAGACAATTCAAGGATGAAGGGGAAAGGGGGGGGTGAGATTCCAAGAATCTTAATAGCTCACACACCCATTCACACCACATTCAAGGCATACATATACCAAATGCATAACCATACAAGTATAAAGTGTGCAATAACATCCATTCCATGCCACATTCACATGTCAAGATTACTTTCATGCTCTAAGGACTTTTGGTTTAGCCTCACCCCATTTCTAGGACTTTTAGATTTGCCTCACTCTTGGTCTAAGGACTTTTGACTTTGCCTCACCCATTCAAGAGACTTTTGGCCTTGTCTCACCCATGCTATAAGACTTTTGGCATCTCCTCACCTTCATCAAGGGACTTTTAGCATCACCTCACCCTTATGGGCTCTTTCCACAACCATAGTCATTCAAGACAACACATTGGTACCAATGCACACCAAGGATCAAGTGGCATATTATCAAGCATCAAGAATGCATGCAAGCACACTAAGACATACATATGCACACAAGAATACAAAGAGAATGAGGTGGAGAGCTACCTTTTTATGTATGCAAGCTCACTTTGCAATTTCCTTCCCCTCCTTGGTTTCACAAGAGCACTTAGGTGGAGTAGGGTTCTCTTGGCCTAGACATTACAAACATCACACAATTACACATTTGAAGCAAGTCAAGACATTAAACTAAAGCTTATTATACACTTGGTTCCAAAATAGACATATTAGTTCCATAAATGGCCTATTGAAGCAACTCATATTATTCAAGTGCTAGGCTCCATTCTCTTGTTCTTTCTAGACTTCTTGGACTCATTTAAGGTCTTTGGAGCCATCATACATTCAATTACACAATTGGAAAACTAAGTTGTTTCACAAAGCACCATTATGGACACCATTAGACCATCTCCCAATCTATGGCTCTTAAATTTTTTTCAATGGTTTCTCCCATCTTCTAAAATCATATAAAGTCCCAAAATAAGGCTAGAACAAATTAAAACATCCCCTAGCCTAATGAACCTAGCTTGGCCGAAATATGCACCATAATGGAGGTTCATAGACTTTGTGATTTTTCCTTGATGGGAGAGCCACTTGGGAGGCTCTCTAAAGGTCTTAGGAGCTCAAGGAAACATTCAAATAGCCAAGGAAACATTCACACAAAATTGGATTTTGCAAAATCCTAGAAAAAACTACACTTTTCTAACTTGTTTTCTATTAGTTTTTCTTAGAATTTCTTGCCATATTCCATCTCCCCATGGCCTAAAACCCTTGTTCCCTCTTTATATTTCGACAAAACATCCTCCCCTCCTTTGGTTTTGTTCTTGGCTGAAATACACACAAAGGGAGGAGGAAGAGAAGATGTAACAAAAAACAAAGATTACCTAGGGTTCAAGTGAGCTTTCAAGTGTCTTTCTCCTTCATTCTCTTCTCCTTAGCAAATTTAAAATTCTCCCTTAGGTCTGGGTCAAAAATAGAACCAAATAATTCAAAAAAATCTATGAAAAGAAAGGAGGAAGAGAGGAAAACAAGATTGGAGGAAGATGGAGCAAGAAATTTCATGAAATTACCTAGTTTCTCCTTGGCTTTCTTCCTCTTTTTCTCCTCCCTTTGGTGTGCCTAAGAGAGCTGAAGATTTTCTATATTTTGGGCAGAATGGGTCATGCTCATTAAAGAGGATAAGAAGGGAGAAAAGTGTGGAACTCTTTAGAACATTTAAGAAATCATAAATTCTAATTTTGCCCTTCCGTAATGGCAAGTTCGTTTCGGCTTCGTTTTAGCTCCTTTTTGAGAACCGTCTTCTTTATCATAAAATTTAGGTTCCCAATTTAATAAAATGCCTTTGGAATCACTCAAATCGGAGTTAAAACCATCCCGAACGAATCAGTCAAAGTTTGAGTCAATCGACGGTAGAAAGAGTACACCGGAGGGGCTTTACCAGTCCCAGGGCTTCCTATGGTTTTGGGGCCTCTGAGAACCTTGGACAACTCAAAATTTTCATTTAAGAAGCCCTCCTAGGTGTTTTTCCAAAATTACACTTATTTA
The DNA here is from genome assembly GCA_026724425.1 of Erythrophleum ivorense. Lineage (NCBI taxonomy): Eukaryota > Viridiplantae > Streptophyta > Magnoliopsida > Fabales > Fabaceae > Erythrophleum > Erythrophleum ivorense. Next base: position 35,571,139 of record JAIUCV010000008.1, read on the forward strand.
CGAAAATGTCACTGGTCTTTTGGCAATTCTTTTGAATCGTTCCGACCTCAGTTTTTGAGCAACTCAAGGCTCAAATCCTTATTTTCTATTATTTAAAGTTTTATTCAAATTTTATTTGGCTTTGAATCACTCATCTCAGGGGACTTGCTTTTCAAATCAGCCCGTTCTAGTGATTGTACAATATACCGGGCGTTACAGTTGCGGCATGAGTAATCTCACAACGGCGCAAGCGAATAAAATTTTCCTAGAGAGTAACAGTGGCGAGGAATGCCACAGCTTAAGGAATCTCGCCGCGGTGCAGAGTGAAAAAAATCACCTAGGAGGGTAACAGAATGAAACCTTGCTGCTGCGCAACATATACCGTTGTGGCGCTAATCGAGGTAACAAAGTAAGGAGTGTACAGTAGCGAATCTTGCTACGACATAAGACGTAAGGGTGTTCCGTCGAGGCGAGGATCGTGGGATTTGGAACAGTAGCTCTAGGAGGCATTTCTGTACGGCGCCATGTAGGCCGGCCATGGCGATGATCCAACTCGCCGTGGTGTGAAAATTGCCCAACGATTCCAGTGCCTAACGTAGTCGTGAGCGAATGGTCTGGGCCGCGGCATAAAACCTCAAACTCCTACCTTTAGTCTAGAAATCCCAATTTCTTCAATGGTAATACTAGGAAATGATATAGGAATACTTGTGGGACGTTTTTGTGTGTTGAAACTGATGAATTGATGAATCATAAATCCCTTATGGTAGTATGATTTCTCTTATGCATTTTTGTTTTGTTTGTGGTTGTTTAGTGATGACCCTAACATCAAGGTTTAAATTTTCTTATATTTTCATAATGTAATAAACTGTAATGACTCCAAACCTTGATCATTAATTATTAATTATATATTTAACTATAATTACCATGTTAACAAGGTAGGGTTGTCATAGTTGGTATCAAAGCCTGGTTCAGGCAAATGTGTTTGATTTATAACTTTGTGGTTAGAAAACTTGGCAATCATGATGCATGCATGATAGGAATAGGAGCATTGTAACTTGGTGATAACTCTCATATATATATATATATATATATATATATACCTACCATGAGTGGAGTTGTGTTTGTTTGCCTTGGGTTGTAGCTTAATGAGGGATGCTTGTGGTTGTGCTTGTAGTATTGCAGGGCTAGATGGCTACACGTAGAGAAACAACTGAGATGCTAAGGGAGATGCAAGAGGCCGTGGCTACAATAGCCAATCAAATGAGAGAACAAGTTAAGGCCCATGAAACTACAGTTAGGGCAATGACTGACCGGCTTCAAGAGCAAGTCGAGGCTCATGCAGCAACTGTGCAAGTGTTGCAATAGTTACATGAAAACATGAATAAGCAGAATTAGGAAGTGTCGATGGAAAATTGTGTGGGGGTTGGTCATAACCTTGGTGTGGGACACCAAGGGGAGGATAGTGACCTCTCTATTATATTGGCCAAATTTAGAAAAGTTGATCCTCCATCGTTCTTGGGGAAGTTAGACACTGAGAAAGCTAAGAGATGGCTAATGCAACTGGAAAAAATCTTTGAGGTTATGACTTGCACCTCAGAACAAAAGGCAAAGTTAGCCATTTACAAGTTGAAGGGTGAGGCTGAGCATTAGTGGAGGAATGCCTCCAAATTGTTGATTGCAAGAGAGATACCCTTGACTTGGGGAAAGTTTTCAAACGGCTTTTGAGAGCAAATATTTCCCATCATCAGTGAGGGCTGACAAGGAAGCCGAGTTTAACTTCCTTGAGCAAGGAGATATGAATGTAGATCGATACGCAGCCAAATTCATTCAATTGTCTCACTTCTCCTCCTACTTGAAGCGATTTGATGATAAGCTATGGAAGGTTGAAAAGTTTAAAAGAGGCCTAAGATCAGAGATTAAGGATAAGATTGTATCTCTACAGATCTGCAATTTTGATGAATTGGTGGAGAAGTGTAGAGTGATGGAAAGGGCTATGATGGAAAGTGAAGCTAAGAGGAAGAAGACCCTGGAGGGTAAGCGTGATCGGGGCATGGAGCCCTTTAGGGGTGAAAGTAAGAAATGAGCCAATAGTGGGAGTGGCTCTTGGGGTAAGAGACCACCCCTAAGGAATATCCCTCAAAGAAGAAGCATGAGACCACCAAGAAGTGCAATGAGTGCCCTACCCACTTGTGCCAAGTATGGGAAGAACCATGGGAATGGGCCATGCCCGGTGTATTATAATTGTGGGAAGCTGGACACTATGCACGGATTTGCACGGTATCACGAGAGTTGGCCTCATCGGTAAAAACACCTATCTAAGGAAGGGTGTTTGCACTTATGTAGCAAGAGGCTAGTAGATCCCTTAGTCTGATCCGAGGTACTTTACTTATCCATAATCATATCGTAGATGCATTGTTTGACTAAGGTGCGACCTACTCATTCATCTCATATGACTGTGTTAAGCATCTGGGTCTTAAAATTAGCCTGTTGCCATTTGAATTATTTGTGTCCACTCTTACTGGATAGTCTATGATTACATCTGATGTATGCTTAAATTATACTGTACAATTAGATAGTCATTGTACTACCCTTGACTTGATTTGCATCTCGTTGTGTGATTTTGATGTAATCATTGGTATGGACTGGCTATCGACTAATAATGTGATACTTGACTATAACCGTAAGATTGTTTCCTTACCTGCAAATATACCTGAAGCTTATCCTGTGACTAAGCTTACTTGTGTGTCTGTCTCCCAAGCTGGGAGGTGCCTTAGGTGTGGTTGCCAAGGGTTTCTAGTATTCTTTTCATTGCATGTTGAGGTTGATGATGGGTTGGAGGATATATCAGTGATTAGGGAGTTCCTTGAGGTTTTTCCTAAGGAGTTTAGTGGACTACCTCCTAAGAGAGAGCTAGAATTTTCTGTTAATTTAGTACTCAGTACAGGTCCGATCTTTAAGGCCCCATATAGAATGGTGCCTGCTAAGTTAGTTGAGTTGAAGAGTCAATTAGAAGAGTTACTTGAGAAAGGATTTATTAGACCAAGTGTGTCTCCACGGGGAGCACCAGTGTTATTTGTCAAAAAGAAGGATGGTGGCCTTAGACTTTGTATTGACTATAGGCAATTGAACCAAGCGACTGTAAAAATAAATACCCTTTGCCTAGAATTGATGACCTACTTGACCAATTAGCTGGAGCATCAGTCTTTTCAAAGATTGACCTTAGATTGGGATATCACCAACTTAGAGTCAGGGCTGAGGATGTACCTAAAACTGCCTTTAGAACTCGATATGGCCATTATGAGTTCCTAGTTATGCCTTTTGGGTTAACCAATGCCCTTTCCATTTTCATGGATTACATGAATAAAATTTTTAGGTCTTATCTTGACCGGTTTGTGGTAGTGTTCATTGATGACATTCTCATCTACTCTAAAAGTAGTGAAGAGCATGAAGAGCATCTTATGATAGTTCTTCAAACCTTGAGAGAGCATCAGTTGTATGTTAAGTTGAGCAAGTGTGAGTTTTGGTTGCGGGAGGTTAAATTCCTAGGTCATGTGATATCAGAACAAAGGGTAGCGGTAGATTCTAGTAAGGTAGAGGTAGTACTGAATTGGGAGAGATCCAAAATGGTGACCGAAATCCATAGCTTCTTAGGTCTGGTTGGCTATTATAGAAGATTCATTAAGGGATTTTCTCAGTTAGCCATGCCTTTGACAAAATTGACTAGAAAGGACTAACCATTTGTGTGGGATGCTAAGTGTGAGAATGCCTTTCAGGAGCTTAAGGATAGGCTTACCACCGCGCCTGTCTTAGTGATACCTGACCCTAAATAGACACAGTCTATAGTGACGCTTCTAAGAAAGGATTATAGTGTGTCTTAATGCAACAAGGTAGGGTAATAACCTATGCTTCTAGACAACTTAAACCCCATGAGGAGAATTATTCCACCCATGACCTAGAGCTAGCAACTGTAGTTTTTGCTTTTAAGATTTGGAGGCACTATCTCTGTGGTACCCAATTTGAGGGTATAGTGACCACAAAAGTTTGAAGTACTTGTTTGACCAAAAGGAGTTGAACATGAGGCAAAGGAGGTGGATAGAATTTCTTAAGGACTATGATTTCTCCTTAAAGTATCATCCAAGGAAGGCAAATGTGGTCGTGGATACCTTAAGTAGGAAATCTATTCATATGGCAATGATGATGCTTAGAGAGCGAAGGTTGATTGAGGAGATGAGGGATTTGAGTTTATCAATTTCAATAAACCCTAGTAGCCTTCTTTTAGGAGAATTGAGGATAGAAAATGACCTTAGGAAGAGAATTAAAAAGGCCCAAGAGCTAGATGCCTACTAGAGAGGAATTAGAGAGCAACTGGGGATTGGTAAGGTCAAAGATTTTGACCTATCAGAAGATGGTTTGGTGGGTACTAGGGTAAAGTATGCATACCTAAGGATGAAGAGTTGAGGAACATAGTGTTATCAGAAGCTCACAAGAGTCGGTACATCATTCACCCGGGCACCACTAAGATGTATAGGGATCTTAAGAAAAGCTTTTGGTGGCCTAGGATGAAGTCGAACATAGCGGAGTTTGTTGCTAGGTGTCTAATTTGTCAGAGGGTTAAGATTGAACACCAAAGACCCGCAGGTTTGTTACATCCTTTAGAAATTCCAGAATAGAAATGGGATAGCATATCCATGGATTTTGTGATGGGTTTGCCTAGAACGTCCTCGGGTTATGATGCTATTTAGGTGATTGTGGATAGATTGACGAAGTCTGCCCACTTTCTACCTATTAGAGCCACTTATCCTCTAGATAGACTAGCTCAACTGTATGTTTGTGAAATTGTAAGATTACATGGTGTCCCTAATAACATTGTGTCAGATAGAGATCTAAGATTCACCTTAACCTCTATAAGAAGCTTTAGGTACTAGTCTTAACTTTAGCACTGCTTATCATCCTCAGTCTGATGGACAGACTAAGAAGACCATTCAAACCTTTGAGAATATACTTAGAGCTAGTGTACTGGAGTTAAAAGGGAGTTGGGATGTGTACTTGCCTTTAGCTGAGTTTGCTTATAATAATAGTTACCATTCTAATATCCAGATGGCACCATTTAAGGTACTTTATAGGAGGAAGTGTTGGTCACCCTTGTGTTGGGTAGAACTTGGTGAGAGGAGTCTCTTAGGTCCAGACATAGTGGACCAAACTACCCATCAAATAGAACACATCAGAAAGAAGTTGTTGGCTGCCCAGAGTAAGCAAAAGGGTTATGCGGATAAGAGAAGGAGACCCTTAGAATTTGAGGTAGGAGACCATGTGTTCTTTAAGGCTACTCTGGTGACGGGGGTAGGATGGTCTATCAGGACAAGAAAGCTCAATCCTCATTATCTTGATCCTTTCCAAATCCTTAAAAGGATAGGAGCCGTGACCTATAGAGTTGCTTTACCTCCAAACCTAGCCAGATTGCATGATGTGTTCCATGTGTCCCAATTGAAAAAGTACCACCCAGACCCTTTACATGTCATTGAACATGAAAATGTGCATCTACAAGATGATTTGTCTTATGTGGTTGAGCCGGAAAGGATTGTGGACTCAAAAGTCAAACAACTACGTAATAAGGACATCCTCTTAGTAAAGGTAGTATGGAAGGGACTTACTCTGGATAAAGCAACTTGGGAGACAGAGGAAGCAATGAGGAAGGATTATCCCGCATTATTTGAGTAAGGTATATTGAATTTTGAAGACAAAATTTCTAAAAGGAGGGGAGAATATAACACCCTAAAATTAATTAAGGTGTTAATCATGGTTTTAGATTAATTAAGAATAACTAATATGAAATAATCGAGTAAGTTAAGTAATTGAAAATTTTGGAAAGATAAATTATTAATATGGATTTGAGATTTAATTGGGAGAGAAATTTCATCTAAGCCCAAATTAATGTAAGAGAGAATGATAAGAGGCTAATGGAGGCCCAATAGGTTAGGTGCAGGCCCAATCTAATTCCATGTGATAGAGGCCCAAGATCTACCTTGTATAGGCTCTTATAATTGGCCCAATAATTCTTGTGCAAACCCAAAACCTTTGAGCTCTTAAAACTTGTTTTGGCCTAATGGAATTTCAACAGCCCAATGCATAAGAGCTGCCCCAACAAAGCTAAAATTTAAAGCCCAAATGGAGTTAGATCTTAGAGCAACCCATGACCCACATTTAATCCAATTAAACCCTAAAAACTAACCTAGCTACCCCCATTCTGCAGAACACACAAAACACAAAAAGAAATTCGGAGCTTGGAAGGGAGGCTAGGGTTTAGGGCAAGAATTCCACCATTTCTCACCTCTAACCTCAAAATCAGTCAAGGTACTTGTTATATATCTTTATCCTCTTCTCTTCCTCTTCAACTTGGCTCGATTAGTTTTTCATTTGAAGCATTTTCACCATACCCAAATTCTGAAATATGGTTGTTTGGTATTTTCTTAGAGGAAATTCGTAGGTTGAGGCTAAGATTGACATTAGGTAAGTGTAAACTATCCATTCTAGTATGTTTTTTGCTAGTTTAAGACCCCCATAGTTGATGTATAGTATGGGTGTTAATTATGTACGAATTTGTTTAGGAATTTGGGTGATATATTGAAGTTTCTGGTAGAGGACATACTCAATCCGAATTTTGGGATTTGTGGTGGTTGGGTAAATGTTCTTTAGGTAGTTATTAGCATTTAAATTCTTTGGGTACTTGTTGCTACTGTAAATGATGAATTAAAGTAGTAATTCTATGATATTATAGTTATAAGGAGATTTTTGTACCATTGGTGGCTGTTACAAATTGTCTACAAGTGAGATAACTGGGTTCATATTAATTCCATACATATATCTATTTTAATTTCATATTCGTTGTACATGAATGATTTGAAATGTTGAATGAATTGGTTGGCTATCTATTGTATTGTGTTAGACCTTGTGAGTCCATGGTGGAGCTGTGGTGCGCTGCCACCTGTGCATGTGCTTCGATTAGGTACTAGGTTATTATCAAACCCCAGATGCACTGAGCCCTAGTTGTGTTCAATAGGGAGTAGGTGCCATGGACGGGCCTCTCCCGGTGTTATTGGCCTTTAACATGTGAAAATATGATTGCCAATATGGGATAGTAATCAGGATAGCCTAATTGTTTTATTTACTGATATAACTGGTATGTTTTCTGATGTTTAAATGAAACCATGCATATATGTTGATTAAACTAGAATATATGATGGAATTTGCCTTGGTTACTGAGATTCGCATCTCACTCTGTTTTATGAGATTAATATTTCAGGTGAAGGTCCTTCGGGTAAGGATAAGGGGAAGTAAGTGGATGAAAATCCATGAGCTCTAGCCATGTGTGGAGGAAGCTACACTTGGGTTAATCTGAATAGAGTAGATGCAATTTTGTTATTAGTTTACATAGCATCATCATGTAATCATGTTGCCAAGTGTAGGCGTTTATATTTTGCTTGGTTGAAATGTAACCATTAAGGAGTTAAGTCTCATTATAGTTAAATATTGATGTATGAACTTATAGTATCTGATATATAGCTTTGTTGAATTTGTGATATGGTTTACCATTTGGGAATTGTAATCATGTGATGCATTAGATGTTGATATAAACTATTGATGTGTGAAATCTCTAACAGAATGTATATCGAATGTTAATTGATGATAGCTCATAAATTCTGGTTGTTATTACTCTATGGATTTGCTGATATGGGAAGGTAGGAGGAATGGAAATTAACATTCAAGTTTTGAATTGGTAATGGTAGAATAGTTGGGTGAATAGGGTAGATAAATACCATTAGAGCCATATAAAATAAGAGAAAGTGGTTCTAGAGTGTTCCTAAGATGGGAATTAAAGTGTAGGGGACAAAATTTGGGAAAGGTAGTTACAGGAGGGAGTTATGCCACGGCTAAGAAGGCTTCACCGTGGCTAAATGAGCGACAAAAGCGAGGGGCGTCGCGGCATGAGTAATCACACGCGCGGCGCAAGTGAATAAAATTTTCCTAGAGAGTAACAGTGGTGAGGAATGCCGTGACTTGAGGAATATCGTCGCGGCGCAGAGTGAATGAAAGCTTGCCGCTGCGCAACATGTACCGCCGCGGCGCTAGTCGAGGGAACAAAGTAAGGAGTGTATAGTAGCAAATCTCGCCACAGCACGAGGGTGTTCCGCCAAGGCAAGGATTATGGGATTTGGAACAATAGCTCCAGAAGGCATTTTTGCCGCGACGCCATGTAGGCCGACAACGGTGATGGTCCAACTCGCCGCGGTGTGAAAATTGCCCAAAGATTCTAGTACCTAACGTAGTCGCGTCGTGAATGGTCTTGGCAACGGCGTAAGACCCCAAACTCCTACCTTTAGTCTTGAAATTCTAGTTTCTTCAATGGTAATGCTAGGAAATGATATAGGAATATTTGTAAGAGGTTTTTGTGTGTTGAAACTGATGAATGGATGAATCATAAACCCCTCAGGGTAGTATAATTTTTCTTATGCATTTTTGTTTCGTTTGTGGTTGTTTAGTGTTGACCCTAACATCAAGGTTCAAATTTCCCTATATTTTCATAATGTAATAAACTGTAACGATTCCAAACCTTGATCATTAATTATTAATTACATATTTAACTATAATTACCATGTTAACAAGGTAGGGTTGTCACAAAAACTATTTACTGTAGACAACAAGAATGGATTTTCACAGATGCTGATTTTTGAAATATATATATATATATATATATAATGATATATCTCTTATTGAGTAACAATCAAAACTTTAGGTGATACTACTTAGTCTTTTAAGTTCTCCCTATTTGGCAGGGTTAGGGAAGGTTATCTTCATAAATAATAAAATATAAGGTGTATGATTGCAATATCTGAAAGTTATAATATGTTTACCTATGGGTCAAAGTTTGATGAGGCGCCTAAATAATAAGCTCATTAATATACGTATTTATTGGGCATTCAACACCTGGTATTAATTGAGATAGTCATGAGACTTATGAGAGAGAGACTTACAATTGTTAGAATTATTGTAGGCTACAATTACTTATTTATTTTGTTTTAAATAAAAATGAGTTAATTTATCTTTTATTAGGATACATTTGGATCCACCTACTAAATTGGTGATTCTATTATTTTGGGTTGAATATCTAAAATTGATTAGTGTAGATAAAAGCGTAAGCCCATAACCCATAAGCTCATAACCCATAAGCTTATAATAGGTGAGTATTAGGGTTTATTTAAGTTTGGCTAGATTCTTTCTGTATTTATGTAAAATTCTAACTCCACAACTTATCTCATTATAAGTTGTAATAGGAAGTGTGAATCATAGAGGAAGGTTTAGTCTTTCCAAGCCTTTAAGGATTTAGAATTAACGGGGTATTCTAATTCTATCAGCATGTTTTCTACAGGTAATTAATTTAGTATTTTAATTTCATATAATTGTTGTAGATTTATTCTTACATTTGGTATCAGAACCTCAATTATATGATTTAGAATCTAATAATTGATTTGAAAATATGAATATATGCTTGAAATTTTAACCTTTTTTTTCATCCATATAAGTTTTGAAATTTTAATTGAATGATTTTAAAAAAAATTGGAATCCAAAACCTTAGGATTTTTGTAGATATTAAAATTGTAAATCAATTGACACTTGAATTGTGAATTTTCATACACCATAGAGGGAGAATTTGAATTTTGAAATTTTATTTTAGGGTTTTAAGATTGAATTTGTAATCTCACAAAGTAGGTCAAATTGATGAATGGTTTTTAAAATTTAGGTTTCTTCTAAACACATAAGTAAAACCCATTCTTCAATTGCTTCAAAAATTAATTAATTCCCTTGCAATTTTATGCGAAAACTTTTGGCTATGGTAGACATTTTTTAGAAGCTTTTTACACATTGAAATCGTACAATCTATGGATTGATAGAAGTTGCTTTGATTTAAACTATATTGCCCTAAAAAAAGGGATTAGTTAAAGAGACACATGCACAGATTCTTTGGCTTTTGATAATATGTATACATGTATGTATATATATATAGTAAATTATTATTCACGCTTATCATTATCTTTAAAGTACATCATATATATGGAATCTGATACATGTGTCTTATAAATAAAATACACTTGTGGGGCTCGCATATATATATATATATATATATATACATGCACACATATAAAATGCACATATTGCTTACTTGTGGGGCGCGCATAGGAAGAAAGTATATATATGTCAGTTGATTCATGGCATATTTAATGTGGTTGGATTTGTTAAATTTTTTGTGGGGTTGCATATAAATATAAATATAAATATATATATATATATAATGAGATATTTGCAGCAAACTAAAGAGTTTATGCTTATTTATAGTAGGATTGACAATTTAGAGGTAATAGAATATACTAATTCAAATCTTGTTGGATGCATTGATGATAGGAAGTCGACTTTCGGTTGCATCTTCATGTTAGCTGGGAGTGTGATATCTTGGAAGAGTAAGAAATAGACTCTAGTTGCCTCCTCCATTGTGCAAGCATAGTTTATTGCTTGTTACGCTACTATTACTCATGCTGTTTGGTTAGTGATAGGGCTTTGTATTATGGATTCTGTTGTGTGACCACTAAGGATTTGGTTGTGACAATAGTGCTGTAGTGTTTTACATTAAAGATAATAAAACTATTAGTGGTTCTAAGCATTTAGAGCTAAAGTATTTAACCGTTAGAAATCTAGTAAAGAACAACAAAATAATTATTGAATATATTGATACAAATTCTATATTAACTGATCCCTTAACCAAAAGATTTATGCCTGTTGTGTTCAAAAGACACATTGAGAATACGGGCATTGTAAGTTCTTTTGATATGTTTAGTCAGTGGAAGTTTGAGACTTATATTATTTTCTTATTATGTTGAACATTTTCTTTAGATACTTTTGATGTTTACATTATTTGTATTTCGATCAATCGATAATGTATTGAATTTTTTGTATTATGTATTTTGCACATATGCATCAATTGTAAAATTTTGAACTCGATGTCATTAGGACTATTATGCCTATGGTCGATACCATATTAGAGTTGAGGTATGATAATTTTTTGATAAACTATATAATTTCTCTGGCTTTAAAGCATTTGAGAGAAATTGAGAAGACTGACAAAGAAAATAGTGGTTTAGCTATTGGATTACACTGGTATATTATTTTTTTGTTGCATTTCACACTAATAACGAGTTGATGGAGTTAGTGATATTTGTAACCATGGAAGGTTTAATATCAATAAGAGATATAATAACTACCATGATTCAATATTACTTAGCTTTTAGTTGAATGAAGTCATATTTAGATATCGCATCTTGGATCATATGTTTTTCAAAATGTGGTCATATTGTAAAATTAATCATTAGTCCTAAAGTCGTTTTTAAAATAGAGAATTGATTTTGTCCAAATGAGAGAATGTTAGAATTATTGTGGGCTACAATCAATTGCTATTTTATTTTAAATAAAAAAGGCTAATTTATGTTCCATTAGGATGCATTTGGGCCCACCTACTAAATTGGTGATCCTATTATTTTGGGTTGGATATCTATAATTAATTAGTGTAAATAAAAGTGTAGGCATATAACCCATAGGCCCATAATGGGTGGGTATTAGGGTTTGTTTAAATTTGGCTAGGTCCCCTCTATATTCATATAAAATTTTAACTCCACAATTTACCTCATTATATGTTATGACAAGGAGTGTGAATCACAGAGAAAATCCTAATCTTTTCAAGCATTCAAGGATTCAGAATCAACAGAATATTCTAATTTTGTTAGCATGTTTTTATAGGTAATTAATTTAGTATTCTAATTTCATGTAATTGTTGTAGATTTATTCTTACAATAATGCCTATCAACATTTTAAATCCTGTGATTATAGTTTATAACGGCTGTATTATTTAATATTTTATTGCATTTTTTATAATAAATGTAAATATAATGTAACTACCATTTAAAACCTTAATTCTCATGTGAGACATTTTGGAGAATAAAACAGTGAATCTACCCAATGAATAAGTGTAAAGATAGGCAATAACTTAAAACTTTGTCTATCTATATTACCTTACTCCTTGTTGGTTTAAACAGAAATTTGAAGCTGGAATGGCAAATATTTATCCAAACTTCAGTTCTAATTTTGTGATAAAAAATTCACTATAAATGCTGAGTTTCATGTCTAATGATTTCTGGGTTTAGAGTTTAAAGAAGCAAGACTAGCTAGCAAATAATAAATAGGAATTTTATTCATGTTTTATGCAGACAAACGGCCAACAGTAATGGCGAGGTTAAAGATTGAGATGGAGGATAATTAGATAATGATAAATTTAATCTAATTTAATCTTAAGGGGTTAGTTTAATGATTAAAAGGAGCATATATATATATATATTAGACGTGATATTTTAAGTTCGAATTCAAAATCAAGATTTTATTAATTTTTTGGACCACTTCAATAAATTTTTTAAAAAATTCTTTAGTTCTGATATAGATGCTTTTTATTAGGCGAAAAGGTGATTAATAAGCATGCATACCTTTGATTGAGGCAGGAGGTTGAGCAGTTGAAGCGTGCCTAATCTAGTCCCAACACATGTCAATTTAGCAGAGAAAATGACACTCTAGCAAATCTCAATTTAGAGGAGGCACAAAGACTCGTATATATAATTAATTAGACAGAAGAGCAGATAATTTCCAAAAATAAAAAAGAAAAGAGACACTGAGATTGAAGATAAACCTTTGTTTGAAGGTAGCAATCCTTTGGGCCACAAAAGAAAAATAAATAAATAAAAGGTACCAATCCTAAAAACATTCAAAATGTATCATTAAGTTTGGTTCAAACTATAAATTTTAGATAAGAAAAAACATAAATATGATGAATGAGGATAACTCTCACACATTTTGTGCGTCTCTCTTTTCTTTATCTATAATAATATGAAGGTATGAATGAACTATGACATAAACTCGTAAGAATAATGATAAAAAATAATTAAAACTCATAAATAATAATAAACTTCAAAACTTTAGATAATAATATACTTAAATTCTACATAAACTTCAAATCCATTATCAATTTCTACTTATGTAGCTTTCTCAACACTCCAACAGTATACAAGCTTCAACTTATTATAAATAAAACTCAATTTAATAACAATAAAACATATTTGGACTACAACATAGAACTACTTCACCCAATTATTTACTATAGAAAAGGTATCTAGACTGGGACATTTAAATACTGCATCGCAACTCAGGACGTAATTCCTTTGACAATGTCCTTGGTAGATAAACTATTGCTCCTCCAGGTAGCACTTCTCTCCTTGGCTACATTTGTTAAATCACAATCACGCAACATAAATGAGTGTTTGATATACTTCTCTAAGTAGTCATTTCGATTTTAATCGGATTTTACTACATGGGTTGCTCACCATGGCACCCTAACACAATAGTGCTGAAGTCTTCAATTGCTTTTAACTTGTAGTCGAACAACCACTTCGATTAACTTGTACAATTAGCACTTACTCTCGTGAGCAACAAGCCCTTGGAGAAACTAAAAAGAAAATACCAAAATTGACCCTCAATTAGTTTTTTTTTCTTTTTTCAAAAACGTTAGGGAAAACCCTATATAAACACTACGAAATATTACAATCCACACAAAACTAATGTTGGAAAAGATGATAGGAAGGTTGGTCACCCTATTTTGCTCACACTCGTGGGTTTGATGGTGGCACATATGCCCTCGCGCTGGGGATGTGTTGATCGGAACGTTCGAGGCCGATTAAATTCACTTTGGTCCAAGAAGACCTCACTGAAAAATTTTCCAGTCATTGGAAAATATTTTATTTGCTAAAAGGAGATTGAAAACAAATATCAGAGTTATGCCAGAGAAACAGGAGGGCTAGAGCCCTCTTGGAGAAGTAGACGGAGCAACAACCCTTAAATCTACAAAAAAGCCACTTCTCAAAGAAGGCTTTGATATCATGTAAAATTTAAAATAAAAACAGAAATATGGTAAATGAGACTTTCACACGCGTAAGTCTCGCACACTTTATGCAGCCACCCTCCCCTATATCTATGATTATATGGAAATAGAGATTAATTAGAATATAAACTTTTAAGGATAATGATGGAAGATGATTAACACTCCAAATAATAATAAATTGTAAGACTCTAGATAATAACAAACTTAAACCCTAAATGAAAATGAACTTCAAATCCATTGGAAGTTCCACTTAAATTGATTTCTCAACACAATCCTAGACCTATATAATTGACGTGTATAGCAGACAAAGTGGAAATAAGTGACACAGAACCAGGTTCTCAGTGTAATATAATATATGCACAGAAACATTTTCATTATGTTCTTAACTACAAAATTTTAGTACTTTTGAATAGCTTAATTTTAAGTCAGCAAATACAAAAGACACTAGTCTCTGCCAGAATAGTGAATTCAGTCATGTACTAAAAAGCTGTATAGATATTAGGCTAATCTTATATCATTTGTTATTACTTGTTTCTCTATGTATCAACAAAATTTTAAGTAAAGAGAAACATGGAACTATTATTACATGATGATCACAAAATCTGTACAGATAAAGCAAAAAAGAAAACTCAGGCCCCCCAAAACCTTCTTCCCCCAAAACAATCATTTCTACAACAATTTCAAAAGACTGAGGCTTACATTACATCACCCAGGATATGTACAAACATCTTTCTCATGGCGCACTAGAAACATAGGCGAGCACTCAACTTGGAGAAGGCAGTAGATTAATTTAATCAAGACATACCCCTTCCCCTCAAGATCTAGATATCCCATACAATTATGAACTTCAAATGGTATCCACCCGATCGATCACATCCAAGGCCTTGATACGGTCAATATCAAAGTTGATCACAGGAATAGAAGATGGCCTCCGTGTGGAGAATATAGTGTTCTTACTTTCACTGATTGGGGAATGACTATTACTCTTGCTCAGCCTATGGTTTTTACTCAACCTAGTCTTGGCAGTGTCAAATTCCTGGCTCTTACTAATTCCTGGGGTTAGTTTCCTCTCGCTAACATCTCGAAGCATTTGTTGATCTTCAACTGTTAGTGTGGGGGAAGTAGAGTATACTTTCTGTGAAAATAATTGCGGCGTCTTCTGACTAGGAGAATGAATTGGGGATTTCATGGGAGACCTTATTCCTCCATTTCCAATTCTTGCTTGGCTGACTAGATGATGAAGCCAGACAACCAGTTCAAGTATATAAGCTTCTGTTTTCTCCTTATTGGCATGGTGTAATGTTTCAATTCGCAACAAGTCGGTCTGGCCTGCAGGTTTGTGGTTTAACTCAGACCTATACAAAATTTATTAGAAAGTATAAGTAAAATATGAATATAGAGGATGACGAAGGAATTCAATCTATAGTTCTAAACTCACCCTGTAATCGCCCATTCTCCAACCCATCCAAAGCCGTGGTGAGCCCTGAATTAACCCAATAAAAGGATAATTCAATAATAGAACAGAGAACACAGAGGCCAATGACAAATATGCCTAAAGCAGATCAAGTTCCCATGTAGGTATTAGAGTCTCCACAAACAGAGCAATCTAATTCTGAATTTCTTTTTATACATGGAATGATGAGCTTTACTGTTTACCGCCCATAACAGGAAAGGGATTTTAAGTTTGATTAAACGTAGAGTATGGTATCAAATGCAATACTAGACAATCTAAGAAATGCTCTGAATAAGGGCTAGTAAGTTTACTTTGTTGTGTTGGTTGCCATAGGAACAAGCCACTGCAAGGTTTTCTCCATCTCGGCTTTAATTTGAGGGACTGTAAGCTGCAATAATGCTTCATTTATTTTAGATTTGGATTTAAGATAATGCCCACAGCCAATAAATAGACTACAATGGATCACAAGGTCAGTGTAACTGCAACAGAAACATATTCTAATAAAGTATTACAAAAATTGGTCAAGCCACTGAAATGCTTGCATGAATTTAAAATAAAATATCTCATGATGTCATATATAAATTCAAAATAATATGCACGGTAAGGTACATTATTTTGAAGTACTCACAACATGAAATTTCTAATGTAGGCGTTTGAAAAAAAAAAAAAGGTATTTAGTTTTGCTACATGCTTAAATATACCAGAATTCTTCTATGCATCTTATATAAGTAAATTGAAAGTAGATAGATATACCAATTCTATTTGTGGAACAGATATAAGAGATCACATAGAGATAAGTTTCTCATAAGATGTCCATGTTTCTTAACTAAGGTGTGTGCCAGTCTAGATACAAGTTATGATCTCGACTGATAATAAATGGAACCTTAAAAAAAAAAGTATGTTAAATTTAATCATTTAGTTGAAACATATGAGGAAAATGTATCAACTACTCATGTATTTATAGCATGTACAACCAACTTCTACTACATAGAATAAAAGAAAGTACGAAGTACATGGGATATGCACCTCTTCAACCTGAAATGACTGTAACCTTGAGCGCAATGTTGATTTTATACTAGGAGGCAGCCCTTGATATAAGGCATCCCTTGAATTAGGAGGCACAGAACTTGAACGAGACACCTGATTAATTCAATTGTCAACTCAGGGCTACCTTTACAAATGTTTTGCAATCTTTTTCTCAGATGCACCCACACTGAAGCAGTGATCATTTGTGGCACTAACAATTGTGTAAATAGCATTATCTTTTCAATAAATAAATAAATATATAAATATATAACACTAGTATATAGATAAGTTTTCCATTTACAGCTGTGAGCATAATCCTAAAATGAAATGCAATATCAGCTATCTAATAATTTAACATACAACATTTACAAAAATTATTGAGATATGAAATAACTTCTAAATGTGGCATGTCTTGCTTCTATAATAATATGACCTGTCATGATATCAGAATCAGAATTTCTCATTTCCTAAGACGAAGCCAGCCAAAAAGTGAATACATATTACAATGTCACTGCTGAGCATGTCAAGTATATTTTATGAGGGATCGAGGTTTAAAGAAGGAAAACTAGAGCAGACTGATCATATTGAATCAACTTCCTAAAGTAATTTTAACTCAAACAGACAAATAATCAGGACCTATGATCTCACTGACAACTTTTATTTGATAAGGGAAGAATTGTGAACAAGTCCTAAAGCTCACTTCTCTATCCCACTCGCATTTGAATCTCTTGTAAGCATAAGGGGATCAGAACTTCAGCTCTGAGGATTTGTCAGCTTGTGTGACAATCCCCTCTCTTTATTGCAAGATTTTCAAGTAGTTATATGGCACACCACCTGTTGCAAAATGCAGATGGATTTAATTTTATAAAGGTTTTACTCTGAAATTAGGAATTTAATTTAAACTAAGTATTTTAATTTAAGTACTTTTAATTTTCTCAGGAATTTTTTTTTTGTTTGAAATGGGGTGTTACTATCCTAGTTTATTTCATGTTTGGTTGTTACTTTATTATTTAGGATTATTTTGTACAGAAGACTATAAATACTGCAGCAACTTATGAACCTATTGCTTGATTATACATAAATGAATAAAAATTTGATAGCTATAGATCATATCAAGTTGACTAGAAAGTGAGGCAGGAAGTTGCAAGATGATAATTGGTCAACTCACTTTGGTACAACTGCAATCAAAATATGCAAAAGTCAAGAAGAATCAACAATGCCGCCATGGTTGCAACATTTAAATATTCTGGTAATGACATAATTAAAGCCTGAATTTAGAAGGCAGGGAAGAAAAGTGTCTTCTGATAACACTATTCTACAAGTTTGTGTAAATGCTTCTGTTTCCTTTCTTTTCATTCCCCTTATCAATTTCTTAACTCACCAAATGCACATAGAAAAAAAAGAGAAATTGTAAGAACTTGTTTTTAAGGAGAGAAAAAGAAAATATGAACTTCCAAGGCAAAAACACTATTTTGGATTATAGAGTTTGTATAAAATTTAGAACTCACAAGAGTATCGATTTGAGTAATAATATTTGCATAGTGCAAGGAAAGACCAGCAGATCCCAACTTCTTATGGTTGTCTTGAGAATCTTTCACCTGCCCTTCAGTATCTGCAGTGTTAAACAGGGAACAAATTAAAAAAATATATTTTCTATTAGACATGGAATCTTAAAAGGAAATAGAAGGCCTACGTTGACACCAAGACCCCAGGTGATAGGCTATGCAAGAGAATTCCTGTTCAGAAAATGATTCAACAAGCTCTCCTACATAAGCCCATGCTTATACCAGCTAGCGTAACTGAAGATTCAGTTGCAACTCTAATTGAAAATAACAAACAAACTAACAACCAACTAACTCTTCTCTTACTAATATTTCTTGTTGTTATTACACATGTTTGCCCTCCCGCCAGAAAATCCTCATACTCAAAGATTGTTACTGTTGTCTAAAGTATTAAACTTAGGGAACTCCTCTTGGATAGCAATCAAACCTTCCCAAGTATCATCTTCAGAGCTAGTGTTTCTCCATTGCATTAGAACTTGAGTAATTGGCATGTGTCCTCTCTGAAACAACTTTCCTGCCCAAAATTTTCTCCAGCTGTCTAGTGAAATATCCTTGATCATCAACCTTAGAAAGCTCTATAGAAATAGTAGTGATATCACCCGTGTGTTACTTTGACATTGACATATGAAAGAGAGGGTGAATTTTCATATTATGTGGGAGCTCCAATTTGTAAGCCACTTTGCCAATTCTCTTTAATTATCTTATAAGGACCATGAAACCTTGCTACTAGCTTGTGGAAAGATGACCTGTTAAGAACATTCCTTCAAAAAGGTCCCAGCTTCAAATACACCAAATCCCCCACATTAAATTCTCTTTTTGTTCTGTGCTTGTTCACAACCTGAACCATTCTATTCTAGGCCTTTTGTAAATGCTACTTAAGAAATAGAATTGTAGTTCTCTCACTTGAACTCCTATCCACCACTTCATTGTTTGAATCTCCTGTAAGGTAAGCATGTGTAATGGAGGCTTGACTCCATAAACTGCTTCAAATGGAGTCACACCAGTGGCTGAATGGTATAAAGTACTATATTACAACTCAGCCAAAGGTAACCACTTAACCACCGCTTTAGGTGGTTACTTGTTATACAACGTAAGTAACATTCCAAGCACCTATTTAGAACTTCCATCTGCCCATCGGTTTGTAGGTAGTAAGCAAAAGAATACAAGAGCTTAAACTTGTAGAGTCTAGAAAGTATTTTCCAAAATTTCCCACAAAATACTGGATCTCTATCTATCACAATAGTCTTAGGGAACCTACGCAACTTCATTATATTGTCCATGAAGATCTAAGCTACCTCCACTGTTGAAAAAAGCTGTTTCAAGGGCCATAAAATGGGTTGCTTTACTCAACCTATCCACAACCACTAGAATCACTGTTTTACTATATGAATTAGGCAAACCTCCAATAAAATCCATACTTAATTGGTACATATATTGTCTGGTATGAGTAGTGGTTGCAAAAGTTCCAGAATGGCCACATTTTTAGATTTATGTCTTTGGCAAACCTGACATTCCCTTATATAATTTCTTGCTTGCCTTTCCATTCCCTTCCAATAAGAGACTGATTATAGTCTTTTATAAGTAGCTGTAACACCCAAATGACCTCCCAAAGCATCATCATGGAAATGCTTAAGTAATTGTAACTTAAGATTAGAATCATCTCCCATTACTACCTTCCCTTTCCTTTTAAGAATATGATGATTCCAAAAATATTTGGCAAGAGAATATGGATCTTCCTCCAACTGTAGAATCATAGTCTTCAGCTTAACTTTTTTTTCCCATGACTCCTGAACCCTTCTGTTAATACTGGAAGTAATGGTAACCATTGCCAAACAAGTGCTTTCAGAACCTTGCTCCACTACCCCTTCATCATGTGATCTCCTAGAGAGTGCATCAGCCACTATATTTTCTTTCCCATTCATGTACTTTATTGTATATTCCAAGCCCCACAATTTATGTAGCCATTTATATTGTTTTGGCGAAGCTATCTTCTGCTCCAATGGATACCTAATAGGCAGATGGTTAGTTGTTATGATAAATGGTTAGCCAAACACATACTGTCTCCATTGCTTGATTGCAAAAACTATAACTGTCAATTCTTTTTCATAAGCTAAAAGATTCTTTTTCACTAAATTGAAAGCTTTACTTGCGTAGGCAATAGGATGTCCTGTTCGAGAAAGAATAGCCCTTATACCTATATCAGACGTGTCTGTTTCAATGGTAAAAAGAAGGGAATAATTTGGTAGGGCAAGTACTAGGGTAGAGATCATAGCTTGTTTCAGTTACTCAAAAGCAATAGCAACTTCTTCATTCGGCTCAAATTTCTAATTCTTTTTTAACAGCTCCGTTGGTTTACTCAAAGTCTCATAGTGCATAACAAACCTCCAATAGTAGCTTGTTTAACCCAAAAAAACTCCTATTGACTTCATGGTTGTAGGAATTGGCCATGACAACATAACTTCTATTTTGTGTGGATCAACTTCTACTCCTTTTGCTGGAATCACATGCCCCAAATAGTCAATCTTCTCTGCTGCAAAGGTACACTTAGACCTCGTATCAAAGAAAGTATTCTTCCTCAAAACTCCCAGTGTACTTTTCAAATGACTTATACATTCCCTCCAAGACTTGCTATACACCAAGACATTGTCCAAAAAAACCAAAATAAATTTCCTTAAAAATGGTCTAAACACAGAATTCATCAATCCTTGAGATATGCAGGGGTTGGCCTTGCCAAAAATTCATACAACCCTTCATGTGTACCAAAGTCATTTTGTGTACATCCCTTGGATTCATCAAAATCTAATGATAGCCTGCACTCAGATCCAATCAAGAAAAAAAGCAATCACCATGTAACTCATCTAACAACTCCTTTATAATGGGTATTGAAAACTCATTCTTGATAATTTGATGGTTCAATTCCTAGTAATCTACACAAAACTTCTGTGTTCCATCTTTCTTTTTAACTACTACCACCAATGATGCAAAGGAGCTGCTACTCAGTTTGACTACTCCTTGTAACATTTCCTAAAATAACTTCCCCGTAGCATCTTTTTTAAAGGGACCATAATTATAAGGGCGTATACTGATAGACTGCTCTTCCTTGAGGTTGATTGAATGATCAAACTCAAGGGAAGGTGGTAATGCCTTGGGTTCCTAAAAAACATCCTTGAACTCCTATAATAGTTTTTCCTACTCTACACACTTGTCTTCTTCTAACTGCTATTCCTGTAACTTCAAATCTGCCTTTTTGCTATCTTACTGTTCAGAAATTTACAGTAGATTAACTGCACTATTAAGTAATTGTTTGCCATGTATAGAATCATCTACTAGCTGGCCTTGACTTTGCTTGTTCCCATAAATCTCATATTGCCTCCTATTCAAATTGAAACTCATCACCTTATCATGCAAATCTATCATAATTCTTCCCAGTGTAGCTAACCATTGAATTCCCAATACTAGGTCATATTCCCCTAACTCCATTACGAAGAAGTCATCATAGAATGTCTCTCGTTGCATCTTCCATGGTAGTTGGACACATCTAGTGTTCATTATGATTTTCTCACCATTAGCCCTTGCTACTTTGATACCCTTGGTATATTGAGTCTTTAACTTTAATTTCTAGACTAGTGATAGATACAAGAAGTTGTGGGTGCTTCCTATATCCATGAGTAGAGATATTGGTTGCTTCTTCACAAAGCTATTGACCTTCATGGTGGAATACCCTTCTCTTCCATCAATTGCATTCAAGGATACCACTGGTTGAATCTCTTCCTCATCCATACAATCCTAGCATTCTTCTTCTTGGCTTTCACCTTCTTCTTGTGCTACTATCATAAAGAGCTGGGGGATTTTTACATTTGTGATCTTGGGTATATTTTTCCAGACAGCAACAACAAAGACCTTTCTTCCTCCTATCATTCATTTCCTTCTTCGTTAATTGCTTCACAGGGTGGTTTCGGTTGGCATTGGCTTTGGGAGCATAGGTATTGGTAGGATTATTTTTCTGGTTATTCAAGTTGTAGGCATTTGCTTGGGATTTTGTTAAGGTGCTAGATGAATGGGTTAAAGATGAGGCTATGGGGTTTCTCGGTTTCCAAAAAGATGAATGATTGTGGTTTAGTAAGGTTCTTTTACTATAGTTTGGACTTTGGTTTTGGGTGGCTTGTAATGAAATTTCCTACAATCTAGCAAGATGCATGGTGTCACTAAGGGTTGAAGGCTTAAACATTCTAACGAGAGCCTTTATGACTCTTCAATCCCCCCAAGATACAATTGATGGCTATTGTCAACCTCTATCAACAATTCTTTAAATCTTTCCTAATACTCCACCACTAGATCATCTTGCTTAAGTCTCCTAAGATACATAGGATCTACCTTAAGCACATCACCAAATCTTTTCACTATGTTCTCCATTAATCCACCCACTTCACTTCACTAATTCTCTTCCCTTTCATAAAAGATTGGTGCCATTGAAGAGCATTACCTTCCAAATAAATGCTGATAAACTGAAGCCAAGTTATGCTTGCATCTAAATGCCCATCCCTTGTAATTTGTCCCATTGAATTTAGGAATTTCGATTCTTGCATTTTTGGTAGGGAACGTATAGCCTCCAGTTTGCACTCTAATGAATGAACCAAATTGTGTACAGCCCACCATAACTCAATTCCCATTCACACTCATAGTGGACATTGAGTCTAGTATAACTTGGCTTCCATTCTTGTTTGCGGTAGCAACTGGCTCAACCATGACTTCATTCTTGTTCACGTTTGTCTGCAACACCTTTGCAACCTCATTCACGTTTGCATTTGTTAGCAACACTTTTGATGTCAACTCTACCACCAATGATGCCATTCTTGATAGAGTGCCTTAAAACTCAATGACGTCCCATGACATGGATCCCTATAGCTCCATGATATCAAGTTCACCCAAGCTCTTGCTTGAACTCCTTGAAACAATCTTGACTCCATGTGTCCTTTGCCATCCTCTTAGAATTGATTGGCTCTAATACCAATTGATACCAAGACTCTAGGCAATAGGCAATTCGAGAGAATTTCTATTTTGAAAATGATTCAACAAACCCTCCTAAACTCTCTGGCCCACACTCATACCAGTTAGAGTAATTGGAGATTTAGTTACAACTCTAATTGAAAATAACAAACTATCTAACTAAGAGCCAACTAACTCTTCTCTTATTACTTATTACACATAACATACATGTTTCTAGGAAAGAGAACTGATGAATTGAATTGTACTATAAAGTAACAAAAAGGTGGTCTTTATGACATTGGTTAAAAGAACAGAACATTCAGCAAACAAAAGTCTAGGATAACGCTGACAAAATTGACAAGATGCGAATCTAGTTTGCAGCACTTATGCATGCAATGTCATAAGATAACATCAAAGAATTGAAACCTTGTGATTTTTGCTTTTATTTACAGCTAAACCAAATGGGCCCAGTTGCCACTTTGCTGAACTTTATATTCAGAATGTTCTCTTCATGACTGCAAAAGGTTCCTTGCATCAACTAATAATATACTTTTTCTAAGAATGGACCCCTGTGCTAAATAACTTATGATGAATAAAAGCCAGGGACGCAACTAGATATTTCTTCCGTCCCCCATTCATGGAACAGCAGATAAAGGAGAAACAGGCACACACCTAAGCACAGTTAATAATATTTTGCAAGTCTTGAAAGCATACCTGCACTACCAATTGCTTCATGTATCTCCAAATGTAGAAAATGAACCATGTCCACAAGCTTTTCCATCACCTGTACATACAACAATCTGATTATATACTTGTATCATGAAAAACATGCAAAAGATTTAGTAGTTGGAAAGAATATATATTTATGAGACTACAGAAAAAAAGACATAGTAATTCCAAGAGCTCAGGGAGTACATCTTTTAGATGCTACAACACTAATACTACAAGGAAAAAAAAAATATATATATATATATAGACATCAATTTTTATGTTGAAGAGCTAACTTCTACTAAAACAAACTGATGTACAACCAGTGGCAAAAAATAGAAAAGAAGGGGAAGAGAGAAGGAGAAGGAGGGAGATGTAGAAGAAAAGGTTGAGGGAGGGAAGGAGGAGAGGAGGGGCTTGGGGGATGTAGAGAGAAATTGATACTAGAGAGAGAGAGATAGAGATTCAGAAGTGATTTGTGTCCATTCATATGCTTCATATAGCCTACTTCCTATTTATATCTTATAGGAAGTGTTATTAGTTGGTTAACCAACTAACTATCTGTTATTACAACTGAACCTGTATCAATTACATCCCCCCCTAAGAAAAGATCCTTGTCCTCAAGGATTTGGAGTATGAGGAGTGGAAGTGGAATTAAAAGCAGGAAATTGTTGCTGTATCGTAGGTAAATCCTCCCAAGTAGCATCTTTTATGTTGGTATGTTTCCATTTAACAAGGACTTGAGTCATGGGAAAATTTCCTCTCTTGACCAATCGCCTCCTTAATATCTGGTCTGGTTCCACGGTAAATTGCCCTTGATCATCTACAGCTGGTAGGTTTGAACAGATAAGGATGGAGGGCTCGATATGTTGCTTGAGGAAGGAGACGTGAAACACTGGATGAACTCGAGTGTGAGGAGGTATATCTAATGTATAGGCAACCTCCTCCACTCTTTCGGTAATTTGAAAGGGTCCAAAATACCGACTCCCAATTTGTGGAGGAAGGAGTTGTTGAGCAAATTCTGTCGGAAAGGATTCAATTTTAAATACACCTAATCACCAACAGAATATTCCCTCTCTATTCTTTCTCGATTAGCTTGCTGAATCATCCTATTTTGGGACTGTTGGAGGTGTTGCTTAAGTGACTGTATAGTGCATTCTCTATCAGTACTGATTCAGTCAACCATCTCATTAGAGGAATCTCAAGCAAGATAAGATAAGTGTGTAGGAGGTGGGATACCATAAACAGCCTAATATGGGGACATGCCAATGGATGAGTGAAAAGTGGTGTTGTACCATAGTTCTGCCAAAGGAAGCCACTTGAGCCATTGTTTGGGAAAGTATCCTATCATGCATTTTAAGTAGCTTTCTAAACATCGATTAACCACCTCGGTTTGGCCATTCGTTTAAGGATGATAGGCGGAGGAATACAGAAGCTTCACACCATATAAGCGAAATAATTCTCTCCAAAACTTGCCACAATACATTGGGTCTCTATTTGTAATTGTAGTCCAAGGAAACCCATGTAATTTTACTATATGGTCCATAAACAATTGTGCCACTTCGATTGTTGAATATGGATGCTTTAATGCTACTTTGTTCAATCTATCTACTACCACCATTATCATGGATTTGTTGTAGAACTTAGGAAGTCCACTGATAAAATACATTGATAATTCAGTCCAAATAGTATGAGGAATAGGGAGTGGTTGTAACAAGCCTAGTGTAGAAATATTTTCTGGTTTGGAACGTTGACAAACCTCACATTCTCTGATGAAATTCTGCACTGCTTTTTCAAGCCCCTTCCAATAAAAGATTGAAGAAATCCTCTTGTAAGTAGAGGTCATTTCCGAGTGGCCGGCTACTGCATCCTCATGAAACATTTTAAGAAGTTGGGATCGGAGTGACTCGTTGGACCCAACCACTAGCCTACCTTTTCGTTTGGGTAATTGATTCTTCCAAGTGTATTTGGGACGGGCCATGGGATCCTCTTGCAACTGTTGAATAAGGTGCTATAAATTGGTATCCTTTTGCCAAGATTTCTGGACTTGTGAAGTAAGTTCTATAGCCACTGAAGTAATAGCTACACAAGTGGTCTCTAGAATTGGCTGATCAGATTTGGATAAAGTATCTGCAACCTTATTATCTACCCCTTTTCGATACACAATGTCATAACTCAAACCCCAAAGTTTGTGTGCCCATTTATACTGATCTAGTGAGAGCCTCTTTTGTTCCAGCAAATATTTTAAGGGTAGATGATCAATCCTAATAATGAATTTCTGGCCTTGAAGGTACTACTTCCATTGTTTAACAGCGAAGACAATAGCTAGGAGTTCATGTTCATATGTAGATAGAGCTCTTTTTGAGGGCCATAGAACCTTATTAGCATATGCTATAGGGTGGCCCTGTTGGGAGAGTATTGCACCTATACCCACATTGGAAGCATCTATTTCTATGACAAATGGTTCCTGGAAATTGGGTAAAGCAAGTACAAGAGGTGATGTCAGTCTTGATTTAAGAGCTTGAAAGGTTAATTTAGTGGCTGGAGTCCAAGTAAATTGTGCATTCTTTTTCAACAAGCCAATGAGTGGTTTGGTTATGTTGCCATAGTGTTGAACAAATCTCCTATAATACCCACTCAAGCCCAAAAAACTCCGAATAGCAGCCACTGATGTGGGTGTAGGCCAAGTAGCAATTGTTGCTATTTTCCTTGGATTGACCTGAACTCCCTGTGCTAAAATTAGATGAACCAGATAATCCACTTCTGTTGCTCCAAAAGCCATTTACTTTTCTTAGCAAAAAGTGTGTTTTGTTTGAGTGTTGTTAAAGTAATTTGTAGGTGCTCCAAATGTGACTCTTAAGACTTGCTGTAAAGCAAAATGTCATCAAAGAAAACCAGAATGAAACTTCATAAGAAACACTTAAACACTGTATTCATTAGGTTTTGGAATGTTGCTAGAGCATTAAAGAGGCTGATGGGCATCACCACAAATTCATATAAGCCTTCATGGATACAAAAGGCTATTTTGTGGATATCTTCTTCCTTCATTCTTATTTGATGGTAACCAGCTCTCAAATCAAGTTTAGAAAAGAATTGGGCCCATGTAATTCATCAAGTAATTCATCTATTACAAGAATTGGAAACTGATTTCTAATGGTTCATTCAAACGGCGATAGTCAATACAAAATCTCCATGCGCCATCTTTTTTCTTCACAAGGACCACTGGTGAAGCAAAAGAATTGGAGCTCTCCTTAATGACACCATTCTTTAGCATCTCTTGGACTTGCTGCCCTATTTTAGTTTTTTGAATGGGGCCATATCTCTAAGGTTTAGAAGTAATTGGTTGATTTAGCTTGAGGTTAATGAGGTGGTCATGAGGACGGGAAGGTGGCAATGTTTTGGGCTCCTGGAAATCATCATCGAAGGTTACTAAGATGCCGTCCAGTTGGGTTTGTTGTTGCAAGGACAGTGGAGAGAAGCCATTCCAAATGTAAGCCATGCTGAGGGTTTTGTATTTGCAACAAAGAGGCTTGTTGGGTAGCCAAGAGGTTTGTCCCTTGTAAGGGTTAGCTGCTACGGGAGGTAAGACGTGCATCAGAACCAAGGATATTATAAAATTTGCCATTCATCACAAAAGTCATCACTTTTGCTTGCAGATCCCATAATATTTTCCCAATTGAGGCCAGCCATTGAGCACCCAATAAATCATGTCATATCCCCCTAACTGCATCACTAAGAAATCGTCTTTGAAAAACTCTTGCTGCATTGACCATTCCACTTGAACACATTTCTTGGTGATCTCCAACTTCTGTCCATTAGCAACTGTAACGTTGATGGTGTTAGCATTTTGCATTTTAACCCAATTTCTTGGCAATGGACAAGTCCAAGAAGTTATGGGTACTGCCTGTGTCCATTAAGATCACTATGGGATGTTTTTTGATTCTCCATAACACCCTCAAAGTTGAATGTTGCTGTTGTTCTTCGATTACGTTTAAGGAGACCACAGAGTGTTCTTCTGGCGGTTCCTGCGTATTGCCAATGGTATCATAAAATTCCTCTGATTCTTTTGCTTGCACCACTAACATATATACTTGAGAATTTTTACATTTGTGATCTCTTGTATAACTATTCTGGGCACTACCAGCATAGGCCTTTGCTCCTTCTGTTTTCCATTTCTTGCCTTGTAAGCTATTTCATCATTTTGTTGCCTGAAGTAATAGGTTCAAAAGGGGTGGGCTTGCCTGAAGGCCGATCAAGGAATGTTGAGGTTTTGTACTATATGGCGGGAATCTAGGAAGTAGAAGCTTTAGAAGATTCTTGATAGGTTTTCGGGTAGGACAACTGAGATGGTGTTATATTTTGCGGAGGAGGTAGGGGCGTGATCATGGAGGGCCTTGATATTGGTTTCTTGGAGTCTTGCTAAGTAAATTGTATTGGCTAGGTTGGATGGGTTGAATAATCATACTGCTGATTGTATGTCATTGTGTAGGCCTCCCACAAAGCAGCTGATAGCAATTTCTTCAGGTAAATCAACTTTTGTTAGTAACTCTTCAAATTTTTCTTGGTATTCTATAACAAAGGTTTCCTACTTCAGGTTCTTGATCTCTACCATTGCATTTCCCTTCGTAACATCCTCAAAACGAGCTGACATGTTCTTGAAATATTCTTCCCAACCTATTTCCAACATTCTCTTTTTTTTCATGAAATTCAAGTTCCATTGTAGGGTCTTCCCTTCCAAGTGTACGCTCAACAGACGAACTCTATGGTCAGCTGGCGTATCGCCGATGTCAAAGAATTGGCGGCACCTATATGGCCATCCACGAAAATCACTACCGTCGAACTTTGAAAACTCTATTCGGCAGTGTTTAGTTGGAAACGAATAATGGTTGCTAAATCCCCCATTAAATGATCCAAATTGAGGGCAATTGCCCAGTCGGTTGGCACTAGAAGCAGCTCCAATTTCGTCAACTTGGCCTATCGCTCCATACCCATTGGTACCGTGACCGTTCGCTATCAACTGTGCCACCTTGGCTGCCAATTCTTGACTCGTCGTATTCATCTGTGCCATTCTTACTGCCATAGCGATAAATCCTTTAATTCTTGACACTGATTGCTGCAAGTCACCCACCTCCACTATGCTCTGTTGCAGGCATTGGTCAAGCTCTGCCGAACGGTCTTGCACTGGTCGTTCTTCTAAGTGGGATTGAGTCTATGGTGCCATCGTGACCCAGAGAAAGACACTCTAATACTAGAATGATACTAGGGAAGGAGAAGAGAGAGAGAGAGAGATTCAGAAGTGATTTGTATCCATATGCCTCATACAGCCTACTTCCTATTTATATCTTATAGGAAGTGTTATTAGTTGGTTAACCAACTAACTATCTATTATTACAACTGAACCCGTATCAGAAATAGAGGGGGAAGGAGGAATAACAGCTCATTTGGTTTGCATAAGAGGTAAAGAAATTCTTTTCCCATGGTTCTGTGCAATGTTTTTTTATACCCTTGTAATCATTACTCAACAATATCTATCTTTTTTTATTATTTTTTTAAAATAGAGGCATGAAAATCATTTCTTATCTACAAAATTACTTTTTTACTTTCTATTTTTATTTCCATTCCTAACAATTCTGCATACCAAATGGCCTGTAAGAGGGGAGGAGGCAGAGAATCAGAAACTTTATTAATAATCAATCCAAAGGCTAACCCTAGTAAAATTGCTAAGGGCTTTATGTAAAGCCAATAGATAAGGAGATAAACTAGAATAAAATAAATTAAAACAAAAGGATAACTAAACAAAAAGATAACAAAAGGATATTAAAGCTGATAATTAAAGCATTATTTAAATACATAAAAGTAATTAAAATATTATTTCCTACACCTCAAGTAGGTCTTCCATGATTTCCGGTCACAAACACCCAGATATTGACCCATAAATAGCTAAAAGAAACAATGTTGTCTTCTTACCTCTTCCAAAATCCTGGACCACAATGATTTTTTCTTCAAGTTTCTCACATGCTTCTTTTGACTCTTCAGTTCTGCTCTTAAAATTGCAAGGCTGTCTCCTACACATTTTACAAACATTGTTCACCTAAAAATAAGAGTACTCATTGTGATAGCAAAGATAAACAGTTCGGATCTTGAAATTTTTGGACATCTAGAGAGATTCACATTTCACAGATAGGGTTAACGTTCTATTTGAACCTAAAAAAGGTAAATAGCAAAGTGATCAAGTATATACAATTCCAATTACGTTGTGTATCCAAAAATTGTTATCCACATTAAAAGGAAAATTCAAAAAAAAAAAAAACTAGTAGGAAATCATTTCCAGCTAATGCTTCAACAAATGCTCCAATACAACCCTAACTCACAGGTTGTAAAGCATCACCATTCACTATAATTACATCATGTACAATATAAAAGACTATTGAAAGAGATTAAAATTTAAAACATTATTTACTAAATTTGGGCATTGGTTTTGTTGAATATGGAAATGTTTTACTTCCAAGAAACACAGAAGAAAGAAGTAATCAGCACCTAGCTGCATTCCAAAAACTTGAATGAGCTAGTCCAACCAAAAATACAAGCAATATTATCATTTGGGAACTATAGATCATCAAAGTAAAATATTATAGTCAGGTGTAGGCCTAAGACCGAAGGAGGCTAAAGTCTAGGTAATTTAGTGTTAAAAAATGTTGCTTTGACTGGTGATTAATTTTGGCATTTTTTCTTTGAATCAACTTTGTAATGGCGCCAGGAGAAGTAAAGCAAGCATGGTTCAGACTAGAACAACGGGGATGCCAACCCAGCAATAACTGTGCAACTGAATCAACTCTTTAAGAAATTTATTTCTTAGTGGTCTGTTTTAGACCACTAGTTTCTTTCAAAGTAGGTAACAGGTAACTATTCTCATATTAGATTATGGTAGAATCTTAAGGAGGGGGATATTCATTTATAGAGGAATTTCCTTACTTTTTTCATCTTTCGACATAAGTCTCCCATCTAAAACATTTCCACAGTGTTTAAGATTCCCATATTTCCTGGAATTTCCATTTGCTTGGGAACCTGAATGATAGAATCTTTTGAATTGCAAACTCTTTTGCTCCTGCTCTACTCCTTTGTTATATCTAACAATGTGAACCAGGTTTTAGAGAGAAAAAAAAGTGGGGAGGATTTGGTCACTTGATTCTACTGGTGTGTATTCCAGCAAGTCATTCTTCCAGTTTCTTATTCAGTCTGAGTCGATCAAGTTTCCTTCTTGTTAAATCATTTTTAAAATCCAAAGCTCCTTCTATGGTTAAAACTTTAGTTTGGTAAGGGGTACTTGATAGAATTAATACTAGTAAAGAAAGCTACAACTTTGTAAACTACATTAAGCGCTTTTCTTTTGATATACATGTTTTTGTGCAGTTCCGTATTTACATTGTTTAGAGTCACCTTGGTTTGGAATAAGATGTAAATGAATAATTGGTGTATCATTCAAGTTTGAAGCAATTCTTACTGATCAACTTTAGAAAGGTTTGGAAGGAGCAAGGAGGGTAAGATATTAAGCGTGTGCAGTTTCTCTGCCCCCCTAGGAGGAGGAGCACACTATGCTGCTTCTCTACCTAGATTTGAATGGTCTAAATTTTAATTTCTTTTTAATATCAATAATCATTTTTTAAGTTGGTAATTAAAAGACTATTTTCATTCTATATTTTACCGCCTTCAAAATAAAAAATATTTATTGAAATTAAAAAAAATGAAATATAGGCCATCCATATCTAATCTAGATAGTTCAGACCAAGAGCAACATCCTTACCACATTGATGGAATAAACTAGTTTACCGGAGCCTCTTTGGTGCACTGCCTATGGCTTCTTTAAGGAAATTTCCTTATTAGATTTGCAGAAGGATTGGAGAGCTTTATTGTGTTCAGAAGTTTGTTTGTTTCTGTTGTTTTCTTTTTTAGTTGTTAAGAAGGATATCTAATCCTCCTTGTTCCTTGTTCCTTGTACCTCATCTTTCCTGTTTCTAATAGCATAACCTTTTGTCCCAAAAAAGAAAAAAGAATAATTGTTGCACAAGTGACATCTAGATGGCATCAGCACATTTTTATTGATCTAGACTATAACAAAAAAGATATAAATTTTATACAAAACAAAATAATTATTAAAAAAGCCATATTAAAGACATTTGTATAAAGAAACCTAGGCCCGTATTTACCTCTTTGTAAGGCATTTGAATTGTCCTCTTCTTGAAGCTTGCGCTGATAATCTTGATCAAACCTATCTAAGGCATGCAATTCATGATATAATTCCTGCATCTCAAGAAAAGGTTTGAATTCTTAAGACTGAAACAAAATCATCAGTGCAAAGGATGTGATGGAAATCCTATAAAGGCCTACTTTAGGCGTAAGAAATAATATTTTATTAGAATTAGGGTTGGAAATTAATATTTTAAATTATTTTTGTTTTATTTTAAATAGTGTTAACTTAATTATCTTTACTAGGATTAGGTGATTATCTTTTGTTAGGATTAAGATTTAAAATTATCTTTAATTTAAAATTATTAGGAGTTATCTTATAGGCTCTATATATAAAGTCCTTAGTTGTACTAAGGTTAACTTAGCCTTTGATTTGTTAATAAAGTTTGTAGATTCTCTATAAGTTTCCTCCTCCTCTTTATTTCTTTTACATCTCCCTCTTTCTTCTTCTCTCTCCCTCTCTTTCTCTATATTTTTTATATTGTTTTACATCAAGTGCTATCTGAGCGAGGCTACACTCCAACCTCTCTCTCTACCGCCACTCACCCTCCTAAAACTAGTCCGAAAAATTCATTGGAAGTTTGTAATTGTTGCTATCAATACTGGATCTTGCACCTCCAACCACTACATCTGGTGAGTGACCACACTGTTGGAAGCACATTGCCAAACGCAGCCCATCCTTGAAGTTGTGCAGCTAAAAGTTGCTATAGGCACTGCCATGCGTCGATGATGCTTCCTGAACATGGTCCTCACACGTTAGATGCTCTAGCTATGAATTTCCAACCTTTTTCATCTTGTTCTTCGCCCAATCCAACCTGAGTTGTAGTTAATCATCATCTTGGAGTATTTTGGGGTAATTTACTAAGCTTTTGGCTTTCTAAATTGCTAAAGATAAGTTATTTATGCTCTCTTTGAAACCTGTGACTAATTGCTATACTAGAGTTTTTCTTAAGAAAGTATAAGGCCATTATTTTCTTGTGATTCCTTGCTGTTCTTTGTTCCTAAAGTTGCATAGACCATCCCTAAAAAACATTCAAAAAAATAAATAAAAGATCTTTTACACTTCAACCTAAGTCTATAGAAGACTGTTGGGATGATCATGACTTTGAAGGCCATCACCATAGGCAGTATCAGATAGCCTCTAAGCATGACCAAAAAGGGTTTAGGCAAGACCACAATGACTCTCCTAACATCACCAAGAAGTTAAAGTTGAAGCCCATAAGTTTGATGGTAAGTTGGACCTTAATGTCGTCTCAAATTGGTTAGCTAACATTGAGATGGTATGACATGAGCAACATTCAATATATCTCTTTTGCTAAAATAAAGCTTGTAGGTTCTGCTAAAAAGTATTGGCAAATTGTTCAAAGAAACCTAGATGGTCTAGGTTAACCTTAGATAGAGGTTTGGACTGAAATGAGAATGAAATTAAAAGAAAAATATTTGCGCACTAAGTTAGCTAATGAACTAGTTGCTCAACCTTAGGCAAACCTCTAGTGTTTCTGATTACATGGCCTACTTTGATGAACTTTTGCTCAGATGTGACATACAAAAAGTGCAATGGATGACAATTACTAGGTTTGTTAATGGATCTCAAGTAGACATTTAGAAAGAACTTACGTTGAACTTCCTTGACTCCCTTGAAGAGGCCTATCATAAAGGTAGAATTTTTGTTTAAGTACCCATCTATTAGGCATTTCACATTCTAAGGCACAGACTCATAGTAGACTCCTAGCCTTATCCCAACCAATCATTCTACGGGTATGTTACAACCTAAGGCTAATTCTATGCTCCCTTCAAGTCAAATTTCTAATCCTAGGAGTAGTGTCACCAATGGAAGTTAGTTCGATCTTATATTAGCTAACACTTGTTTTAGAAAGCGTGAGGAACATCTTATTACGTACAAAAGTAGAAGAGTTTGTTCTCAAATTATTTCTTTCTTATAAGGAAATCGGATAGAAAACTTTGCATGGATTGCAAAGTTATACCTAGAGAGAGTTTAACTACTCAACATAGAGTTTTGGTTATAGATGTACGAGTAAGGAGGAGAGTAAAAAGCAAAAGCGAAAATAAGGTATTAAGGACTAAGTGGTGGCAACTAAAGGGGAGATAAAGAAAAGAATGTGCAGAGACGGATTGTGGAGGAAGGATCTTGAGAAATACAAAGAAGTGCTAACGATATGTGGAATGGAATGGCTAAAGAGATTAGAAAAGTGGTAAAGGAAATATTAGGTGAATCAAAAGGTTTTGGACCTAGAGATAAAGAATCCTGGTGGTAGGATGCAAGCGTACAAGATAAGATTAAAGTGAAGAGGGAGTGTTATAAAGTGTGGTCATTATGTAAGAATAATCAAAATTGGGAGAAATATAAAGTAGTTAAGAAAGACACTAAAAAGGTAGTGAGTGAAGCGAGAACGAGGGCATTCGATGGGTTATACCAATCTTTAGGTACTAAAGTTGGAGAAAGAAATATTTACAAGTTAGCTAAAAGTAGGGAAAGAAAGACAAGAGATGCGGACCAAGTAAAATGCATTAAGGATGAAGAAGGAAAAGTTTTGGTCACGGAACGAAATATCAGAGAACAGTGGAAGAGTTATTTCCATAGGCTTTTTAATGAAGGCCACGAGATTTCATTACAATCAGATAGGTTAGATACTAGAGAAGAGGATCAAAATTATACCTTTTATCGTAGGATTTGTGAGGCAGAGGTAAAAGAAACATTAAAGCGAATGGAGAGTGGTAGTGCAGTTAGACCAGATAATATACCTATTGAAGTATGGAAAGGTTTAGGAATGAAAGACATAAGTTGGCTCACAAAATTATTTAATGAAATTATGAGATCTAAGAGAATGCCAGATGAGTGGAGGAGAAGTTTTTTAATTCCTATTTATAAGAGTAAGGGGGACATTCAAAATTGTGCAAATTATAGAGGAATTAAGCTCATGAGTCACACTATGAAATTATGGGAAAGAGTAATTGAGCGACGATTAAGGAAAGAGACCCAAGTTACAGAGAATCAATTTGGTTTTATGCCAGAAAGGTCAACTATGGAAGCAATATATTTGTTGCAAAAATTAATGGAGCGATATCGAGAGAATCAAAGAGATTTACACATGGTATTTATCGATTTAGAAAAAGCATATGATAGAGTACCAAGAGAAGTTCTATAGAAGGCTCTGGAAAAAAAAAGAGTTCGTATAGCTTATATTCGAGCAATACAAGATATGTATGATGAGGCTACAACTAGAGTAGTAATAAAAGGTGGACCTACAGAAGATTTTCCGATAATTATTGGTCTACATCAAGAGTCAACTCTGAGCCCTTATCTTTTTACTCTAATATTGGATGTGCTTACTGAACATATCCAAGAATCGGTGACACGGTGTATGCTTTTTGCAGACGATATTGTCTTACTTGAAGAATCGAGAGTGGAAATGAATGAGAAGTTGGAGAGGTGGAGATTAATTTTGGAAACTCATAGATTTCGTTTAAGTAGAAGTAAAACGGAGCATATGGAGTGTAAGTTTAGTAAGAGACACACCACTTCTAGCGCAGAAGTGAAAATTGAAGAACATATTATACCACAAGTCACACGATTTAAATATCTTGGATCTGTCATACAACATAACGGAGAAATAAAAGAAGGCGTAACACATAGGATTCAAGCGGGGTGGATGAAGTGGAGGAGTGCTTCGGGTGTTATTTGTGATAGAAGAGTACCACTCAAACTTAAGGGTAAATTCTACCGTACAGTTATAAGACCTGCAATGTTATATAGAACTGAGTGTTGGGCAATAAAATGTCAACAAGAGAATAATTTCAATGTTGCAAAAATGAGAATGTTGCGTTGGATGAGTGGACACACTAGACGAGATCAGATTAGAAATGAATACATTAGAAAGAAGGTGGAAGTTGCACCTATTGTGGAAAAGATTGTAGAATCAAGACTTAGATGGTTTGGTCATGTCGGGAGGAGACTTATAGAAACCCCAGTTAGGAGAATAGATGAGATGGAGAATAGTTCAATAATTAGAAGTAGAGGAAGACCAAGAAAAACTATAGGAAAAATTATTAAGAGAGATTTAAATTTAAATGGTTTGTCTAAAAATATGATTTACGATAGGTGTTTATGACGTCGATTGATCCATGTAGTCGACCCCACTTAGTGGGAAAAGGCTTTGTCGTTGTTGTTGTTGTAGTCTTTGAACAAGGTTTAGCTGTTAGCCTTTAAGAAATTCAAGGCCATTAGATAGCGGCCCAAGCCTAAGTCCATTTCTAAAGTGCATAGTTTCCATAGTCTAGCTTCCTTTTATAGACGTTTCATTTAGGAATTTAGCACCATTATAGCCCCCATTATAGATTGTTTAAAAAAGGACAAGTTTCAATGGATTCCTACATCTTCTCAGGCTTTTGAGTCCATCAAAAAGAAACTTTATAAGGCCCCTATCCTAGGTTTACCCAACCTTGCCAAACTTTTTGAGGTTGCTTATGAAGCTTTTGGCATAGGAATTGGAGGTGTTCTTAGTTAAGAGGGTCATCCAATGGCCTTTTTTAGTAAAAAACTCAATGAGGCTAAACAAAAATATTCTACATATGAAAAAGAGTTCTATGCCATTGTTAAGTCTCTTGAGTATTGGAAATTCTATCTTCTTCTCCAAGAGTTTGTTTTATACGCTGACCATCTAGCCCTTAAGTTTCTTTACTCTCAGAGGAACTTATGCAAAGGGGGTAAAATTTCTTCACCAATTCACTTCTGTTGTTAGGCACGGTTATGAGGTAGGAAATAAAGCTACAGATGCCTTGAGCCATATGCTCACTATTTTGTATTCTACAAGTGTTAGCATTATGGGATTTGATAGGTTAAAAGTGAGTATGCTAAATGTCTTGATTTTTGAATTATTTTTCAAGAAGTTAATGATGGTAACCATTATGATCATGTCAATTTTATCGTTTAAGTATGGTTATCTATTTCGTGGAACTAGATTGTGCATCTCTCAAACACCCATGAAAGATTTTTCTTGTATGAGAATTGCATATTGGAGACTTAGCTGGTCATTTTGATAAGGATAAGACCCTAGCCTTAGTTGAGGATAAATTTTATTGTAATTCAGTAATGCGTGATGTTGCTAGAATTTTGTCCCAATGTCATATATGCCAAACTTTTAAGGCAAAGAAACAAAATACAAGGTTGTATACTCGTTTGTCTATTCCTATTGCACCTTGGAAGGATCTTGATATAGACTTAGTCCTAGGTTTAACTCAAATGATACAAGGACATGATTTTATCTTAATTGTTATGGATAGGATATCTAAGATGACTCATTCTATCCCCCATAATAAGATAACAGATGCTTCTCATCTTGCTAAGTTGTTCTTTGAAAAGGTTGTGCATTTGCATAGGTTACCTCCCATCATTGTATCTAATAGGGATGCTTAGTTCAACAACAACTTCTGGAAAACCCTCTAGACACTTTTTTGGCACCAACTAAAGTTTTTCCTTTCTTTTCATCCTCAAATTAATAGACAAACTAAGGTTACCAATAGTAGTTTGGATGATTTGCTTAAAAGTCTAATGGCGGACAAACCTGAGAATTAGGATTTGATTTTACTAATAGCTGAATTTGCATATAACAATTTGGCTAATACATCCATTGGTTAGAGTCTTTTTGAGATTGTCCAAGGCTTTAGCTTACACTAGCCTATCGACCTTACGCCCATTCCCTTTGATATCCCATAGCTTTAAAAGAAATATTTGCCCAAGGCCGTTATGATTTATATAATGAGATTAAGCAAAAACTTGCATTAAGCAATAAACAATATAAATTGTTTGCTAATGTTCACCATGGCTTTCAAAATTCTAATGAGGGTCATTTTGTTGGGGTTTATATCTACCTAAGCATTATCTAAACATTTCTTCAAAAAGTTACATGCTTGAGCTTTGGCCCTTTTTGTATCTCTAAGAAACTTGGGCCTAAGGCATATTTATTAGAATTACCTTGTGATATGACCATTAGTCTAGTTTTTAATGTTGAGGATTTATTCCCTCACCAAGGCACCTTGAGCCTCCCCCATTGCTTTCTAATGGTTTTGCAGGTACACAGCGTTATCATGCCCCCTGTGCCCACTCTTCCATCTATTCCACCTCTTGTTGAGGCGATTAATGTAGCTATAGATGACTAGATTGTTCTTTCTCCTTAAGGCCTCCTTCACTGCTACCTTGTTTATTAGAAAGGTTGGTCAGGCTTAAATGCTACTTGGATTATTGAGGAAGAGTTTCTCCACATCAATCCCACTTTGTTGCAAACTTCCTCTCTAGAGGAGAGTACTTGTCAGCTGAGGGGAAATGATGAAATCCTATAAAGACCTACTTTAGGCGTAAGAAATAATATTTTATTAGGATTAGGATTAAAAATAAATATTTTAAATTACTTTTGCTTTATTTTAAATCATATTGTCTTAATTATCTTTATTAGGAGTAGGTAATTATCTTTTTTTAAGATTAAGATTTCGTATTATCTTTTATTCTAAAATTATTAGGAGTTGTATTAGTTGTGCTAGGATTAACTTAGCATCTGATTTGATAATAAAGTTATCAGATTCTCTACAAGTTTCCTTGTCCCCCTTTATCTCTTCTGCATCTTCCTCTTTCTTCTTCTCTCCCTGCCTCTTTCTCTATATTCTTGCTGCTGTTCTACATCAGGATGTGTCAGACCCCGTTATATCATGCCTTATCTTTTAATATGAGTTCTACCCTATGAGCTAGGCCTCTTATGTGGCACTCAGTTTTCAATGGTTTTTTCATAAGTTTGTCTGCTTTTGTTATAGGCTGCCTAGTATATTAGAAACTCAATTAAGCATCCGAAGTTCAATTACAAAGTGCTGATGCTAACATAGACCAGAACCAAAAAGAACTAACAAGTTATCTAATCATGGATGAAACAGTTGCCATCCAAAACATAGCACAGATGATGCATAAGTGATATCAATTACTTTTCTATACAGATTTTTAGATAAATATTGAGTTGAAATTTGTAAAGTAAAACAAAAAGCTGATACATGGATTAAGAAAAGAGTGCCATATCTGGGTAGCAGCTGTATCTTGACATACAACGTTGGTTACTGTTCCTAGAAGCTCAAGGACTTATTTGGTATGCAGAAAGTTAGGGATAAAAATAAGAATAGAAAATAAAAAGTGATTTTAGGAGTAAAACATGACTTTTTGTCCTTATTTTAAAATAAATATTTGTTGAAATAGATACTATTAAGTAATATTAAGTAATGATTACATAGATATAATGGATATTTTACAAAATTTTTCCTTTTCTTTTCCTTTCCAATCCACCTACCAAACGGGCTCTAAATTGGTAAGGAGAATTGCTTATCTAACAAAAAGTAAGAAAGCCATAATTGAAAAAAAAAAAATTCCAAATCCCAAAACTAAGCATCCTATTATTTTATCTCAAACTTGACTACAATATACCTCCATCATCCATATGTTAATAAACTTTTGATATCAATTTTTTTTTTTTAATATAGGAAGAAATTTTTTTATATCCAACATTAAATAAAGTTAAATATTTAACACATTCCCTCCTCTCTCAAATTTCCAGACATAGCCTTAGCAATAACACACGAGTCCAAACCTTCCAAAAGTAATCTAAGAGGGATTTTCCTCTGTCTAAAGATCAGTATGGATACAAGTGATTTCATCAACAGTAACTCGTACATCCCTAATATTATTTTATCCTCAGCCTCCAACTTTCTTATAAGACTCTTCCTACTCCTTACTGTTGCCACTCACTCTACAAAACAACCTAGAATTAGAGTCCCCGTCCTCCTAGCTTTTTGCTTCCAACTAGTTTCCTTCTTGAGTAGGACCTCGGCAAACTCATTTCTCATCATATTCATTCTATTCCTCCAAACCAAAGATAACGCTTGCTCCACTTTTTCCTTCATTTCTTGCTTGACTAAAGAATCTGAAAATATAGAAAGAGATACCCTGATATTCAAAATACATAAGTTGATGAGACTGACGTAGGAGCTCTCTTATTTATAGTAAGTGGGTAGTATGCTGTGTAGTACACTCAGTACAATAAGGACTAAAAGAAAAATTCAGGGAATATTTAGCTAGCCTAGTTACAACTGTATATTCAGCTTGTTCATTCATTCAAAACCTTTCCATTCCTTCACTCTAAGGCCCTATTTAGTAGGTGGAAATGGAAATGAATAGAATGGAAAGGAATGAAAAAAGTAGATAAATTGGATAGGAAATGACACTCATTTCCCTACTTTAAAAAAAATACTAATAAAAAATAGACAAGTACCGTTGAGTACTAATAATAATAGCATAATAAACATTTTTCTTTTCTCTCCTTCACCCTCTCCCATATGTTAAACGATACCAAAGGTGGCCTAAAAGCTTCCCCACTTCTTGACAAAAGGGAAGAAATAATGGCGATTTGACAACATTTTATATACGTTGAAAGAAGTTTGGCCCCACTTAACCTTGCATGACTCCAATATAATGAGGAAACGATAAAAAACAGGTCATGACAAGGTCATCAGCACCAGATCAGGTAAGTGGAAACACAACCTCCCAATTACATGTGATAAAAAAAAATCTATCCAAATAGGAAGGAACAGTGTCCTGTATAGATTTTAGTGGGCTTAGCATCTCTCTCTCAATTTGCAAATTTCATAACTTGCTTATATCCATTACTTCTCAGTATTGATCCTTAAGTAATATCTTAAAGATTGTCTTAGGCTTTTAATAACTTCAACAAGCTTTACAGCAGTGAAGATTTCTAAGCCAGCAAATAAACTAGATAGGAACTTGGAAATCTCAAAAATGAATGTTGATATCTAACTAAAAATTAAGGGTGCCAATGAATTAGCAAAACTACCAAGAAACTTGACTGAAGTACAACATGTCCACAGCAAGTAGACAAGTAACTCCTATTCAATTATAAAGCACTTAAGGCAATTTTATTTATTTCTTACAGCCTTAAAATGCATTGAGTTTGGTAGAATGCAATGATACAATT
Source organism: Erythrophleum ivorense (assembly GCA_026724425.1). Lineage (NCBI taxonomy): Eukaryota > Viridiplantae > Streptophyta > Magnoliopsida > Fabales > Fabaceae > Erythrophleum > Erythrophleum ivorense. The sequence goes on from JAIUCV010000008.1 coordinate 35,612,161, forward strand.
TTGGTTTTACTGATATTTTATGATGACAAGCATACTATCAGCAAAGATGTCTAACTGTGGTTTGACCGAGATTTATGAAATAATATTTTTCTGTTATTATTCTGTAAATATTACCTTTATTAGGAGAGATGTTTAGGGAGAGATCATCGGCATTTATGTAGAATTTGTTTCCTTATTTGTCTCTTGATTTTGTGCCTCTTCTTTTTCGGCACCTCTTGTATATATTCAGTTGTTATTTGCTGTGAATAATATAATGGATTCATATTGCTCAAAACTACATGGTATCAGAGCAAGAGGATTCAGTGATAGAATCTGACACACAGAACAATCATTCAACGTCTGGGTTGAATCCAAGTAGAGGGGAATCACCAAGAAGGATGAATTCTGACCTCGAAGGATCCTCAGCGTTGAATCCGTGCTAGACTAGTGGTCCCCCTGGGTCGACTACTGGTTTTGAAGGATCTTCTGTTCTCATCGTGACTGAAAAACTGAATGGGAAGAACTACCGAGAGTGGGCCCAAGCTATAAAGCTTGCAGTCGAAGGCCGTGGAAAACTAGGACTGCTCACCAATGAAATGAAGAAGCCAGAAGCTTTGAACTCTGTTGCTCTGAATCAATGGCAAACCAATAATCATATGGTGTCCTCATGGCTTGTTAATGCCATGATTCCAACCATCAAGAGAACGTTCATGTTTCTGCCCATAGCAAGCGCAATCTGGTAGGCGGTTCGTGACTCTTATTCTGATGGTGAAGATGTATCTCAATTATATGAGATAAAGACGAAACTTTGGCAACTAAAACAAGGGGATAGAGATGTTACCAACTACTGGCTACAGATGGTAGCTCTGTGGCAAGAAGGATCTGAATACAGAGGAGGAATGGTCTTGTCTCGACGATGCAGCAAGGTTCAACAAAAGAATTGAAAAAGAAAGGATATTTCAATTCTTGGCTGGACTAAATAAGAACCTTGATGATGTAAGAAGCAGACTTCTAAGTCGCTCTCGATTGCCGTCCACCCAAGGAGTTTTTTCTAAGGTCAGAAGAGAAGCTTCAAGGAGGAAAGTGATGTTAAAAGAAGATACACCAGAAAAATTAGAATCCTTTGCTATGGTTAGCCAAAACTTTGACCATGGGAACAAAGGCTCCAAAGGGAAGATGTGGTGTGATCATTGCAAGAAAAATGGTCACACAAAGGACACTTGTTGAGATATACACGGAAAACCAGCAGATTGGAAGCCACGAAAAGGAAAATCATGAGGATATCAAGCATCAAGTGAGTCCAATTGTGAGAAGATAGAAGAAGCACCTAGACAACAATGTGACGCTGAATAACTAAGTAAAATCCTTGAGATGCTAATTGGTTTGCAAAACTCTGGTCCACAAGAGCCAAAAAAGCATTCTGCACCAATAGCTCAGAAAGGTAATTATTTTTTGGCTTTAAAGACTTGTTTCACAAAGTCAAATTGGATTGTTGATTCGAGGGCTTCCGATCATATGACCTATAACTCAAGGGTATTTGACTCTTATTCTCCTTGTGCTAGACATGAAAAGATTAGGATTGCTGACGGTACTTTGTCTTTTATAACAGGAAAAGGCAACATCAAAATTACAGATTCTGTAAAATTAAATTATGTGCTCTACATACCTAATTTAGACTGCAATCTACTCTCTATTAGTAAATTGACTAGACAAACAAATTGTTGTACTCACTTCTTCCCATCTCATTGTATTTTTCAAGACCTCTCATCGAGGAAGATGATTGGCGATGCTAAAGAGTGTGGGGGGCTTTACTATCTTGAAGAGTCTGACGTGAGTAATCTGCAATCACAATTCTTGTGTAATAAAGTTTTAACCTCTGAAAATAATGATCTTATGTTATGGCATAAAAGAATGAGCCATCCAAATTTTCAATACTTGAGTCATTTGTTTCCTGAAATTTGCCCAAATAAAGTTTCTAATATTCAGTGTGATGTATGTGAACTCACTAAACATCAAAGAATTTCATTTAAACGTTCTGACTATAAGGCCACAAAACCTTTCTCTTTAATTCACAGTGACTTGTGGGGTCCTTCTCGTGCACCAAATCTAACCAATACAAGATGGTTTATCACCTTTATTGATGACCATACTCGTTTGTGTTGGGTTTATTTACTAAAAGAAAAATCTGAGGCAACCCAAGTGTTTATTGAATTCTTTACCATGATCCAAAATCAATTCCAAACAAATATCCAAATACTTCACTCTGACAATGGTACTAAGTATTTTAACAAGTCCTTGAATGAATTCCTAAAAGAGCATGGCATCATTTATAAAAGTACTTGTGTTAATAGTCCCCAACAAAATGGAATTGCATAAAGAAAAAATTGACACCTACTTGAAGTAACCAGAGCTCTTATGTTTACTTGTAATGTACCATATTTCAATTGAAGGGATGCAATTCTTACAATCACATATCTCATCAATAGATTACCTAGTAGAATTCTTTCCTTCAAAACTTCTCTTGAAAAATTAAGAGAAACCCATTTGACAACCCACTTTGAAAACAACCTTCCCTTGAAGGTCTTTGGCTATTCGGCATTTGTTCACATACATCATCATCATACCAAATTGGAATCCCGAGCTATAAAATGTGTCTTTCTTGGCTATTCCGCTTCCCAAAAAGGCTATAAGTGCTATGATCCTATTTCTAAGAAACTTTTTGTCAATCGTAATGTTACCTTCCATGAAACAAAACCCTATTTTGGCAAGTCTTCAATTTAGGGGGAGAGTTGGAGTGAATTTCAAACTTTGGTAAAAACTTTGATCACACCCCCGAACCCTTGGGTCCCACTCAAACTCTTGACTACTCACAAAGTTCTATGCCTCGTACAAGAGAGAATTCTACCTCAGAGGAAGGAAAAACTTGCAGTAGTTCACAAGAAAAAGAATTAATTGTTTACTCACAGAGGAGGAAGCAAGGTGATAAGCCTCCTACACCAGAAGTAGTGCCAACATTAAAACCAGTAGAGGAACTTGAACAAGTAGAGGAAGAAACTAAGCTAGATGAAGTAAGTGATGATCTTAATGTACCCATTGCTTTCAAGAAAAAGACTAGATCTTGTACATTACATCCTATTCAGAAATATGTGTTTTATAAGGCTCTCTCACCACAATATCACGCCTTTATCTCAGAATTAGATAACATTAAGATTCTTGAGAACATACAGGAAGCTTTGGATATACCAGAATGGAGAAATGTAGTAATGGAAGAAATGAGAGCACGAGAAAAGGATGATATTTGGGAAATTGTAAATCTTCCTAACGGTAAGAAACCCATGGGATGCAAGTGGGTATTCACATTGAAATACAACTCTGATGGTAGATATAAGGCACAACTAGTGGCAAAAAAGTTCACTTAGACGTATGGACTAGATTATAAAGAAACTTTTGCTTCTGTGGCTAAAATGAAAACTATCAGGGTGATATTGTCTGTAACAGCTAATTTTAATTGGCCACTTCAACAACTTGATATCAAGAATGCATTTCTTAATGGAGAGTTAAATGAAGTGTACATGAGTCTCCCTCCTAGTTTTGGTGCAAGTAAGAATAACCAAGTGTGTAGGCTAAAAAAATCACTGTATGGCCTTAAATAGTCTCCTAGGGCCTGGTTTGATAGGTTCTTTAAAGTCTTAAAGGTGAAGGGTACAACCAAGGATTGTTTGACCATACTATGTTTGTCAAGCATAGAGGAGATAAAAAGGCTATACTCATCATCTATGTGGATGATATTATTCTCACAGGAGATGATGTAGAAGAAGTTGAAAGAATCAAGAGTGGTCTTGCAAAAGAATTTGAAGTGAAAAACCTTGGTGAAATGAAATATTTTCTTGGAATGGAAATTGCTAGATCAAGAAAAGGAATTAATATCTCACAGAGCAAGTATATTCTTGATTTACTGAAGGAGACGAGAATGCTTAGATGCAAAACTTGTGATACTCCAGTTGAAGTTGGGAAAAATAAAGATGATGGGAAAGCAATTAATAAGGAAAGATATCAAAGGTTGGTAGAAAAACTAATATATCTTTCTCACACATGGCCTGACATAACCTTTGCGGTTAGTGTAGTAAGTCAGCATATAAGCTCTCCCGAGAAAAAACACCTCGAAGCTGTTTACAAGATCCTAAGATACTTGAAAAGTACACCTAGAAGGGGATTATTCTTCAGAAAACATGAGAAAAGATCTATAGAAATTTATACTGATGCAGATTGGGCAAGCTCTGTGGAAGATAAAAAATTCACTGTGGAAGACAAAAAATCCACTTCAGGCTATTACATGTTTACTTGGGGAAATCTTATAACATGGTGCAGTCAAAAACAAAAGGTAGTTGTAAGAAGCAATGGTAAAGCATAGTTGAGAGCTCTTGCACACGGGATATTGGAAGGACTGTGGCTAAAAAGAGTTTTGGAAGAAATGCAAGTTGTAGTAAATTTTCCAATGAAACTTTACTATGATAATAAGGCTACTTTGAATATGGCCCTTAATCCAATTCAACATGGGAGAACCAAACATGTTGAAGTGGATAAACATTTCATCAGGGAAAACGTGGAAGAAGGACTCCTATGTCTGATCTACATACCTACTGGTCAGAAAACTGCTGATATCCTTACCAGGGCCTCATATGATCAAGTCATGAAAGTTGTGCGAGCAAGTTGGACATGATCAACATTTATGATCCAACTTAAGGGAGAGTGTGGTTTGACCGAAATTTATGAAATAATATTTTTCGGTTATTATTCTGAAATATTACCTTTATTAGGAGAGATATTTAGGGAGAGATTTTCGGCATTTATGTAGAATTATTGTTTCCTTATTTTTCTCCCGATGTTGTGCCTCTTCTTTCTCGGAACCTCTTGTATATATTCAGTTGTTATTTGCTGTGAATAATATAATAGATTCATATTGCTCAAAACCACACTAAATGCAATAAGAGGGGTCACCACCAGCTACTATTTCAACAACTAAATTGAACAAGAGAAGATGAAAAATTTCAAACTAGTTACATAATACAAGTTTCTTCTAATTCTGCACTAATGATAAAAGTAATTACTTGCCCTAGCCTATGCACCATATATGAAATTCAAATGAAAACTATAGAGTTATGAGATTAGCACCCAAATTTGAGGCAGCAGACAGGCATATGCACTGCCCCTCATGACTAGTATACTCACAGCTGTATGCTGAACCAGTGTCATAAGTTGTTGCATCATTGTCTCAGCCTCCTCTTTTAATTGTTTCTGTGGTGCAAGCTCCGAACCTAACCTAAACATCAATAGAGATTGGAGCAAATCATGGCTCTTAACATCATATTAGATGTTATAAGAAAAAAATTCCAAGGTAAAAAAATTTTGATTCAACAGAATTACTTCTCAAAATAGCGATCCAGGTTGTGCCACTGAGGATCTTTACAACGATTTCCAAAACGCACTACTTCACTAGAAAAGATTTTCAACTCTTCTCTGCCACAACAGTACAAGATTGCGCTAATTGGTAACTTTACAAGTACATGAGATGATGTTTGAAGAAATAAGCCCCCAGTCAAAGGCAGAAAGCTACAGAGAGCAAGAAAAGAAAACATCATGAAAATATTGATGATAATCTACCTCTTGTCTTCTGCAGCAATTCTTAGCAGTTCATCCTTATCCCTGGATATTAAATTTTGTACTCCTTCAGATGGTAGAACAACCTCTTTTAAATGCCTGATGTTCTCTTTTGAAAGAGAATGCATCAGGTTGACACCCTTGACAATCGTGTTTCCAACCTCAAAGGCCAAAATTGAAATTTTATTTCCTTTTGTTGTGACACCTGATGTAAAACCGCTGTTCAAGTTTAAATTTGTCATACTACTACCTAGCGTGTCCAAAACTTCTACTGCCTTGCCAAGCCCAGCTGTACCAGCTCTACCCAAAAGTGAACTCACTTCTGAGACCTGTAACCCAAAAAAAGAAAAAAAAAGAAAAGAAAAGGTAGACAAAATGAAAATCTAATTATGAATTCTTAAAAGCACAACAGATAGAAACCCTTGTACAAATCATTATACACGAAGTCTACATTTATAATATTATATGCTTGTCTCTGTATCACGGACACAGACCACCAAAATATCTAGAGAACAAGAATAGAAATAGCAACACGACATAGATTAAATATCTTACCATACTAATAAAATAGTTTTCCCCCCTTTCTTCTGAAGATAATAAAAGAGTTTATTCGAAGAGAAAATACAAGGTGGGAGGATAAGACGTTCTATTAAGGCAGCAAAAAATTAAGAAAAAGAAAACAGAAACAGATATGAAGGAACAAAAATTGGAAGTGTTCTCCACTCCCTTAACATAACCAACTGGAAACCCCCAGAACAGGACATTAGTTTTAACTGACAAGGATTTTGGGAAAATCAACCTGTCCCAAACAAATTGTGACGTCAGATATTGCTGTCTACTAAAGTCTCCAGCATTACATTCTCATTCTATCCAGGTACATTGAACACCAAGAAAAAATGCACATCTCCACAAAGTCTTAACTGACACTGTCCTTACTCCTCCCAAAACCTCAAAGATGAGTACTATGAAATATATCTTCAAGGTAGCTGGGCACACCCATTGCTCCCAAATAAGGCAAACAGCTTAGTCTAAAGCTGCCAAGCCACATCACAATATAAAAACAGATGACTGCTAGTCTCTGAACTTCAAAACACATCACACAAATGTCTAGATGTAAAGTCTTTTGTGGCCTACCCACTACAATCATTTGTGCCAGTTCTATTATGTACCACAGTTCAAGATCAACTATTAGAATCCAATTTCTGACTGGAGGGATTATAATTACAAATCAAATAAAATGATAAAGGATCTAAAAGTGACTTGCCAGAAGAATCCAAATACCAGAATGTCCTAGTCTTAGTAACTGTTACGTCTATCAAGCAGAATCTTCTCCATCTTAACTGATAAATTGTTTTCATGTTATTATTTAAGTATAGGTTTTTACAAGAGTGCCACACTTCTCTCATCCTGTATATATCTCCATTTCAACCGTTAAGCTTTACTAGAAGTTTAAGACAGTTATTGTATGCTAAGTTCTCCTCTACCCAGCATTCACATCCTTTAATTTCGCACAGGTTTTACAACGTTCATTCTCTCCTTCCTCACATCGGTAAGTACTTTCTCCTCTTCTTCCTTTTCCATTGTGGGCTATCTTGCTCCAATTAAGATATAGAGGAAGAAAAAGCTCTAACATTTATTGTTAATGCCTTCATCTGTTCATCATCATATCATAATCTATGAAGAAATTTTCTATTTATCTATGTTCTTTTACTCTCTCTTTTTCTTGCCATAAAAGCAAATCCATGACTAAGTTCAGCAGTAATATGTTTACTAATATAATTTTCACATTATTGTAAGACAACATGATTTTTCTCTCCCCCTCTCTTTTTTACTTTGTGCTGACCTCTTTCCAGGTTGTTAACATCTACTATCATGTCTCATACAGCACTATGTAAGAAAGATACAGAATAGAAAGATAAAAAATGTGAAGGGTATTTACCTTAGTAACAGCAGCAGCCTGCCTAGACTTTGTTGATCTAGATTTGTGTGATAAAACCTTCGAGAGATGGGGAATTCCATCATTGATATCATATGCACTTGGTCCATACAAAACCTTCTGTCCAGGAAATGAAAATGATTCCCCGACCTGCTTTTCTACGTCATCATCAACAGGCGGAGTTGAATGGCTACTTATTTTTCCTGGAAGTCCATGAGACTGATAGACCATTTCAGACTCACTATTGTAGTGACCATTGGCATGTCTCAAGCTTTCACTTGGTGCGTCATCTAAAATGACACCATCTATCGTGGATTTCCTTGACCTTGAGCAAAAACCGCCCATATTTTGTTCTATTGCTGAAGACTGTTTTACTCTCTATACACGATGTCCATATAATACTCCAACTTGAAAACTTCACTTCCTTTTTGCTAGGAAGCTCAGAAGACAAAACTGAACAGAACTCAAATGAACTAACAGGTTACCATTCAGACGCAGCCTTCACTCCACAGGAATGTTGTAATCACGGCAGAAATTTTGAGTATACCAATTCTGATCACCTTTACAGCTCCAGTCCATCAACTCTGTTTAGGTCACAAATTCTGAAATGAAAAAAACAGTTAAAACCCACAAATTATGTAATCAGACACAACATAGGCATCAGAAAATTAAGAAACAAAACAAACCACGTTCAAAATAATGACAAAAGCATCATTCAAGTAGAAAAATAAAAATACCCAAGAACTAATTCGATTAAATTACTACTAAATAAAGAACCACATCAATCACTATTAACTAGAAACCCCAAAAAAAGAAATAGATCCAATTGAACACTAAACACCACGGATAATAGTAAATAAAGAGAAGTATATCTACTTTATCAGATAAACAGTTACGAGGAGCAGAGATCTGTCAGAAGTAGCGTGTGTGCCATTCTTACAGCTGCAAAAGAGAAGTAGCTACTGCTGACTAGGTAGGTGAATGGGTGATCGTGGATCAAGGTATCGGCAGGAAGCAATTGCACCGTAAGATTCTAATAGAGAGACGACCAGAAACTCACGCGAAAGCACAGTGAGACAAGAAGAAGGCGCAGTTGAGTCAGTGCTCGTAGGCTCTCTCTCTTTCTCTCTCTCCCCCCACTTCCTGATGGTCAAAAGTCAAATCCCCGCCTCCAATCAACGCTCATTTAACCGTGGCGAAAAGTGCCAAATTGAAAGTTATCTCATGACGAAAGTGGCCTTGGATGATGAAAATAAAAGAGAAAAAATATTTCCTTTTCCAGCACGGGAAGTTGAAGTATCCTGGACACCAATCACGCGAGGAAAAGAGATACTAGAAACATAATACATTAGCAACTAATAAGTGGTTGATTTAGAATTTTGAGTCCAATATCAACAATGTGAGCTTGGTTGGTCATAGGGGTGTATATGGGCAGGGCCGGGTCAGGGCGATGTTTGGCCCGGAGCCCGGCCCGATTAGGGTCTTGGGCGTATTTTTATGCCCGTGGCCCTGCCCGGCCAGGAGAAGCCCGATTTTAGGGCGGCCCGGGACGGCCCGAATAAGTAGGGCTATACATGGATAAAACCAAACTGAACATCTAATATATCCCATACCTGACCCGATTAAGACATGAAACTTGTTTTTATACCTGTGGCCTTATTCAACTCTAATAAGTCTGCTTTATGTTGGGATAGGGCGGGTTAGGGTCACCCAAATTAATTTTTTTTAATGAATTGATACTTGTAATATAAAAATATTTTTACACAAACTTATAGGCATATATTTCAAAACAATGGACTTTTAGAACTCTTATATTTGTATCAGTGATAAAAAAATAATCTAGTATTATCAAATAAAATATAAGATATACTAACATAATTAGTCTTAGGTAAATATATATTTTTTCATTATTTAACAAAAAAAATATCAATAAGGATTCACATCAATGATAAAAATAATTAAGATGTAAATAATATTTGAATAAATAATAAAAATTGCAGTATACAGAGATAATTAAATGAAATAAAAAAAATAAGATGACAAGATATTAATAACAAAAAAAAAAAGAAGTAACTATTAGGGCGAGTTGGGCGGAACATACCTTCGCCCGTGGCCTGGCCCGGCCCGGAGCAGTCTTGTTTAATGTTATGCCCATTTATACTTTTAGCCCGGCCCGATTAGACCGGGCTAGGGCGGGCCCCTAGGGCCAACCGGGCCGATGTACACCCCTAGTTGGTCAGCCACTTAGCGAGTTTGTTGCCTCTATGGTGTGTGTAATTAATTTTAATTATCTAATCTCTTTGAATAATTTCTCTAATATGTGTGATCAGCTACTTCAATGGATGTGAAGCTCTATAACCTTTGAGAATGAGATCAATAGCAACCCTAGAATTTGATTCAGCCAAGAGTCTCTTGAACCCTAGGCGCCAAGCCATTTGGCTTGATAGGATACCCCAAAGTTGAGCTCATGACACCCCTCCTATGCTTATAGAACAAGTGAAGCCACAGATTCAACTATTAGTTGAGTCTCTCAAGATGCAACCACGGCCCCAGTTAATTCCTTCGCGTTTCATCGAACCATCTGGATTACACTTAACCCAGTCACCCATTGGGAATGTCCACCCAATTGAAGTTTCTCTTCTCCAAGGTGTAAGTGCGGAGTGTCGAGTACTGGACTCACCAAACTCCCTAGTTGTCTTCACGATTCTGATCAATAGGCACCGCATTTCTACCTGCTTTTGTTCAAAGACCCATAGGTTTCTATGAAGCCAAATGCTCTAGATGCCTGTACCAAACAACGTCTTCGAGTATAGGTTTCTCTCCTTGCCAGTCTTCATTCGTAAGTTCAGGGTTATCCAATCCTCTAGGGACGAGCTAAAGAAGGACGACCATTTCAGATATCAACACAAGACAGCCAAATACCCTTGATAACGTCACTGTCCCTTAGTGCATGTAGCGTCATTTCCGCGTTGTTGTTACATCTTGGACACGTACTCGTATCTGAGAAGCCACATAGCTACCGAAACTCGTTGGTCATTATCCTATCATGTGCAACCAGCCAAAGGGAGGATTTAACGAGTTGGGGAACGGATAGCTTCCAAATATACCTTCATTCAAACACTGAAGAGGTAGCCACGGGTTGATTCAGAAAGTTAAACGCTGATTTAATAAGAAACATATTATTCTTTGATGGCCACCATATTAAAGAGTCTTTGACACCATTGCTTTGTGGTGCTGGGATAGCTGCAATCTTTGCACAGATATTGATAAGGGGTAGGCTTCTTCTACGATACTAATCCCACTCAGCACTCTGCACGTAGTCGTGTATAGATTGTTCTAACTCATCTGCGTTAATGTCGTGAGTATGGCGCTGCTCCAGCCGAGATTCACTTGGAGCCCATTTATCATGCCAAAATTTGTTGTCTCCCATACCCACATTCTATACTAATCCATCTTTGATAAAAGGCCAAGTCCTACACACTCCTTTCCATAAATTAGACGCAACTGGCAAGTGTCTTACACTAGGGATCAAGTCATCCCTACATTTATATTTTGACCGTAAGACTTGGGCCTAAAGGTCATTCTTCCTTTCCATCAGTCCCCATCTAACTTTCATGAGCATTGCCATATTTATGGACTTGAAGCTTTTTAACCCCACACCACCCACATCCTTAGGCAAGCAAATCCTCACCCAAGCCACAAGATAAGGATGTTTTTGTTCACTAGTTGGTCCCCATAAGAAATTATGAAAAATCTTTTCCATTTCATAGTAAGTGCTAGAGGGGATAAGCGATGTTTGCATATAATACGACGGAATGGTATTCAGAATGGATTGAGTAACTATAATTTGACCCCTTAAGAAAATCTTTTCACTTTCCACGAGTTGAGTTTTGAATGCATCTTTTCAATCAAAAAATTGTAACTACTTCTAGAGACCCTTTTGTGCTTAAGGGGAACGTAGAGTGACTTATCCAGATCATGAGCCAGGGAGAATCCCAAGACCTCATTGAGTTGATTCACCACATTGGAATTTACATTTTTAGAACAAAATAGCCAAAGTTTTCTCTTTACTTCTTTTGCCCTTGAGCTAGCCGAGAATAGATTGAGACATTTAAGGATAACATCAATTTGAGTTGTTAAAGCCTCTCCAAAAGGATTGAATCATCACAAAAACCAAATGTGAGATAAGGGGACCACCATGAGTAAGGGAGATACATTTCCTAGCCTTTTTGTTTGATTGCTTCTTCAAACAAATGGCCAGGTCTCTCCATATAAAGGACAAAGAGATAAGGCATATGGGATCTCTTCGGCAAATACCTTTAAACATCTAGAAACCATATGTTACATTGCCATTCCATATAATCCTTATGGTGTAAGAAAAGATATGTGACATAATAAGATTAATGAAGGTGGGTGAAAGAGCATAGTATCTTAAAGAAAATGCTAGTTCACTTTATTATAAGCTTTCTCTAAATTCGCATTAATCACCATTATTCCTTTTTTTTGTCTTTTTTCATTTGCATGGAATGTGTGATGACCCTAACTTCTAATCATAGTAATTAAACTTAATTACGCAATTAATAATCATAAATCAAAGTCTAAAATCATTTCAAATAATCAAATTAGGAAAAGGTAAGAGAATTTGAACCTTGATGTTAATAGGGTCATTAACCAAATAATCATAGTTATTTATGAACATGAGTGAATCTAATCATCAATTAAAAGCTTTAATTCATTTATCCATTAATTCCAACTCACAAAAACTTCCTACAAGTGTTTCCAAGTCATCCCTTAGCATTGCTATAGGAAAAACCAAAATTTCTAAATTAAAATAAGAGTTTGAGAACCTTCATGACGACTTGGACCTTCCCTGCTGCAACTAAGTTAGCTACTGGAACCTAAAAACCAAGTTTGGAGACTCTCGCAGTGACTTGGTGTATCCATACTGCGGCATAAGTGACTACTATAACTCAAAATTGAAATTTTGCAACTTGCGCCACACTTAGCTTTTCGCACCGCGGCAAAATACTCTCGGGGACCTACTATTCACATTTTCATGATTCTCGTCGTGGTGGGTATGCCTCTTAGGACCCTCTTCCTTATTTATTCGAATTATGTCGTGGTGGAAATCCTTGGGCCGCAACGAAGTTGCATTCTATTATCCTCCCTGGGTAAAATTTTCGTGTTACGCTGCAGCTAAATATAGTGCGCCACAACAAGGTTACGTTCTATTACTCAACCTGGGTGGATTTTTCATTTTGTGCCGTGGTGAGACATCCTGCATTGTGGCACTTCTCACTTCTGAATAACTCCTGGCCACGACTCAACTATTCTTAGCCATGGCATGACCCTCTTCTACACCTATAACTTCCCAAACTTCATCCTATACACTCCAACTCTCCTTCTAGTAATATTTTAAGGCCACTCTACCTTAATTTGTGAGGCTCTAATGGCATTAATTTATCTAATTTATCCAACATACTTATTATTACGAATTCAAGACTTAGGTGTTGATTCCTACTCATTAAACTATCATACATCAGCAATTTATGTATCAATGACAGCAAGAAAGATTCATAACTACTAACATTGTCGCCCAAATATAAATTCCAATATAGACTCCATGCATTACTAGTCTAAGTTAGCAATTAAGGTATTACATGATCACATTCCTAGATAATAGACCATAACTTAGGATCAAAAAGGTTCTATATCATATATATAAGTGCATACATCAAATTTCAAGTTGTAAAAAGTCTAACTCCCTATTAGTTACATCATTGTTTACCAGAACACAAAATACCTACACTTGGCAATATGATTACATAATGATAATGTTATACAAAAGAGTAACCAAAATTAGCATTTACCCTAAATTAAGTCAGCCCAAGTGTAACTTCTTACACAAGGTCTCAGCTCATAAATGTGTATCCATTTGCTTTCTTTTATCTTTACCTAAAGACCTTCACCTGAAATAGTTAGCTCATGAAACACGGTGAGATGCAAATCTCAGTAACCAAAGGTAAATTTCATTCATATATTCTAATTTAATTAATATATGTGCATGAAATCAGATAAGCATAAGAAAATATACTAGTCATATCAGCAAATGAAATAATTTAGCTATCAATGACTACTATCCTATACTAGTAATCATATATATACATGTTAAAGGCAATTAATACTGGGAGAGGCCCGTCCATGGCACCAACTCCCTAATGAGCACAACCTGAGCTCAATGCATATAAAGGTCTAATCACAACCCGGTGTCCGATTGAAACACAATGCACAGGTGGCAACCACACCACAATTTCACCATGGACTCACAAGGTCCAAATATACAATATATCAGATAGCCAACTATTCATTTAGCATTCAAAATTATATATGTGTAGCAGATATAAAATTAAAGTAAAGATATGCATGGAATTTAATATTAACCTTAGTTACCTCACTTGTAGACAATTCTTTAAGAGCCAACAACAATACTTCCTTAGCCTATGAATATAAAATCAGACCATTACCATTCCTATTCATCAATTATAGTAGCAACCCAATACTCAAAGAATTAAACCACCAATAGCTACCTGGAGGACAATTATCTAGCCACTACAAAAACAAAATTCAGATTTTGTCTTTCTTACATTAGAGACCTCAAAAAATCACCCTAAATTATGGATATTTTCACATAGAAATAGAGTTCATATCATAAAGTTAGCTATTGGGGTCTTTAATTAATAGTAAATGCATCAAAATGAGGAGTTTATACTTACCCAATATCCCTCATAGCCTCAACCTATGAAATCTTCTAAGAAACATCAAATGATCCATATTAGATTTGAGGTGTGGTGAAAATGTTTCAAATGGAAAACCAATTGGAACAAATTGAGGAGGAAGAGGAAGGGGTCAAATTATATAACACTCACATTGGCTGATTTGACTTTAGAAATGGGAGAAGATGAATTTTTTCCAAAAACCCTAGCCTCTCTCCAAAACCTCTAAAAATACTTTTGTGTGGTTCTTGTGTGTTTTATGGTTCTGTAAAGTAAGGAGGGCTGAAATTGGTTTTAAGATTTAAGTTAAGTCCTAAATGGGTTATGGGTTGACCCAAAGGCCTAAATCCATATGGGGGTTCAGATTTTGTCTTGTTGGGCCAGATTTCATGAGTTGAGCTGCAAAATTTCTAGGATTTTAGTAAGTCTTAGGCCTCTAACGCACTAAACCAAATTGGGCCATTACTAAGTGGTCTCTCTTGGGCTAAGTCTCATAATAGGAAATTAGGTCTGCATCTAAAATTATTAGTCTTTATTCATGACCTATTCAAATTAATTATAGGTCTAAATTAAGTTCCAATCCAATTAAATCTTAAACCTACATTAATTATTTATTTCTCTATAAACTCCTATTCACATAACTTGCCTAATTATTCCATAATAATTATTCTCAATTAGTCCAAGTCCATGATTAATATCTTAATTAATTTCAAGGTGTTATAAAATGAATAACCTCTTAGGTAATGACAATGTTGTTTAAGTTATGATATCCAAGAACAAAGCTACATTGTTTAGGGACAACAAGATAATCCTTGTATACTTTTAGTCTATTGGCTATGATCTTTGTGATTATCTTGTAAATAACATTACACAGAGCTATGGCCTTTACCTATTTCAAGCTTTTAGGATTGTCAACCTAGAGAATGAGCACCAATAAGGCCTTGTTAACATGCATGATCAAGGAAGGATTGTCATAGCATTGCTTCACAAAGTCTCAAACCAATCTACTCATAATCTCCCATTAGCTCTAAAAAAACATAACATGAAGCCCATTGGGACCTAAAGCTTTAAAAGGTCCTATACTAAAAATGACTCGTTTAATTTCTTCATTAGGAAATTCAGCTTCAATTTCTAGAAGTTCTTCCATGCTCAACTTTGGGAAATAATTCTTTAGGGGGTAATCACAATAGAGGTCTTTCCTTTTTGTGTATAACTTTTTTTTTTTTAAAAATAATTGCTGCCATAGTCTTTAAAGTTTCTCCCCTTTGTTATAAAACTCCCTTCCTTGTCTCTTAAACCCGTTATACAATTCTTCTTCTTTTCTTACTAAGCTGGAGACATAAAAAATTTAGTGTTACGATCACCAAACTGAAGCCAATTACATCAAGATTTCTCGTGCCATGTATTCTCTTCTTAGAGGATGATATCTTTATATTCTTTAAACAAATCTCTTCACAAGCCCCAGTGATACCAATCCTCCCTTTGTGTAAGAATTTTATCAATACCTTTTATATGATTTAACAATCTTCTTTTCCTTTATAGGACATTGCCAAAGACATTTTTGTTCCATTCCATTGCATTTTTAATGAAATTTTCTGACACATCCTTCTAGCTAGCATGGTTTCTCTAAGCTTTTTTAACCACCCTGTGAACCCCTTATGAGTCAACTAGATTGCCATAAATTTAAACTAAAGTTCCTATCTACCCATATCTTGAAGATGTCCTATCAAATTTGAAAAAGCTTAAACTGAAGACCTAAGCTTTTGAATTCTCTTCTAACCATGCTAAATTCCCCAAGTAATAATCCAATCTCTCTTGAACTCTGCCATTCTCCCAAGTAAACTTTGGTCTATTGTACCCCATATCAATAAGGCTACAAGTTTGAATGTAACTTCTAAAATCATCCATACTATGATATGATGGAGATACCTTTAAGTTTCTCGTCAGTTGAAACCACAACATTAAGGTCCCCAATGCATATCTAGAGGTTGTTATTAGTAATAGTGGCTAGAAAGTTGGTTCCATTACTCTCTTATAGTGTTGAAATTCAAACTTTTATAAAAAGCTAAGAGATAGAAACTTTGGCCCAATAACTTTTGAATGAGAAGAGTAATTGTCCACTTGCCAAGCTTAAGTGTCCTAAAGGACTTTGATGCCTTTGAAGAACCAAAAGTTTCCACACAAAAACAGCCATCCAAACCAATCTTCTTCACCACTTGATTAGCTCTCTTTCCATTTTGTAGGGTTTTGTAAGTATAACTAAACCCACGTTATGGCAAATGAGAATGTCTTTCAATAAGAGCGGGAAAGATTGACTACCTACCCCTCTAGTATTCTAAGCTAAGACAATCATGTAAGATGAAAAAAAATGATAAGAGTAGCAAAATCAATAAAGCCTATAGTACACCATGGTTACCCCAAGGCTCTTAAATGGGTCATCACTCGCCTCTACTAAACTACCTTCCATATTCTTCATTGACTAAAGGGATTCATTCATGTCTTGTGGTTTATCTTAGTTTAAAACCTCTCTAAGTTGCTAGTACCTTGCACCCTTTCAATGGTTGATGTCCTATCTTCATTCATAAAAAGGCATGGTCCTTTAAAAGCAGGGAATCTTTGTTTATGGCTGAGGTTAGTTATAGGCTTGAAAGGTCCAACTCAAAACTCCATTAGTCCATTCCTTTAGCTCTTTGAATTTTAGTTATGGGCTTAAAAAAAAGGCCCCCTAGTTTATAGCTTCTTAACTTCCCAAAGGTTTTGGTATGGCTATCCTCTATTAGCCCATTAGAAGGTATAACTTTGTTGGCTTTCTAGTCTATTACTAGCCTAATATTGAATTTTGCAAATTTGTTATCCTTCAACACATGTTGCATGTTAACAACTAACATAATTTGCTACACTAAATCTTCTTCAAGCGTCTGAGACATCTTTAAAATAAATTTCTATATAAAGTCATCACCTTGTTCTTGATTTTTCTCCAACAACACACACTCCTTTTCTGTATCAACAAAAATAGCAAATCTCAAGCTGATTAAGTGTTGTTTTGTTTTGGTGAATCAATCTTCATTGATGAATCTTTCCTATCCATTATGATTTTCTCTTTGTTCATATCTCCCTATTTAGCATTCATCCATTTCCTTTAATTACACTAGGCAATCATCCACAGCCTAAGTTCTTTGTTGGTAGTGTTAGTGAATAGCACCACTCCTTTGCTACTACCTCCTTCCATCGAAGAAGTTGCACCACCTATAAGACCATTTTTAGAGTGATAATTGGTGTTTGTCTTTGGCATGCATTGGTCTCTATGATGCCTATATCAACCATAACCAAAGCAAATTAGATTCAAACCTTTATATTCCACCCTATAAATCCTCTTCTTGACTTCACTTTGAATACTAAAGTTGTCTTTAAATCAACCTCTATGCATATATGAGCATACTGCATCTATCTGTAGCACCCATCTCCCCTTTATTCTCAAATATGGATATCCACTTTCACATATAGTATGGATATTGACTTTCAATGTTTTCCCAATGGCATTACCCACTCTTTATAATAAAGTGCTTATCATAGTACTTTATGGGTAATTCAAGTATTCTAATCCACACTACTTGCTTCTTGAAAAGGTCCTTTGAGGGATGAAATTTAGGTTTCCAACATTGCATCATAAATAATGTCCTACAATAATCCACAATTCCTAGTGAAGTGTAAAAGAATAGTCATTAGTAAGGGAGAAGCATACCAAAAAATAATCACTCTGGTGATCAATCAATTTGAAGACTTCTAACAAATTCCATAATCATTTGTGCCCTATTTAGGAGAAAGTAGTATCCCACCTTTCTTTCCAAAACTTTTACTAGTAAGGCTCTCTTCCATGGTTTACACAAGTTAATTCTCTCTTCTAGATATTGGCATATAAAGGCAATAGGGATTGTGGTCTCCATTCATAACTAAGTTCTCATCCTTTAAGAATTCATTGTCATCATATTCAAAATCTTCTTTACTTCCTTTACTACCCTCGTTCCCATTGATTCCCATCAGTAGATCTCTATACAATATAAAGGGTACTTTCCCTACTGAAAGAGAGGGGTTCTTATCATGTGGCATAACACTCTCCTAGAACTCCATTGTAGTTTTCTTAGGTGAAGCTTTGGATGTATTAATATCCATAAAGGCCTTTATGGACCCATTAGCATTCATTTTTTTAGGTGCTTTTCAGTAACTAGTCCTCTTCATCCATATAAAGCCCTATATCTCCTTTCTCTAATCCATAATCATGCACAATAACAATTTCTATTGGTTTTTCTCTATGTTTTTTAAAAAAATAATTTTTGTTTCAAAGATGCATACTTTAATTAGTTTATCCCTTAATCATAAACATAAATAATCATTTTTTGAAAATATATACTTCAATTATTTGACCTCTTTTAGAAATTATAACAGAATTATACATTGACTTTCATTTTAAAGTCAAATGATTCTTAACATGATATCAGAGCTTCTATACCAAAAGTTTTACTCATTAGTTCTCATCAATACATGTCCTAAGGATTAAGAAGTGATAAATTTAAAACTTCTAAGAAATGAATCATATACTTCTAAAATTTAAGGACCAAATAGTTAAAACATGTATATTTCAATGATTGAATCATATATTTCTAAGATTTAATGATCAAATAATAGAAACATATGTCTTTTAAAGATTTAAATAATACATTTCTTCAAAATAAAAGTATAATATTTTATAATGTATAATTTATATTTTTTACTAATAATTATATTTTTGCTAAAATATCATTTGAATGTGTTAATATTTTTTGGGGAAAAAGTTCAAAGAGTTATGTAATAACCAAGAGTTTTGTATTCAATTAGCTCTATGCTAATTAAGAATTTAGTAAAAATAAAAATAAAAATAAAAAATACCATTCATTCAATATAGCAATGATATAAAAAGGTAAAACAATATTATCTAATTAATTTTTAGAAATGTTTTTAGCTTAACATTATCTAGATAGCCATTTTGATTTATGCAATTTATCAAGTTAAATTCTTTTATCTTTCAAAACCTTAAAGTAAGACACTCTTAGTAGATACATTTCTTAAGGGGACCCTTTTCTTCACTTCCCTAGCATTAAAAGTTTATTCTTTCATTCTATTCTAAGTCCAAATAAAAAATAGTAAGCGCTTACTCTTATTTTCTTCCCTTTTTTCCTTTTTTTCTCCCTCTTTGTTCCCTTTTCTTCCTCTCTTTCTTTCTTTCCTACTTCATTCTTCTTTTTCCTCATTCAAAATATTCAACCCATTGTGTAGCACGCCTCACCTCTGTTTAGCATGCATGTTATTTGTAACCTCTTTACTAATTAATGACATTTAATTAGTCATTTCCAAAATTTGGCAAAAACTTTTGCACATAACGGAGGATAAAGTTATACATCACCATATGTAAGCAAATATATTTCGGTTAAGACCAACTATTACAAAAGCTGTTTTTCCAAAAACAATTGATTCTAGTTACTTGCCTAGTTCATCAAAAACTACTATCAAATAGTTACTTAATGCAATCATGGCATCCATACATACATAAATTCATCAAAAGAGGAACCCATAACTCTGTTACTAATTCATAACATTTTATATTGTCCTAGAGCATAAGAGGGCCACCCTTTCTTCATTGACCATGGACCACTTAATGTTGATGATAACTTGGACTTGTCCTACGTCAGGAATCTTCGTGCACATCCACTCCACTTTAACAACAAAGTGAGCTATAGGCATCTCAGCACATACCTCAATGAGTGAGAATTCATATTCTCAGAAAAACATAATCATAAAACTTGTAATGGTTTAGTTACCCCATGTATAGAAAATATTTTCTTTTTCTAAGATAAATAGCAAGACTTACAAAATTAAACAGTTACTACATTATGCAAATAGCAACTAACACCAAAATTATTGAGTTCCCTATATACATACCCTAATGAGTAAGAATTCATATTCCCAATAAAAACATAATCATAAAACATATAATCGTTCAGCTGCCATATATGCAAAAAATATTCATTTTCTAAGATAGATAGCGAGATTCACAAAATTAAATAGTTACTACATCATGCATATAGCAACTAACACTAGCATTATTTGGTCCTCTGTAAACATATCCAATATTTGATATTCTATAATACTACTTATCATGGGTTCCATTAAACTAATAGGATATAATTAATCTGTATGTCATGTTGAAATAAAAAGGATATAGCATGCATAAGGGAACTCTATATTATAAGTCATGCATAATCTTTTATTAATTTATATGCAATATCTCAATATAAACTAGACCACTTTGTTTCACAAATTACCAACCAGCACACATATCAGGCACCATCATAATTCAACGACAAAATTATATAAATCAATGATGGTTTATGTGGGCTAGGGGTGTAGTCTACAAATCATGAAACTCATTAGTACATATCATAATCATCAATCATAAGTAACATGTCTATTTAGGACATCCCTTAAAGTGGATCTATAGAACATGTAATCTTAGATCATCTCCTTCCAAGACTATATCCCTTAAGAACTCTATCTCAACTAATGGAAACTATCTCCTATTAAGATAATCTCTCCCTCTAGATCCTTGTTTCCCTTAAAGATCATCTCCTATTAGGAGTTCTTACCTCAAGAATCCTATCTCTTCCATATGAACAATATCATAGGCCATCCTTATAATAATTGAGCTTAACGGCATAAATATAACATCTATGGATAAGGCCTACTGTAACATAAACAATCCATATGACAAGTAGCTTAAACATCGTAATCATAATACCTAGGGGTCATGATAAGGAAATACATGCAGAAGTACACACAAAGGAGATTTATCTACATAGATTCTAATGGAACCCTTCTTGCCATATTTTTATCTCTTTTAACGTCTTCTATATTTTAAGGTCCTTGGTTTGATGGTACAATTCCAAGTTATCTAAGTCATGTATGTTAAGGTCATCCAAGTTTAGGTCAAGGATATCAAAATATCCATGTCCATATCCAAACTGTTTTATCGGGGTATGTTGCAATCATCCTTGTTAATGTCAAGATACATGTATTTGGAGTATTTTCATTAAACATATATATATATATATATAATAACAAATTACTTCTCTTATTACATCCTTTAAGGTTCCAAAAGAAGCTAATAAGATTTCTCAATTCAAGAGAATGTAGAAAACACATACCATTAAGGCTCATTTAGCATGCAAAACAAACTTTTCCTTTAATCCTAAGCAGTGCATAGCAGTGTGCTTTTACATAGGGTAGGTCATGCAATTCCAAGAATTCAAGTCAAGAAGAAATCGTTATGAGTTACATGGGCCATGTAAACTTGCATGGTCAGGCTCTCTAGCCTTAGGCCATGCTAGCAATACATGGTCTATGCATTACATTATCTGTACTACCTTACCCCACAGTCGCTTCTACATGGCCAAGCTGTGCACAGGTATGCTCTTTCATGAATTTTGGTGTTTCTCTTATGGCTTCAAGTTTTCAAGCAACTCTTTCACATATATTCCACCTAAGCATGTTTATTTAATACTTAAGCATCAAAATACTATTAAAATGCTGAGTTAAAAGTGGGCCTGTGTGATCAAAATCATGTGAGAGCTCTAAGAGCTTTCTAATCTCTTAATCTTCCATGGCTTTTTCCCCTAACCATAGTAACTTAATAATGTCAAGGTATATGAAAGAGGGTTTAAACCATAAACTTTCCAAGTCAAGAACATAAGCCTAAAGACAATCAACCAACTCAAAATCACTTAATCATTCAAGAAATATTATGAGTGATCATTTGAAATTCTTGAAGAAAATGAATGAGCAAATATAGAAAGGAAGAAATAGATCTTGCTTATATATCTTTGCTTAAAAGGGAGTTTTTACCTTAAGATTTGCAAGAGTTTCCTTTTGTTTTAAGCTCCTTCTACCACATATTCCTCCCTCTTTCTTACTACTCTTTAGCTCACACTTTCTCTTTCTATCTTATTTAATCTCTCCCCTTCTCTTGCTCTTAAGTTTGTGCAAAATTTTTTAGGCAAGGGTGTAATATCCTATGATTTGGTAATTTAAAATAGTTCTTAAAGAGTGGAATAAATTATTTAAATAAGGTTACAACCTAAAAAAAGGCAGTATGAGTTAAGAGAAATCGAAATTAGAACCATATAGTTAATGAAAAAGGACCCCAAAGTAAAATGACTTGAAATAAATTAAGGCTAGAATGCTAAATAGAGCATTTAAAAATGAGGTTGGGAAACCAAAAATAGCCTGAAATCAAAACCGAAATGGCTACATGAAATAAACTAAAATCATAGTGGCAAAACTATAATTTCTGGCAAATTTTAAGAAACTTTAAGGGAGAAGTTTTGAAGGAAAAAATTAAACTCATTAGGGCTTTCAGAGGCCTAAAAAATTATAGAAATTATCAGAATAGTTAAAACCTTTCTAGTTTGTAATTTAAGTTATCAATTAACTAAAACATTGACCGAATGATTCAGTAAGGTCTTAAATCCAAAAAAATTTCAACTAAATGATTTTAATAAAATAGAAGGCCTTAATTTTCATATGAAAAAGATGATTTTCGAAAAGGATATGAAACGAGCTCAAATTAGACCATCAAAGTATAATGGAAAAAGTATAATTATGGAAAATAAATTAAAATATCATCCTCACACCTTTTTATCTTGTCTGTGCCACCTCTCTTCTAGTTAACCAACCTAATTTCTGCTCTAAGACTAATGGCTATGGCATGATGAAGAAAGGGAAGAGAGAGAAGAGCAAGAAAGGCAAATAGGTAACGAATGGTGCATTTTCTTGCTTCATGCTCTTTCTAATGGTGGTTTTAGCTTCTTACAAGGATGAGTTTGATGGCTAACCCCTTGAAGAAAAGAGAAGATTTAGAGCAACCAATTATGCCATAAAAATTGCCATTGAAAGTGCTTTCAAACAAGGTAAGATACAAGTTAGAATACTTGCTCCTTCTTTGAGTTTTTCTTCTCTCTTGGTTTGGCCTCACCATGGAAATGCTAAAAGGAATATGTTTGTGGCTAAAACATGTTAAGAATAGGGGTTTTGAAGGGTGAGGATTCATATTATGCCATTAAAATTAAAAAGAAACTAAAGATTGGCTTATGGCTCACTTAGGGTTTATATGGACCCTAAGATGATTCAAAGCCTTAAAAGAGTCAATTGTTGGTATATGCCCTAGAAGCCAATCATAAGATGATTGGAATAACATACATTGTATCACATTTTTAAGCCAATACAATTATTATATTTTGTTTTATATCTATATAATATATCTTAATAAGGTAATTGTCTCTATAATAATTATTATTCTTAAACTATCCCTAGTCTAGTATTATTGTGATATAGAATAGCAATAATACATCAAGACTAGCATTATAGTAACTGATGACTCTAAATTTTGGATATGTGATATCAAGTTAATACATAGGTACATTGTTAAAGAACAAATGTATTGGATTGACTCGCTATGAGAATGCTACATGAATTATATAGTGTCATTGGCAATTTTTATGTGACCATAATGTAAAGAGTCTTTTTACTTGAAGTCAATACGATTCCTTACATGAGGAGTTGAATACTTTGACACCATATTATGTCACATTTAATTAGGATGATAGATAAGATATTAATTAGGTATATCACAAATCATGCAAAGAGATGTAAGTGATGTAGATAGGATTTTGTCCTTCCTGTATAGGAAGAATGATACCCGTGGGTCGCTTAATTGAGTGAGACTAAGAAATGCATAGACATGTTCAAATGAATCAATATGTGATATTGATAATTTGTTTTGAGTTAGTTTAACTCGTTGTCAAGAAATATAGGTTGATCATTGGCAAGGATGACACGTACTATACCTCGAGATCAATCTTGATATTAGTACAAAAGAGACTAAATTACATAGTATCGGCCATGGATTAGGTTTGTGTAGAATCATAGAAATTCTTATTACTTAGGTGGTAGTGATGTATTGCTAGATACTGCTCACTATCTATAATCTTAAAAAGGGCTTCTTTTTGAGTCATTGCCAACGTAATAAGAACCTATAAGGTCACACACAAAGAGTAGGGGTGGAACTGAAATATTATAATATTATTGGGGTTTTAGTTAGATTAGAAATCCCAATAATAAAGCCTAATATAATATAATTAGATTATATTATGGCATAATATATTATTTAATATTAAAGTAATATTATTACATATTATATTATTAAATAATAATATAATTATGTGGCATTATTTAATAGTATATAATATTACATTATGTTATGTCTATCTTTTCTCACTTTCTATTGGGCTTGAGTTAGGTTCTAGAAGTTTAAATTGAATTGGGAATTAGATTTTGAGTAAGATTAAGAAAGTGTCAAATCCTAAGCCTATAAATAAAACCATAAGGGTGGCGCATAAGTCTAAAAAAAAAAAGTGAGTGTCTTTGAAATTCTAATTCACTTAAGATTTCTAAAACCTTATCCCTAGATAGTGAGTGACGTCTTCTAATAGAAATCCAAAGAGAGGAAGAGTTTCATCTATTTTGTGTAGATACCGTAGAGGTGCAAATCATTATATTTGTGCATGTGATTCAACCGTAGCTCAATTAAAAGGTAACCTTCTTACCTTATACTGATTTATGTTTCTGCACATAATCTTGGTGTGGGATTGTTATGATAAAAATTTTCAAATTCCACTGTGCCTATAATCACTATGAAACCTAACATCAATTAAGCTATCTTGTAACACCATAATATCTTAACTTCAATTCATCTCCCTCCTGGCTTGATTCCATATGATTTTCAAAGAAAATGACAAAAACCGTGGTATTTTACTACTTTAAGTCGGGGTTTAACTGGTCATATTTTGCTCCGTGGGTCCCGTGAACTCATAATTCACATTCTCTACTCAAATTCCATTTATACAACTTGTACATAGCCTCAAAGAACTCATAAACCAAGGGTATGAAGCCAAAAACCAAGAAAAAGTAATTTCTCAAATGAGCCCAAAAGTCAGATTTTTGGCTCTAACTTTGGAAATTCATAACTAATTCTAAAAAAATAGAAATCAAGAAAATCATAGCTCTCTGGAAAGATTTGGATGTTAAATTCACATTAAGAATAACTCCCAACCACAATCTCAACGTTTGGACCATCATTGACATCGAAAAAGAGACAGATATCCGGCTGTCCTTGATACTAGTGCAGCTTACTGTCATGAACTTTGAAAATTCGTAATTAATTTTACAAAAATCCAATCTGGGAAAACTATACCAATTTGGAAAGCTACAGATGTTAACTAGAGGAAAAAAATACGTCCAGATCAGTTCAGGAGCTCTTGGACCTCAAAAACAGATGGAACAGTAACGAAGGTCGGAAAGCTTCCCCGATGCTGATACAGAACTTCAACAAGTCGTTTCTCTCTCTACAGACCTCCAATTGAGGTGCTTCTAGTTGGTATAGATCACTATGGATATCTAGTTTATGCTCATAAAATTTCATAACAATTGGATACCATTTGGTCTATGAATGACATGAATTCATTTTCGGATTTATTTCACAGTACCATGACCAAAATCATTAAAATTTCCAAACTTCAACAATTCGCCAAATATTCCCTAGACCTCCAAATATTACCCACTTTAGCTTCTTAAGAAGCTCTCAATAGACTCTAGAGGCATGCTAAATTTCATATCAAGAAGAGCTCATCCAGTTATACTTTGACAGAGCTCACAAAATTAGCAGTTTTGGCACCCACAATGGTTCATAATGGGTCCAAATGGCCTCCTACATGCTCTAGCATCTCTTGGGCAAGTTTGAAAGTACAAACATAGTATATATGAATAGCACAAATGATCCAAGTCATCATACATTTCAAATTCACTATGTTACGGAACAAAATACACCAGTACATGTAAGCCACAAAAAGGGGCAAATTCCACATTTCATTACTGTGACTCTATACATGTGTTTACATGTGCTCACATATTTACAACTCAAAAATGATAGGTGCATATTCATTTTGGCACCTCTTTACAACAAAAGAACTACACATTTCTCTAAGCATTTTCAACTAGACTCCTTAGTGTGCACTTGCTTCTCCTTGAGCTCCACCTAAGATGTTAAGATGGGAGAGGGAAGGGGGTGAGATTCAGGGAATCTCAATAGCTCATACTCATTCAAGAAGCAATCAAGATATATAAACCAGTCAAAGCATGCAAACAAGTCACAATGATACAATATATGTGTTTCATGCCATAATATCATATCAATGCCAAGAACAGGCTCTAGGGACTTTCGGTCTAGCCTCACCCGAGCTTTGGGACTTTTGGATTGTCCTCACCCTTGGTTTAGGGACTTTTGGCTCCACCTCACCCGTCTCAAGGGACTTTCGGCACCACCTCACCCGAGCAATTTCTACAATTCATATCATGAACATATTGGTACCAATGCATCAAAGCAACATCAATGGCATATCTCATCATACAAGCACATACACAAGTATACAATGGCTATTACACATCCAAGAATGCAACAAGAAAGAGTAAAGAGCTACCTTATCAGCTAATACAAGTCTTCCTTTTCAATTTCTCTTCTCCCTTCTTGATTTCACATTCACAACTAGATGGAGTTGCTTCCTTTGAGCCTAAGCACAACAAAGAGCATGGGATTATTCTCTCATAACTCAAATAAGTACTCACAAAGCTAAAGGGGCTCTTTATTGAAGCAAACCCCTACTACGCATGTAAGAAACTAGGGATTCTCTCTCTAGAATTCCACTCACTCTCCTTCCTCTTTCAAGCTCTCAAAAAGGAAAGTAAAGAAGAAGAAATGAAGCTACGTGAGCTCTACGCTTCCTCAAGAGTGGTTTTCCACTTTCTCTCTCCTGAACCAAACCCAAATCAACTACTAAAACTATAGAAAGAGAGGGCAAGGGGGAGAAGAATACCATGCTAAGGAGAAAAGCTATGGAAATCTCAAGATTGCTTACCTCTTTGCTTGTTCTCCTTCCTTCTCTAGGTCTCTCTCTCTCCACAGCCCTTTTCTCTCTCTTAGTCGAAGCTTAGGTTGGTTTACAGAGAAAGGAAGAGTTTGGAAGTTTAAAAAGGTCAAAATCTTACTTTTTACGTTTTTCTGGACTAACCCTCGCTATAGCGAGCCATAACCCTCGTTACGACGAGCTCGTGTCAGTCCCAGACCTCTACCTTCGCTATAGCGTACCCTACGGCGAGCTACTCCCTGGTTTTTGTATGGGATGCCCGCACTCGCTATAGCTAGAAGTATTTTCGCTATAGCGAGAAGGCATTCTCGCTATAGCTAGGCTATAGCGAACAGGTACATTCGCTATAGCTAGGCTATAGCTAGCAGACTTAGAAAATTTTCAGCCTTCGAAAATTTTTAGCTTTTCTTTTCTTTCCCTTTTCTTTTCTCTTTTCTTTTTTTTTCTTTTTCTGTTTGTTACATATCTAATATCATAATTGAATAAGATATGAATTGAAACTCTCAAAGAAATAGAAAAAACTCCATGGAGCCCTATTCTTAGGCATGCTTTGGCTAAGGTTAAGATTAGGTACCTAGGAAGTTGCTTTGATGATTCTAAGGTTGTAAGTGGTCTAGATATGAATTACAAATATTGAAGGAATCATTGGTTTGAATTTAGAAGCCTTATTTTGAAATGTGAAAATTTAGGGTTTAATTAGACCTAAAGGAGCAACTTAGTGCTAAGCTTCTTAAATCAAGTTTATGATGGCTCTAATGAGTTCTAATAGAGTCATATAACTCATATTAAGTGAGGTTTTGAAGTTAAGAAATTGATTTGTAAAGATTGCTTCATAAGGCATTCAATTGAATCATATGTATACCTAATGTTTTAGATGACTTGTATAAGGATAATACAAATTTGAATATGGTTCCATTGATTGTTTTATCCTCTATTTGATGTGTGTAGGCCAAACAAGTGAGAGTATATCCAAGGATAACCATGGGGCCATGGAACCAAGAGTAGAGACAAAAGGGAATTAATGGAAATTTGTGTGATAAGGTAGCTTCCATTCATTCTTGTGTATGCTTGCTTGCTTGAGTGTCTTAAATTGCTCGCATATATTGTTTGCAAATTATGTGTATGGTTGATTACTTAAGGATTATATGCAATTGCATGACATTTGATTGCATTTGAATTTGGTTTAGCTCTTAAATGAGTAAGGTTATGGCAAAAGTCCCTTAAAATAGGTGAGGAGAAGTTAAAAGTCCTTAAATGTGAGTGAGACCAAGCCAAAAGTTTCAATTGTAAGTGAGACTAAGTTAAAGGTTTCTAAAAGAGGGTGAAACTAACCAAAATCCCCTAGATATAGGGTGAGGTTAGACTAAAAGTTTCTAGAGCATATGATTGCTCTTAATGGAGTTATATGATCCTTAATGCATGAATATGGTTTGTACATGGGTGTACGACATGTATACATGCATCATGGACTTTAAGTGAGCTATATATATACACATATATATATATATATGAATGAATAAATATTGGATTAGTTATTAGGATTTTTTAAATCTCATTTTTTCCTTATTTCTACTAACCATGGCTAAGTGGTGCTCAAGGAAGCCAAACTGATGATAAAAAAGATTAAAAAGAGCTACTTTGACATTCATGGTTATTTTAAGGCATACTTTCATATCTATGAATATGTATTTGTATCTTATAAAATATGATTATATCAATGTGTCTAAAAGTTCCAGATTATGATATAGAGACACATTATGGAATGAAATATATAATATCTTGTGAAATAGTACCTTGAGTTCTTAGATGAATATGTGTAAATTTATAAGTGAGAAAGTGATTTTGAGTTGTATGGAATTTGAGACATATTGAGTCAGCCATGCATGTTACATTTACCATTTAAAACATACCAAAATGGAGACATGACATAATATGACTCAATTAGAACCATTTGAAACCAAATTTCCCATTCTTTGAGCTATAATATGTCCATGAATCACTAACAAGCCAAATGGTCGAATTTTGGGTTAAAATTTGGCAAACATTTAAGGCATATTGAGAGCTTTTTACAGAGTTAAAGAGTATAATTTTTGGAGCTTTGTAAAATATCTTTTGAGTTTTTAAAACTAGCTATTTTCTTTAGAATGTAGCAATGCATTGTTTACTTAGTCAATTTCTATTTTCATAGTTTTTTAGGGATCAAATAAAATTGTTTTAACCTAAAATTTTTATAATAGATAGTTCTTGTCATTAGCTTTCTATGACCACTGAGTTTACACAAATCGGAGTTATATAGCTCAAGTTATAATTTTTCAAAATTTAGCCTCTAATATGTGCTAAAGTGGTGAAATTATATATATGAAGCAAGCCATGGAATTTATGATTTTTTGTGATGTTCTAAGCATAACAAACTTATTTAACATAAATTCGGAGAATAAGATGATGATAACATTTATTTGTGCACAAATGGATTATTTAAAGCTTTCGAGAATAGTTATTTTCACTGCCGAAAGTGTAAATTTGAATAATTGTTGTTAAATGAGAAATATAGCATGAGCTTTATGTATAATTTATAGTGGTATGACAAAAGGAACAAGGATTGATCATTATTTTAAATAAGCAAGGCTAGGCTTACTCCTTAAGTCTTTCTCTCTCTATCTTTCATGGCCTCTCTCTCTCTCTGAGTGTGTGTCTCTATCTCTAACACATTGTGGCTACCATCAACTAGTCAAGAATAATATTGACTAAATCTAAATCTAAGTGTATGTTTAGAAACACGGTGAGAAATCACGTTGAGGCAAAAGCAACAATATTTTGCTTTGTTGAAACGTGGTTTTGGAGAAATCTAACGCATTTCCAAATATAGCCTAAATATATCTAACTTCTCTCTCTCTTCTATTATTTTGGTTTATACTAGATAGTTAAAGATCATTCCAATCATTTGCATGATTTTAGTCCTAAGGAAAATTATATTTTTGTCCCAATTAAAATTACACCTTGGTCTTAAAATTTTAATAATTATATTTTGGCCCTTAAAGTTTTCCTAATTTTTATTTTTTAAAAATAATTTTCATCTATTTCTATGGCTCTAAATATGTATATCTAAGAACTTATGAAATTCCCACCAATTTCTTTATTATTATTTTATCTATTATTTAGATAAATTCTAATATATCTAAGTAATTTCTATTAATTTTCTTGAAATTTGGAAAACTCCCAATTAACCTAGTAATTTCCTTTGTATCACAAAACTTAGGGGAAATTCCCAATTTTCTTAGAAAATACATAATTAATTTACTTTGTAATTATTTTATTATTTATAATTAATGGAAATTAAATGCTTAGTAATTTAAGGGGTATTTCATTGTTTCCATCACTTTGCATGAGCTTGTTATGTGCCACAATGATGTTATCACCGTTGACCCCTTAGCCATGCCTTTCTCCTTCTTAGAAGTTCCACTTCGAGCCATGGCATCACACCACCACCTCTTCCTCACTGTGTGCCACCATTAGGGTCTATGGGTTACTAAAAAAATTAAGCTTCAAAGCTTCGTTCTCCTCCTTAATTCTTTTGGCCATAAATGAGCTCTCCAAATGGGGATTTCGACTTGCAATCCTGAAGTGTGAAACCTACCTTTCTTTATCACAATTTCTTGCTTACTAAAGTGATTTTTAAGCTTAATCTTTGATTTGAGATCTAATAGGATAAGTTTAGAATATAAAAGTAGAGATAAGAGTAATGAACATGAGCTAGAATTATGGCTTTTGATATTAAAGATTAAATTTAGCTAAATTGAGAATATTGTTGTTAGTTGATTGTGTTAATTGCATGTTAATTTACTTATAGGTAACTCTGAGGATACCATGTAATTGGGGTTTAGCTTTAAACCAGTGAAAAAAAGGTCCACCATCACTTTAACATTGTATCCATTATGTATTTATATAGTCTTTAGATTATTATTCTCTAATTGCTTATTTTAAATAACTATCTCTCAAGACAAGCTCTTAAGTTGTTACCGTCCATTAAAACAAGTGACTTAAAGAATGAAGAATAAATTTGAGTTTGATGATTGCCTAAATGGGGTTTGGTTTTAAGATGAAATTGTGACTATTTCTTTATTCGAAAATGCAAGCTTGTTGGATGCTTTACATATTTTCATATGGCTTAATGTGTTGAAGGCTTAGATGTTGCTCTTATGATAAACTGATAATAGAAATTTGATTTTGAACTATATTACAAAAAGGAAATGTACAAGTTACATTTAGCATGTTAACAAAAATGATGAAAAAGTTAAAATGGCTTGGAGGTTACTATAACATTTGACTTCTTCGTAAATGTGAGAAACGTAATATCTAATTTCTTTATAAACGAGTGAAACGCACTGGATATAAAAGTAAGTCTTATGAAAGCGATAATGGTTCAATAAAATTACCAACAGTATAATGGCATTTTTGTAATTTTAGGCACTTTTTAAAAAACTCAAAGGAGAAATTTTTAAATGGAAAAAGTAAGTTTCTTAGGATTCTTAGAGGATTTGAAAATCATAGGAACCCTTAGAACAGTTAAAATCCCTCTAATGAGCGATTTCGGTTGTCGGTTGACCAAAATTTTGATTGACCAGTTCGATTGGGTTCTAAATCCAAATTGAGTGATTCTAAAAGCATTTTATAAATTAGAAAATTTAAATTTTATGATGAAAAAGACGGTTATCAAAAAGGATTTAAAACAAGCTCGAATGGCATAGTCAAAGTGTAGTGGCAAAATGGTAATTATGAAAAAAGTTAAAAATATCCCCCACCTTTTCTTTTTGTTATCCACACCTTCTCTATTTAGTTTTGTTGACTTGTTTTTTGCCTAAGATCAGCAGCTATGGCATGATGAAGGGAGGGAGGAGAGAGAAAGGAAAGAAAGTTAAATAAGTAAGTATATATGCAAAATCTCATGTTATTGTAGTTAGTAATCTTTCTCTACTATTCATGCTCTTTCTAATGGTGGTTTCACCTTCATGAAAAGATGATTTTGGTGGCTGACCTCATGAGAAAAAGTGGAGGTTTGGAACAATCAAGTAAAGTAAGAGAATCACCATTTAGTAAGCTTTCAAATGAGGTATGTTATGCAATAGAAAAACTTGTTTTTCTTTGAATTCCACTGGCTTCCATATTAGGTCTAGAGTGAGAAACTAGAGAGGGGAAGGAATTCAAGCCAAAAAAAGGTAGAGACAAGGGTATTTAAACATGAGAAACAAGAATATGCAAAGAAATCTAAGAAAGAACCATTGGTTTGCAAAATGTCTAACCTACAGATTCAATTACACCTTAAATTGTAGGAAGCTTTCTAACTATAATTTAAGGTGTCTAAGAGTTTGTATAAGTCCCTAAGACACCAAAGAAGCCTCCCACAAGCACCTCCCATCAAAGAAAACAAAACAACTTTCATGGGTGAATATGGAAGCTATGTCTCAGCCTTGAAGGGTTCTCACACCTAGGGAAGCTTTTAAATTTTTCTAGGCCTAGAATTGCATCATATAGGATGGGAAAGTATGAGAGGAAGCCTTGGAAAAAATTTAGAAAGCCTAGAAAGTGAGATGGAGGTGTAGGTTCTATAATGTGACTTAAATAAACAACTTGTAACTAGGCTCCTCAAAATGATTGTGTGATGGCTCCAAGGAGTCTAAATAGAGTCAAAAATCATAGATTGGAAGAAAGAATTGAGCCAAGATCATGAATTCCTATTGTTGCTTCATTAGGTGCTTTATGGAACTATAATTGAACCATATGAGCAACCAAGTTTTTCTAGAGTGTGTGTGGCATTAGAAATTGTTTTAAGAGTATAATTAGACCCTATTTGATATGTCTAGGCCAAAGGAATCAAGCTCCATCCCATTGTAACTATTTGGCCAAAGGAAAGGAAGAAAATCCAAAGGAAAAAGTATGTTCTAGCATTCAAGGTAGCTCTCTCTCCTTTCTCTCATGCATCTTTGAGTGTTTTCTCATCTTTGAATGTGTATATGTATGTTTATACCTTAAACAATATTTCTAGCCAATGTCTACATGCCATGTTACCATGATGCTTTGTATATGTTCTTGAAAGATGTTTTTATGAATGTGTTTTGGCTTGCATGAATTTGGTGAAACCAAAAGTCCCTAAGAATGGGTGAAATAAAGCCAAAAGCCTTTAGAAGAGTGAGACTTAGTCAAAAGTCACTTGAAAGTAGGTGAGGTGAGTCCAAAAGTCCCAAAGAAAATGAGTAAGGCTAAACCATTGTCTTGGCAAGCCTATGTAAGAGGAACATGTCTTCTTGAATGTAAGAAATGTTTTATGTATGTTTATAAATTTCAAGATAGCCATGCATACATTTTGGACTTGAAATTGCATCTATCATGTATCTTCGAAAGAGCGAAGAGCTATTGGGATTCCTAGAATCTTCTTCCCTCTCCATTTCCCTAACATGTCTAGGTGGATCGGGTGAGTAAAGGAATGGGAGCCACCACACTTGAAAGTAAGAAGATGAATAAAGAAGTCACTAAATGCTTGTATTATAACCATTTTGTTATCAAATGATGTAATCTCATAATGTATATGATGTTTAGCTACTTGAACATATGTAAATACATGGATATATGATATATGTATAAGAATTGGAAGCATATGAATGATATTGAATGTTTTGACTTTGAAATGCAAAGCTGTGTATGTAAGATCCTCGTATATATCAATAACTAGAAGAGTAATTTTGTGATATATGGATTTTTGGACCTCTTAGATATATTTAGAGGACTGTTTTTATGATTTTCCATGTGCTCAAGTGGTATTGGTTAGAGTAGAAGAGCATTTGGTCTATTTTTGACCCTTTTAGATACATAAAAATGCCATTTTGCAATTCTATATCACAAAGTGACCAAATGAGTGATTTTGAGGTTGAGATTTTGTACACACATAGATCTCATATAAAGATTTTTGTTGGTCTAAGAACTATATTATTTGGAGGTCTATAGAATTTCTTATAATTTTTTAAAGTTCATATCAGAAGTTGGTTTTGGTCTAGGCATTATTCACTTGAGTAGATTTTATTTTCACGTCATCCGAGGGCCAAATGAGATCTAATGGTACTAAAATTTTACATGGAGAAATTAGATATTCACAATGATCTGTAGCAACTAGAACCACCTCATTTGGAGGTCTGTAAAGAAAGAAAGAAATTTTTGAAGTTTTGCATCAGAACCATTAATGCCAGCTGACCTTGTGTACTTTTTCATTATAATTCAGTTCCTAAACGAGCTTAACATGATCTGAACTTATTTTTCCCATAAATTTAGCACCCATAACTTTCTAAAATGGTATGGTTTGCTAGGTTTTAATTTTTCTAAAATTAGTTATGAATTTTTTAAATTTATATCAATAACTTGTGACAATAAACCTAGGTAGCTGAACCTTTTATGCTTTTCTATGGTCAATTATGGTCTAACTAGATTTTCATGGCCTAGAATGATTTTTCACCTATAGTTGACATCTAGAGCTTTTCTTTGCTTAATTTTGATTTTTCTATAATTAATTATGAGTTTTCAAAATTGGTGATAGAAACTTGAATTCTGGACCTGAGGTAAAACTCCATTTTTTCTAATGTGTGGCTCCTAAATTGAAATATATGGAATGTTTTGCAATGTTTATGACTTATTTAGATGAAATATGAGTAAAGGATGATATTGGGGAGTCCATGAGGTCCACGGAGTGAAATTTGAATTTTTTAAGTACTACGCAATGCAAAAATATTCCATTTTTTTATTGCTTTTTCTATGAAACTCATGTATGAAGCATGTATAAATTTTAATGTCTAGGAAAGTGAGGCAAAAATAATGTGGTGTGATAGTTACTGATCATATTCCTACTTCTATATTTCTTCTAAAAGTTCACTTTTTACATTTATAATTATACTATATATAATTGTTTTATTGGAAGGAATTTTATTTAGAACACTGTAACTAATAATAGTATCTCTTAGCCCTTATTGCACTATGGCTTGAGCCCTAGCAATCCACTATTTGCTCACATTTGATTTTTTTCCCAGGGTTTTGTACCCATGTCTAGTTAGTTACTCTTATGAAATATGTGCTCATGTCTCTTATTGGTTTCATTAGAGAGTTATTCTATTGATTATATTTTTAATGTTTCCTATAAATGTGTACTCTTCTCCTTTTATAATGTGAAAAATAAATCTTACAATTTATATTAACATCTTTAGCCACCTTGAGTTTTTTGAGTATCTAGATTTTATTTTACTAATGGGACAATTTGATTTTAATACTTATATTAATCTCTTCCGCTCTTATTATTAATTTGCATAATTACTTGCTAAAGTTATAAATTTTAAACATGAATTTTTTTCCCACTTTGTAAGTCCACTTTTTTTTTCCTAATAACATATTATTTTATTTAAATTTATTTTCCTTAAAACACTCATGTCTTTGTTTGTCACATTTTCATATTGTGGTGCATACTATTTGTTCACTAAATTATCAAATTGACCCCTCATTTTACATGTTTAAAATAGCAGTGTAAAGTTTGATATATCGTTTATAGCATAGTTCATGTTGTGATTGCATGGTAAGCCTATACTTGTTTTGTATATTCCTCATGATTTTTGTGTTCTTTTTTTTTTAATAAACTTGTTATTGTAATATAGATTATGACTCTTTTAAAACATAGGTAAGCCCCTCACTTCCTATGTAGTTTTAATTTCAATAATTAATATAATGCTAAAAAATAAAGAGTAGAGCTCTCCTAAAATTGTATTGTAGTCTTTGAGTGGAATTTGGGCTATTGTAAAATTTGGGATAGTTTAAATTTTTAAGAGAGATTCTGCCAAAATTTTTTGAAAAATATTTAAATAATAAATTGAAATATTCTAGATATTTGGCATATGAACATAGGTTTATGTCTTACTTTGTAGGTTTATGAGATCAAAATTAATCTTATATTCCATGTTAGTTACTCCTTTAGTCAAGATGTGACAAGTTAACTTAGTGGTATATGATAAATAGGATTTTGCACGTTGGACTAGACTGTTGGATTAAGTAGAGTTCAACTTTTCCTAAGTGCACCAAAAGCTTAAAGGACTTGACCATACCAAATAACCACCTTATAAAGGGACAACGTGCTTGCAAAATGCACACATTGTTGCATCATTACACATGCAACACATTCATGTTGTACTTCTTGGAATTAACAAGCATTTGACACATTATCTAACCAAGATTGCCATCTTGTCTTTAAACCATACTTAGAAATAGCCAATAAACCCCTAATTATGATTTATGCTCTATTGGTTCTTAATTAATCTTTTATTAATTTAGAAGTTAGAATAGTTGCAAGAGCCTGCATTCTACCTCACTATATGCTTAATGGACTTCTCTAACAATTTGAGGGCTCTTTTGTGGGCCTATCACTAAGAAACCAATGATCAGTATGCTAGCAAGTAATCTTTATTAAATGCATTGTTATAAATTCAAATTTTGATTTTGTTTTAGTGTCAAACCATGAAGAATGAAGTTTGTCTTTATTCAAATTGAAAATATTTTTTTTTTGGTAAAAAAATGAAAATGAGGATAAATTACGCCAATACCACCAATCAGTGGATTAGTAGCATAAAGTGAACAATCTTTGATGGACTACTCATGTGGTGAATAGTAATGCTGACCTAAAAGTTACACAAGGGAGCGAAGTTCCATTGTGCCTCTAATGATTTTGAATAGAAGTCTATAACAAATTAAGATAGAGTAATAATATAGAAATATTACATACTTGACATTTAAGGGTAAAACACCTTGGGTGGTTCAAGGACTCAATCTAAAAGAAAAAAAAAGTTATAATTGGCAATAATTCACAAATTTAACATTCAACGTAATAGATATTTATGCTCATTAAAGAATTTAAAATTTACCATTTTTCTTTAAAGAATTTAATTTTTTTTCATTGTCCTTATAGGATAATAAAGTTTTAAGTCAAATGCAATATAAACTATCTTATTCACAAGATCCAACACCTTATAAGTACCCTTAAACACTTGGAAGTCAATATAGTTTTACTAGATTCTGGAGAGAGAGGTTAAGGCTTTAAGCAAGAAATCCATCATTTCTCACTTCTAGGTTCAAAATCAGTCAAAGTAATTGTTATATAATTTAATCCTTTTCTCCTTCTCTTTATTTTGACTTAATTAGTTTTTCATTTGGAGTATTTTCACCATACCCAAAATTTGAAATATGGTTGTTTGGGATTTTCTTGGTGAAATTTCATAGGTTGAGCCTAAGGGTGTTGTTAGGTAAGCATAATCTCTTCATTTTAATGTATTTTTTGCTAGTTTAAGGCCCTTATGGTTGATTTATAGTATGGATATTAATTTTATATGAATTTGCTTAGGATTTAGGGTGATACATTGAAGTTTCTAGTAGATGAAACATTCAATCTGAATTTCACTCTTGTAGTGGCTGGGCTGAGGTAACATTGTTGTTGGTTCTCTAGAAAATTTACTGCAAGTGAGGTGATCAGACACTACATTAATTTCATGCATATATTTGCTTTAATTTTATATTTACTGCACATGAATGATTTAAAATGTTAAATGAATTAGTTGACTATCTATTATATTGTGTTTGGACCTTGTGAGTCCATGGTAGAGCTGTGGTGCGGATGCCACTCGTGCATGTGTTTCGATCAGGCTCTAGGTTATGATCAGACCCCAGATGTGTAACACCATAATTTCTAACTCATATCCATCATCCTTTACATGTTCATGTGATATATAGTAAGAAGGAAGTGAGAAATTTCATTAAAATAAAACACTTTCTTACGTTGCGTCATGATTAAAAATTCATTTCGGTGTCACGTGGACCGTGTGAGCTTATACTATATATTCTCATATTTAATTACATCATTACAACTCATTTTCATCATAAAAACATGCTTAAAACTCATGGAAAATGAATTGAAAGTTGGAACATGGGGTTTCATTCTCGGCTAGAATTGGCCTCTTTTCTGGGCAAACTTTGAAAAATCATAACTAAATCTAGAAAAATTTAAATCATGTAATCTTGGTCATTCTGGAAATCTTGGGATGTCTACTTTATGCCAAAAATATGTACAAGTCATAACATCCCACACATAGAGCGTTTGACATATAAAATAGTCTAGAGGTCGGACTAGGTCCTGATGCTATCATAGTTTACTGATATGAACTTCAAAAATGTTCAATTAATTTCACAAAAATATAATCTATGCAAATGATACCAATATGGAAATCTATGGATGTCAACTAGAGAGAAAAATATCTCCAGATCAGTTCATCAAACCTAGACCTCAGAATTCGATGGAACAGTACTTCTAGTCGGGCAAAGTTACTGATACTAGATAGAAACTTCAAAAATTCATATCTTCCTCTCTAGACCTCCAAATCAGGTACTTCTAGTTGTCACAAGTCATTGTGATTGCCTAGTATCTCTGTATAAAATTTCATAGCAATTGAACATCATTTGAGTCTCATGTGACAGAAAATAATTTCAGACCATTGTAACAGTGCATCAGACCATTTCCATAAATTTTGTCAACTTTGAAAAATCATCAAATATTTTGTAGATCTCCAAAAATTATGATCTTTAGCTTTCTAGAAAAATTTCAATGAGACCTAATTTAATGCTAAATTTCAAATCAAGACTAACTCATTTGGCTAAATAGTGATATATGGTTCCATAATGGTCAATTTTGGCTCCTTATAGGGTGCCAAAGTTGCCAAATGGATTTCTCTTGGTCTTGGCACCTTTTGGGCAAGTCTAAAAGTATATTTGAGACTTAAGTGAGCTGTCCAAATGGTTCCAAACCTCATGCATCTCATTTTGCCCATTCAACCCACACTTATGCATACTTTCATCAAAATTCCATATTACACACTTTAGCATTACATACTCAAAATAAGTGTTATGGGTTATATATCATTTTCATACATCTAAACATCACATAATAGTATATTTACACATGTCTCAAGGTTCATAGTACATATACAATATCATATACATTATGAACCATCATTATGGTTCCAAAATGGGCAAAATAATACATAAGCTTGTCAATCCTTACTCTTCATGGTTGTTGCTCCCTTCACCATAATTACTTGCCCTACCTAGTATGTTAGATCATTAGAGAGGAGGGAATGAGATTCAAAGAATCCCAATAGCTCATATCCCATTCAATCATACATAATATGTGCAAGCAAGTTTTACAAATGCATGCATAGAGAAAATAAAAGTCATAGACATTTTAAAAGCAAATTTGGCATGTGAATAACTCATACAAATCATTCAAGAGCTCATCAAGTGTTTGGATTGGCCTCACACTTCTCCTCATGAGTTTTGGACTTGCCTCACCTATTTCTTCAGCACTTTGGACTCAATCATACTCTTGGGAGCCCACTTTGCTTTTGGGAGATTCTTTGCTTTGTCTCAACCAAACTTAAGGATTCTTGGCTCATCCTCACCAAAGGGAAGAGTTCTTGGCCTTTCCACACTCAAGTAAACTCATATAAACATCATGCACTCATTAGAAAACATAATATGGCATCAAGGATTATAGCATATAAAGGCATGCTAGCATACTTTTCATAACTTGAAAATACACATACACACATTCTAAAACAAGATAAACACACATCCATGCATGAGAGAAGGGGGAGAGAGCTACCTTGCACCAATTCACACATTTTTTCCTTTGAATTTAAGCTTTTCTTTTCGGCTACACAACCATAAAAGTGTAGGGAAGGTTCCTCTTGGCCTAGATACAATTTATGGAAGCCAATTAGGTTCATGAAACACATTCTAAGGCTACATAACTTGATGAACTACTAGACTACTCTATAGACTTCATTATGGTCCATAATCACACCTAGTGAAGCAACACTCCTCAAATGACTTTTGAGCCTCATTCTTTCTTTTCAAACATGATTCTTGACTCCTTTTAAGCCTTTTGGAGTCATCACATCATTAAGACAAAAGGCCTAGCACCATGTTGCTTCTTTAGGTCATATTATGGAACCTATGACCCTAATTCACTTTCCTTGAGTTCTAAATTTTTTCCAAGGCCTCCTCTTATATTCATTCACCATATATGACTCAAAAATGACCTTAGAAAAATTTGAAACTCTCTCTAGCTAGGTGAACTTACTTAGGCCGAGACTATGGGTGCATTGGCCTTCCATGGAGTTCTCTTTATTTTCTTGAAGGAGGAAGCATGTGGGGAGCCTCTTAGGGATCTTAGGAGCATGTTTTAACATTTAATCAAGCCTAAAAACATTCATATAAAATCAGATTTGCAAGGGAGCATTTGGATCCCTAATGATTCCATCTTGTTTCCTAATGCTCCTTTCTTGATTCTATTGGTTCATTCTTAATCCTTGCCACCTTAAGCCCCTAATCCCTCCATGAATTGAACAGAAAATAGCCCCTAAGAATTGGGCTCATGGTGGCCAAATTTGTACAAGAGAAAGGGGGAGGAAGAAACTACTAAAGAATAGAAGTTTTACTTTGTTTTCTTATTTTTCTTTGATTGCTCTTTGCCTTCTTTGGCCTCCTTACTTGATTTTCAAAATTTCCCCTCTGTTCTCCCTTCAAAACAGCCTTCACAACTTCAGAAAAATTATGGAGAAGAAGAAGGAAAAAGGGAAGAAGAGGTTAGCCAAGGAAAAGCATGAAAAACTAAGAAATTTTCTTACCTTTGGCTTTAATTTTCTCTCCCTTTTCTTCTTCTCTTGGGGTGATTAGAAGAGCAGAATGTTTTTCTGTCTTGGGGCAGCAAGAAGGTTGGCCAAATAAAGGAGAAGAAACGTGAGAAATGGAGAGAGTTTAAGAAGCTTCAAGAATTCCAATAATTCCCATTTTGCCCTTCATTCTTTGCATTTTTGTTTCTCCTTCGTTTTAGCTCCTTTTGAGAATCTTCTTTTCCATCATAACAAATAGGTTCCCAATTTAATAAAATAGTTTTGGAATCACTCAATTTGGAGCTAAAACCTTCCCAAACGATCCGGTTAAAGTTCGAGTTCACCACCATTGGAAAACGTATACCGGAGGGGCTTTAACTGTGCCGAGACTTCCCATGGTTTTCAGGGCCTCTAAGAACCTCGAAGAACTCAAAAATTTTATTTAAAAAGCCCTCCTGTGAGTTTTTCAAAAAGTATTCATATTTACGAAAATGCCACTGGTCTTTCAACAAATTTATCGAATCACTCTGGCCTTGATTTCTGGACAACTCAAGGCTCAAATCCTCATTTTCCATTATTTAGAATTTTATCAAAATTTTATTTGGCACCAATTCTTTCTATTTCAGGGACTTCCTTTTGTATCTGACCTATTTCTGACGTTTACGGAGAACCTGAACATTGCGTTTCTCACGTTAATGGAGGAGCCAGATGTTACAAGATGCAATAAGTCCTGGTTGTGCTCATTAGGGAATGGGTGCCGTAGATGGGCCTTTCCTAGTGTTATTGGCCTTTAACATGTAGAAATATGATTGTTAGTATGGGATGGTATCACAGTAGCCTAATTGTTTTATTTGCTAATATGATTGATATAATTCTAATACTCATTTTGGTTCATGCATATATGTTAATTAAATTAGATTATATGAATGAAAATTATCTCGATTACTAAGATTTACATCTCATCCCGTTTCATGGGATCATACTTTCAGGTGATGGCTCTTCGGGTAAGGATAAGAGAAAGCAAGTGGATGAAAATCCATGAGCTCCAACCATGTGTGGGAAAGGCTATACTTAGACTAATTTGAATAAGGTAAATGCTAAATTTTGTATACCTTTTTATATAGCATTATCATGTAATCATGTTGCCAAGTATAGGTATGTGTATTTTGATTACTTAGAATGTATCTATTGAGGAGTTAGGCCTCATTTTGGCTTGGTATTGGATGTATGAACTTATAACATCTGTTATGAACTTTGTTAAACCTATGATATGGTCCACTATTTAGGAAATATAATTATGTGATACATCGATGTAGACCTGAACTAGTGATGCATGAAATCTTTAATGGAATATGTATTTGAATGATAATTGTTGGTACCTTATGAAATTCTTGCTATCATTAATCCATGAACTTGCTTATATATGGCAATTGGATGAATAAAAATTTACACTTAAGTCTTGGATTGGTAACATTAGATGGGCTGGGTAAATTAAGTAGAGGAAAGCTATTAGAGGCCCACAATTTAAGGTAGAGTAACCCTAGGGTGTTTCTAAGGGGAGAATTAGATTGTATGAGACAAGATTTAGAAGTTATAGGATCAGAAAGTGTTTCAGGCAGCCAATAGAGGCAAAATTACCCAGGGAGAGGTCCAGAGAGCAATTCACCTAGGCTAAAAGTAGAATTAGCCATGGCAAAATATGAGAGGCCAAACTGGAAGTCGTCCAGAGGGTAATTTGTTGCGGTGAAATAGGACATTGGCTGCAGTGAACTTTGTGAAAATGTCCCAGGTGTTCCAAAGAGTAATTAGTTGCGGTGAAAATGGGATTTGGCCACAGTCAATAATGAGAGGCGAGTGAGGTAGGCTCCAGAAGGTCCTCTCACTGCGGCACCATATAGGCTCACTACAATAAAGCTCCAACTCGCCACGGCAAAATTTGTGAAGCTATAAGAAGTGAACCCAAGAGCATTTGACTGTGGGATGAAAGTATTTAGCCGCAGTAAAGGTCTTAAAACTCTTATATTAACCTAAAAGCCTTGGTTTTTTCTATGGTAACATCAAAGGATGACTTCGAAGCACTTGTAAGGGGTTCTTGAGAGTTGAAAATGAACGGGTAATAGATTTAAAGGCTTTTAATTGGAGATTTGTTTCACTTATGTTCATGAATGCTTGTAAATGCTTGGTTAATGATTCTAACAATATTAAAGTTCAAATTTCCTCACTTTTTCCTAAATTGATTAATTTAAATGGTGTTAGGCCTTAATTTATAACTATTAATTGCATGTTTAAGCTTAATTACCATAATTAGAAGTTAGGGTCATCATAATCCTACCAATGTGAGTGGAATTCTCTCTCAAGATAAGTCACTATACTCATATTTAGCCTATGTCTATTCTTGTAATCATAAACTTAGTATAAACCCATTACATATAAAGGATTCAATGCAAATATTTGTATTTCACTTAAATGTTACTCATATCTTTATAAAATTACGATTTAAGTCTATTATTCTAGTGATTTGCACCATAATCGACATTTTAATTCTCTCACAATGTATCAAATGAACGGTAGCTAGCCATTCATACACAATATAAAAAAGTAATAGATTAATTCAATAAAAATTGTTACATGAGTAATATGAAATCAACTTAATTGGTAAATAGGTTTATCTAAATTCCAGATCGAAGAATTTGGCTACATATAATGAAAATCAACAAAGTAACAATGAAAGTAAACAAATCCATATTCTAAATGAAAAAGTGAAAGGTAAGAATAAAATTAATGGCGAATTTGAGCGATTCTTTGGTGCAAACTTCAAATCTTTAGCAGATCCTTAGAATGTTCCTTTAAATCTCCTCTC
Source organism: Erythrophleum ivorense (assembly GCA_026724425.1). NCBI lineage: Eukaryota > Viridiplantae > Streptophyta > Magnoliopsida > Fabales > Fabaceae > Erythrophleum > Erythrophleum ivorense. The sequence continues at coordinate 35,656,167 of JAIUCV010000008.1, forward strand.
CTCTCTATATCTTTGTGTCTTTAGGTTTCCTTTAAGCCTTCTTACTTCAAAATGTGGAAAAAGCCTTACAAAAAGCCTTAATTTTAGTCGAACAGGCAACCCATATCAAAATTACCCTATTTACATGGCTTATGCATGTAAATTAACATAGCCAAGTAAATTTACACAGCCAGCTCATGTAGATCTTTGGTTTGCTTAGAACCTCCTTTTTTCACATACTTAAGCTCTGTAACATAGTTAGCTTGTGTTCCTTACTTAATATACTTGATTTCTCATTGATTCTCTCATGTTTTTCATCTTCCCTTGTACCTAATTAAATCATATAATAAGCATATAAAAACCATAAAATTCATATTTAATTACTTAATTGTATCTCAAGAAAAATATGCAAATTTAACACTTATCAAGAAGCAAGTTGGTGGAGAGTTGGGAGAGCACTTTAGTCTTTTAAGTATTAGATGAGTGCTTTTCTTTCCTTTATGCTTCATTTCTATTTTCCCTAGCTATATTATTTTCTTCCTACCTTTAGCTTAAGGAAAGAGACTCTACTTCTTTTCTTTTAGCTTAACTCTAGTTTTATTATTGTGATTGCTACTCATTCTTTTCTCTCTTGAGAGGAAGAAGCTGTAGTTCCATTTATAAATAAGATCAAGGTTTACGAGTTTCATTATTTGGTATTAGAATGGTAACAATCTAAGAGAGGCTAAATCAATATAATGGGGATTCTTAGTGAGAAAAGTGAATGGTTGATTGTAAAGAGAAGCAAGGAGATACATAAAAGAGAAATAGGGGAGAAATGACTAATATAATTAAATAAATGTTTGTAAGATGGAAGAAGGGGATATAAAAAGAGAAATGGCCAAAAGACATAATAGAGATGAAACAATGACGAAGGACATAGAAGAAATAATGAACGATATGTTGAAACATGTTAAAAGGAGGGCATACATTAAGGAAGAAATTGTGGAGACACTCACTCGAGATTATCAATTAGAATTGTTGTGTATTTCTTATAAAGGCTTGACAATGTGGGAAGTGAAGAAAGTGTAATACACAAACTCCTTAAAACAGAATTGAAACCAATGAGGTACAAAACAAAGACCCCAAAATTAAATGTATTAGGCTTAAGTAAGGTTAGAATAATAATCTAGACATCCAAAAATGAGAATACAAAATTAAAGATGGCTTAAAATTTGAACCAGAATAGCTAAATAAATTTAATCGAAAACACAGTGATAAAATCATAATTTTGAGTAAGTTTTTAAAAACTCAAAAGAGAAAGTTTTAAATAGTAAAATTGAGTTTTCCTAGGTTTTTAAAAGCCCAAAAAACTATGAGAACCCTCAAAATAGCCAAAATCCTTTTAGTGTACATTTTAGGCTATCAGTCGACCCGAACTTTAATCGATCAATTTGGAATGGCTCTAAATCTTATAAAATTGAAAGTAAATGTTTTAATAAACTAGAGAGTTCAAATTTTTATATGGAAAAGACACTTCACAAAAAGGAGCTAAAACGAGTCTAAACAAAGAAATATAAACTAAAGGGCATAGTGGAAATTTTTGAAAAGTTTATAAACCACTTCCATTCTTTCCTTATTAAGTCATGCCACTTCTAGAGACCTTTAACTAAATTCATTTGCTTATGGTACAGCCCTCCAAGTCATCCAAGAGAGTGAAGGAAGAAGGTGGACTAAAAGCTAAACCAGGTAAGATTCTTGGTTCTTTTTCATGTCACTTCCATTTCCAACTTGTCTCTCCCCTTCATGCTTTCCTTCTTGGTAGTTTTAGTTTCTTAAAAGAAGGATTTTTGTGGCTGAACTTTTGAAAGAAGGAGGAGACTTGAAGAAAACAAACATAGCAGTAATTTTTCCTCATGATAAGCTTTAAGATTATGTATAATTCATGGTGAGAAATTGGCTTATTCTTAGCTCCTCCTCTTTTCTCATGTTAGCAAAAGTAAGTCCCATATGAAGGGAATGTGTTTTGAATGAAAGCAGTGCAGAACCAAGGGTTTTGAGGCATGAGAAAATAGATTATGCAATTAGAATGACATGAAAAACTATGTAGAGCAAGATAGTAAAGCTAGGGTTTCCATTGCACCTGAGAAGTTTTAGAACTATGATAAGGTATTTTGAGCTATATTAAATTATAATTAGAAAAAGAGAAGCCAAGGAATGTTGCCATGCATTAAAATCCAAGAAAGAATTAAAAAAAACTCTATGTTGCTCCTCCATGGGTGGTGTCTCGGCCAAGTGAGAGATGGAGCATGTAATATCTGGTCTTTCTAAAACTGAACTAGAATCGATGAGTTATAAAAGAAAGACCCCAAAATGAAATAAGTAGAGGCTAAACAAGATTAAAATAATGATCTAGACATTTAGAAATGAGAATATGAAGCTAAATATGTCCGAAAATTGGAGCCAGAATAGCTAAATAAAATTAGACAAAAAGGTAATGGTATTTCTGTAATTTTAGGTAACTTTTAGAAAATTCAAAGGATAGATCTTTAAATAAGAAAATTGAGTTTCTCAAGATTCTTAGAGGTCCTAAAAATCATAAAAACCCTTATAATGGTTAAAACCTTTCCAGTATATATTTTAGAATGTCAGTTGACCAAAATTTTGACTGAATCGTTCAGTAAGGTTTTAATTTAATTTGGGTGAAACTGATAGCATTTATAAATTAGAGGACCTAAATTTCATGATGAAAAAGACGGTTCTCAAAAAAGAGTTGAAATGATCCCAAATGAAAAGAACAAAGTGTAGGGACTAAATTAGAATTTTGAAAAAGTATTAAAATATGCCCTTTACTTTTTATTTCAGTATGCCACTTCCTCTCCTCATTTTTCACTAACTTCATTCTACTCTAAAATAGAACTTAAACCAGCTTAAGGAGGTGCACAAAAAGGAGAAGAGAAAGGAGTAAAAACCAAGCAAAAAGTGTAAAAAATTCAAGACTTTTCATACTTTCTCCTTCTCCAAACTTGTCTTCTTTTTTTCTTTTCTCTCATGGTTTTGATGGCTTCTTTGGAGCTATTTCATGACTAGTTCAGTAGGAGAAAGAGAAAAGTTGAAAAAGAGATTGGAAGCTTTAGAAAGCTCCTTGGAAAAGCTTGAAAACAAGGTAAGAGAGAAGTTTTGATGGCTTCTTTGGAGCTATTTCATGACTAGTTCAGTGGGAGAAAGAAAGAAGTTGAAGGAGAGATTGGAAGCTTTAGAAAGCTCCTTCGAAAAGCTTGAAAACAAGGTAAGATATCATGACCTTTCTTGCTTTTCTTGGTTGTTCCTCCCATACACCAATTCGGCCAGACTTAGGCCCATTAAGGAGGGAAGGAATTCAAGCCATAATAAAATAGGAACAAGGGTTTTAGAGCATGAGGAACAAGAATATGCAATTAGAACTAAAAGAAAAGCTTTAGAAATTAAGTTATGATATCTAGGATTTTAGTTGCACTTAGCAATTTTTGGAGCTTTCTAATTACAATCTATCTTATATAAGAGTATGTATGAATTCATAAGAGATCTAGGAAATTTTATGGATGCCAAAACCTTTAGGAAATTAAACAAAACTCCATAGGCTCTCACCTTAGTCCATATCTCGGCCAAACAGAGGAAATGGTACCTAAAGAGAGTTTTTTTTTATTCCAAGGATAGAAATGGCCTAAATATTAATAATAAATACCAAAGGAACCATTAGTTTAAATTTAGAAATCATAATTTGATAGATAAAAGTTTAGGCTCCTTTTTAGGTATAAAGAAGCAACTTGGTGTTTGGCTCCTTGATTTGAGTTTGTTATGATTCTAATGAGTTTAAATAAAATTATATGACTTAGATCAAATGAGAAAATAGAGCTAAGATCATGAATTTTAGAGGTTGCTTTATTATACCCTTATATGGAATCGTAACCACATTATAAGCTAGAATAAGCTTGCGTAAGGCTTATGTGAAGCTAGAGTTGGTACCAATAATATGTTTGTGTCTTATTTGATGTATCTAGGACCAAGCAAATCAAGCTCCTCTCGATATGTGTATGAGGCTGAGAAGGAGACGTAAAGCTCAAGGAAGACAATTTTGTATTTTTTGACTCAAGGTAGCTCTTTATCCTTTCTTGCATGTATTTCTTGGATGTTTGATTGTCATTGGATGCTGAGTATATATTTGAATCATGAAATAAGTTTATAGCCATTGATTAAATGTTTTGGTACCATTATACTTCTTCAAATGTATTTTGAATGCAAGATGGCTTTTAATGACGAGGTTATGTCAAAAGTTCCTTATAATGGGTGAGGAGGGCCAAAAGTCCCTAAGAATTGGTAAGACAAAGCCAAAAGTCCTAAAAATAAGTAAGGCTAAGTCAAAAGTCCCTAAAAGTAAGTGAGACAAATACAAAAGTCCCCAAAGAAATGGGTAAAACTAGACCAAAAACCCTTAGAGCCTATATTTGACTTGAATAAGTTTATGTGACATAAAAATATATTTATGTATATTTACTAGATGTTTTTATGGTATACTTGCATTCTTTGACATGAAAATGTATCATATAAGTATGCTTGAAAGGATAAAAGAGCTATTAAGATTCTTTGAATCTCACTCTTCCCTACATTATGTCTAACCATGTCTAGATGAGCCTTATAGAGCAAGAAATGGAAGCCAAGGAGGTTAAAGAATGAGACTTTGACAATAGAATAAAATTTTATGTAATTTGATGTCAAAGTTTGTATGTATAAGTAAATTATAAGTTGTGAACTCTTAAGCATGTGTAAGAGTATGTAATTATGATGTATAAACAAAATTTAGAACCTAATGTATGAATATGTGAGTTTTTGACATCCTTGAACCTTAGTGTATATGTGTATAAGAACAAGTAGAAGGGTAATTTTTGAGTTTTATAATGGTATAGACCTATTTTAATGCTTCTATATGCTATAATTGAAGTGTTGAACATGCTTAAATAGTCATGGTTCAAGAGCAAAGTCATTTTGGACCATTTGGAACCATTATGTGACTATTTTAAGTCATATTGTTGTCCTAAACCAAAGTCTGACCAAATGGACAAATTTTTGCATAAAATTTGGCAAAAATATAGTCTCATTTAGAGCTTTTCATAAAGTTAAAGAACACTATTTTTGGAGCTTTAGAGAATTTACTATGAATTTTCAAAGTTGGCTAAATTATGCAAAAACTGTCACTATTACTGTTCATAAGGTTAATTTAGTTTTTGGTGTCATTCAGGGGCCAAATGAAGTCCAATGCTCATAAATTTTTAAAGGCATATAGCTAACATCATAAAATTTCCATAGCCACTAAGAACACTCAATTTAGATCTATACAGAGATATATGAATTTTTAAAAATTTTGGTTTACTACAGAAGGCCTTCCAGGCCCAAATTATTGTTTCATCAGATTTCATAGGTTAAATGTGATTTTTTTATCTAAAATTTTTATGGTAGTTAGAAAACATCCTGAGCTTTCTAGGAAGTGATAATTTTGCATGATTTGAACTTTTCTAGAATTAGTTATGAACTTTCAAATTTTGTATCATAATATGGAATTCAAGAAAAAAAATGCAAGTGTGATGTAAATTTGTGATGTATGCTTTGGACCCAAAATTTGTGGTTCAAAATGTGATATCTCTGATTGAACAAATATGTTATGGATGGAAAATAAGTATGGTAAGCTTAAATGGTCCATTTAGCCAAAGATAAATTATTTTGACTTTTAATAACGATAAATTTCACTATTAAAAAGTGTTATTTTCATGAACATGGATGCTTTTAGCTAGTTCTGCTACAAGTTAAATACTAGATAAATATGGTATGACAAAGCACCTAGGGAGTGATTTTTTGAGTTCTAATAAATTTAAAGGATAACATGATGAATAAATAATTATGAAATCATTAGAATGAAGGTTGAATTTTTAAAGACTAAATTGGTTTAATGAAGCAAGTTGATACCAAACCCCTCTAATCAAGCATGTAATGATTCAAATAAGTTTCCTTAGACTTATGAGACTTATAACAAGCAAGAGATTAAGGTTTAGCAAGTGAAAACCTAAGGTTGTGTCTTGTTGGACTTAAAATAGCCATAAAACCTATATTAAGCTATAATGGACTTAAGTGAGGATCAATGGACTTAGAATAGATTCTAATGGATCATTTTGTCTTATGAATTGATGTTTGTCAAACAATCTAATTCAAACCCATAAAAATTGTGAGTGTCAAGCCAAGAAAAATTAAGGAAATTGAACCAAGAAGTAGGTTAGTGGCATTTTGAGTTTTTTACAAGCTTCACGGTAGTTCATCTCCCTTTCTTGTATGCATATGAATACTTAAATGAGTTGAAATGCTTGTATGTGTTATTGTTGGATGCATTCATGAGATATGTTATATTATGTTTTCCCAAATGTGCTATATATGTATGAAAAGTTTATGTGATGGACCTACCTCCCTATGGCATGGAATTGAGTGCAATAGCTGCTCCTTACCCCTAGGTTGAGATTAGTTGAGCCCTAGCTAATTTATGATGATGTCATGGCTTGAGAATGAATGATTTTTCATATTACATGATGTAATTAAGTTACATGATGCATATGCATGGGATTCTTACACCACATGCCTTGCATTTACTCATAGTGTTCATGTATACATTGAATTGGTTGAAATTAGTTACTCACTCTCATGCTCCCACTAACCATTTCAGGGTTATCAAGCCAGAACAACGATGTTAAAAGGACCTAAATACTAGAAACGTTGTATTAAGAGTGTTTTGTGTATTTTAATTTTGATGTATGTAGTATTTATGACACTTTTTTTTTGTATCATAATGATCTATGATGTCAAACAATGTATGTAATTCATGTATGATAATGAGACCTTATGTACAAGTTAGATTACCATAATGTATAGCACGTTGTGGTAAAATATGAGCAATTGTGTAGCATATATGCATGTATGGTGCTAGTATGTATATATGGGAATTTAGGTCTGAAGAGGTCAAATTTTAATCCAAACCCTCTTTGCATGCAATGGAAGGATTGGAAATATCCTCTGGGATGAATGAAATTTGCTCAAAGTAGAAGAAACCTAATTAGACACCAAATGGTCCCTTTTTGATCCCAAACTTTGTTTTAAAAGAGATCTAAACAACTCTTATGTCAAAAGTGGTCCAAATGACCTAGTTTGAGTCTAAGAATTAGCATGCATTTAGATCATTAGTAGAGCTTTGTAACAAGCTAAGAACCAGAATTTTGGGATTATATAGAATATTTCATGAATTTCTGAAAATTTGCAGAATTTTCATTTTGGCCTTGTACTATTCATTTAGTTAATTTTGATATTTCATATATTTGAGAGGCTAAATGAATTTTGATACTTATAAAATTTTACAAGTATATAATTGACATTATAAGCTTTTCGTAGCCACCAAGTTTACCTAAATTGGAGTTATGTAGCCAAAGATATACATTTTTGAAATTTATGGTTTGGTTATAGTCATTTACTATAGCAGCCTCTGATCTCCATAGTTTTAGTGGGCCAAATGGATTCATTTGCAATTGAAATTTTTATAGCATATAGTTCACATCCTAAGCTTTTTATAGACATTTAATTTGCATGAATCGAAGTTACATAACTTAAGATATAAATTTTTAAAGATTGATGCAGAATATGAAACTATGGCATTTCAGGCTAAAGTAATGCCATAAGCCTCCAACATGTGTTTCTTAATCAAATGGACCAAACTAAGTATGTTTATGATAAACATGAATGAAGGAAAAGAAAAATCTAAAATTACACTCTTATAACTCCTGTTTGCTTATGAATGGACCAATTTTGGTTGTCAAACGCATAGTAATGATTCTAAATCTTGTGACATAAGCATGTAGATTATATCAATGGATTAAAGGAAGCTAGGTATGACAAAAAGAGTTGTAACTTTAAGTGAAGGAAATTGGAGAAGAAAATCTAAAAAGATTATCTTTTTGTCATATCTTTTGCTGCAATGGCTTATGGGAACAAATTAGAAGAAGTTAAACCAGCCACTATTGTTAAACTTGAGCCTTTAAAGACTCTACCAATTTCTACCTCTTTAATGCATAGAGGAGCATGAGAGATTGGAGAGGAAACACAAGGGAAAGAAATCATCAAGGAAGGAAAGTAATAATGGTCTTTGTAGATAAAAGAGAAAGAAGGAAATGTGGTGAACAAATCTTTGAAAGCATATGGTTTTGCTCGACCTATGTCATAGAAGATAGTGAGAAACTTGATCCAAAAAAGTTGCAACAAGCTTGAGCTTGTGATTAGGCTAGATAAATAAAATAGGGAAGAAGGCTTAGAGAACTTTGGAAAGCCAAATCTAATTTAGGAGTAAATGGTTGCAACTTGGCCAAACTACTTAACCAAACCAAATAGCCCAAGCCTATTTTGAGGCTATTAAATTCCCTGCATCCAGCTTCTTTAATTGTGCTATTTGCAAGGCATGCACATCTCTCAACTAACATAAGGGTAGCAAACTATATAGAATTGAAATTATCTTCCTTAAGAAAGGACGAACTCAATCCTAAAATTTAGTATGGGACATCCTTATTTTCAGTTTTTGCTTATAGCCAATAAAGATAGTAAAGGGAAAGCACATAAGAAAATAATTATCTAGAACTCTTCAATAAGGGAAGAGCTATTGAAGTTTGTGGGTGAGCAGCATACATCTTGAGTCTCTATTATAACATTGATAGGCCTTGGTTTCTTATGGTTTAGAGAATTTTATTTAAAGTTCACTTGAGTCATTTAGTTTCCAATTGAGTGCCCTCTTCTCTGTTGGTGGCTATGTCTACTTAAGTCGCCAAATTATGGGCTTCTAGTAAGTGTTTTAATGCCAATTATCATTTGTAATGGTTTAGCACAACAAGCATTAGTGGTGCTAAGGCAATGGTTTCTTTATGAGGAGATTAAGGTTGAGGTGGACCATTATTTTGATATATTTGTTTCAAAATCATGTGAAACTATTTTCACATATTAAAAAGGTTAGGTAGCAAATGAATTACTTAATCATTCTTTCCTCTTCTTCTTAGACAATGCAAAAAATATGTTATACAACCTATGAGGTTCAATATGCTATTGAAGATGACTAATAGTGAAGCTACTTAAAAGGACAATCGACTTGTGAAGTTTGATCATTTAAAGGATGAGCAAGGTTTTCCATGAAAATTGAGTTTCTTTTTCATTATTTTGAGTGTTAGGATCTATGCATCATAATGGAATTAGAAAATTTAAACATGGCCTTAAATTACTTCCTAGAGATCTTTCTATAGACCCCATTGGCCTTATGTTGAATGAAAAGTAAACAAAAATCTCCTTTATATCATGTTCTAATAAATTGACCTCTTAGATTTGGCTAGAAATGCAAAATGATTTCTTGCCCAATGTTGCTCTTTGCAATACCACTCATTATTTTATCAAATCAACAAAGGTTGTTCCTTTATAAAAGCCATGGATACCCTTCGTTCATCAAAGTTTCGCACATTTGCATAGTGAATTCCTTGGAATACCTTACATGTTTTTTATTATTCAACATCTAGGATCTAGATCATTACCATGTCTCATTTGAGCTCTTTTAGACCACATATCAAACAAGATAACTATGCCTGAACTAATGATCGCTGGATTGCAAGAATCATTGCCAAAATCTATAAAACTCTTGCGTTTTGATGAAGGAGTGACAACTCATGTGTGATTTGTTAAAGAATATCTCATCCTGGGGACAAAGTCAGAGTTGAAAGCAAGGTTTATCCATAGGATTGAAGAAATTGGAAGGATGTGTATTATATTGAATGGGGCTTTTAGATATTGTATTGAGAGAATTGATACAATGAACTCCATGTAAACAGTTGGGCTTAGTTCTTGGTACGGATGGACAAGTATTTAATTTTCAAGATGGTGGAGACAACCATGTTGTTAGTCTCTTTAAATCAATAATTGTTGTAATAGTGATCTTATGTCTTTTCATATCATGTCAAAACAAATAAAAGTTATAGATGTTTTACATAAGACTAACTTGAATATTAGAAGTATTTTAGCTCTTGAGATTCTAAAACATGATGTGACCATTAACTTTCTCAAAGATACCTTGAAGTTTAAAGGATTTGTCATTTTGATTGACAAGGACATGACACCACCTGAACTACTCATTCTCTAACTAGGCCACCATAAAGCTAGCATTGATGTGGCAATGGTTCCACACAAACACTTGAAGTTTCTTCAAGACTTTACACTTGTGGTCAAGTACAATATCATTCCAATAGAGTGTATTAATGAGGTTACGAGAAAATTTCATTTGTGTAATTTACTAGAAATTGGAAAAGGTCATGAAAAATTAGAAAAATTTTGAAGTTATCAAAGTGTAGCTTCATATTTTCATCTTGAGGACAAGATGTGTAACATCCGGTTCTTTGAAAAAGAGAGAAAAATATGAGAAACGTAACGTATGGTTTCTCTATAAATAAACAAAACTCACCAGATACAAAAGGAAGTCCCTCAAAGTGATATAATTTAAGGTTCCAAAAAATTTAGGAAGCATTCTAGACTCCTAAAAATGAGAATTCTAGGCTCAAACGAAAAGAAAAACGGAGCTAGAATGAAGAAATAATTTCCTACAAAAACTTACGAAACATAATGGCATTTTTGTAATTTTGAGCAAATTTTGGAATTCACACAGGAAGGCTTTATAAATGAAAGTTGTGAGTTCTCCAGGGTTCTCTGAAGTCCTGAAAACTATGGGAAGGCCCGAGACAGTTAAAGCCCATCCGGTGGATGTTTTCCAATGTCGGTGTACCTAAACTTTGACGGATTTATTCAAGAAGGTTTTAGTTTCAATTTGAGGTGATTCCAACGGCATTTTACTAAATTGGGAACCTAAATTTTATAATGGAAAAGATGATTCTAAAAAAGGAGTTAAAACAAATTAGAAACAAAAATGCCAAGAATGAAGGGCAAAATAGAAATTTTTGAAAAGTTCTTCTTCCCTCTTTATATATATAAGTTGTAATATCCAATTCTCTGAAAACTAAAGAAAATGTGAGAAACGTAACGTGCAATTTCTCCGTCAACAAATGAAACTTACCAGATACAAAAGGAAGTCCCCCGAAATGATGTAGTTAAGGTCCCGAAAAATTTAGGAAGCATTCTAAACTCCTAAAAATGAGAATTCTAGGCTCAGACGGAAGGAAAAATGGAGCTAGAATGAAGAAATAATTTCTTACAAAAAGCCCACGAAATGTAATGATATTTTCGTAATTTTGAGCAAATTTTGGAATTCACACAGAAGGGCTTTTTAAATGAAAGTTTTAAGTTCTTTGGGTTCTCAGAGGCCCTGAAAACCATGGAAAATCTCAGGACAGTTAAAACCCATCCGATGGACGTTTTTCAACGTCGATTAACCCAAACTTTAACCGATTCATTCAGTAAGGTTTAGCTCTAAATTGAGTGATTCCAAAAGTATTTTATTAAATTAGAATCTAAATATTATAATAGAAAAGACGATTCTCAAAAAGGAGCTAAAACGAAGGAGAAATGAAAATGCAAAGTATGAAGGGCAAAATTGAAATTTTTGAAAAGTCCTTTTGCCCTAGCTATATATAGGTGGCACCTCACACTCTCCCTCATTTCACTTTAGATTTTCTAGCCCCAAACCAGAAGCAAACTAGGAGAGTGGCGCACCAAGAGAAGAGAAGAAGGAGGAAAAATTCAAGTATTTAGGTATAGAAATTTGATTATTTTTCATGTTTTCTCTCTACCAATCTCTCTTCCTCTTTTTCCCTTTTCTTCTCCATGATTTTTCTGAAGCTTTGAAGGCTGTTTTGAAGGAAGAACAGAGGGGAATTTTCGGATTTGAAGAGAAGAGCTTGGAAAAAGCAAGATTCAAGCCAAACTAACTAAGGAAACAAGGTAAAAATGCATTCTATGGTAGCTATGTTGATGTTCCTTTCTTCTCCATTTCGACCTACACTAAGAACCCTAGGAAGATCTGATTTTCAAGCCCAACCAAGCATGAATCTTAGGTATTTGATGGAGAGGAATAAGAATATGCAAAGAAAACCATGAAATAGACATTAGGATTCAAGATGCAAAACCTAGGGTTTCTAGTGCACTTTTCAAATTCTGAACTTATGTGATGCTTCCTAAGTTTAATTAAGAGTATAAATGAGTTCTTGAGACACCTAAGATGCTCCCCACAAGCTTCCTCCTTTAAGAAAACCAAGAGAACTCCAAGTAGCCCAAGAATGCTCATGGTCTCGACCAAGGAGGGTTCTATGTGTGGGGGGAGAGTTTTAAATTTTTCTAAGGTCATTCTTGAGTCATATTTGATGAATGAAAATGAAGAGAGGCTTTGGAAAAAATTTAAAACTTAAAACTCATGGAAAGTGATTTGGTGCTTTAGGTCACATATATGACCTAAAGAAGCAACTTGATGCTAGGCCCTTTTGTTTTCATAGTGTGATGACTCCAAGAGGCTTAAAAGGAGTCAAGAATCATATTTGAAAGGAAAGAATGAGGCTTAGAAATCATTTGGAGGGGTGTTGCTTCATTAAGGTGCAATTATATACCATAATGGAACCTATAGGCAATCTATTGTTTCACTAAGTTATGTAGCCTTAGAATGTATTTCATGAACCTAATTGGCTCCTATAAATTGTATCTAGGCTAAGAGAAACCATCTCCACCAATTTGTGGGTGTGTGGCCAAAAGAGGAGGCTTGAATTTCAAGGAAAAAGTGTGTGAGTGTTGTAATGTCCGATTTTTCGAAAAACGACAAAAATGAGTCAGTTTCCAAAGGAAGTCCCCTGGATAGAGAAGTTTGATGCCAACTAAAATTAGGATCAAATTCTAAATAATAGAAAATGTGGATTTGAGGTTTAAGATACTCGAAAACCAGAGCCAAAGAAACTCAGAAAATTTGCTGAAAAACATAGGGCATTTTTGTAATTTTTGAAAAATTTTGAAAACTCATAAGAGGGCTTTTTAAATGAAAAAATTTAAGCTTTCTGGAGTTTTCAGAGGCCCTGAAAACCATGGAAAGTCCTAGAACAGTTAAAACCCCTCTGGTGAGCGAGTTTGGCAAAGGTTGACCAAAACTTTGACCGAACAGTTCGAAAATCCAATTTGAGTGGTTCTAAAAGCATTTTATAAGTTAGAAAGCCTAAATATTATGATGGAAAAGACAGATTTCAAAAAGGAGTTAAAATGGGCCTAAAATGAAAAAGCTAAGAATAGGGACTAAAATGCAAAAAGGAAAAGTTACTTTTTGCTTTCTTAAAACATGTTCCAGCCCTCCCCAAGCTACACCAATGTTTTACCCATTTCTGAAACTGCTAAAAACTCCAACCAAGGCATCATGTGGAAGGAGAAACAACAAAGGAGAAGAAGAAGCCTTAAATAGGAATGAAATGGTGTGTTTTCTTCCTTTTGTCTTTACAATAAATATTGGTTCATAATGTATTTTGATGCTATTTTGGTTCTGGTCTAGCAAGGAGAAGTTAGGATTGGAGGGAAGGCTTGGGTGCAAGAGGAAGCCACTTGGAAGAGTAAGAATTTAAGGTAGGTTCCCATTCCTTTCCATGGCTTTTCTTGCACTTCTTGCTTGTTCTCCTCCATATGAATTTCGTGCAACCTAGAGCCCATCCAAAGGGAGTTGAATTTTGGCCATATCAAGGGAAGAACAAGTGATTTAGAGTGTGGGAATTTAGAATAGACAAATAGAAACAAAAAGGGAGCCTTAAAATTCAAGTTAGTACAACTTGAGGTTTTAAAATAAGTGATGAAATCTAATTTTTCCTAGAGGTATTCTAGCTTATGTAAGACATGGTTTGAGTCCCTTAGACCCTTAGGAAGTTACATATGTGACATTCCTTCTAAGAAAACAAAGCAAAGTTCAAGGGATCTTTTCATTATGTATATCTTAGCCACACAGGATCTGATCACCTAGGGAGTGTTTTAATTTGTTCTAAGCCTAGAATGAGACTTCTTATGATGGTAGAAAGTGGGAGGAAGCCTTGAAAAAAATTTAGAAGCCATGGATTGGGAGATGAGGCAATGGCTTCCATAATGTGACCTTATGAAGTAACTTGTGTTTAGGCTTTTGTAAATGAATATGTAATGGCTCCAAGGACTTTAAATGAGGTCAAGAGGCCTAGAAATGAGAAGAGAATGGAGTCAAGAACTTGAATCATGATGGTTGTTTCAATAGGACATTTATGGAGCCATTATGTGACTTATGGAACCAAGTGTGTTCTTAAGAGTAAATTGAATGCTTTAGCTTGTTTCAAGAATATAATTGTGTTATTTATGATGTTTAGGCCAAGGAAACCGACCCCACCTAAGTGTTCTTGTAGAACCAAAAAAGGGAAGGAGTAAGGCAAAGTAAAGTTTGCATAGATAATAAGGTAGCTCTTTTCTCCTTCTTTCATGCATGCTTGAGTGTTTTTCTTGTCTTGAATGTGTGTGTGTGTATATTTAAAGTCATGAAATATGTTTCTAGCAAGCATTCACATGCCATGGTGTCTTGATGCTTTGCTTATGTATTGAAATGATGCTTGATGAATGCCTTTGGTTTGCTTGAGCTTAGTGAAGCCAAAAGTCCCTTAGTTAGGGTGAGGATGAGCCAAGAGTCCCTAAGGTTGGATGATACAAAGCCAAAAGTCTCTAGCAAGAGTGAGGCTTAGTCAAAAGTCCCTTGAAAATAGGTGAGGCAAGTCCAAAAGTCCCAAAGAGAGTAGGTGAGGCTAAACCAATGCTTTGGCAAGCTTATGTATGTTATTTATGTCCTTATGAATGAAGAGAATGCTTTATGTATGATCTAGAATTTCATGTTGGCATACATGCATCTAGACTTGAAACTTGCATCAAGTATGTGTGTTTGAAAGGGAGATGAGCTATTGAGATTCCTAAAATCTCACTCTTCCCCCCCCCCCCCCCCCGCCCTCCATTACTTAATATGCCTAGGTGGATCAAGAGAGCAAGGACATGGGAGCCACCACACTTGGAAGCAAGAAGATTAGTGATGGAGTTGTAAAATATTTGTATTATAGCCATACGGTTGTCACATGATGTATTTCCATAATGTATATGATGTATGAGCTTATGAATATTTATAAAAGTATGGGTATATTGTATATGTATGAGAACTAGACCCATGTGAATGATATTTGATGAATTTGACTTAGATATGCCAAGTTATACAAGTATGGCTCTTGTGTATATCTTGGTGTGGATGAATGAGATTATGGAATCCAGGTTATTAGCCCTTTGATACATGTTTGATAGAGTGTTTTAATGCTTTCCCAGGTGCTCATGTGGCCATAGAATGAGAAGAAGCAAAAATTGACCCCTTGAGACCCCATATGAAGCTTAAACAGGACATTTTGCAACCCTATGTCACAAACTGATGAATTTTTTAAGTTAGGAATTTTTCTGATTTTGGTCAATGTACTGTAGCTTTGGTCTGAAAATGCATCTATGTCAAATAAGGGGCAAATGAGGTCCAATGGTCCTGAAATTTTACATGGAGAAATTAGACATGCACAGTGAGCTATAGAAACTAGAAGCACCTCATTTTGAGGTCTAGAGAGAGAGAAATAAATTTTTGAAGTTAGAACCACTTTCAGTTACGCAGCAGGACCCTCAGCACTGTTCCATCTAGTTTCTCCAGTTTAATGTCATTTTCTGGGTCTGGAGCTATTTTTCCCTTAATGTAGAAATCTGTAGTTTTCCAAATTGATATAGTTTACTTAATTTGGAGTTTTTTGGAAATTAGTTATGAATTTTTAAAATCCATATCAGTAAGTTGTAGCAAAACTCAAGGGCAGCCAGACCTTTCATACTTTTCGGTTGTCAAACATAGTACAGCTGGGTGTTTCATACCTATAATTATTTTTACCTTATAGTAGACATACAGATCTTTCTGGAAAGCTATCATTTGCCTCGTTTTGATTGTTTTAGAATTAATTATGATTTTCCAAAATCTGCCCCAGAAAATTGAAAATTGGAACCTGTGGCAAAAATTCTGATATGTGTTCCAAACCTCCAAACCCGAGTTTCTTGACCTAAATGGCTATGAATTTGATATTTTTTAATATGTTATAGTCTAAGAGGAGTTGAGGATCAATTCATGGGTTTTGGAAGTAATTTAATGCTGAGTTAAAGGTTCTTAGTAGTGTGCTTCCCATTGTTATGTGTTGTATGTGCAAGTAAATTGTGTGAAAAGTTCAAGTAGTGCAAAATGGACCTCAAGAGCTTATGTAATTATATTCTTGCTTTGAATGAATGTTGTATGGATATTATATAGACAAAATTGCTTTAACCAAAGTGGGATTGAACCGTGTGAGTTTGTTTATGTGATTTCGGTCTATATGCTACGCTTTGTGTGCAAGTCTGGTGTTTATTGCTTGAATGCTATGATATGAGTTTCTTGGGGTTAAGATATGACAAGTGTACACAAGGTAGCTCTCTCCACTTTCTCTCATGTATGGATATGTATTTAGCTTGTTTTAGAATGTGTGTATGTGTATTTTCAAGCTATGAAAAGTATGCTAGCATGCCTTTATATGCCATGATTCTTGATGTCATGTTATGTTTTCAAATGAATACATGATATTTGTATAAGTTTGCTAGAGTATGGAGAGGCCAAGAACTCTTCCCTTTGGTGAGGATGAGCCAAGAACCCTTGAGCTTGGTTGAGACAAAGTAAAGAGTCTCCCAAAAGTATAGTTGAGTCCAAAGCTCTTAAAGAATGGGTGAGGCTAATCCAAAATCCATGAGGAGAAGTGTGAGACCAATCCAAACACTTGGTGAGCTCTTGAATGTCTTGTATGATTTGTTCATATGCCAAGTTTGCTTTTTAAATATCCATGACTTCCATTTTCTCCATGCATGCATTTGTAAGCTTGCTTTGCACATATTATGTATGATTGAATGGGAGATGAGCTATTGGGATTCTTTGAATCTCATTCCCTCCTCTCTAATGATCTAATATGCTAGGTGAACCAAGTGGATATGTTAATGGGAGCCAACAACACTTAAGGAAGGAGATTGACAATCATATGTTTAGCTTTTGTCACTTTAAGACCATGATTATACCATATGATGTATATGATATTGTAAATGGTCTATGACCCTTGAGACATGTATAAATATGCCATTATGTGATGTTTAGATGTATGAATATGATGTATGACCTCTAGCATTTACTTTGAGTATGTAATGCCAAAGTGTGCAATGTGGAAGTTTAATAGAAATGTGCATAAGTGTGGGTTGAATGGCCAAAATAAGATGTATAAGGTTTAGCACCATTTGGGTAGCTCACACAAGTCTTCAATGTGCTTTTAGACTTGCCCAAAAGGTGCCACAACGAAGGAAAAGGCATTTGGCAAATTTGGTATCCCATATGGAGTCAAATTTGACCATAATGGAACCCTATATCACTTTTTAGCCAAATGAGTTAGTATTGATCTAAAATTTGGCATGCAATTAGGTCTCATTGAGAGCTTTTTGGAAGATAAAAATCATAATTTTTGGAGGTCTACAGAATATTTGATGATTTTTTAAAGTTGAAAATTTTCATAGTTTCTGGTTTGCTGCACTATTCATTTGGTCCAAAATTAAACTCTGTCACACAAGGCTCAAATGATGTCCAATTGTCATGAAATTTTATACAAAGAAACTAGATAATCATAGTGACTAGTGACAACTAGAAGCACCTCATTTGGAGGTCTAGAGAGGGAGATATGAATTTTTAAATGTTCTGTCCAGTATCAGTAAAATTGCCTAACCAGAAGTACTGTTCCATTGAATTTCGAGGTCTGGGCTTAATGGACTAATCTGAAGATATTTTTTCTCTCTAGTTAACATTCATAGCTTTCCATATTGGTATCATTTGCATATATTGGATTTTTCTATAATTAATTAGACACTTTCAAAGTTTTCTATAGAATTCTATGATAGTTCTAGAATTCAGTCAAACCTTTAGATCATTTTGGATGTCAAACGTCCTTTGTAATGACTGTTATGATCTAGATGTATTTTTAGTGTGAATTAGACATCCAAAAATTTCTAGAATGACCAAGATTGCATGATTTTGATTTTTCTAGATTTAGTTATGATTTTTCAAAGTTTGGTCAGAAAATGGAGCCAATCTGGCCGAAAATGAATCTCCATATTCCATGCTCCATTTCGGTTTCCATGAGTTATAGACATGATTTTGTGATTCAAATGAGTTTTTTTGATATAATTAAATATGAGGATGTATAGTATGAGCTCACATGGTCTACATGACACCAATTACAATTTTTAGATATAACGTAACGCGACAGTAATTCCATTTTCCTTTCTTTTTCTAATGGAAACCTATATGGTTTATGATATTATGCCATTTAAAAGCATAAGATGAGCTAGAATTTGGTGTTACATAAGTGGCACCCTACTCCTTCATGTAGCCTCATATGTGTAACAACCAAAAATTGCTGAAATTTTTCAAGCCCTGAAAATTTTCTAAGTCTATTAGCTATAGCGGGAAATGGCTTAGCTATAGCGAATGTGCCTGTTCGCTATAGCAAGAATGCTTTTAACTATAGCGAGCTCGGGCATCTAATACAAAAACCAGGGAGTTCCTCGCAATAGCGCATGCCGTAGTGAGAATAGAGGTCTAGGATTGATACGTGCTCGCCATAGCGAGGGTTATTTTTCGCTATAGCGAGGGTTAGTCCAGAAAAGTATGAAAAAAAGAAAATTTTGCTTCTTAAAGAATCCAGATCCTCTCCTTTTCTTCTAATCGACCTAAGCTTCGTCTAAAATAGAGAAAAGGGCTTGAGAAGATAGAGAGACCAAGAAAAGAAAGGAGGAATAAGGAAGAGGTAAGCAAATTTGAGATTTTCATAACTTTTCTTCTTAGAATTTTGTTCTTCTCTCTTTACCCTCTATTTCTATGGTTTTGATTGTTGAATTAGTTTGGTTTTGGGCTTGGTTTAGAAGAGGAAAAGTGAAAAACCACTCTTGAAGAAAGCTAAAACTCATGTATCTTTACTTCTTCTTCTTTACTTTCCTTAAGTATATTAGTTTTACTAATTTGAGAGTTTGAGAGAAGAAGGAAGTTTGACCTAGAGCAAGCAAGAAATCCTTGAATTAAAGTGAAAAAAGTTGAGATATATAAAAGAACTAGGAGAAGGGTTAGTAAAATTTAAGAAGAAAAAACTAGGGATTTAATCTCCTAGCCTTGTGGGTGTTTATTTGAGTTATAAGAGAGTTATTCTATGTTCTTTGTTGTGTTTAGGCTCAAGAGAATCGGCTCCATCTAGTTGTGGTGTTAAGACCGAGAAAGATAAAGAGAAATAAAAAAGGAAGGCTTGTGTTGGCTTATAAGGTAGCTCTCCACTCTTTCTTGTTACATTTTTATATGTGTAATAGTCATTGTATGCTTGTATATATGCTTGTTGTGTGAGACATGCCATATGTTATTACCTTGATGCATTGGTACCAATATACTTATGTTTTGGGTTATGAAAATTGCTTAGGTGAAGTAGTGCCAAAAGTCCTTGAGATGGGTGAGGTGGAGCCAAAAGTCCTTAAAAATGGGTGAGACAAGGCCAAAAGTCTCATAATTGAGTGAAGCCAAGTCAAAAGTCCCTAAACCAAGAGTGAAGCTAATCCAAAAGTTCCAAAAATCAGGTGAGGCTAGACCAAAAGTCCCTAAAGCTTATTCTTGGCATTGATATGATATTCATGGCATGTAAATCATGTATTGTATGATTGTGAATGGTTAGATACCTATTTACAGGCTTTAATTTGTTTATATGCCTTGATTACTTTCTTGAATGAGTGTATGAGCTATTGAGATTCTATGAATCTCACCTCCTTCCCTCTCCCATCTTAACATGTTAAGTGAAACTTAAAGAGATCAAAGTGCAAACCAAGGAGCCTAGTTGAGCATGTTTAGGCGATTGCATAGTTTGTTTTAGTCCTTTTGATGTAAAGAGGTGTCAAAATGAATATATACTTATTATTTTTGAGATGTAAATATTTGAACAAGTGCAAATGCATGTATAAATGATGTGTAAACCATGTATAGAGCCAAAGCAATAGAAAATTGAGATTTGGCCTTTTAGTGGCTTGTATGTAGTAGTGTATTTTTGCCAGTAACATAGTGAGTTTGAAATGTATGATAATTTAGACCACTTGGACATTTCATATATACTATGTTTATGCTTTAGAACCTGTCCAAGAGGTGCTAGAGCATGTAGGGGACCATTTACCCCCATTTTGAACTATTTAGGGTGTCAAATTCACCAAATCCGTGAGCTATGTCAAGATATGACTAAATGAGCTCTTCTTGATATGAAATTTGGCATGCCTCTAGAGCTTGTAGAGAGATTCTTAGGGAGCTAAAGTGGGTAATATTTGGAGGTCTAGGGAATATTTGGCGAATTTTTGAAATTGGAGAATTTTCTGGTTTTGGTTATTGTATTGTGCAACTAGTCCGAAAATGAATCTATTTCATTCATGGACCAAACGGTGTTCAATTGTCATCAAATTTTATGGGAATAAATTAGAAATCCACAGTGAACTATATCAATTAGAAGCACCTCAATTGGAGGTCTGTAGAGGGAGAAATAACTTTCTAAAGTTCTGTGTCAGTATCAGGGAAGCTATCCTACCTTCGTTATTGTTCCATCAATTTTTGAGGTCCAAATGCTACTGAAATTATCTGTACTTATTTTTTTCCTCTATTTAACATCTTTATATTTTCAAATTGGTATATTTTTCCCAGATTGAATTTTTTTGGAATTAGTTATGAATTTTTAAAATTCATGACAGCAAGCTGCATCAGTACCAGGGACAGCCAGACCTCTGTCTCTTTTTCAATATCAAACATGGCCTAAATGCTAAGATTGTGATTGGAAATTATTTTTAGTGTAAATTTAACACCTAGATTTTTCCAAAAAGCTATAGTTTGCTTAATTCCTAGAATTAGTTATGATTTTCCAAAGTTAGAGCCAAAAATCTGACTTTTGGGCCCATTTGAGAAATTGCATTTTCTGGGTTTTTGGCTTCATATATGTGGTTCATTGGTTGTTTTATGCTATGTATGAGTTTTATAAATGGATTTTGAATAGATTATGTGATTAATGGGTTTATGGGACCCATGGGGCAAAATATGAGCATTTAAACCTCGGTACATAGTAGGAAAAATACTACGGCTTTTGTCATTTTCTTTGGAAATTATATGGAATCAAACTTAAGCAGAGACTAGTTGTGGTTAATATATTATGGTGTTATAATATATCTCTACCCTAAACCAAAGAAAGAAGCCCTAGGATGAGGCACATAAAAGGAAGAAGAAAAGAAGGAGAAATTTAAGCAAAAAGGTGTGGAATTTTGGTAGTTTTTCATACTTTCCTCCTTCCAAACCTCTTCTCTTTCATTCTTCTTTATTTCTTATGATTATAATGAAATTTATAAATCTGTTTTAAGGGAGAAATTAAAGAAAAAATTCAAATTTGAAGAGATGAGCTTAAAGAACACAAGATTCAAATGAGAAAAAGCAATAAAATAAGGTAATTTCTTCTTTCATGGCTGCTACCCCCCCTTGCTCCCCTTCTCCACCATTTCACCACCACACTTGAGAAGACCTAAGAGGATTTGATTTTTAGGCAGAACCAAGGATGATTCTTAAGAAAAGGGTGTGGAGATTAAGAATATACAAAGAGAATTAACAAATAACTATAGAAATTCAAGATGCAAAGTCTAGGGTTTCATATGTTCTTTACAAAATTTGATTTGATACCTTGATTCCTATGTCTAAATGAGAGTTTAAATGAGCTTCTAAGATCTCTAGAAGTCTCCCCGTGTGCTTCCTTCATCAAGAAAATAAAGCAAAGTTCAAGGAGATCATAAAGCTTCCTAGTCTCGACCTAAAGGAGTTTGTGTACCTAGAGATAGTTTTAATTTGTTCTAAACTCATTTTTGAGTCATATATGATAAGTAAAGATGAGGGGAAGTCTTAGGAAAAATTTAAAAACCATAAAAAGTGAGTTGGTGCTTTATGTTCCATACTATGACCTAAAGAAGCAACATATAGTTAGGTTCTTTATTTTAATTGTGTGATGACTCCAAGAGGCTTAAAAAAAGTCAAGAATCATATTTGAAAGAAAAGAATATAGCCTAGAATTTAATTGATGGGCGTTACTTCATTAAGTGCATTCTTGAAAACATAATGGGGTTTATAGGTCAAGGTAGTGTTTAATCAAATTGTATGGCCTTAGAATTGAGTTCATGAATCTAATTAGCTTCCATGAATTGTGTCTAGGCCAAGAGAAACCATTCCCACACATTTATGTGTGTGAGGCCAAAAAAAAGAGCATTGATTCAAGAAAAAAGTGTGTGGTTGCTTCCAAGGTAGCTCTCTCCACCTTCTCTCATGCATAGATGTGTGCTTACATTGTCTTGAATGTGTGTATGTATGTTTTAAGCCATGAAAAGTATTCTAGCATAATTTTATATGCCATGGTACCATGATGATGCATTATGTTTTTCAAATGATGTTTATAAAACTTGTTTTGGTTTGCTTGAGTGTGGTGAAGCCAAAAACCCTTAGCCATAGTAAGAATGAGCTAAGAACCCTTAAAATTAGTTGAGACAAAGTAAAGAGTCTCCCAAAAATAAGATAGAATCCTAAGAGTATGGTTGAGTCCAAGAATCTCTTAAGAATAGGTGAGGCAAGTCTAAAATCCATAAGTAAATGGGTAAGGCCAATCCACTTACTTGGCAAGCCTTTGTATGCCATGTATGACTTGCTCAAATGATGAAAATGCTTCTTGAAGGTTTACATATGATAACATGCTCATGCATGCATTTATAAGACTTCTTTTGTATGCTTTTATATATGATTGAATGGGAGATGAGCTATTGGGATTCTTTAAATCTCATCCCCTCCTCTCTAATGTTCTAATATGCTAGGTGGACCCAAAGAGCAAGGCAATGGGAGCCAACCACATGAGAGATGAATGAATGACATTAAAATGTGAAATTTTGTTACTTTAAGGCCATAAGAATGGCATATGTTGTAATCCATGGTTGTATATGTCTTATGAAGTCATGAACATGTATAAATATGTTGATGTGTCATGTACAAGTGAGAGATTATGGCATGTGAATACTAGAATATAAAATGAGCCTATTATGTCAGTATGGCTTCTTGAATGATATTACATAAATGTGTATAAGTGTGAGTGAGATGGCCAAAATGAGATGCATGAGGGTTAGGACTATTTGGGCAACTCACACAAGTTCTAATTATACTTTTAAACTTGCCAAAAAAATGTCAAACCCCAAGAAAAGTCATTTAGACATTTTGGTATCCTATTTATTTTTTAACCAAATGAGCTCTTCTTGATCTAAGATTTGGCATACAATTAGAGTTTGTTGAGAGCTTTTTATAAAGCTAAAGAATATAATTTTTGGAGGTCTAGAGAATATTTGATGAATTTTCAAAGTTGAAAAATTTTCTAGTTTTAGTCATGACACTGTTCATATTGGTCTGAAAATAAAATCTATCACACAAGGCTCAAATGATATCTAATTACCACAAAATTTTATACAGAGAAACTAGACATTCCTAATGACTTATACCAATTAGAAGCACCTAATTTAGATGTCTAGAAAGGGAGATATGAATTTTCAAAGAATCTGTCTAGTATCAGGAACTCCAGCCGACCTCAGTTACTGTTTAATTGAGTTTCAAGGTCTAGGCATGCCTGAACTAGTCTGAAGTTATTTTTTTCCTCTAGCTAACATCCACGGATTTTTAGATTGGCATCATTTTCATAGATTGGATTTTTGTGAAATTAATTAGACATTTTTGAACTTTGCTATAGAATTTTGTGATAGCACCAGTGAATAGCCTGACCTCTAAAACTTTTTGAATGTCAAACACCTTCTATGATGGATGTTATGGTCTAGAAATATTTTTAGTATGAAGTAGACATGTGTATCTTTCTAGAATGGCTAAGAATATATGATTTTTATTTTTCTAGAATTAGTTATAATTTTTCAAAGTTTGTGATAGAAAAGAGGAAAATCTGGCCAAAAATATGTATATGCATTTTATGCTTCCCTTTGAATTCCATGAAATGTAGGCCATTTTTGATGATGCAAATGAATTGTATTCATGTAATTAAATATGAAAATGTGATGTATGAGCTCATATGGTCCGTGTGACACCGAATGAAATTTTTATATGCGATGCAACGTTAAAACAATCAATGTTTTGAGTCTTCATAATTCTTGAAAATGAGTCATTTAAAGGCATGAGATGAGCTAGAAATTATGATGTTACAAGATGAGTCTTGTTGGATTGAGAAATAATAAATTCGTGAGTGATAAGTCCAGATGTAGAAAGGAGGAATAGGAAAAGGTTGGATGAAACAATTGAGGTGGCATTGCATAACTGACTTCTCACATGTATAGTCGACTAGGGGGGAGAGAAAGAAAAGGATGTGTTGTGGGTTCTTTTTATAGCTTAGATGGGTTTGAGTATAAAGGAAAGCAAGTTGGTAGATAGTTAGGAAAATGTTGATCTCTCGAGTCCCAAAAGAATGCTTTTCTTTCCTTTATGCTTCATTTTTGTTTTCCTTAGCTATATCATTTTCTTCCTGCCTCTAGCTTAGGGAAAGAGACTCTACTTCTCTTCTATTTTTGTTTTTTAGGTTAATCTAGTTTTGTTACTGTGATTGTTGCTCATTCTCTCCAATCCATATTTAAATCTAGATACACAATGTGTAACATTCGGTTCTCTGCAAACGAGAGAAAATGTGATAAATGTAATGTACGATTTCTTCGTCAATGAACGAAACTCACAAGATATAAAATAAAGTTCCATGAAATGATGCAGTTAAGGTCCCTAAAAATTTGAGAAGCATTTTAGACTCCTAAAAATGAGAATCCCAGGCTCAGACGGAAAGAAAAATAGAGTTAGAATGAAGAAACAATTTCTTACGAAAAGCTTACAAAACGTAATGGCATTTTTGTAATTTTGAGAAAATTTTGGAATTTACATAAGAGGGATTTTTAAATGAAATTTTTGAGTTCCCCAAGGTTCTCAGAGGTCTTGAAAACCATGGAAAGCCCTGAGACAGCTAAAACCCCTTCGGTGGACGTTTTCTAACGTTGGTATACTTGAATTTTGACAAATTCGTTCGGAAAGGTTTTAGCTCCAATTTGAGTAATTCCAAAAACATTTTACCAAATTGGGAATCTAAATTTCATAATGGGAAAGACGGTTCTGAAAAATGAGCTAAAACGAAGGAAAAACGAAAATGCCAAGAACGAAGGACAAAATGAGAATTTTTGAAAAGTGTAACTTCCTCCCACCTATATATATGATGCTCTCTTCTTCTCCCTTCATTATGCATGACCATGTTCTGCCCAAAACCAAAGGAAAAACCCTAAGGGATGAGGCACACAAGAGGAGGAAAAAAAGGAGGAGAAATTCAAGGTAGAAAGATATGAATTTTTATAGTTTTTCATACTCTTTCTCTTCCAAACCTCTTCTCCTTCATTCTCATTTATTTCCTATGATTACAATGAAGTATATGGATCTGTTTTAAAGGAGAAATTGTGGGGAAAATTCAGATTTGAAGAGAGGAGCTCAAAGAACATAGATTCAAGTGAGAAAAAGCAAGAAAATAAGGTAATTTCTCTTTCTATGGTTGTCATCTTTGGTTTCCTCCTCCTCCATTTCGGCTAACATGAGAAAACCCTAGGAGGACTTGATTTTTAGGCAGAACCAAGGGTGAATCTAAGGAAAAATGGGTGTGGAGATTAAGAATATGCAAAAGGAATCAACAAAAAACTATTAGATTTCAAGATGCAAGTTCTAGGGTTTCAATTGCACCTTGTGAAATCTGATTCTGTATGATGATTCCTAGGCCTAAAAAAGAGTTTAAATGAGCTCCTATGATCCCTAAGAGGCTCCCCATATGCTTCTTCCCTTGAGAAAACAAAGCCAACTCCAAGAAGCTCCATTTCCTCTAAAGCCTCAGCCAAGCAAGGATAGCATAGCTAGGGAGAGTTTTAAATTTTTCTAAGCTCATTCTTGAGTCATATATGATGAATGAAAATGAGGGGAGGCTTTGGAAAAAATTTGGAACCCATAGAAAGTGAGTTGGTGCTTTAGGTTCCATATTATGACCTAAAGAAGCAACATGTAGTTAGGCTCTTAGTTTTGATTATGTAATGACTCCAGAAAGCTTAAAAGGAGTCAAGAATTATATTTGAAAGAAAAGAATGGAGCCTAGATTTTATTTGAGGGGTATTGCTTCATTAGATGTAATTATGGAACCATAATGAGGTTATAGACTAAGCTAGAGTCTAAGCAAGTTGTGTGACCTTAGAATTTTTCATGAATCAATTGGCTTCCATAAATTGTGTTTAGGCCAAGAGAAACCATCCCACATTTTTGTGTGTGTGTGGCCATAGCAAGGGAGGGAGATTCAAGATGAAAAGTGTGTGATTGTGTAGAAGGTAACTCGCTTCACCTTCTCTCATGCATGGATGTGTGCTTAACTTGTCTTAAAATGTATGTATGTGTATTTTCAAGCCATGAAAAATATGATAGCATGATTTTATATGCTATAGTTTTATGATGACATATTATGTTTTATATGATATTTTTGACATGTGATTGGGTTTGCTTGAGTGTGGTGAGGCTAAGAACCCTTAGCCATGGTGAGGATGAGCCAAGAACCCTTAAAATTAGTTGAGACAAAGTAAAGAGTCTCCCAAAAGCAAAGTGGGCTCTCAAGAGCATAGTTGAGTCCAAAAATGCATTAAAGAATGGGTGAGGCAAGTCCAATATCTACAATAAATTGGGTGAGGTCAATCCACTTGCTTGGCAAGCCTTTGTATGCTATGTATGACTTTCTCAAATGATGAAAATGTTTCATGAATGCTTGCACATGTCCACATGACCATACATGCATTTATGAGACTTGTTTGCATCCATTATGTATGATTGAATGGGAGATAAGCTATTAGGATTCTTTAAATCTCATTCCCTCCTCTCCAATGATCTCACATGCTAGGTGGACCAAGTGGATAAGGTAATAGAAGCAACCACCTTGAAGAGAAGAGTTTGACACCAACATGTTTAGTCTTCACTTTTTAAAACCATAATAATGTCAAATGTTGTAACCCCTTGATGTATATGGTCTATGACCTCTTAAATATGTGTAATTATGATATTATGCTATGTATGAATGAAAGAATATGTTTTATAGTCATTAGAATGTGAAATGGGTATATGGTGGCAAATTAGCTCCATTGGTGGTTTGATGGAATTATGTATATGTGTAGATGAAATGACCAAAATGGGATGCATGGAGTTTGGGACCATTTGGGCAGCTTACACAAGTCTTAATCATGCTTTTAGACTTACCCAAAAGGTACCAAACTTTAGGGAAAACCATTTGGTTACTTTGGTACCTCGTATGGAGCTAAAATTGACCATAATGGATCTCTACGTCACTTTTTAACCAAATAAGCTCTTCTTGACATAAGATTTGGCATGCAATTAGAGCTTATTGAGATTTTTTTAGGAAGCTAAAGAATATAATTTTCAGAGGTCTACAGAATATTTGATGAATTTCCAAAATTGATAATTTTTTCGATTTTGGTCTATTACACTATTCATTTGGTCTGAAAATAAAATCTGTCACACAGGGCTCAAATGATGTCCAATTGCCATGAAATTTTATACAGAGAAACTAAACATTCACAGTGACTTGTGCCAATAAAAGCACCTCATTTGGAGGTCTAGAGAGGGAGATATGAATTTTTAAAGATTCTGTCTAGTATCAAGAGCCTTACCCGACTTCAGTTACTATTCCATTGAATTCCGAGGTTTGAGCTACCTAAGCTAGTCCATAGTTTTTTTTCCCCTGTAGCCAACATCCACAGGTTTCTATATTGGTATCATTTTCATGGATTGAATTTTTGTGAAATTAATTAGACATTTTCAAAGTTTGTTGCAGAAATCTGTGATAGCATCAGTGGCAGTTTGACCTCTAGACATATTTAGATGTCGAACATCCTCTGTGTGAATGTTATGATCTGGACATATTTTTAAGATGAAGTAGATATCCATAGCTTTCTAGAATGACCAAAAATTTATAATTTTGATTTTTTTAGAATTAGTTATGAATTTTCAAAGTTTGGTCAGAAAAGGAGCCAATTCTGACCGAAATTTAATATGCATATTTTAAACTTCCCTTCGTGATTCTTGAGATGTAGGCCATATCTTATAATGCAAATGAGTTGTATTCATGTAATTAAATATGAGGATGCATGGTATGAGCTCACACGATCCACGTGACACCAAACAGAATTTTTATATACAACGAACGCAAAAATAATCAATATTTTATATGTCATTCCTTGTAATTTTCATGAAATGCATGGCATGAGGCATTCTAATTATATGAGAGAGACTAAGATATTATGGTGTTACACAATAGCTTTGGGTCCCTTCACCTTCTTCTCAATTATCCTCTTTTGCAACTGTGATTTAAATGTTAAGTAAATGCTTCAAAGACACGTTTAAAGTCACATGTTGGTCATTCCCATGAACGTGCTGATCATTTCCTTTATTTTAGGATTAAAAATTTATTACTTAAGTTGAACAGGTGAAGTTAGTGGGCCATGACTTCTGCTATTTTTTATTCTGTTGCAAATTTATCTCATTATTTAGTTTGTTGTACGCCTATATATAGGCCTTTCTCTTTCATTAATAAAGCATGAAGTATTATATTGCCTCTTTCTCTATAATATTTTATTTATCTTCTATAATATTACTTTCCCTTTACCAATAACCTTTTGGTATTAGAGCATCCAGAAGAGAGAGAGAGAGAGAGAGAGCGTCAATTTAATCAATCGCACTACAATAGCTTTTTATTCACAGCAACTTATTACATTGTAGCATCGTAGTAGCTTTTTCGTTTCTCTCACAATTTCTTGTAGGTTCGATTATGAACAGGGGCTTCCACTGGAAAGAGTGGTGATTGATCTCTCATTCTTTGATAGCAAAGCATGGTAGCCAACGTAGTTCTACTACTCCTCAACCTCTAATTCCCATCTTTAATGGGGATAAGTATGAGTTTTAGTCTATCAAGATGAAAACCCTCTTCCAATCTCAAGATTTATGGGATTTGGTTGAGGATGGGTTTGTTGAATCATATGTAGATCAGCAGCATTTAAAGGAAAATAAGAAGTAAGACGTAAAGGCTTTTTTTTTCCTACAACAAGCAATGCGTGAAAATCTATTCAGAATTGCTTCAACAGTGACTTTTAAAGAGGCATGGCAAATTCTAAAGACTAAGTTTCAGGGGTCATACAAGGTAATCTCTATGAAACTCCAATATCTTCGTCATGAATTTAAGAATCTACGTATGCAAAAGAGTGAGTTTGTACAAGATTACTTGTTTAGAGCTAGTTCTATAGTAAATAAAATGAGATCATACGGGGAGAAAATTACAGATGAAAGAGTAGTTGCCAAAATTTTGTGAACTCTTACTCCTCAATTTAATTTTGCTATTGCTACAATTGAGGAGGCTTATGATATCTCTAAATACTCTTTTGATGAACTAATAAGTTCCTTGCAAGCTTATGAAGATAGGATGAATTAGTTGCAAGACAAGCATGAAGAACAGGCATTTCATGTGAAGGAGGAGTCGTCCAAAGGGACAAATTCCACTAGTAGAGGAAATGACAGAGATGGATCTCATAGCAAAGGGAAAGGTAGAGGCAGAGGCCATGATGGTGGTAGAGGTCATGGTCAATTTGTAGAGCATAGACAATCAAATAATCAAAAAAGCTCCATTCAATACAATTATTGCAAAAAATATGGCTACAAAGAAGCTAATTGTTGGACAAAATAGAAAGATGAACAAACGCAAGCAAGCTTTGCTGAGGAAGAGACAAAAACATTGTTTATGGTACAGTCTCTTGATATTGACATTCCTTTTGATGATAGTTAGTTCGTTGATAATGGGTATGTCCAGTCATATGACCAGTTCTCGTTCATTGTTCAAGGAATTGGATGAATCACAAAAATCCAATGTTCGACTTGGAGATAAAAGGCTGCTTCAAAGTGAAGGTATAGGTACAGTTTCTATTCGCATTAGTCATGATAAAAAGAAACTTCTGCATGATGTTTCATTTGTGCCTAGTTTGGGTCAAAATTTGTTAAGTGTAGGATAGTTGATGGATAATGGATTGAGAGATATATTTGATGATGGTTTTTATGTTATTCAAGATAAGAAAATTGGTCAAAACCTTGTTAAAATCAAGATGACTAAAAATAGAATGTTCCCACTTGATGTTTCATCTTTTGAGGAAAATGCCTTTATTATTAAAGGAATTAGTGATTCTGATTTATGGCATTTACATTATGGTCATTTGCATGTTAAGGGCTTGAAACTGTTGAATCAGAAAGACATGGTTGCAGGGCTGCCAAATATTGATGCTATTGATATTTGTGAAGGTTGTGTCTTTGGAAAACAAAATAAAAAATCATTTCCTGTAGGGAAGTCTTGGAGAGCCTCTCAATCAATGTTTTAAAAACCGGACTGGTCATTGAATCGGTGAATACACTGGTTCACAGTTTATTGGTTTGACCGTGGTTGAACCGGTAATAAATAAATAAATATATATATATATTAATATTAAAAATTTAGTATAATAAATGATAATAAATAGATATTAATAAAATTTAAATATTTTATTACTATATATATAATTAAATATAACATAATATTTAAATTCAATTGAGTTTTTAATTTTAAAATTTAAGCATAAAGTAACTTATTTATTAGTAAATATAATTATTAAATATTAATGTATTAAAATAAGTATTGAAACTAAAATATTATAAAAATTAATTATTCAACATATTAATTTTTAATAATTAATTTTTAAAAAAATTTGTATAATAAAATTTAATTAGTTCTTGAAGGTTTAAATTAAATATTATAAATTTTAAAGAAACTATCCTAATTATATTTATATAATATTATACACAATTTTAATAAAAAAAAAGGTAGTTCAATAGTTAAGATGTCAAAATATCTTTTTTAGATCATTAATTTGACACTTCATATGGTTATTTTAATTTTAACAAAAATGCAACCCCTTAAAATTTTATAGATATATTAAAATTTGCTAATGCCAACCAGATATGCAATGGTGGTCAAGCGGAGAGTGTGTTTTCTGGAAGCCACAATGGTGCAGGTTCGAATCTAGATGCTGGCGGGATTATTTTGGAAGCAACCAACAACTAATATACTTATATAAAAGTTTACGTGTATATATTGAGGCTTCAATGCAAACCAACTGGTGAAGAGCCTTTTGGAAACTAAAGGTACGTGGGCTCGAGTCCTAGCAGCGGCATGGATTGGGAGAATTTTGAAGACCGGTTCATGTCGGTTTGCTTCACCGGTTTTAGCTCAAAATCGTCCGGTCAAACCCGGTTCTTGACCAAGTTTGACCGGTTCTTTGAAGCAACGGTTATAAGGATTCTCCAGACCGAACCAGGGTTCGGTTCCCGATCCAACCGGTTGAATCGACCGGTCCGGTCCGGTTGTAATAACAATGCTCTCAATGTCTTGAATTAGTGCATGCAGATTTAGATGGACCAATGAATATTGAGTCTTTAAATGGGAGTCATTATTTTCTATTGTTTACTAATGATTATAGCAGAATAAGTTAGGTTTATTTCTTGAAATTGAAATATGAAGTTTTTGAAATTTTCAATAAATTTAAAGCTCTAATAGAGAAGTAGAGTGATTATTGCATAAAGGTGATATGTATAGACAAAGGAGAAAAATTTTATTCTAATAAAATTGCTATTTTTTGGGAGGAAAATGGTATTCATAGGGAGCTCACTTCACCACATACGCCAGAGCAAAACGGCATTGCTGAAAGGAAGAATTGTATTCTGGTAGAAATGGTTAGAAGCATGATGAAGGCAAGGGAGCTGCCAAATCAGTTTTGGGTAGAAGCAGTAGCTACAACAATGTACTTCCTAAATCTGTCTCCTACAAAAGTAGTCCAAAACAAGACACCTTATGAAGCTTGAAGAGATGTAAAGCCTGAAGTAAGCCACTTAAAAGTTTTTGGTTGTATAGCCTATGCTTTGATAAAATCTTCTCATCATAAACTTGATGAAAAATCAGAAAAATATATCCGTATTAGCTATAGTGTACAATCCAAAGTATATTGGTTGTACAATCCAATTAGTGGCCAAATAATTATAAGTAGAGATGTTGTATTTAATAAAGAAGCTAGCTAGAATTATAGTAGTAAAGAAGATGGAAAGTCTATAATTTTTCCAACAAATATTAATGCAATAGGTGCTGAACCAAGCATAATGTTGATGGCAGTGTACCGAAGCATAAGGCACAGTTAGTGGCTAAAGACTATGCTTAACAACAAGGTATTGATTTTTATGAAACATTATCTCTTGTAGCTCACTTTAAAACGACAAGAACTTTTATAGTTTTAGCTACTCAACTTAAGTGGCATGTGTTTTAATTTGATGTTAAATTAGCCTTTTTGAATGGTGAATTGAAAGAGGAAGTGTTTGTTTCCTAACTAGAAGGTTTTGTTTTTTGTGGTGAGAAAAGTAAAGTCTATAGGTTAAGAAAAGTTTTATATGGCCTTAAACAAGCCCCACTTTGTGGTACCATAAAATTGACTCTTGTTTTCAAAAAAATAGTTTTAAAAGGAGTGATAATGAGCCTATTCTTTATTTGAAATAGCATGGTGATTTTGATTTTTTAGTGGTCTATCTTTATGTTGATGATATGATGTATATAAGGTCGTGTGAATCAATTTTTGTTGATTTTAAGTCAAGTATGATGAAAAAATTTTAGATGTCAAACTTGGGATTATTGCATTATTTTCTTGGTTTGAAAGTAAAACAAGGTTTGGATAGTATTTTTATTTCTCAACAGAAGTATGTAATGGATCTTTTCAAAAGGTTTAACATGGTGGGCTGCAAAACATGTTCTCCTATGAATATGAATAAAAAATTAACAGTAGCTTATGATATTAGACTTGCAAATGCAAAGTATTATAGAAACATGGTGGGTGGCTTGAATTATTTATCTTATACAAGCCTGATATAGCACATTCTGTGAGTATAGTTTTTAGATTTACGCATAATCCCACTAAACATCATCTTGAGGCTGTAAAGCAGATCATGTGATATGTTACAGACACTATTGAATTTGGAATTTGGTATTCTAAAGTATCAAGTTTCAAATTGTTTGGATTTTTAGATAGTGATTGGGTAGGTTGTATTGATGATAAAAGAAGCACATTGGAGTATGTTTTTACTCTTGGTTCAGGTACTATCTCATGGAGCTCAAAAAAAGCAAAATACAATGGCTTTATTCTTATATGAGGCTGAATATGTAGCAATAACTTCAACAACTTATTAGGCTATTTGGCTAAAAAGATTATTAATTGACTTTCTTTAGCATCAACAAGGTCCAACAAAGATTTTTTGTGACAACAAGGCAATAATTGCTATGACAAGGAATGTAGTTTTTCATGACAAAATGAAGCATATTGATATTAAGAATCATTTCATTTGTGACCTTGTTACAAAGGAAAAAATTACCTTGAAATATTGTAATACAAATCAACAAGTTACAGATATCATGATTAAGTCACTTTTTGCTGGAAAAATTAAAGATTTCAAATTGCAAATGGGGTAGACAAGTTTAAAATAAGGGGGAGTGTTGAGTAAATACGTCAAAGACACCTTCAAAGTTACGTACTGGTCATTCCTAAGAACGTGTTGATCATTTTCTTTATTCTAGAATTAAAGATTTATCATTCAAATTGAATAGGTCAAGTTAGTGGACCATGACTTTCACAATTTTTTTTATTTTGTTTGCAAATTTATCTCATTACTCAGTTTGCTTGTCGTTCGCCTGTATATGCCTTTCTCTTCCATTAATAATATGAAGTTCTCAGTAATATTTTATTTATCTTCCAGAATATTACTTTCCCTTTACCAACATTAAATCCAGGTTAATGTTGATCATCAATCTTATTAACAGTTTGGGGCTTTAGGATTTATCTTCAATATCTTCAGGGTTTGTATGTGCCTATTTGAGCGAAGAGTAGAAGTTTGTTCTAGATTGATTAGGGTTTTAGGATGATGGACAATATTTCTATACGCCGTGATTTCTTTTTTTGATAGCGAGTTATGAATTTCTTACTAATGATCTTTCTTTCCCTTAAATTTAATTTTGTTTTGGATTGAAGATTGTTTTTGTTTGGGTTATTATGATCGAGGCTAGGATGACCAATAACATTTCTCGATTCTGATTTGGATTCTTTATTAAGGACCAAAGCAAACTCTATTGCTTTTTGATGACCGCGTTTGTGCGTGTCTGAGCCTCCTCTTCATGTTGAAAATTCCCTGCATTTCTTGCGTTGCATTATTTCATTTTGAATTCTTTACCAGTGTTGCGATTCGATGATTGTAAAAGTAAAATAAATTTCTCTTTGATTGATTCATGTTATCATTTTGTAGATACTATAATCTATAACTAAGAAAACGTGTTAGTCTGATGCTCAAGTTGACTGTGACAATTGAATGAAAGATACCAACTATTTCCAGAAGAAAAGTTGAATAACATATTCAAAGAATTCTACTAGTTGTAATCATTGAAATGTGTGCTGGGAAGACTTTTTGTTTCTCAATAAATTTGGGCTCCCTTACTAACCTTGCATGTAAAAGTTTTTAATGTCATTAGTTCTATTGGTTCCATTTACAGCTTCACTAAAGGTAGAACTTCTACTTTGTTTTCTTTTCTTACCATTCCATATTAATGATGCACTTGTTGGGTACTTTGTTGCCGAATATGTTGATTGTGGTTGTGATTGATTCTGTTGAAATCTTCAAGTTTTATTTCCCTGTAGTTATAACGGGGTTGGCCATGGGTTTGGATATATGTGAAATTGCTAGCCTATGTTTTTTGCTTAATGGATTTAATGTTATAATTAGTGACACCTTGTTCTGATGGAAGATTTGGTGGTGATTATGGATATGTGTATAAACAATTAGCAAGATTCTTTTAGAATGGAAGAAAGCATTAGAGAAGAATTGAAATTTTGTTTTACTTCAGAATTAGCTTTAAGATTGCTAACCTTTTCTAGCTCTGTTGAGGAATGATTAGGTTCTTTCCTTTTGACTATTAAATTGTGGGTTGGGTCATGCATAATAAAATTTTCAACCAGCTTAAAGTGGTTTTGGATTTGAAGTGTTAGGTATTTGAGGACAAAGGAAGTTGCTTCAGGAAGAATATGATACACATGATCAAAAGGGGCACTGTTTCTCTGTATTGCCTTTCTTGATGAAAAGAAACCAAAGTTATTGAAATAGTGGTTGCACATGATGTAGTCTTTGCTCTTGTGCCTTCTGGTTGATGTGCAGCTTTTAGTAAAGGTAAGTATCACATATAAATTGTACTGGAGCCCTTTGAACTTTTGGTTTCTCTTCTTGTTAGAAAACATTTTTTTATGCTCTAAGAAAGAAATTTACCTTGAGCCCCAAATGGATGAAATTCAAAAAAGTGAATCTGGTAAGTTATTGATCTTGATAGTTGACCTTCTATTTTCCATTTGTTTTTATGTGTGTGTATATATATGTACAATGTAAATATATAAGTAAAATACTAGTAATTTTTTCTTGTTGCATCAGATGTGTTATGTATACTATGGTTGAACTGGATCCTTCAATATGGAACTTTATTTTTGTTGTCTCATTGTTTGAAGTTCAAAGATGAATGTGACTCAAAACAATCTTGATTTGGAGGAGGAAAATTTAGAGATAGGTATGGGTATGTATCGGATCAATTTACTTTTCTTGTTAATTTTCTATATGTTATTGCCTCTAGGTATATTGAACACTTATTTAATATTTAATTATTTTTCATTATTGAAAAAAAAAAGACATACAACTGTTGGATTGAACGATCAACATTGATAAGGTGTGGCTTTATATTCTTATTCCCCCTAAATTATTATATGTTCTTTTGTGTTTCAGAATACAGAACTGTATCTGGGTTTGCTGGACCATTGGTAATTCTTGATAAAGTTAAGATAATGACTTGTACTCTCTTCTATCCTTATTGCACATGTAATTGTTAGGCTTTATCAATAAGGATGCCTCAATTTCTGTATGCCATAACTGAGTTTTACACTGATCAACTACACCGGCGACCCAAATATGAAGAGATTGTTAATATTGGTTTAGGAGATTAATATTTTTTTATTCTTTTAGTATTACACAAGTATCATTTTAATTTTGCATCTTCTTGTTGGCTATTGGGATCCACATGTACATGGGTTCCTGATCCCCTAATCTCCTGTTGTATACTTCATTTTCTCTGGTCTGAGTTCTAGGTTTTGATTCTTGTACCAGTTATAATCAATTCAGTTTTTGTTCATCAACTAATTTAAGTATTGAGTGAGTGTAGTTGTACTTGATTGAAATTTACTCAATCTACTGGGAATAATAGAAGTGACTTCACATCATTCGTTATATTTTTCATAGACTTTGGCTTTTGAATTGAGTGTTTGGTTTGTATAGCTTTAGCCATCTTAAGTATGTTTTACATTGATTAACTTGATTAATTTTGATATCCAATTCAATTAAAAGAAATTTAAATAATGTTATACTTGAATTTAAAAACTGAAAAACTGATATACTAATTGGATGTGAATAATATTTTGAGAACTTAATTTATGTCTTTCAGGAATTAAATAGGGGTTAAAGGATTCATCATAAGTTTACTTTGTATTGGGCTATATTATGTTAGATTCATTCACTGTCAAGCTCAATTTCCCTACTCCCATTTGTAGTATAGCTCATTGTATGATGGTGGAATCATATTTAAGGTGCGATTTGATTCATAGTACAAAAAGAAAGAGAAAGAAAATTCTTATGTTTTCTATCATTGTTGGATCCAAATAGCTACCCCCCCCCCCCAAAAAAAATCCTCCTCCTCCTTCCATTAACGAAAAGGCAAAATTCTATTGCAAAGTATTGGTGAGAATCCAATGTTGCTTCGTCTTCTTTTCTTTAACAATATACTTGTCTAGATTGAGGTTTTCTTTCCTTCCAAGCATTTACCTTCTACAATAATAGATTTCACAAAATTGGCTTTATGTTTATAGAACTGCAGACTAGTTTTACCTTCCTGGATGAAGATCATTTCTAAAGATTTCTTTTTCTTTTCCTTTTTCATTTTCTCTTTTCCTAGGTATGGGTGGAGGGATCTGTTTAAAAGTCTCAGATGAGGAATTAGAACAGTATTTCCATAGTCTTAAAGGAAGTCAGATTGGAGAAATAGTGGAGGGATCTTTTTCTTTACATGAATTAAGCATTTTTCAGAATTTTGGGTTTCTGGCTTCTTGGATATAGAATTGTGGTCATATTTAAGTTAGTAAATGTAGGATGCTATAAGTATTTCTATCTTTCATTTTGTTCTACTTCTATGTAATGCCAGTGTACTTGCTTGTTGGCATGCTCGACCCTTTTTTTTTTGGGTTATGGTACATCGGCTTGTATCGTTATTAACAGACAATTATGTATTTTTGTTGTGCTTAAATGAAGTTCTTTGGGTTTATTGCCAGTTCAAACAAATATTTCTACTGCAAAAATTTAACCAATTGCAAATTTCTATTATTATATTTACTTTGATATTTAATATTTATTTTTTATTTTTTAGGGATGTAGATGATTTGCGTCTTTCATTTTCTTCAACTCATGCTTCAAATAGTTAGGAATTTTTTATACTTGATACGGGACTCTAGGCAGGAGAAAATACTTGATGACTTTATTCGAAAATATCCATTCATATCCCCCCATTACTACTCTATCTCATATGTACATCAGAGTAGCTAAAAGTGGTACTTCAATTATAACAACTACCTTCTATTATTAACTATGATAACTACCTTCTGTTAATAACTGGCTACCTACAAACTTCAATTACCCGGTTATCTTTGCATTAATAGCATATAACAATTTGTCCCTCCTATACAAGATCCTTGTCCTCAAGGATTAGTGAGCACGTCCTTAGTAGGAAAGTTAGGAAATTGTTGCTATATCACCACTAACTCCTCCTAAGTGGCATCTTCGGCTCCTGTGTTCCGCCATGGAATTAAAACTTGAGTGATAGGAAGAGTACTGCGTTTAACAAGCTTCCTTGCCAAAATCTTTTCTGGTTTAACCATAAAATGACCCTCAGAATCCAAATTGGGAAGTGTGGTAGAAACGTTAGCATGATCACCCTTGTGTCGCTTTAACATGGAAACATGAAATACAGGGTGAACTCTGGTACTCGCTGGTAGATCTAGTTTATAAGTGACCTTCCTTATTTTCTAAAGTATCCTATAATGTCCATAGAATCGAGTTGCTAATTTATGGAGAGAAGAATTGTTCAGAAGATTCCTTCCGAATGGCTGGAGTTTCAGATACACTAAGTCTCCCACTGCGTATTCTTTATCTGTGTGATGTTTATTGGCATTTTGCAACATTCGATTCTGGGCTTTATGCAAATTCGCTTTAAGGAGAAGGTGTGTATGTTCTCTCTCAGTTGAACTTCTATCCACTAATTCATTGTTGGAGTTACATGCAAGATATGGCATGTGAACTGGTGATAGAATGCTAAGCATTGCCTTAAAGGGGGACATATCAATAATTGAGTGGTATGTAGTGTTATACCAATACTCTATTAAGGGAAGCCACTTGGTCCACTACTTAGGTTGTTCACTGGTCATGCATCGGAGGTAGCACTCAAGGTAATGATTGAGAACCTCGATTTGTCCATCTGTTTGTGGGTGAAAAGCCAAAGAATAAAACAACTGAATATGATGTAAGCAAAAAAGCTCTTTCCAGAATTTCCTACAAAATATAAGATCATGGTTAGTGATAATGGTTCGAGGAAAACCATGTATTTTGACCACATTATCCATAAAAAGTTGAGCTACTTCCAAGGTAGAAAAGGGGTGGTTCAAGGCCATAAAGTGGGCAGCCTTGTTGAATCTGTCAACTACCATTAGGATCATAGTTTTACCATAAGAACATGGTAACCCATTTGTAAAATCCATACTAAATTCAGTCCATAGATGGTCAGGGAGAGGTAGCGACTATAAGAGGCCAGGAGCAACAATGTATTTTGACTTATGGCGTTGACACACAGGGCATTCACACATAATTCCTGACCTGTTTTTCTAGCCCTTTCCAATAGAAGATTGAGTATAGCCATTTATAGGTGGTTGTAACCCTTGAGTGTCCACCCAAGGAGTCATCATGGAAATGCTTAAGTAATTCCAACCGAAGGTAAGGATCATGTCCCACCACCACCTTGCTTTCCTTTTAAGAATGTTATGCTGCCAAGTGTACTTGGTATCTCTACCCCGAGAATCTTTGACCTTGGTATTAAGACTAGAAGTGATAGAAATAACAGCAGAGCATGACTTGTAAGAGCTTGGTTCCAACCCACTTTCATCCACATTTCTCCCAGAAAGGGCATCAGCCATTACATTCTCACGATCCTTCCTATATTCGATGGTGTAATTTAGCCCTCATAACTTGTGCAGCCATTTAAACTGTTCTGGTGAAACTTGCTTCTGTTCTAGCAAATATTTAAGAGGCAAATGGTCTATCTTAATAATAAAATAATGGCCAAGCACATAATGATGCCAATGGTTAACAGCCCACACAATTGTTAAGAGCTCTTTCTCATATGCGAATAAGTGTTTCTTGGTTGGGCTAAGGTTTTTACTGAGGTTAGCAATAGGATGACCTTGCTGGGACAGTATCACTCCTATACCTGTATCAGAAGCATCTGTCTCAATTGTGAATGGAATAGAAAAATTTGGTAAGGCCAGAACTGGGGTTGATACCATTTCCTTCTTTAAGGTTTCAAAAGATGTGGTAGCTTCCTTGTTCTAGTCAAATCTGTGATTTTTCTTGAGGAGATCTATTAAAGGTCGACTAATGCTATCGTAGTGCCGCACAAAACACTTATAATAACTGGTTAAGCCCAAAAAACCCCTTAAGGACTTAGGATTGTGTGGGGTTGGCCAAGATAGCATGGCATCAATTTTCTGCAGGTCAGCTTCTACACCATGAGTGGAAATAATATGTCCTAAGTAACTAATCCTGGTAGCAGCAAATATGCACTTAGATTTCTTGGCAAATAAGGTGTGGGTTCATAGTATATCCAATGTCATTTGAAGGTGCTCTGAGTGGTCTCCCCAGGTCTTGCTATACATCAAAATGTCATAAAAATAAGACTAAAATAAACCTTCATAAATGGGGTTTAAGGATGGAGTTCATTAAGCTTGAAATGTAGTCGGTGCGTAATAAGACTGAAAGGCATGACCAAGAACTCGTATAAGCCTTCATTAGTTTGAAAGGCTGTCTTCTTATGAATGTCGTTTAGCTTCATTAAAATTTGATGATATCTCACTCTTAAATCTAACTTGGAGAAAAATGAGGCCCCTTGTAGTTCATCTAATAGATTTTCAATAATAGGAATGGGAAACTTGTTTTTAATTATCTGGTGGCTCAACTTACAATAATCGACACAAAATCTCCATGAGCCATTTTTCTTTTTAACTAGAACCACTGGAGAAGCAAAAGAACTTGTGCTCGATCTTATGACTCCTTGTTGAATCATTTCTTTTACTAGCTTTTCCATAGCATCTTTCTGTAAGAGGCCATATTTGTATGGGCAAAGACTTATAGGCTTCTCATCTTTGAGGTGGATGGAGTGATCAAAAGCTCAGGGAGGAGGTAATCCTTTTAGTTCCTGAAAGATGTCCTAAAATTCATGTAGTAACTACTTTAGTTGGTTTGCAAGGTGTGGCTATAATTGATAGTTTTGTAAACGTAGATTTGGCTGCTGAGTTATTGAAAGGTGCTCTGCGATCTATAGGAGGAAGGATGTGTCCCTCCACAATCCCTTGCTATGTGTTGGTTCATTAAAGATCAGATCATGATTCTGTGTTTTCCCATAAATTTCAAAGTGTTTACCTTTCCACTGAAAAGTCATCACCATATTTTGTAAGTCAATCATAAATTGCCCTAGAGTTGACAACCATTGGCTACTCAGAACCAAGTCATAATTGCCAACCTTCATGACAAGGAAGTCTGCGTGAAAGATTTCTCCTTGCATTTGCCATGGTAACTGTACACACTTGGCATTAATATTGATTTCCTGACCATTAGCTACAGCTACTTTAACATCGTTGGTATAGTGGGTGTTCAGCTTAAGTTTTTTAACTAAAGGCATATTGAGAAAGTTAGGAGTACTACCAATGTTTATAAGAATCAAAATAGGATGCTTCTTACTAAACCCTTACACCTTCATAGTAGAATAATGCTCTTTTCCTTAAATGGCATTTAGAGAAGCTAACAACGACTCTTCGAGATCTGTCACACAATCCTGGTAAGTGTCCTCATCCTCACCATCTGTTTCTTGGGCTATGATCATAAAAAGCTGGGAGTTTTTACATTTGTGTTGTTGGGAATATTTCTCTAGACACTAATAGCATAATTTTTTCCTCCCCTTTTCATCCATTTCTCTCTTTGTCAACTATTTAATGTTTTGCTTTTGTTCATTGTTGGGCCTTGAGATCGTGTTTAAGGAAGAAAGGTTAGAGGCTTGGTGTTTAGTGGAAGGGTTGGAAGGATTTGTCAAAGTAGAGGAAGAGTAAGAGCTTTTATGGTTGGAATTTGGTGTTAGTTGATTTTGATTTGGGCCAAGTTTTTTGTATGAATAAGAGTTTTAATATTGGGTTGAAGGGGTGTGGAATGAAACTTCTTGCAATCTTGCAAGATACATGGCATTGGTAAGGGTAGATGGCCTGAACATTCGGATAGGGGCTTTAATCTCTGGCTTGAGTCCACCCAAGAAACAGCTAATGGCCATTGGTTTAGGAATATCCATGTCTGCCAACAGTTCTTCATATTGCTCTTGGTATTCCAATATTGTTCTTTCTTGCTTAAGCCGCTTCAGTTTTGCCATTAGATCCACCCTTAGTGTATCGTCAAATCTCTTTTCCATTCC
Source organism: Erythrophleum ivorense (assembly GCA_026724425.1). Classification (NCBI taxonomy): domain Eukaryota; kingdom Viridiplantae; phylum Streptophyta; class Magnoliopsida; order Fabales; family Fabaceae; genus Erythrophleum; species Erythrophleum ivorense. Next base: position 35,698,361 of record JAIUCV010000008.1, read on the forward strand.
TTCCATATATTCCCCCTACTTAACCTCACCTTGTTTCTTTCCTCGCAAAAATTCCTGATGCCATTGCCAAGCCTTCCCTTCCTGATGAATACTGATCAATTTGATTTGCTGATCCAATGGGGTGTCATCTATGTCAAAGAATTGTCGACTCTTAAATGCCCAACCCTTGAAGTCTATACCATCAAACTTAAGGAACTCTATCCGGGTGTTCTTGGTAAGAAAGGTATAATTGCTTATTGTAAATGCTAGGAATCAGCCGAATTGAGGATATACAGTAGGCACTCTATTCCCTGCGGTGCCCATAGGTGGTAAGGAATCTGATGTTACTTGGCTCCCCAATCCATCATCGTTTCCTCTTGATCCATTCAGAGCTTCTAGCATATTCAAGGCACCTGGCCCATTTGAAGCATCAGTTCCAATTGAATATGTCTTCAAAACTTCGTCTAGTGTCATGTTCATCTGCAACGACCTTAAAGCGAGGTCAGTGACAATTGACTCTAAATGAGATAACTTGCTTCCTTGCTACGAAACTGAATTCTGAAGACTCAAGACTTCTCCCTTAATTTCATCCATCTCACGACGCGACTATACAATCTCTAGTTCGATCTCCCTAAAGCGATCGGTACTTTGGGTCTCCTTCGCCATCTTCCCTTAAGGGCGAACCAGGCTCTTATACCAATTTGATACGAGACTCTAGGCAGGAGAAAATACTTGATGACTTTATTCAAAAATATCCATTCATATCCCCCCACAACTACTCTATCTCATATGTATATTAAAGTAGCTGAAAGCGGTACTTCGGTTACAACGACTACCTTATATTATTAACTAGGTAGTTACCTTTTATCAATAATTGCCTACCTACAAAATTCAATTACCCGGTTATCTTTATATTAATGACACGTAACAATACTTGTATTTTTTTTTCTTTTTTGGCATTTTAGGAAGTATAACTAAGCAGTGATATGCACAAACAATTTATCAATTTATTATTAAGATTCATGTTTTAATATTTTAACAATAATTGATGATTTTTAAAAGGATTCGAATATATAATCAGGATTATAAATAATATAAATTTAAATTTGTATTAAAAAAATTTAATTACAATTACTGGCATTCACAAAACTACTGTGAAATTAGCACACTATTTTCATTCAACAGCATCAATTGTTGGATAAACGTCATAAAACTTTAGTGGTGATTATTTTTGTGGTTGGGTAATAACCATCGCTAAATAAACCTGATGATTACAATAGTGGCAACTAATTATTACCAATGAAGCAACTCACGGTAGGTCAAAAAGGGCTAATAAACAATTTCCTTCTCGAAGTTTTTATTGACGAACATCGTTTATGTACTCAAGCTACCCGAAAAACTCTCATTTTTTATGCTGCTTCAAATGTAGCACCTGAGTGAATTATAATTTGTTTTCATTTATGGTTTTGTAAAATGCTTGGAACTTAAATCCTTGCATCTTCTATCTCAATTAACAGTTGTCATTGCTTTGAAAATTATCTCTGGATACATGTGACGCAAGCGAAGGTGACTTTGACATTCCAAAGTTAAGTTAGTCGACCATTATCCCTCTAGTTAGTAGTTTTACTAATTCTTGAGTAGTAATGTCATTCATTGAGAACTAAAAAAATTTTCAAATGCCTTGGGCATCTTATGGTCATATTCACTACCTCATTAATTATTCATTCTTAACTTTCATTTGGAGATACACTTTGGAACACTAATCTATTTGAGCTATTGTGATCCTTTGATGATTAGCACTTCGTCAGGAGTAGTATGGAATGAAACAGATGCTTAGATATAGGTTTTAGCCAAGTTTGAGGGTCTGGACCAATTATAGTCTAGTGGAGTGTGACTTTAATTGCTTAGCAAGACCAAGTAAGTTGGGGCATCATACCCAATTTTCTGAGCTAATTGAACTTAGCCTCTCATTTATCCAAGGCTTAAGATAGTCAAGGCTACACAACACCCATCAACATGAATAAGGGCCTTTTGTGTGTTTATCTTATACCTATTTTCTTAAATGGTTCTATCTGAAATACAAAGTGAGTTATGATCTTATTTGTCTTTTCTAAAACACCACACACATATATAGACAGATACTTCTTGAGTAACTTAAAAATAGCAAGACACAAGTACCAAAGATGTGCTTTTAATCTCCCAATATTACCTTCTCAAGGGACTTTCTACAATGTCTGTGCAGGAAGTTGGATTCCTTACAGTACTATATGAAATCAGTTAAGAGTGACAAAGAAAGAGGGAGGTGGGGTCCAATCCTCTTCTCTTTTCCACCCTAATTGGATTTCTTACAATACTAGAAACAATTTATTTCCTTATACATAGAAAGACACTAAAGTTTGTATAAAACAACAAAGATCTTATCGTAACAATGGTGAAAAAAAAGATTTTACTGCATGGGTATTTTTATTTTGAGCAGGAGGTTTTTGTTTTGAAACGTATCAATAAGCTAAACTCTTACTTCAAGTTGTTTCATGTTATAAATAAGCTTAAACAACGAAGAAATTCATCAAATAGCAAATTTACACCTCATACAACCAATACAATACCTCATTTTGAGCAGAATGATAGATACTTGGTTTTGTCAACTTGGTATTATCTTTGTTTGCATAGCTAAACTGTGAATGTTTGGGTGAACAACGAAACTATGATTTTTTTTTTCTTTCTTTCAAGTGGCATGTCACATTTTTTCCCTTGATAAGCACTTCATTAAAAGGCCATATGAATCCATGATCTTTGAACAAAAATTAGTAACATTGGACATTTCTTCAAGCTATAGCAAAGTAGATATGTACTTGTTTGGGGACTATGACAAACCTTAATTCAACTAAGATATTATGTGTTTATTTATATGCAAGGCGAAACATGAGAGACTATATGACAACACTTTAAGAAGGTAAATGGTGGAAGCTTGAATCAAGCAAGTGTTAAAGTCAAACCCCATTTCACAAGGTTACCCGTACTTGAAATATTGACTAATTAAGAGGACAATGCTAAATCAAGATTGTATTGGTGCGTTTTTGGTAGTAGTAATGCCGCTTTCATACTACTTAGTCTCGCAATAACCACATGTGCCTTTGAGTTTAAAAGGTTTAAGTACGATTAATTGCGCTAAGATATAAACACCCATATATTTGCTTTGGACAGAAACATTTATACAGTCGCAATTTCGTTTCCTTTCAAGTAGTTTGCATTGATGTATTTCTATTTGCCTATTGCATAAATGCCTAAAAAGTAGTCTGGGCCCTTAAAGTAGAAGCCATGAGACCCAATTCAATAAGGGCCAAGGCTTCTTAGTCCAAAACAGAAAAGGGCCATGTTGGTACAGCAGCAAGTGCAGGGGCTTTTTGTCTTGAAAAAAACGTATATATAATTTCTTATATTTTTATTATCAGATTTTTTTAATCAAAATATAATAAGTATATAATTATTCAATTAAAATATGATAAGTATATAATTTTTACCAATAATTTTATGATTCTGCAATTAACTTATACATATTAAAAAATATGATAGTAAAAATATAAAGCCTTCTGTACAGTGCTAGCAGTAGCTACAGGTTTTGGGGTTTTCTCTGTTGGTTAACAAAGTGAAAGAACTGTTTGACATGGACATTTTCCTTTATTTTAATTTAGATCAAATATCCCCCCCCCCCCCAAGGTTCTCTCCAATTTAAACAAATGTTTATCAAATATCATCTTTATTTCCATTTCTGTTCATCAACAAGCCCTCAGTCTCTTCATCTTTCTCACCATCCTTTCCCTTATTCCTCTTGCAACTACCCATCTTCTTAGCTTTCAAAGCCTCCCATTCCCAATCTATATGTGCCATCACAATATAGAGGTTTAGTAGAGCACAAACTATCTGAGCAGCCAGAACTCCAAACCAAAGCCCAATAAATCCAGCCTTATGAAGAAAGCCCAGGCCCACAGCTACCGGTGTGCCCACAAAGTAAAAAGAGCCCAAGTTGATGTGAGCCCTAATGGTAGGTTGAGCAGTGCCACGTAGGATGCCAGAACAGGTTGTTTGAGGGCAATTTGCAAGCTCACATAGGCCCATGATTGGCATGACCAATACAATCAAGGCTTTGACGGGCTCATCCTTAGTGAAAAGCCCGGCCCACTGTTCTCTAAAGATCATGGTCCACATCAAATTAATGAAACCCATCACAAAGCCACATCCTAATGCAACCATAGCAGCCAGCTTAGCCTTGTATGGTCTATCTGCTCCAAGCTCATTACCTACCTGCAAGCAAATAATTGATTTTTATTCTTTTCTCCAGAAAGCATTGAGATTGCATGGCATTTGGATCCTCTGTGATATAAGGCATGGTGCTGTGCACATAGTGCACAATAGACATTTTAACATTTTTTAAAAATATAATTAGATCTCTATATTAGCAAGATCTGCAATGATTTGTGTGTATAATGTTTAGTTTAGTGAGATTTGCAAAAAGAAAAAAAAAATTGAGACAAAACTATTGATAAAATTTATTATGAATTATGTATTTTTTCTTATTAAATCAAGCAATATGCACATAACCCATTATAAATTTTACTAATATCGAGATTTAATTATACTTAAAATAAAATAAAATATTGGCAAACCTATTATACAATATATGCACAACAGAAAATCTGAATGCGATCGCATGAGAGTAACTCATATCACTAAAATAGAATTATGGGATCAAATATAGTTTCATGGATCCCTTAAATGTGTGGGCCTTGGCAAGCCAAGCAAAATGGCATATACAACTGATCAATTTGTGTAATTTGGCACGTATGACAAATGTAACGATATAACAGAAAATACTAAAATAATGGGTCATTACTTTTTTATTGTATGTTGCATTTATATTATTTGCGTACTCAAAATTTTCTTGAGTTGTTATAAAAAAGTTTTTTAAAAAATTTAATCTTTAAAAAAATTAGTAAACCAAATCATTTATAATTGAATATATATAATTCCTTAATATATTTACATATTTATTAATATATGGTTTATTCTATTAATTTTTTATACATCGGTAATACCTAAGAATTTTTCGATGCATCTCTCTATCTTACGAGTCCACATAGTTGGAAAAATGTCAAAACTAATTTTGAAGTTGCCTTAAAATAATCCAATAAGCATTCCTACATACACAATGTCTTCACATGCACACTAAAGTGACGCATAATTCAAGACCTTGCTATACTTGTAATGTTTTTAAAAGTATTTTCATTAGAGTGTTTTCAAGTTTTACAAAAACTAAAATTTGCCATGGATCATTCCTAAGTGTTCTTCCTACTAGGTTAATCTATTACATTTAATATTAGAGTTTGGTTGATACATAAAAAGTTAAAAATAGAAATAGAAATTAAAAAAAAAGATAAATTTGTAAATAAAAAATAACTATTATATCCCTTATTTAAAAATTTATAAAAAATGATAGATATTGTTAAATAATAATTATAAAAGTATAATATATGTTTTTAAAAAATTTTCTTTTTCTTTTTCTCTTACCAAACATGCCTTTAGTAGCAAAAAATATATATAGATAGAATTATTTATATTTTTGTTATTTGAATAATAAATGTATATTTTTTAATAAAAATATAAAAATATATATAATTCTTAAGAACAAATAAATTTTTTTACAACATCACATAATTTAATTTTTAAAATTATATAGATTATAATTTTATTAAATAATTTAATAATAAAACCATAAAAAATTGTATTAAGTTTAGTCCATTATATTTATAAAAGAATACTACATTTTTTTCACGAATGACATACCTCTTTTGAGTTGAACTTAATTTTGATTACAAATTGAAAAATAAATTGTGTGAATATGAAGTGGTAAGAGATTTAAAAAAAAAATTAGATTTTAGATTTTTTTTATATTTAGAAGGTCTTTCTATTAAATAATAATAATAACATATTATGTATAGGCAAACAAATCACCGTAGTCTCAACCGGGTCACTTTTCTTTGTCGTATAAAACTTTCAAAACTTGGGAAATCCTGAACTGGTTTGAGAAAATCCAAAAGCGAAAGCTTTAAATAGCCGGAAAAGTTACGCTGGAAACTCACCCTAGCAGAGACGGTGCTTGCGAGGGCTATAGGGACAGTGTACAACATACTGGTGGTGTGAATCAAAATCCCCATGGCAGCCACAGGCAGAGTGGGGTTGGGCAAGTACCCTGTCATCAACATCACCATCTCATACCACCACCACTCCAAGCATATCCCCACACAGCTCGGCACCGCCAGCCTCACCACCTCCCTCAGCCCTCCTCCCTCTCTTCCCCCTCCCCACCCCCACAACCCCACCTTCTTCTTCCTCCACAGCCACACCGCGTAACCCACCATGAGCCCCGCCGTGTTCGCGTTCGTCACGACGGAGGCCACGGCGATCCCCGGAACCCCAAGTTTCATCACCATCACCAGAAAGTAATTCAAGGGCAAGTGGAGAGTCACGGCAATTAACGAGCAGTACATCATGGGTTTGGTCTCCTTCTGCGATCGGAGGAAGACTCGTAGTGGTTGCAACAATGCGTTTGTGAGAAGGTCTGGGAGAGAATAGAAGCAGTGTGTGGCGGCCATTGATGTGATGGATTTGTCCTGGCCCATGAATAGCATGATGGGTTCGAGGTTGAGCCAGAGGAAGGCGATGGGGATGATTGCGATGAGGAGTATGAGGACCATACCTTGGAGGGAGAGAGAGAGGAGATCCCAGTTTTTGCTGCCGTAGGCTTGGCTGCAGAGTGGTTCGAGGCCTGAGGCTAGACCCACCAGGACGGAATACCCCGTGATGTTGGTGAATCCTATGGACAGTGATACTCCAGCGAGCTCGAGGCTGCCCAGTCTCCCTAGGAAGAGAACGGAGATGAAGGCTCTTATGAAGACTAGCCAGTTCATAGCTGTGATAGGTAATGCCATAGCCCACAGCTTTTTCAGCTCTTCTACTATCTGAGTGCATGGAATGTTGAGTGAATTGTAGGTATGCCTATGAACATTTAACTGTGAGTCTTAAAAAGATTTGAAATTAAAGTTTACTAACTCAACAATTTACAACAAATTTTTAAGAAAATTAGAACAATTGGGAGTAAGAAATCATTGTGCATTGAAACAGAGATAGAGACAGGTTGTGAGAATGTGCTTAGCCCAGGGGTTACCTGAGACATAGATGGGAATTTGTAGGAAGAGAAATCTGGATCTTTATCTCCCATTCTTCCTGATCAATGTCCTCGATAATAATATGTATTCTCCGACAGAAGAATGAATCAAACAGTGAAGAGGATCTGCAAACTGTTCCACGACGATATGCAGCTGACGGAGTCAGATGAAAAGAAAACAGGTTTACTATGTTTCATTTCTTTTAACCGATATAATAGCTATTATAGTCATAAAAATGAATAGAAGGTATTGCTAAAAGCCCAACCTTGCTTCTGCTTCTCTCAGGGGAGAGATGGTAAAAGGGTAGGGCAAGAAAGACGGTTAAACGAGGGGGAAGTTTGGAATTGTATGAGAGGATAGTTGAAACTCGCAAAAGCTTTGAGAAATTTCAAATGTTAGTACAAATGAATCAAAATATTACCTGGATCTTGCTTTTAACACACTATTTGTCATTCTTGACATCCTAAAAACCTTGCTAGGAAGAGAAGAAGAGAGGTGGAGACAGAAGATGGAAAGGTATGAATGAAGAGATAAAGTGCCAATGTGAGGGGAAAAAATTAGACTGAATCTTAAAAGCTTTTCATTATTGCAGCAGCAAAAGAGAGTTTTTGTAAGAGAGGGAAAACGGTAAACATAATGCTCAGTCTGGGGGTTAGAAATTGAAAAAAAAAACTGATAGAAACTTTTCTGTCTCCTTTTGTTACTTGTGGAATTTCAGTTAGAGAAAATTGTAACCTCTAGTTATTTGTATTGAATTGATATGAATTCCTCTCTACTTTCAACCCTGTAGATTGTTTCCCACCAAAAAAATAATACTATAGTTTATTAGAAGAAGATTTATAGTCAACTAGGTAATATCACATATTCTGATGAGGCTTTATTAGAAAGAGCAACTAGGTAATATCACTTGCAGGCTTAATCAAAATATTGATGGGTTCAACACATTTGGTTCAAATGAATGAGAAACGAAGCTTCACTCTTACACCACAGTAAAGTTGGAGCCATCCCCGAGATCAGTAAAGTGGTGAACCCAATGGATCAATACTAAGATCCCCAAGCCAGTAAGAAAAAAAAAATGGAAACAGCCCCTTATTTAGCCATATACTAAAGCATTTTCTTTTAATTTAACAGAGCCTCATAATCCCGATAATAATAATTATTTCCTTAGGGGTAAAGATAAGAGAAATCGGCAAACAAAGAATACTAGATCCCATCCGCTGCTTTTTATCTCTTTGAAGTCAACGAAGTCAGGCGAAGGTTTATTAAAATATTGATGGATCCAACATGGTGCAAATGAATGAGCAACGAAGCTTCACTTTTAACACAAATCAACAACCTATGATTTATATGTTCTTCATTGTTTCTGTTCTTTGAGAGCCGACATATCCGTCTCTTTCTGCCCAATGGAACATCGTATAGACATGGGAGCATGGAGACAGAACTGTTATGAGAGATTGAAGAAACTGAAACATGGTGGCACATGAAGAAACGCAAAGAAAAAGCAATCCCAATCCCAGCTGAGCAGGAGATATCTCATGAGGCAATAGAGATTTTGGTTCCTGAGTTATGCAAGGCAATTAGAGGTAAAGACGTGTAGCTTTTCCTTTCTACACTGGAAACGCAGAGAGAAACTGTGTGCCTGAAATTACGGGTCAAGCTAGCCGATTTGGTAACACAGTGCTTCATTTGGCAGCAAATGCTGATAGCAGAGAAATCGTGGAACCGATGGCAGATCACAACCCTTGACTTCTCACTAGGAGGAGCGTCAAATGAGACAAAGTTCTTCGTGTTGTTGCCAGAACTCCAAACTCTTTTTTAATCAAAACAATTCTTGATTGCTGTGCAAAACATTCTTCAACTGACTAGGAAGAACAACTTTGTAAGATGAAAGATATGTATGAAAAAACTGCTTTCTATTATGCTGTGATGACGAGAGATTTTGATAGGGTTTCCCTCCTGTTTTCAACAGATGAAGTGGAGGTACGTTATCTTAATAAGGAAGGTAAATCACCATTGTATTTGGCAGTTGAGAGCAGAGAAACCAATATTCTTGATGTTTTAACGCTCCATTCCAGAACGTTGTGGGACACCAAGGAAACTCGACTTCATGCTGCTATTCGGGGAACCAATTCAGGTACTGATATGTTAATATATATATATATATATATATATCAAGGCTGTTAATATCTGGATCTAAATCTTAAGACCAAGTAACTTTACCAATACCAATCCTTTGGAAAATTTCAATCTTTTAGGTCCTGATTGGTTTATAGAATAATTTTTATAGGAATGAAAATATGAATGAGAATAAGAATGATAATAGAAATGAGTTTTGATAGAATGAAATAATTATCTTTGGTATATCATGGAAAGGAATAAATATTTATTTTTAAGTTTAATTGGATAAAAATAATGTAAAACTATAATCAAAGCATCCCAATTGGAGAAGGATATCATCCTTCTAAGCTTTGTAATTGTTTCTATCTAAAATTATTTTGGTTGCCATTATCTACCAATAATTGAAATGTAGAAGATAATGTAAAATAATTTAAAACATAAATAACACTTAATAAATCATTACGAGGAAATCTACCATCACATATATCATTAAGGTATTTTTATGAATACAAATCATAGTCACACAAAAATTATACTACTAAGATCTCATTGTGGACAAAGACATTAGCATATTATATATTTGTATATCATGAATGATGAAACTAAAGTGCATTTCTATTCTATAATACTTATAGGCTATTTAAAAAACATAATACAACTTACATTCTATCTTAATTAAACATGCAATTATAATTATTTAATTATGAGTTAAGATATATTATAACTATATACTTAATTATAATTGATATTTCCAAATCCATATGTAATTTTATCTTCATCATACATGCACATATATAAAGGATGTTGTGATTATTCTTTAATTTATACATGTTAATTAAAAAATGTCTCATTTTATTGTATGCATTTAAATGTCCATCAATATGCACTAATCAATTTTATCCAAATAAGAATTTATTCAATCAACTAATTAACTAATTAAAGATTCTCCTATTAAAAAATATATTCTTTAAAATGCCAAAATTTGCCCAAAATAATTTCATATGATTTAGACAAAATTAAATGATTCAAAATAATTTTACAAGGTTCAAAATGGGTCATAATTGCCTAAAATAATTTTTCTATGACTTTAGACAAATTAAATAACAATAATAATAATAATAATTTTTGCCAAATTTCTCAATGTGTCAAAATTGTCTAAAATGATTTTCCTAAATTATAGAAAAATTAATTAACACTAATTATGATTATTTTATAATTTATTTTTGGTCCAACATAATAATGGGCCAAGATACATATATATAACCCAAAGTATCAAAAATAAATTTGGGACATAACACAATCAGGTCTAATAAAAATTTTGAACTCAAAATGTCTAAAATCCTTAAAAATGGCCTTAATTGGGCATTTCTGCCACACACCAAAAAAAGAGTAGCCCAAAGCCACAGCCCGTAAGAGGCCATCAACCCAACCCGCTGCGGACCCTGCCGTGTAACCCGACTGTTTGTAGCTTTTTTGGGCTCCTTCTCCGGTGCTCCCAATGGCTACCAGGATCAAAATTACATGGGGAATCCTTATCCAACATCAGGGTTCATAGCTCATGCATCAAAATTACACACCCAAAAACCCGCGCAAATATGCTGCATGCTTTTACAAACCCCAAAAAAAAAAAAATCCCAAAGAATTTGCGCTTCAGATAAAAATGCAAAGCAAAATGAAAGAGATCATTATCATGGATCAAACAAACTTGATTTAATCTATTAAACTTCACTATCTCATATCTCCCATACGCAAAATTAGGAGAAGCAAAAATGGGAGAGACATAAGTTCCATTAACATGATACAGTGCATATATAGATTCGTTAATTTCAAACAAAATGGATATATGTGTATAGAAAAATTATTGAACATATTTAAATGAATTAAATTCATATATTTCAAATTCCCTAAATTCTTTTACTTCTAGAAACTTAGGGTACTTCAAAAATTAGTAAGCAAGTAATACTATATGTGAATTCTTTCATGCAATTTAATCATACTAAATTGCACCTCAAATAAATAATAGCGGAAGCAAATTAACAATCTAAATGCCTCTAACTATGTTTTCAAAAATTTGATGAAGAATCCAAAGTATAGGTAAACTCTTGATAAGATCTAAAAGAAAATCAGGAAACACAAGAAAAGAGAGAATAGGGAAAATATTAGTTAGAGGTGTTGTCTGATAAGTTAAAAGTCTCAGTGATGGTCTGACTTTTTATTAGAAACCCTTAATTAAGCTTAATATTAAGCTAACTACTCTCCTATAAAAAAGGATTAGTTATCTAATGTATAAATATATATACTAATTTATAATCCAAAATATTTGATAATTAAATTTCAAAATTTGACAACGACTAATCAAAATAATTTAATTTAAAAAAATAAAAATATTATGAGATATCATTTAATTATTATTATTTTAAAATATCTCAACATCAAATATGAAATATCTTAAACATATATTTAATATAAAAAGTATCTCAACAATTAATTAAATTAAATATTCCAACGTACTAACCACAACTTCTCACAAGGAGACAAAGTGCTTCATGTTGCTGCTAGAACTCGAAACTCTAATTTAATCAAATCCATTCTTGGTTGCTTTGCAAAACATTCTTCAACTGACTGGGAATAACTTTGAAAGAAGAAGGATAAATATGGCAACACCACGTTGCACTATGCTGTGTTGATGAGTAATTCTAATGGGGTTTTTCTCCTGTTTAATGCAGATGAAGTGGGGGTATATTATCTTGAATGCTCCATTCCAGCATGTTGTTGGGCACCAAGGAAACTCCACTTCATGCTACTATTTTCGAAACTAATTCAGGCACTTGACTGTTAGTTTACATATATATCAAGGTCTGGATCGGAATATCTTGAGATTTTATAATCTCAAGTTCTCAAGTAACTCTCCCGATTTCATTCCTATGTAAGATCAAAATCTTCGAGGATCTCAATGGGATTTCTATTGACATTTTAAAATCTTTGGATCTTACAATTTTACCAAACCCGTGACATGTTGGATCTAACCTCTTGGGTTAAATAGAATGAAAAAAATCATTGAACTATCGCAAACCGTTGGCGGTGCTACGCATTTACAATCTTTCACCCCTGACTTATTGAACCTTCATCTAGTTTTCTTCTTCTTTTTTTTCCCTTCACTGGTTACACGTTCACAAACTGTGTAGTAATTCTTCATGTTTGTTTATATTATCATATTTTGGGTCTTATTTATTAAAATTATAAATTGTTTGAGGATTTTGTACATAATTTTGATAACATTATGCTTATTTATAATTTTTACATTAACTATTATATTTTTAAAATGTAGGATCTTTCAATTCTTGATTTGATCCTATGACTGCATTTTTTAATATCTTATTTGATTTTAATTGAGATGCTTAGCTAGCACAAAGCAGCGTTGGTGATTTAGTGGCCTGCCTCTGCGTTTTCTTTTTACTCATACTTTTAATTAATTAAGTAATTAATTAATATATAATATAATTAAATTTTAAATATATATTATGGTATTATATATATTTAATAGAATTTTTGCATATATATATATATATATATGTGTGTGTGTGTGTGTGTGTGTGTATTATTTGATTAGTAAAATTGTATAATTTTAAATATATCTTAGCATATATGATTACGATTCATTAATAAAGCATCAAAGTAATATATTTCGTAAATTATCTTTTGTATTGCTTATTCTATTTTATATCATGTTATTTTGCAATTAAATAGGCAAAACATTACATATTATATAAACTTAATGATATAAGTATATCATTTTTCTTTGGGTAGAAAAATATATCATTTTTCAACACTATGTCAAAATATATTTTTAGTAGCCATTACTTTATACATTAGCGGTAATAATAATTGTCGGCATATCCAGGGTTGGAAAAGGTTTTCTTAACAATTGTGGCAATGTATAGTATAAACCCAATTAATTGATGCTAAAAATAGAGCCTATAATGACAATTCTTTACTGATAATTGTTATGGCCATTAAAATTAATTATATAATTGATTAATGTCAATATTTAATAATATTTTTTAGCAATTATTATAGTCACCAAAACTGGTTTCATAATTGACTAATATTAATATTGAACAATGTTTTTGTATTGTTGGTAAAAAATAGACTTTAATTATATGTTAGCAATTGGTATGGTCACTAAAATGATTTCATAATTGACTAATACCAATATTTAACAACATTTTTTTAGTTGTTAGTAAAAATTACATAAAAATGCTTTCTCAATTATTGTGAGTACTATAAATGGTATGCATATATATAAAAAAATGTATATGAAAATTTTAGCAGCAATTGTATTTACTCCCAAAAATAGTTTAATAATAAAATTTAAGTAATTCTATTAAATTATAATAAAATTAAAAAAAATATGTTTCATTGAATCTACAATCAATAGAATAACTATTAGTCATTAATAGGCATCAATAACAAAATACAAAAAATGTACACCATAAGTATCATAACAAACTAATGTCATCAAATAAAGTTACAATACAAGATAATAAATATGATCATTTTTTCAAGGGATCACAAAGAATTTTTTTATAGAAAATTAAAGATTATAGTATATGACCTAAAATAGTAAAACAAAAAATGCTATTTATATAAATGTCATTAACCAAATAAATACATAATATGTCTAAAATCAATCAACAAAAATCTACTTCAAATAACATACAAAATCAAGCAAAAATACTACTAGAAAAAAGCTATTTAGCAACAAAATAATCCGTGGCTAATAGGTAGATGGTCATTGCTAATCATAAATTAGCAACAGATAATGTCGTTGCTAAATCCTTAGCCAAATTAGGCCTTGCTAAATTTTAGCAACGCCCATGCTAATCTGTTAGATAAAATAGAAACGAACAATGTCGTTGCTAATTTCAAAGATGGACAGTACTAAATTTAGTCAACATGAGACAAATATTTGACTGTTAGCAACGGTTGTATATCTGTTGCTAATTTTGAAAGGAACAAATTGTTACTAAATTCATTGATAAATTTGTCTAAAAAAATATTTCATCTTTTGCTAAATTTGTTTTTAAATGAAAGTTGAAAAAAAAAATCTTTCTACCTTGGTTTCTAAATTTGTTGCTAAATGATGGTTAAAAATAACTAAATCCTTTCTATATAAGTTGCTAAAATCCATTGTAAACATTATATACTAATATATGTTTTAGTATAATAAATATTAATAAAAATATAAAGACTCATTCAATAAGTAGAAATTCAAAATATAATATTATAAATTTATAATACAAGAGCTATAATGTCTTCCAAGAGTTTGAAATTCAATCTTATAAATATTTATCCTATCCTACACATTAACTAATGTATGATGTAGACCTCAAATCTCCAAAAGCTTTGAGTAGTTGACTTAGATTCATAAATTGGATGGCTGTTTGAATACTTACTTGCAACTCTTCATGAAAAGCGATTTGCATATCTACTAGTCTTTGCTATACTACTCAGTTAACAGCTTCCTCAAAGGTAGGAGTGTCAATTAAGTTTTGTGTAGAGGGTGTTGGAGTTGCTACAGAAGATGTTGAACCATATGATGTTAAGTTAGCTCCATGCATAATAGTAGTGCCTTTCAAGCTAAGGCCATAAACTTTTCCTTTTATTGGTCCTCTAGCTACTTCAATCCAAACATTGGCAACTTGCTCCTTGGGAAGAGCAAATACCATTGACATGATGGATTTTTCATTTCTATCAACATCTCCTTCTTGCCCTTCTATAGTTGCATCTCCTTCTCCATCAACTTGTATCTGAAAATTATCACCTTTATGCCCCTTGATGATATTTTTAAATTTAGCTTTATATAACAAATTAATTATTAAATAAATATAACATTATCTATATCATAAATATTAAAATGTCATACTTACCCATAAAGATTTTGATTTACGATCAACCAAATCATTCTTTACTGTTTTATGTGTCATTAAGAATAACTCTGAAGCAGTAGACTCTACCCTTTTTTCCTTTACCTAAAATAAACAAACAAATAGTTAATTGAAATGGAGTAACTAAAATATAATAAGTATAAAACACTAAAATTTAACACTTACATATTTTCTTTTATATTTAGAAATTGAAATTGATCCTCCTGTATGCAAGGACGTGCCTAACCCACCCTTATTTGACAATCTATTCTTAGAATTAGTGGTTGACTGATTCTATGGCTAACATAAATAAATAAAACATTTTAATTTCCAAAGTGCATTAATAAACAACAACATTGAAATTAAAATGAAGTACTAAATGAAACTAACACATTAATAAACAATTTTAAATAAACTAACACATTAAAATTAAAATGAAAATCAAAATGAAGTACTAAATAAACTAACACATTAATAACCAAGGAAATTTTTCAGTATTAAATGAAACTAACACATTAATAAACAAAAGCATTAAAATTAAAATGAAGTACTATGGCTAACATTGCAAGTACTTTTTTTATTTCCAAAGTGCATCATCAAAATCTGCATAACCAATATAGATGAAGACCCTATAAAAATTTATGGCTAAATTTAGCCAAACAAAGTCACAACAATTTCTAAAAGTAATAGATTTCTCTGTACAAAGATTCAAAGTCATCCATATTACATTAAAAAATGAATATAATGAATAAAAAAAGTAAAAGTATAAATATTAGTGAAAGAATAAAGCAAGGAATGGTTAGTGTTCAACTCACATATAGGATTTGTGTTAGCTATATTGTTTATAGGATGTAGCTTTAACACAGAATATGAGGCAGGATGTTGTATATGATTAGAATTATCAGCAAATTTATTTATCTACAAATCTCAACCCCCTATTTTACTTTTCTTTATTCATCCAACTATAATTTTTTAATATATGAATTATGAACATATATGGCGTGGGAACCATGTATGGATTTGGTTATGGTAGGTTTGATGTTTTCTCAATATATCTTGTCCTCATGCT
Source organism: Erythrophleum ivorense (assembly GCA_026724425.1). Lineage (NCBI taxonomy): Eukaryota > Viridiplantae > Streptophyta > Magnoliopsida > Fabales > Fabaceae > Erythrophleum > Erythrophleum ivorense. The sequence continues at coordinate 35,714,677 of JAIUCV010000008.1, forward strand.
TTGAAAAAAGATGTTTTTGAAGCTAATTGAGATGACTCTCAATTTCAGTAAAAAAGGCATTCTATTACTAAAGCTTTTCAGTAATAAAATTTAGATGGCCCCTAAGTTCCTTTTTAAATAAGATGTTTACTAAAGCTTTTAGAAATATCTCTTGCCCATACACATTTGTTGTTTCTACGATCCTTTTCTAAAGCTTTGAAAAGTACCTCCCCAAACACTAAGTTTGTGTCGTATAAACTGAGATACTAAAGAGAAAAGAGAGCTTGAATTTGGGAGGGAAGGAAGCTAAGACTAAGAAACAAGAGAAAAATGCATATTAGCGATGACTCCCTAATTTAGGATGAAAAAGGAATATATTTGAGATTAAATTAGAGAAACAAAGTACTTTTCTCTTTATTAATATGGTTAAATGTGTATTCAATCAAACAAAATAAAGAAAGTGTTTCCATTGCAATATCTTTATCAGTTTGAGCCTTATTTTATGATTGATTTTGATTTCAGGGAAAAGTAAAAGATTGAAGAAAGAATTGAGAAAAGAGAGGGAAGCTGAGAAGTGAAAAATACAAGTGGAACAAGTCCTCTTGCTACAGCTAGAACTCAATTCACTGTAGTGAGGATGTGTTTTCGCTGTAGCGATGAAGGTACTTCGCCATAACGAAGTCGCAAGGCATATAAATTCCAAGGAGCAACTCGCCATAGCGCGGCAATAGCGAAAGCAGCAGAAATTTGGGAATCTATGAGCCTTCGCTATAGCGAGAGGCACTCCTCGCCATAGCGAGATCGGCCTCTGAAACGCACAGCTTTGATTAGCGAGTTAAAATAGAGGAGAGGAGGCTAGGGCTTCATTATTCAGCGAAGGAGGAATGTTCTGGCTGACTAAGAGAAGAGGAAAATGCACGAGAGGTGTTGCGGAAGCTTCATACTGATCGGGAAATCATTGATTCTGTCATTTATTCTTTTGATTAGGTGTTTTTACTTCATCTTCCCTTTTAGTTGATTATTGTTGATATGTTTGCTGAGATTGTTTGTGGGTTTCAAGCCATGAGTGGTTAAATCTTATAACCCTTAGGGATTCTATGAACCTTTAATCCTTGGAGATTATTTCCCTTTTGATCATGTGGATTATTGAAGATTTTAGTGTTTAATCTGAATTATGGTTCATTCTATTGATTGGCCTCCTTTAGTTTGATTATGGGTTGGGTAATTAACTTTTGAAAGAAAGGAATTGCGTATAGATCATTGGTTAAACAACTTAGAATTAAATATAGTCTAATTTGCATTTGAGATAGAAATATATTCAAGGGCCCTAGGTAGTCGAGATAAGGTCTGAGCTTAATTGAATATTAACTACTCCTTTGAGATATCAAGAGTGAGTTGATATAAGGGTTTAAATGAATCGAAAGACATTTGCACCCAATTAGACCTTAACTCTAAAATTGACATTAAGCTAATTAATTGAAAGGGGAATGATTGACATTATGGATAAAGGGGATTAGAATTCCTAGGGTGTTTTTAATTGCTTATTTTCAATTAAAACCATCTTTTATTATTATTAATTGCATTTGAATTAATTTTCATAAAAACTCAATTATAATTTGATTTGTTTAATTAAAATGAACACGAGAACTATAATGTCTAATCACTAATCGTATTAATTCTCTGAGGGAACGGCCTTGATTCATCACGTATTACTTTTACGACCTGTACACTTGCGGTGTTATTATCTAGTGAGCATCAAGTTTTTGGCATCGTTGCTGGGGAATCAAGGCAATTGGTGAAGAGAATTAAAGGGCTTTAAGTAGTTTTAGTTTAAACACTTAGCTTCTTTTTATTTACTCTCTTAGTTATTTATGCTTTCAGTTGTTAGTTATAGTAATTTTATTAATACGTCCTTAATAATCACCTTTTAGTTTCTTTGGTTTAATGAGACTCTTGATATGCACTCCTTTGTTTTCACAGGTACATAGTTTATGCCACCTAAATCCAAATCCAACAAAACACCTAGAAAGGCAAGAAGTTTGACGGATATTTTGGCTGAGGGGTCTACACTAATCCAACCTGAAAGTGAGATAATCGTTCATACTACAAATATGGTAAACGAAGATAATCAGAATCGCACTATCAAGGATTTTGTGGGAAGAACCATGAGAACCACTCAGCCTAGCATTGTAGTACCAGACTTTCAAGCTACTAATTTTGAGCTAAAGCTTATGATGATCTCCATGTTACAGTTTAATGGACAATTTACTAGTGAGAGGTCTGATGAAGATCCCAACCGTCACATTCTATCATTTTTGGGAGTGTGTGATTCATTCAAGTAGAATAGAGTACCAAGGGATGTTCTGAGACTTAGACTGTTTCCACTCTCTGTAAGGAAAGGCTAAGGAATAGTTGTTAACCCTATCGGAGGGTTCAATTAACACTTGGGATAAGCTAGAGGCAAGATTCCGAGCTCGCTTCATTCCAAATAATAGAATAGCGGATGCCCATCGTGAGCTCATCAACTTTAAGCAAGCTTCATATGAGCATTTGTATGCTACATGGCAGAGATACAAATATTTACTCTACCAGTGCCCAAGTTATGGGATGGATAATTGTGCCATTGTTCAGAATTTCTGCACACGTCTAACCCCACAAATTGATACAATGTTGGATGCTATTTTAAATAGGCGTTGGGATGAAATGCCTGTAGATGATGTTATTCTGGCTTTGGACATATTATCTGAGAGCTATGTGCAAAGAGGGGGTGATAGAAAGGCGACTGCTAATGTTGCTAATACTCAAGAAGACTTTTCCATTCCACTTGCAACTATTCTCTCCGCTCTGAACAAAAGATTTGATATGTTGGAGTCTCAAGTACAGCGAAGTCAGCATATGAGTGTCTGTTCTACTCAAGTGACCCCAACTACTTGTGAAAATTGTAAAGATCTACACTCAACAGATTATTGCCCTTTTGCATCTATAGAATCAGTTAACTATGTGGGGAACTTTCCAAAGAATCAGAACCTGTACTCAAACACCTACAACCCTGCATGGCGTAATCATCCAAATTTCTCTTAGAAGAATGGTCCATCACTTAATCAACCATCATCTTCTGGAGCAAGGCCAACTCAACCTCCTGGGTTCTCTCAAGTGATAAGGCAAAATGTGCCTATTTAAGAGCCCAAAACGAATCTAGAGGATGTGTTGGCTAAGTTCATAACCACTCAGATCAAGAATAATAAAGAGCAAGTTGGTATTAATGCAAGGGTGGATTCCTTCCTTAAGAATATAGAGGTACAGATGGGGCAGTTAGCGTCTGCTGTGAATGCACTGCATCAAAGAGGTTTGCCAAGTGATACAATTCCTAATCCAAGGAGAGATGGTAAGGAAGAATGTAAAGCTATCACTTTGAGAAGTGGTAAAGAGCTCCCTGAAGTACAAGTTCAAGTGAAGGAACCAACTAAGGTGAATTTCAAAGGTCCATCAGGTTCTATTCAGATTGAAGGTGAAGGACTTCAATAGAAAAAAAGAGAAAAAGACTGCTAGCTTGAATGAAAAAGAAGAGGACAAGGAAGGAAAGTATAAAGTAGAAAAGTCTAAAGAAAAGGCAGTGGTACATCCTAGAGTGGTACCATTACCTCTATTTCCACAAAGATTGCAAAAGAAAGTCTTTGATGAGCAGTATAAGAAATTTTTGGACATGTTTAAACAGCTTTACATCAATATCCCCTTCTCTGAAGCCTTAGAGTAAATGCCTAAATATGCTAAATTCCTTAAGGACATGTTTAGTAAGAAGAAGCGGTTCACTAAATTTACAATAATGGCTTTGACAAAGGAGACCACTAATATCCTTAAATCTAATCTCCCAACCAAGTGTAAAGACCCTGGTTCTTTTTCGATCCCTTGCATGATTAGGGATAAATTTGAGGGTCAAGCACTTTGTGATTTAGGATCTGCTATGAATCTTATGCCCCTATCTGTTTTTCAAAAGCTACAGATAGGTGAGGCCAACCCAACGACTGTCACCTTGCAACTGGCTGATAGAAGCCTTTCTTATCCATATGGAATCATTGAAGATGTACTAGTGAAGGTTGGGCCATTCATTTATCCTGCTGATTTTATTGTACTTGATATTGAAGATGATAGAGATATCTCATTAATAATAAGGAGGTCATTTCTAGCTACTTGCAGGGTACTAGTTGATGTGAAAAAATGAGAAATTATAATGAGGCTTGGAGATGAGCAAGTCACCTTTAGTATGGAGAAAGCTATGAAGTATCTGGGTAGTGTCAAAGAATGCTCACGGGTGTCTATTGTTGAGGAAGTAATTCAAGAAGAATTGAACTCTTATGCTTTCACTGATCCTCTTGAAGCAATACTTGTTGATAAACCAAGTATAGAAGAGGTGATGAGAATGGAAGTTGAGTACAAGCTTAATGCATTTAGATTTGTAGCTAAGCAGAATGGGCATTTTGAATCACTGGAGTTAACTTCACGAAAAACTCATACTCTCCTACCTTCCATCGAGGAGACTCTAATGTTGGAATTGAAACCTCTTCTACTGCATCTAAAATATGTTTATTTGGGGGAAAGAGAGACTTTACCATAGTCTCATCTGCATTAACACTTTCCCAAAAAAAGTAACAGTTAAAAGTGTTAAAAAAGCACAAAAGAGCCATCGGCTAGACCATAGCTGATATAAAAGGGATTAGTCTAGCCATCTGCATGCACAAAATTCTCTTAGAAGATGACCATAAGAAATCAGTGAAAAATCAAAGGCGATTAAATCCTATAATGAAAGAAGTGGTCAAAAAAGAGATTATTAAGTAGCTTGATACTGGTATTATCTATCCCATCTAGGATAGTGACTAGGTAAGTCCGGTGTAATGTATCCCTAAGAAGGGAGGCATGACAATAGTGAACAATGAGAAGAATGAAATGATTGCTACAAGAAGAGTTACAAGCTGGAGAGTTTGTATGGACTGCAGGAAGTTGAACACAGCTTCAAGAAAGGATCATTTTCCACTTCCATTCATCAATCAGATGTTAGATCGATTAGCAAGAAAAGAATTCTTTTATTTCTTGGATGGCTATTCTGGATACAATCAAATTGCCATTGGCCCTGAGGATCAAGAAAAAACCATTTTCACATGTCCATATGAAACTTTTGCATTTAGACGTATGCCTTTTGAATTGTGTAATGCTCCTGCCACATTTCAAAGATGTATGATGTCGATTTTCTCTAACATGATTGAGCATATCATAGAAATCTTTATGGACGACTTCTCAGTATTTGGCATCACGTTTGAAGAATGTCTAGAAATTTGACATAGGTTTTGCAAAGGTGTAAAGATACCAATTTGGTCCTAAATTGGGAAAAGTGTCACTATATAGTTTGTGAAGGTATAGTGCTTGGGCATAAAGTGTCAAAAAGAGGATTAGAAGTGGATCGAGCTAAGGTTTTAGTGATTGAGCAATTACCACTACCCACCAAGGTGAAAGCTATTAGAAGTTTCTTGGGGCACGCTAGATTCTATCGGTGATTTATTAAAGATTTCTCAAAGATAGCGAAGCCACTATCTTAATTACTTGAAAAGGATACCTCTTTCAAGTTGGATGCAAATTGCTTGAAAGCTTTTGAAGAGTTTAAGCAAAGACTTATCACCGCACCAATTATAGTGGCCCCTAATTGGTCACTACCCTTTGAGGTTATGTGCGATGCAAGCGATTATGCGGTTAGAGCTGTGCTTGGCCAGAGATATGGTAAGATTTTTCATCCTATTTACTATGCAAGCAAAACTCTAACTGGAGCACAGGTAAATTACTCAACTACTAAAAAAGAAATGCTTGCTGTTGTCTTTATCTTTGAGAAATTTAGGGTGTATTTGATGGGCACTAAAGTTATAGTTCATACTGATCATGCTGCTTTCAGATATCTTTTGTGTAAGAAAGAATCTAAATCTAGGTTGATTAGATGGGTTTTATTATTGCAAGAATTTGATGTGCAGATTGTTGATAGGAAAGGAACTGAAAATCAAGTTATTGATCACTTATCTAGGCTTGTAAATAGTTCTGAGTGTGTGAATGATTTATTGATTAATGAGAGTTTTCCTGATGAGTCCGTATTTGTTGTGAATTGTGTATCTGTGCCTTGGTATGCTAATTATGTCAACTACTTGGTCAGTGATATTGTGCTTGATGAGTTAAAATCTTAGCAAAAGAAAAAGTTTTTGCATGAGATGAAATGGTTTGTGTAGGTTGAACCCTTTTTGTATAAGAAATGTGCTGACCAAATTTTGCGAAAGTGTGTGCCTTAAACTGAACAAAATGCTATTCTTCATGCTTGTCATGCTGTTCCTTATGGTGGTCATTTTAGTGGCCAACGTACTGCTTACAAAGTGTTGCAATTTGGATATTATTAGCCTTCACTATTTAAAGATGCTTATTTGTTTGTTTGTCAATATGATGCATGTCAGAGAACAGGTAACATCTCAATGAGGCATGAAATGCCTCAATCTGGTATTTTTGAGGTAGAATTGTTTAATGTTTAGGGCATTGATTTTATGGGGTCTTTTGTTTCATCTAGAAGCCATCAATATATTAGTTGCTGTTGAATATATGAGTAAGTGGGTTGAGGCTGTTGCTTGTCATTCTAATGATGCCAATACGGTGGTGTGATTTTTGAAAAAGAATATTTTTACTCGATTTCGCCCACCTAGGGCAATCATTAGTGATGGGGGGACTTATTTTAACAATAAATTGTTCAAGGGTTTGCTCGCAAAATATGAAGTCACCCATAAAATGGCATTGGCTTATCACCCTCAAACCAACGGGTTATGTGAAGTGTCCAATAGAGAAATAAAAATAATTTTGGAAAAAATTATAAGTTCCACTAGAAAGGATTGAGCAGATAAGTTCGATGATGCTTTATGGGCATACAAGACTACTTTTAAATCTCTAATAAGTATGTCTCTATATCAATTGGTTTTTAACAAAGCTTGCCATTTGCCCATTGAGCTAGAGCATGAGGCCTTTTAGGCTATAAAGAAATTGAATTTTGATATGGCTAAAGTGGGTGAGAAAAAACTAATGTAACTCAATGAGTTAGATGAGTTTAAATTGCAAGCTTTTAAGAGTTCTAGAATTTGCAAAGAAAGAACTAAAAAAGTTCATGATAGACACATCTTACCAAAGAAGTTTGAACCTTGAGACCTCGTGTTACTTTATAATTCTCGTTTGAAGTTGTTTCCAGGTAAGTTGAAATCAAAGTGGTATGGTCCGTTCAAGGTGATCTCTGTGACATCCTATAGAGCCATTGAAGTTCAAGATGAGAAGTTAGAAGATCAATTTAAAGTAAATAGTCAAAAGCTTAAGTATTATCTAGGTGGCGAGAAAGATAGACAGACAACAGTCCATAGCTTGGCTCAACCTCCTTGATTAGCTGACAAAGTCCAGCTGAGGACTATAAACCAAGCGCTTCTTGGGAAGCAACCTAAGTTTTCTTCTTATTTGTATGTTTGAGTTTATCATTCTTGTGTTTTTATTTTGATCTTCCTTTTTCTTTGTGTGTTTTATAGGTTGGGTTTTGGTGTCGAAGTGTTGGATATTAAAGGAACAAGTAATTGGCATGAAAAAGCAACTTCAGACATGATTTTCAGGGAGTCTCTAACCTTGCTTTGAATTGCAAATCTTTATTCTAGTAATATTGATCATCTGCTATGTTGGTTAAGGTTTGAGGGCAATGGGTTGAATTGATAAGAAGTATAAATAGGGTCAGAGAGAACTTACTTAAATATTCAAGTGTTAAAAGAAAATACTCACTATAGCGAGAAGTCCATCTGGCTATGGCGAGGCTACTTGTTTTACATCTGGTACATTAATTAGAGAGTTCCTCGCTATGCTTAGCTGTGGCGAGCCAAATAAGCAATGTTAAGTGTTATCGCTACAGCGAGATAACCATTTCGCCATAGCGAGATCTCTATGCTCTAATTTGGTACAAAGTCCAGGGGGTATGTCGCTATACCCAGACCATAGCAAGTGACCTGTAACAATTTTTTCAAAGTTTTCTCGTTATTGCGAGAGGGTAAACTCACTATAGTGAATGCAGCATGCTCATGGACCACATACAAATACTAGCGAGATTTTTTAGTCCCTAAGAATTATACAAGTCTGTTTGCCATTGCGAAAGGAACTTTCGCTGTTGTGAAGCTAGCAGCTCTGCTTGGCATACTAATTCCAGAGGAGTCCTCGCTATGGCCAGGTAATAGCGAGGTCTCTGACATTCTAAAAAAAAAAATTCATACGTAGCCTAATAACAGTTCCTTTATTTTTCATTCTTGCTACCCCTCGCTATTGCGCCTCTGAGCTTTCCTCCCCTTTCATCATTTTCTTCAGCCAAATTTTTCACTTTCAATGCTCCCATTCCCCTTAGGCATCATGATAACTCCCTAATTTGTGGTATAAAATAAGATTATATTTAAGATCAAATTAGGGAGGCAAGTGCTTTTTTCTTGATTAATAGAGTTAAAAATGAATTCAATCACACAAAAGAAAGAGAGTGTTCTATTATATTATCTTTAGCAGTTTGAGCCTCACTCTATGATTGATTTTAATTTCATGAAAGATAAAAGAAGAAAGAAAGAATGGAGAAAAGAGAAGGAAGCTGAGAAGCGAGAAAATACAAGTGGATCAAGCATTCTCGCTACAGCGATGATTGAACTCGCTATGGCTAGAACACACTTTCGCTATAGCGAGTGAGGTACTTCGCCACAGCAAAGTCGCGAAGCATACAAATTCCAGGGAGAAACTCGCCATAGCGCAGCAGTAGCGAAGACAGCAAAAAATCTAGGAACTTATGAGCTCTCGCTATAGCGAGAAGCACTCATCGCCATAGCGAGAGCGGACCCTAAAATACACAGTTTAATTTAGCAAGCTAGAAAAGTCGAGGAAAGCCTAGGGTTTGGGGAAGGCAGCAAGCAGAAAGAGTTCTGGCTGACTAGGAGGGAAGAAAACACATCCAAGGTGTTGGAGAAGCTTCAATTTGATCAGGAATTCGTTGGTTCTGTTGATTTTCCTTCCGATTAGGTGTTTCTACTCCATCTCCCCTCTTAGTTGATGATAATTAATATGTCTGCTGAATTTGTTTGTGGATTTCAAGCCATGAGCGGCTAACTTTTGTAATTCTTAGAGATTTTATGAACCTTTACTCTGTAGAGATTATTTTCCCTTGTTGATTCTGCAGTTATTGGAATTTACAGTGTTTAATCTGAAATATATTTCATTCTATTGGGTGGCCTCTTTTAGTTTGATTGTGGATTAAGTAATTAACCTTTGACGGAAGGGAATTGCTTATAGACCATTGGTTAAACAACTTAGGATTAGATATAATCTAATTTGCACTTGAGATAGAGATATCCTCAAGGGTCCTAGGTAGTCGAAATAAGGTCCGCATTTAAGCATTTATTAACCACTCCTTGAGATATCAAGCGTGAGTGGATATAAGGGTTCAATTGGATCGAAAGACAATTGCACCCACTTCAACCTTGACTCTAGTAATTACATTATGTTGTTTAATTAAAAAGGAAGTAATCGACAGTTGATATAAAGGGGATTAAAATTCCTAAGGAGTTTCTAATTACATACTTTCAATTATAATCATCGTTTATTACTTGTCTTTACATAATTTTCATAAATCCATTTGCAATTTGATTGTTTAACTGAAATGAAAGTGAGAACTCTAATGCCTAATCGCAAATTGTGCTAATTCTCTGAGAGAACGACCTTGATTCATCACATATTACGGTTGCGACCCGTACACTTGCGGTGTCATATTTTAGTGAGCATCACATCACTCTCCTTGCATTAGGTCAGTTGATTGTTTCTTTTATCTCCTGAATCATTGTTGTTTAAGTTGCTTCTATGGGCATTAGGGCTGAATTTTGTTTCGCATGAGTCTATGGTCAATAAGTTAGTTTTTTTTACTTACGCGCTGTTGGTCGACTATTTATGTGCAGGGAGCTTCCATTAATTTGGTATTTTACGGCCTGAATCAGCTTTCCCAGAAACCTGTTCGTTCTCGCTATAGAGAGAATTAACTTGCTATAGCGAGTTCGAGCATTTTCCAGAAAATGCTATTTCTTTTTTGGACGCTTTTGCCTTGTGTGCTTCCATCTTCTCTATTCTCCTATTCCCTTTTATTTCCTTATTACAAACATGTCACATGCATTTGATTCATCGATTTTATCTTTTCCTCATTATGCATGTAGGCACCCCATTTCCCCAATTTATCTCGTGGTTTTCTCTTACTGCTAACACTGATTTCCTTTCATTTCTTATTTGAATTTCACAATCATGGCTCCCAAAAAGCAAACCAAGACCACTGAAGCTTCCTCCTTGAAGTAAAAGAAGAAATCTTATGATAAGGATCGGTTTGCTTCAGTCAAAGCAGAATTTCGATTTGAGAGACTTTTCTCTGACCGGGGGTAGTTGAAGATCGTTACTATGAGCCTCATGTCTTGGATCTCACATACACTGACTTCGAGTAGCATGGATTGCACAGTTTCATCAAAAAGCCAGTGCATCAGATTCCATTCATGATCCAAGAACTTTACGCCAATTTTGAGGACACCAAGGAGGAGGAAGACGAATACTATTTCCATTCTGCCTAGGTACGCATCAATGAGAAGGTCTTTCAAGACTTCTATGAGTTACCCGATGTCGCGGAATGTGCTTTCCAATCCTACTTGGAGAATCCGCAGTCTATTCCATAGGAGGAGGTGAAAACCACCATTGCTCAGGCAGGACGAGCAAGGTTGGTCAATAAAGTTTATCCAGTCAATTAATTGAACAAGCCTACTCGGTATTGGCTACAATTCATCACCAACAACATTCTAACGAGTTCTTATGGGTCTGATATGGTCCAAGAACAAGCAACGTTGACTTAGTGCTTTATGACAAGGCAGCAGGTAAATATCCCTCGGCTTATGTACCTTAACTTCAAATAAGTGGCGAGGTCTGATAGGGCAAGCTTGGCCTACCCCCACATGCTTACTGAGTTAGTCATTATGGAGGGGAGCTGAGTCTCCAAAAATGACGCGCAGTTCAAGCTGAAGGGCCCCTTTAAATATGATAGTATGAAGGATGAGTCGGGGTGTCCCCGTAAACACTGAGCACCTACACAGGCACAGCCTGAGGCATCTCTACCTCCTCCTCTGTAGCGATTGAGTACTCCAGAGCCAATGCAGCAGGATGCACCACCTCACACTGAGTTTGAGGCTCGGTGCGGGAGTCTATTGACAAGTTGGAAGGGCATGTCTTATTAATGAAGGACCAGTTGCAGATGCTTATGGACTATCTGATGCCTGCACCTGCACCTCCACCTCCACCTCTAGAGGTTCCTCCACCGTCAGTGATCATTCTCCCACAAGACCCTGCACCACAGGACAGGCTTGGCCTTCTGATTCATAGGACCTTTCTATCCCTTGCATGCTTCTTCTTTTTATTTCCCTACTTTACATTTTGGGATAATTGTATATGGATAACTATATATTGTTATGTTTTTGAATCTTGCACTGGCTAATCCCATGATTAATATATTATTTCTAATGCCAACTTACTGTTTGCTGCATAATCTTTGTCTATTTTTAGTCTATCAGATGCAGGAGTTGTTCACGCGCACCCTTCCCGTCCTAATTTTTTTTTCTTATTAGGGGAGTCTCGTCACTTTCTATCTCCCTACATCCCTCACCTCCGCCCTAGTTTTCTTCTATTTTTCTGCTTTTTGTTTCTTCTCTTTTACATATTGTAGACAATGTTCACTTTAAGTGTAGGGGAAGGCAAACATAGGCTAAGCGGATATACAAATTCAGTTAATAAGGAAAAATCTACCAATAATAAGCAGTCCACCATAATGTCTCCAATTTTAACTAAATTTAGCCCCTCTTGCTTTAGATGAATACTAATCAATGAATATGGGGGTGAAGCAAATTTGAAATGAACAAAGTAAGTAATGTAGTTGTAGTGTGCACCCATAATAAGAGCACTCCTCCATAAGATAATTATTGAAGTTATTTAAGCTTTCTCTTTAGTTAGCTCCCATTCATTTTTTTTAGATCTCCACAATTTATCTGCTTCTGATGGATATCTGATTGTCATTTGAGAGGAATATTTAGTGTTGAAAAAAAACTCTACTCTAATGGTTGAAATCACTTAGTAACCTTGGGTTTGCATTAAAAAGTGTGAACTTTTGCGTCAAACGGTGGTAAAACTAAGAGTATGCTAGTGAGCACTCTGAGAATTTCCTTAATTTGAGTAATCGGGTGGCTTCATAACCAATATTGTCATTCGCGTCAAAAGGATTAAGAGAACTGAGGAGAAAAAAAACAAAAATAAAAACAACAAAAGGGGCAAAAGCAAAAAATGATCATGTTGAAAGTAGTTCTATGGTGAACAATTAAAGCCTCTCTTAATGAATTTTGATGATTGAAGTTAGAGCGGATAGTTGGATTGGGTCTTGAAAATGCAATGAGGGTTTATTGAAGGTTACTTGATTGTTTTTTGAAAATCTATCTGTGGAGCACACACACACTTTAGAAATTAGGGTGTTGCTATGATTGCATTATTTTCAAAATTCAATTTAAGTTTTGCTGAGCTTTTGCTTCTGACATTGGTTTCATTCTAAGTGTGGGGGGGATCTGAAATTCTGATTGATTTGGTGTTTATTGTGGAAAAGAAGTAAATAAATAATCATATTGTTTGATAATTTCTAAGAATTACTTGAGGACAAGTAAAGATTTAAGTGTGGGGGAGTTTGATGACTCCCTAATTTAGGATGAAAAAGGAATATATTTAAGATTAAATTAGGGAGGCAAAGTACTTTTCTCTTAATTAATATGGTTAAATGTGTATTCAATCAAATAAAATAAAGAAAGTGTTTCCATTGCAATATCTTTATTAGTTTGAGCCTTATTTTATGATTGATTTCGATTTCAGGGAAAAGTAAAAGATTGAAGAATTGAGAAAAGAGAGGGAAGTTGAGAAGTGAAAAATACAAGTGGAACAAGTCCTCTTGCTACAGCTAGAACTCAATTCACTATAGCGAGGATGTGTTTTCGCTGTAGCGATGAAGGTACTTCACCATAACAAAGTCGCGAGGCATACAAATTCCAAGGAGAAACTCGCCATAGTGCGACAATAGCGAAAGCAACAGAAATCTGGGAATCTATGAGCCCTCGCTATAGCGAGAAGCACTCCTCGCCATAGCGAGATCGGTCTTTAAAATGCACAGCTTTGATTAGCGAGCTAAAATTGAGGAGAGAAGGCTAGGGCTTCATTATTTAGTGAAGGAGGAATGTTCTGGCTGACTAAGAGAAGAGGAAAACGCACGAGAGGTGTTGCGGAAGCTTCATACTGATCGGGAGATCATTGATTCTGTTATTTATTCTTTTGATTAGGTGTTTCTACTCCATTTTCCCTTTTAGTTGATGATTGTTGATATGTTTGCTGAGATTGTTTGTGGGTTTCAAGCCATGAGCAGCTAAATCTTATAACCCTTAGAGATTCTATGAACCTTTAATCTTTGGAGATTATTTCCCTTTTGATCATGTGGATTATTGAAGATTTTAGTGTTTAATCTGAATTATGGTTCATTCTATTGATTGGCCTCATTTAGTTTGATTATGGGTTGGGTAATTAACCTTTGAAAGAAGGAAATTGCATATAGACCATTGGTTAAACAATTTAGGATTAGATATAGTCTAATTTGCACTTGAGATAGAAATATATTTAAGGGCCCTAGGTAGTCGAGATAAGGTCTGAGCTTAATTGAATATTAACTACTCCTTTGAGATATCAAGAGTGAGTTGATATAGGGGTTTAAATGAATCGAAAGACATTTGCACCCAATTAGACATTGACTCTAAAATTGTCATTAAGCCAATTAATTGAAAAGGGGAATGATTGACATTGTGGATAAATGGGATTAGAATTCCTAGGGTGTTTTTAATTGCTTATTTTCGATTAAAACCATCTTTTATTATTGTTAATTGCATTTGAATTAATTTTCATAAAAACTCAATTACAATTTGATTTGTTTTATTAAAATGAACACGAGAATTCTAATGCCTAATCACCAATTGTACTGATTCTTTGAGGGAACGACCTTGATTCATCACGTATTACTCTTACGAGCCGTACACTTGTAATGTCATTATCTAGTGAGCATCAATTAGCACTACTGGTATAATCATTCACTAGAACAATTAATATGCCCTCTCCGCCGCAATAGACAATTAACCCGCAATATATATATATATATATATAAACCTATATAAACAATAGTTTTGTGAATGATTCATTACTAAGGGAGGTGGATAAAATTGAGTGTGACAATATCACAACTGTGCCATTGTATATTTGTGTCTCTCACTGACATGACAATACTAGAACCCTTGCAGTGAAGATTGTGATAGGTAATGTCTTGTTTGTTTCATGCTCCACATTCAGCTTTCACAATGAGTGAGTGATATAATAAAGTATTAACAGTGGCCTCGGTGCATCGTTGGCTTATTAAAGCAAAACACATGAATAGTGAGATGAAAGATTGAAACAAACTTGAACTTTGCTTTCCTTTTAATTGTTTTTGGCGCCTTCCTCTTAATCGTTCTTGACTCTATATTCTCCCTGTGTTTGGATTGCTAAGTTCTGATGCTTTAAGAAACCACCTACACTTGAACATGATTAAGATAACCTTTAGATAAGCAGAACATGAGGGAGTTGAGGGATGTGAGGCAAGCCATGGTAAACACACACTGGTTGAACAACATAATTAGAAAAGTGAGATAATAATGATGATAATTGTTATTATTGTTAATAATAATAATATTATTATTATTATTTATTGTTATATAAATTTTTAAATTTTTTTAAAAAATATTATAATATTGCTATATTTATTTTTAAATAAAAGTATACTTTTTAATGAATTAGTTATTTTCAAATAGATTTAGTATCATCCATCTAATCCTAAATTTTAGCAATAGATAATTAGGAAAGTAAGGGATTATTATTATTATTATTATTTTAAAATATGTCTTGAAATGGTTTTGTTGTTGCTAAATTTGTTTTTAAATAAAAAGTATACTTTTTAATTAACTAATTAGTGATTTTGAAATAGATTTAATATCATCCATCTAATTCTAAATTTTAGCAACAGACAATTAGGAAAGTAAGGAATTATTATTATTATTAAAAATATTATTGTTTTATTATTATTAGAGAGTTTAAAATATGTTTAGAAGCAATTTTAATGTTGTTAAATTTGTGTCTAAATAAATAAGATAAAACTTTTCTTCTTAATTATTTTTTTTTCTATTTTGAAATAGAATTAGCATCACCCATCCATTTCTAATGTTAGCAATAGATATTGTCATTGCTAATATGTGGTTAAATTTGCAAATTCATATAAAAAAGAAACAATTTTATGTTCCGTAGCTAATACGGTTACTAAATGCTCATTTAGAAACAAAAATGATTGTCTTTGCTAATTTCTGATACTAAAATGAAATTTCTGGTAGACTAAGGTTTGGTATCTTTAAAAAAAATTAGCATTGACATATTTAAATACAAATATAATACCATAGTTTGCTACAATATTTTTATTGGGAATCAAAATAGCTTTTATGTTATTTGTATTTCTTTTTTATGGTCATTATTAGCATCGAGACCCAATAAATATTAAGATAACTTAATTATCTCATGAGAGCAAATTTTAAGAGTTTAAAATTTCTAAAAATATTATCCGTTCGAACGAGTTTCTTTTTAAGTTGAGAGTGTAATTTTAAAATAAAAAATATCAAATATAATTTAACTAAATACAAAAAAAAGTTAATATTATTTACTCTAATGTTTAGTTACAGTTTAATAGGGTCAACTTTAAAATATAATAAAATATTTTTTTCAAAGAAAACTTATTGTTATATTTTAAATTTAATGTACTAAAATTGTAAATTAAATCATAGTTTAAAGAGATCGAACATAATTTTTTTCTTGACAAAATGAAGTTATCAATTGGCCAAAGAAATGAATTTACTTAAATATTTATTATCAAATGTTACATTTAAAATTGTCACAAGTAAACTTTTTTCTTATATAAAGAATCATTATATGAATTATAAAAAATATTCACATATTATGTTTTTATACTTTTATTGAAAAAATTAATAGTAAACTTCTAAAAAAAATTTCACCATAATTTTATCATTTTCAAAATCCCACTTGTTACTAGAAATTTAAGTATACTAAGCCAAATTCTGGAACTGACATATCCAACGGTCTCCACTGTCTGATCGTGTTTATCTCCGCGGACAGAGCAATAATACGTCGCAGGATCAAAAGGACAAACAGTACGCATTGCTATAAGCCAAGCTTGACTGTCTTTCTTCTATTACAAGTAGCAGGGAACTACCATCTCCTGCAAGCCGGTACATTTTTGTTGTTTAAATTTTATTTGAATAACTCAGATTTTATATTTATATTTTTTATTTAAATTATTATTTTTTTAGAATTTATAATTAAAAGATTATTTTTATTTTATATTTTATGTTTTAAATAAAAAATTAAAATCTTAAAAAATCTAAATAATTCAAATTAAGATTTAAAATTTAAAGTTTAGAGCTGAGATCAGTCCTACGTATCTTTGAAGATGTGTACCGTGTATTAAGTGTGTGAAGCTGACCAGATTATTTATTAAAAGATGTGGAGTATATTAAGGACTAAAAAATTATATATAAAAATAAAAATTGAAAAGAGAAAAAGTAATTTTTTAAACAAAAAAATATTAAATATTAATAATAATAATAAATAAATAATATTAAAAAAAATTATAGAAATAAAAATAATATTATAATTTTTTTTAATAGCACTACCAAACACCTCTGAAGTGGACCAAATTATTTATTATATTTGAAGGCACTATGTACGAGGACTGGTGCAAGACGTGGGTTGGCTGCTGAGCTACTACAACTACTGCTTTTTACGTAGCTATAGGCTGGTTGATTTATTGAATGTAAAGGAGGATATTTAAAAAAATGATTTTATAAATAAAATTTTTATTATATTTTTAATTTCGAAAAAGATAGATATTAATAAATATAATAAATATTCTATATAATTTTATAAAAAAAAATATATTTCCATTACTGCAAATCAAGTGGTCGATTGGAGTTTTAAGCTATTTGGTCTCCTTTTCTTTTCCAATTGATCTCTTCAACCAGCACAACACAATTATTTATAACATGAATCATAATAAAATCTTCGATCCTAAATCGCAACAAGGGATGATTTTGCAAGTGTGTCCGATTGTTCAGGCTGATTCCGATAGGCTTTTAATAAAATAATTAATACTATTCGTATAAGATGTGACAACTCAGCTGCGTAGTAGTACAAGCTCTTTATATCATGGCCATGGGTGCTGCGACAACGCCATAACTCACGCTCACATGGGATGTGAATGTGCAGCCGTCATAATAGAATTAATTAATTTACTTCTCTTTATTCACCCAACCGCAATTAATTGTACGACTTTTAATTTAAACAGAATTATCCAAAACCCACTCTATGTCATAAATTACCTACATGATGATGAAGTGAATATGAGCTAGGAATTTCTTCTCTATCTGCGAGAAGAACGAGAAAGAGAAAGTAGCATCAAGGAAGCCCAAAGATACCACAAAACTCTGGTCTACATTCAACTATGCAGAGCAACGCAGAGGTGCTTTGACAACAACATATAATTTGACATCAGATTCCCTCAATGGAAACCAAAAAGAACAAAAATTAATTACCAGCTTCCTAGATTTTACTCTTTTCAGTGAAGAAAATAAAGAAATTGCAGTTATACATACTCCCAGAAGAAAGATTCAAAAAATAAAATGTGCCTAAATCCAAGTTCTACCTGGAGTCTTGCTAAGATTAAGAAAATAAAATGCAGAAGAGATATCACACCGTTAATAAAAATGCGGAAGAGGGATCTAAGAAGCACGAAGTCTACCTCATTGCTTGTGTGCCACGCTATTTGTATTGAAACGAAGAAAAATTTTGAATTGCACTAAATGCACGTACAATGTTAAGATCTGTTTTGTATATATGTGGAATACGATATTCAAAATTATTAAGATAAAAAAAATAAAAAATAAAAAAATGAAGATAAAGAATGATTACTGTATCTTGATTAAAATAATAATAAAATAAAAATAAATATTATTAAATAATAATTACAAAAATATAATAAACGTCCAACAAAACTTCAGTTTTACCTTTTCTTTTCCCTAAGTTTGCCAAACAAGCCGCAGGTGCAAATTTATGGAAAATAGTATGTAAGAATTTCTATTCAATTGATATGAAATCCTCCCTCCTTTAAACACCACGGGTTATTTCACACCAAGAAGTAATAACAAGACTTTGCTTTATTGAAAGAAAGACGTCACAGTCAACCAGCTAATATTTATTTATTCAAAGTCAATGAAATATTAAAATATTAAAAATAATTTTTATATATACTCAATACGATCATGTTATTTTTATATTTAATAATTAAAATTTATTTTATACATAAATTTATTTGTATTTCACATAAATTTTATTTATATAAATTTAATTTTTTTTATTAATTTTTTTAAATATATTATACTCTAAATACATTTAAAAAAATTTCAAATATTGATGAGTCCAACATATTTGGTGCAAATGCACGAGCAATGAAGCTTTCACTCTTACACAACCACGAGTCAACAACTACGAGTCGACTACCCATGACTTATATGTTCTTCACTGTTTCTGTTCTCTGAGAGCTGATATTGCTTGAACAAGCAAAACTCTTTCTCTACCCAATGACACATCGTATAGACATGGGAGCATGGAAACAGCACTGTGATGAGAGAATAAAGTGTTGGGAATTATGGGAGGCATACAGCGAAAACGTTTAAATTTTGATCCCAATTCTCACCAAGGATCCGTCAAAATTGCTTAAAATGAATAGGTTCAGAGAATTACCTTTTTCTGTCGATTGAGTTTGTTGTTTACTTTTATTTAGATCACAGGAACTAATCGCAGATCAACTCCCTCTACTGGTATCCACACAAACGGGGTTCAGCAACTCAAACGGTATGTTAGCAGCCTGTTCGTATAATTCATTCCGTACAGTCCGTACGACATTCATACAATTCCGTACGACGTCCGTACAGTGCCCTTCTATCTAAGGATTTTGGAGGCAGCTCTAGCTATCTATTTTTGATACGGAAATATCTATTTATAGATTAGAGTTTCAGATATATTTAATTAATTAAAATTAATTAAATATATCTATTAGTTTAAATTCAAATTTATCTTATAGTTTAAATTTAAATTAACAATATCTAATGCTTAATTTAAATTATCTGATTAGTTTAAATTTAAATCTATATGATAGAATCAAATTTAAATTATCTGATTAGTTTAAATTTAAATCTATTTGATAGAATTAAATTTAAATTATCTGATTAGTTTAAATTTAAATCTATCTGATAGAATCAAATTTAAATTATCTGATTAATTTAAATTTAAATCTATCTAATAGAATCAAATTTAAATTAATTCATACATATATATATAATATCAAATATAATATACATATATATAATATATAATATATTTCGCATTTAATTATTTATATATATATATATATATATATAAATAATTCGTCTATTTTAGATATTCATTGAATCTAGATACATTTCTAATTCAATGAATGTGGACATTTTAGCTCTAGTTAGTCCCTTTTTGTGTGCGACCTTGCAGGCTCATATGATGTTGGTAGTGGGCCAACTACACTATTTGACCCACAAATCACAAGCAGCTTTTAGTAAGACATTATGACTATCCAAATCATATAGAATTGGTGATCCGATGTAATCTATCTTATAACCCCATCATATCCCTTTTGTCACATGATATCTAGATCGAGTATGAGGCATAGAAATATCATTCTCAACTTGCTCGATCATAACTTTCTCAATCTTCGAGCAGACTGATATAAGATGAAATCCCTTCCATCTAAGCATACCCATACATTTCTCAGTTATACTCATCGAGGGGTTCAGAGATATCTCTCTATTAATTAGAGGGACAAATTCCATCTTGACCACTCATCTTCCTCTACATGGATTCCATTATACCTGATTATAGTCTTTATAATCATCCGGTTAAAGGTGACATTAGACTATGCCAAAGTACAGTATCCTTCATGTAGGAATCTATGGTGATCTCAGGTCCAAGAGATCAATGACATAGTTATATATGAGATAAACTTATGACTTAATCTATGTACCTTATCTTATGATGAATCTATCTAGCGTCCTATTTTCTAACACACGCCTATGATTTTGATTCATATTATCATACATGATTAACACTTAATTAATTAAAATCATATTAATCTTAATTCATCATTGTTCCCATAAGCATAATTGATTAGGGATATTTTGGATAATTCAAAAAATAATTTATCTATAGATATTATTATTATATAAATATGCAAATAATATAATAATGTAATGAAAAGAAAATTCTTATTTCATAATAAAAACAATGTTCACAATACAATGATTGGCTTATGGTACAATCTCTAACAAACTGAAACATAATAAGGAAATGAAGAAATGCAAAGCAAAAGAAATCCTAATTCCAGAGCAGGAGAAATGTCATGGGGCAAAAGAGATTTTGGATCCTGACTTATGTAAGGCAATTAGAGATAAAGACATGCAGCTTTTTGTTTCTACACTGGAGACATTATGCAGTGAGAATCTATGTGTGTCTGAAACTATGGGTCAAGCTACCCGATCTGGCAACACCGTGCTTCATTTGGCAACATATGCTTATAGCAGAGAGATTGTAGAGCTGATAGCAGGTCACTACCCCAAGCTTCTGACAAGGAGGAGCATCAAAGGAGACACAGTGCTTCATGTTGCTGCTAGAACTCAAAAGTCTAATTTAATCAAAACCATTCTTGATTGCTATGCAAAACATTCTTCAACTGACCGGGAAGAACTCTGTAAGATGGATGATAAGTATGGAAACACCGCGATCCACTATGTTGTGATGACGGGAGATTTTCCTGAGGTTTCCCTCCTGTTTAAAGCAGATGAAGTGGTGGTACATTACCTTAATAAGGAAGGAAAATCACCATTGTATTTGGCAGTTGAGAGTGGAAAAATTGACATTATCGAAGTTTTGTTGACGGCTTCATTCCAGAATGTTGTGTGGTGCCAGGGAAACTCTCCACTTCATGTTGCTATTTTGGGAGGCAATTCAGGTACTTCTCTATTCATCTATGTACATCAAGATTGTCAAGATTTTGATCTAAATTTTAAGATGTTATAATCTTACTAATTTTAATCTTACGTAAGATCTTAATTTTATATTAAATTTTTTGGATTTTATGATCTTACTAATACCATGATATTTTGGATCTAACCTTTTAAGTTAAGTGAAATGAAAAAAAAAACCATTGAACTAGTCCATAATTCACAACCTTTCCCCTCCTAGTTTATTCAAACTTGAACTTCATCAATTTTTTTTCCCTTCATTACTTATTTGGTACAAAGTTCTTTCTCTTTTGTCATGTTGGAAGTATTATTTATTAAAATTATATATTAATTTTTTACGTAATTTTGATAATATGATGCTTATTTATAATTTTTATATGAACATATATATATAATATTTCTGTTAGAGGTGTATGTATATAATATTTCAAATTGACAGATCATTTTGTAACTAGAGAGAGAGAGAGAGAGAGAGAGAGTTGAAAAGACCAGGTAGAACAGAGCAAGTTACGTGGCCTGGCCTCCGTGCCCAGTTCTTGCCAGTAGCTTGTTTGAAAAATAGTTTTTTCTATTATTCATGTTTTTAGTACACACATATATATAACTTGTTATTAAAATTTAAAAAATATAATCGTGATATATTATGTATATTAAAGCTTAAACCTCAATAAATTTAATAAATTTTTGCATATATATTTTATATTTGATTATGTAGAATTGTATAATTTTAAATATATCTTGGCATATTCCATTAGGATACATCAAAAAGGCATGAAAGCTAATATATTTAGTAAATTCTTTTGTTGTACAGGTTGTTCTACATTAAAACATATTATATTGTACTGAAGTACTGAAAAACATTACATATTATATAAACTTAATAATATAAATATATAATTTTTTAAAACTTTCTGATAAGAAAATATATCTTTTTCAAATGTAATAAATAAAGGGAGATATTGTAAACTTTGACCAAAAAAAAAAAATGAAAGAGATATTCCCGTTGCCGGTGTGCCAAGCTACACAATCAAGTTCGATTCTCCCGTCACTCAGAAAATTCTTATGTAGGTTTACCCCTCAAATGTTTCATAGAAGCCTTGAATGCTTAGGTCGATTCATATCTAGATGGGCGGAATCTAGTTTGATTCGCAAATAAAAACATTGCACACTAATAATTTAAAATTTTCCATTCAATTTTATTTTGACATTGTATTGAAAAAAATAAAACCACTTATATATCCTTGAGATATCATTTTAGGAACATACAAGAGGAGAGAGATAATGTTACGATGATATCAACTTCAGAATACTATATTTTTTTATTTATGATGTATCAATTAATAAATATTACAAAACATATAATAATACTCTACCTATTCTAATAGCTTAAAGCCTGACACTTTAGGCCTAACCTTTTTAAGATTTTATTGGATCTAACGGTTACGCTCAAACTGTCTTTTGGTCATCGTTTTGTCCAATAAATTACCCATCCCTTCTTCCATCAATCACTCACACGCAGAACCCTATTGCAGTAGCCGCGAACGATTTTTTGCAGTGAACGCGACCCATATGCTCTCCATACTCCACGGGCAATCACTGTTTGCTCCGGTGTGGTGCGCAGAGAACGGCTTATACCGACCGATATACTAACGGGATCAGTTTGCGAAGCCGCCGCTCCGCTGTCTATAGAACAGTTTGACCTCAACATACATGGCAGTCCTTCTCGCACTGAAGGTAAAAAAAAAAAAAACACTTGTGTTGCTGACATTGACTAAGCTTAACTTTCGTTCCCCACGATCTTCTCTTTATTTTTAATTGCAATTTTTTGTTCTAATACAAAACTTGGTGCAACCATTTCATACAACCCGATTAGTTCATTAGTTCAATTGAGTCGCATACTGGTATTCTTTTAAGCTTAAAATACAGAGATTTTTCCCTATCATTCTGGGGTTACGCAATTCACTTCTATTAATTTTAAAAGTTGAATACAAACCATAAATTTATAATTTTGTGCAATATTAACTATTTTATCTAAAATCTTAATACTACTTGTCCATAGAGGTAAAAAAAGGTTGTATAAACAAAATATGCATTCAACTTATGATCTCAAATAGTAAACAATGGCTTTTTTTTTGTTATTTTCTTCCACATTTTTTCAACAAAAAAGTTATTGTTCGCCGTTTGTGATGGTAGGTTGAATGCATTTTTTGTTAGCATAACCTCTTCTACTTTAAGTGAACAAGTAGTGCTAAATTTGTTGGATTGAGAAACTAAGAGTCTCCAAGAGTGGGGGTTCTTGGAGCGGAGGTTTCTCTTCATGAGTAAATTATTTTTTACTCAAAATATAATATAAATTTTATTTTTTTGTAATAAGATTTAAGATAATTTTTTATGAAAATAAAAAATATTTTTAAATAAGAATAAAAAAATTATTTTTTATAATAAAAAATATAAAAAATTTTTTTTATGTAAAAATATCTTAAAAATAAAAAAAATTAATTTTAATATTATAAGAATATAATTATCCATTAATCCTTTCTTTTTTCTCTTCTTCTCAATCAAATAATATATCATTAAAATACTTCTGTTTCTTCTGTCTCCAAATTAATCAAACAACATATTAAAATCTTTTTCCTCTCTTCCCCCCCCCCATTAAAACCCCTTTCCTCCCTTCTTTCTCATTGAATCAAACACTACCTAATAGAAGGGTCATGCTGATAAAACTAAAAGATTGAGGGGTTTATTGTAAACTTTCAAAGTTAAAGAAAGTAAATTGCATAACTTCCAAAAATGAATTGGCATTTTAGCCTAATTTTAATGCGTGTTTGTGGATGAAGTATTTTTGGTATTTCTTTTTGTGAGTATTTAAATAGGGTATGTGTTATTTAGGGAACACTCACATTATGTGCTCTTACCCTTCAATATTTGGAAAAAAACATGTATTATGAGTATATAACATGATTTTATGGAATTTTAAAAATATTTTAACAAAAGTATTTTGTTTGGTTAATTATTAGTCAAAAAAATTTTGAAGTGTGAAGTAATATAATTGCGCACTTGTTTTTATTAAAAAAAAATTAAAAATAAATTACTCTCACTTTCGTTTGAAAGATGGTTTAACTACACATTTCATCCCTAATGCTGTCCCCATTTTGCATTTGCAACAACTGCGAGTCCCCTTTATCTGCTATCCCCACCGTTAAAATCCTTAACGCCATCCATCCCTAGCACCGTCGGTCCCCAGCACCATCCGTCTCCCTTTGAAGGTAAGAAGTATTGTTGTCATTTGTTAAGCTTAACCTTTGTCTCCACGATCTTCTCTTTATTTTTAAACTGCAATTTTTTGCTCCAACACAAAAACTTAGCGCACCCACCTCACAGAACCCCATCGGTTCATTAGTTAAATTGAGTTGCATATATACTTGCATTCCTTTAAGGTTAAAATACAAATAATTTTTCCCCCGGGGTTGGGCAATTTACTTCTATTAATTTTGAAGGTTGACCACAAACCTTAAATTTATAATTTTGTGCAATATAATCCCTCTGTTAACTTTTTCATATAAAATCTTAACACTACTTGTCCAAGGAGATTGAAAGAGGTTAAATAAAAAAATATGCATTCAACCTATGATGCTAAATAGTAAACAATGGCCTTTTTTTTGTCATTTTTGTCCAAATTTTTTGAATAAAAAAGTCTTTTCTCGCCATTGGTAATGGCAAATGGAATGTATTTTTTGTTGGTTTAGCCTTTTTCCTTTTAAATGAAGAAGTAGCGTTAAAGTTTTGGACTGAGAAATTAATGGAGGGGTTATGCTGTATAAAACCAAAAGATTAAGGGTCTATTGTAAACTTTTAAAGTTATAGAGAGTAAATTGCATAACTCTAAAAAATGAATGTGATTTCTTTTTTGGCATTTTGGCCAAATTTTAACGTGTGTTTGTGGATGAAGTATTTTGAGTATTTTGTGTGTATGAGTATTTATATAGGATGAGCGTTGATTAGGCAACACTTTATCTTTCAGTGTTCGGTAGAAAAAAAAGTATTATGAATACATAACATAATTTTATAGAATATTTAAAATATTCTAACATAAAAAATATTTGTTTAGGTAATATTATTCAAAAAATTCTTGAAGTGGGAAGTAACATAATTGTGCACTTGTTTTTATTGAAAAAAAAAGAAGTTGGGATAAATTTATATCGCTTTCCTTTGAGAGATGGTCTAACTACACATTTCATACCTCGTGCCATTTCGATTTTGCAATTGCAGAAATTGCAAGTCCTCGCTGTTCCTCACCCCCAGCATTGACATCCCCATCGCCATCCATCCCCAGCATCGTCCGTCCCCAGCATGGTCTGTCTCCTATTAAAGGTAAGAAACTAGTATTGCTGTCTTTTTTGAAGCTTAACCTCTACCCCCACCATCTTCTTTTTATTTTTAAATTGTAATTTTCTGTTCTAATACAAAACTTAGAACATCCATCTTACGGAACCCCCATTAGTTCATTAGTTAAATTGATTTAAAATTAAAATACAAAGATTTTTCCCCCTCATTCTGGGGTTGTTCAATTTACTTCTATCAATTTTAAAAGTTGACTACAAACCTTAAATTTATAACTTTGTGCGATTTAATCCCTCTGTTAATTTTTTCATATAAAATCTTAACACTACTTGTGCATGGAGGTTGAAAGAGGCTAAATCAAGAAAATATGCATTTAACTTATGATCCTAAGAAGTAAACAATGGCTTTTTTTTACATTTTTTACAAATTTATGTTAATTAAAAAGTCCTTTTTTGCTATTTATGATGGCAAGTTGAATGTATTTTTTATCGGCTTAGTCTCTTTCACTTTAAATAAACAAGTAGTATCTAGGTTTAGGACTGAGAAATTAATGAAGTTGTTATGTTGCATAAAACTGAAAAATTGAAGGGCCTATTATCAATTTTTAAGGTTGAAAAGAGTAAATTGCACAGCTCCTAAAAATAAATGTGATTTTTGTTTTGTTTTGTTTTGATTTTTTGATTTTTGTTTTTTTTGGGCATTTGGGCCTCATTTTAATGTGTGTTTGCGGATGAAGTATTTTGAGTATTGTGTGTGTAGGTGAGTATTTAAATTCGATGCATGTTGTTTGCTTAGCAATCGAGCTAGGTTTTGATAAAAAAGAGATATTATGAGTATATAACATAATTTCATAAAGTATACAACATAATTTTATAGAGAATTTAAAATATTCTAACAAAAAGCATTCTGTGTAGGTAATTATTAGTCAAAAAATTTTGAAGAGCAAACTAATATAATTGTGCACTTGTTTTTATAAAAAGAAATTTCACTTTCCATTGAGAGATGGTCTAACTACACATTTCATCCCTAATGCCATCCCTGTTTTGCAATTGTAGCAACAGCGATTCCCCACTATCCGTCTTCCCCACCGTTGACATCCCCAATGCCATCCATCCCCAACATCGTCTGTTCCCAGCATCATACATCTCCCATTAAAGGTAAGAAACTAGTATTGCTGTCATTTGTTAAGCTTAACTTTTGCCACCACGATCTTCTCTTTATTTTCAAACTGCAATTTTTTCTTCTAACACAAAACTTAGCGCACCCATCTCATAGAACCCCCATTAGTTAAATTGAGTTGCATACTTGCATTCCTTTAAGATGGCTATGAGGCGTCGCCACTGAGCACGAGAAACTCAATGAGAGCCTCAATGCTCAAACCACCAGTAATGGGAGGAGGAGCTGCTGCATGCGTTTTAGGCAGGTAGCAGGCTTAAGAGGGGATAATGATTGAGGATCAGGTGATATGAGAGGTATCCAGAGAAAATATTATGGATGGATTGTGGATGAATGCATTCACTACAAAAAAATAGATTTTTAGTGACAATTCTTAGCGACGACAAATATATTTCGTCACTAAAAATATACTTTTAGCGGCGACAATACTAAGTTGTTGCTAAAAGTTATCACAAAAGACTGAAATTAAATTTTGACATAATTTTTAGTGGCAACAAAAAAAAGTTGCCACTAAAACTATTTAGTGGCGACAAAAAATCGCGCTAAAATTTCTTTAGTGACAATATAAACAATCTCGCCACAAAAAAAAAGTTTAGTTGCGACACACTAATTGCAACTAAAAATTTAATAGACAAAATCTTTTAGTGGCGACAAGGAGTTGCCACTATATTACTCTTTAGTGGCGACAAACAAGAGTCGCCACTAAAAATACCTTTTAGTCTCCACAAAAAAAGTCGCCACTAAAACTTTAGATAATTTTTTTTTAAAAAATTCAAGTTTACTGGTAAAAAACTTTTCGTGGCGACAAAGCGAATCGCCACTAAAAGTATATTTTAGTGGCGACTATTTATCATGCCACTAAAAATATAACTAAAAGCTTTCCCGTAATTAAAAATTGTCTGGCCAAACTTAGTAGCGACAACGTGTCGCCACTAAAAAGTCTTTAGTGGCGATAACTATGCCCACTAAAAACTTTTAGTGGCGACTTTGTATGTCGCTACTAAAGCTAATTTTTGTGGCGATTTCGAATCGCCACGAAAATCTATGCAATCAAATTTATAATAAATTAGTTTAGAGTTTTTGCATTATTTTTAGTGGCAACTCATAGTCGCCACTAAATGTCTCTTTCAGTGGCGACTTATCATTGTCACTAAAAGTTATTCTAGCAAGACAATTAGTGGTGACATGGTTGTCACCACTAAAAGTGTGTTTTAGTTGCGATTTTTTATGTCACTACTAAACATTTTGGCGCACAATGTTTCTAATTTAAAATTTTTTGCACTTAAACTTTTAGTGGCAATGGGAATTGTCGCCGCTAAAATTATTTTGTCGCCACTAAAAGTTACAATTCAAAATTTTTTATCAATTTAAAATTTGTGTATTAAAATTTAATGTGACTATAAGTCATTGCTAAGAGAGATTTTAATGGCAACTTATAATTGTTTATAAAAGTTTGGTTAGAAATAGATTTA
This sequence comes from Erythrophleum ivorense, assembly GCA_026724425.1. Taxonomy (NCBI): domain Eukaryota; kingdom Viridiplantae; phylum Streptophyta; class Magnoliopsida; order Fabales; family Fabaceae; genus Erythrophleum; species Erythrophleum ivorense. The sequence continues at coordinate 35,743,004 of JAIUCV010000008.1, forward strand.
TTTTTCTGGTCAACATTTCCATCTTAGCTAATAGTCTTACTTTAAATTTTGTTTTTTGAGGACTCAAGTTTTTTCCTCCAAGAGTGATCATCTGATTATTTGGTATAGGAAGAGACAATTGGGGAGATTTTTTATTAGATGTCAAATTATTCGTAAGCTTTGTAAAACCCCAACAAAAAATAAATTCATTTTTTTGATTAATTTTTCCATACCAGCTAATAGTCTCACTCCAAACTTTATTTTCTACGAAATTGGATATTTTTCTTAAGAGTGTTCATTACATGATTTGGTATGGCCTCACGTTTGGGAGGAGTTTTCCTTAAATGTCAAAAGTATCACCAAGCTTTTCAAGACCCCAATTAGAAGTAGACTTATTTTTGTTCCTTCATCTATTTGATCAAGTTGATATCTCCTTGAAATTTATATATGGAACTAGGGCCGTCCATGCGTTTGAAATTTAACTATGCATATTAAATTGATATATTATTTAATGAAATTCAAGAATAACTATTTCTCCTATGCATCCCAGACATCCCAAGCACTAATAACAATATTAACTTCAAGATTTAGATAAAGTAGTCTATAATTATTTCTATATCTAATTATTAAATTTTTTCCATTGGAAAAAATCATGTATAATTATTTCTATATACACAAAACATAGATGAATATTTAAATGTGGTTTTTTAAATTTTTTAAACATCAAAATCTTTTGTTAGATCTTTATAAATTTACATCAAGAAAAAAATTATAATAATTGATGATTTGAAAGAAAGAACGTTTAAACAGTAGGTACATGGCAAAGATTACTAACTAGTTAGATAAATTTGAATGTCTTCATTCTTTGTTAATTAATAGTCATTCCATCAATTTAATTGGGCTAGTTTACCAATGTATGTAATGTAGAATTGATTTCCCACAAATCTAATGACAGATTAAACAAAATAAAAGAGGGTGCTATTTAATATAATGATTTAAAATAAATAGAATAGTTTTATACAATTGCAAAAAGTTATAATTGAGAAAATAGTCTCACATATCACAAAGAGAGAAGAGTACAATCAATTTAGACAAAAATTTTAAATTTTTAAATGGTTGTGTTCAAGTTTATTGATAATTGAAATTAATTTTTGAGAAATATGGAAATAGAAAACTTAAGCCACATGATTTTCCACTATCTTATTTTGACAATATAAACAATCAACATATTTAAGAATCTGGGAAGTAAAAAAACTCAAGTTAAATGGTTATAATGTCATCTTAACTATTTAGGGGACACAAAAATAAAAATATATATAGGAGTGAGCAAAACTAATGCCAAGAACATTGGAAAGGAAATGAAAATTTAACGAAATAATGGAAGATCAAAATTCATAGATTTTATTCAAATTAAACGGGGTAGTTTACCAACGTATGTAATGCAAAATTAATTTCCCACAAATTTAGTGACAAATTAAACAACAATAAAAGATAGTGCTATTTAATACAATGATTTAAAATAAATAGAATAGTTTTATACAATTGCAAAAAGTTATAATTGAGAAAATAGTCTCACATATCACAAAGAGAGAAGAGTACAATCAACTTAGACAAAAATTTTAAATTTTTAAATGGTTGTGTTCAAGTTTATTGATAATTGAAATTAATTTTTGAGAAATATGGAAATAGAAAACTCAAGCCACATGATTTTCCACTATCTTATTTTGACAATATAAACAATCAACATATTTAAGAATCTGGGAAGTAAAAAAACTCAAGTTAAATGGTTATAATGTCATCTTAATTATTTAGGGGACACAAAAATAAAAATATATATAAGAGTGAGCAAAACTAATGCCAAGAACAATGCCAAGAACATTGGAAAGCAAAAGAAAATTTAACAAAATAATGAAAGATCAAAATTCATAGATTTTATTCAAATTAAATGGGGTAGTTTACCAATGTATGTAATGCCGAATTAATTTCCCACAAATTTAGTGACAAATTAAACAACAATAAAAGATAGTGCTATTTAATACAATGATTTAAAATAAATAGAGCAATTTCATATAATTGAAAAAAGCTACTAATTGTGAAAATAGTCCCATAGATTAGAGGGAGATGAGTACAATCAACTTAGACAAAAATTTTAAATTTTTAAATGGTTGTGTTCAAGTTTATTGATAATTGAAATTAATTTTTGAGAAATATGGAAATATAAAACTCAAGCCACATGATTATCCACTATCTTATTTTGACAATATAAACAATTAGCATATTTAAGAATCTGGAAAGCAAAAAGACTCAAGTTAAATGGTTATAATATCATCTTAATTATTTAGGGGACACAAAAATAAAAATATATATAAGAGTGAGCAAAACTAATGCCAAGAACATTGGAAAGCAAAAGAAAATTTAACAAAATAATGAAAGATCAAAATTCATAGATTTTATTCAAATTAAATTACAAATAAATAGATAAATAATGGTTTTAAAAATACAAACAACCTTTTCTAAAGAAAGAAGAAATGATTTGAAATAAAAATAATATACTAAAAATAAACTGAAAACAAAAGAAAAAATAGTTTATAAAAATAGATCATAAAAAAAAAACTCATGCAACCCATTTCTTTGGGCCCAAAAAATAGAAGATTTTAAAAACTCCAAAAATTGATAATGAAGTAAAATAGCCCAAATGACCCAATTAAAAAAGAGTAAAAAAATAATAAGTAAATGAATAAAGCATAGGATCATTAACGCGTCAGTGATATTGATTAATTCATTTATGGAGGAAAGCTTATTTCACGTAGGAAGGTTATCAATTTTTGTGTGAAAAGTGACGTGTTTGTTTATTGGAAGTAAAAGAAAACAAACAATTATAATTATAAAATAAGTTACAATTGAAGAGATGTTTGAATAAATTAAATTTTGAGTTGTTTAGGTCCAGATTTTAACATATTTTTTATATTTTCTTAATTTCAATTATAATCCATTGAATGATTGTTTTTATTCTGTATTTTATTTTCTTCATAATAAAAAAAACCAATGGCTTTAATTTGGACCTACTTGAATGAACTACTGGGCTTCAATTAACGTACATATTGGAGAAGCCCTTCATTTACGCCTTCTGATAATAGGGTTAGGGCATTTGCAGAGATGAATCAAAGTGTTCTCCAGCAGCGAGGTTTAGGGGTTTTCCAGAGATGCTGAAATTATCAATCCTCCATTCGTTTTCGTTTCTCAGCACCTCCCTTGTTCGAAGCCCCATTTTCTCATCCTAATCCCTTCCTCCTTGCTCAACTGTGACTGCTACCGGTATGGCCGCTTTGTTTGTGGCGTTGATCTGCGTTTTTCCAGCCAAAATTTCAGCTCCATTGTTCAGTCTTCATCTCCCTTCTGTCTTCAAATTTTTTTAACAACTTTTTTCCCACCCAAATCTTTATTTTCCCCGTCATTTTTCCTTAGTTTCTGTCTTGGTTAGAATCAGCATCAGGAGAGGACTGTTGCGGCAAATTTCTGTCTTCCCTCTTTGCCGTGAGTGAGCTGGTGAAAGGAGTAAGGCTTCTTTGTTGCATTCTCTATTCTTTCCTTCATATCAACTTATTTTTTCAACATCTTCTAGCTTAATAGACATGCTGCCCTGTTGGTTGTGATAAGAACTGTCGAAAGTGGGTTTGGTTTAGAATTTCGAATTCGTTGGGCTCTCTTAGCTTAATCACTTTGACTTTATTAGAGTGAATTGTGGAATTGGAAAGTTTGGGTAAACTACTTGTCCTGTTAATGCCTCTTTTAGATGAATTTAGCCCTATTGAAAATTGTATCCTAATATGGTTCAGGTTGTGGAAAGTTTTCTTTTCATTTTTTGGTATTCATAAGTTAGTCTCCTTAAGGCATATTTTTTCATTTCTCAGCACCTCCCTTGTTCAGTTGAAGCATCTTCTAAAGCATACATGCAAACTCTTGCAAATCCATCTTTGGTCTGCACCTGTCCATTAACCGTATTGATCTAGGCTCTGTGTCAAGGAGTTGGAGAAGAACTTTAAAGAAAAAATCAATATTTGGTGGTAAAGTTCTTTTTTCCCAACTTTTGTAAATTCTAAACTTAGAATCCTTGAAATTTTAATTTCTGTTAACTTAAAGATTGAAACTCTATGGGTGTAGGAAAGCCTCTATTTGAACATTTGGGTGTGGGGCTTACTTATCACACACAAGCTTCAACTAGGATACTGAGGTAATGCTCTACTCTTTATACTATTTTAAATTGTTAAATAATAATAATAATTGATGGATGAATCATTGTTCTGTTTTATAATAAACTTGTACTAGGATTTTTTTTCCCTTTGAACCATTTAGCATGACAGGATTATGTAGTATAGCCTTTCTTTTGAGAAGAATTTCAAGGTTTAGACAAAGTAATAAATAACAGTAATAGCCATGGTATTGTTTTGCTGATTGAACCAACAATGATTGTAGATGCTAGATAAAGTATGATGACTAGTTGCCGCGTAAGTTTTAAATAGTTGGGTAAGCTAGGAATTTAGCAAAATTAAATTAGTTTGCGAAATTCATATACTTTCGTGATTCAACAAATTTTTGTGGATTAATATTAACTTTGTGGTCCCAAGAGCAACGTGACTGATGGGAGGGGATCGTTAAATGTTATATATTCCTTTTTTGTCATTTTCCTTGGTACCTTTTGTTAAATTCCACGTGTGATGTAACCAAAGGAGGCAAGCAAATAATTGAGAATAGTATAGATATACAAGGGAGATCAGGAAGGACTACCTTCATCGTTATTCATATTCTCCTTCGTGCTTTTTGCTCTTCTACAATTTCCTTCTTTTAAATTTCGAGTCAACTCATTCTTCAAACATATTCACTTTTTTTGGGCATTTGAGTTTCCTGAAATTGCTAGGGGACCATGTACACTTAGTTTAAGTAATGCCTTGACACCATTGGAATAAATAGACGAAGGGCATGTAGCAGTAGTGTGTTGGAATCCTCTGCTCCTCAAGCTGAGAAGCATAGAGCATATTTGGACAGTCCATTAATATATATATATATATTGTAATCCTAGCCATTTTTTTTATTTTGATATTTTTTATTTACAAAAAATAAAATACAGGATAAAAACAATCTTTTAACATATACTAAATTTTTTTATTTTGATATTTTTTATTTACAAAAATAAAATACAGGATAAAAACAATTTTTTTTTAAATTTTTCCTCAAAAGAATAATAACAGCAGATTAATATTAAAAATAAAGATATAATTGTATAAAATAATAAATCTAAATAGTTAATCATAGCATTAATAGATTAAGATAAAGATAGAGATAATTTCATAAATAGTTAAGATTAAATAATCACTAAATAATTAAAAGTAAAACATTTGGAAAATAATCAATACATTAATATGAAAAAACAAGATAATTAAGTAAATTAATGACAATAAAATTTAATAAGACATTCATGGATGAAGAATAAAAATAAAAACATATTTGAATAAGATAATATAGTTAAAATTTATAAAATTATTATTAATTAAGACAAAAGTAAAAAACATTCAACAAATAATTAATGGATAAATATTTCATAAATAATTGGTAGACTACTGATAACATAAATTAAATATATTTATGGTAGTGTAAATGTATTTAAACTATTAAAACTTACTATATTTGCATATGAATTGCCTTCCATTTTTGTCATCAACTTAGCATTTGGATTTGAACTAATATATCTCACACTTTATTTGCAATTTTTTAGGAAATGTCAAGTGGTGGACGCGGGAGGGTAGGAAGAAGAGGTGGGAGAGGAAATGGACGTGGTAGTTGTCGCTTGAGACGCGATCAGATAGGTAATGTGACACCACCATTGGGACAAGTAACAGGGAATGTTTCTAGGTGTAGAGAGTCTACTCCACCCTCACTAACGCGATCAGTGACACAAGAAGAATATGAGGATTCTCCCCCCATGCAGCCATCGCTAAATCAGAGTAGTGCAGGTATAATTGCCTTTGAATTTTGTTTATTTATAGTTTTCTCCCCTCCCCCCCCCACACACACATACATATATAGTGTTTTTGCTAACATATATGCCTTATTCAGCTTCTTGCAGTACTGTTAAGAAAGGGCGGGGGAAGTATAAATGTGTGTCTGTTGATACAAAGACAAAATATGGTGGAAAGATTATAATTAACATATCTGAAGACCTTGAGCGAGCTGTTGGAGAGGGTGTTCGAGAGTTCTCCAGTTATTGTGGTTGGGTGGTTCGGACCACTATACTATTTAAGGATGGTGATTGACCCGCTCAACAAGAAAAATGTGGCGAAGTCATGTGATTAAAAGTTAAGGTAATACATTTGTACATAGATAATTATGAAAACTAAATGATATTTAATTTTTTAACAAACTAAATCTTCACATACACAATTATAATTACTTATGCTTGTGGTCCATAGGACAAATTCAAACCACGCGAGGGTCAATCTGAGTTGTCAATGAAGCACTTAACTATGAGCACTTTACAAAGATTATTCAGAAATTGGAAGACTAAGTTGCATGACCTAGTTAAACTATTAGATACAGATGAGGATAGACGTGCAATTCGACTGAGTGATGTGCACCCTATTGATTGGGAATGGCTACTCCAGCATTGGGCTTCTGAAGAGTTTAAGGTAGTGTACTTTTACTATATAATATGGTCTGAATATGTTCAATTACATGTAATTCTTATAATTATTGTTCAGAGATAACAAAGGTTTCTATCTAATTATAGGTAATGAGTGATAGAAATAAACTAAATAGGGAAAAACAAATGACAAAGCATACATGTGGCATGCGGTCTTTTGCAGAGGTGGAGCATAGCTTGGTGAGGATAACATCTTTTTTAATTTACAATTACATACTCATATACATATTTTGTTTTCTTGATGATTATAATATGAAATAATGTTCACAAAATATTTCAGAAGGATCCTATTACTGGAGAACCAGCAGGACCTGATGTGGTGTGAGAGGCACAACACACTCGTCGGACAAAAGATGGGGAGACAGAGTGGGCCGACCCCAAATCACAAGAGATTTATGTAGCCTTTAAACATCTCTTAATTTTTAAACTTTGTTCAATTACAACTTGTTGTTTATAGTTTTAATTGGTTACTTAAATTACAGGGTTGCTTACATGAGCTTGTTCTCCATCAACAATCATCAGAAGTTGAATCCCGCATGACTGGAGATGAAATTTTATCTACCGTATTGGGTACAAGGTCAGGGTTTGTTCGTGGCAAGGGGTATGGAAAGAAACCCCAAAAAAAGAGACATGTTGACCAAGTAGATGTGGATCACAGAGTGTCATCTGCAATAAAGCAAGTCAGAGAAGAAATGGAACAAAAACGAGAGGAGGATCGTGCCCATATGGCACAAGAGCGTGAAGAAATGGAACAGAAGATGCAAGAAGAATTTGAACGAAAGCTGCAGCAAGAGCGAGCCCAGATGGCCCAACAGGTGCAGGATGAAGTTCGTGCACAGGTTGCTGCGTTGTTATCTACATTGTAGCAGCAGGTATATAACAAACTTTCTTTTCCTTTTCCAATAATGAAAATTATTCATAACTTTTTTTTCCTTTCTAATAGGGACATCTACCTTCGAGCAGCAATACTTTAGGTGGATCAGCTCAGTAAACTTAGATAAATGGCGGTACGTTTGTCAAGCACTGTTTATTTCTTATTAGTTTGAACTTTAGTTTAACATTGGCTTTAAGTTGAATCTTGAACTCAAATGTTGTTTGGTGTTTGAATTGATGCTATTTTTGTTTTAGTCTAAAGTGATTATTGGAATTAGATTTAATAACATGTTTTTTTTTTGAAGGTTGAGTGAGCTTCACGGAATGAAGGAACATATAGAATTTTTGGAAGCATCTTAAGCAGTTGAATGATTATTAAAAATGAATGTAAAGATTATGACTTTAGTTTTCCAATTGTTAATTTTGTATATGTACAAATTATCTATAAATATGGAGTTGATTTTAACAAAAATTTTCTTTCATTTTGATGTGATTAGATATGGGTTTTGTAATCATATTTTACTATTTGTTTTTCTATTTTTTTAAAGTTATTTGTATAATTATTTGAATTTTATGTTAATTTTTAGGTAAATATTGCTTAATTATGTATAAGATATTGAAAACTTTTTTTGACACTATTAGTGGTGACACCTATTGTCACTAAAGAATTTTGCAAATGCTAAAAATAAATTTTTAGTGGCGACATAAAAATTGCCACTAAAGGATTTTGTGGTGACTATATTGCCACTAATAAATTTTAGTGGTGACAAAACTCGCCACTAATAGCGATTTAGTGGCAACTCTTTTAATGGCGACAATCTCTCATTGCTACTAAAAAATATCATTTGTGGCGACATGTATGTCAGTAATAATAAGTTTTAGTGGCGACATCAACTATCGCCATTGAAAGATTAGTAATTAGTGGCGACCCAGTTTGTCACTAATTATTTTTTTTAAAAAATTATTTTATTTAAATATCATTTAGTTGCGAAATTTGTTGCCACTTAATGAGTTTTAGTGGCGACCATAATCGCCACTAATTATTATTAGTGGCGACTAATGTCGCCTCTAATAATATGTTTTTTGTGGCGACTTATTTATTGCTACTAAAGACTTTTTGCTACGTTTGTATTAGTGGCAATGTAGTGACGACCTTAAGTCGCCACTATATATTTATTAGCGGCGACTTGTATTTTTTTAGCGACGACTTTTGTCGCCACTAAAAGCAATTTTTTTTGTAATGATTAAATGCATGACGAATAGGAGAAGGGAGGCATACGTAAGATGGGTAACCCGTAAAAGAAACTAGGGATTTGCCAGGTAAGGCTGGGAGTTCTTCTCCCTAATATCTTTTAGAGGGAGTCTCTCTCACTAGAGGATATTTTGTGGACCGTCAATCGACCCTATTTGGCCCATTTTGATGGTTCATGTCTCGAATATATCATTTATTAAATTAACTAATTAACTAGAGACCATATTTGGACCAGGTATGACAGCTACAGTAATAAAAATTGGTTGGCTTGGAGGAAAAAAAGTTTGATATGCATTACAACGATATTATCGGAAAAATATAAAACAAGTAAATAATATTATGTGATTAATTGTCCAAACTAAAAGTTTTACTAATGCACGTAAGAATTTAATTTTCAGCAATTTAAATATCTTGTATTTCAAGGTCATACATTCCTTAATTCACTATCCATGCACAATCTTAGTTTTCTATCATGAGGATATTTTGTGTTTTCTAGGTATTCTTAATTAATTTCTTTATCAATTAAATGAGAATTTTTATTGTAAGATAATGTGACTACATGTTATCAATGTTTCAAATTTAAATAATATTTATATGAGTTTGGATTAATTGGAAAAACTATAAATTAATGAAGATATCAAAATAGCATAAAAGGTTTGGACCTACAAATCAACACGCGCGCACACACACATGTAATCAGTTTTTACTTTTCTTGCTATGTTTTCTTCTTTGTTTAGTTTTTTGCTCTTCTTGTTATAAACACGTTTCTCTACCCAAAAAACTTTTTGTAGGTGGAGATCCCTTCGGAGTTTGTGATCTCATTGGTGGTATATGTGTCCAAAGTAGAGGATTACTTGCAAGCTGTAAAAAAGAGCCCAAGGCAAGTATGTACGTTAAGCTAAGAAAAGTTTTATGTTAATGTATTAGTATATTGGCTAGTTAGTAGCGATATTAACTATTAAATGGTGACATCTAAATTTATCTAACATATAATAATATTGCAAGTTGAAGGAGTTATATATCAATACATTTTTTGGCATTTAAAGAATTACCATTAATATTAGGGGATGTATCAAGTGAGAGAAATGAGTTGAGGAGAAGGGAAATAATTAATCATTATTTTGACCCCATGTTAAGGAAGGGATAGGTAAGAATGTGGGCACCGGAGATGTCGCAAAGTTTTGGGTGGATAAATGGGTTCCTGGAGAACTTGCATTGGTTCATCATCACAGACAAACTCTCCTTGATGATGATCTGAACTTACCTGTCCAAGCCTATCTTAATAATGGTGAGTGGGATTGGGAGAAAATCAGGGGTTGCTTGCCGCAAATCATTTGCTCCAAGGTGGCTGCCATTCCCGTCCCTTGTGGTAAGTAGTAATCCGCTCATTTGGACGCATTCCAATGATCACTTGTTTTCTGTTAAGTTTGCGCATGAACTCCTGCAAAAGTGTGCTGCCAGTGACCCTGATTTTGATTGGAAAATGATTTGGTCGTTACTCGTTAACATGCCTACATCGCGTGCGTTCTTTTCTCTGGTTAGTGGTCCACTATCAGGAGGAGTTGGCAGATCCGTGTAGCCCTCATTCACCATGAAGGGAATCGCCTTGCAGATTGGCTTCCGAATCAGTGTCATGGTATTCCGTTGGGTAATAGATTTTTTAGTATGCCTCTAGTGGATGCCGTCGCATTTTAGTCGGTGAACGAAGCTTCAAGAGTTGCTTTCCATCGCTCTGTTCGCAGTTAGGCTATGTTAGCCACCTTCCCTTCCGCCAACAAAATAAAATAAAATAAGTACCTATTACTCATTTATCACGGTTTTTGCATTAATATTGACTATTAATATATGACCTAATATTGATTAATTACTCATCTCACCTCACACCCGAAGTCACTCCTTTCAGTAACTTTTTATTTATTTGAAAAAAAAGAAGGAATTAGGCTACAAGTAATCTAGATATTAAGTAAACTCATGATCATTAATTCCTTTTAAAAGCTTAAAATTTGGGATATATAGTTGATTTATTAACTATCTCTTTAATTATATTAGTCTCATTGCCTCCCTTGGTTTGTTATAAACTTAAATTAACTTCAATTAACACAAGGTAAATGAGGACATGTCTTTGTTTATCCTTTACTGAAATTTTGATGTAATTGTTTCAGGAAAACAAAAAAGTTACTAGTTGGGGAAAAAAGGTACAATAGTAAAATGACAAAAAAAATTTGCGTAAGGTGTTGTTGGCTATGTAAATTGTAGACCTTGCAAGGACTGCATATTAATTTAATGAAAAGGCCTTCCCTTTTTTTTTTTTCAGTTCAACTTTTGTTATGATTTATATATATAGAGTCCAATTTCTTGTTAGTTTGTGAAATCTAATAGTAATGGAGCCTTAACATAGTTATAATTTATTTATTATTCTGATTTACGATGTAATTATTATTTGAGAATTAGTTATTTGTGATTAAATATTTGGAGTGATTTAAGATTTAATTTAAAATTATCAATAAAGAAAATTTCAATGTACGTCATATTATTGTAATATCCTAACCCTACATACAAATATTACTTTCATTTGTATGATTGACATATATTTGATAGAATTTTATTATCTTTGATTTTCTTTTGTAACTGTTCTGCATCACTAATTAGTAATCAAAAAGTTGATCTAATAGGCATAAACGAGCCATATAACAAAGGACTTGAGAGTAATTTATAGGACATTTAACATTTAAATTTCAGTGTAGTAAGAAAGTTGGACCTAATTTAGTACTTTTTTTTTTACACAATGACTACCCTCAGTTATTTTCCTTGATTAAATTTTTGTTTCTTTGACCTAAATTTATTTCCACATATCAGAGTTAGTGAAGCAATTACTGGAAACAAGACTTGAGCTAATACACTTAAGGGACCAAAAAGGTGACAGTCCACTTCACTAGGCAGCATCGATCGGCCATCTTAAGTGTGTTGAAATATTATTAAAAGAAGATTGTCAAAGCACCTTGGAATGAAACACAAAAGGCCATCTTCCTGTTCATGTTGCTTGCAAAAGAGGTCATGTTGAAGTGGTCAAGAAGATTGTTGAACAAACATGGCTTGACTCAAAGGATTTGATGGACAAAAGCGGTCAGAATATGCTTCACATTGCAGCAAAGAATGGAAAAGACAAAGTGGTGAGTTACATTTTGAGGCATAAGAAGCTGTTTGGGGAGCTCGTGGATGAGCGAGACGAGGATGGGAATACTCCTTTGCATTTGGCCTCCAAATACTTGCATCCGAAGGTGTTGCTCTTGTTCACAAAGGAGGGGACAGTGGATGTCAACCTCGTGAATAATGAAGGTTTGACGGCTCGTGATATTATCTTGCTACAAAGAGAAGTTCCAAGGACGTTTCGAGAGGTAAATCATGAAATTTTTACAATTCTTGTAACTATTTCATGTGACTACATTTGGGTTCCACTGGCCCCCCCAAAACTTATTTTCCAACACACGCACACAAGTAGCCACATGTCAATTGTGTTTAAAGGGAGAATGAAAATGAAATAAAAATGCAATATAATATCAATAATTTATACAAAGTATTATTCTTTAAAAAAAAATGTAAGTTTCATATTTTTTCCATTTTTAATATAGATAGATCGGTATATAGTATGATAATCATGGATTAATAAACATTCTGAGATATGATGAACTGAACTTGTTTGCATTTTTTAATTAAAAGAAAGAGAATTATCATGTATAATTTTACTTTGTTCTCTTCATGCATGCAGTTGCTGGCATATGCTATCTTACGTTCTGCTAGTGTAACCTTTAGTGAAAAGGCAAAGCAAATCGAGAAACAGCAGAATACACAGCCACCCCAAATGGCGTGGTTAAAGGACCGAATCAACACCCTCATGCTAGTAGCAACATTGATCGCCACTGTCAGCTTTGCCTCTGGTTTCACAATGCCAGGAGGCTACAATAGTTCTGATGACATAGACTCAAATAGAAGAGGCATGGCAACTTTGTTAAATGGAAAGATGTTCTAGTTATACACAATATGCGATGTCGTTGCCATGTATAGATCCACCGTTGGCTCTTTCATCTTGTTATGGGCACAGTTGGGTGACTTCTACTTAACGTTTAGAGTCATGTTCCTTGCTCTGTTCTTGGTGGGCATGGCTTTGTTCACAATGTCCATTGCGTTTATGGCTGCTGTTCATTTGGTTGTGAGCAATATTTCTTGGCTTGCCAATGCCGTAATGATCATTCCAATTATATTCCTTTCGGTGTTCTTGGTAGCGTTTGTTCTACTAATATACCCAATTGGAGCTCGCGACATTTTGTTGCGTCAAATCTCATACTTGGTTCTAAGGATGATGATCCCATTTTCTGGAAGTTCTAGGAAATTGATCGGCAAGAAGAAGAATAAAATGCAGGGAGAACAGTCAGAAAGGGACAAAGACAAGGATGCACCACCTCAGAAAGAAAGTATAGACAAGCCAGAAAAATAGCAGACTTCTTAAAATCTTTCTATAAAGGTGTCTAAGCTGTTATGCATAGATACTCTTAAGTACATATATTTGTACCAGTTGGCTGTGCAACAAGTCAACGTCAGGTATAGGAGTTCATTAATGAACCTATTTTGATGAACGTATTGACTCTTTATAATTATCTCAGATGCAATGACTGTATGTGAGAATTACATAGTTCTTTTCTTTAGTTGTTATGTATTAAACTACGTGTTTAAGAACCAGTTTTATTAAGTGAGTTCATCCATGCAACAATAAATCTAGGTCCAACAATGTGCCTACATGTCACCTTGTGATTGGTGTATGTGAAGTTGACACGGAAGCTTTCTATACTGCAAGGTGAAAATCACAGATGAGCCGTAAGTAGAGGAATGTATGTTTGCAATATTGTCATTTTAGCTTTAAATATTTTATATATTGGATTTATCAACCCATTGCCCTTGTTTCCTGGAAATGTGAGCTGAGCCCCTCTACTTCCTTTATTTTCTTAATAACCCTCAAATCCATTAAAGAACCATACCCTCTATTTTTTTTCACCAACAACCCCCCACGTCCCGTTGCCACACCCTAGCCCCAAAAATCTTTGATCAGATTGAAGAGGTAAGGAATGGAACTCTATCAGAAGAAAATCGACAAATGGATGGAAATCGTTGTTTAGTTCACAATCTTGACCCTCCATTATCGTCTCCTTTGCTATAGATTGTCTGGGATCATCGTTTGGTGGTCGTTTTCGCTGCTGGGAAACTGCGCATCTTTGATTTTAGGCATGACGTACGCTTCTAGAACTCTCTGTTTCACAATCATCGTTGAATCGCCCTTTCTCAATCTGTGCTTTTGCTGGGTAAACATGATTAGGACAGGAAGACTACAGACAAGAATCATCTCTTCAGAAGGACAAATCACTACAAAAAACGTTGCAGCAGTCATTTCCTGGCAGTTTTTTTAAAACCACCAGAAATTATGAGTCTATCAGCTATCAATCTGGTGGTTATAAAACTGCTGGTAATTGCATTCAATTGCTAGCAACTTTATTGGAATTTTCGGTAGTTCTCGACTGCCCCTAAATGCAATATAAATCCCACTCTTTAGCTCCCTCAATTTCATTCCCCACTAGTCTCTCTCCCTCTCAGTTTTTCATTTTCGGCCGAAACCTTCCTTATATCTCTCTTTTGGAAATGCAATTAAAAGGGATGCTCTCACCTGCACAGCCTCACGCCATCACAAGAAGAAGGAGATGCTCTTATCTGCATAGCCGCACGCTGTCACAAGAAGAAAGAAAGAAAAGGAAGGTTGCTATTGATAGAATTATGGCATTTAAAAAACTATAGAGATGAGAGAATGAGAACGGGAGAAAAAAAAGATGTATTTTGAAAATTGGATCGCTATTGAAAATTTTTTGCTACAAATTACACAAAGCTTTATTGCTATTCCTATTTATAGAAATGCCTTGGCGGTGTGTGTGGTGTGAACATATTATAATTTAAATATTACAACTTCCTCCATATCATGTCGCTTCTTGTCTTCCCTTTATCAGATTATGTTAACCAACTTGCTTGCTTGCAACATCGTCACTCTAAGCAAATGAATGATTTGTTTTGGCTTTTATAATATCAACCTATGCATTAGATTTGCTGCCACTATCTCCATATGCTTTAGTTTATGTTATCAATGCATTGCACCTCTTTTTTCTAGATTAGTATATTTTAACACCTCCCCTTAATCTACAAAAAATCTATAACTCTAAATATTTCTCTGAACTTGATAGATTTTTCAATTGCAATTGGCTTTGTAATAATATTTGCAAGTTGGTTTTCAATCTTGCAAAACTCTAATTCCATTTCTTTCCGTTGCATAAGCTCTCGAATAAAATGATGTTGAATTTCAATGTGCTTAGTATGACGGTGACAAATAGGATTTTGGTCATGGTGATGGTTGACATATTGTCACAATAGATTTTTGTTAGCATGTTGGTACTTTGATGTAAATTTTTTAATATCTTCTTAAACCAAATTGCTTTACATGTTGCATTTATTGTTGCCATATATTCTGCTTCCGTTGACGAAAGCACGATTGTCTTCTGCTTCTTTGATGCCTATGAAATTACTTTTGAACCAAGAAGAAAAATATATCCACTTGTGCTCTTTTGGTCATTGACACTCCGTACCCAGTCATTGTCTATACAGCCGATTAAGTTGCAATCATCTTTTGCTTGATTTAAGATGCCGAAACTCTTTGTGCCTTTCACATATCTCATGATTTGTTTCGCAACTATGAGAAGTGACTTATAAGGCTCGCCCATGAATCTAGAAATAATGCTGACAACATGCACTATGTCAAGCTTGGTGTTAGTGGGTTAAATAAATGAGCGTGAAATGTATGACATTTTCAAAGGTGGAGTAAGTGGATTTGCTTAGAATCCATCAACTCATTTGTGGGATGCTGAAGATCAAGTTTGGGATGCACTTATTGAGGTTAGTTCATTTTTTTAAACTACATATATTTCTGAAACATATATTTTTTCATTAAATTGCTGTTACAAAATGGGAGTTCTATAAAGTTCTTTTTGTTTTAATTGTTAACATTATTTTCATTTTGCAGTCTAAGCTAAAGGCAACAAGTTGGAGAAATATCCCTTTCCCATCTTATGAAAAGATGATCATTTTGTATGGAATTGCTAAAGCAATAGGGGAGGAAGGTGAAACTATTGGTGAGATGTGAAAACGTCGTCACTCAATTGTTGAAGAAGACTTCACTGAAACAACCAATAACATTGATAATCTTGTTGCCCAAAATGATGCAACACTAGAGAATTTTGAAACTCTTGATGATAGTGTTAATCAATATTTCTCACTTAGAGCAAGTTGTGGTTCCTCTAAGAAAAACAAAAAAATAGATTCTAAAAAAGAAAAAGAGTTTGAATTAATTGAGATTGAGCAGGTCATGGTTGAGGTTGCGGAAACTATGAGAGAGGGAAATCAAGTATTAAGAGAAAGCTATCAAAAGCTCCTACAATTGTCAAGAGGAAAAATTTGGAATATGATTAAAGATTGTGGCATCCCACCATCACAAACACCTAAGACATATAGATTTCTCATGGGTGATGTTGACCAATTAAGGACATTTGTTGAATGTTCGCTTGATGCATGTAGGGATTTGCTAATGGATGTCATTAAGGATTTATCTTCTATTTGATATATTAATTTTGTGATTATTTAAATACTTTTTGGATATTATGTGTATCATGACTTTGATAATTTTAAAGATATTTTATATAATGCACAAGTTCTATTATGTATAACCACATGTTATGATTATTAAGATACCTCAATTATTATGATTATTATGTATAATCACTTTTAATCATGCACATCTTTTTTAAAAGATAGACTTATTCTTTCTTTTAAAACAAATTAAAAAATATGTTAAGTTATTTTGATTCAATTGTATTTATTTTCATCAATTTTTATATTAATAAAAAAATAAAATAATTTAAAATCCAAAAAAATAAAATAACTAATTCATATACAATAGTTTAATTAATATATATATTTTTAATAACTTTTTAAAAATATTAATATAAATATATTTTTTATAAAAAAAATTAAAATAATATAAAAATAAATTTATCTAAATATAATTATCCCCCCCTCTTTTCCACTTCCAAATCCAACAATAACCTCTTCTCCACTGAACTTCCCACTAAACACAAACTCATTAGATACCCCCTTGGGAAGGAGACGGGCTAATGTTGATCACCAATTTTTTCAATAGTTTGGGGGTTTAGGATTTATCGTCCATATCTTCAGGGTTTGTATGTGCCTATTTGAGCGAAGGGTAGAAGTTTGTTCTGGATTGATTAGGGTTTTAGGATGATGGACAGTATTTCTATACGCCGTGATTTCTTTTTTTGATAGCAAGTTATGAATTTTTTACCGATGATCTTTCTTTTCCCTTAAATTTGATTCTGTTTTGGATTGAAGATTGTTTCTGTTTGGGTTATTATGACCGAGGCTAGGATGACCGATAACATTTCTCGATTCTGATTTGGATTCTTTGTTAAGGACCAAAACAAAATCTGTTGCTTTTTGATGACCGCGTTTGTGCGTGTCTGAGCCTCCTCTTCATGTTGAAAATTTCCTGCATTTCTTGTGTTGCATTATTTCATTTTGAATTCTTTACCAGTGTTGCGATTCGATGATTGTAAAAGTAAAATAAATTTCTCTTTGGTTGATTCATGTTATCATTTTGTAGATACTGTAATCTATAACTAAGAAAACGTGTTAGTCTAATACTCAAGTTGACTGCGACAATTGAACGAAAGATACCAACTATTTCCAGAAGAAAAATTGAATAACATATACAAAGAATTCTACTAGTTGCAGTCACTAAAATGTGTGCTGGGAAAGCTTTTTGTTTCTCAATAAATTTGGGCTCCCTTACTAACCTTGCGTGTAAAAATTTTTAATGTCATTGGTTCTATTGGTTCCATTTACAGCTTCACTAAAGGTAGAACTTCTACTTTGTTTTCTTTTCTTACCACTCCATGTTAATGATGCACTTGTTGGGCACTTTGTTGCCGAATATGTTGATTGTGAGTGTGATTGATTCTGTTGAAATCTTCAAGTTTTATTTCCCTGTAGTTATAAGGGGGTTGGCCGTGGGTTTGGATATACGTGAAATTGCTAGCCTATGTTTTTCGCTCAATGGATTTAATGTTATAATTAGTGACACCTTGTTCTGATGGAAGCTTTGGTGGCGATTATGGATATGTGTATAAGCAATTGGGAAGATTCTTTTAGAATGGAAGGAAGCTTTAGAGAAGCATTGAAATTCTGTTTTACTTCAGAATTAGCTTTAAGATTGCTAACCTTTTCTAGCTTTGTTGAGGAATGATTAGGTTCTTCCCTTTTGACTATTAAATTGTGGGTTGGGTCATGCATAATGAAATTTTCCCCAGCTTGAAGTGGTTTTGGATTTGAAGCGTTAGGTATTTGAGGACAAAGGAAGTTGCTTCAGGAAGAATCTGATACACATGATCAAAAGGGGCACTGTTTCTCTGTATTGCCTTTCTTGATGAAAAGAAACCGAAGTTATTGAAATAGTGGCTGCACATGATGTAGTCTTTGCTCTTGTGCATTCTGGTTGATGTGCAGCTTTTAGTAGAGGTAGTATTACACAAATTGTACAAGGAGCCCTTTGAACTTTTGGTTTCTCTTCTTGTTAGAAAACATTTTTTTATGCTCTAAGAAAGAAATTTACCTTGAGAGCCAGATGGATGAAATTCAAAAGAGTGAATCTGGTAAGTTGTTAATGTTGATAGTTGACCTTCTATTTTCCATTTGCTTTTCTTATGTGTGTTTATATATATATATATGTACAATGTAAAGATATAAGTAAAATAATAGTAATTTTTTCTTGTTGGATCAGATATGTTGGGTATACTATGGTTGAACTGGATCCTTCAATATGGAAATTTATTTTTGTTGTCTCATTGTTTGAAGTTCAAAGATGGGTGTGACTCAAAACAATCTTGATTTGGAGGAGGAAAATTTGGAGGTAGGAATGGGTATGTACTGTATCAATTTACTTTTCTTGTTAATTTTCTATATGTTATTGCTTCTGGGTATATTGAGCACTTATTTAATATTTAATTATTTTTCATTATTGAAAAAAAAGAAACATACAAAACTGTTGGATTGATCGATCAATGTTGATAAGTTGTGGCTTGATATTCTTATTCCCCCATAATTATTATATGTTACTTTGTTTTTCAGAATACAAAACTGTATCTGGATTTGCTGGACCATTGGTCATTCTTGATAAAGTTAAGGTAATGACTTGTACTCTCTTCTATCCTTATTGCACATGTAATTGTTGGGCTTTATCAATAAGGATGCCTCAGTTTCTGTAAGCCATGACTGAGTTTTACGCTGATCAACTACACTGGAGACCCAAACAAGAGATTGTTAATATTCGTTTAGGAGATTAATATTTTTTTAATTTTTTAGTATTACACAAGTATAGTAAATATTTCCCATGTTGTGGTACCTTTTACTCTCCCATGTAACTGTAATACTTCCAATCAAGCATAACATGCATCAAAATTTACGTGTTTAATCATTTATATTTTTGATAAATAAAAATCAAATCCTGTCTTCTTTTTAATTTTGCATCTTCTTGTTGGCTATTGGGATCCACATGTACATGGGTTCCGGATCCCCCAATCCCCTGTTGTATTCTTCATTTTCTCTGGTCTGTGTTCTAGGTTTTGATTCTTGTACCAGTTATAATCAATTCAGTTTTAGTTCATCAACTAATTTAAGTATTGAGTGTAGTTGTACTTGATTGAAATTTACTCGATCTACTGGGAATAATGGAAATGACTTCACATCATTCGTTATATTTTTCATAGACTTTGGCTTTTGAATTGAGAGTTTGATTTATATAGTTTTAGCCATCTTAAGTATGTTTTACATTGATTAACTTGATTAATTTTGATATCCAATTCAATTAAGAGAAATTTAAATAATGTTGAATTTAAAAACTGAAAAACTGATATACTAAGTGGATGTGAATAATAATTTGAGAACTTAATTTATGTCTTTCAGGAATTAAATAGGCGTTAAAGGATTTATCAGAAGTTTATTTTGTATTGGGCTATATTATGTTAGATGATTCACTGTCAGGCTCAATTTCCCTACTCCCATTTGTAGTATAGCTCATTGTATGATGGTGGAATCATATTTAAGGTGTGATTTGATTCATAGTACAAAAAGAAAGAGAAAATTCTTCCGTTTTCTATCATTGTTGGATCCAAATAGGTCCCCCCCCCCCCCCCCCCCCTCTTCCTTCCTCCTTCCATTAACGAAAAGGCAAAATTCTGTTGCAAAGTATTGGTGAGAATCCAATGTTGCTCCATCTTCTTTTCTTTGACAATATACTTGTCTAGATTGAAGGTTTCTTTCTCTACAAGCTTTACCCTCTACGACTACAGATTTCACAAAACTGGCTCTATGTTTATAGAACTGCAGACTAGTTTTACCTCCCTGGATGAGGATCATTTCTAAAAATTTCTTCTTCTTTTTTTCCTAGGTATGAGTGGAAGGATCTGTTGAAAAGTCTCAGATGAGGAATTAGAACGGTATTTCCATAGTCCTAGAGGAAGTCAGATTGGAGAAATAGTGGAGGGATCTTTTGTTTTCCATGAATTAAGCATTTTTCAGAATTTTGGGTTTCTGGCTTCTTGGATATAGAATTGTATGGTTATATTTAAGTCAGTAAATGTAGGATGCTGTAAGTACTTCTATATTTCATTTTGTTCTACTTCTATGTAATGTACTTGCTTGTTGGCATGCTCGACCTTTTCTTTTTATTTTTTTTGGGTTATGGTACATCAGCTTGTATCGTTGTTAACAGACAATTATGTATTCAAATATAATTTTTGTTGTGCATAAATGAAGTTCTTTGGGTTTACCGCCAGCTTAAACAAATATTTCTACTGCAAAAATTTAACCAATTGCAAATTTCTAATATTATATTTACTTTGATATTTAATATTTAATATTTATTTTTTATTTTTTAGGGAAATGTAAATGATTTGCGGCTTTCATTTTCTTCAACTCACGCTTGGAATAGTTAGGAATTTATTTGTACTTGTATTTTTTTTTCTTTTTTGGCATTTTAGGAAGTTTAACTAAACAGTGATTTGCACAAACAACTTATCAATTTATTATTAAGATTTTGTAATGCTAAGAATTTTAATTTTAATTATCGTATAAACTGTGCTTTTTTAATAATTATATTATATACATGTTTTAATATTTTAAAAATAATTGCTAATTTTCAAAAAGGATTCGAATATGTAATCAGGATTATAACTAATATAAATTTAAATTTGTATGAAAAAAATTTAATTACAATTACTGACATTCACAAAACTACTGTGAAATTAACACACTATTTTCATTCAATAGCATCAATTGTTGGATAAACGTCGTAAAACTTTAGTGGTGATTATTTTTGTGGCTAGGTAATAACCATCGCTAAATGGCCCTGATGATTGCAATAGTGGCAACTAATTATTACCAATGAAGCAACTCACGGTTGGTCAAAAAGGGCCAATAAAAAGTTTCCTTCTCCGTGCGCGCATGCGCCTGTACTGTGTTAATTCTTGAAGTTTTTATTGACGAACATCGTTTATGAACTCCGGCTACCAGAAAAACTCACTTTTTTATGCTACTTCAAAGGTAGCACCTGAGTGAATTATAATTTGTTTTCATTTATGGTTTTGTAAAATGCTAGGAACTTAAATCCGTGCATCTTCTATCTCAATTAATTGCTGCTATTGCTTTGAAAATTATCTCTGGATACATGTGACGCAAGCGAAGGTGATTTTGACATTCCAAAGTTAAGTTAGTTAGTTGAGCATTATCCCTCTAGTTGGTAGTTTTACTAATTCTTGAGTAGTAATGTCACTCTTTGAGAACTATAAAATTTTTCAAATACCTTGGGCATCTTATGGCCATATTCACTACCTTATTAATAATTCATTCTTAACTTTCCTTCGGAGATACACTTTGGAACACTAATCGATTTGAGCTATTGTGATCCTCTGATGATTAGCACTTCGTTAGGAGTAGTATGGAATGAAGCAGATGTTTAGACATAGGTTTTAGCTAAGGTTGAGGGTCTAGACCAATTACAGTCTAGTGGGGTGACTTTAATTGCTTAGCAAGACCAAGTAAGTTGGAGCATCATACCCAATTTTCTGAGCTAATTAAATTTAACATGTCTCATTTATCCAAGGCTTAAGATAGTCAAGGCTACACAATACCCGTCAACATGAATGAGACCTTTTCTTGTGTTTATCTTATACCCTTTTTTTTTTTTAAATGGTTCTATCTAAAACACATGATGAGCTCTGATCTCATTTGTCTTTTTTAAAACACCACACACGTATACAAACAGACGCTTCTTAAGCAGCTTAAAAATAGCAAGATGCAAGTACTAAAGATGTTCTTATAATCTCCCAATATTACCTTCTCAGGGGACTTTCTACAATGTCTGTACAGCAACTTGGATCTTCTACGATACTATATGAAATCAGTTAAAGTGACAAAGAGAGAGGGAGGTGGGGTCCAATCCTCTTCTCTTTCCGCTCTAATTGGATTCCTTACAATACTAAAAAAAAAATTATTTCTTTATATATAAGAAGGCGCTAAAGTTTGTATAAAACAACAAAGATCTTATCATAACAATGGTAAAGGACAGATTTTATTGCATGGGTTTTTTAATTTTGAGCACGGGTTTTTGTTTTGAAACGTATCAATAAGTTAAACTCTTACTTCAAGTTGTTTCATGTTATAAATAAACTTAAACAACCAAGAAACTCATCAAATAGCAAATTTACATCTCATACAACTGATACAATACCTCATTTTGAGCATAATGATAGATATTTGATTTTGTCAACTTGGTATTATCTTTGTTTGTACAGCTAAACTATGAATGTTTGGGTGGACAATGAAGCTATGATTTTTCTTTTTTCCCTTTCTAGGCATGTCACATTTTTTCCCTTGATAAGCACTTCATTAAAAGGCCATATAAACCCATGATCTTTGAACAAAAAATTAAGTAACATCGGACATTTCTTCAAGCTATAGCAAAGTAGAAATGTACTTGTTTGGGGACGATGACAAACCTT
This sequence comes from Erythrophleum ivorense, assembly GCA_026724425.1. NCBI lineage: Eukaryota > Viridiplantae > Streptophyta > Magnoliopsida > Fabales > Fabaceae > Erythrophleum > Erythrophleum ivorense. The sequence goes on from JAIUCV010000008.1 coordinate 35,766,015, forward strand.
AATTCAACTAAGATATTATGTGTTTATTTATATGCAAGGCGAAACATGAGAGACTATATGATGACACTCTAAAAAGGTAAACGGTGGAAGCTTGAATCAAGCAAATGCTAAAGTCAAACCCCATTTCGCAAGGTTACCCATACTTGAAATATTGACTAATTAAGAGGACAATGTTAAATCAAGATTGTATTTGTGCATTTTTGGCAGTAGTAATGCCTGCTTTCGTATACTTAGTCTCACAATAACCACATGTGCCTTTGAGTTTAAAAAGTTTAAGTACGATTAATTGCGCTAAGATATAAACACCCATATATTTGCTTGGACAGAAACATTTATAAAGTCGCAATTTCATTTCCTTTATAAAGTAGTTTGCATAGATGTAGTTCCCTTTGCCTATTAGATAAATGCCTAAAAAGTAGTCTGGGCCTACAAAGTAGAAGCTGTGAGACCCAATTCAATAAGGGCCAAGGCTTCTTAGTCCAAAACAAAAAAGGGCCACGTTGGTACAGCAAGTGCAATGTCTTTTTGTTAGAGATTGTGCCTTAGGCCAATCATTGTATTGCGAATATTATTTTTATTACGAAATAAGAGTTTTTTTTAATTACATTATTATATTATTTGCATGTTTATATATAATAATATCCATGGATAAATCATTTTTTTGAATTATCCAAAATGTCCCCAATCAATCATCCTTGTGGGAACAACGATGAATTAAGATTAGTATGATTTTGATTAATTAAGTGTTAATCATGTATGATGATATGAATCAAAATCATAGGCGTGTATTAGAGAACAGGACGTTGGATAGACCCATCATGAGATAAGCTACATGGATTAGGTCATAAGTTTATCTCATATATAACCATGTCATTGATCCCTTGGACCTGAGATCACCATAGATTCCTACATGAAGGATACTGTACTTTGGTATAGTCTAATGTCACCTTTGATCGGATGATTATAAAGACTATGATTAGGTATAATGGAATCCATGCAGAGGAAGATGAGTGGTCAAGATGGAATTTGTCCCTCTAATTAATAGAGAGATATTTCTGGGCCCCTCGATGAGTGTGATTGAGAAATGCATGACCATGCTCAAATGGAAAGGGTTTCATTTTATATCAGTCTGCTCGAAGATCGAGAAAGTTATGATCGAGCAAGTTAAGGATAACATTTCCATGTCTCATACTCGATCTAAATATCGTGTGACAAAAGGGATATGATAGGGTTATAAGATAGGTTGTATCGGATCACCGATCCCATATGATTTGGGTAGTCACAATGTCTTGCTAGAGGCCGCTTGTGATTTGTGGGTCAAACAGTGCAGTTGGTCCACTGCCAACATCATATGGGCTTGCAGGGTCGCACACAAGAATGGACCAACTCGAGCTAAAATGTCCACATTCATTGAATCAGAAATGTGTCTAGATTCAATGAACATCTAGGATGGAGGAATTATTTATATATATAAATAATTAAATGCGAAATATATTATATATATATGTATATTATATTTGATATTATATATATGTATATATATATATATGAATTAATTTAAATTTGATTATATTAGATAGATTTAAATTTAAACTAATCAGATAATTTAAATTTAATTCTATTAGATAGATTTAAAGTTAAACTAATCAGATAATTTAAATTTGATTCTATCAAATAGATTTAAATTTAAACTAATCAGATAATTTAAATTAAACTCTAGATATTGTTAGTTTAAATTTAAACTATAAGATAGATTTGAATTTAAACTAATAGATATATTTAATTAATTTTGATTAATTAAATATATCTAAAACTCTAGTCTATAAATAGGAGTTTCCATATCAGAAAAGAAGAGCTAGAGCTGCCTCCAAAATCTTTAGAAAGAGGGACACCGTACCGACATTGTACAAAATTGAACAAACGTCGCACGGACTGTATGGAATTGTACGAACAGGCTGCTAGCACACCGTTTGAGTTGCTGAACCCCGTTCGTATGGATACTAGTAGAGGGAGCTGATCTGCGGTCAGCTCCTGTGATCCAAACAAAAGTAAACAACAAACTCAATCGACAAAAAAAGGTAATTCTCTGAACCTATTCGGTTTAAGCGATTTTGACGGATCCTTGGTGGGAATTGGGATCAAAATTTTGAACGTTTCCACTGTGTGCCTCCCATAATTCCCAACACTTTTTGTCTCAAAAAAATTTATGTATAATTTTTTTATTTTTTTGTTATCAGATTTTTTAAATCAAAATATAATAAATATATAATTATTTAATTAAAATATGATAAGTATATAAGTTTTACAAATAATTTTATGATTCTGCAATTAAATTATACTTCTTGAAAAAATATATATTTATCATATTTTAATTAAAAAAATATGATAGTAAAAGTATAAGGCTTTCTGTGCAAGGCTAGCAGTAGCTACAGGCTTTGGGGTTTTCTTTGTTGGTGAACAAAGTGAAAGAAATGTTTGACATAGATATTTTCCTTTATTTTAATTTAGATCAAACATTTTCCTCCCAACGTTCTCTCTAATTTTAAACAAACATTTATCAAATATCATCTTTATTTCCATTTCCATTCATCAACAAGCCCTCACTCTCTTCATCTTTCTCACCATCCTTTCCCTTATTCCTCTTGCAACTACCCATCTTCTTAGCTTTCAAAGCCTCCCATTCCCAATCTATATGTGCCATCACAATATAGAGGTTTAATAGAGCACAAACTATCTAAGCAGCTAGAAGTCCAAACCAAAGCCCAATAAATCCAGCCTTATAAAGAAAGCCCAGAGACGGCCACTGGTGTGCCTACAAAGTAAAAGGAGCCTAAGTTGATGTGAGCCCTAATGGTAGCTTGAGCAGTGCCACGTAGGATGCCAGAACAAGTAGTTTGAGGGCAATTTGCAAGCTCACATAGGCCCATAATTGGCATGGCCAATACAATCAAGGCTTTAACGGGCTCATCCATAGTGAAAAGCCCAGCCCACTGTTCTCTGAAGATCACAGTCCACAACAAATTAATGAAAACCCATCACAAAACCGCATCCTAATACAGCCATAGCAGCCAACTTAGCCTTGTATGGTCTATCAGCTCCAAGCTCATTCCCTACCTGCAAGCAAAGAATTGATTTTTATTTTTTTCCCAAGAAAGCATTGAGATTGCATGGCATTTGGATCCTCTGCGATGTAAAGCATGGTGCTGTGCACACAGTGCACAATAGGCATTTTAACATTTTTGAAAAATATAATTAGAGCTCTATATTAGTAAGATTTGCAATGATTTGTGTATATGATGTTTAGTTTAGTAACATTTGCAAAAAGGAAAAAAATTGAGACAACTATTGATAAAATTTGTTATGAATTATGTATTTTTCTTATTAAACCAAGCAGTATGCACATAAGACATTATAAATCTTACTAATATCAAGATCTAATTATATTTAAAGAAAAAATAAAATATTGAAAAATCTAATATATAATATATGCACAACAGAAAATCTGAATGTCATCGCATGAGAGTAACTCATATCACTAAAATAGAATTATGGGATCAAATATAGTTTCATGGATCCTTTAAATGTGCGGGCCTTGGCAAGCCAAGCAAAATGGCATATACAAGTGATCAATTTGTGTAACTCGGCACGTATGACAAATGTAAAGATATAATAGAAAAAACTAAAAATAATGGGTCATTACTTTTTTATTGTATTTTGCATTTATATTATTTGCGTACTCAATTTTCTTTTGAGTTGTTATAAAAAAGTTTTTAAATAAATTTAATCTTTAAAAAATTAGTAAACCAAATCATTTATAATTGAATATATATAATTCCTTAATATATTTACATATTTATTAATATATGGTTTATTCTATTAATTTTTTATACATCGTTAATACCTAAGAATTTTTCAATGCATCTCTCCATCTTACGAGTCTACATAGTTGGAAAAATGCCAAAACTAATTTTGAAGTTGCTTTAAAATAATCCAATAAGCATTCCTAAGTACACAATGTCTTCACATGCACACTAAAGTGACGCATAATTCAAGACCTTGCTATACTTGTAATTTTTTTAAAAGTATTTTCATTAGAGTGTTTTCAAGTTTTTCTAAAACTAAAATTTGCCATGGATCATTCCTAAGTGTACTTCCTACTAGGTTAATCTATTACATTTAATATTAGAGTTTGGTTGATACATAATAAGTTAAAAATAGAAATAGAAATGAAAAAAGATAAAATAAATTTGTAAATGAAAAATAATTATTATATCCCTTACTTAAAAATTTATAAAAAATGATAGATACTGTTAAGTAATAATTATAAAAGTATAATATATATATTTTAAAAATTATCCCTTTTCTTTTCCTCTTACCAAACATGCCTTTAGTAGCTAAAAAAATATAGATAGAATTATTCATATTTTTGTTATTTGAATAATAAATGTATATTTTTAAAAAAATTTATAAAAATATATAATTTTTAAGAACAAATACAATTTTTTACAACATCACATAATTTAATTTTTTAAAATTATACATATTTTAATTTTATTAAATAATTATAAAAAATATTAATTTTAGTCCATTATATTATTTATAAAAGAATACTACATTTTTTCCTCGAATGACATACTTCTTTTGAGTTGAACTTAATTTTGATTACAAATTGAAAAATAAATTGTGTGAATATGAAGTGGTAAGAGTTTTAAAAAGTTTAGATTTTATATTTTTTTTCTATTTAGACGGTATTTCTATTAAAAATAATGATAACATATTATGTATAGGACTCAAGCAAACAAATCACCGTTAATTGAATGAAGAGTAATAAAAGACAAAAGAAAATCCCATGAAGCAATAAAGCAAAAAGTATTGACGGAGAGATAATAAAATGGCACGTAACACGAGAGGATGGTTGAATTCAAATAAGCATGTCATAGTTGTACAGTATGAATTCGGAAAAGTTAAATTCAGACTGGTACAGTCCGAATTTATTTTGCCCTCTAACCTCTCTTTTGACCAATGGTAAAAATATTTTTTACTTTATTATCCGCATGTGTGGCGTATTTTTATTGGGTAAGGAAGATTTTCAGATGGTTTGATTGGTTGAAAAATAAAATACAGATAATAGGAAAGAAAAATTATGAAATTGCCATCTGACCTCCCCCTCTATATAATGGCCGAAGCTCACTTCTTCTTCTGCGGTTAAAATTATCCTCCTTTTAGAATTTACCTTCAGAGAAGTTTGTTGGAGGCTTGTTAGGAGATTTTATTTTGAAGTGTTGGTGAAAAAGAAAATATTACAAAGGGTGGAGACATATTTGATACGAAATTATTAGGTAACTTATTTTTGTATGTCAAATGTCTTAATTTTATTATTATTGTTTGAAATATTTGCAGAATAATAATGTTGTTTGAATTTATGAATTTTATGTTATGGAATATTGTTTGTTATAAAATTAGTGCTAATTGTGGGTATTATTTTAGATATATATTTTGCAAAAAGAAAGAAGAAGAAAAAAATTATAGCACTATGAATAAAGGAAGGAAAATTTGCTTAAAAAAATTAGTTGTTTAAGTAGAAAAATTTATTTTTTAAACTAGATTTTGAGAATATATGAAGAGATTTAATAGTTTTAAATGGTGTAAATAATACTAGAGAAAAAAAGGTTGAAAAAAGAAAAAATGAGACATTTGGAAGTTGGAGCAAAAATTAAGAAAAAAAAATTGTGGTCATAACAAAAAAAGAATTTGCTAATGTTAAAACTAAAATGATGGAAAAAAAGTATAAATGTTTAGATGGAAAAATTGTGAAATATATATGTAGGGAAAAAAATATGAAATTAGAGAAAAATAGTAATTTAAATGAGAGAATAGTAATTTAAAGGAAGGTTAAAAATTATAGGACATAAGAAAGTAAAATATATTTAAATGTCAAAATAAGGGGGGAAAAATGAAATTAGTAAGTGAAAAAATTGAAGAAGTTTTCAAGATATATACATATTTATAATTAGAAAAAAAGTTATAGTTATTGAGAAAGTATAAATTAAATGAGGAGAAAAATATATGTTAGATAGTAATTTAATAAATAATAATTTAAAATATAAGAAAGATATGTTTTAGGAATATGCTGTAAAAATTAGTGAAAATGGGTAAAATGAAGGAAAAAAATATTTTAAAAGATAAAATATAAAAAAAAGAGAGCTTAAATATAAAAAATTAGGTAAAAAAAATAAAATGGGAAGAAAATGTTAAAAAGAAAATGACATGAAAAAGGAAGAAATATAGTGTTTATAATTATGGAAAAAGAAAATAGAAATAACATGAAATAAAAGTAAATAAATATTGATAATTATTAGCAAGTAATTATTTAAATTTGTCAAATAAATTTGTTAAGAAAATGAAATTAGTAAGTGAGAAAAATGAGAAAGTTTTCAAAATATGTAGACATTTATAAATAGAAAAAAGTTATAGTTAGTGAGAGACTATAATTTAAATGAGGAGAAAAAAACATGTTAGATAGTAATTTAATGAATAATGATTTAAAAAATAGAAAAAAGATTTTTTAAGAATGTCAAAAAATTAGTGAAACTAGGTAAATTAAAGAAAAAAATGTTTTAAAAGATGAAATAAGAAAACGGAGCTTAAATATGAAAAATTAGTTAAAACAAGTGAAATGAAAAGAAAATGTTAAAAAGAAAATGATAAAAAAAGTAGTCAAACACAGTGTTCATGATTTTGGGAAAAGAAAGTGAAAATAATGTAAAAAAAACATATTTATAATTATTAGCAAGTAATTATTTAAATTTGCTAAAAAAATATAACAATGTTAAATATTATAATTGAAAGAGCAACTTTGATCTTATTTAAATAAATATAGAAAAAAATTATTTATAATTTTGAGAGATGCAACTGAATAATTTAAAGTGAACAAAAAAATCCATTACAACAATGACTTTATAGAATGTATTTGCCATCAGGATATTATAGGTGAATGAAATGACTAGGAGGAATAAGATCATTTACATTTATGTGAACGGAAGGGTTTATGAAAGTACCCAAGGTGTAACATTTTAATGTGCAATGTCAAAGTATATAACAGTCAGTACTGACATCACCTTGGAAATGTTAAAACAAGCAATTTCTCAAAAGTTATGGCTGTTACACAACTGTGTTGTGTCTGACTTGATATATAGACTTCCAACGACAGTAAACCTAACATGGTATCAAGCAATTATGTTAGAAGATGATTGTGATGTGCAGAGGATATGGCAATCTCACTCACGTTTTTCATCACAGTTGAATGCCGTTGAATTGTATGTAAACACCTCATGCATTAACTCACAGTTGAGCATTGACTTTGAGTCAAATTCGACGAATGAATTGGTACCTGCACCTGATTTGTTGACTCAATTAATATATTGTTCAGAATCTTATCAAACTGTACCGATAGAGGGTAGTTCTCAACCGAGTTCCTCTCGCCCAAAAATTGGCTTTACTGAACTTTCTTCTCCAACTGGGTTAGAAGAAAATATCTTGGAAGACTTTGAAAATGAAGATGAGTATAATGCAGAACTTGACCCTGATTATGATAATGATGATAAAGATGATGAAGATTTTGTTGATGATAATAATGATGATGTTGATGATAGTGCAAGTGATGATGACAGGTACTATTCATGTTGAGCCAGTGTCCCAATATATTAATCCTGCTGCTGCATTTTTTCAACAAGTAAATTTGGCGTTAGCGAGAGGTGATAAATTTGAGGAAGGGGGCATCAGATACAAATGAACAATCAGGAGTTATGCATTGGATTAAGGTATCCAAATTAGAAGGCACTATGTCTTGCTGTGAAGCTATACTCTGTAAGGATTCACTACAGTTTTAAGAAATACTTGATGAGTAAAAAATATGAAGAATGTTGATGTATCAATTATGGCAACAGTTGTAAATGGCGAGTCAGAGCATGCAAAAAGGGCAAAGGGAAGGGATCATTTTGGCAAATTACACGATCTGGGGGTCCACACACCTATTTATCTACAATAATATCACAAGATCATCCGAAATTAGATTCTGACATTATCTCATCATATATCGTGGCAATGGTGACCGAGACACCTGATGTTCCAATCAATCAGATCATAGAGCGAATAAGAAGCTTATTTGGTTACACTATAACATACAGAAAGGCATGGAGAGCAAAACATAAAGCCGCCGCAATTACTTTTGGTAACTGGGAGAGCTTATATGCTCCATTTCCTAGGTGGTTGGCTGCGGTACAACATTTCATGCCTGGCTCATACGTTAAGTTTGTGATGAAACAATACCCTCAAAGCACTTCTACTAATGAGGCAGTGGTGGCATTTAAGCGCGTATTTTGGGCATTTAAGCCTTGCATAGATGCATTTGAGCATTTAAAGCCAATGATTCAGGTGGATGGGACATATCTCTATGGAAAATATAAAGGACATTATTGATGGCAATAGCACAGGATGGGGACCAACATATTGTGCCTCTCACCTTTGCTATTGTAGAAGGAGAGACACAATCAGCATGGACATGGTTCTTTTTCAATTTGCGGAAGCGAGTAGTTCGAGAAAGACATGGTATTTGTTTGATATCAGACAGACACCCATCAATTTTATCTACTGTTGCTAATCCACAGACTAGTTGGCTGCCACCTTATGGCTATCATGTTTTCTGTCTTCGCCACGTGGCTAGCAATCTTCACACTCATTATAGATCATTAGATCTAAAGTAAAAATTAAAAAATATTGGTATGTTTTTCTTCTGTATTTGATTATTCACATCATACATGATTAGAAACTTATAGCAAAATCATTAATTATATTATATAGGTTATACATACGAACATCGGTTTGTTGATGAAAAATTGGTTGAGATAGCTGCCGTCCATGAAGAAGCAGGCAGGTGGATTGCTGAGATCCCAAAAGAGCAGTGGACCTGAGCATATGATGTAGATGGTTGTCGCTATGGTCGTATGACAACAAATTTGGCAAAGTGCATGAATGGCGTCTTAAAGGGGATTAGGTCTTTACCGATATCAGGTATTATTAAGGCAACATATTACCGTGTCAGCCAATACTTTGTACAACGTGCCAAATAGATCAATGCTCAGATAACAGTGGGTCAAGTGTATTCACAAACTTTGATAAAAAGGATGACAACAAATGTGCAACGCTCCCATTCATGTGTTGTGCGGTTGTTCAATAGGCAAGCAGTGTCATTTGAGGTCGAAGAGCCTTATGACCAAATAAATCGTCAATATGGTCATTGCTGCAAGGTTAACTTAAATGACTACACATGTAATTGTAGAGAATTTCAAGTGGAGAAGTACCCATGTTAACATGCTCTGGCAGCGTGTGCTGCGGTAGCCCTGGAGCCATTTCAACTTGTAGATCTCGTATTTTCCTTGGACACCATGCGCAATGTATATAGTAGTATGTTTCAACCCATTGGAGGACAAGAATATTGGCCCCAACCAAGTGGTCCAAAGTTAGTCCCAGATCCATCCATGCTTCGTGAGCGAGGTCGGCCTTGTTCAAACTGTTTTCAAAATGAAATAGACTTTAGAATCTCAGGCCAACCAAATAGGTGCACTCTTTGTAAACAAATAGGGCATAACCATACCTCTTGCTCACACCGCACTTCTACTACTTAGTTATACCTTAACAAGAGTTGTTATTGCTACTTAGTTGAAATTGTAATAAATAAATAGGGTATGACATTAATGCTTGTATGTGACTATTTTTGAAATGACTAATAGCATGTTATATTATTGATGTTTGTATATGTTAATTTTAAATGAATAATAGTAGATTGTATTGTTTTATATATATATTTTATGGTCAGAATTGGACAACCTATTCATCCAGGTCTAGAGGATGGGTCACTTTTATACCTACAAGAGTGGCATATATCACAGGCCATTTGGGATGGCGAGGTAAAATATATTATTTTATTTTGTTTTTCGTTTCAAACGAGTTGTTGACTATGTGATTTATCCCTATTTATAGGATGATTGGATACTTCGACCACGACAAGTTCTACATGATGATCGTTTAAGTGATCCACCACTAGCTATTGTTGATTATTTGAGGCAGGTCGATTTTTATAGTGTTGCACGAGTTGGCCAATTCGAGTATGATACATCATTTGTTAGTGCATTAGTGGAATGGTGGCACCCATAAACACACATATTTCATACGACTCGAGGTGAATGTACAATCACCCTTGAGGATGTAGCAATCCAGTTGGGCTTACCTATCAATGGAGACCCTGTTGTGGGTGGGACGGGTTTCAATTGGCCAGGGGTTTGTCAGTGGCTCCTAGGGATTACACCTCCAGCTGACCAGATCAATGGACAGCGACTTTCTATTACTTGGTTGGCTCAGAGTTTTGCACATCTGCCCGATGACGCAGAGGATAAGGTTGTACGCCAGTTTATTCGTGCATACATTCTTCACATGATTGGAGGTTGGCTGATATCAGATCGATCTAGCTACAGGGTTTATTTGATGTACCTACCTTTGTTAGATGACTTTGAGCAGGCTGGTCATTATAGTTGGGAATCAGCAGTATTAGCCTTTCTATATCATGAGTTATGCAACTCAACCTACAAGAATGATTGTGGCATAGCTGGATGCTTGACGTTGTTGCATCTGTGGGCATGGGATCACTTTCCTATGCTTGCACCTGAGAGACCACCCACCCTCGACCTTCGCATTGAAGAATATCCTATATTTCTACCTCTAAGATTTAGGTATATAAATGAATTAAAAATTCTACATCTTTTATTAAAATATATTGACTTCATTTATTAGCCATTATTTACCAATTATATTTACTTATTGCAACAGATGGAAGAATATTGGACGACCTCCTCGTCTAAGTGTCAGAGCCCTTCGTTCATACAGAGCTTTGCTAGATGCAATGAGGGATGATGAGGTATGTACTTAATTTGATTTATGCTATACATTGTTTTTAAATTTTTAAATAATTACTTATTACTCGACTCCATGTTCTGCACAGATTGTATGGCGCTCGTATCAACCACAATCAGTGCTCGAGTTGACTCCAGAGTATTGTTTGACTTCTCCAGACATATGGATTGCATCGGTGCCACTTATTTGTTTTTGGATCATAGAGTGGCACCATTCAGATTGTATCTTGCACAATTTGGTCGTCATCAACCCATTTCACAAGAGCCAATTAAATTAGACTCTCTCCATGATTTACAACTTCGAGGAAGAACCCAAACCAATTGGGCGTCTGAACATAGCCTTTTCATTCAGTAATGGTATGGATGGCGAGATACCATATCTCAATCTCCCTTTACTGAAAAGCCTTTTAATCGCACATCTGAGTACATGCGATTGTATTAGCAATGTACTCGTCGATGGATCCAGAGATCGAGTGCTGCTACTGGATATGTGGTATATTTTATTGCATCTTATTATCTTTGTCATTATCATTCTCTTGGTCTAATACGTATTGATAGTTAACTTTTTATATTTTCTCAATTAGGCTGATTTGGCAGAAAGGCTTTATAGGATGCATTTGCAGGATCCTTTGCCTACATATTTCCGTGATATTGTAGGGCGAGACGCTAGCAATATATTACATGCTCTTGGTGAATAACGATTTTCACTTTTTTCTCAGCCTACTGACCAGGCACCAGATCTCTCTAGACCTCAAATTTCACCAGGTCGTCTAGGTAAAAGATGTCAGGGTTACCTATCAAGTCAACAACTTGCTATTGGAAGAAATATCCAGTAACAACAGGGGCCAGTTCAGCAGGATATTGACATTCCCAGTGTATCTGTATATATGACGACTCCAGTGCAGTAGAATATTAGTATAGTTAGTCCATCTTATTTTATACCGCCTAACCAATTTGGTAATTTTAGTGGAGTAGGCCCCTCTTCTTATATACCTCTCTCACCTTCATCTCTTTCTGAAACCCTTTAGCAGATATTTGGCTCATTTGGATCATTCACAGATCTTTTATTTGATACATCTACATTTAATGCTGCATATGCTAGTTCTTCCATTGAGCTTGGATAATCGTCTCAACTTAGATTTTTGATGCCACCTCATCCAATTCCTCCAATTCAAACTCCATCCTTAGATTTAAACTCTAATCCAACAGTCCAGGAGTGACAACAATCAGAAGAATTAGGCCAACAACGACCACGACGTGAAAGAAGAAAATCTCGTTGTGGTACCGAAAGTCATTTGCTATAAATATTTGTATAAGATTTATATTGATGTAATTCAATATCCAATATTATGAAATTTTTTTCCATTATATTCTTTTTTCTATTTTATTATTCTTTAATTACAATTTTTCTTTTTAACTTATAACAAAATATTACTATTTTACTTTGACTTATTATTTTTTTGACTAGTATATATATAAATATAAATAAGATCAATAACATCAAATAAAAACTATAAAAATTAATGCGTAATTAATGTAATTTAAGGGATGCGATATATACTTTTCTTCTCCAAAACTTCAAATCTAAATTTGTAATGTTTTACCAAAAAAAAAAACTTAAAATATTGTCTTCAAATAATACAAAAAAATTATTAAAAAGAAAATTATTATGACTTAACATATTAATAATTAAAAAAAATGATTACTGATAATTAAGAGTACTGAGTGTCCTCCATTCCATATATTGAGCACCGCAAATTTTTATTTAATTTACCTTTGGTACATATTAAACAAACAACGTTAATTGATCAATTTCAATATTAAGATATTTATTTTCAACAAATATATTAATTAAATTTTAAACAGATAAGTAATATTTCAAACTTTTAAATTTTGATTGTTAAATTAATATTTGAAGAGAGGAGAATGTGTCATAACAAAGGAACCTGAGAAAAAAATAATAACAAAGGAACGTTATAGAAATGGTTTGAGATATATATTTTGAACATATGATGCAATTCTTATATTTTTAAAAGCAACATAACTATATATCAGGAGAAAAATATTTGAAATAAAGACATACAAATGTATTAATAACAAAATATTAAAAAATATTAAATAATTACCTCTTATTTAATATTTAATAATTTTTAATAAAATTACATTATATTTTAAATAATATAAGATACTCTTCATTTTTCATTGCTTCAAGGTTTTATCTAAGTCCAATAATAAAAAGAACATTTTTAGTTAATAAATGATATTCAAGTTAAATTCATAATGTAGGTTAAGATATAATATTTTTTAAATTAAAATTATTTTTTTGTATATATAACTCATCTTTAATTTTTTACAGTTACTAATAACATTTATTATTTCAATAGCTATACTTGTTTATACAAATAAATTTTGTTCTTAATTTATTAATATTTTTAAAAATTTTTATAATAAAAATACAAAAAAATTCTTAAATATCTATTTTGAAATTTAAAAAAAATTAAAAAAAAATTAATGGAATTAGGATGCTTAGCATCCGAATTCCATTTGAATAGTGTCAAGTAGAATTCGGATGCATTGCATCAGAATTTTTTGCAAGATTTTAATAAAAAATATTATTTATTTGACAAAATTACGCGCTATACATTATACTCGGAGGAGCAGGATTCAAATTTCATTTTATTACTTTTTGGTTAATACGTTTGTTGCTATTACTTTTCAATTAACGTAAAAGCAATTTATTGCTTTCTGGCAAAAGCTCCAACAAATCACCGTAGTCTCAACCGTGTCACTTTTCTTTGTTGTATAAGAACTTTCAAAACATGGGAAACCCTGAATTGGTTTGAAAAAATCCAAAAGCGAAAGCTTTAAATAGCCAGAAAAGTTACGTTGGAAATTCACCCTAGCAGAGACGGTGCTTGCAAGGGCTATAGGGACAGTGTACAACATACTGGTGGTGTGAATCAAAATCCCCATTGCAGCATATCCCCACATAGCTCGGCACCGCTAGCCTCACCACCTCCCTCAGCCCTCCTCCCCCTATTACCCCTCCCCACCCCCACAACCCCACCTTCTTCTTCCTCCACAGCCACACCGCGTACCCCACCATCAGCCCCGCCATGTTCACGTTCGTCACGACGGAGGCCACGGTGATCCCCGGAACCGCAAGTTTCATCACCATCACCAGAAAGTAATTTAAGGGCAAGTGGAGAGTCACGGTAATTAACGAGCAGTACATCATGGGTTTGGTCTCCTTCTGCGATCGAAGGAAGACTCGTAGTGGTTGCAACAATGCGTTTGTGAAAAGGTCTGGGAGAGAATGGAAGCAGTGTGTGGCGGCCATGGATGTGATGGATTTGTCCTGGCCCATGAACAGCATGATGGGTTCGAGGTTGAGCCAGAGGAAGGTGATAGGGATGATTGCGATGAGGAGTATGAGGACCATACGTTGGAGGGAGAGAGAGAGAGAGAGGAGATCCCAGTTTTTGCTGCCGTAGGCTTGGCTGCAGAGTGTTTCGAGGCTTGAGGCTATACCCACCAGGACGGAATACCCTGTGATGTTGGTGAATCCTATGGACAGTGATACTCCAGTGAGCTCAAGGCTGCCCAGTCTCCCTAAGAAGAGAACGGAGATGAAGGCTCTTATGAAGACAAGCCAGTTCATAGCTGTGATAGGTAATGCCATAGCCCACAGCTTTTTCAGCTCTTCTACTATCTGAGTGCATGGAATGTTGAGTGAATTGTAGGTATGCCTATGAACATTTAACTGTGAGTCTTAAAAAGATTTGAAATTAAAGTTTACTAACTCAACAATATACAACAAATTTTTAAGAAAATTAGAACAATTGGGAGTAGGAAATCATTGTGCATTGAAACAGAGATAGAGATAGGTTGTGAAATGTGCTTAGCCCAGGGGTTACTTGAGACATAAAAGGGAATCTATGGGAAGAGAAATCTGGATCTTTATCTCGCATTCTTCTTGATCAATGTCCTTGATAATAATATGTATTCTCCGATAAAAGAATGAATCCAACAGTGAAGAGGATCTGCAAACTGTTCCACGACGATATGCAGCTGATGGAGTCAGATGAAAAGAAAACAGGTTTAGTATGTTTCATTTCTTTTAACCGATATAATAGCTATTATGGTCATAAAAATGAATAGAAAGTATTACTAAAAGCCCAACCTTGCTTCTGCTTCTCTTAGGGGAGAGAGGGTAAAACGGTAGGGCAAGAAAGATGGTTAAACGAGGGGAAAGTTTGGAATTGTATGAGAGGATAGTTGAAACTCGAAAAAGCTTTGAGAAATTTCAAATGTTAGTACAAGTGAATCAAAATATTACCTGGATCTTGCTTTTAACACACTATTTGTCATTCTTGACATCCTAAAAACATTGCTAGGAAGAGAAGAAGAGAGGTGGAGATAGAAGATGGAAAGGTATGAATGAAGAGATAAAGTGCCAATGTGAGGGGAAAAAATTAGACTGAATCTTAAAAGCTTTTCATTTTTGTAGCAGCAAAAGAGAGTTTTTGTAAGAGAGGGAAAACGGTAAACATAATGCTCAGTCTGGGGGTTAGAAATTGAAAAAAAAATGATAGAAACTTTTCTGTCTCCTTTTGTTACTTGTGGAATTTCAGTTAGAGAAAATTGTAACCTCTAGTTATTTGTATTGAAATGATATGAAGTCCTCTCTACTTTCGACCCTGTAGATTATTTCCCACCAAAAAAATAATACTATAGTTTATTAGAAGAAGATTTATAGTCAACTAGGTAATATCACATATTCTGATGAGGCTTTATTAGAAAGAGCAACTAGGTAATATCACTTGCAGGCTTAATCAAAACATTGATGGGTTCAACACATTTGGTGCAAATGAATGAGAAACGAAGCTTCACTCTTACACAGCAGTAAAGTTGGAGCCATCCCCGAGATCAGTAAAGTGGTGAACCCAATGGATCAATACCAAGATCCCCAAGCCAATAAGAAAAAAAAAGGAAACAACCCCTTATTTAGCCATATACTAAAGCATTTCCTTTTAATTTAATAGAGCCTCATCATCTCGATAATAATAATTCTTTCCTTATGGGTAAAGATAATAGAAATCGGCAAACAAAGAATACTAGATCCCATCTGCTGCTTTTTATCTCTTTGAAGTCAATGAAGTCAGGCAAAGGTTTATTAAAATATTGATGGATCCAACATGGTGCAAATGAATGAGCATCGAAGCTTCACTTTTAACACAAATCAACAACCTATGATTTATATGTTCTTCATTGTTTCTGTTCTCTGAGAGCCGTCATATCAGTCTCTCTCTGCCCAATGGAACATCATATAGACATGGGAGCATGGAGACAGAACTGTTATAAGAGATTGAAGAAACTGAAACAAGGTGGCACATGAAGAAATGCAAAGAAAAAGCAATCCCAATCCCAGCTGAGCAGGAGATAACTCATGAGGCAATAGAGATTTTGGTTCCTCAGTTATGTAAGGCAATTAGAGGTAAAGACGTGCAGCTTTTCCTTTCTACACTGGAAACATTATGCAGAGAGAAACTGTGTGCCTAAAATTACGGGTCAGGCTAGCCGATTTGGTAACACAGTGCTTCATTTGGCTGCAAATGCTAATAGCAGAGAAATAACCGATGGCAGATCACAACCCTCGACTTCTCACTAGGAGGAGCGTCAAATGAGACAAAGTTCTTCATGTTGTCGCCAGAACTCCAAACTATTTTTTTCTTCAACTAACTAGGAAGAACAACTTTGTAAGATGAAAGATATGTATGAAAAAATTGCATTCTATTATACTGTGATGACGAGAGATTTTGATGGGGTTTCCCTCATGTTTTCAACAGATGAAGTGGAGGTATGTTATCTTAATAAGGAAGGTAAATCGCCATTGTATTTGGTAGTTGAGAGCAGAGAAACCAATATTCTTGATGTTTTAAGGCTCCATTCCAGAACGTTGTGGGACACCAAGGAAACTCCACTTCATGCTATTATTCGGGGAACCAAGTCAGGTAGTGATATGTTAATCTATATATATACATATATCAAGGTTGTTAATATCCGGATCTAAATCTTAAGACCAAGTAACTTTACTAATACCAATCCTTTGGAAAATTTCAATCTTTTAGGTCCTGATTGGTTCATAGAATAATTTTTATAGGAATGAAAATATGAATGAGAATAAGAATGATAATAGAAATGAGTTTTGATAGAATGAAATAATTAGCTTTGGTATATCATGGAAAGGAATAAATATTTATTTTTAAGTTAATTGGATAAAAATAATATAAAACTATAATCAAAGCATCCTAATTAGAGAAGGATATCATCTTTCTAACCTTTGTAGTTGTTTCTATCTAAAATTATTTTGGTTGCTATTATTTATCAATAATTGAAATGTAAAAGATGCTGTAAAATAATTTAAAACATAAATAACACTTAATAAATCATTCCGAGGAAATCTACCATCACATATATCATTAAGGTATGTTTACCAATACAAATCATAGTCACACAAAAATTATACTACTAAGATCTCATTGTGGACAAAGACATTAGCATATTATGTATTTGTATATCATGAATGATGAAACTAAAGTGCATTTATATTCTATAATACTTATAGTCTATTTAGAAAACACAATACAACTTTCATTTTATCTTAATTAAACATGCAATTATAATTATTTAATTATGAGTTAAGATATATTGTTACTACATACTTAATTATAATTGATATTTTCAAATCCATATGTAATTTTATATTCATAATACAGGCATATATATAAAGGACATTGTGATTATTCTTTAATTTATACATGTTAATTAGAAAATGTCTCATTTGATTATATGCATTTAAATGTCCATCAATATGCACTAATCAATTTTATCCAAATAAGAATTTATTTAATCAACTAATTAATTAATTAAAGATTCTCTTATTAAAAAATATATGTATTCTTTAAAGTGCCAAAATTTGCCCAAAATAATTTCATATGATTTAGACAAAATTAAAAGATTCAAAATAATTTTACAAGGTTCAAAATGGGTCATAATTGCCTAAAATAATTTTTCTATGACTTTAGACAAATTAAATAACATTCATAATAATTTTTGTAAAATTTCTCAATGTGTAAAAATTGTCTAAAATAATTTTCCTAAATTATAGAAAAATTAATTAAGACTAATTATGATTATTTTATAATTTATTTTTGGTCCAAGATAATAATAGGCCAAAATACACACACACACACACATATATATATATAACCCAAAGTATAACATAACACAAAATCAGGTCTAATAAAAATTTTGAACTCAAAATGTCTAAAATCCTTAAAAATGGCCTTAATGGCCCAAAAAACCTTTTTGCCCCAATTGGGCATTTTTTGCCACAAAAAAAAGGGGGCCCAAAGCCACCGCCTATAAGAGGTCATCAACCCAACCTGCTGCGGAACCTGTCATGTGACCTGACTGTTTATAGTTTTTTGGGCTCCTTGTCCGATGCTCCCAATGGCTAATAGGATCAAAATTACATGGGGAATCCTTATCCAACACCAAGGTTCCTAACCCATGCATCAAAATTACAAACCCAAAAACTCGCGCAAATATGCTACATGCTTTTACAAGTGCCAAAAAAAATCCCAAAGAATTTTCCCTTTAGATAAATGCAAAGCAAAATGAAAGAGATCATTATCATGGATCAAAAAACTTGATTTAATCTATTAAACATTACTATCTCATATCGGGAGCAGATACTCTAAAGTGCAGCACTCTAAAATATCCCAAAATGCCTCACAATTCAAAACTTCTATCTATTTAAAAATTAAATTGAAAATAAAAGGGCAAATTTGTGTGATACTTTACAGTACTTCAAAGAGCAATACTTTAGAGGATCTACTCTGATCTCATATCTCCTATATGCAAAATTAGGAGAAGCAAAAATGGGAGAGACATAAGTTTCATTAACATGATACAGTGCATATATATATTTGATAATTTCAAACAAAATGGACATATGTGTGTAGAAAATTATTCAACATATTTAAATGAATTAAATTCATATATTTGAAATTCCAAAAATTCTTTTACCTCTATAAATTTTAGGTACTTCAAAAATTAGTAAGCAAGTAATACTATATGTGAATTATTTCATGCACTTTAATCATAACAAATTGAAATTCAAATAAATAATACGGAAAAAAAATTAACAATCTAAATACCTCCTAGCTATGTTTTCAAAAATTTGATGAAGAATCTAAAGTATAAATAAATTCTTGATAAGATCTAAAAGAAAACCAAAAAACACAGGAAAAGAATAGGGAAATATTCGTTAAAGGTGTTGTTTCATAAGTTAAAAGTTTTAGGGATAGCCTATGTGTTTGACTCTTTTTATTAGAAACCTCTTAATTAATGTTAATATTAAGCTAACTATTCTCCTATAAAAGAAGATTAATTATCTAATGTATAAATATTCACTAATTTATAATCCAAAATATTTGGTAATTAAAATATAAAATTTGACGACCACTAATTAAAATAATTTAATTTTAAAAAAATAAAGATATTATGAAATATTATTTTGAAATATCTCAACATCAAATATGAAAACCATAGATATTGAGATGGAGGTATAGGCTCCATAATGTAGTATAATGAAGTAACTCCTGGCTAGACTCCTTAAAATAATTGTGTGATGATTCCAAGGAGTCTAAATAGAGTCAAGAATCATATATTGAAGGAGAGATGGGAGTCATGATCATGAATTTTTATAGTTGTTTCATTAAGTGCCTTATGAAAACATAATGGAGCCATAAACAAAAGTAGGATCAAGTAAAGTGTGTATAATGTCAAGGCTTGTTCCCATGAGTAATTCATGTTTCTTTTAGTGTATCTAAGCCAAGAGAAATGGTTTCCACGTTCTTGGGTGTGTGAGGTCAAGGGAGAGGACTCAAGGTTTAAGGAAAAAATGTGTGAATGCAAGCAAGGTAGCTTTCTCTCTTTTCTCCCATGCATGAATGAATGTCTACATTGCTTTTGAATGTGTGTATGTATATTTTAAGCTATGAATTGTAATTTAGTATGATGCCTATTTTCCATGGAACCATAGTATTGCATTATGTATTCAAATGATGCTTATAAATGTTGCATTAGTTTGCTTGAATGTGGAGTGGTCAAGAACCTTCTATCTTCTGTGAGGATGAGCCAAGAGCCCTTAGAAGTGGTTGAGACTAAAATAAAGTCTCCCAAGAGTAAGGCTTAGCTCAAGGCCTTTGAGAAAAAAAGTGAAGCAAATCCAAGAACCTTGAAAAAAGTGGGTGAGGCTAATCCAATCATTTGGCAAACCTAAGTATGTTATGTGTGCTTTGTATAAATGCCAAGAATGTATTTGCACCATTTTCAATGTTAGTATGCCATGCATGCATCCTTAAGACTTGTGTTACATTCTTTATGCATGATTGAATGAGAGATGAGCTATTGGGATTCTTTGAATCTCACTCCCTCCTATCCAATATCCTAATATGCTAGGTGGAGCCAATGAATAAGGAAATGGGAGCCACCAAGTGGGAAGATGAAGTCTTGACCCTAAAGCTCTTAATTTTGTTTATGTTGTAACCAAAGGAATGATATATGATGTAATCTTTTGATAGAATTAATAGACAATGAATGGAACATGTGTAATTATCCTAATAGATGATGTATGTATGAAATTTGATGATGAATGGAATGTGTTGCAAATTTTGAGTCTTGAATGACCATTTCAAGTACATGTTCCTTAGTATATGGCTTGCAACACCATTTTCTTTGTGTTGCAAGAAGAATCTAAATGGTTAAAAGGAGATTTTCTTTCTCCTAGAAGCTTCTTCTTAATCTGGATAGCTACTTTCTTCTTATATGATAAGGAACTTTTGAATGTAAATTTTATGTGTTGAAAAGAAAAATGTGCAGGCATGCTTTGTTGTCAATATCAACTAACAATAACCATTTATATATTTAATAAAAGAAAAATGTAATGATTTTACAACTGAGTATTAGTTTGATCTATTTAAAAATAATTTATTGTTCCTCATATGTCATAGAATGCTTGCCATTGTGGTACTGTTCGTTCTTGAATGAAATATATCCAAAATGAGTGGCCATACATAATAACCCTATCACATGCATGATACAATATAAATTACCTTATGGGTGAAAGTATTTATTGACAGGTTTGCATATTTTGTGGATACTGAAGCATAATGCATAATGTGTTATTTGTTGACAGCCTTGCATGCTTTCCATCCTGAAGCATAATGCATTTAGAAGGAAATATCTTTAACAACACCAATAAGATGAATTTACTATCAACAAATTAGCACTATTTGTAAAGTAGATTTCTTGAGTAATATTAATTTACTAAGATGAAAAAGATTATCAAAGGAGGCTTTTCTCGTAGTAATGTGAATCTTTTGATTCTAAACTTGTGCTTGCTTTTTGTTCATTAGAGCTCGCTCATAAATATAGATTTAAGAAACTGAATCAAATAAACTTCTTTCTAAATTAGAACTACCTCGTCTATCCTCGTGAGATAGAATGGCATTGAGACTACATTTAAGACTTGTATAAAGAATTTTGAAGATCACTGGTAACCAAGTATTTAGCTTCTTCTACCATGTAAGTGTTAGGCATTTTTGTAATATAAGTATGCTTGAAAATTGTTTACAATGTTATAAAACAATTTTGGAATTTGATTTTTAAGGAATCAGGTGTATCTAGCCAATCATCAATTGAAAATGGTAATTTTTTCATTGACTTGAAGCCTAAAGTAGGGATGATATTTGATACTATAGAGGTTGCTTGGAAGTTTTGTGTTGATTACGGTAGAAGAGTTGTATTTAGAGTTAGAAAATTATACACCAATAAGAGCAAGATAGATGGCTCTATATTAACTTATAGATTTGTTTGTTGCAAACAGGGAGTTTGATGCAAAGACAAAAGAGACCATCTAACCATCAATCTTGGGCTAGAGACTAGGACTAATTGCTTAGCAAAGATGGGAGTCATGAACACAAGTAAAAACTTTAGAATGTATAAGTTTGTGGAAGAACATAATCATATATTCCATCTCTAGAAATCACACACATGTTGGCATGCCAACATAAGGCATCTGAGGTTTAGGCCTATGAGATTAAGCTAGTAAATGATCCTGAGCTTCAACAAAGATCTTTTTTTGAATTGATAAGTAGGCAAGTGGGAGGAGAAATTAATTTGAGCTATACTTGCTTGGATCAAAAAAATTATTTCCACACTATAAGACAAAAGAGCTTGATGTAAGGGGAAGTGGGATGTTTGTTCAATACTTCCAATGATAGCTATTAGAAAATCCATCATTTTATCATGCATATTGTAATATCTGGTTTTCCTAAATTGAACCAAAATTGATGAAATAACAAAAGAAGACCCTAAATTAGAATGAAATAGAGTCCAATAAGAATAGATTAATAATTTGAGCATTCAAAAATGAGATTACAAAGCTAAAGATGGCCCAAAATTGAAGCTAAAATGACTAAATAGTTTAACCTAAAAAGGCAATGCCAAAATCGTAAGTTAGAGCAACTTTTTAGAAATTGAAAGGAGGAAGTTTTAAACTGCAAAATTAAGTTATCTAGGGTTCTCAAATGTTGTAAATTCCATAAGAACTATTAGAATGACCAAAGCCTCTTTGGTGTATGTTTTAGGTTATTGGTTAATCTAAACTTTGACTAGACAATTTAGGATAGTTTTGAATCCCATAAAATTAAAATTAAATGTTTTTAGTAAACTAAAAGACCTAGTTTTCGTATGAAAAAGAAAGTTCTAAAAAAGGAGATAAAATGAGCATAAATGAAGGAATTGAAGTGAAAGGACATAATGAAAAATTTTGAAATATTTATAATCCACTTCTTTTCTTCCTTATTTCAACCATGCCACCCCTAGAGTCTTCCAATTGACTTATTTACCCTTTGAACCAACAACTTGAGTAACCCAAAAGGAAAGGAGAAGAAAGAGGAAAGAAGGCTAAAGAAAGGTATGAAATTGTCCCTTTTTCATAGTCTTGCTTTCACCAACTTTATTCTCCTCTTTAAGCTCTTTCTTTTGGCATTCTCTTGCTTTTTGAAAGGAGTGTTTTTGTGGCTAGTTTCTTAGAAGAAGGAGAGGATTTGATAAAGCAAAATGTAGCACCAGATTCCCCTTTTGAAAAGCTTTGAGATAAGGTATGTTTCATGATTGGAATTGCTTCTTCTTATCTCTTCTTCCTTCTCCATGTTCGGCCAACCTTAGCTGCATATAAAAGGAGATAATTTTCGGCCATAACAAGATAGAAACAAGGGTTTTAAGGCATGGAGAAGTAGATTATGCCATTTGAACGAATTAAAAAGTTTTAGAATTTAAGGTAGCAAAGTTAGGGTTTTAGTTGTACTTTAGAAACTATGGAACCCTAGAAGCCTAATTTAAACCATAAAAGAGTATAATTAGACTAAAAAAAAGCCAAAAAATATGAATATGCATAAAAAACCAATAAGAAAGCAACAAAATTCTATGTAGCTCTCTTATGGCTGTAGTTTCGACCAAGATGAAGATAATGCATCTAAGAAGTATTTTCTTGAGTTTTAATGAATTTAAAAGATTAGATAGGATAAATAAAAAATTATGAGGTCATTAGATTGAATTTAAGAGCCCTAAATTGAAAGTTGAATTTTTAAGGTCTAAATTGGGTTAAGAAAAAGACTTTTTTAATCACACATATGATAATTCAAATGACTTTCCTTAGAGCTATAAGACTTATAGCAAGTAAGAGTTTAGGGTTTAAAAAGTGAAAACCCAAGGCTACTTCTTGTAGGACCTAAAATAGCCATAAACTCCATGTTAGACTTTAATAGGTTTAAGTGAATATAATGGGACTTAGAATAGATTTTAATGGATTAATTTGCCTTATGGATTGTTGTTTGTAAACCAAGCTAGTCCAAACCCACCGAATTGTGGGTGCCAAGTTAAGAAGAGCCAAGATAAGTAAACTAAAACGTAGGTTAGTGGCTTTTTAAAGCTTTACAAGTCTTAAGATAGCTTCATATCCTTTTCTTTCATGCATTTGAATGTTTGAATGAGTTGAAATGTTTATGTATGTTGCTGCTTGATATGTTTTGTTATGTTTTCCAAATTGAGTTATATGTACATGAGATGGTTATGTGACCGCTCCTAACCTCTTATGATGGAGAATTGAGCATAGTAGCTTTTCCTTATCCTGGGGTTAAGATTAGTGGAGCGTAGCTTATGATGGCACCATGGCTTGAAAATGAATGAGTTTTAATGTTATATGATGCATTTGAGTTACATGAAGCACATGCATAGCATCTTTACACCACATGCATTACATTTACTCATGGTATTCATGTATGCATTGATTGGATGAGATTGGCTGCTAAAATTCTTTTTAGAATCTCACCCATATGTCCCACTAACCATTTTAGGGTTACTAAGTAAGGACAAGGACGTTGAAAGGAATTAAACATTAGAAATGATGTATTAGGATGGTTACATGTTCTAAATTTTGATGAATGTATTAGTATGATACTTTTTGTATTATTAAGGGCTTATGATGTAAAATGATGTAGATATTTCATGTCTTATGATGGGACCATGGGTACAAGCTAAAGAACATTAATGCATGGAATTTTGTAATGAATTATGACCAATTGTGTGTAGTCTTGCCCATATTTTGCAATATTGTATGTGTGTATATTTAGGTGCAAAAGGGTCATATTATGATCTAAACCTCTTTTCATATAATGAAATGGATGGAAATAATGGTTAGGAAAATTGAAATTTGTTCAAAATGAAAAAAAATTTATTTTGGACACCAATTGGTCTATTTTGGACCAAAAAATGGTTTTAAAAAGAATCTAAATTACACCTATGTCAAAAGTGGCCTAAATGATATAATTAGACTCTAAGATTTAGCATAGATTAGACTCTTAGTAGAGTTTTCTAACAAGTTAAGAATGAGAATTTTTAGAGTCCTACAAAATATTTCATGAATTTCTAAAATTTAGCAAATTATGCAGTTTGGTCCCTGGTACTGTTCCTTTTGTCCAGTTTTTGTTTTTTATGTCTTTGAGGAGCCAAATGAATTCAATTGCTCATAAAATTTTACAACATAAAGTTCATATTATAAGTTTTCTATGGACACTAAATTTGCATAAATCAAAGTTGTATAGCCAAAGTTACATATTTCAAAAGTTAGGATCTAGTTATGGTTTAGTCTGATATTGTACACCCTGTACAAATTTTGTTCTTCATGGTTTCAAGTGGGCCAAATAGATTTAGGTGCTCTTGAAATTTTTGCAATATATAGTTCACGTCCTAAACTTTTTGTAGACACCTAATTTGCACAAATCAGAGTTATGTAGCTCGAGTTATGAATTTTTAAAATTTGATGCATAATATGGTTTATGTTGCAAATTCAGGCTAAGGTGACTCTTTGGGTATCCACCATGTAATTCATAATCCAAATGGACCAAAATAAGTTTGTTTATAATAAGTAGGAATAAAGAAAAAGAAAGAACTAAATTTAGGCCCCTATAGCTTTGTTTGGTATGTAAATGACTGATTTTGGTGTTTAAAAGCATGATAATGGTTGTAATGAGATTGTTTAATAATCATAAATGATATAAGAAGCATAACTAAAGCTAGGTATGACACATATTATATAGATTTGGATGAACAAATAACAAATGTATTTTGGGTTAATGCAAGAATGATTATTGATTATGTTTACTTGGTGATGTGATTTGCTTTGACACAGTATATTGCATTAGCTGTCAACATAGACTATTTGCTTTGTTCTCTGGATTCCATCACTACAAAGGAGTGGTGATTTTTGGGGCAGTATTATTGTATGATGAGATAGTTGATTCATTTAAATGGTTGTTCGAAACTTTTCTAAAAGCCCACTATAAAAAAAAGCCAAAAACTATTCTTATTGATCATGATCAAGAAATGGGCAAAGCAATACATGAGGTGATGCCTGCCACCTGGCATGGGCTATGTACATGGCATCTGATGTAAAATAGCATCAAACATCTTGAAAATTTGATGAAAGAAGGCTTTCACTTCTTAAATGGCTTTAAGACTTGCATATGCGAATGCGATGATGAAACAGGATTTGAAGCTACTTAAAGTAACTTGCTATTGACATATAAGGTGCATGATAATATATGGTTGAGATCATTATATAACAAAAAGGAAAAATGGGCCACTTGTTTCATGAAGAAAGTGATAACCCTTGGCATTTAGAGTATACAATTTAGTGAAAAGCTTGAATTCTAACTTAAAAAATTGGATGAAACCATATTTAAACATCATTAAATTGTTTAAGCATTTTGAAAGGTTATTGGAAGATAAAAGGTACAATGAACTAAAGTGTGAATTTGATTCACGTCATAAATTACCAAGGTTGAAAAGTTAGCATTCACCTATATTGTGCCAACTTTCATGGATATACACATTCACAATTTTTGACTTATTCTAAAAAAAAAAGTAGGATAAGTATTTAACCACATGTATGAAGTATAAGAATGAAACTTTGTCATTGTTTGAGTATATTATTACTTTGGTTGGTAAGGTAAGAGAATGAAAGTTTCAGTTGACCCATATGACAAGTCAATTTGTTATAGTTGCAAAAAGTTTGAGATTTTTGATATACTATATTGTCATGGTTTGAAAAGGCTTGATATCATAGATGTTAAATTAATGCCTAAACAGTATATTCTAAAGAGATGGACTAAACAAGTTAGGAGTAGTATTATACATAATATTAGAGGCCATGAGATTGAAAGAAATGCAAAGTTTACTACTACGTAGCAATATAGACAAATTTGTCCTCAACTTATAAGCCTAGCAACTGAAACATCTAGCCACGATGAAGCATTCTTATTTCTAAGTAAGGCCATTAGTGAGTTGAGCAAACAAGTAGCAAAGATTTGTAATGGGCCTCCAAGTGTAGGCAATGGCATAGAGGAAGCCATAATGAATGCAATTAGGGGTGAAAGAGTATCACAAGTAAAAGGATTCAAGAAGAAAGAGGATAATAAGGGTAAGAAACATAAAAAAAGTTTGGTTGAGAAGCAATAAAAGCAAAGAAAAAAAGCTCTAAGTGCCAACATTTACCAAAGTCATTTATTTATGGTTTGTAAAATTTATTACATCTCTATTAAAAAAATAACAACTTCTTTGTTGTGCCAAAAAAATTAAAAAGTTATCTTTAACTTTGTCGGGATACGAAGATACCCTAAGCCAAGTGCAATTTGGACCATCTCATTCAATAACTTTGGCAATTATTACGTACTCTGACCCATTTGTGGTTTGTGAACATTATTGGGCTTCCATTAAAAAAAATCATAACTTCTTTGTTCTACCAAAAAATTAAAAAGTTGTCTTTCACTTTGTAAGGATATGAAGATACCTTGAACTAAGTGCAACTTGGACCATTTCATTCAATAGCTTTGGTAATTAGTACCTACTCTTACCTATTTCTAGTTTGTAAGATTTATTGGGTTTCCATTAAAAAAATCACAACTTCTTTACTTAATTTAAAATTTTTAAATTTGTCATTCACTTTGTAGGGATACGAAGTTACCCTAAGCCAAATGCAACATGGACTATCTCATTCTACAACTCTAACAATTAGTGCCTTCCCTCACCCAATTATGGTTTGTAAAATTTATTAGGTTTCTATTAAAAAAATCACAACTTCTTTGCTAAGTTTAAAAATATTAAGTTTATCATTCACTTTATAAGGAAAGGAAGTAAACTTGAGCCAAATGCAACCTAGACCATTTCATTCAACAACTTTTCCAACCAGTGCTTATCCTCACCTAGCTATGGTTTGTAAAATTTATTAGGTCAACATTAAAAAAAGCATAACTTATTTGTTGTCATTCAAAAGTTCAAATTTTTTTGTTCACTTTGTAGGAATATGAAGTTATTCCTAGCCAAATGCAACTTAGTTTTACTACTTTCATAATAGAGAACTTTGCTAAATACTAATATTTGCTTAATACATACTTTTGATTTTGATGTTCTTTTTTTTATCCATTTGAAATATAGGCACCTTTTGATCATCCTATACAGTCACTTGCAGTACACAACTTTTATGATGATGTTACAAATCACAACAATCCATAGAGTTGATTAATATGGAGACATTATAGAACATATATGTGTTTTGTAATTTAATATATATTGACATTATTGTGATGAGTAATATGTGTTTTGCTTTGTTTAATATATCAATAGAAATGTAAACCTTTATTACAAGAGAAAAAAGAAATACACCATTTTATTGTAATAGAAATGTAGCACTTTATTACAGTAGAAAGATGGTAATTTGCAACTTTATTACATCTTATAAGTTTATACAGCTTTATTACACCTATTCTAAGTTTGCTTGCCCAGCTTCATTACACCAAGGTCTGTATAGTAGGAAGATGGTAATATACAACTTCATTACATCCTATAAGTTTGTACAACTTCATTACACTTATTCTAAATTTGTTTATACAATTTCATTACACTATATACAAAAGTCTATGAAACACTTTTGAGGCTTCTATATGTAGTCCACTTCATTATAGCTTCATGTCATCATGCTCCTTTTTCTAAACAACTTCAAGTCCTTATGCTTATTTTTCTGCCTTACTACTCTCTTTAGGTTGGCTACTTACATATTTGTTGTCCTTGTAAAACTAGAATTATTTTCATCTAGCTTGGAATTTGGCTTCAAATGTCCTGTCTCAACAAGCAACCAATAAAATATTTAAATGCTGCAAATTCTTTTCACTTTGCAGAACATTCTAACTTAAACAAAAAATACACATAAATTTGCAACCAAATATAGGACATTAGCAATCTAGTATATATGCAAATAACCTCAAGTCACAAAAACACAAGACATCAATGAGCGGTACATTGAATATATGCTAGCAAATTGATGTAGAGCCTAATATTGGATCCATTTGTGTAAAGCCAACCATGAATTTTAATTGCATTACATAGGAAACAATCACATACAATAAAATCAAGTAACTTCAATGGATTAAAGACCAAATCAATACACTAAATCAAGTAAACACAAGAAATTGATATATGCATAATTTCAAAATAGGCTACAACCAAATCAAATTATTATACCAGCAATTGATAAATGTAGTAAGGAAAAATAATTCACAATCTTTTGCATAACAAAAACAACATTTAAATCCTAATTCAATATCCTAATTCAATGAATAATAAACACAACACTATTAGCAAAGATTAACCATTAGAATTAGATGCAATTGGATCCAATAATCTATATCCCTTGAGGATGCCAATACAATGACAAAGAACATAAGAAGAAATAGCCACAATAAAGGAAAAAATCTTTGAATCTAAACTTCAATCAAGTTCCTCCCCAAAATTGAAACCAAGTTTGACAAGAAATAGCCCATGGTCCTAACCTCAAAATTTTGTAGAACCCAAACATGTCCAAAATTTCTTAAAGCTTTTGCATAGAAGTGGGAGAAATGGTGAGAGGCATGGTTAGAATTTATCCAAAATTTTTTACAAATTGAATTGAATTAGCAACGGGAGGAGAATAAAAATGCAAGGGGATTTACCTTACTCATCTTCTCTTTCTCTCTCCCTAGTCATTGGTCCCCCTTTTTCACTCAATCTCTCCATTTCTTTTATACTTCTTTCTTTGCATTTTTGGCTCTCCAACTCCTCACTCTTTTCGGTCTCTTGCTTTCTTTAACTGCTCTCATTTTCCCTTTTCTGATATATTCCTGAGTATAAAAATGCATTCA
Organism: Erythrophleum ivorense; assembly: GCA_026724425.1. Taxonomy (NCBI): domain Eukaryota; kingdom Viridiplantae; phylum Streptophyta; class Magnoliopsida; order Fabales; family Fabaceae; genus Erythrophleum; species Erythrophleum ivorense. Next base: position 35,795,845 of record JAIUCV010000008.1, read on the forward strand.
CATTTCATCTCCTTTCTTTTTCTAATCTACTGTGTCTCTATGGTCACTCATGGCTCTTCACTTTTCTTTTTCTGACCTGCCACGTTTCTGTGCTCTGTCTCCCATAGCCGAATATCATCAATTAGAAGTTGTGAACATGGTTGAAAATCCCAGCCATTGCTTCAATTGATGTTCTTAGTTTTGCCACATTGCCCTTCAGTAATCAAAACGCTCCATTTTGACTCACTTCAGACACATTTCATGGTTGCCTTAATTCAAAGGATCCGTTCCCAATATTTATAGGCCATTTGATTTGTTGAATGTGAAGGAGGATATAAAACATTTAAAAAAATTATGCATAATTTTTTTATATTTTTGTTTTTATTTGAATTTAAAAATAAATATTATTAAGTAATAATAAATAATAATTATAAAGAGTATAATAAATATTATATACAATTTTATATTAAAAAAATACCTTTCTATTGCTACAAACCAACAGCCAATTAGAGTTTTAAACTATTTGGTTTCCTCCTTTTCTTTTCCAACTGATCTCTTCAACCTGCACGACACTATTATTTATAACATGAATCAAAATAAAATCTTCGATCCTAAATCGCGACGAGGGATGATTTTGCAAATGAATCAGATTGTTCAGACTGATATATATGGGGTTTTGATATAATACATTAATACTACTGGTATAAGATGCGACAACTCAGCTACGTAGTAGTACAAGCTCTTTATATCATGGCTATGGGTGCAGTGACAAACTCACGGTCACCTCACGGGATGTGAATGTGCAGCCGTCATAATAGAATTAATTATTTTAGTTTTCTTTATTCACCCAAATACAATTAATTATACAACTTTTAATTTAAAACAAGAATTATCCAAACCCACTCTATATCGTAAATTACCTACACGTTTGTGGAAGAGACGATGAAATGAATATGAGCTAGTCTTCTGTATTTGCAAGAAGAACGAGAAAGAGAAAGTAGCATAAAAGAAGTCCAAAGATCCCACAAAACTCTGTTCTACGTTCAACTATGCAGAGGACAGTAGAGGAGTTTTGACAACAACATAAAATTGGACATCAGATACCCTCAATGGAAACACCAAAAAAAAAAAAATCCCCAGCTTGCTTCCTAGATTTTACTCTTTCACTGAAGAAAATAAAGAAATTGCAGTCATACTCCTAGAAGAAAGATTCAAAAAATAAAATGTGCCTAAATCCAAGTTCTACCTGGTGTCTTGCTAAGATTCAGAAAATAAAATGTAGAAGAGATATCACACCATTAATAAAAATGCGGAAGAGGGATCTAAGAAGCACGAAGTCTACCTGGTTGCTTGTGTGCCAGGCTACTTGTATTGAAATAAAGAAAAGTTTTGAGTTGCACTAAATGCACGTACAATATTAAGATCCATTTTGTATATATATAGAATACTAGTCACTTGTTTGATATTCAGAATTAAGAAAAAAATAAAAATATAATTTTGAAGATAGAAAATAATTATTATATCTTTATTAAAAAATAATTAAATAAGATAGATATTATTAAATAATAATTATAAAAATATAATATACATTAAACAAAACTTTACTTTTACCTTTTCTTTTCCTTAGGTTTGCTAGACAAGCCATAGATGCATATATATATATATATATATATGAAAAATATTTGATCGTTGAGTGTACCTTTTACAAATAAGAATTTCTCTTCAAATGATATGGAATCCTCACTGCTTTTAAAACCCGGATTATTTCCCACCAAAAAGTAATAATAAGACTTGGCTTTATTTTATTTATTTATTTTTGGGTACAAAGGGGACAAAAGCCAAAAACAAAACAAAGGGAAACTAAGAAAAGATAAAACGAGATATGGCTACTCCACGGTTATCCTCATTGAGGATGGAACCGAGCTCTATCGGGGCTGTATGGAGTTTTTGGCAACTAAGAGAATGATCTTCATCCTGATTAGCAAGCCAATCGGTACTACGATTTGCTTCTCGATAACAATGTATGAGGGTCACCATCCAAGGCCTATCTAGGATACTATGGATTTCTTTTGCTATAATGAGGCAAGGGTGCATTCTTCCCCATCCATCTCAACAAGGGAGATTGCGGTGCAGGAGTCAGAGTTAATGATTAACTTCTTGATGCCAAGATCCCAGGCTATTCGAAGCCCCCAAAGAATGCCCCAAAGTTTAGCATGTGTAATGGTGCCAAAACCTAGGTTACAGATAAAACTTGACTTCCAACACCTAAGGTTATCTCTAATAATCCCTCCACAAGTTGTTGCACCAGTAGTCGATTGAGAGCCATTAGTATTCAATTTGTACCAATCTTAATGAGGAGATTCCCATTGGATAAAGCCCTCTTCCCATCCGGTTCAAACCTTTGTTTGGCATGTGCCTCGAAGCACATCGGAGTTGGTTAGCCAAAAGACCTTATGGATAATGCTAGTATTGCTTTCTCAAGTTTATGAGAAAACTTGAGTGCAACAAAGGTCCATAAACACCAACAAGTGTATGTAAAGATCTTTCTTCGGCATAGGTTATTATAAGAATGTTTCCTAAGTTTATTTCGGTAGTTCCACTCCAACCACTCTTATTGTGGGAGAGAAAGAAATCTAATCCAGTGCTTTTCATCTGCCAGGTATTTCCAAATGTACTAGGCTCTGTTGTAGTCTCTCATACAATGGAGGGAGGTTTCGATCTCATCACAATTAAAGGGGCACTCATTACCTCCCCCTAGGCCTCTTTTTGTTCTCAGATCGCGCGTAAGAAGTCCTTCACAAGCTAGTAACCAAAGGAAAACTCTAATCTTTTTTGGAACAAGCCACTTCCAAATATTTTGCCAAACTTTTTTACCACAATCCTGATCGCCTGTAGTCATCATGCGGTATGCTGATTGGACTGAGAAGCAACCATCGTGTTCTCTTCTCCATATCACTACATCCTGCCTAGAGTGGAGGGTGGGAGGAACAATGTTAGCTATAACTTTTTGAACCAATGGAGGGAGAGATTTATTAATCTTCTCTTAGTCCCAATCCCCAGAGAAGAACAAGTAGTCTCTAACAGTGACTTGAGAATGTTCCATGTAACATCCGGTTTTCTCAAAACGTGAGAAACGTAATGTACTGTTTCTTTGTAAATGAATAAAATTCACTGGATACAAAAGGAAGTCCCCTGAAATGATGTAGTTAAGGTCCCGAAAAATTTGGGGAGCATTCTAAACTCTTAAATATGAGAATCCCAGGCTTAGACAGAATGAAAAATGGAGCTAGAATGAAGAAGCAATTTCTTACGAAAAGAAAAACGTAATGGCATTTTTGTAATTTCAAGCAATTTTTAGAATTCACACAGGAGGGCTTTTTAAATGAAAGTTTTGAGTTATCCGGGATTCTCAGAGGCCCTAAAAATCATGGAAAGCCCCGGGATAGTTAAATCCCCTCCGGTGGACGTTTTCCAACGTCGATATGCCCGAACTTTGATGGGCCCGTTCGGAAAGGTTTTAGCTCTAATTTGAGTGATTCCAAAGCCATTTTTCTTAATTAGGAATCTAAATTTCATAATGGAAAAGACGGTTCTAAAAAAGGAGCTAAAACGAAGGAGAAATGAAAATGCAAAAAACGAATGGCAAAATTAGAATTTTTGAGAAAGTGGAAGCTTCTTGAATAGACTTTAAGTTTCTTATTTCTTCTCCCCTTCATTTGCACGACCTATTCTGCCCAAAAACCAGAGAAAACAACAGCTCTCTTAGGCACACCATGGAGGAGGAGAAAGGAGGAGAAAAAGCAAGGAAAAGGTAAGGAATTTCATGGTTTTTCATACTTTCTGCTTTCCAAACCTCTCCCTCTCCATTTCCCTTTCTTTCCTTGGATTAAAATGATGTTTATAAATCTGATTCAAGGGAGATATTCAAGGGAAAGTTTAGATTTGAAGAGAGGAGCTTGGAGAAATCAAGATTCAAGCCAAACTAAGCAAGGAAATAAGGTAAAAATGCATCCTATGGTTGATACTTTTCACCCAACTTCTTCTCCATTTCAACCTAGACCAAGAACCCTAGGAGGATCTGATTTCCAAGCCCAACCAAGCATGATTCTTAGGTATTTGATGGAGAGGAATAAGAATATGCAAAGAAAACAATAAAATAACCATTAAATTTCAAGATGCAAAATCTAGGGTTTTAAGTGCACCTTCCAATTTCTGAATTTGTATGATGATTCCTAGGTCTAAGTAAGAGTTTAAATGAGTTCTTGAGACACCTAAGATACTCCCTACAAGCTTCTTCCTTCAAGAAAATCAAGAGAACTCCAAGAAGCCCAAAGGAAACCTATGTCTCGGCCTAGGTTGTTTGTGTAGGTGGGGAGAGTTTTAAATTTTTCTAAGGCCATTCTTGAGTCATATTTGATGAATAAAGATGAAGGGAAGCCTTGGAAAAATTTAGAACTCATAGAAATTAATTTGGTGTCTTAGGTTCCATAATATGACTTAAAGAAGAAACATGGTGTTAGGCCTTTTGTTTTAATGATGTGATGACTCCAAGAGGTTTAAAAGGAGTCAAGAATCATATTTGAAAGGAAAGAATGAGGCCTAGAAGTTATTTGAGGGGTGTTGCTTCATTGGGTGCATATATGGACCATAATAGGGGTTATAAAGCTAACTAGTGTTTAAGCAAGTTGCATGGCCCTAGAAATTATTTCATAAACCTAATTGGCTCCAATAAATTGTATCTAGGCCAAGAGAAACCATCTCCACTAAATTGTGGGTGTGTGGCCAAAAGAGGAGGCTTGAAAGCTAAGGAAAAAGTGTGTGAAATTGTACAAGGTAGCTCTCTCCACCTTCTCTCATGCATAGATGTGTGTTTAGCTTATTTTAGAATGTGTGTATATATATTTTCAAGCTATAAAAAGTATGATAGCATGCCTTTATGTGCTATGACTCTTGATGCCATGTTATGTTTTAAGTGAATCCATGATGTTTGTATGAGTTTACTTGAGTGAGGAGAGGCCAAGAACTCTTCCCTTGGGTGAGGATGAGCCAAGAACTCTCGAACTTGGTTGAGACAAAGCAAAGAGTCTCCCAAAAGCAAATTGGGCTCCCAAGAGTATGGTTGAGTCTAAAGTGCTCAAGAATGGCTGAGGCAAGTCCAAAATCTATAAGGAGAAGTGTGAGGCCAATCCAAACACTTAGTGAGATCTTGAATGTCTTGTATGATTGATTCACATGCCAAGATTGCTTTTAAAATGTCTATAACTTTTATTTTCTCCATGTATTCATTTGTAAAGCTTGCTTTGCACATATTATGTGTGATTGAATGGGAGATGAGTTATTGGAATTCTTTGAATCTCATCCCCTCCTCTCCAATAATCTAACATGCTAGGTGGACCAAGAAATTACGGTGAAGAGAGCCAACAATGATGAGAAAAAGAGATGGATAACTTTATGTCTTGTTTTGTTTATTTTGGAACCATAATAATGGTTCATCATGTATATGAGGTTATATATATACTATGAACATTGAGACATGTGTAAATACACTATTATGTGATGTTTAGATGTATGAATATGAGATATGACCACTAGCCCATGTTTTGAGTATGCAAGGCCAAAGTGTGCAATATGGAATTTTAATGAATATGTGTACAAGTGAGGGTTGAATGGCCGAAATGAGATGCATGAGGTTTAAGACCATTTGGGTAGCTCACACAAGTCCTAAATACACTTTTGCACTTGCCCAAAAGGTGCCAAGATTAAGGGAAATCCATTTGGTAATTTTGGTACCCTATATGGAGTCAAATTTGACCAATATGGAACCCTATATCACTTTTTAGCCAAATGAGTTAGTCTTGCCCTGAAACTTGGCATGCAATTAGGTCTCATCAAGAGCTTTTTGGGAAGCTAAAGATCATAATTTTCAGAGATCTAGAGAATATTTGATAAATTTTCAAAGTTGAGATTTTTCATGGATTCTAGTATGGGTACTGTTCATACTGGCAGTTTTGAATTCTGTGTCACCCAATGGTCAAATGGTGTCCAATACTTATAAAATTTTATATACATAAACTATAGGTCATAAGATTTCTGTGGCTACCAAGATCGCCTCATTTGGAGGTCTGAGCAGTGAGTTATGCATGTTTGAAGTTAATTGTCAGTATCAGTAATGCCCCATAAGTCCGATTACTGTTCTATAGGTTCCAGTTGACTAAATGAGTGTGATTTCAATTTTTATAGAATTAGTATCAAGTTAACCTTTTTAGCTTTCCAGAATGACCGAATGTGTGTGATTTCAATTTTTATAAAATTAGTTATGAATTCCATAAATTTGTATCAGTAAATTGAACAATAGCCCAGACAGCCAGCGACTCTGTAGCTTTTTGAAAGTCAAACATCCTGTGTGATGAATTTTATGATTGGGCATATTTTTAATGTGAAGTAGACATCCTAAGATTTCCATAATGACAAAGATTGCATGATTTCAAATTTTCTAGATTTAGTTATGATTTTTCAAAGTTGGGTCAGAAAATGGAGCAAATTTGGCCGAAAATGTGCTTATTTATTTTGAACTCCATTTCGGTTTCCATGGGTTGTAGACATGTTTTTGTGTTACAAATGAGTTGTAATAATGTAGTCAAATATGAGGAAGCATAGTATGAGCTCATACGGTCCACGTGACAGTGAAATGAATTTTTAAATACGATGCAACGTGAAAATATTCATTATTTTCCTTGTCTTTCCATGAGAAACTTACATCCTTCATGATATTAAGTCATTTAAAGGCATGAGATGAGTTAGAATTTATGGTGTTACATTCCATGAGAGTATCCGTGTGAACATAATAAGCTAATTCGTGTTCTAAAGGGGTCCATAGATCATGCCAAATTTGACCTGAGTACCATCACCAATACTTTATCTCAGCCCTCTGGAGAAGGTCTCCCAAACTTTCTTAATTCCCTTCCATAAATTTGAGGCTCCAGGGATTTTCTGAACATGAGGAATAATTTAAGACCCATATCTATACTTACTCCTGATAAGTTGGACCCATAGGGCATCCTTTTTCTGAATGAGATCCAAGCAAATCTTCATAAGATAGGCTTTGTTCTGGTTTCAAAGATTTTTAATTCCTAGATCTCTATGGTATTTCAATTTGCACACTTCATTCTAAGCCACTAAGTTAATCTTTCACTCATTTTCAATAGACCCCTAAAGGAAATTGAGACTGGTCTTCTCTAGTTCATCACAAACATTTTTAAGGAGATATAAGGTTTGCATATAGTAGGCAGGGAGGGCTGACAAAATAGCCTAAATAAGAGTATTTCGCCCAACCAAGTTAAGAAGTTTTCCTTTCCAACCAGAGAAGCTTTTGTTAACTTTTTCAAAGATATGACCAAAAGTGGTGCGAGAAACTCTCTTGTGAAGGAGAGGAATGCCCAAGTATTTGCCAAGGTCACCAGTCAAACCAACCTCTAGGGTATTACTCATTTGGGAGGATCTAGTAAAGTGGATATTTTTGGAGCAGCATAATTTGGTTTTAGCCAAATTCATACATTGGCTAGAGACTTTACAAAAGATATCAAGACATTGCTTTTTGTTATCAATTTGATCTAATGTTGCTTCCACAAAGAGGAACAAGTCATCTATGAAGAACAAGTGTGTGATTGGGGGCTATTCCTTGTCAACAGGATGCCAAAGTTTGTTCTCAAAAGCCCAGTTAATACCATGTCCAAGTCTCTCCATACAAAGAGCGAAGATGTAGGGGGATAAGGGGTCTCCTTGTCTAATCCCTCTAGACATCTTAAAAGATTCTGATAGCCTTCCATTATAGAGGACTTGCATACTGTAGGTAGAAACACAAGCCATAATGAGTACCACATAATTTCTATTCAACCCAATCATTGATAAGGTCTCTTTCAGAAAATCCCAATCAAGACGGTCATAAACCTTCTCAAGGTCTACTTTGATTGCCATGTAGCCTTTATTCCCTCTCTTCTGTCTCATGGAGTGGATAATCTCTTGAGCTATGATAATATTGCCCCTGCTTTGGCGACCTGGGATGAAGCTAGTTTAGTTAAACCCAATTAGCTTATTGAGGGACCATTTCAATCTATTTGTAATGATTTTTGTCACAATATTAAAGATTATATTACAGAGGGAGATGGGTCTAAATTCCTTAATAGTCTATGGTTTTTCTATTTTCAGAATGAGCACGATGTGAGTTTGGTTAATTGACCCAATAGTGCTTGGCTCCAGAAAGACCTTTTTAATGAAACTACACACTAAAGAACCAATAGTATCCCATTGACTTTTGAAAAAGATGCCTTGCAAACCATCAGGGCCTGAAGCCTTGTAAGATCCTATACTAAAGGTTGTTTCTTTAATTTCTCTATCTGTGACCTCACATTGGATAAGTTCAAGCTCCTGACTGCTTAAGGTAGAAAATCCATTGGGAATGGGGAGGTTATGACCAATCTTATCATCTTTTGTGTAGAGATCCTTAAAGAATTTGGTTGCCAAGTTTTCCAATGCTACTGGTTCCTGGATCCAGACCCTAGAGTCATCTTTAAGCATTTCAATCCTGTTTTTTCTTCTCTTTACAATGGTTGAGGTGTGAAAAAAATTTGTGTTACGATCCCCAAAGGCAAGCCAATTGCATCTCGATTTTTGGAACCAAATTAGCTCTTCTTATAAAAGGAGTTTCTCATAATCTCCCCAAAGAGTGCTTCTTAGCTTAATTAAAAAAGGGTTGTGGCCTTGGTTCAAACTTCGATTGATTCCTTGGATTTAATTAAGAATCTTTTTTTGGTGTAAGATAAGTTGCCCATAAAGTGAGACCTCCAAGCCATAACCTTTTATGCAAAGGTGACTAAATTCTCCACCCAATTGTTACTTCTCCAGGCTTGATTCATAACCCTGCTAAAGGAACCTTGTAGGAGCTAGGCTGCATGGAATCTAAAACGCTCCTTTTTCTGAGTTTGCAAATAATCTCAGTGGAAGTTAATTTTGACCAGCCTGTGATCAGAGCCATAAGATAGTCCATGGTGGACGGAGGAGTCAGAAAAGCAGTGAATCTAATCCAAATTACTGAAGACCCAATCAATTCGTTCCTTCACCTCCCCTCTCTCCCAAGTAAATTTAGGTCCAGTAAAGCTAAGGTCCATTATCTGAGCAGAGTTTATACAATCATTGAAACATTGTATATCATACCAATTGAGTCTATTGCTTCCACATTTGTCTCTTGTGTTCAGATAAGTATTGAAATCCCTAAAGATAATCCATAGCCCCTCAAAGCAATCTTAATAATCTTTACCCATAGTGCCTTCCTTTTATTTGGGTTTGGATCCCCGTAAACCCCAGTAAGGGCAAAGATTCTTCCAGTTGAGATAGCTTCCATGTTGCAGTGAATGAGTTACTCATGGGAATTGATATAATTAACTGAGTACATCTATTGGTTCCACATTAGCCAAATACCTCCTGCAAACCTAGTGGCCTCCACCCGAATCCAATTAGTGAATCTGATAAGCATGAAATTTATATATTTTATTCTCCTTATCTTAAGCATTTTAACAGTTAAATAAGGCTTAATGGATTTACTTAGGTGATAATTGATTTTAGTAGCCACTTTTGCACCTTATGAATTAATTTGCACAATTATTGAGTTTTAATGCATGAATTGCTTTTAAATAATTTTGTGGATAATTCTATTTAATATTTTGCATTCTATTGTGTAGAATTTTTGATGGGCAAACAGCTTGAACGAACATTTGATTTAAAGAAAAAGATGAAGGCTTCATGTGTATAGTTAGGAGGAAATAAAAGTGGAGTGGTATGGAGATGGGTAAGAGGAAACTTTACGTGGAAAGAAATGTGGATGATGTTCTGGATTGGAAGAGAAGCCAGAAGCATGAGACAGCCACAGGCATGCGAGCAAAATGGAAAGGAAACTCACAAAACAATGAAGAAGTTAACGTGGAGCTGAACTTGAGCTGAGAGAGACACAGAGGAGCTGCTGTGTTCATTTGTTCATATTCCACGAGTTGGATTGGAAGAGGTGCAGAAGCATATAGCCACGGGTCAAAGGAGAAGAGTTGCCCATCAAATCACGTGGAATGAGTGCAGAATGAAGGAAGGGATGTGGCTAAACAGAGAAGCAACCAATGTGGAAGTGAAGGAGAGAAGCTTGTGCAGGTTTTAAGAGAAGCTCTAGAACCATGCATGAAGCAGCTGTAACATGCAGAAAGTACAAGTTAAATGCAGGAGAAATGTGCATGAAGAAAAGCAACGAGCTGCAGCTGAAACAGAGGTTCAGAAATAAGAAAAAGAAAAGAAGGAGCAGCTCCATGGATGCTGGAAATAAGCTTGAACCACGTGAAGAAGCTGAGCAATACGTGGGCTGGAGTTCAGGTGAGAAACACGAGCTAAATGGTGCACGAAGAAGTAGAAAAGCCACGGGTTCTGATGCTTTGAGAATGAAGTGAAGAAGCATGCAGCTCGAGCTGAAGAAGAAACGAGATAGGTGAGCTGAAGAGATGAAGCTACGGGCTGTTCAGTGGAATGGTGAGCACGAGAACACACACACATGCAAGGGCAGAACAGCAGTTCGTTTGAATAAAAGTTTGCATGGAGAAAACGAAGAGGAAGCAGCCTCTGTTTGAGAAACACGAATGAGCAGAAGAGGCTGTACATGCATGCTTAAATGGAGAGCAGAACACGTGGATTAATGAAGCACTTGGCTGGAGCTTTTGAGCAGAAACAGCTACGGTCGAGCAAATGAAGAGAAGGGGCTGGAACGTGAACTGGCTGGAGCTTCAGAGGTTGAGACGCCGAAAGCACAAGGAAGAGTCTTCATCTTCGTGGAGAGGCCACAAACTTGGCGGAGGAGAAGGGAGAACGCCAAAAAGGAAAATGGTGTGACTGCTTCTTCATTCTTCACGAGGAGCTGGACTTACTGGCTGGGGGCTTCATTCTATGCGAACAAAACAGAGAAGCTTGCGAGAAGAGAACTGGATGCTGCTGGTTCTGGGCAAAAGCTGATTGGAGAATAGTATCTTTGACTTTTCTTTGCCTCGGCAGCTGAAGGGAGAGACACGCTGGACTACACAGAGGCGCCAGGGAAGAGCACTTCAGAGGAGAGCTGCTTCTTCTTGAGTTTATCTGGATAACACGATGGAAGAAGGAGACAGGAGGCGCTGAAAACAAACTCTGGTTGCTTCTCCATTTCGTGGGCTGGATTTCATGTGGGAAGAAGGCTAGAATGACGCCGAAAACTGTGGGATGCTGCTGCGTTTTGTTTCTCTGAACCTCACGCTAAAGAACGCTGCTGGAGTGAGACGCTGAACTGGGCAGAAACGCTGGAAGATTGTGCAGTAGCTGAAGGGAGAGTCAATGCCTGGAAGGAAGAGATGAGTGGCTGGAACGAGCTACAGGAATATAGAAGAAGAAGCTATGGGCAATTCGCTGGACTTCACGCAGAGAAAACGTTAGGCAGAGCGTGATTTGAGGAAGCTACAGAACACGAAGAGAAGAGCCTGGCTTTTATTCACACGAAGAGAAGCTTGCATCACGTGGGAAGCTTGCATGAAATATAATTAAACAAAATGAAATGGGGCCCACACTCATGTGAATAAAAGAAGAGAGTGGCGTGGATGGCTTCAGAAAATTGGCAAATAAAGGAGCACGTGAAAAATAAAAGAATCACGTGAGAGGGGAAGCATAATCACGCCTTCGTCCGGGGAATCCGGATGGACTGATTCCATACACTTCATTCACGCCCCGATCGTTTCATTCTTCATCCAGCGACTCCACGCCATTTCTCCCATCCTCCATTCCCATTCCATCTTCACCTAATGAAGCTCTAATTCCATCTGTGGCTAGCTAGGAGGAAGGCACTTAAGTTGAAGCTTGAATCTATGGAAAAAAACTCAGAATTTTGGCTAAGGATTTCAATTTTTCCTTACACTTTCTCTCTTTCATATATTGTCTTGTTTAAGTTGTATTTGATTGAGAAATTATGTAATTATAATTAGTGGCTGTTTAGACTCTAATTAGGAAGCCTTTTTGTTGATTGATTGGTTGGATTAAATTCTGAATTTGTCAATTTCTTGCAATTACCCATGTATGCAATCAAGATGTTTGATGAAATGCATGTGAGAGATTGACCCTTTAATTGTTTAATTTGAGGACTCCTTGATGTTTAGTTGTTTAATTGGACATTTTTGGATGATAGTTCAGAGGTTAATTACTCAGCTAATTAATCGAATTGGGTGTTCATTGATCCTAAAATAAGAGTTAGCAATTTAATGCGAGGTTGAGTTCTCAATTCAACATTAGATTGTTAATTTCTTGATTCTTGAGTGTTAACTTAAGATACAATTGCCATGAACACAATTAGAGATTCTTAGGCCAGAATTAATCACAATTGGATTAGGATAAGGATAGTGGATACCAAGGGACGATTCCAAAGCTAGTCACAAGATCATTCTCCACCCATAATTCATCTAGCTAGGTAGAATTTAGGAATTTTATTTTAGATTCATTTTACTTAGTTCAATTAGATTGGAACCCCCCTAAATTAGTAAGTTTTAGAATCTTCATACACTTAGAAAATTCAATCAAACATTGCATTCCAATTCTGAGGGAGATGACCTAGGTTGTGCCACTAGCTGCATATCTTGTTAACCTAGTTTTATTTTGAGGGTCGCGCGACAGACCGCATCAAAATTTGGCGCCGTTGCCGGGGAATTGGAGTCTTAATTGTTTGAGAAAGTTTTCTAAGTGTTTTTGTTTTGTTTTAGTTCTGTTTTGGTTTTGTTCTAACTTAGTTTTTGTTCTGTTTTGAACTTGGAATTGGATCATTTCGGTGTTACATGTTAAGTGTCCTGATTGCTGGAATTTTTGTTTAAAGTGTCCAGAAAATTTTGAAACTTTTTTTTCCTAGGTTTTTGGGTGTTTTAAGCAAAAGCAATAGCATAGCTATTAGGTGCACCATTTTTTGGCCAAATTCCAACGTTTAAGGCACTTTTTTGAATTTTTTAGTATTTTCTCGAATTTTTTAGGATTTTTCAATTTTTCTGGATTTATTTTCTTTATTTTTTGTGAGCTCATTTTGTGTGACTAACTTCTGTTTTAAGTGTTTTTTTGATTGTTAGGAACTTCTTATCTTCATTTGAATTTTATTTTCTTGATTTTGAATTAATTTTAGTTAAGTTAGTTTGTAATTTTTCTAGCGTTGAATTTAATTGAACTTCTCAATTTTTCTTTGCTTTAAATGGATCCTTATTATTCTAATCAAGGTATCTATGATTCTTGTGCAGAGCATAGGATTTCTCAGAAGTTGGATAATGCCATGTCAATGCTTCAAGGCCTCCTTGAAAGACAAATACAAGAGCAACAAAGCCAACAATACCAACAAGTCCAACAACCATGCTACCAACCACACCATGATTCTTATGAAATTCATCCTAGCTACCAACCATACCATAATCCATATGAAGTACACCCTAATTACCACCATCATTATGAGCCATACCACAACTACCATATGCAAGAGCCAGAATATCATCCTTCCAATTATCATGAGGGTCGCGCGACAGACCGCATCAAAATTTGGCGCCGTTGCCGGGGAACCAAGTTTGGAAGAGATGATGATGCAACGATTGAAAGCCTTTGATCTTAGAATGCAACAAAGGAATGCCGACCATCTTCAATTTCAACAAGAATTTGAACGGTTGCATCTTGAAAATCAACAAAAGATTGACAACATCATGAAGGATTCGGGACTTCAAATGAATCAACCTTCTTCAAGTGCTACTGAATTGACTGAAAAACAAATTGGAAGGGAATGTATAGATGAGGAAGAGTCTTATTCATTGGGTAATATCCTTCCATCTTCTAATATTTTACAATTTGTTGGAACTGATTCTAGTATACATGATAGCACTGTGACTGTTGATGTATATAATGTTGTTGATTCTGAATTGGATGATGATGATGTTGATGAGGAAATTATTGTTGAATCTCCTGATTTGATTAATTGTGGTAGTTCATTGAGTAAATTTGATACAATTTTTGATGTTCATGAACCATTGTGTACTGATGCACTTGGTATGTTTACACCTAGCTGTGACCATAGTGAAAATTTCATTTCTAAGCCTATTAATGATGAATCTTTTGAGTCTAGGGTAGTAAATAAGTGTGGGGGTGACTTAGAATGTGATAATCATTCTATTCCTAGTCTGGAATTGGTTGATAAGCCTGTTGATGATGCATCTACTGAGTTTAGGGATAGCATACCATCTGGATCATGTGACATAGTTGAATTGAATGACTCTGTTGATTGTGTGTGTGCTGGATCCACTATATGTGATAAATGCTCACAGACTAATTCTGTCATTGAGACTAATGAGTTCCTCACATATTCTAATCAACATGATTCCTTACTAGCATGTGATGATATGGTTGATGAAATGGTAGATGTATCATGTGATGAGAATACAAACAGTGAAATTGTTAGGCATCCTATTGTTGATAATTCAGACTCTAATCTTAAATGTTTATGTGATGAATTGCATACAAGTCCTATGTGTGCTGAGATTGATGAATTTTTGGAGTCTGATAAGTCTGTTGAACCCATAGAGTCCTTTGTCTGCACTGAAATTGTTAATGATACTAATTCCACTGATCATACTAGTATTGATAAGAACATGCATAGTGATACTGCTAATATTGAAAATCCTATTGATGCTTGTGCTGTTACTAATACTAGTGAGAGACTGGATTTTATTGTTGATCATTCTTTTGAATCTTGTGAGCCTACTGATGTCTCTTTGGTCAGGGAAGATACTATTTCTCTTGTTGAGAGTGCTGAACAAATTCTTGAAGTTGGTGAGCTAATTTCCAATAAGCCACAGACTCTCCCAACTGAGAAAAAGCAACTATCAGATACCTTGGAGGACTTGAACTCAAAAGGCTGTGAGAAGTTACAATTAGATTTTTCTAGTGATGCAGTGACTCTTACTGATGGGAGTCCAGTAGATTTCATTGGATTTGATAGATTCTTAGAAATTTTTTCTTTTAAATTTTCTTTCTTTAGTTTTAAATATCTTAAATTTGATTTTCCTTCTTTCATTGTTCCTAAATATGCTGAATATGACTTTCCTCAACTACTGATGGTTGAGGAAGTCCATGAGTCATCACTGCATGATCAATCCAAATGTTTTAAAGTAGTGAAACTTAAATTTGTTCAGCTAAGGAGGAATAAAGTTGTTTTGATTTTAGTTTTTGATACGTATGATTAGTTAATTTTGATAGAGTTCTTTTTAGTTTAGGATGTAGTTTTCTTTTCATTTTTGCATTACAGTTTTGTTTTGTTTTTGTTTTGTAGGTAATAAAAGGTTGCTAACTAGCTACATGGGAATCTAAGCCTACCTTGAGATCTCCATTTTCAAGCTTATCCGGTTGTATTCTGTCCTTTTACTCTTTTTATATTGTGTTGTTTATCTTTTTACTGGATTGTGTGTTGGCATTGAGGACAATGCAACATTTAAGTGTGGGGGGGAGAGCCATTTCATTCCATTCCATTTCTTCATCTCTTTGCTTTATCTTGAAAAAAAAAAAATTTGAAAATTTTTGAGAATTTTTTTTGAAAAATAGTGTGATTCTTTTCAGTTTTTCTGTGAAATTTGCAAGTTGAGATGATTATAGCTTGGATTCACTTAGACATGATAAGTAATGGATCTTGTGTCTTGATTCAAGTGAAGTGGCAATGAATTTGATTTCAATGAATTATTTTGATAGCCATTAGCTAGTAAGGATTTGAGCCATACTTGTTCATTTCTAGTGTGTATTCACCTGTCACTGCTTTCACTCTAGAACTTGTCTTGGTTTTGTGTTGAGACCACAATTGCATTTGCATGCATGAAAATGATAAGGCATTCATTTCTTTCATAGCTAGAACCAAAAAGCCAACCATACATGCACTTTATCCATTGTTTAGCCACTTTGAACCTTGTTTTCTTTTCTTGTTTCGCCTATAGCCATTTAAAATATTTTTCCACCTTGTTCTAAGATGCCTTAGTGATTTCAAGGAGCACTACATCTAACTAGGATGAGAATATGTATGCTTTGCATCCATTTAGGCCATTCTAATTCAAAGTTGAGGAAATTGTCTTGAAGAAAAATATATTGCATAAGAAAAGAACAGATGGAAAAGTTAAAGAAAAGCAAATAAATAAAAAGAAGAAGAAGAAAAAAAAAAAGTCATTGAAAATCAAAAGAAAGAAGCATTTCAATTGTTTTTGTAGTTCCTTATTGCTAGTGGGAAATAAGGCCTTGAATGCACATTTTTCTCTATCCTAAATCTCTATTGATTACTCTTGAGATCCTAAGGTGTTCCATTTGTTTATTTTTTTTTCCCTTGTTCTTGTTATCCATTTATTTCATTTCCTTAACCCCATTACAACCCTAAATAAAGTCCTTTGATTGGTGTATTGCATTTAGCATGAGTGGTAGAGACTTAGAAACTTGACAAGCTTATGGTAGTGAACTTTGATAGGTGGAACTTAAGTGACACACTTACCTTGACCATTTGAGATGAGAGTAAACACCAATCCAAGTGAGAGGCTATACATTCTTAATTCATTCTTTTCAAATGAAATTGCCATGGAACTTTATTTCTTGATGCAATTGAAGTTAGCTTGGATTGTTGAAGTGTTGATAAGTTTTGATCAATCTCAATCTTGTAACTTTCTACACTTAACTTTCCATTTTCATTTTTCTTCTCCATTGACCATTCCACTAGCTTTTCTTTATAATCTTGAGCTTTGCCCAGGAGTGCAAAGGTTTAAGTGTGGGGGAATTGATAAGCATGAAATTTATATATTTTATTCTCCTTATCTTAAGCATTTTAACAGTTAAATAAGGCTTAATGGATTTACTTAGGTGATAATTGATTTTAGTAGCCACTTTTGCACCTTATGAATTAATTTGCACAATTATTGAGTTTTAATGCATGAATTGCTTTTAAATAATTTTGTGGATAATTCTATTTAATATTTTGCATTCTATTGTGTAGAATTTTTGATGGGCAAACAGCTTGAACGAACATTTGATTTAAAGAAAAAGATGAAGGCTTCATGTGTATAGTTAGGAGGAAATAAAAGTGGAGTGGTATGGAGATGGGTAAGAGGAAACTTTACGTGGAAAGAAATGTGGATGATGTTCTGGATTGGAAGAGAAGCCAGAAGCATGAGACAGCCACAGGCATGCGAGCAAAATGGAAAGGAAACTCACAAAACAATGAAGAAGTTAACGTGGAGCTGAACTTGAGCTGAGAGAGACACAGAGGAGCTGCTGTGTTCATTTGTTCATATTCCACGAGTTGGATTGGAAGAGGTGCAGAAGCATATAGCCACGGGTCAAAGGAGAAGAGTTGCCCATCAAATCACGTGGAATGAGTGCAGAATGAAGGAAGGGATGTGGCTAAACAGAGAAGCAACCAATGTGGAAGTGAAGGAGAGAAGCTTGTGCAGGTTTTAAGAGAAGCTCTAGAACCATGCATGAAGCAGCTGTAACATGCAGAAAGTACAAGTTAAATGCAGGAGAAATGTGCATGAAGAAAAGCAACGAGCTGCAGCTGAAACAGAGGTTCAGAAATAAGAAAAAGAAAAGAAGGAGCAGCTCCATGGATGCTGGAAATAAGCTTGAACCACGTGAAGAAGCTGAGCAATACGTGGGCTGGAGTTCAGGTGAGAAACACGAGCTAAATGGTGCACGAAGAAGTAGAAAAGCCACGGGTTCTGATGCTTTGAGAATGAAGTGAAGAAGCATGCAGCTCGAGCTGAAGAAGAAACGAGATAGGTGAGCTGAAGAGATGAAGCTACGGGCTGTTCAGTGGAATGGTGAGCACGAGAACACACACACATGCAAGGGCAGAACAGCAGTTCGTTTGAATAAAAGTTTGCATGGAGAAAACGAAGAGGAAGCAGCCTCTGTTTGAGAAACACGAATGAGCAGAAGAGGCTGTACATGCATGCTTAAATGGAGAGCAGAACACGTGGATTAATGAAGCACTTGGCTGGAGCTTTTGAGCAGAAACAGCTACGGTCGAGCAAATGAAGAGAAGGGGCTGGAACGTGAACTGGCTGGAGCTTCAGAGGTTGAGACGCCGAAAGCACAAGGAAGAGTCTTCATCTTCGTGGAGAGGCCACAAACTTGGCGGAGGAGAAGGGAGAACGCCAAAAAGGAAAATGGTGTGACTGCTTCTTCATTCTTCACGAGGAGCTGGACTTACTGGCTGGGGGCTTCATTCTATGCGAACAAAACAGAGAAGCTTGCGAGAAGAGAACTGGATGCTGCTGGTTCTGGGCAAAAGCTGATTGGAGAATAGTATCTTTGACTTTTCTTTGCCTCGGCAGCTGAAGGGAGAGACACGCTGGACTACACAGAGGCGCCAGGGAAGAGCACTTCAGAGGAGAGCTGCTTCTTCTTGAGTTTATCTGGATAACACGATGGAAGAAGGAGACAGGAGGCGCTGAAAACAAACTCTGGTTGCTTCTCCATTTCGTGGGCTGGATTTCATGTGGGAAGAAGGCTAGAATGACGCCGAAAACTGTGGGATGCTGCTGCGTTTTGTTTCTCTGAACCTCACGCTAAAGAACGCTGCTGGAGTGAGACGCTGAACTGGGCAGAAACGCTGGAAGATTGTGCAGTAGCTGAAGGGAGAGTCAATGCCTGGAAGGAAGAGATGAGTGGCTGGAACGAGCTACAGGAATATAGAAGAAGAAGCTATGGGCAATTCGCTGGACTTCACGCAGAGAAAACGTTAGGCAGAGCGTGATTTGAGGAAGCTACAGAACACGAAGAGAAGAGCCTGGCTTTTATTCACACGAAGAGAAGCTTGCATCACGTGGGAAGCTTGCATGAAATATAATTAAACAAAATGAAATGGGGCCCACACTCATGTGAATAAAAGAAGAGAGTGGCGTGGATGGCTTCAGAAAATTGGCAAATAAAGGAGCACGTGAAAAATAAAAGAATCACGTGAGAGGGGAAGCATAATCACGCCTTCGTCCGGGGAATCCGGATGGACTGATTCCATACACTTCATTCACGCCCCGATCGTTTCATTCTTCATCCAGCGACTCCACGCCATTTCTCCCATCCTCCATTCTCATTCCATCTTCACCTAATGAAGCTCTAATTCCATCTGTGGCTAGCTAGGAGGAAGGCACTTAAGTTGAAGCTTGAATCTATGGAAAAAAACTCAGAATTTTGGCTAAGGATTTCAATTTTTCCTTACACTTTCTCTCTTTCATATATTGTCTTGTTTAAGTTGTATTTGATTGAGAAATTATGTAATTATAATTAGTGGCTGTTTAGACTCTAATTAGGAAGCCTTTTTGTTGATTGATTGGTTGGATTAAATTCTGAATTTGTCAATTTCTTGCAATTACCCATGTATGCAATCAAGATGTTTGATGAAATGCATGTGAGAGATTGACCCTTTAATTGTTTAATTTGAGGACTCCTTGATGTTTAGTTGTTTAATTGGACATTTTTGGATGATAGTTCAGAGGTTAATTACTCAGCTAATTAATCGAATTGGGTGTTCATTGATCCTAAAATAAGAGTTAGCAATTTAATGCGAGGTTGAGTTCTCAATTCAACATTAGATTGTTAATTTCTTGATTCTTGAGTGTTAACTTAAGATACAATTGCCATGAACACAATTAGAGATTCTTAGGCCAGAATTAATCACAATTGGATTAGGATAAGGATAGTGGATACCAAGGGACGATTCCAAAGCTAGTCACAAGATCATTCTCCACCCATAATTCATCTAGCTAGGTAGAATTTAGGAATTTTATTTTAGATTCATTTTACTTAGTTCAATTAGATTGGAACCCCCCTAAATTAGTAAGTTTTAGAATCTTCATACACTTAGAAAATTCAATCAAACATTGCATTCCAATTCTGAGGGAGATGACCTAGGTTGTGCCACTAGCTGCATATCTTGTTAACCTAGTTTTATTTTGAGGGTCGCGCGACAGACCGCATCAGAATCTTAGAACTCAAATCATCTATTCAAAGTCAATAAACTCAACAAAAAGTTTATTTAAATATTGATGGATCCAACATGTTTGGTGCAAATGAATGAGCAATGAATCTTTCACTGTTACATGACTCCAAGTTGACAACCCACAACTTATATGTTCTTCACTGTTTCTGTTCTCTGAGAGCTGATATTGCCTGAACAAGCAAAACTATCTGCCTTTCTCTACCCAACGGCACATCATAGAGACATGGGAGCATCGGAATGGAACTATGATGAGAGAATAAAGAAACCAAAACATTATGAGGAAATGAAGAAACGCAAAGTAAAAGAAATCCCAATTTCGGCTGAGCAGGATAAATGTCATAGGGCAAAAGAGATTTTGGTTCCTAAGTTATGTGAGGCAATTAAAGGTAAAAAGGTGGAGCCTTTTATTTCTAAACTCAAAACATTATGCAAAGAAAGACTATGTGTGTCTGAAATGATGAGTCAAGCTGCCCAATCTGGCAACACCCTACTTCATTTGGCAACATATGTTGATAGCAGAGAGATTGTAGAGCTAATAGCAGGTCACTACCCCAAGCTTCTGACAAGGAGAACCATCAAAGGATACATTGTGCTTTATGTTGCTACTAGAACTCAAATCATGTTGCTGCTAGAATTGAAAAGTCTAAATTAATCAAAACCATTCTTGATTGTTGTGCAAAACATTCTTCAACTGACCAGGAAGAACAACTTTGTAAGATGGAGGATAAGTATGGAAACACTGCGTTGCATCATGTTGTGATGATGGGAGATTTAGATGGGGTTTCCCTTTTGTTTTTAGCAGAATAAGATTATAACATCTTAAAATTTAGATCAAATTCTTGACAGTCTTGATATACATAGATGAATGGAGAAGTACTTGAATTGGCTCCCAAAATAGCAGCATGAAGTGGGGAGTTTCCTTGATGCCACACAACATTCTTGAATGAAGCGTCCAATGAAACATCAATAATGGAAATTTCTCCACTCTCAAAGTGCTAAATACAAAGGGGATTTACCTTCCTTATGACCTTACCCATACTGTAATTTTTTGGATCAACCTTTTGGGTTAAGTAAAATAAACCCAAAAAAAAAAAAGCCCATTGAACTAGTCCAAACCCTTGGAGATGCTACATATTTACACCCTTTCCACTCCTAGTTTATTCACACGTGAACTCTATCATTTTTTTTTTTTGGTCTTTCTCGATTTATTTGGTACAAAGTTTTTTTCTATTGTCATGTTGGAGGTATTATTTATTAAAATTATACATTGTTTTATTTATTTTTTTACATAATTTTGATAATATTATGCTTATTTGTAATTTTTATATGAATATATATATAATATTTTTTTAAAGGTAAGATTTTTGAATTCTTAATTTGTTGTTACGAATTGATCTTTTGATTTTAAATATGAGAGAGAGAGAGAGAGAGAGAGAGAGAGAGAGAGAGAGAGAGAGAGAGAGAGAGAGAGAGAGATCAAAAGACTAGCTAGAACAGAGCAAGTTTGTTGGGTTGGCCTCCATGCCTAGTTTCTTGCCGATTTAGAAAATAGTTTTCTTTATTATTCATGTTTTTAATATACATATATATATATACACACACACATAACTTGTTATTAACATTTAAAAATATAATCATGATATATAATGTATATTAAGGTTCAAACCTCAATAAATTGAATAAATTTTTGCATATATATTTTGTATTTGATTATGTAGAATTGTATAATTGAAACATGATAAGAAAATATATCTTCTTCAAATGTAATACACAAAGGGAAATATTGCAAACTTTGACCAAAAAAGAAAAAAATAAAAGAGATATTGGACACCCGACGGTGTGCCAAGCTCCGCAATCAAGTTGGATTCTCCCATCACTCAAGAAATTTCTCATGTAAGTTTACCCCTCAAATGTTTCATAGGAGCCTTGAACACTAATAATTTAAAATTTTCCATTCAATTTTATTTTGGACATTGTATTGAAAAAAAAAAAAAGCTCTTACATATTCCTGAGATGTTGTTTTAGGGACATACAAGGGAAGAGAGATAATGCTATGAAGATATCAACTCTAGAACACTATAATTTTTAATTATGTTGCATCAAATAATAAATAGTACAAAATATAAAATAATACTTTACCTGTTTTAATTGGTTAAAGGCCAACGACAGTTTAGGCCTAGCCTTGTTAAGATTTTATTGGACCTAACGATGGTTGGGCACAAAATGTCGTTAGGTCATCGTTAGGTCCAATAAATTACCCATGCCTTCTCCCATCAATCACTCACGCAGAACGCCCAGTAGAATCTGATCCCTTACTCATGCTCAAAGGATGAATAATGATTTTTTCAAATGTAAACTATTCAAATTTAATTTAAAGGATTTATATTTGATTATTTATTTATTTATTATTATGAAAGATAATAATTAAAAAATTATTTTCATTTTGTATTTTGTATTTTTTAAATTTAAAAAATTTTAAAATATAAAAATTAAAAATATTAAATTTAAATCATTCAAATTTAATTTGAGTAACTAAGATGAAGATTCGTATGAGGTGACTAGAGAAAAAAAAAAAGTAAAGAATCTGGTTCCCATAGCCGCGAACGAATTTTGCAGCGAACACGAAAATAATCTTCCCTGTACTCCAATAAAATTAGCCACGCTTGCCTCGCCGCCCCCAGAATAGTCTGGCATCCATATCCTCTGTATCCAGCGCAGTCCTTTTCCCATTGGAGGTGAAAAAACTTGTGTTGCTGACATTTATTACGCGTAACTTCTGTCCCCACGATCTTCTCTTTGGTTTTAAATTGCAATTTTTTGTTCTAATAAAAAACTTTGTGCACCCGTTTCATAGAACACCACTAATTCATTAGGTAAATTCAGTCGCGTACTTGTATTCCTTCAAGCTTAAAACACAAGGATTTTTTTCCCTATCATGTTGGGGTTGCACAATTTACTTCTATTAATTTTAAGTGTTGATTATAAACTACAAATTTATAACTTTGTGCAATATAATCTCTCTATTAACTTTTCCATTTAAAATCTTGATATTACTTATCCATAGAGATTGAAAGAGGTTAATTTAACAACTTATGCATTCAACTTATGATCTCAAATAGTAAACAATGGCCATTTTTATTTTTGTCATTTTCTTTCACTTTTTTTTTTTGGATAAGAAAGTCATTGTTTGCCATTTGTGATGGTAGATTGAATGTATTTTTTTGTTGGGATAGCCTCTCCCACTTTAAATGAACTAGTAGTGTTAAGGTCTTGGATTGAGAAACTAATAGAGGGGTTATGCTGTATACAAATAAAAGATTAAAGGGTCTATTGTGAACTTTTAAAGTTGAAGAGAGTAAATTGCAAGGTTATTAAAACCGGACCGGACCGGCCGGTTCAACCGGGAAAACCGGTGAACCGGCCATCTGTCCGGTCCGGACGTGTCTCAGAACCGGTCAAACTTGGTCAAGAACCGGGTTGAACCGGGCGGTTTGAAGTGAAAACCGGCTCCAAATCTGCGATTGAACCGGTCTGTAGCTTCTTGCACATATAATTTCACAAAATGCAGCCTCAGCGTTTCGAACCCAGGACCTCGCACTCTCCAACGCCGCACGCCGCACGCCCGCACCACTGGACCAGCAGATGTCTTTGATATTATGTATGCAATATATAATATATAATATAAAACAGAGTGATTTTTATTAAAAGCAAATCACCAAAACTGGCTTCCAGCAGTCTCGAACACATGCCCCTTCAATAAATCACTGCACCTTCACCACTGAAGCAACTAACAATTTTGTATATCAAATGCAATATTTAATATAAAGAGTTAAAAACTTAGTATATTTTTATTTAAACAAATCAAAATAATCTTGTGATTCAAACTCCTGACTTTTAAATTGATAAATTACACCTATATCACTTAATCTCTATTATTACTTTATTTATAATTATAAATTTTTAATATAATAAATTAAAAATAAAATTCATATAATTTTTATTAAAATTATATAAATAAGTTTAATATATAAACAAATTAAAATTTAAATATTATATCATATTTGATTTATTTTTATGTATAATTAATTATAATATGTTTCAAAATTTATTAATATTTATTTGTTATTATTTATTATATTAAATCCTAATATATAAAATAAAAATATATATATTTAATTATTACCGGTTCGACCACGGTCCAACCACGGTTGAACCAATGAACCGTGAATCAGTACCTTCAACGGTTCAATAACCGGTCCGGTTTTAAAAACATTGGTAAATTGTGCAGCTCTAAAAATGAATGTGATTTTTTTTTTGACATTTTAGCCTAATTTTAATGCCTGTTTGTGGAAGAAGTATTTTAAGTATCTTTTTTTGTGAGTATTTAAACAGGATATGTGTTATTTGAATAATACTCACCTTAAGTGTTTTACCCTTCAGTGTTTAGGAAAAAAATGTACTATGACTATATAACATAATTTTATGGAATATTTAAAATATTCTAACAAAAAATATTTTGTTCAGATAATTATTAGTCAAAAAAATTTTAAAGTGTGAAGTAATATAATTGTGCACTTGTTTTTATTTTAAAAAAAATCAAGATCAATTACTTTCGCTTTCATTTCAGGGATGGTTTAACTACACAGTTCATCCCTAATGCCATCCCCATTTTGCATTTGCAACAACTGAGAGTCCCCATTATTCACTATCCCCGCCGTTAACATCCCCAACGCAATCCATCCCCAGGACCGTCTATCCCCAGCACCATCTGTCTCCCACTGAAGGTAAGAAACCAGTATTTCTATCATTTGTTAGGCTTAACTTTTGCCCCTATAAACTTCTCTTTATTTTTAAACTGCAATTTTTGGTTCTAACACAAAAACTTTGTACACACATCTCATAGAACCCCATTAATTCATTAGTTAAATTGAGTTGCATACTTGCATTCCTATAAGGTTAAAATACAAAGAATTTTTCCCCCGGGGGTTGGGCAATTTACTTCTATTAATTGTAAAGGATAAATATAAAAAAATATGCATTCAACCTATGATCCTAAATAGTAAACAATGACGTTTTTTTTTGTCATTTTTGTCCAAATTTTTCCAATAAAAAGTCTTTGTTTGCCATTTGTGATGGCAAGTGAAATGTATTTTTTGTTGACTTAGTTTTTCTTCTTTAAATAAACAAGCAACGTCAAGGTTTTGGATTGAGAAATTAATGGAAGGGTTATGCGGTACAAAACTGAAAAATGGAGGGTCTATTGGACTTTAAAAGTTAAAGAGAGCAAATTGCATAACTCTAAAAAATGAATGTGACTTTTTTTGGCATTTTGGCTAAATTTTAATGTGGGTTTGTGGAAGAAATGTTTTGAGTATTTTGTCTGTGTGAGTATTTATCTATGTAAGATGTGCGCTGTTTAGGTAACACTTGCGTTAAGTGTTTCATCCTTCAGTTTGGTAGAAAAAAAATATTATAAGTATATAAGATAATTTTATAGAATATTTAACATATTCTAACAAAATATTTTGCTTAGGTAATGTTTGTGCAGTAATATAATTGTGCAGTTGTTTTTATAAAAATAGTCAAGATAAATTACTCCGCTTTCCTTTGAGATATGGTCTAACTACATCCCTAATGCCGTCCCCATTTTGCAATTGCAGCAATTGCAAGCCCTCGCTGTTCGCCATCCCCGCCGTTGACATCGCTAACGCCATCCATCCCCAGCATCATCTGTCCCCATCACTGTCCGTCTCCTATTGAAGGTAAGAAACTAGTATTGCTGTCATTTGTTAAGCTTAACTTCTGCCCCCACGATCTTCACTTTATTTTTAAACTGCAACTTTTTGTCCTAATACAAAACTTAGTGCACCCATCTCATACAACTCCATTAGTTATGCATTTTTGCATTCCTTTATGACTCATCACTCGTTTGGTATACAAAAAATTAGATATAAAAATAAAAATAAAAATAAAAGATAATTTTATAAATAAAAAATACCTATAATAATTTTATTTTTATGATTGAATAACAATTGATAAATAATATTGAATAATAATTAAGTAATAATTATAAAAATAAAAATGTCATTTTTCTAAATTTTGATTTTGCTTTTTTTTTTTTCTCATCCAGTAACCAAACATGCCGAAAAAATAGAAGGATCTTTTCTATCTTATTTTGTGATTGTGCAATTTACTTCTATTAATTTCAGAAGTTAACTATAAACCTTAAATTTATAATTTTGTGTCATATAATCTCTCTGTTAACTTTTCCATGTAAAATCTTAACACTGCTTGTCCATGTAGGTTAAAAGAGGCTAAATCAAGAACATATTGCTCGAACAAGCAAAACTATCTGTCTTTCTCTACCTAATGGCACATTCTATAAACATGGAAGCTTGTAAACAGAACTGGGATGAGAGAATAAAGAAACTGAAACATGATGAGCAAATGAAGAAAGGCAAAGCAAAAGAAATCCCAATTCCAGTAAAGCAGGAGAAATGTCATGGGGCAAAAGAGATTTTGGATCCTAAGTTATGTAAGGCAATTAGAGACAAAAACATGCAGCTTTTTGTTTCTACACTGGAGACATTATGCAGCGAGAAACTATGTTTGTCTGAAATTATGGATCAAGCTACCCGATCTAGCAACACCGTGCT
Organism: Erythrophleum ivorense; assembly: GCA_026724425.1. Taxonomy (NCBI): domain Eukaryota; kingdom Viridiplantae; phylum Streptophyta; class Magnoliopsida; order Fabales; family Fabaceae; genus Erythrophleum; species Erythrophleum ivorense. The sequence continues at coordinate 35,822,560 of JAIUCV010000008.1, forward strand.
TCATTTGGCAACATATGCTGATAGCGGAGAGATTATAGAGCTGATAGCAAGTCACTACCCCAAGCTTCTGACAAGGAGGAGCATCAAAGGAGACACAGTGCTTCATGTTGCTGCTAGAATTCAAAAGTCTAATTTAATCAAAACCATTCTTGATTGCTATGCAAAATATTCTTCAACTGACCGGGAAGAACTCTGTAAGATGGAGGATAAGTATGGAAACACTGCGTTGCATTATTCTGTGAAGAAGAGAGATTATCATGGGGTTTCCGCCCTGTTTAAAGCAGATAAAGTGGTGGTACATTACCTTAATAAGGAAGGTAAATCACCATTGTATTTGGCTGTTGAGAGCAGAGAAATGGACATTATTAAAGTTTTGCTGGAGGCTTCATTCCAAAATGTTGTGTGGCACCAGGGAAACTCCCCACTTCATGCTGCTATTTTGGGAGCCAATTCAGGTACTTCTCCATTCATCTATGTATATCAAGACTGTCAACATTTTGATCTAAATTTTAAGATGTTATAATCTTACTCATTCTAATCCTGCGTAAGATCTTAATGTTATATTAAAATTTTTGAATCTTATGCCAATTCTGTGATATTTGTTGGGAATTATGGGAGTCACACAATGGAAACGTTTAAAAATTTTATTCTAATTTTTATCAAAGATCCGTCAAAATCGCTTAAACTGAATAGGTTCAGAGAATTACCTTTTTTTGTCGATTGAGTTTGTTGTTTACTTTTGTTGGATCACAAGAACTGACCACAGATTAACTCCCTTTACTAGTATCCACACGAACGGGGTTCAGTAATTCAAATGGTGTGCTAGCAACATGTTTCGTACAGTCCCCGTACGACGTTTCGTACAATTCCGTACGATGTCCTTCTTTCTAAGAATTGTTGGAGTGTCCGTACAATTTCGTACAGTCTGTACGATGTCAGTACAATGCCGTACGATGTCTGTACAGTGTCCCTCTCTCTAAGGATTTTGGAGGCAGCTCTAGCTATTGTTTTTTGATATGGAAAACCCTATTTATAGACTAGAGTTTTAGATATATTTAATTAATCAAAATTAATTAAATATATCTATTAGTTTAAATTCAAATCTATCTTATAGTTTAAATTTAAACTAACAATATCTAGAATCAAATTTAAATTATCTGATTAGTTTAAATTTAAATTTATCTGGTAGAATCAAATTTAAATTTAAATTTATCTAATAGAATCAAATTTAAATTATCTGATTAATTTAAATTTAAATTTAAATTTATCTAATATAATCAAATTTAAATTAATTCATATATATATACATATATATATATATATATATATATAAATAATTCCTCCATCCTAGATATTCATTGAATCTAGACACATTTCTGATTCAATGAATGTGGACATTTTAGCCTGAGTTGGTCCGTTCTTGTGTGCGACCCTACAGGTCCATATGATGTTGGCAGTGGGCCAACTGCACTGTTTGACCCACAAATCACAAGCGACCTCTAGTAAGACATTGTGACTACCTAAATCATATGTAATCGGTGAGCCGATGTAACCTATCTTATAACCCTATCATATCCATTTTGTTACATGATATTTAAATCGAGTATAAGGCATAAAAATGTTATCCTCAACTTGCTCGATCATAACTTTTTCGATTTTCGAGCAGACTGATATAAGATGGAACCCTTTTTATCTGAGCATGGCCATACATTTATCAGTCACACTCATCGAGAGGCTCAGAGATATCTCTCTATTAATTAGAGGGACAAATTCTATCTTGACCATTCATCTTCCTCTACATGGATTCTATTATACTTGATCATAGTCTTTATAATCACCCGGTCAAAGATGACATTAGACTATGCCAAAGTACAGTGTCCTTCGTGTAAGAATCTATAGTGATTTCAGGTCCAATAAATCAATAATATGGTTATATATGAGATAAACTTATGACCTAATCTATGTAACTTATCTCATGATGGGTCTATCTAGCGTCCTATTCTCTAACACACGCCTATGATTTTGATTTACATCATCATATATGATTAACACTTGATTAATCAAAATCATACTAATCTTAATTTATTATTGTTCCCACAAGGATGATTGATTAGGGATATTTTGGATAATTCAAAAAAATAATTTATCCATGGATATTATTATATATAAACATGCAAATAATATAATAATGTAATAAAAAGAAAACTCTTATTTCGTAATAAAAAAAATGTTCGCAATACAATGATTGCCCTAGGGCACAATCTCCAACAATATTTTGGATCTAACCTCGGCCAAGTGAAATTGAAAAAAAAAACACCATTGAGCTGGCCCAAACCCTTAGGAATGCTACATATTTACAACCTTTCCACTCCTAATTTATTTAAACTTGAACTTCATCAAAATTCTTTTCCTTCATTACTTATTTGGCACAAAGTGCTTTCTCTTTTATCGTGTTGGAGGTATCATTTGTTAAAATTATACATTGTTTGAATTTTTTTTAGCATAATTTTGATGATGTTATGCTTATTTGTAATTTTTATAAGAATATATATATATATATATATAATATTTTTTTTAGAGGTAAGATTTTTTAATTCTTAATTAGTTGTTACGAATTGATCTTTTGATTTTAAATACTATATATATATAGAAAATTGAAAAGACTGGCTAGAACATAGCAAGATTGGTGCCTGGCCTCCAGGCCCAGTTTCTTGCCGGTAGCTTGTTTAAAAAATATTTTTTTTATTATTTATACTTTTAGTATATATGTATATATACATAATTTGTTATTAAAATTTAAAAATATAATCAAGATATATAATGTATATTAAAGCTTAAACCTCAATAAATTCAATAAATTTTTGCATATATTTTTTTATATTTGATTATGGAGAATTGTATAATTTTAAATATATCTTAACATATTCGATTAGGATATATTAAAAAAGGATGAAAGGTAATATATTTAGTAAATTATTTTGTCGTACAGCTTATTCTATATTAAAACATATTATATTGCACTGAAGTAGGTAAAATATTACATATTATATAAATTTAATAATATAAATATATCAATTTTTTAAAATTTTTGGTAAAAAAATATATCATTTTCAAATGTAATAAACAAAGGGAGATATTGTAAACTTTGGCCAAAATTAAAAAAAAAAATAAATAAAAGAGATATTGGACTGTCAGTTGCTGGTGTGCCACACAATCAAGTTCGGTTCTCACATCACTCAAAAAAATTCTTATGTAGGTTTACTCCTCAAATTAAAAGAGATAGGTCGATTCATATTTAGATGGGCGGAATCTAATTTGATTTACAAATAAAAGCGTTGCACGCTAATAATTAAAATTTTTAATTTAAATTTATTTTTGACATTACACTAAAAAAAACTCTTATATATCCTTGAGATATTATTTTAGTGACATATACGAAAAGAGAGATAATGCTATGAAGTAATCAACTTAGAATATTATGTTTTGTTACTTATGATGTATCAATTAATAAAAATTACAAAATATAAAATAATATTTTATGTATTTTGATAAATTAAAGCTTAATGATAGTTTAGATTTAAATTAAGATTTTATTGGACGTAATGATGGTTAGGCCCAAAGTGTGTTAGGTCAAGGCCTAATGGCAATTTGGGCCTAACTATTGTTATTTAGGTCCAATAAATTATTCATGCCTTCCTCCCTCTGTCACTCACGCCGAACCCCATTGCAGTAGCGGCAAGCAAATTTCGGAGCGAATATGAAAATGATTCCTATAATCCAATGGGAATTCGAAGAAGAATGTCCAGGCCCTCGTGTTTATCCCTTCTGCTCCCAACACGGAGAATATTCAAACGCTCGAGTCTATCCCCTCCTCTCCCAACACAGTCCGACGTCAACATCGTCTGTGACGAGCACAATTCTTTTCCTGAGACATTGTTTGGCTCGAGGGATTTGGAGGAGAGGGGGCATTGTTTGGCTTGTGGGGTTTGGAGGGGAGGCCCTCCCTTTCAAAACAAAAAATGGAGGGTTTTTGGAGAGGAGAAAAAATTTTTATCTTTATTTGATTAAATTGTTTTTACTTTACTTTTACTTAAAACATAATATAAATTTTATTTTTTTTAATAAAATTTAAGATAATTTTTTATAAAAATAAACAATATTTTTAAATAAAAATAAAAAAATTATTTTTTATAATAAAAAATAAAAAAAACTTTTTTCATATAAAAATATCTTAAAAACAAAAAAATTTAATTCCAATATCATAAAGACATAATTGTCTATTAATCATTCCCCTCCTCTCTCTTCCTCAACCAAACAACATATCATTAAAACTCCTCCCCTCTCCTCTCCTCCCCTCCATTGAGCACTACCTGAAGGTAAGAAACTGGTGTTGCTGCCATTTATTAACTTCTGCCTCCACGATCTTCTCTTTGTTTTTAAACTGCAATTTTTTGTTCTAATATCAAACTTAGCACACCCATTTCACAGAACCCCATTAGTTCATTAGTTAAATTGACTCGCGTACTCACGTTTCTTTAAGGTTAAAATACAATGATTTTCCCCCCTCATTATGGGGTTTTGCAATTTACTTCTATTAATTTTTAAAGTTGACTAGAAACCATAAATTTATAATTTTGTATAATATAATCTGTCTTTTAACCTTCCCATATAAAATATTAAGCAGGAGGTTTAAAGAGGCTAAATGCAACCTATGATCGCAAATAGTAAACGATCGCCCTTTTTTCTGTCATTTTCTTCTACATTTTTTGAATAAAAAAAGTTCTTGTTTACCATTTGTGATGATAGGTTAAATGTATTTTTTTTGTTCGCATAGCCAAGGCTTTGGACTGAAAAATTAATAGAAGGGTTATATTATATGAAATTAAAAGATTGAAGGGTCTATTGTGAATTTTTAAAGTTGAAGAGAATAAATTGTACAACTCCTAAAAATGATTGTGATTTTGTGTGTGTGGACATTTTAGCCTAATTTTAATGTATGTTTGTGGATGAAGTATTTTGAATATTTTTTGTGTGTGAATATTTAAATAGGATGTGTGTTATTTGGATAACACTTATATTAGGTTTTTTACTTTTCAATATTTCGAGGAAAAAACGTATATGAGTATATAACAAAATTTTAGAGCATTTAAAATATTCTAACCAAAAAAATATTTTGTTTAGGTAATTATTAGTCAAATTTTTTTTTTAAGTGTGGAGTAATATAATTGTGCACTTGTTTAAAAAAAAAAAGATTCAATACTATGCTTGAGGTAAATTTAGGATCTCGATTCGATACTATGCTTGAGGATATTTTGTGCAATTTCACAACCTCCTAAAGATAAAATTGGGTAAGTTTATCTATAGAGCAATTGGCTTTAATGGGTAGAAAGTGAGTAGACTTAGTTAATCTATCTAGAACTATTTATATAGCGTTGATTACAGTGCCATTAGCAAGTGGAATTATAGTGGTTGATTGCACAATTCCTATTTGTCCTTGAGAGACATTATCAATACTAGCTAAAACACCACTTGAAATAGGGTTTTCCTCATAATCATATACTTTAGGAACTATAGTTCTCAATTGACTACTATTGATAAAGTCATTCTCAAGAATCTTGGCATTTCTTGATTCCATAATCCTAGTACTATGTGATGGACATAAAATCTATATCCTTTTAACTTTTTGGCTTAACTGATGAAATAACCACTAATGGTCTTGAGGTTTAACTTATTCTCTTATAGTTAATAAATTTTTACTTTAGATGGACATTCCCAAATGTGTACATGTGGCAAATTAGGTTTTCAATCTTTCCACAATTCAAAAGGTGTTTTAGAAACAACCTTAGATGGAACTCAGTTTAATATGTGCAAGGTTGGCTTAAGTGTTTTAGTCCACAATGATTTAGGAATTTTAGAATTGCTAAGTATGTTTTGCACCATGTTCAACAAAGTTTTGTTTTTCCTTTCTATCACACCATTTTGATCTGGTGAATCAGGCATAGTGTATTGGGCTACTATCTTATGTTCTTGAAAAAACTTCACAAATAGATTTGATGCCTATCCATCCTCAGTGTATTTACCATAATATTCACCACTTTTATTTAATCTCACAATCCTTATTTGCTTACCATATTATTTCTCAACCTCTACTTTAAATATTTTAAAGGCATTTAAAGTTTCATTCTCTTTGAGAAGCAAGTACAGATATATAAAATGTGAGTAATCATTAATAAAGGTGATTAAATACTTTTAACTTGTGAGTCAATGTCTAGAATACAAATATTTGTATATATGATTTCTAATAGATCTAAACTCTTCTTGGTAGCTTTCTTAGACTTGTTTGTTTGCTTTTTTTAATATAGTCAATACAAGTATAAAAGTCTATAAAATCTAAAGTACTAAGTATTCCTTCATTCACTAACTTCTTACTTTTTAGGAATATATGCCTTAACCTATGGTGCCATAACATAGGGGAATTTTCCTTTATTATACATTTAATGCACATGAGCTATTGGGTTACAAGTTAATTTGAAAAAGACTATTAGACAAAATACTAATCCCAACTAATTTAGATTTGTAAAATAACATAAAGTTCACATCCAAAAAAGTAAAAGAAATATCCAAAAGGAACAAGTCTAGAAATTAAAATTAAATTCCTAGAAAAATTAGGTACATAGAAAGTTTTTTTCAAATTAAGTATATAGCCAATGCTAAGAACTAATCTACAAATTCCAATAGCCTCAATAGCAGGGCCTATCTTATTGCTTAAATAGATGTTTGACTTACTGTCCTCTAGCTTCCTGCACTTTTAAGATCCCCGCAATGAATTTAAAATATAAATCGTAGAATCAAACTTAATCCACTAAGAATTAGGACAAACTAAAGATATTGTATTACTTTTCTTAATAAGCCAAGCCTTGAACTTAATGCAATCCTTCAAAATGTGTCTTTTTTTTTTTTTGCAGAAGAAATATTTGGATTCTTTCATAAAGTTTGACTGGTAGGATGTTTTACCTTTTCTTTTTTACTTAGCTTAGCTATTCTTTCCTTTTGTAACCACATGTGCACTTTCCAAATTAGAATTCTCTCCCTGCTCCATCAATGGTCTCCCTCCTCTTGAACACACATAGTCAAGAGTTTATTGATAGGATATTTATCTTTATATGTGTTATAAGAGATCTTAAAGGCTCCATAGTGTTGAGAAAGTGAGTTCAAAATAAAGTATACAAGGAAGGATTTAAACATCTCAACCTTTAGTGCCTTAAGTTATGGTATAATGTCTCTCATCTTCATGATGTGCTCCATAATTTTGGTGAACCTCATTGATGATAATTAAGACATTAGGATGCTAGTAAGGGCCTTATATGAAGATTCGAATTGCACATTAATAGCCTTCAACAAGTCTCTCACATTAGTATACTCTCTGATGGAACCTCGGATGTTGGAAAAATTAATAAGTTGAAAAGCTACAAAAATTAAGTATACATACTAAGTCAAATATAAGGCTAATAAATTAATTGTGTGTATTATCTATGCAAAACACATTATAAAAAAAAAAGGGCTTGTGAGTTGAGTTTCATTCAAGTATAATCTGTATAATGATACTAATAAATTATTATCCTTTCCTAATTCTTATAAGTAAACTAAGAAAGGTAATTGTTATATCTAAATAAATTAATTATAAGTTTTGCCTATTTCTTATGTGATTTGGTTCCTAATATATATAACTTAGCTAAACTGAAAATATTGTGGTTACTTTCTAATTTAACTAGGCACATATAAATTACTACACACTTTAGATTTTAATCAACAAATTTTACTTAAATATGTAAATAAGGCAAATAAACAAATGACATGTTAAACAAATATAATATTAACATGTATATTTGCCAATTTACTCAAATTTTTTATTCTATGTAATAAAACAAACCAAATATATTACATACAAAATATAGGTCTATGTTTAAAAATAAATAAAAATATCCAATTAAACAATTATACAAACTTTTAAAAAATAAATAATAATTTATAGAAATAATCCCAAGAATAGTAGTTAAATACCAAAATGAGTTACTGCACTAAATTTTAAAAAATGGAAATTAAATAAAATGTGGACAGAAAATTAAATTTTAAAAAGTAATATGAAATGGGCTTTAAATCTAAATCAAACCCACATAATGCAAAGGGAAGCATCTTGGATGCATGGCCAAGTGAAACCTTAAGTAGTAGGAAGGCACGGGTTTGATGTTGTGCATAGCTAGTTACGACTTTTATTTTTTAATTTAAATGTAGGATGTACCAAATGCACAGTTTTGTGTGTCTTCGACCTCCAGCCGGGTTTGTCTTGGGTTGGCTTGACCCAAGCCAAACTTGGTTAGATATCTAACTACATCTCATCTATTTTAACTCGGTTTTGAGTAGTTCAAAAGCTAAAATACTCAGAATTTGATTTCTTACCAATCTATAAACTCAGTTTTACCAGAACATGCAAAAGATAGATTTAACTTTTCATATTGGCCAAAAGCCAAAAGAAGCATATTTGAAACTATAAATTAAAACACTTTCAAGCAAGGTAGAGGCAATAACAATACTCTAATACCAAAATGTAAGCAATAAAATCATGTTATGACTGCCAAAATAGAAGCTATACTTATATCGTGCCATTGATGTGAGTCCTCCTTCTGTATGTGCCTGTCAATAATCCTCTAAAATATAGAGCCACTCCAAATAGTGTGTGTGCTTCTCACCTCTTAACCCAAGGACCCCAACACCTCTTCAATCTATGGAGCTAAAATTCCAATGTCCTTATCGCAGAACAAAAGGGATGAAATGGACACCATGAATACCAATGAAACGGACCACCTTTTTGAATGTTGAATGCAATGTTCGTAGTGTATGTAACGTTGCAAACTGAAGTAGCGTCACATCCTTTCCTTCCCCAAAATAGCAACGGAATCTTTAACCTTCCATGCATATTGCTGAATATTGGAGAGGCGATGCATTGGGAACTCTTGAGTCTACTATCGCAGCAATAAGGCAAGAGTGCCAATGAGACGTTGAAAAGTGGAGGTGTTTAAGGAGAGAACAGGACCGTAGCGTGGGGGATGGGGGAAAGAAGCTTGGTGACTCAAAAATGCCATGGCAAATAGAGATGGAAGAGACACAGCGAATGAATGGAACTAGAATGGAAGAACACAATCGTGGACAATGGAGAGTGAAGTTGTCTGTGTAATAAGAGCGATTAGAAATTGAAGCCAATCCAAAAGAAATAGAAACCAGCGCCAGAAGATGGCTACAAGGCGTTGGCCACTGAGTACGGGAAACTCAATGTGAGCCTCAACGCTCAAACCACCAGAAATGGGAAGAGGAGGCGCTGCATGCGTTTAAGTAGGTAGCAGGTTTACGAGGAGACAATGATTAAGAATCAAGTGATATGAGAGGTAATCCAGAGAAAATATTATGGGTGGATTGTGGATGAATGCATTAAATACATGACGAATAGGAGAAGGGAAGCATATGCAAGATGGGCAGCCCGTAAAGGAAACTAAGGATTTGCCAAATAAGGCTAGGAGCTCTTCTCCCGGATTCGGATCCTCTCCCGTAAGCTTCTCTCCAGTGTCTCTCCCGTAGCATTTTTCAGCCGTTGATTTCATCCAACGGCTTAGAGATGAAGCAAAATATACACACCCTTGGACGATGCATTGTAGGCAGCAAACTGGACAGTTTGAGAAAAAATATAATGACAAATTCAAAAGCACAAAAATGGTGCATTTCGCAAAGATTATATTGCACATGATAGTTCCCTCCATTTCCTCGCTGACTTGTTCACTCCTTTTCATTTTTCTCTCCGTTTTCTGTCATCTCTCTCCCTCCATTTTCTATCTTCCCTATAACCATTGAGCGCTGCAGAACCAAAAAATTGAAAATCATGTTCATGCAAAACTCGAAAACTTGCTCTTTTAACCAAAACTTGAAAATAAGAGAATGCTCATAACTGATAATCATTATTCTCCATGTTCGTTAGTTCTTTTAGCTGAAACTTGAAAATAAAGAGAAATTGATAATTCTCCAAAAGAAAGTCCAAACAATTACCTAGTGTTTGGTTGGAGGGGTTTGGGGGAGGAAAGAGAAGGGGAGCCCTTCCCCTTATTTGATATGAAAAAATTGGAGGGTATTGTCTTCCCTCCCCTCCAAATCTTTTCCTTCAAAAGTGAGGAGTTTTGAAGGAGAGGAATTTTGTGAGTATATTTGACCAAATTACCCCTATTTTATTTTTATTTCAAATATAATATAAATATTATTTTTTAAATAAAATTTAAAATATTTTTTTATAAAAATAAAAAATATTTTTAAATAAAAATAAAAAAATTATTTTTTATAATCAAAAATAATTTTTTTTTTTATAAAATATCTTAAAAACAAAAAAAATTTAATTAAAGATATAATTATCCATTAATCCCCTCCCTCTCCGTCTCCTTTCCAAATCAACTAAATCATATATCATTAAACTCCTCTCCTTCATTGAACCAAACACTCCCGGCTACAAAAGTTAAAACCAGAAACTATAATAACTTTTCTTTTTTTTTTGCCACATCTTGTGATAGCAAACTATAATAGCATATTTATTCGATTGGGAGAAACAATTTCAGAACCAGAAACTAGCAAACTTCATGAACATTTATGGAGGATCCTGTAATAGCAAGATGCAAATCAATGTCAATCTCCCACCGAACTTAAGCAAATTAGCTCTGGAAATTGGTAAAACTAAAACGCAGCACTAAAAAAATCAACCAAAATGATTTATGTGAGGATATAACACTTGGAGCTCCTATGGCCGAATCACCATCTAGCTCAAATGCTCTGAATGCTTTGAGCTCGATCTTGATCTCCCCTGGCTTGAAAGCCCAAATTTTTTGTTGCTGTTGTTGTTGCTCCATCTGGCTCGAGGGCTTCGCGTCCCATCCCGATCTCCCATGGGTGAACTCGAATGCTCCGAATTCTTTTGCATTTAGCTGCGTCGAAGGTCGTCCCATCTCGATCTCCATGGCTATGCATCTAACTACTCCAATTTTTATTTTCCTTTTGGTTGGTTAACGGTGCAGCTTGCAACACTTGTCAGCTCAGCAAAATGCACGCATGTTTGTTTATGAGCCATGAGATAAATTCAATGGCCGAGACGTTGCACGAGAGAGGCACGGGAGATGGCCTCATGGGAGAGGATCTGATTCCTCTTCTCCCTAATATCTTTTAAAGAGAAAGGGGAGTTTCTCTCACTAGAGGATATTTTGTGGACCGTCAACCGACCCTACATGGCCCATTTTGATGGCTCATGTCTCAAATAAATCATTTATTAAATTAACTAAAGACCATATTTGGACCGGGTCTGACAAGCTACAGCAATAAAAATTGGTTGGCTTGGATGAAAAAAGGTTTGATATACATTACAACGATATTATCAGAGAAATATAAAACGAGTAAATAATATTATGATGATTAATTATCGAAACTATAAGTTTTACTAATGCATGTAAGAATTTAAGTTTCAGCAATTTGAATATCTTGTATTTCAATTTCATAAATTCCTTCATTGACTATCCAAACACAATCTCAGTGTTCTATCAGGAGGATATTTTGTGTTTTTTAGGTATTAATTAATTTCTTGATCAATTAAATGAAGTTTTATTGTAAGATAATGAGACTACATGTTATCAATGTTTCAAATTTTAAATAATCTTTATATGAGTTTGGATTAATTGGAAAAATTATAAATTAATGAAGAGATCAAAATAACATAAAAAGTTTGGACCTACCCACCCCCGCGCGCTCACACATATCATCAGTTTTTGCTTTTCTTTCTATGCTTTCTTCTCTGTTTAGGTTTATTGCCCTTCCTCTTATAAACACGGTTCCCTACCCAAAAAACTTCTGTAGGTAGAGATCCCTTCGGAGTTTGTGATCCCATTGGTGGTATATGTGTCCAAAGTATAAGATCACTTGCAAGCTGTATAAAAGAGCCCAAGGCACATCTACGTTAAGCTAAGAAAAGTCTTATGTCAATGTATTAGTGTATTGGCTAGTTAGTAGTGATATTAACTATTAAATGGTGACATCTAAATTTATCTAACATTTAATAATATGGAATATGGAATGAGTTATGTATCAATACCTTTTCTGGCATTTAAGGAATTGCCATTAATATTAGGGGATGTATCAAGTGAGAGAAATGAGTTTGGGTGAGGGGGAATAATTAATCATTATTTTGACCCCATGTTAAGGAAGGGATAGGTAGGAATGTGGGCACCGCAGATGTCACAAAGTTTTGGGAGTTATATATCAATACATTTTTTGGCATTTAAAGAATTGCCATTAATATTAGGGGATGTATCAAGTAAGAGAAATGAGTTTAGGAGAGGGGGAATAATTAATCATTATTTTGACCCCATGTTGGTAGCAGGCTTAAGAGGAGATAATGATTGAGGATCAGGTGATATGAGAGGTAATCCAGAGAAAATATTATGGATGGATTGTGGATGACTGCATTAAATGCATGACGAATAGAAGGGAAGCATACGTAAGATGGGTAACCCGTAAAAGAAACTAGGATTTGCCAAATAAGGCAGGAGCTCTCCTCCCTAATATCTTTTACACTGTGTATGTTTGGAGAAAAAATTGGAGAGAAGAGAGAAAATTGAAGAGAAAAGGAAGGAGGGACTGTTTTTTTCCATTTGATTTGAAGGGAAAATAAAAAAAAAATAAAAAAAAGTACCGTGAACCTCCATACTTTTTTTTTCCCCGAATGAAATGACCTTTTTTTTTTCTTAAGTTCAACTTTTGTTATGATTTATATACATAGAGTCCAATTTCTTGTTAGTTTGTGAAATCTAATAGTAACGGAGACTTAAAATAGTTATAATTTATTTATTATTCTGACTTACGATGTAATTATTATTTGAAAATTAGTTATTTGTGATTAAATATTTGGAGTGATTTAAGATTTAATTTAAAATTATTAATAAAAAAAATTCAATGTATGTCATATTATTGGAATATCCCAACCCCACATACAAATATTACTTTCATTTGTATGATTGATATATATTTGATAGAATTTTATTATCTTTAATTTTTTTGATATTATATTATAGGAATCGAAATTTTAACATTACTTATACTTTCATCTCACTCTTATCACTTGGGCTAAAGCCAAGTAGGTATCTTTGATTTTCTTTTGTAACTGTTCTGCTTCACTAATTAGTAATCAAGAAGGGCGATTTAATAGTCATAAATGAGCCTTATAACAAAGGACTTTTGTAATTTATAGGACATTTAACGTTTAAATTTCCGTGTAGTGAGAAAGTTGGACCTAATTTAATTAGTACATTTTTTTTAATAGAATGACAACCCGTAAATATTTTCCTTGATGAAATTTCTGTTTCTTTGGCCTAAATTTATTTCCAAATATCAGAGTTAGTGGAGCAATTACTGGAAATAAGACCTGAGCTAATACGCTTAAGGGACCAAAAGGGCAACAGTCCCCTTCACTGGGCAGCATCGACAGGCCATCTTAAGTGTGTTGAAATATTATTAAGAAAAGATTGTCTAAGCACCTTGGAATGGAACACAAAAGGCCATCTTCCTGTTCATGTTGCTTGCAAAAGAGGTCATGTTGAAGTGGTCAAGAAGATTGTTGAACAAACTGAGCTTGACTCAAAGGATTTGCTGAACAAAAGGGGTCAGAATACGCTTCACATTGCAGCAAAGAATGGAAAAGACAAAGTGGTGAGCTACATTTTGAGGAATAAGAAGCGGTTTGGGGAGCTCTTGAATGAGCGAGACGAGAATGGGAATACTCCTTTGCATTTGGCCTCCAAATACTTGCATCCAAAGGTGTTGCTCTTGCTCACAAAGGAGAGGACAGATGTCATGAACCTTGTGAATAACAAAGGTTTGACAGCTACTGATATTGTCTTGCCGCAAAGCGAAGTTCCAATAACGTTTCGAGAGGTAAACCATAAAATTTTTACAATTCTTGTAACTATGTCCTGTGACTACATTTGGGTTCCACTGGCCCCCCCTCAACTATTTTCCAACTAGGACTAGTTATACGCGCACACATGTGGCCACATGTCAATTTTGTTCAAAGGGAGAATGAAAATGAAATAAAAATGCAATATAATATCAACAATTTAAACAAAGTATTATTTTTTAAAAAAAATTTGTAAGTTTCATATTTTTTTCATTTTTAATATAGATAGATCGGTAGATAGTATGATAATCATGAATTAATAAACATTCTAAGATATGATGAATTGAACTTGTTTACATTTTTTAATTAAAAAAAAAAGAGAATTATCATGTATAATTTTACTTTGTTCTCTTCATGCATGCAGTTTCTGGCGTCTGCTATCTTACGTTCTGCTGGTGCAACCTTAAGTGAAAAGGGAAGGCGAATCGAGAAACACCAGAATACACAGCCACCCCAAATGAAGTGGTTCAAAGACCGAATCAACTCCCTCATGCTAGTAGCAACATTGGTCGCCACCGTCAGCTTCGCTGCTGGTTTCACAATGCCAGGAGGCTACAATAGCTCTGATGACTCGGACTCAAACAGAAAAGGCATGGCAACTTTGTTAAACAGAAAGATGTTCCAGTTATACACAACATGCGATGTCCTTGCCATGTATAGCTCCACCACTGGCTCTTTCATCTTGATCTGGGCACAGTTGGGTGACTTCTATATAGCGTATAGAGTCTTGTTCCTTGCTCTGGGTTTGGTGGGCTTCGCTTTGTTCACAATGTCCTTTGCGTTTATGGCTGCTGTTCATTTGGTTGTGAGCAATCTTTCTTGGCTTGCCAATGCCGTAATAATCATTTCAATTATATTCCTTTTGGTGTTCTTGGTAGCGTTTGTTCTACTAATATACCCAATTGGAGCTCGCAACATTTTGTTGCGTCAAATCTCATACTTGGTTCTAAAGATGATGATCCCATTTTCTGGAAGTTCTAGGAAATTGAGCAGGAAGAAGAAGAATAAAGTGCAGGGAGAACAGTCAGAAAGGGACAAAGACAAGGATGCTCCATCTTAGAAAGAAAGTATAGACATGCCAGAAAAACAGCAGACTTCTTAAAATCTTTCTATAAAGGTGTCTAAGCTGTTATTGATAGACACTCTTAGGTACATATATTTGTACCAGCTGGTTATGCAACAAGTCAACGTCAGGTGTTGGAGTTCGTTAACGAACCTATTTTGATGAACGTATTGACTCTTTATAACTATCTCATGATGCAATGACTGTATGTGAGAATTACATAGTTCTTTTCTTTTGTTGTTATGTATTAAACTATGTGTTTTAAGAAACAGTTTTATTAACTTCTTCCATGCAACGATAAATCTAGGTCTAACAATGTGCCCACATGTCACTTTGTGATTGGTATATGTGAAGTTGACATGGAAGCTTTCCATACTGCAAGGTGAAAATCACAGATGAGCCGCAAGTAGAGGAATGTATGTTTGGACTATTGTCATTTTAGCTTTAAATATTTTATATATTAGATTTATCAACCCATTTCCCTTGATTCCTGGAAATCTGAACTAAGCCCTCAACTTCCTTTATTTTCTTATTAACCCTCAAATCCATTAAAAAACCATACCCTCTATTTTCTTTCACTAACAACATCCCGTTGCCACACCCTAGCCTCCAAAATCTTAGATCAGAGGGAAGAGGTGAGGAATTGGAACTCTATCAGAAGCAAATCGGCAAATGGATGGAAGTCGATGTTTAGTTCACAATCTTGACCCTCCATTATCGTCTCCTTTGCTATAGACTGTCTGGCATCATCATTTGGTGGTCGTTTTTGCTGCTGGGGAACAGCGCATCTTTGTTTTTAGGCACGACGTCCGCTTCTCGAACTCTCTGTTTCACAATCATCGTTGAATCGGCCTTTCTCAATCTGTGCTTTTGCTGGGTAAACATGATTAGGACCAGAAGACTACAGACAAGAATCATCTCTTTAGAAAGACAAATCACTACAAAAAACGTTGCAGCAGTCATTTACTGGCAATTTTTTAAAATCACCAGAAATTATGAGTTTATCAACTGTCAACTTGGTGGTTATAAAACCGCTGGTAATTGCATTCAATTGCCAGCAACTTTATTGGATTTTTCGGTAGTTCTCTACCGCCCCTAAATGCAATATAAATCCCACTCTTTACCTCCCTCAATTTCATTCCCCACTAGTCTCTCTCCCTCTCAGTTTTTCATTTTCGGCCGTAACCTTCCTTATATCTCTCTTCTGGAAACGCAATTAAAGGGGTGCTCTCACCTGCACAACCGCACGCCGTCACAAGAAGAAGGAGATGCTCTTACCTGCACAGCCGCACGCTGTCACGAGAAGAAAGAAAGAAAAGGAAGGTCGCTACTGATAGAATTATGGCATTTAAAAATTTATGGAGATGAGAGAATGACAACGGGAGAAACAAAAGATGTATTTTGAAAATTGGATTGCTATTGAAAATTTTTGCTACGAATTACACAAAGCTTCATTGCTATTCTTATTTATAGGAATGCCTTGGCGGTGGGTGTGGTGTGAATATATTATAATTTAAATATTAGAACTTGTTCCATATCATGCCCTTGTCTTGTCTTCCCTTTATAGCTAACTTTCTTGCTTGCAACATCGTCACTCTAAGCAAATGAAAGATTTGTTTTGGCTTTTGTAATGTCAACCTATGCATTAGACTTGTCACGATCTCCATGTGCTTCAGTTTATGTTATCAATGCACTGCACCTCTTTTTTTAAGATTAGTATATTTTAACATTCCCCCTTAATCTAAAAAAAATCTATAATTCTAAGCATTTCTCTAAACTTAATAAAATTTTCAATTGCAATTGGTTTTGTAAAAAGATCTACAAGTTGGTCTTTAATCTTGCAAAACTCTAACTTGATTTATTTCCATTCCATGAGCTCTAGAATAAAATGATGTTGAATTTTGATGTACTTAGTACGGCTGTGAAAAACAAGAATTTTGGTTTTGGTGATGGTTGACATATTGCTACAATAGATTTTTGTTGGCATATTGGTACTTTGATGTTGATTTTCTAATATCTTCTTAAGCCAAATTGCTTCATATGCTACACAATTGTTGCCATATATTCTACTTCTGCTAATGAAAGCACAACTGTCTTCTGTTTCTTTAATGCCCATGAAATTACTTTTGAACCAAGAAGAAAAATATACCCACTTGTGCTCTTTCGTTCATCAACACTCCCTACCCAGTCACCGTCTGTGTAGCCGATTAAGTTGCAATCATCTTCTGCTTGATATAGGATGCTAAAACTCTTTGTGCCTTTCACATATCTCAGGATTTGTTACGTAGCTGTGAGATGTGACTTGCTAGGGTCACTCATGAATTTAGAAACAATGCTAACAACATGCATTATGTCAAGCTTGGTGTTAGTGGGATAAATCAACGAGTCAACGATGCTTCGATAAGTCTCCTCATTTACCTTTTCTTTTCCATGTTCCTTTAATAGCTTCTCATTAGTTTCCATTGGTGTGGATGCTAGCTTGCAATCTTGCTCTTTGAATTTATTTAACAAATTATTAGCGTATATCTCTTAAGAAATAAATATCTACTCAAGTTTTTGTTTTACTTGTATTATGAGAAAGTATCTCATAAGGCCAAGATCAATCATCTTGTACTCCTTCATCAAGGCATGCTTGAAGTCTTTAATCATCTTTATATCATTGTTGGTGTATATTAAATCATCTACGTATAGGGAAGGAATGAGGAAATGATCTCCTTGCTTTTTCATATACAATGATAGCTCACACGGTGTTTGCTTCAATCTATAAAATGCTTTCTTTAATCGATATACTTTGTCTTCTTTTCCTTGGACCACATACCCTTGAGGTTGCGCCACATACACTTCTTTAATTTCTCCATTTAGGAATGCAGACTTTACATCGAATTGATATACCAGTAGCTTCAATTGGGCAACCAAAGCGAGTACCATTTTGATTGTTTCCATACGTACCACGGGAGCAAAAGTTTCATTGAAGCCAATATCTGGTTGTTGAGAATATCTTTTTGCTATGAGCTGTGCCTTGAACTTCTAGATTGACCCATTATCATTATACTTGATTTTGTAAACCCATTTTAGTCTAATGGTATCTTTTTCTTTTCATTTCTCCATGAGTTCCCATGTATGGTTCTTCTTGATTATCTTGATTTCTTTGTCCATGGCTATTCTCCATTCTTCTTCTTGTGCAGTTTCTTCATATTTTTGTGGCTCACAAGAAAATAATGTGACATTACAAGTTTGATAAATATCTTACAATGATCTCATTTTTCTTGAAGGAGATGATTCTGGTGACAAACATTGTTGTCTTTTGCTTTGGTCTAGATTATCTTTGGGATTCTCCTTAGCTTCAAGATGTTGAACTCCTTCAGATGCTTCATTACTCCATTTCCACTTAGCTTCTTCATTGAAGATGATATCCCTTGAAATAATTAATTGTCTCATGTCAGGATTGTAGAGATGATAGCCCTTGGATTCATTGTTGTAGCCAATGTGAATACACTTTTCTCCTTTCTCATCTAGTTTGTCTTTATTTCCTTTTAGGATGTGGGCATAGGCAATGCTCCCAAAAACTTTAAAATGATCAACATTCGGCTTTCACTTGAACCAAACTTCATATGTCGTTCTATCTGGAATTGCTTTTATGGGAGATCTATTGAAAATATAGACAGCCTGTGTTAATAGTTTCAACCCATAAATATTTTGGCATATTTTTACTTTGGAGCATAGTACGCGCCATCTCAACAATAGTTCTATTTTCTCTTTTTGTAATACCATTCTGTTAAGGTGTGTGACAGACTGTAAGCTCCTTTTTGATACCATGCTCTTTGCAAAACTTGATGAATTTTTTATCAATAAATTCTCCCCCACAATTAATTCTCAAAATTTTAAGAGAGTAGCCACTTTGTTTTTTTGAAAAGACTTTAAACTGTGTGAAGTAAGAGAATGCATCGGATTTCTATTCAATAAAATAGACTCATATCATGTGAGTAAAATCATCAATGAAGAGTAGAAAATATCTTTTTCCACTAGGAGTAAGATTTCTTAAGAGACTCCAAATATTTGTATGCACTAACTCCAGTGAAACTTTTGCTCTTTAAGACAATTTTGGGAATGGCAATCTATGTATTTTCCTAAAAATGCATCATTCACAGACTTTCTTTTCAAAATGCACAAGAGGTAGGCCAAACACCATTTCTTTTTGATTTAATAATTTAAGGCTATAGAAATTCAAATGGCCATATCTCAAATACCATACTGTGGATTCATCCACATTTTCACATCTCATGATATATTTTTGCTCAAGTAGTATCATCAAAGGAAATTTTTTATTTGAGCCATTTTTATAATAGTTTTAAGTTGCCCTTTATTTTTATCAAATACAATACATTTATCATCATCAAAAACCAATTTTTAGCCTTTTTGGATCAATTGGCTAACACTTAATAAATTTTGTGTAAGACTCAAAACATAATAAATATCATGAACAAATTATTGTTGGTCTTTTTTTATCTTGATGGCAATAATTCCTTTGCCTTCTACTTCTTGCATGTTTTCCATCACCAAGTGTAACTTGGGATTTCTTACTTTCATCTATTTGATAAAACAATTTTTATTACTTGTCATGTGGTTTGAACAACCACTATTAAGATACCAAACATCTCTTGATTTTTGAGAAGAAAATACATAATAAAATATTTGATCAAGGGATTTGGTGCGAACCCATAAGGAGTTGAGTCTCCTTGAACCCATGACCAATCTCAAATATTCATACCCCAAGAAAGCTAAATCAAGTCTGAATGATCCACTTAGAACCCCTGAATACGAAGAGACAAGGACCCCGAGTGTTAAAAGACGCCACAAGGTTGATCAAGCCTTAATAAGTCTGCAAGTTCAATAAAGAACCCTAGAGAGCACTCCTTTCAAGTTTGGGATTTCCAGAAAATACAATTTTTATTCATTCAAATATGATTACAATGGGAGGCAGAGTACAATTATATAGTGTGCAAGTTATATCTGCCTTCAATGCTCATAGAAAAGGAAAACTAGGGAAATTAATGGCAAATGTCCTAATTAATGACCTATAAAATCAGAATTATAAAAGTCAAATTCTCTTAAAGACTAAAAAGGAAATAAATCCCTTTAAATAAGCTAAATTCGTCCAGATATATTAGAGCTCTACAAATCAGCTTATTAAGCCCAAAATGGCATTATTTTAGCCCTAAATGAGCCCACCAATGAATGGTCCATGATTCAAGCACCTCAATTTATAATGTTTTAGCTCAGTTTAGCCTCAGCAGCTCCATCTTGAGCCCATATGATGTTGAGGACGTCCACATTAGAAATGTATGGATCTTGCTTGACTTTTGTTGCTCCAATTGCTATTTGCTTAGTCCAGGTCTCTTGAACAAGTCCACTTAAGGCTTCTCTCATTCTTTTAGCTCGTGCTCTTGTCATCGGGCCACTTAGAATTTGTAGAAGATCATTCCAAGTATTTGAGACAACTTGCTCCTTTTGATGGATCGCATCATCCCCTCTCTCCTCAAAAGGATTCCTCCTCGAATCATCACCTGCATCATAAGGAGATAGATTAACAACATTAAAAGTAGCACTGACATTATACTCACCTGGCAGATCTATCTTATAAGCATTGTCATTGATTTTCTCGAGGATTTGAAATGGTCCATCCCCCCTTGGAGTTAATTTAGATTTCCTTTGTGCCGAAAACCTCTCTTTTCTCATATGCACCTATACCCAATCACCAGGTTCAAAAGTGACACGCCTTCTCCCTTTGTTTGCGTTCGATGTATATTGCTCATTCTTCTTTTCAATCTGCAATTTAATCTTTGCATGAAGTTTCTTAACCACCTCAGCTTTCTTTTTGCCA
This sequence comes from Erythrophleum ivorense, assembly GCA_026724425.1. Taxonomy (NCBI): domain Eukaryota; kingdom Viridiplantae; phylum Streptophyta; class Magnoliopsida; order Fabales; family Fabaceae; genus Erythrophleum; species Erythrophleum ivorense. Next base: position 35,843,530 of record JAIUCV010000008.1, read on the forward strand.
TCAAGGCTTGCTCTCTCATTAATGGGCAATGGTAACAAATTCAAAGGGGTTAGTGGATTAAAACCGTAAACAACTTTAAAAGGAGAATAATCAGTAGATGAATGCACACTTCTATTATATGCAAATTCAATGAATGACAAGCAATCCTCCCAATTTTTCAAATTTGTTTGGATGACAGTCCTAAGCAATTGAGTTAAGGTTCTGTTAACAACTTCAGTTTGACTATTAGTTTGTGGATAACAAGCTGTAGAAAATAATAACTTAGTTCCAAGCTTTCCCCACAAAATTCTCCAAAAATAACTCCAAAATTTTGCATCCTTATCTGAGACAATACTTTTAGGAACACCATGAAGCCTCATAATTTCTTTAAAGAACAAATCAGCAATATAAGTAGCATCATCAATTTTATGGCATGCAATAAAATGTGCCATTTTTGAAAACCTATCAACAACCACAAATATTGAATCCATTCCTCTTTTTGACCTAGGTAATCCCAAAATAAAATTCATTGAAATGTCTACCAGGGTTCACTAGGTACAGGTAATGAAGTATACAGACCATGTGGTAAGACTCTAGACTTAGCCCTTTTACATGTTATGCATCTACCACAAATCCTTTCCACATCACGCTTCATTTTAGGCCAAAAGAAATGTTCATGCAAAACATCTAATGTCTTTTTCATAGCAAAATGTCCTATTAGTCCTCCCCCATGTGCTTCCTTCACAAGCAATTCACGCATAGAACATTGAGGCACACATAATTTATTTTCTTTGAACAAAAATCCATTAAGCTTATAGAATTTTTCAAAAGCTCCTTTTTCACAAGCAACAATTATTTCAGGAAAATCACTATCATTGACATACAAATCCTTGACATATTCAAAACCAAGCAATCTTACATTCAGAGAAGTGAGAAGAATAAACCTTTTAGATAATGCATCTACAACCACATTCTCTTTGCCTTTCTTGTATTTGATCACATATGAAAAAGGCTCAATGAACTCCATCCATCTAGCATGTCCTTTGTGCAACTTACCTTGACCTTTAATGTACTTCAAAGATTGATGATCTGTATGGATCACAAATTGTTTAGGCCAAAGGTAGTGTTGCCAAGTCTCCAATGCTCTCACAAGTGCATAAAACTCCTTGTCATAAGTTGGGTAATTCAAGGTGGCACCGTTCAGCTTTTCACTGAAATAAGCAATTGGTTGCCATTTTTGCATCAGAACAGCTCCTATCCCAACTCCTGATGCATCACACTCAATCTCAAAAGTTTTGTTAAAATTAAGTAAAGCTAAAATAGGTGTAGAACACAATTTTTCCTTAAGAACACTAAATGCATGATCTTGTACTTTTTCCCATTTAAAGCCAACTGATTTCTTAATTACTTTAGTGAGTGGTGCAGCAATTATGCTGAAATCTTTCACAAACCTCTTATAAAAGTTAGCCAACCCATGAAAACTTCTTACCTCAGTTACATTTGTTGGTGTTGGCCATTCTTTAATAGCCCTTACCTTCTCTTCATCAACTTGTATTCCCTCAGCACTCACTACAAATCCGAGGAAAACAACTTTTTCCATGCCAAAGATACACTTTTTTAGGTTATGATACAACTTTTCTTTTCTTAAAACATCAAGCACACAACGCAAATGATTCAAATGCTTATCAAGACTCTTACTAAAAATCAAAATATGATCAAAATAAACTACAACAAATTTTCCAATATATGCATGTAAAATATGATTCATCAACCTCATAAAAGTACTAGGTGCATTTGTCAGCCCAAATGACATAACTAACCATTCATACAGCCCATGCTTTGTTTTGAAAGAAGTTTTCTACTCATCTCCTTCTCTCATCCTAATTTGATGATATCTAGATTTCAAATCAATTTTTGAGAAAATAATAGACCCATGCAATTCATCAAGCATATCATCTAATCTAGGAATGGGATGGCAATACTTTATAGTGATATTGTTGACAGCTCTACAATTAATGCACATCCTCCAAGATCCATCTTTCTTTGGTACTAAGAGGACTGGTACAGCACATGGACTCAAGCTTTCTTGAACATACCCATTTGCCATGAGCTTTTCAACTTGCTTTTGAAGCTCTTTTGTCTCCTTAAGGTTAGTTCTATAAGCTGGCCAGTTAGGAATTGTTGCTCTAGGAATGAAGTCAATTTGATGCTCAATGCCTCTTATGGGTGGCAATTAACTAGGGATATCTTCTGGAAATATATCTTCAAATTCCTACAACAAAGAACTAACAACACTCGGAAATGAAGAGTCAAGGTCATTAGTGCCTAAAAAGGCCTCCTTGTAAACAAGTACAAGTAAAGGCTGTTCAGCAAGATATGCACTCCTCACCTCACTTTCTTTTGCATAGAAACTCACTTTTTCTCTTTCTTTTCTCTCCATATTCTTTTCTTTCTTCTGAATCTCTTTTTTTGAGCTCTCAAATTTTCTTTCTTTCTCACTCTCATTTCTTTTTGATCATTCTTTTTTATTTTTCTTATCACCCTCTCTTTTATCTCTCTCTTGTTTCATTTTGAGCTGATCTTCATACACTTGCTTGGGTGTTAATGCTATAAGAGTGATGGGTCTGTCATTCATTACAAATGAATATCTATTGGTAAACCCATCCTTTGTCGCCTTCCTATCAAATTCCCAAGGTCTACCTAAAAGTATATGTCCAGCATGCATAGGAACAACATCACATAAAATCTCATCACAATATCTTCCAATTGAGAATGAAACAAGAACTTGTCTATCAACCTTAATCTCCCCACATTCATTCAGCCACTGTAACTTGTATGGTCTAGGGTGTTTAATGGTAGACAAATTTAATTTCTCAACTAAAGTGGTATTAGCAATATTGGTACAACTCCCACCGTCAATAATCATATTGCATACCTTATTGCTTATGAGACAACAAGTATGAAAGATGTTTTCTCTTTGTTGCTCCATGTCATCTTCCTTAACTTGAGAATTCAAAGCTTTTCTAGTCACAAGTGCTTCTCCTTCTACAACATACTCAAACCCATCATCACTAGCATCTTCAAGTGACGGCATAAAATCATCACTTTCACTTTCAGTCACCACTTCACGGTCCTTCATGATCATTACTCTCTTGTTGGGGCATTGTGAAGCTATATGACCTATTCCCAAACACTTGAAATATTTAATATCTCTATTTCTAGATGATTGGGAATCAAATTTACCTTTGTTCTTAAATGAAGTTTCCCCTTTGCCTTTTGAGACTTCTCTTTGAACATCTTTTTCTTCCTTCTTCCATTTTGGTCTCATTGAAGAACTAGAGCCTGAAAGGTACCTTGCTGCTCCTTTTTGTTTAAGTTGCCTTTCAACCTTCATTGCCATGTGTAACATGTCTTCTAACTCCACATAATGCTGCAACTTCATAGTATTAGCAATTTCTTTATTCAACCCATTCAAAAATTGAGCCATTGTTGCTTCCCTATCCTCTTTCACATTTGCTCTAATCATAGCCACTTTCATCTCTTTGTGGTATTCCTTTACACTCTTAGAGCCTTGTGTAAGGGACTGTAACTTTTGAAAGAGGTCTCTATAGTAATGAATTGGTATAAACCTCTTCCTCATGAGAGCCTTCATTTCCCTCTATGTTTCTATGGGTTTCTCACCATTCCTCCTCCTCTCTAGAACCAATTTATCCCACCAAATTAATGCATAATCCATAAATTCAATAACTGCCAATTTTACCTTTTTTGCTTCAGAATAATTATGGCATTCAAAAATGAACTCAATTTTCTTCTCCCACTCCAAATAAGCTTCAGGATCATTTCTACCTTGGAAAGAAAGTATCTTCATATTAATACTTCCAAGGTTTCCATCCACCTTATTTCTACCCTTTGGAGCATCTTTACTACGTCGCCTTTCATGCCTAACTTCCCTAGGCCTATTTCTACCCAAATCAAATTTAGATTCATAATCTTCTTCACTACCACCTCCTACTTCATTTTCAGACTCAAAATCATCTCTACACCTTTCATATCTTCTAGGATTAAGACTTACAGTAGGTGGTTTACTATGCAATTTTGCAATCATTGTGTCTTGCTTATCCATCCAGTCTCTTATCCCTCCAAGCACTACATTAAGACGTTCAAATTGCCACTGCATGGCCTTTACAACAAGGTCCATGTTCTGTGCACTACCTCCTTCACTTCCCTATTAGACATTATAAGCTGTAAGAAAATTGATTAGAGATATAAAGATCCTCACAACTTTTTCTCACGTGTTTACCTTCAAAGATGTCACTATTCACTCGTGTTTCACACTTTAAAAGCTTTTTCAAATAATGGATTTACACTCTTGCCTTTTTCCACTCTTAGTCTCTCTATAGGCTCTTTAAAAAAACTAATCATACTATACAAAGCTATCACAATTCTTGTGAGATTCAACCCAACACTTGGAGATAATGAGTAGTAAGTGGATACTATAGTAGAGAAATCAGGGAATGAAAGTTAAGGATGTATAATTTTGTAAAAGCTTAGCTTAAACCAATACTACTTTCAGAATAGCACAATTTTTTTGTTTGCCTTTTCTTTTCAGCAATTTTTTTTCTCCATTTTTTTCCTTGCTTTTTTTTTTTGGAATATGAAAAACAAAGACAAAATTTGAATAAACAGAGTAGAAACAGCAGAATCAATCTGGAAAGCCCTGAAAACATGTCTGAATTTAAACAACAATATCTCGAGTTAAAGAACTCCAAATGAGATGATTTTAAAGTGATCTGAAAGAAGAGAATCTAGGGTATAAGAAAGACCTACTATACGTCCAGAAACTCAACGAAGAACATGACAAACAGAGGATTAACATTCAGTATGTCCAGAAGAATGGAAGATAAATAGAATTTCAAAAAGAAACAGAAACACAATCCAAAAAAATTACAAAGACACACGGATATGACCTAATTAAGGGACCGAATGTAACAACCCAGAGAAAAGAGAAGCTGGAAAATTTTCGAAGAGCTGAGAATTTTCTAAGTCTTCTCGCCATAGCGAGAAATGGAATCGCCATAGCGAGAATGCCCTTTCGCCGTAGCGAATATGTTCCTAGCTATAGCGAGTGCGGCATTCCATATAGAGACCAGGGAGTTGCTAGCCATAGCGGCGTTATAGCAAAGGCAGAGGTCTGGAACAGACACGATCTCGCCATAGCGAAGGTCTAGAATAGACACGATCTCGCCGTAGCGACACCATAACGAAGGCAGAGGTCTGGAACAGATACGAGCTCGCCGTAGCGAGGGTGATGACTCGCTATAGCGAGAGCGGTCCAGAAAAGCGAGAAAAAGAGAATTTGACTTTTTAAAAACTTCCAAATCTCTTCTTTCTTCTTCTAACCGACTCAAACTCGTCTTAGGAGAGAGAAAAGGGCGGAGGAGAGAGAGAGAAGCTGAAGAGAAGAGGAAAGCACAAGAAAGGTATGAATTCTCATGGCTTCCTCTTAATATGTTGCCCTTCTCCCTTTTTCCCCTCTTTCCTACGGTTTAGATGATAAATATGGTTAGGTCTTGAGTCTGGTTCAGAGGAGAGAGAGTGGGAAACCATTCTTGAGAGAGATTAGAAGTAGATAGTCTTCTCTTTCTTGCTTTCCCCCTTTCTTAAGAGCTTAAGAGTTGAGAAAAGAGAGAGGGTAGTTAATGGACTTTAGTGAGAGGAAAAGACCTAGATTGAGAAGCTCAGTAGAGCTGATTAGAAGAGATCCCTGGCTTAAGAATTGAGTATTAAGGCATTAACTCCATGCTTTTGTGTGGTTAGGCTCAAGAGAAGCTCTCCCATCTAGAAGTGGTAGTGAAATCCACAAGGGAGGAGACAAGTGAAAGAACAAGTAAGGAATAGCCAACAAGGTAGTTCTCTCCACTTTCTCTCATGCATAATTGTGTGTTTACATTGTCTTGCTTGTGTGTATGAATGATATGAGCTATGAGAAGTGTGTTAGCATGATGATGTGTTATGATTGAAATGATGTTTTAAATGATTGTTTGGTTTGCTTGAGGAAATGGAAAAGCCAATAACCCTATAGCCAAGGTGAGGATGAGCCGAAGCCCTAAGTTGGTTGAGACAAGAGTAAAAGGTCTCCCAAAAAGTGAAGTTGACTCCCAAAGAATAAGGGTAGAGTCTAAGGACCTCTAAAGTATGGGAAGGCAAATCCAAAAGCCACAAGGGAATGGGTGAGGCTAATCCAAGTACTTAGCAAGCTCTTAAATGTTATGCATGGCCATTTCATATGCTTCAAATATTTTCATCATGATTTTATATGCTAACATGCCATACATGCATAATGAGACTTGTTGCATGCAATATATGTATGTTTGAATGAGAGTTGAACTACTGAGATTCTCTGAATCTCACCCTCCCTCTCCACCATCCAACTATGCCAGGTGGACCAAGCGAGATTAGAAATGGGAACCACCATCAAGCATGAAGCTAGGGATAGAAATGAAGAAGAGTGTAAAGGTTTCTTGTAAATGTATTGTAAATGAAACATGAGATGTAAATGATGATGTATATGATGTAACCTTTACAAATGTTGTAAGACCATGTATGTAAGATGATGCATATATGAGAATGAGGCTTATTATGAATGAAGAAGCATGTGTCAATATGAAATGCTCAATGTTAGCATAGACTACATAGGTGCATGAGTGGGCATGGGGTAGTGAGATTCTCCAATCTAAGTTATTAGACACTTGAGGCATGATTGATAGCTCCTATAGATGCTTTCTCATGTGCTCAAGGAGTCATAGAAGTAGAAAAACCATGATTGGACCCTATGAGCCCCACTTTTGGCCAAGAAAGGGCCTTTTTGCACATGATGTCATAGATTAGCCATATGACCTCTTCTTGTTATGAGATTTGACATGTAACTAGATGATGTTTAGAGCTTTCTGGGAAGCTAGAGTTCATGTCATTTAGAGGTCTATAGCATTTTCTATGATTTTTTAAAGTTGACATCAGAAAATCGGATTTCAGAAATCATTGTTCATTTGGTCAGTTTGAGAATCGTGTCATCCGAGGGGCAAACGTAGTCCAATGGCTACGAAATTTTATACACAGAAACTATATGGTCACAATGACTTTTAGGAACTGGAAGAACCTCATTTAGAGGTCTAGGGAGGAAGTTATACAATTTCGAAGTTCCTGCCCAGAATCAGACACCCAACCAGACCCGAGGTACTGTTTCATCGGTTTCCGGGGAATTGGCTTAGTGAAATGATCTGGAGATATTTTTACTGTTTATCTAACATCCACATCTTTCCATAGAGATATGATTTATGAGCATTGGATTTTTGTGGAATTAGTTAGACATTTTCAAAGTCCATATCAGTAAACTGTGACAGCAAAGAAGCCCCCTCTGACCAGTGAATGAAATTGATGTCAAACGCAGCATTTGTGAGATAACGAGACCTCTACTTATTTTTAGCATGAATTAGACGTCTTAAGCTTTCTAGAATGACCCAGATCATGTAGTTAAGATTTTTCTACATTTAGTTATGGATTTTCAAAGTCAGCCTAGAAAATGAGTAAAATCTGCCCATAGCGAAAATGCATGTCTCCAATCCCTTTTTGCTTTCCATGAGTTTAAAGCATATGGTTGGGATTGCAATAAGTCTTAATAGTGAAATTAAGCATGAGGAAGCATAGAATGAGCTCAATGGGTCCATGTTACTTCTAAGTGGATCTCTACCCACACACAATACCATAGAGAAATAAGCATGAGGTAGAGCAAAGTAGCTCCCTTGTGAGTTCCGCATGCGCATATGAGAAAGAGGGCATGTTGGGTATGAGCTAGAGGTTAAGGTGTTACATCGAAGCTCTGATACCAAGATGGTGCGAACCCACAAAGAGTTGAGTCTCCTTGAACCCACAACCGATCTCAAATATACGCACCCCAAGAAAGCTAAATCAAGTTTGAACGATCCACTTAGAACCCTTGAATACGAAGAGACAAGGACCCCGAGTGTTAGAAGACGCTATAAGGTTAATCAAGCCTTGATAAGTCTACAAGTTCAATGAAGAACCCTAGAGAGCACTCCTCTCAAGTCTGGGATTTCTAGAAAATACAATTTTTATTCATTCAAATCTGGTTACAATGGGAGGCAGAGTACAATTATATAGTGTGCAAGTCAAATCTGGCTTCAATGCTCATAGAAAAGGAAAACTAGGGAAATTAATGGCAAATGTACTAATTAATGACCTGTGAAATTAGAATTATAAAAGTCAAATTCTCTTAAAGACTAAAAAGGAAATAAATCCTCATAAATAAGCTAAATTCGTCCAGATACATTAGGGTTCTACAAATCAACTTATTAAGCCCAAAATGACATTATTTTAGCCCTAAATGAGCCCACCAATGGATGGTCCATGATTCAAGCACTTCAATTTATAATGTTTTGGCCTAGTTTAGCCTCAGTAGCTCCATCTTCAGCCTATATGATGTTAAGGACGTCCACATTAGAAATGTATGGATCTTGCTTGACTTTTGTTGCTCCAATTGCTATTTGCTTAGTCCAGGTCTCTTGAACAAGTCCACTTAAGGATTCTCTCATTCTTTTAGCTCGTGCTCTTGTCATCGAGCCACTTGGAATTTGTAGAGGATCATTCCAAGTATTTGAGACAACTTGCTCCCTTTGATGGATCGCATCAGGATTGATCTTTTTCTATAAAATTTGCTTCTTCTTTCTCCGATACCAACAATCTTTTTCAAAATGAGTGTGCTTTTTGCACCTCTTACATTTGTATCAGTAGTCATTTGTATTATAATTATTTTCTTGCATAGGCTATAATAGGAGTTTGATTTATCTTTTCTCCCTTAATTTTTGTAATTTTTCCCCTTTCATAGTAATTAGATGATCCTCTATTTTGAAGATTTTGACCATGGTTATTCTTTTTATCTCCATCATTTTTGAAAATATTTATTTTTGATTGAAACGCTTGCTCTAGTGGTGGCTCAAATCTTTGTATTCTCTCCTCATGAGCTTGGAGAGATTCCATGAGCTCTATTAGAGTAAGCTTTGATAAATCCTTAGCTTTTTCAATTGCAACCACCACATGATCAAATTTTGCCGGAAGGCTTCTCAATAATTCTTGAATAATTTTCTTATCTTCTATTGTATCTTTATAACTTCTAATTTGATTAATAATATTAGAGATATAAGAAAAAAAAAATTGTATTGATTCACTTTCTTTCATCATTAAAATATCAAAATCTCTCCATAAAGATTGAAGTTTGAAAGTGATTACCTTGTCAAAGCCTTTATACTAACTCTTTAAAATTTTTCATGCCTTTTTTGCAGTTTTGGCATTCATGATCCTTGGAAAGATTGCATTGCTTACCCCTTGTAGAATGAGAAGTAAACTGTTTGCATCTTTTTGTATATTTTGCTTGTATTCCTTTTACTTCATAGCTATCTATGATGCCTACTCTTTTGGAGTTGGTTCTTGAAATTCTTCCACCACCATTTCCCACAAATCTTGTAAGATGAATAATGTCTTCATTTTTATATTCCAAAAATCATAAGCTTCACCCATAAATAAGGGGATTGAAGCTTGAGTATAACTGAAGGTGGTTAAAATTGATGTAGATGTGGAAGCCATAGGAACTAATAGGAGAGGTGAAAAAATAATAATATTAAGGTAGCTAAATATGGATGGGTTTTTTAGAATCAAGGCTTTGATACCACTGATAGAATTAAGACATTTAAAAGATTATGGAGATGAGAGAATGAGAACAGGAGAAACAAAAGATGTATTTTGAAAATTGGATTGCTATTGGAAATTTTTTGCTACGAATTACATAAAGCTTCATTGCTATTCCTATTTATAGGAATGCCTTGGCAGTGTGTGTGGTGTAAACATATTATAATTTAAATTTTACAACTTGCTCCATTTCATGCTGCTGTCCTATCTTCCCTTTATCAGATTATGATAGCCAACTTGCTTGCTTACAGCATCACCACTTTAAGCAAATGAAATATTTATTTTGGCTTTTATAAATTTGGGCTCCCTTCCTAACCTTGCATGTAAGAATTTTTAAAGTCATTAGTTCCATTTACAGCTTCACTAAAGGTAAAACTTCTACTTTCTTTCTTTTCCTACCATTCCATGTTAAGGATGCACTTGTTGGGTTATTTGTTGCTAAATATGTTGATTGTGGGTGTGCTTGATTTTGTTGAAATCTTCAAGTTTTATTTCCTTATAGTTATAAGGGGGTTGGCCATGGGTTTGGATATATGTGAAATTGCTAGCCTATGTTTTTTGCTCAATGGATTTAATGTTATAATTAGTGATACCTTGTTCTGATGGAAGCTTTGGTGGTGATTATGGATATGTGTATAAGCAATTGGGGAGATTCTTTCAGAGTGGAAGAAAGCTTTAGAGAAGCATTGAAATTCTTTTTTACTTCGGAATTAGCTTTAAGATTGCCAACCTTTTGTAGCTCTGTTGAGGAATGATTAGGTTCTTTCCTTTTGACCATTGAATTGTGGGTTGGGTCATGCATAATGAAATTTTCAACCAGCTTGAAGTGGGTTTGGATTTGAAGTGTTGGGTATTTGAGGACAAAGGAAGTTGCTTCAGGAAGAAAATGATACACATGATCAAAAGGGGCATTGTTTCCCTATATTGCCTTTTTTGATGAAAGGAACCAAAGTTATTGAAATAATGGCTGCACATGATTTAGTCTTTGCTCATGTGCATTCTAGTTTATGTGCAGCTCTTAGTAGAGGTGGTATCACACAAATTGTACGAGGAGTCCTTTGAACTTTTGGTTTCTCTTCTTGTAGAAAACATTTTTTATGCTTCAAGAAAGAAATTTACCTTGAGAGCTAGATGGATGAAATTCAAGAAAGTGAATATGGTAAGTTGTTAATCTGGATAGTTGACCTTTTATTCTCCATTTGTTTTTCATTATATACATATATATATGTACAATATGAAGATATAAGTAAAATACTAGTAATTTTTCCTTGTTGCATCAGACATGTTGGGTACTATGGTTGAACTGGATTCTTGAATATGGAACTTTATTTTTGTTGTCTCATTGTTTGAAGTTCAAAGACGGGTGTGGCTTAAAACAATCTTGATTTGGAGGAGGGAAATTTGGAGATAGAAATGGGTATGTATCATATCAATTTACTTTTCTTGTTAATTTTCTATATGTTATTGCCTCTGGGTATATTGAGCACTTATTTAATATTTAATTATTTTCATTATTGATTAAAAAAAAGACATATAAGACTGTCGGATTGATCAATCAACATTGATAAGTTGTGGCTTTATATTCTTATTCCCTTAAATTATTATATGCTCTTTTGAGTTTCAGAATACAGAACTGTATCTGGATTTGTTGGACCATTGGTTCTATCCTTATTGCACCTCGAATTGTTGGGCTTTATCAGTAAGGATGCCTCAGTTTCTGTATGCCATGACTAAGTTTTACACTGATCAACTACATCAGGACCCAAATATCAAGAGATTGTTAATATTCGTTTAAGAGATTAATATATATATTTTTATTTTTTAGTATTACACAAGTATAGTAAATATTTCCCTTGTAGTGGTGCCTTTTGCTCTCCCATGTAACTGTAATACCTCCAATTAAGCATAACATGCATCAAAATTTACATGTTTATTCATTTATATTTTTTATAAATAAAAAATCAAATCCTGTCTTCATTTTAATTTTGCATCTTCTTATTAGCTATTGGGATCCACATGTACATGGATTCCTAATCCCCCAATCACTTGTTGTATACTTCATTTTATGTGGTCTGAGTTCTGGGTTTTGATTCTTGTACTAGTTATAATCAATTCAGTTTTAGTTCATCAACTAATTTAAGTATTGAGTGAGTGTAGTTGTACTTGATTGAAATTTACTCAATATAGAGGGAATAAGAGAAATGACTTCACATCGTTATATTTTTTATGGACTTCGGTGTTTGAATTAAGAGTTTGGTTTGTATAACTCTAGCCATCTTAAGTATGTTCACATCGATTAGCTTGATTAATTTGATATTCAGTTTAATTAAGAGAAATTTATACGTTAATTTAAAAACTGAAAAACTAATATACTAAGTGGATGTGAATAATATTTTGAGAACTCAATTTATGTCTGTTAAGAATTAAATAGGGTTTAAAAGGATTCATGAGAAGTTTACTTTGTATTGGGCTATATTATTGTCATACCCGAAAATGCGACCACGCGGCGCCAAATTGAAATCAAAAATTAAAATAAAAGTAAAGTCGCCACCAAAATTTTTATTTTTTAAAAGGTAAAACTTCAAAAAATACCTTTTTAGTTTGAAATGTCAAAAAATGTGGTCTGTGAATTAGATTCAGATTCAGGAGTCGATTGAGAGTGAGGAAGGTGTTAAGTACCCCACTACACCTGTTCTTGAAAATAATTACCTTAAATCAGTTGTGCAAGATCAATATGGCCTTTATTCTATTTTAATTCTCTCTAACAAATCATATGTAAAATAAAAAGTGGAAATAAAGGAAATGAAATTAAAAATAGAAAAAGGAAGAAAGAAATTAAAGAAACAAAATTAGAAAAACAAAATAAAAGAAACAGAAAATTTTATTTACAAGGACGGACTTGACTTAGGATCAGAGCCTAGGGCCTACTTACCTTCCAGAAGGGATTAAAGTCCACGTAGTTCGATTAGATACGGTACTTAGTGTTTGTTTTTGTTTTATTGTTTTTGCTGTTTTTTCTTAATAGGGTTTTTCTTTTATTTTTTTTATTATCATTACTTTTGTGAGAGAGAAAACAAGTAAAAATTATTTAAACTTTTGCAAATAAAACGAATTTGAAATTGATTTAGGTGTTTTTATTTGCAAAAGGCCGAACTAATTTTACTCTCTTCTCTTTTCTTTTTTTTTTGTTTTTTTTTTGTTTTGTGTTTGGTTTGTTTTATTATTATTTTTGGTTATTTTTTGTTTTATGTATCCTTTTTCCTTCATTTTTGTTTTCATTCTTTCTTTTTTCTTATTTTGTCTTATATTTTTTGCTTTTCATTTTTTTTGGCTCTTGGGTGAACAGGCAAAGGAAACAAAAATTACATTTTCTTTTAACAAACAAAAATGAGTTTTAAAATTGATTGATATGTTTTGATTTGTTAAAAGTAAAATTAATTTTACTTCTTTCTTCTCCTTTTTTGCATTTTTAATCATATTTTTTTTGTTTTTTTATTTGACTTTGATTAATTTCTTTTTTGTTTTTTTAATTTTCTTATCTTTTTTTTAATGATTGATTTTGGATTTTTGTTTTTTATATTTTTTTATATATATTTTGCATTTTACTTTATTTTCGTTTATTTAAGCGAATTATACTTCGTTAAAACAAAACTTTGGAAAAAGTCTATAAATCTTAGAAAAGTTAATTTCTCGCTTACTTTTCCTATTTCCTTTTTTATTTGTTTGATGTTATCTTTCCTTTTCTTTTTTTAGTTCTCTTTTTTTTGAGTTTTGAAAACAAGATTGATGGGGCAGGGTCATTGGAACCTAAAACTGAAATATAAGAAAAGATCCAATAAGCGCCAAAGAGATTTATTGTTTCACATGATTCCTCGTATGGTCCTACATGTCTGAGGGGATAAGAACTCCCACACAACGATTCTAATGCAAAAATTGATGAAATAAGACGGGGCAGGGTCATTGGAACCCAAAACTAAAATATAAGAAAAGATCCAATAAGCGCCAAAGAGACTTATTGTCTCACATGATTTCTTGGATGGTCCTACATGTCTAAGGGGATAAAAACTCCCACATGATGATTCTAAAGCAAAAATGGACGAAATAAAAATAAAAATAGAAAAATATTTACAAATAAGATAGTAACTTGCATGTGTGCGCTAAGTGTTCAACAGGAGTTACTACATCATTTTTGAGCATATTTATAATATTGGATTCAAAAATACAGTAAGCAAAAAAGAAAACATAAAATAAAATAAAAGGGTACCAATTGCCATCCCCCTATTCTTTCTTTTTGCCAAAAAATATCAACAGGATCATTCTTTATGTATACCAGTCCAAGCTTTCCATTAGCTCCTCCAAATAGTGATAAACAAGATAACTCACAGTAGAAGGGCAGTAGGATGGAACAATATATAGTGATACATCATGGGCCATCACATCCTCATCTCATTAAATATTTCTAATGCAACCAACAAATAACAGAACAGAGGCCAACATTTCTTTTTATTACAGCATATAAAGGTCCCCAAGTGTGATTCGAATGGGAACCATCTGGGAAATTACACACGGACTCAAACATGCACTCCAACTAGCATGATGGGATAACCAAATTAAGCTTTGCACTTCCACATACATGCAACAACTTTGCAAATAAAAGCTTCAAAAATGCGAAAAACACCCAAAGTAAGAGCCAACATGTTCAGTCCTAAAACTCCCTTCATCCACAACTAAACACCATCTGAGATTTCAAAAAAATGCAAGGAGGCTTAAACATCATCACTCCCCAAAACCCACCAAGCAGGATTGAAAATCCAAGCCATGCTCCCCATCTTAAATTACCAAGAGGAGGTGATATTTTTCAGTAGTTCAAACAGGACGAAATAAAGCTAAGCCATACAAAGGTCAAAGATCAAGGTATCAAATTCTCAGACCAGTGTAAGCCATCCTACCCACTTCTTTTATCTCAGCTCACCAATCAGAGACCATATACATGTGCTAGTCAATCAAGATGACAAGACCCAAAGAAACAAGCAGAACTCTAAGCCAAACAACTCAATTCAAGAGCAGATAAAACAAGAAAGGGAATCGAATTTGTACTTAGCCAAGCAATCTCATTCTACCAGAAAATTATCTGACCATGTGCGATTTGGATGGGAGCATTCTCAGAATTAAGCCATCTATCCCGAGGGCGTTGATCAAATTTTAAATTCAAAATATCACATTCCCTACTAAATAATTTCAACTATCCACGGACATCCAAACCAAATCATGGATACAAAGTATATGGGATGCAAGGATTGTGTACCTACGCCGTGTTCAAACAGAAAACAAAGGGGGGGACCTCGAATACCTCTCCAACCATGATTCTGAGCAACCCTTTGCGGTTCCCCAGACCTAGAGCTTCATTCTCCTTCATTGCTTCTGTTCATCCTCTATTGTAGTCCCCAGTCCTTCCTCTGTTTTTTTTCTGCCTCAGTTTCTCTCCCTTTAATCCAAAAAAAGTTCTTCAACCCTCAGTTTCCTGTAGCTAATTCTCTCCCTCCCTCTGATTCTCTTCCTCTCTACCTGAAAATCTCATTGGTTTCCTCTCCCAAAGGACCCAAGAAGAGGACCCCTCGCGGCCATTATCACTAAGCCTCTCGAATCTTAAAAAAAAAACAAAAAACCCCTCAAAGCCACTCTCCCTTAGCCTCTCTTGATTTGAAAGCTCTCCGATTCCAGTCTCAGCCTCTCTCTCGTTTTCAGCCTCCTTTTCCCTGCTTCCCCATCTCCCCGATTCCTCTCAATCTCCACTCTCTCAAGCTCTCCCCTTCTATTGTTTCGAATCCGAAAATCTCTTCCTCCCTTCCATTTTTTTTTCGAATGTCAGACGCTCTTCCTCATCTCTTCCTCTCTGGATCTCTCCCTTGATTTTTTTCTCCTCCTCCCCTCTCTACTCACTCCCCCAATCTCTATTCAAACCCCTCATCAGAAAAATCCCCCCTTTCCTTCTAATGCGTCCCTTTTCCTCGAGCCATGTGTCTGCTTTCCTCTTTACGTTTTTCTGTCTCTCCCTGCCTTTCTGCTTCGTGTTTTGTTTTCTGCCTCAGCCTCGTTCTCCGCTGATGGCAGGCAACGCAGGATGAAAAGGGTCTGGGTCAAAACCTAGGGTTACCTGCGTTTTGGCCCCTTTACTTTTTTTTTTAAAGTATTATATATATATATATATATATATATATTTTCTGATTTTGATTTTGACTTTTTTTTTTTGCTTAGAGCTAATGGATCGGATTTAGAAGGGCTGCAATTTTTTTGAATTTGGACCAGAGTTTAATTTTTGTTTTTCTATTTTCTTTTTCTCTTCTCTTTCTTTTTTTTTGATTTTTCACTTTTTATTTTTGATTTGATTTTTTTTACGACTTTAGGTTTTTTTCCTTTTTTTTCAATTTTTTTTTCTAAAGCTTTTAATTTAAATTTTTTATTTTTTATTTTCTCCTAATTTTCTATTTTCTTTCTTTTTTTGTATTTTTGTTAATTTTATTTTATTATTTTTGTGGCTTGTCCGGATAAAATACGGTGTTTACAGTTGCCCCTCTTGTTTTTTAGGCAATGAGATTGAAAATGTAATTTTTAATATTTTTGCACAAGGAACAAGTAAAGATAAGAACACGTATTTTGTCTGGAATGATTTGATTATTTTTTTTAGCAATAAACAAAAGGGAAAAGCGACCCAAATAAAATATAATGCTTATAGGTTGCCCCTATTTACTTATTCTTTAAGCAAGGAGAGTAAAAACGTAATTTTTTGATATCCTTAGCTTAAGAATAAGTAAAGATGAAAACATATATTTTGTTTGGGAAGCTAACAGATAAAAGTGAGCTAACTTACCTAAAAATGTTGGGACCTGATCAAAGAGAAAAGAAGTAATGTAATTCTGAAGAAGATCCTTGTTCTGCTGGAGGACTTTTATTGGTGCCTTTCTTGAAGTAGGTCTTGGGGTGCCTATTCTAGAGCAGGACTTTAGAAGGGATGCCTGTTCTGGAGCAAGACTTTGGTGCTTATTCTGTGTAGAACTTCGTGGTGCTTGTTCTGGAGTAGGACTTTGGGTTGCTTGTTCTATGCAGGGCTTAAAGGTGCCTAGCGTATGCAGGGCTTGGGTGCCTATTTTGTGCAGGGCTTAGAGGTGTCTGTTTTGTGCAAGGCTTGAAGGTGCCTGTTTTGTACAAGGCTTAGAGGTGCATGTTCTGTGCAGGGCTTAAAGGTGTGCCTATTCTATGCAGGCCTTTAAGGTGTGCCTGTTTTGTGCAGAGCTTTGAGGTGTGCCTATTCTGTGCAGGACTTGAAGGTGCCTGGCGTATACAGGGCTTGGGTGCCTGTTCTATGCAGGGCTTAGAGGTACCTATTCTGTGCAGGGTTTAGAGGTGCCTGTTCTATGCAGGGCTTTAGTGTTTGTTCTGTGCAGGGCTTAAAGGTGTGCCTGTTCTGTGCAGGACTTGAGGTGTCTGTTCTGTGCAGGGCTTTGAGGTATGCCTATTCTGTGCAGGACTTAAAAGTGCTTGGCGTATACAGGGCTTGCGTGCCTGCTCTGTGCAGGGCTTGAAGGTGCTTGTTCTGTACAGGGCTTTGGTGCCTGGCATGTGTAGGGCTTTAAAAGGGTGCCTGGCCTATGTAGGACTTTGAAGGTGCTTGGCGTGTGCAGGGCTTTAAGGGAGTGTCTGGCCTATGCAGGACTTTAAAAGAGAGTGCTATATTTTTTTAGTGAATTTTTCTTAAATTTAAAGACTTTACTTTGTTTATCTAAGTTTTATGCAAGGTAATGCACCTATATGAAATGTGTGATGCACGCAGAATGCTTGACTTTTGAGTTTAGTAACACGCTTTTACCTTGATATAAATCAAAATTTATGTATACAGCCATAAGAAGAATGAAACATGAAGCATGTGAGATGTTACAGTTCAAACTTTCTTTTGTTCTTCTTTTGCCCTAGTATGAAATTGGGGTCTACATAATGAATGCACATGTAAAATACACAAAGTGCATGAGATGTTTTATAAAATGCAAAATGTTTATTTTGATTGCCCTAATGTGAGCTTAGGGTTCACATGTATGCATGTATGAAATGCAAAAAGCAAATATGATACTTTGCTTCATAAAATGCGACTGTTGGCTTTTGCCTTGCCCCAACGTGAAGCAATATGCATGAAAGATGCTTTATTTGATGAAATTCCAAATTTGACTTTTTCCATTTTGCTTGCCCCACTGTAAACTGGGGTTCATATGTATGCATGTGTAAGATAAAAAAACATGCAAGATTTTGGCAATATATGCAAATGTGGAATGCATGAAGTAAGTGAGGCTTCCTTTCATGAAATGCTGATTTTTTCTTTTCCTTGCCCTAGTGCGAATTAGAGGTTATGTGATGCATGCAAATGTGGGATGCATGAAACATATGATGTTTCATATTATGAAATGCAAATATTTGCCTTTCCTTGCCCCAGTGTAAACCAGAGTTTAAGTATGGGACACATGAAACATATGATTCCTTATTTCATAAAATGCAACTTGCCCCTACTTACCCCAGTATGAGCTTAGGTTAATGTAATATATACATATATAAGATGTATGAAACATGAGATGTAGGTTGTTCTGTGTTTTGGTGTTTTTTGAGTTTTTGAGCTTGAAATTTTTTTTCTAGAATATGTGCAATTTGTGCAAGTGAATTTAACTCCAAATGGAGAAAAGATGAGGACATTATCTTTAAACATTCTTAAATTGATTTTGAGTTTTGAACTTTTTTTTTCCTTTTACAAGATCACCTCAAAAGAAAGAGAAAGAGAGAGAGCATTATTTCTAAATGCTTTTTTTAATTGATTTTAAACTTTAAACCTCTCTTTTTTCCTTTTTTTTTTTAATCAAAATCATCTCAAAGGAAAAGGGGAAGAGAAAGAGCATTATTATTATTATTATTATTATTATTATTATTTTCATGTCTTGAAATTGATTTTGAATTTTAGACTTTGTTTTTTGGGAAAATGAATTGACGAGAAATAATGTGATTTTTTTTTAGTTTTTATTTTTTTTAGTTTTTTTTTATGAATTGATGAAACTAAATGTGATCCCTTTTTTTTTTAGTTTTTTTTAAAAATCAATTTGACTTGAAAGGAAAAGAAAAAAAAAGGAAAATATTTCATTTATGTACAAATTCAATATAGGCACGTGATGTATGAAAAACCTCAAAGTTTGTTAAAATATAGGATTTTTGGCCATTTGTATTTGAAGAAATTTCTCATACTAGCTCTTTGCTTGCCCTTGCGAGAAAAATTGGACCTTTGATTATCCTATCGAATTTTCCTTTTGTTGTTTGGATGAAGGAATTCATTAATGGCTTTTGGTTAGCCCCCTGAAAGAGTATCCTAAGCTAAAAAGACCCCCAGACTCTTGCTTTGACTCATTTCTAAATGATTTTTCTCCAAGTGATTTGTTTGCCATCAACCTTGGACTATTAACCTGACAAGGCAATATCCTCTTGTTAACTCTTCTTCGTTAATGCTTGAAAGGTCAATAAGTTAGATCCACACCTACTTTATTTAATAATGTCAATGCAGTCATACATTAAGGGATACAAACACATAAGCCTAAGAGGGAAAATAGTCCTTGACATTAGAGGGGTGCAAGGGCTAATGAAGAATGGGGTTATGTAAAATGTTTTGGGAGTAGAGAGATAGAATAGCCAATGGTTTGACATAATGTAATAGAATGGGAAGATGCCCCAATTCTACACTTGAAATATTCTCCTTTGAATAATAGAGAAGTGAAATGTTGAGGATATGGATATGATAAGATAGAGAGAAGCTTTACTTCTGGATTTAAAATCCTTTTGAAAGAAACAATGGATGTGGTTAAAAGAATATGCTTTGAATCAAGCTTTTTGCCCCCCCCCCAATTTCAATTATTCTGGTTTTTCTTTTAAACATTCTTTTTAAGAAAACCTGCCCTATTATTTTTTTTCAAACAAGTTGAACCTCAACAAGGACTTTTGATGCTTGTAGTGTGGCCTTGGTGAATAGGTTTATGAAAGAAGAGATATTAGGCTCAAGAATTAAAATACCCCTGTCAGGTCTCCTATTAGTCTCCCTTCTCCGATTGCTTTAACAACATTCTATACTAAGAATTCACTTAGCAAGAGAGGATGTCTCAGGACTATAATGGGGTTTAATAGGTAAGAAAGTAGCTTAAGAAAGAAAGGTGAAAGGCCCAAATATTCATGTGAACTTGCAATGAGAAATTTGCCTTGGTGGTTAGACAATGTTGGCAATATCTATCAAGCTTGAGCTCTCCCTTTAAAGGATTCGTTTTTCAATTCTCTTTCGGCCTGGTTCCCTTTAAAGGATTTTTCTCTTTTGACTTTTTGTGCAATGCAAAACCTCCCCTTGAGAACCTTGTCCTTAGATTGCACATTAAGGTGAAGTTCTTTTTTTTTTGGAGGTTATTGCTTTTTCAAGTTTTATTCTGTAAGAGATTGCTCTTTGAGCATTTTTTCTCTATGATTTTTTTCTTTTCCTTCTCCAATTCATTTTCTATTTAAGTTTTTCTTTGAAGGGATCTATTATAGTGCCAAAATTGCCTCTCTTTATATGGAATTCTCATTGCTTCCCAGATTCGATTCATGTTCGGTAGTTGAAGAAATTTTTTTTAATAAGGCTCAAAGTGGTTAGCAACGGTTAAGAAGTGTTTGGATAATTGAAAGGAACTTGACCCTCTCTTGATATTTGAATTATCAGCATAAAAATCTGTTAAAGACTTCCCATCCCAAATGTTTCATGATTAGGGTGAAAGAAATGAACATCACTCCTGGCTCAATTGAGGTGACTAGAAGTTACTCCTTTGTATTTGGGGAACACAATGAATGCCTTGTATCCTAGACATAGTTTGCTTGTGGAACATGCATTCACACTTGTAATTTGGTCTTTCCTCTTTTTTTGTTTAGTAATCGAATTCAGGGCATATAATTAATTTCAAATCTAACCCTTCTTCACATCGATTAAATCTTTCCATAAGGAGTTGTGGACATTATTATTTTTGAGTTTTTGATCATTTAGGAAAGACATGTAACGAAAGGGGTTACGTCAACATGACTAATGAAGTGGGAGGATGCACAGAGGGGGAGAATAGGAACATATGACTATCGTATTGACAAAGTTAAATAAAATAGTGTCTAATGGAAAGAATCATCTACTATTAGCTTTAGATTTTAGCTATACAGAAGGATATAGACCAAACAAGCATTAACTGATTATGATATGACAAGCAATTTCTTTTAAGAGCTCAATCCCCAATAAATCCTCATGAAATCTTATTTCTTATGTCCTTTTGTACCTTGTTCATGAAGAGGTTGCAACTTTTCTTTTTTCTTCTTTTTTTTAGAGTGTCCCATTGCCCAAGGTTTAAGTTCACGACCTTTTTTTTTTATAGATAATGCCATTTTGGGTGTGGAGGTTAGAGATTAGTGAAGGAAGCATCATACTTTTGTTAAAGCTGCTAATGCAAAAGTTAGGCAAATGGCTCGTGTCATAATTGAAATGATTTAGGGTGCTTTGCATGGTCAAGTTTGGTAGGTGCTGATGAGTTTGGAGATGGATGGTTCAAATTTCTTTGAAATGGACAGGATGGTGGTGGCAATAGTCATAGACTGAAGGATATGGTGGTATGGAAGGTTTGGAAGTAATAAGCAACTCTATCAAGACCTTGACAACTTTCCTTTTGCCTAATCAATTAGCATCTCATCAATTCTTGCCCTTATACCTCAATTTCACATTTTAGCTATTTATGAGTACACATTTTTTTCTTTTTTTTTTTTTCAGATTTTGTCGAGTGATACTTTCCATTGCAAAAGACCAAGAATCCTATATCTTATAAATTTCTGGATTTTTAACATGAAATGCCTCATGACAATGCATGGATGCGATTTTATTATGTAGCTTGACCTAAAAACTAATGGGTGCTTTGATTTTGGCATGAAGGTCCTTCAAGACAAGGAATCCTAATTTCCTTTTTGGGAACCTACTGCCTTTATAAGGTAGATTAAGACTACCAATTGATTTAAGAGGAATACTAGACCTTTCTCGTTTACATTTATGGTAATAATTTTTCATTGAACCTTTATTTTTCTCAGATGCTTATTGCACACAGGAATAAATGAAGTTGACGAATCATCCTAAGGAAACAAACTAAATTTCACCTGGATGATGTTTATGGAAAAGTCTAGCCGATTTGGATTTCTTTCGACAATTTGTATGGTCATCTTCAAATCCCCCTATTTTCTTTAGGATCCTATTGTTTCCTAAGATTAACTTTTCTGATTAATCAGCGGAGCATTAGTTGATATTCTCCCACATTTCTCTAGGAGCTTATTGATCCATAGGAAGTTGTGGCTAATCGCTCTGCTTAGGAAGGGATGGTTCCTTCACAGTTGATGCTTAGAACTTTGGCTTTGATAATATTTAATGCAAATAAGTTGATCTAATGATTTGCTAATATTGTGTACGTGCTAATACATCATTGAGAACTATGTCCTAGTATAAAAGGGGAAGAAAACTTTATACTCTTTCTCAAGAAACTTATTGTTTCATTGGAGCAAAAAGCAGTTGACAATCAAACTAAGAGAAATATGACTTTTCCACACAATTAATACCAAAAAAAAATGATTTCAATTTCTAACCAAGGCATGATATTCATTTATTGATGCGGCGAAACTTATGAATATTATGATTTCTCATAATTTAAAAAAAAAAATTTTCCTTCTCTTTTTTTTTTAATGAGAAATTTATCATTTTGTGGAGATGAAAATTTTAAATTGAATTTTTTTTAGAAATAAAATTGAATTGTACATTATTTATTATTTATTTTATTTTCTTCCTTTTTTAATTATGTAACACCCAAAAATTAATTAAGGTGTTAATAATGTATTTATACTAATTAAGAATAATTATTATGGAACACTTAGGTAAGCTATATGAATGAAAATTTACAGAGAAATAAGTTATTAATATGGGTTTAAGATTTCAATTAGATTAAAGTTTAATTTGGGCCCAAAATTAATTTGAATAAGCCATGGGTAAGGATTTATGGAGGCCCAATGATTTTAGGTGTAAGTCCAACTCCTTATCATGAGATTTGGGCCAAGAGAGATCACCTAGTAATAGCCCAATCTGATTTAATGAGATGAAGGCCCAAACCCAATTTACATGAGCCCTTAAGTTGGCCCAACACATATTATGCAGACCTAAACTAGATTGGCTCTTGAAATTTGGCCTAACCCAACTACAACTCTGAAGCCCAACTCATGAGATTCAGCCTAACTTATGAGATAAGGCCCAATAAGTATAAAAAATCTGAACCCATAAAGAATTAGGCAATTGGGTCAGCATATCCCACTTCTAGCTTTAAATTTTCTATAGTCCATCTCATCTAGCACTAGCCCACTTGAAATAATGAGCCCAATTGGACCTTAGGCTGATGGGTCAACCCACAACCCACTTGGGACCCAACACAAACACAACTAAACCTTAACTCTTTAGCCTCTCCCTCATTTTACTGAAACTCAAGAGAGGAAATTCAGAGGTTCAAGGGAGGCTAGGGTTCTACCAACATGGAGGCTCTATTTTTGACTCCTAAAGGATGATTTAGCCAAGGTGAGTTATATATAACTTGACCCTCTCATCCTCCTCTTCATTTTGGTCCAATTAATTTCTGGGTTTGAGTATTTTCATCTCCTTCTCAAATCTGAAATTTGGTGTTGGGTGATTCCTTGCAAGATTTTTGGACTTGGAGGTTAGAGGGAGGATCCCTTCCATTTTGTGTATCACATTGCTGGAAAATGCCCCTAAGGATGTATTATCATAATGGGTTCTGTTATTGTGTGAAATTACAAGGAGATAATGGTGGAAAACCCAATTTTTTGGGCTTGATGATTGAAATGCGAATTTTGGTGAATCCATGGTGGATTTTCGGAGGTGAGGCTATGGCTGTTGTTAAGTGAGTATATCCTTCCCATTTTAATGCATTTTCTGTTAGTTTGAGACCCCTATAGTTGACCTATGATATGGGCTTTAGTTTCATGTGAAATTATCTAAAAATTGGAGTGAACTATGGCAATTTCTGGTGTGGGAAAGTTGGAATATGAAATTAAATCCCTTGGTAATTAGATGAGTAACCTCTAGTTTGTCATTAGTAGTTCAACTCTTTGGATATTTGATTGTGATTAGAAATGATGATAATTATGCTTGTTCTAAGCTTGGTGTGCATTTGGATTATTATGGTAGCTAGGGGAAGAGTAATTAGCTTCATTGAGGTAATTGGGGTTATTCTTCACTTCCATGTATATGTTCATGTTGATCTGATATTGTTTACACATATAAGGTTTTGAAATGTTAAATGATTAGTTGACTACTTGAATTGTTATTGTGATTGGACCTTGTGAGTCCATGGTGGAGTTGTGGTGCGGCTGCCACCCGTGCATGTGCTTTGATCGAGCACTGGGTTGTGATCAGACCCCAGATGCACTGAGCCCTGGTTGTACTCATTATGGAGTAAGTGCCGTGGACGGACCTCTTCCGGTGTTATTGGCCATTAACATGTAGTGTATGACTGTTGGTATGGGACAGTAGTTATTTGTAGTTCAACTAGTTCATTTACAAATTGAATTGATGATTCTGGTATTGATGACATGAAATTCCATTGGATTGATTAACTTGTATATATATATGGAATCTGCCCTTTTGTTACTGAGATTGTATATCTCACCCCGTTATGGGCTAACATTTTCAGGGACCGGACCTCTTAGTGACAAGGAGAAAATTAACCGGAGCTTGCTAAATGGTTTGGTAGCACATAGGTTTGGGAGCTTTGATAAAATGTATTGTAACTAAATTGCTAGTTTTGTATCATTGCTGCATTGCATCATGAGTTGCCAAGTATAGGGACTGTATATGTAATTTAATTATCATAGAATTGAACATTATGATTGTAATTGGCTAATAATGGATAAGTGATCTGATTTTATATGAGCATTAAGCATGGGCCCCATACACATTGTGATCAGAATACATTCGCTATCATTAAATTATGGTTTTGTTGATGTGTGGTAGCTTGGTAAGAAAAAATAATAATACTTTAAATCTTGAGATGCATAAGGATAGATTAACTAGGTAAATCAAGTAGATAAATATCATTAGAGATTCACAAATGGAGGGAGAGTGGTCCTAGAGTGTCCCTAAGATGAGAATTGGAGTATAGGGGATGAAATTTAGGTAATGTAGTTAAAGGAGGGAGTCGTGCCTCGGCTAAGAGGGCTTCGCCGCGGCCAAATGAGAGACAGAGCCGAAAGGCGCCGCAGCATAACCAATCCCGTTGTGACGCAAGAGAAGAAAATTGGCCTGGGGAGTGACAGTGGCGAGGTGCGCCGCGGCCTGATAAATCGTGTCGCGGCACAAAGTGGGAAAAATTGCCTAAAAGTTGACAAAATGAAAACGCGCCTCGACGCAAATATAATGCACCGAGGCAGAGCTGACAGAATAGAAACGTGCCGAGGCACAAATATATTGCACCGAGGTAGAGCTGACAGAATGGAAACTCGCCAAGGCGTAAATATATTGCGCCAAGGCGGAGCTAACAAAATGGAAACTCGCCGAGGCGTAAATATATTGCGCCGAGGCGAGAATCGTGGGGTTGAGAAAAGTAGTTCCAGGAAGCATTTCCGCCGCAGCGCCATGAAGGCTGGCCGCGACGCAAGTCCCTAAATTCCTACTTTAAGCCTAGAAACCCCAATTTCTTCAATGGTAATGGTAAGAAATGATATAGGAACACTTGTAAGAGGTTATTGGGTATTGAAACTGATGGACAGATGAATCATAAACCCCTTTTGATAGTAAGATTTCTTTTATGCAAATTTTGTTTTGTTTGTGATGGTATGGTGATGACCCTAACATCAAGGTTCAAATTTTTCCATATTTTCACAATGTGATGAATTGTAACAACTCCAAACCTTGATAATAAATGATTAATCGTATATTTAACCATAGTTACAATGATAAGAAGGTAGGGTTGTCACAAATTATGTAGGAAGAAAATGAATGAGGGTAAATGTTTCCCTTTCGAGGGATTATGATGAATATGGTTGTGGCCTGTTCGAGGTTGAAAACCCACTAGGCAAAGGTTAGTTTAATTAATGTAGACTTTCATCATAGTTAATACATGTCTGATTGTGCCATGACAGCTCGTTAACTACTCCAATAAACAGTGACAATGTATCACTTTTCCTATGGGTATTATCGGATGCATGGATGTGAAGAGCAGAAAATAAAAAAATGCCCTCCTTGATTCTAGTATAAGTAGATCTTAGGTTGTGATCACGAGAATTTAACTCTAATTATTTGGGAGATATCTATGGCTTGACTATCAGTGTAAATTTACTAGGTAGATCTATGACTCCTAAGTATTGGTCCCTAAATTGTCCCCACCATAAGATGAGGATCTCGTTATATAAATTTGACCTTGAGAAGAAAGAAATCCTACGTAGGTCAAACCCATATAACAAGGTACAATTTAAGTGAGGTCTTCATAATAGTCTCAGGAAGCACAAGGCTTCACAAGGAAATCAATATAAACCTCTACTAACCTAGGGAGCACTCAGACCCGAGTATAAAGCCCATAATGTGCGTGAGGTGATTGTGTCTTGGTGAGGTGTGTGAGGAGAGCATTTACTTATCAATCCTATAGACTACCCAACCTTCATCCATTAGGCAGATTGATAGAAAAGGAGGTGTAGAAATATATACAAAGATATAAGCAGAAAAGAAATGAAATATATACAAATATGGTCATCTACCTTAAGGTTTTATTCCACATGTTATCTATCCTAACGCAAGTTATATATACAATCGATAAAATAAAATGGACGACGCAAGCATGTGAATGGCATGTTGTCTATCTTACACATATGAGGCAAACAACAAACAAAAAGGAAAATCAAAATAAAAAAGAGGTCGTAACATCTTGTACAACTAACTTAAAATTGGGCTTAACTCTCTAGATCTCCCTAGTGGAGTCGCCATACTGTCACACCTAAAAATGCGACCACGTGACGCTAAATTGAAATCAAAAATTAAAATAAAAGTAGAGTCGCGCACCAAAATTTTTATTTTTTAAAAGGTAAAATTTCGGAAAAAATCTTTTTAGTTTGGAATATAAAAAAATGTGGTTTGTGAACTAGATTCGGATTTAGAAGTCGATTGAGAGTGGGGAAGGTGTTAGGCACCCCACTACACCCGTTCTTGAAAACGGTTACCCTAAATCAGTTGTGCAAGATCAATATGGCCTATATTCTATTTTAATTCTCCCTAACAAATCATATGTAAAATAAGAAGTGGAAATAAAGAAAATAAAATTGAAAAAAAAAAGGAAGAAAGAAATTAAAGAAACAAAATTAGAAAAACAAAATAAAAGAAACAGAAAATTTTATTTACAAGGACGAACTTGACCTAGGATCAGAGCCTATGGCCTACATACCCTACGGAAGGGATGAAAGTCCACGTAGTTCGGCTAGATACGGTACTTAATGTTTGTTTTTGTTTTTATTGTTTTTGTTGTTTTTTTTATAGGGTTTTTGTTTGATATTTTTTTATTATCATTACTTTTGTGAGATAGAAAACAAGTAAAAATTATTGAAACTTTTGCAAATAAAATGAATTTGAAATTGATTTAGATATTTTTATTTGCAAAAGGACGAACTAATTTTACTCGTTTCTCTTCTCTTTTTTTTTGTTTATTTGTTTTGTGTTTGTTTTGTTTTATTATTATTTTTGGTTATTTTTTTGTTTTATGTATCCTTTTTCCTTCATTTTTGTTTTCATTCTTTCTTTTTTCTTATTTTGTCTTATATTTTTTTCTTTTCGTTTTTTTTTTTTTGCACTTGGGTGAACAGGCAAAGGAAACAAAAATTACATTTTCTTTTAACAAACAAAAATGAGTTTTAAAATTGATTAATGTGTTTTGATTTGCTAAAAGTAAAATTAATTTTACTTCTTTCTTCTCCTTTTTTGCATTTTTAATTATATTTTTTTTGTTTTTTTTATTTGACTTTGATTAATTTCTTTTTTGTTTTTTCAATTTTTTATCTTTTTTTTAATGATTGATTTCGGATTTTTGTTTTTTATATTTTTTTTATATATTTTGCATTTTACTTTATTTTCGTTTATTTAAGCGAATTATACTTCGTTAAAACAAAACTTTAGAAAAAGTCTATAAATCTTAGAAAAGTTAATTTTTCGCTTACTTTTCCTATTTCCTTTTTTATTTGTTTGATGTTATCTTTCCTTTTCTTTTTTTGGTTCTCTTTTTTTTGAGTTTTGAAAACAAGACTGATGGGGCAAGGTCATTGGAACCCAAAACTAAAATATAAGAAAAGATCCAATAAGTGCCAAAGAGACTTATTGTCTCACATGATTCCTCGTATGGTCCTACATGTCTAAGGGGATAAGAACTCCCACATGACGATTATAATGCAAAAATTGATGAAATAAGATGGGGCAGAGTCATTGGAACCCAAAACTAAAATACAAGAAAATATTCAGTAAGCGCCAAAGAGGCTTATTGTCTTACATGATTCCTCGTATGGTCCTACATGTCTGAGGGGATAAAAACTCCCACACAACGATTCCAAAGCAAAAATTGACGAAATAAAAATAAAAATAAAAAAATATTTACAAATAAGATAGTAACTTGCATGTGTGTGCTGAATGTTCAACCAGGAGTTACTACATCATTTTTTAGCATATTTATAATATTAGATTCAAAAATACAGTAAGCAAAAAAAAAAACATAAAATAGAATAAAAAGGTACCAATTGCCATCCCCCTATTCTTTCTTTTTGCCGAAAAACATAAATAGGATCATTCTTTATGTATACCAGTCCAAGCTTTCCATTAGCTCCTCCAAATAGTGATAAACAAGATACCTCACAATAGAAGGGCAGTAGGATGGAACAATATATAGTGATACATCATGGCCCATCACATCCTCATCTCATTAAATATTTCTAATGCAACCAACAAATAACAGAACGGAGGCCAACATTTCTTTTCATTGCAGCATATAAAGGTCCCCAAGTGTGATTCGAATGGGAACCATCTGGGAAATTACACATGGACTCAAACATGCACTCCAACTGGCATGATGGGATAACCAAATTAAGCTTTGTACTTCCACATACATGCAACAGCTTTGCAAATAAAAGCTTCAAAAATGCGAAAAACACCCAAAGTAAGAGCCAACATGTTCAATCCTAAAACTCCCTTCATCCACAACTAAACACCATCTGAGATTTCAAAAAAACGCAAGGAGGCTTAAACAGCATCATTCCCCAAAACCCACCAAGCAAGATTGAAAATCCAAGCCACGCTCCCCATCTTAAATTACCAAGAGGAGGTGATATTTTTCAGTAGTTCAAACAGGACGAAATAAAGCTAAGCCATACAAAGGTCAAAGATCAAGGTATCAAATTCTCAGACCAGTGTAAGCCATCCTACCCACTTCTTTTATCTCAACTCACCAATCAGAGACCATATTCATGTGCTAGTCAATCAAGATGACAAGACCCAAAGAAACAAGCAGAACTCTAAGCCAAACAACTCAATTCAAGAGCAGATAAAACAAGAGGGGGAATCGAATTTGTACTTAGCCAAGCAATCCCATTCTACCAGAAAATTATCTGACCAAATGCGATTTGGATGGGAGCATTCTCAGAATTAAGCCATCTATCCCGCGGGCATTGATCAAATTTTAAATTCAAAATATCACATTCCCTACTAAATAATTTCAACTATCCACGGACATCCAAACCAAATCATGGATACAAAGCATATGGGATGCAGGGATTGTGTACCTTCGCTGTGTTCAAACAGAAAACAAAAGGGGGACTCTGAATACCTCTCCAACCACAATCCTGAGCAACCCTTTGTGGTTCCCCAAACCTAGAGCTTCATTCTCCTTCACTGCTTCTGTTCATCCTCTATTGTAGTCCCCAATCCTTCCTCCATTTTTTTTTGGCCTCAGTTTCTCTCCCTTTAATCCAAAAAAAGTTCTTCAACCCTCAGTTTCCTATAGCTAATTCTCTCCCTCCCTCTGATTCTCTTCCTCTCTACCTGAAAATCTCACTGGTTTTCTCTCCCAAAGGACCCGAGAAGAGGACCCCTCGCGGCCATTATCACTAAGCCTCTCGAATCTGAAAAAAAAAATAGAAAACCCCTCACAGCCACTCTCCCTTAGCCTCTCTTGATTCGAAAGCTCTCCGGTTCCAGTCTCGGCCTCTCTCTTATTTTTAGTCTCCTTTTCCCTGCTTCCCCGTCTCCCCGATTCCTCTCAATCTCCACTCTCTCAAGCTCTCCCCTTTTATTGTTTCGAATCTAAAAATCTCTTCCTCCCTTCCATTTTTTTTTGATGTCAGACACTCTTCCTCATCTCTTCCTCTCTGGATCTCTCCCTCGATTTTTTTCTCCTCCTCCCCTCTCTACTCACTCCTCCCCCCAATCTCTATTCAAACCCCTCATCAGAAAAATCCCCCCTTTCCTTCTGATGCGTCCCTTTTCCTCGAGCCATGTGTCTGCTTTCCTCTCTGCATTTTTCTGTCTCTCCCTGCCTTTCTGCTTCGTGTTTTGTTTTCTGCCTCAGCCTCGTTCTCCGCTGATGGCAGGCAACGCAGGATCAAAAAGGTCTGGGTCAAAATGCAGGGTTACTTGCGTTTTGGCCCCTTTACTTTTTTTTTAAAGTATTATATATTTTTTTATTTTGATTTTGACTTTTTTTTTTTGCTTGGAGCTAATGGATAGGATTTAGGAGGGCTGTAATTTTTTTGAATTTGGACCAGAGTTTAATTTTTGTTTTTCTATTTTCTTTTTCTCTTCTCTTCTTTCTTTTTTTTTTTTTTTGATTTTTCACTTTTGATTTTTGATTTGATTTTTTTTTTACGAATTTAGGTTTTTTTCCTCTTTTTTATTTTTTTTATTTTCTAAAGATTTTAATTTAAATTTTTCATTTTTCATTTTTTTCATTTTCTCCTAATTTTCTATTTTCTTTCTTTTTTTTTTATTTTTGTTAATTTGATTTTATTATTTTTGTAGCTTGTCCGGATAAAATACGATGTTTATAGTTTCCAGTTTGCAAGGAGTTATACCTTCCAATGGCAACATGACATCGACTCCATAAACCAGTTTGCAAGGAGTTATACCTTAAAGTGTTTTGATTGAGTTTCTATTGGCTAATAAGACTTCAGGTAAGACCAAATGTCATTTCTTTTGCTATTCCTTCATAGATTTCTTTATCAATCCAATTAAGGTTTTGTTAGTGGCTTTATACTGGCAATTAGCTTGTGCATGATAGGGACTTAAGTAGATAAGTTTGAAGCCAAATTCTTAGGCAAATGCTCTTACCTTTTCTTTTATGAATGTCGTCCCTTGATCAACTATGATCATTCAAGACAAGCCAATTTTGTAAATGATATGGTGTTTAATGAACTTGATCACATCTTTTTGCCGAACTTTCTTTGTAGGAATAACATACATTCATTTGGTGAAGTAATCATTGGCCACGATGATAAAAATGTGCCACTTAAATGAAGGTAAATAGATTTTGCTAATAAAATATAAGGCCTATCCTTTGAATAGCCATGGCTTTACTCTAGGGTACAGCTAGGTCACTAGGACATACCTTAAAGTCTCACGCTTCTAACATTCCTAGCACTTTTTTGCATATTTGATGCATTCCTCAACTATGGTTGGCTGGTATTATCCATGTTGATAAAGAACCTATCTCATCTTTAGCCTGGCCTATCGTGCTTCGTACAATTCTTTATGTACTTCAACCACAGCAAGGCATCTCAATAGCATACCATCCTTCCTTTTTTTATACAGGGTGTATTCACATAAGATTAATTTAATGCCTTATTCTTCAATCTTTCACAATGTTAGTTAAGGGATCTTGATTATGGTTAATTAGTTTTGTCCTCTAATCCTTGACCTCATTAGTTTTCACTAAGTTTAGCAGCTTTACCTCTAGTTTTACAACATCCAATGATGTTGCAGATTCTTCTAACCAAGGCATAGTTGGTGTTTCCTCATAAACAATAGTAGTTTCAATTTCCTTAGATGTATCTTGATTAAGGTATAATCTGGTTCCCTATAACCATTAACTCTATTGTTATGTTATGCCATTTTTGGCATTAAAGGATGCCTTTCTCTATTAAGGTTATGTTCCTATGACTCCTTCTCTTTAGCTAGTGGTTCTTGGTTAAGGTCAAACCCAATTGTTATATTTTCCACTAGTTGGGTTATCTATTTGATTACTGAGAGAGAAATTTTGTTAAACACTTAAGGTCTATGGCTGTATGTTGGAGTCTTGTAACCTAAAACCACTTGGTCCAATTCATTTGGTTTTTCATTTTCTCCTTTGGGTACATGCATCATTATGATGTCTGAGAAATATTAAAGCTTTTAAAAAGATAGTTGATGGTATTACATCAAGTTGGGATGTATGCATTGGCATTCATTAATCAATTGTTCAATCACCAATTGCGTGTCTCTTACTATGTAGATAAAATTAGCTTGCACACTTTTCAGTAACTCTAGGCTAATAATCAAAGTTTCATACTTAACTTGACTATTCGAACAATAGAACTCTAATTCAAAATTGAAGTAGGCCTTCTTTTAGCTTAGGCTAATTATAAATATGCCCATCCTAAGTCTCCCTTAAGCATAAGATTTGTCAAAGAACATATACCAATATTATAGTCCCACAAATTTAAAAAAGTTTGGTGCATTATTGGCTATCTCCAAATGGGGGTGTTTGGTAGGAAAGTTAGCAAGAGTTTGACCCTTAATAGCTCTTTGAGGTACATGTTACAAGGCACATAAGTTCAACCTGATTTCCCATTTAATCATTTTTCTTACCAAGACAGGTCGTGATGGAAAATATTTAAGCAAATTAACTTTGTAAACAGCATATTCCTATCTCAACTAAATGTCGTATTCCAATTTGGTGCAAGCATAATATGAGAAAAGACACAACTTTGCAATTAAAGTGTATCTTAACTCAGTATCTATTAATACTTTGCTAAGATAGTAAATTTATTTTTTGTGCTTTTTTCAGCATTCTAAGCTAATAATGCACTAATGGATTCCTCAATAGTTGGTATGTGAAATTTCAAGGTTCTATCCATCATTAGGGAAACTAAAACTAGAGGCTTGGGCAAATATTATTTGATTTGATTGAAGGTAGCATCTTGCTTGATTCCCTAATAGAATTCTTCTTTATATTTTAGTCAAAGTAAAGTTATAATTGGCTTAAGCTTGCTAATTAAATTGGTTATAAATCTTCAAAAGAAAGTGATTTTTCCTATAAGGCTCTTCAACTCTCTCTTATTAGTTGGTAGCTTGGCTTTTAAGATGACTTTTGCCTTGTTGGCATTAACTTCAACTCCCTTCTGATGTATCAGAAGCCCCTACTCTTGGTGCAATAAAAAAGATGTTTGGGCTCTTTCTTTCACTCCTAATTTTGTTAATGCATAATTGCCAATCGCTACACCCAAGGTGCATTTGATTGGTTTCATCTTCATATTGTGTATCCTTATGCACTTAAAAGTTACCTTGAGGTCTTCTATATATGAGTCAAAGTCTGAAGACTTAACCATTATGTCATTAATTTAGACCTCTATGGTTTTGTCGATCAAGTTATGGAAAATGGTATTCATGACTCACCAATATATGCCTCCTACATTTTTTTTAGTTTAAAGGGAATTATTTCAAAAACACTTATTACTCTTGGACTTCTAAATGTTGTCTTATTCACATCTTTCTCAGCTATGTAAATTTATTGTTTTTTCCTAAATATCCATTTATTAATGACAAAACTTGATTTAAGGCCACAACATCACCTAGAATATTGGCTATAGGCATCATATATCATATATTCATCTTTCGGGGCCGCATTTTACATACTTGAAATCAATATAGATGTGGATCTTCCTATTTTTCTTGGCAACAAGAATAATGTTTAACAACCATTTGGTGTATTTGGTAGTTTAGATGAAGCTTTCTTTTAGTAGTGGTTGATAGTCTCTTCTTTAACCTTGGGGATGAGCTTAGATGTCATCCTTCTTAACTGTTGCATGCCTTATAGGTTTTTTGAATTTAGGGGAAATGGTACTCAACCAAATCTTATGATAATCCTAAGAAAACAATCTTTGAATTCTTTCAGCAAGTCAACCAATCTATCCTTCTTTTCTTAAGGAAGTAAAGCACTAATAAATGTTGGCTTAGCTTTTTATGAGTTATTGAGGTTAGCCTTCTTGAGGAGATCTTTTGGCTCCACTATAATGATGATGTCCTTGATGGGTGACTTAAAAAAGGGCACCTTTGCTTCATTAATTTCTTATCCTCCATTGGATTAATTACTTTATTACACCACTTGAAGGTAGAACTCCTTAACAACTTTAATGACTTTGTTTATCATTTGTTTGGTTGACATGCAAAACATCATCCTTAAGAATACTAGTCTTGAGAGTTAGTCTATTTATAGCTAGTTGATAGGTTATAGTGGATCTAAGTCCAGTGGCAATGTTATCAGCTATATGTTGTAGGTGTAGTATAATTCATTTGAGTATAACACATTTGCCATTCATACTTCTATGGAGAAAGGCTTATCATTAACTTTGACAATCCTTAAGTCTTTTTCATTTCAAAATAGTTGGTTTAGAGAAGATGGAATATAATAATTGGTGTGGATCCAATCTCTTCTTAGGAATAAGGTGTAAGATACCCTACCTTCAACTAAAAAAAACATGATAGTGGAAGTTATATTGCTAATAATGAGATATATTGGGTACATTCCCTTCATTAGTGTTAAACCTCCTGTGAAGTTTGTTATTGCCATGTCAATTTTGATGAGATCCTTTTATGTCTTTCCCAGCTTCTTTAGAGTAAAGATTGGCATGACGTTGAATGTTGCATTGTCATAATGAATAATTGGCTAATTGGCTTAGCATTGACATAGGATTTAATGTATAGTGGTTTGAGGTGCCTTGACATGGCCTCTTCTAGCTTCTCAAAGATTGCTTTGGCCACTTCCTTGGCCATTCTTCCCTTACCTAGTTTGGTCTATTCTAATTTGAAGGCCTCTACATCTCCTTCTAACTTAGCAAGTGAAGGCTCTTTAGCTAAGAAGATCTTTAAGATAACCCCAATCACATTCACAAAGGATTGTCTTGAGGATGACTTCTTCCTAATCCACCTTTTACCCGATGGGGTTGACTTAAACATCTTGTGAACCCTTTTTTGTAACCCAAGTGCGTATTTCCTCTACCACCTTCTTAGTTGAGTTTTTATGGGCTATGATGCTCTTTTTTTTAAAAAAAAAATGTGTTGCTTGGTTTCACAATCTATTTGTCATTAATAAGAGATATATTAGGTTGAATAAACCTTGTTTGGATGTCAAGATCTCTAAAAGTTATTTTAAGGTAGGTCTTCTTATCTAGTGATTGCCACTTGTGGACTTTCCTCCTTGGAATATGGGTTTTTTGGTTGATCATCTTGGTAGGGACCTTAAATTTGTCACACTTGCTTATTTGTTTTGAATTTTGGCCCTTTAGCCTAGTTGCGTAGACATGCATCTTGATACTTGTGCTTACTAGCCTTGCTTGCCCTATAACTTTAATAGGGTGATTTGATTTAGACGCATGGTGATTTCAACTATCAATTATGCCATAATTATTGCATTAGTTGAAGTAGTTTTTAGAAATGAGTTGATGTCTATGGCTATACCTTTCTAAGAGAGTTAGAAGATTCCTTCTTTAAGGCTTTCATTATTAGGTTCCTAAAAACAATAGAATGATTGGTTATAGGGTTATAAGAGTTATTCCAATTGAAGTATTTCCTTCCCCTTAGCTTTTTAGTTATTGGGGTTTTATGCCCATCAGAGAGTTTGATCTACTTATTTTTCAATAGATAGTTGAAAATTTGGTTACCCTCGATAATTTCAAAAAAGAATAGTTTTGTGGCATTTATCTTCTCCATTTTCTTTCCTTTAGATGTCTTTAATGCAAGGTAAGAATATTCCTTACCAACTAGAATTTTTGCAACATCGGTGTCTATTAGATCCATCTCCTTTCTATTTGCTCTAACTAGCTTCTCATAAGCTTTAATCATGGAAGCTCCTCTTGGCATCTTGGAAGCCCTCTTGCATTCCTTTTCCTTAATGAATTGTTCTTCCCTAGATGTATTGTTGGCCAAAAGCATTAGGTCTAAAAATTCTTGGACGATCAATAACTCTTATGAGATAGATGCATTTTGCCTATAACCATTCTTGCAACCTCACTTTAGTAGATGGACTGTGCATTGATTCTTCATTCTTCTAAATGTGATCCACAAAGTCATAACTGTTTTAGGGCTAGGATATTAGTAATGGATGCTTTAACTTGAGCTTGGTGGAATTTCTTATGGAATATTCT
The DNA here is from genome assembly GCA_026724425.1 of Erythrophleum ivorense. Classification (NCBI taxonomy): domain Eukaryota; kingdom Viridiplantae; phylum Streptophyta; class Magnoliopsida; order Fabales; family Fabaceae; genus Erythrophleum; species Erythrophleum ivorense. The sequence continues at coordinate 35,879,800 of JAIUCV010000008.1, forward strand.
TTCCATATCCTACCAATTCTAGATAGAATTAGGAGCTAAATTTGCATGCCAAGTAAAAGTAACGCAAGTCAAAAAGAGGGAAAATAGTTAGAGCTTATAAAACTCATTGTAGCTGAGTTTCTCACATTGAACAAAGAATCTCTTGATATGTTCCATGGTGGACTATTTATCCTTTCTTAAGAAAGTTGAAAAATTTGGATGCTTGTACTTCCTTGGCAAGGGCATAGACTTATCAACCTAGTTTGGGTAAGGCTTCTTATACACAAGCCTATCCTTCATTTTAGGTAGCTACCTAAGGTATTTTCTCATTGCTTCGACTAACGTGTTAGGATCAATTGCAAAAGTACCAAGGTCATTTGTTCATAGGACAGGTACCCTAGTCCCTTGTGTTGTTTAAGCAATGGCTTGTTGCAATGGAATAGTACTTGTAGCATATAGAATTTATCTTACAAGTTATTGACATGGAATAAAGCTCGATATGTCAAACTGAGGCATAGTGGACATGAATGCAGGCATTGATGATTGAACCCTTGATTGTTACATTGGCAACATATATGAGATCACTTGTAAAGTATTAATATGAAAACCTGGGATGTTGGCTAGCCATGAGATGATCAAGCTTTGGTATCTATGATTGATGGTGGCCATATCATATTTAGTACCCCTTAGAGAAAATCTAGAAGGTGTAGTTGGTCCATTTGGCATAAGTATAGGCTTTTAACAACCTGTACCTACCTATATTGTAGGTTACCAAAAAATGGCATAGTTGAGCCATAATTCCCAATTATGGAACAAATCCAAACTAGATTTGAGAAGGCACATTAGACTAAGGGTAGCTAAATGGCAGTTAGGTCTTAAAATGAGTATTAGTAGTTAAATTACATGCTTGCCCTTCAACCTGGACTCCTTGCCCCCAGCTTGCTTTGACATTACTCTTTCTCTTTCTTGCTCACTATGCATTTCATTTACTATTAATGGCTTTAGAATGTTAGCAAAAGTAGCCAATAATGTTAGCATGCACTCTTGCATTCCTTCGATCACATGGTACTTCAAAGAAGGAATGGTAACTATCATTGATAAAGATGGCTCTAGGGAAACATCTCTAAGGGAAGGACATCAATATCCTTTTCTTTGCTAAAATGAGATATCATCGCACAACATTTCCGTTTTAATCAAGTTTAATACAAATAATTATGGAAACTCATAAATCCTTCTAACATACACGGTTTACAACTCGATAAGTCCTATTGGCGTATTAATTTTCTATGGATGTTAGATGTATTTTTTTTATTGAGGATCAATTAAAGACTCAATGTGACCTCATTATGAAGTTAAGTTTTGAAAAACCAACTTTTGGCCCTTATTTTCATTAAGACAAAGGAGACAGGACACAATTTCCGTAAAAGAAGGGTCCTTTAAGGTCTTAAGCATAGCTAAACCTCGTATTGAAGTCACAAGTGTATGTAAGTAAGAAGGTCAAAAGAGTTTGCAAATTGAAATGAGTGTTGGATTGCATTAAAATGGGATGCACATCCTTTGGAATTAACAATAAAAGATTTCAAAAGAAATTAAATATAACTTTAATAGGAACTAGGTTGAATGCAATAAATAAATTAGTAAAGAAAACAGTAAATAAAGATGATAAATAACTAAAATTTAAAGGAAGTTGTAAAGTAAATTTCTTAAAAAGTTTTTATGTCTTGCATAATAGTCCTTACTCCTAATTTATAGCATCCTTTTCGTTAGCACATTTTCCACTAGGGCATTCCCTCAACCATGGTCATTATGTTTATATTTTAGCTCAAAAGTAGGGTCATGTCATTCAGGTGTTCTTAGAGGTTGTTATCATGCTAGCTCTACACTTTCTTTTTATCATTCATTTCATTTTGTGTCACTTGGGTCGTCAGCTAATAAGGAGGATTCGGTTAGTTTGGAGTTTGGCTATCACTTAGTCTCCAATTGGTGCTTTGCATTGAATACTTTTTTAGGGTTCTCAATTGAATCATATTTAGCAATCTCTAGCTAATATCCATTACTCATAGCCCTATGATTTTTAATACTAACAAATATATCAATAAAGCATTAAAGTTATAGCTTATTCTATTTTGATAACATATTATTTTGCACTTAAATACATAAAACATTATATATTATATAAACTTAATGATATAAATATATCATTTTTTTGGTAGAAAAATATATCACTTTCTAATTTAGAAAAAACAAAGGAGATATTATGATATCCTATCTATTTTAACATGGCAGATTATTTCCCTCCATAAAAATAATAATATTTTTTATTAATTACAAAGGAAGGGAAGGAGGGAGTGGGGGTCGAACCCCCAACCCTCTACTAACAAGCAAAGGACGATGCCACTATGGCACAAGGCCACTGACAAAAATAACAATACTTTACTTTATTAAAAGAAGACCTTATAGTCAACTAGGTAATATTTATCTCTTCGAAGTCAATGATGTCAACCAAAGGTTTGTTAGAATATTAATAAATCCAACATAGTTGGTGCAAATGAATGAGCAACGAAGTTATCACTTTTACTACAAGTCAACATCCCATAACTTGTATGTTCTTTATTGTTTTTGTTCTCTAAAAGTTAACACTGCTTGAACAAGTAAACCTATCTGTCTTTCTCTACCCAGTGGGACATTGTATAGACATGGGAGCGTGGAGACAAAATTGTGATGAGAGATTGAAGAAACTAAAAAATGATGAGACAATAAAGGAAGGCAAAACAGAAGCAATCCTAATTCGAGTTAAGGAGGAGAAATGTCATGGGATAAAAGAGATTTTGGATCCTGAGTTATGTAAGGCAATTGAAGGTAAAGATGTACAGCTTTTCCTTTGTAAACTGGAAACACTATACGAAGAGAAACCATGTGTGTCTGAAATCATAGGTCAAGCTACCCGATCTGGGAACACCGTGCTTCATTTGGCAACAAATTTTGATAGCAAATCACTACCCTTAACTTCTCAAAAAAAGGAGCATCAAAGGACACACAATGCTTTATATTGCTGCTAGAAATAAAAACTATTGTTATCCATATCATTCTTGATTGCTATGCAAGACACTCTACAATTGATGGGGAAGAACTTTGTAAGATGAAGGTTAAGTATGGAAACACTGTGTTGCATTATGCTGTGATGATGAGATTATCAGAGGGTTTCTCTCATGTTTAAAAAAGATGAAGTAGTGGTACATTACCTTAATAAAGAAGGTAAATCACCATTGTATTTGGCTGTTGAGAATAGAGAAATAAGGATTATTGAAGTTTTGTTGAACACCCCATTCTAGAATGTTGAGTGGCGCCAAGGATATTCTTGTCTTCATGTTGCTATTTTCGGAACCAATTTAGGTACTTCTCTGTTAATCTATGTATATCAAGATTATTAAGATTTTGATCTAAATTTTAAGATCTTATAATCTCACATTCTCAAGTAAATTTACTGATTCCAATTCTATGTAAGGTCTTCATTTTGTATTAAAATTTTGGGATATTATGATCTTACCGATATCGTGATATTTTGGAGGTAACCTTTTCGGGTCAAGTGGTATGAAAAAAAAAACACATAACTAGCCAAAACCTTTAGGGATGCTACATACTTACAACCCTTCTACTCCTAATTTGCTCATCCTTAAACTTTATCTAATTTGTTTCCTTCATCAGTTATTTGGTACATAGTAATTTCTCTATTGTCATGTTGGAGGTATTATTTATTAAAACTATGCATATGTTTGAATTTTTTTGTACATAATTTGATAATATTATGCTCATTTGTAATTTTTACATAAACATATATATATATATATAATTCTATGGAAAATTAAAATGACTAGCTAGAACAGAGCAGGATTGGTGGCTAGGCTAGGCTGTTCATGAGCAGGGTCGAGTCAAGCATTTAATATGCCTAATGCCCAGCCCAATTAAGATATTGAGTTTGTTTTCATACTCGTAGCCCTACTTGACCAAGTCCGAACAAGCTCAATTTTATATTCGACTAGAATGAGTTAAGACCACCTGAGCTTTTTTTTTTATAAACTAATACTTGCAATATAAAATTATTTTTTTGCAGACTCATAAACATATATTTCAAAACAATAGGCTTCTAGAACTCTCATATTTTTATCAGTAAAATAATTTTAATAAAAAAATAATCTAGTATTATCAAGCAAAGTATAAACTATACTAGTATAATTAGTCTTAGATAAATATATGTATAAAAAAATGTCAATAAGCATATATGGCAATAATAAAAAAAATTAAAAAGTAATAAGGATTTGGGTAAATAATGAAAACTGTAACATGCAGAGAGAGTTAGCCGAAATAAAAATAAAAAATATATATAAGATAGCAAGATATTGATAACTAAAAAAAATAACTACTGGGCCGTTTAGACAAAACATGTGTTCGCCCGTGGCCCGACTAGATACGATATAGTTTTATTTAAAATTTTACCCATTTATATTTTGGCCAGGCTTGGCTTGATTAGACCGAGTTATGCCGAACCCCTTAAGTCTAATAGGCCGATAAACACCCTAGGTCTAGCCTTCGAGCCTAGTTTCTTGTAGGTAACTTGTTTATAAAATAGTTTTTTTATTCAAGTTATATATATTATTCGTGATAAAAATTTAAAAATATAATCAAGATATATAATGTATATTAAAGCTTAAACCTCAATAAATTTAATAAATTTTTGCATATATTTTTTTATATTGGATTATGCAAAATTGTATAATTTTAAATATATCTTAGCATATATATTCAATTATGATACATTAAGAAAGCATGAAAGTAATATATTTAGTAAATCATTTTTTGTAAGGCTTATTCTATATTAAAACATATTATTTTGCATTTGAGTATGTTTTCCATTACATATTATATAAACTTAAAAACATAAATACATTATTTTTTTCAAATTTTTGTTAGAAGAATATATCATTTTCAAATATAAACAAAGAAGATATTGTAAAGTTTGACCCAACAAAATATAGATATTGGGCACCGGCTTGCCTGCCAAGCTACGCAATCAAGTTCGACTCTCCAATCACTTAAGAAAATTTTTATGTAGGTTTACCCCTCAAATGTTTTACAGAAGAAAGTAGATTTTCTACATCTACTAGAAAAGTAGCATCGTGCTGCTGTTATGGTTTAGACTGCTTAGATTTTTTTTTCTTTTTGAATTTTTTTTATCTCAAATATCATTTTTTGAAATTTATAATTACAAAATTATTTTTATTCTATATTTTGTTGCATTAAAAAAAATATTAAAATTAAAAAAAACTAAATTGTTTAAATTAAATCCTGATAATTCAAACCATCATAGTAGCATGATGTTGCTTTTCTAACAAATGTAGAGAATTTGCTTTCTTTAAGGTAGCCTCGAATACTTAGCTTGATTCATAGTTAGACTAGTAGAATCTTGCATATTTATCTTTGATTATGCTAGTTCTAATAGTAGGTTCTGATGGTGGTGGGACTGCTATATAAGTATATATTGGCCTGGGGTCAAAGTAGAAATGAGAGGGAACTTAAGAAGAAACTTGTGCTTCTAGCAACTATCATTTTATGAACCTTCAGCTAAAAAGGAATTCATAGATATCTAAATTAGGCATTGCATGCTAAGATTTTAAAATTTGCAATTCAATTTTATTTTTGACATTATATCAAAGAAAAAAAATCTTAAAATATCCTTGAGATATTATTTTAAGAACATGTATGAGAAGAGTGATAATGCTATGAAGTTGCGATTGAGAATACTATGTTTCTCTTAGTTATGGTACATTAATTATTAATATAGAATAATATTTGTTATACTTTGATCGATTTATTAATATAATTATACTCATTAGTTACAAAAAAATTTGATTAATTCTTTTAAGAGCTATTAATTATTACATAATGTAGTATTTAAAGCAATTATCTAATAAAATATTATTGCATATTTAATAATTTTTTATATCATTACTTATATGAGAATTGGTGCAATACTAATTTAAATCAATCTGGCATTTAGAGCTTACATGTGTAGTTCATTAGTTAAACTGAGTTGCATAATTGCATTCCTTTAAGGTTAAAATGCAAAGATCTTTTTTTTTCTTGGGCTCATTTTAGAGTTGTACAATTTACCTTTATTAATGGTAAAAGTTGACTATAAACCTTTGATATAAAATCCTTCCGCTAATTTTTTTCATTTAAAATCTTAATATTGCCTATGTAGTTTGAAAGAGACAAAATCAACAAAATATGCATTTGACCTATCATCCCAAATAGTAAAATGTAATGATCTATCAATCAACACTATTCACAATAGATATTTGATTATAAAAATAGTCTTTGCAGCTCTAGTCTTTCATGAAATAATGTTCATTAAGAAGACAATCCAAAGAAAAAGACTGATAACACATTGAGGAAGGAAAGAAAGTAACAGACTAGAGAGAGAAATTTCAGAATTGTCAGAAGGAAAAGAACCACAGAGAGAAAGACGTTTCATCCACCACCCTTCTCAAAATGCCTGACCATTGCCTTTATATTCCTTCCCTCACTTTCCATGTGGCTTTCCTATTTCTGGTACTCCTTCGCACTGCTTCCTTTGCATGTGCATTTCTCGTGCTGCAATACTCGTCCTGAATTGTATGTGCTCCACTTATGCCAACGGTCCTCCTGTCCATCTCATCAATCAATGTGCTAGTGGACCCTTCACGCTATGCATGACATCCCCCCTTATAAGCACAGACCTTGTCCCTAAGGTTAAAATTGGGATAATAATGGCACATAGTGTCAACGTTCTCCCAAGAAGGAGAAGCCACTGGGCCCTAGTCAACAAGGACTTGAACATACATTTGACCATTGGAATAAAGCTGACGAACATCCAAAAGACCATTCGGTTGTAAGAAAGGACCCTTTGGAGCAGACAACAGAGGTAAGGGAAAATATGATTGAGAAGAGTTACCATGAAAATGTTTCAATAATGACACGTGAAACATAAGGTGGATCCGAGCCTCATTAGGTAATTCTAGTTTATATGCCACTATTCCTATTCATTCAGTTACTGGAAATAGACTAAAATATTTACTACCTAATTTCTAATGTTTCAACAAATGAACAGAGTGTTAACAGTAAGGTTAGAGTTTAACAAGTACCAGATCTCCAACCTAGAAATTAAGTTGAGATTGATATTGGTCTGCACATTTCTTCATCCTACACTGGGCCTTCTCAATATTGGTTTTTAACTGAGCCAACATTGCGTCCCTGTCCTTCAATTGAATCAAAATATCATCTGAGGAGGTATTATCATCAGAAGCTCACAATATGGGAGGTGGATCTCTCCCGTACACCACTTTGAAAGGTGTCATTCTAATAAAAGTTTGGAAGGAAGTATTATACCATAGTTCAACCCAAGGTAAGTATTCTACCCATTTTCGAGGTGCTTCATACATAAAACAATGAAGGTACATCTCTAGGTACTTGTTAAGAGCCTTTGTTTGTTTGTCAATTTGAGGGTGGTAAACCAAACTAAAATGGAAAGATGTGCCTTGTAACTTTGCTAAGTGTTTCTAGAAGGTGTTGGTAAAAGTGGGATCTCAGTCTGAGATAATGGTGCGTGGTGTAACATCCGGTTCCCTAAAAATCAGAAGAAACGTGAGAAACGTAATGTACAGTTTCTCTGTTAACGAATGAAACTTATCGGATACAAAAGGAAGTCCACCGAGATGATGGAGTTAAGGTCTCGAAAAATTTGGGAAGCATTTTAGACTCCTAAATATGAGAATCTCAAGCTCAGACGGAATAAAAACAGAGCTAGAATGAAGAAATAATTTCTCACGAAAAGCCTACGAAACGTAATGGTATTTTCGTAATTTTGAGCAATTTTTGGAATTCACACAAGAGGGCTTTTTAAATGAAATTTTTGAGTTCTCTGGGGTTCTCAGAGGCCTTGAAAACCATGGAAAGCCCCGAGACAGTTAAAACCCCTCTGGTAGACGTTTTCTAACGTCGGTTGACCCAAACTTTGACTGATTCATTCGGAAAGATTTTAGCTCCAATTTGAGTGATTCCAAAGGAATTTTACTAAATTGGAAACCTAAATTTTATAATGGAAAAGACGGTTCTTAAAAAGGAGCTAAAACGAAGGAGAAATGAAAATGCCAAAAACAAAGGGCAAAATTGGAATTTTTGAGAAAGTGGAAGCTTCTTGAATACACTTTAAGTTTCTTATTTCTTCTCCCCTCCATTTGCACGACCTATTATGCCCAAAAACCAGAGAAAACAGCAGCTCTCTTAGGCACACCATGGAGGAGAAGAAAGGAGGAGAAAAAGCAAGGAAAAGGTAAAGAATTTCATGGTTTTTCATACTTTCTCCTTTCCAAACCTCTCCTTCTCCATTCTCCTTTGTTTCCTATGATTAAAATGATGTTTATAAATCTGATTAAAGGGAGATATTCAAGGGAAAGTTCGGATTTGAAGAGAGGAGCTTGGAGAAATCAAGATTCAAGCCAAACTAAGCAAGGAAACAAGGTAAAAATGCATCTATGGTTGATACCTTTCAACCCACTTCTTCTCCATTTCGACCTAAACCAAGAACCCTAGGAGGATCTGATTTCCAAGCCCAACCAAGCATGATTCTTAGGTATTTGATGGAGAGGAATAAGAATATGCAAAGAAAACAACAAAATAACCATTAGATTTCAAGATGCAAAACCTAGGGTTTTAAGTGCACCTTCCAATTTCTGATTTTGTATGATGATTCCTAGGCCTAAGTAAGAGTTTAAATGAGCTCCCAAGATCCCTAAGAGGCTCCCCATATGCTTCTTCCCTTGAGAAAACAAAGAAAGCTCCATGGAACCCAATATGCTTCATAGCCTCGGCCTAGATGGGTTCTCCTAGCTAGGGAGAGTTTTAAATTTTTCCAAGCCCATTTTTGAGTCATATATGATGAATGAATGTGAGGGGAAGCCTTGGGAAAAATTTAGAACTCATAGAAAGTGATTTGGTGTCTTAGGTTCCATATTATGACCTAAAGAAGTAACATGGTGCTAGGCCTTTTGTTTTAATGATGTGATGGCTCCAAGAGATTCAAAAGGAGTCAAGAATCATATTTGAAAGGAAAGAATGAGGCCTAGAAGTCCCTTGAGGGGTGTTGCTTCATTAGGTGCCTTTATGGACCATAATGGAGCCTATAGAGCAATCTAGTGTTTTATCAAGTGATGTAACCTTAGAGTTTGTTTCATGAACCTAATTGGCTCTCATAAATTGTATCTAGGCCAAGAGAAACCATCTCCACCAAATTGTGGGTGTGTGGCCGAAAGAGGAAGCTTGAAAGCTAAGGAAAAAGTGTGTGAAATTGTGCAAGGTAGCTCTCTCCACCTTCTCTCATGCATGGATTGTGTGTTTAGCTTGTTTTAGAATGTGTGTATCTGTATTTTCAAGCTAAGAAAAGTATGCTAGTATGCCTTTATATTCCATGATCCTTGATGCCATGTTATGTTTTAAATGAATCCATGATGTTTGTATGAGTTTACTTGAGTGAGGAGAGGCCAAGAACTCTTCCCTTGGGTGAGGATGAGCCAAGAACCCTCGAACTTGGTTGAGACAAGGCAAAGAGTCTCCCAAAAGCAATGTGGGCTCCCAAGAATATAGTTGAGTCCAAAGTGCTCAAGAATGGGTGAGGCAAGTCCAAAATCCATGAGGAGAAGTGTGAGGCCAATCCAAACACTTGGTGAGCTCTTGAATGATTTGTATGAGTTGTTCACATGCCAAGTTTGCTTATAAAATGTCCATGGCTTTTATTTTCTCCATGCATGCATTTGTAAAGCTTGCTTTACACATATTATGTATGATTGAATGGGAGATGAGCTATTGGGATTCTTTGAATCTCATCCCCTCCTCCCCAATGATCTCACATGCTAGGTGGATCAAGTGGATGTGCTAATGAGAGCCAACAACACTAAAGAAGGAAGATTGACATCCATATGTTTAGCATTTAGTTTTGAATGTCATAATGAACCATAATGATGTATATTATTATTGTAGATGGCTTGTAACCCTTGAGACATATGCAATTATGCTATTATATGATGTAAGAAGGAAAGCATGTATTATGTGAATGATAGAATATGAATTGAGTATGTATGGCAAAGGTAGCTTCATGAATGGCTTGATAGAAATATGCATAAGTGTGGGTTAAATGGCCAAAATGATATGCATGAGGTTTGGAACCATTTGGGTAGCTCACACAAGTCTTAAATATACTTTTAGACTTGCCTAAAAGGTGCCAACACCAAGGAAAGACCATTTGGCAAGTTTGATACCTCATATGGAGCTAAATTTGACCATTATGGAACCCTATGTCACTTTTTGGCCAAATGAGTTAGTCTTGATCTGAAATTCAACATGAAATTAGGTCTCATCAAGAGTTTTTTGGGAAGCTAAAGATCATAATTTTCAGAGACCTAAAGAATATTTGATGAATTTCCAAAATTGGGATTTTTCATGGATTCTGATATGGGTACTGTTCATACTGGCAATTTTTAATTCTATGCCACCCGATGGCCAAATGGTGTCCAATGCTTATGAAATTTTATATGAATAAACTAGAGGTCATAAGATTTCTGTGGCCATCGAGATCATCTCATTTGGAGGTCTGAGCAGTGAGTTATGCATGCTTGAAGTTAACTGTCAGTATCAGTAGCGCCCCATGAGTCTGGTTACTGTTCCATAGGTTCCAGCTGAACAAACATATCTGTTTCATTTTGGAATTATTTTTAGTATCAAGTTAACATTTGTAGCTTTCTAGAATGACTGAATGTGTGTGATTTCAATTTTTATAGAATTAGTTATGAACTTTAGAAGTTTGTATCAGTAATCTGAAACAGCAGCCCAGGCAGCAACGACCTCTGGACCTTTTTGGATGTCAAACGTCCTCTGTGATAAATTTTATGCTCTGGACGTATTTTTAGTGTAAATTAGACATCCATAGCTTCCCAAAATGACCAAGATTGCATGATTTCAATTTTTCTAGATTTATTTATGATTTTCTGAAGCTTGCCTAGAATTGAGGCCAGTGCTGTCCGAGAATGAATACCCATTTCCCATAGCTCCTTTCGATTTCCAAGAGTTGTAGGTGGGTTTTTGTGATACAAATGAGTTTTAATAATGAAATTAAATATGATGGGGCATAGTATGAGTTTACCCAGTCCACGTGATACCGAATGGGTTTTTGGATATGATGACTTGCAAATAAAAATCCAAATTTTCATGCTTCCTCTATTAGAATTATGTGTATGTTTCATGATAATTATACTATTCAAAGGCATGAGATGAGCTAGACTTATGGTGTTACACATGGCAGTCCATGTAACTTCACTATGTAGTTTACAAAAACCTCAGCTACTTGCTGGCTTGTGAAATTAGTTCTTAATGGAATGAACTGCCATATTTGGACAAGCGATCTACAACTACCAGAATAACAAAATACCCTTTTCAAAGAGGCAAAGCAGTGATGTAGTCCATTGTAATATCTTCCCAAACACATGCAAGAATTGGAAAAGGACTTAACAGCCCTGCAGGGTATAACTATAAAGCTTTGGAACGCTGACATACTTGACATTGTTTAATAAAGTCCCAGATGTCTTTAAGCATGGAAATCCAAAAGAAATTGGCAGCAATTTGATGGAAGGTTCGAAAAGTACCTGAGTGACCACCCATGATCGACGAATGAAACTCTTGGATAACAGTTTAAATAACATCTCGGCATTGCTGGGGAATGATGATTCTATTCTTCCAATAAACTAAGCCATCATGCAAAGAATAATGCACCATCTCATTAGAGTTAGCTTGTACCTTTACCATGAGTTGTTACATTACCAGAGAGGATTTAATAAACTGTTGAATATTCTCCATCATCTGATTTTGAACAGTTGTAACAGCCATATAACAATGGCAAGAAAGTGCATCTACTGCTTGGTTGTTCTTCTTAGGCTTGTATTCCACCTTGTAATGATATCCTATAAGTTTGGGTAGGCATGCTTCCTACTTCAGAGTTTGAATCACTTTCCCGTTCAAGTGTTTGAGACTTTCATAGTCTCTTTGAATGATAAAGAAATGGTCGAATAAGTAGTGGCAGAACTTAGCAACGGCATCCATTATGGCTTGCAACTTTTAGGCATATACTGATTTGTTTTGCATGTAAGGGGACAACTTCCTGGAGAAATAAGCGATGGGATGACCCAATTGACTCAAAACTACACTAATACCCAAACCAGAGGCATCAGTCTCTAAGATGAAAGGTTGAGAAAAGTCTGGTAAAGTTAGCATGGGTGCCTTAGTTAGAGCATATTTTAGTTGTTCAAACACCTGCTAAGCTTTTGTAGACCACTTGAACCCATCCTTTTGCAAAAGTTGCATGAGTGGATGAGCTATTTGAGCATAGGATTTGATAAATCTCTTATAATATCATGTTAACCTAAGGAAAGCTCTCAGTTGACTAACATTTGTGGGTGTGGGCTATTGTAACATCACTTGAACTTTGCTTGAGTCCATTTGAACTCCCCTGCCAAAAACAATATGGCCCAAATACTCAATCCTTCACTAACCAAATGAGCATTTAAAGAGTTTTGCATATAAACGATGTTGCATTAGCTTATCCAATATGCATGCAAGATGCTACAAATGTAAAGGCCATGTGGCACTGTAAATTAAGATGTCATCAAAGAAAATTAAGACAAATTTCCTCAAATAAGCTTGAAAAATCGAATTCATCAATGCCTGAAAGGTGGCAGGTGCATTCGTGAGCCTGAAGGGCATGACCAGCCATTCATAGTGGCCTTAACGTGTCCTGAAAGTGGTCTTTTCTCGGTCTTCAGGTTGCATTAGAATTTGTTGATACCCAGCTCTCAAATCTAACTTAGTGTAATATTCTGACCTTTCCAATTCATCTAAGAGTTCATGTACTATTGGCATAGAAAATGAATCCTTCATAGTGACTGAATTTAGAGCTCTATAATCTATGCAAAACTGCCATGTACCATCCTTTTTGCAAACTAATAACACAAGGGCCAAATAAAGGCTAATGCTAGGTTGTGTAATTCCTTCTTTCAACATTTCAACTATAAGTTTTTCTATTTCAGATTTTTGGCTGAATGGGTATCTATATGGCTTAACTTTCATTGGTCTTATTCCAGGTTCTAATAAAATTTGGTGTTTCTAACTTCTCATAAGTGGAAGTCCTTTGGGAATTTAGAATGCATCCTGATACCGCATGAGTACTTCCCGAATTTTAGGATGAATATCAATTGGAAATTCATCCTTACTAGTAACACTATTTGTAACACCCCAAAAATTAATTAAGGTATTAATTATGAATTAGGTTAATTAGGAATAACTAATATAGAATAATCGAGTAAGTTAAGTAAATAAAAATTTTGGAAAGATAAATTATTAATATGGGTTTGAAATTTAATTGGGAGAGAAAATTTCATCTAGGCCTAAATTAATGTAGGAGATCATGATAAGAGGCTTAATGAGGGCCCAATAAGATAGGTGCAAGCCCAATATAATTCAATCTAATAGATGCCCAAGATCTACCTTGTATAAGCTCTTACAATTGGCCCAATAACCCTTATGTAGACCCAAAACTTTTGAGCTCTTAAAACTTGTTTTGACCCAATGGAATTTCAGCAACCTAATACATAAGAACTAGTCCAACAAAGCAAAAACCTAAAGCCCATTAGGGGTTAGACTTTGGAGCAACCCATGACCTATATTTGACCCAACTTAAACCCAACTAAAACCTTAAATACTTCAGCCACTATCCCACTTTTCTGAAACACAAACATATCTCAAAATTCGAAGGTCCAAAGGAGGCTCTAGGGTTCATGGCATAAATCCACCATTTCTCACCTCTAAGCTCAAAATCAACTAAGGTAATAGTTATATAACTTAATTCTCTCATCTTGCTCTTCATTTTGGTTTGATTAGTTTTTCATTTGGAGTATTTTCACCATACCCAAAATTTGAAATGTGGGTGTTTGGGATTTTCTTGATGCAATTCGTAGGTTGAGGTTAGAGCTGTCATTAGATAGGTATGAACTCTTCTTTCTAAGGTAATTCTGCTAATTTGAGATCCTAATGATTTGATTATAATATGGATATTAATTTTGTACGAATTTGCTTAGGATTTTGGATGAAATATTGAGGTTTCTAGTAGATGACACTTTAATCCGAATTTGAGACTTGTAGTGGCTGGGTAAGTGATCCCTAGATAATCATTAGCATTTTAAATTCTTCGAGTACTTGTTGCAACTATTAATGATGAATTAGAGTAGTAATTATCTGATGCTATGCTTATAGAGAGATTTTATACCATTAGTGGCTATTGCAATTGTCTACAAGTGAGGTAACCGAGTTCACATTAATTCCATACATATATTTATTTTAATTTCATATCTCCGATACATGAATAATTTAAAATGTTGAATAAATTGATTGGCTATCTATTGTATTATGTTAGACTTTGTGAGTCCATGATGGAGTTGTGGTGCGACTGCCACCCGTGCATGTGCTTCGATTGGGCACCGAGTTGTGATCAAACCCCAAATGCACTGAGTCCTGGTTGTGCTCAATGGGGAGTAGGTGCCGTGGATGAGTCTCTGCCGGTGTTAATAGCCTTTAACATATGAGAATATGATTACTAGTATGGGATAGTAATCATGATAGCCTAATTATTTTATTTATTGATATGATTAGTATTTTGCTGATGCTTATGTAAAATTATGCGTGTATGCTAATTAAACTAGAATATATGATGGAATTGTCTTAGTTACTGAGATTCGTATCTCACCCCGTTTTATGGGATTAAACATTTCAGGTAAAGGTTTTTCGGGTAAGGATAAGGGGTAAGCAAGTGGATGAACATCCATGAGCTGAGGCCTGGTATGGAGAGCTACACTTGGTTTGAGTAGAATAGAGTAGATGCTAATTTTTGTTAACCTTTGTATAGCATCATCATGTATCTGTATTGCCAAGTGTAGGAGTTGTATTTTGATAACATGGATTGTAAATAACACAGAATATGTTTCATACTAGTTGTTAGTGGATGTATGAGTCTATGACACTTATTATGCCTTGTAACCTTGCGTTTTAATTGACTATTTGAGTAATGAAATCTTGTGATATATGGATTGTGGAATAGAGCTAGTAATGCATGAATTATCTGGTGTAGATATGATTTACTGACCATTGTGAGAAGTTAATAAATCTGCTAATAGAAATCCAATGAATGAGTAGGAGAATCCATCTTTAATTGTGGGATGGGTAATGATTTAATGGATAGGGCATTTCAGCTAGATAGATGTTATTAGAAGTCCATAATAAGTGAGAGAATGGCCCTAAAAAGCCCCTAAATAGAGAGTGGAGAGTATAAGGAAATATTTTAGGAGTATTAGGATCAGAAGACATTTGGCCGCGGTCAAAATATGGTTAGCCGCGGTCAATAATGGCGAAGTTGCCCAATGAGAGTACCAGAGAGTAATTGGCTGTGGCGAATGTGGAATTGGCCACGGTGAAATGTGAAGGGCGAAACTGGGAGTCATCCAGAGGGAAATTCATCGCAACAAAACGGGGAATTGGCTGCAGCGAACTTTGGTGAAGATGAGCCAGGCATTCCAGAAAGGAATTGGCCACGGTGAAAGGATGAATTGGCCACATCCAATAATGAGAGGCGAGTGAGGTAAGTTCCAAGAGGCTTCTTCACTGCAGCGCCATGTAGGTTGGCCGTGGCGAAGGTCTGATTCACTTTGGTGAAATTAGTAACGATGCAAGGGGTGAACCCGAGGGGAATTGGTAGCGGCTAAAGGGAAATTGGCCGCAGAGAACATCCTAAAACCCTCATTCTAACTTAGAAATCATAGTTTTTCATATGGTAACCCTAAGGGGTGACTTAGAGACATTAATTGAAAATGAATATGAGTTGGAAACAATAGGTAATAGAATCAAGGCTCGTAAAGGAATGCTTGTTCTTCCTGAAGTACGTAAGTGTTTGAGATTATATGGTTGATGACTCCAATAATATTAAGGTTCAAATTTTTTCATATTTTCATAATGTAATTAGTCTTAATGACATGTAATCCTACTTTATGGTTGTTAATCACATGTTTAACTATAATTACAATGATTAGAGATGAAGGTTATCATACTATTGACATGTAGCAGGTACATTTCAGAGATAGCCTTTATAGACTGTAGTCTAGTGAATTGATGATATTGCATTAAGTTAGCCTGGGTCCACTTAAATCCCTACAATGTAATTAACTTCCTATCTGCAAAATAGGTGATGAGAGATTTGCTATAGTCCGCAATATGAGAGCCCAAGGTTTCTAACCAGGAGGTTCCAATGACCACGTCTGAGCCCGATACAGAAAGTGCATAAGCTAGAAAAGTTAAAGTATATCCACTAATGACAACTTGCAAGTCTTTTACCAATCCCTCACACTGCATTCGGTCACCATTTCCAACCACCACCCTTGTTCTTGGTGTGGGTTCCAGAGGCAATTTGAGGTACTTTGCAACCCTTGGTTGAATGAAACTATCAAAACTGCCTCCCTCTAGAAATACTTGTATTAGATGTCCTGCTATGGTACCATTAAACTGAATAATTGTTGGACCAGTGGATCCTTGATATGTATGTAGTGAGAAATGATGTAGTGTAACTTGTTCTAGGCTCTTATCATTGGAGTCTATCAGTTCACTTGATGGTTCCTCCTCATCATCATATTGAAGAATCATGTAATGCCTATTTGGACATCTATGGGTAGGAGAGAACTTCTCATCACAAGTAAAATAGAGTCCCTTCTCGTGCCATAATTGAATTTCTACAAATGCCATTTTCTTAATTGGCAGTCCCGGTTTGGTGTTTGGAATTGGAAGCAACAGAGTTATACTCTTGATTCCAGTGGTACTAGTCATAGCCGAAGACATCGTGCCACAATGGTCTTGTTGAATGTTGTCGCAATCATACTCCGAGACCGGTTAGACGAAGAAAGTGATTGTTTCTCATCATATAGCTTAGCCAGAGATGATGCTTCAAGCAGAGTCTGAGGAGCTCGAGCAATAACATCCAATCTAATCTTTGGTTTTAAACCACTTATGAAACAATCCATAATGGCATCCTCCGACATCCCTTCCACTCGGTTTGCTAATACTATAAATTGTTGATAGTAATCTGCCACCAACTCTCTTTGTGTCATCTTGAGTAACTGAGCCTGAAGACTCTTGAATTGAGACGGCCCAAATTGATTTTCAATAGCTTGTGTTAGTGCACGCCAAGTTGGTATCTGTTGGGTTCTCTGCATTAACTGAAACCAGAGAATGACCTTGCCTTCCATATGAACGGTAGCTATGGTTATTCTTTGAACATCTGGCGTTTCATAGTAAGTAAAGAATTGCTCTGCTCTAAATAACCAATCCAGTAGTTCAATTCGATCAAATCTGGGAAAATCAAGTTTACTTGACGCAGATGAAATGGCTGGTACGGTGCTAAATTTATCGACTGTCCAATAATGTCATTAACATTCCGGTTTGGAGACGAGTTTTGGTTAAGCCCTTCGACAATATGAATCAGGTTGTCAATGGATGTTTTCAAACGATCCATATGTATATTTGGAGTTCTCGTCATCACTTCAATCATCTTTTCTATCCATCCCATCCTTTTGCTAGTTGTTACTTCCACTTGCTCCATGTAGTTGTTCATCTTCTTCACATCCGTGGCCAACTCCTTCAGCCTGGTCCCTTCCGCCATAGGTAAATCTCTCAACGAGGGCACCAAATTTTTAATGATCTATCAATTAACACTATTCACAACAGATATTCGATCATAAAAATAGTCTTTGCAGCTCCAATCTTTCATGAAATAATGTTCATCGGGAAGGCAATCCAAAGAAAAGTAATGATAACACACCGAGGAAGGAAAGAAAGTAACAGACTAGATAGAGAAATTTCAGAATTGTCAGAAGGAAAAGAACCACAAAGAGAAAGACGTTTCATCCACTACCCCTCTCAAAATGCCCAACCATTGCCTTTATACTCCTTCCCTCACTTTCCACGTGGCTTTCCTATTTCTAGTACTCCTTTGCACTCCTTCCCTTGCATGTGCATTTTTCGTGCTGCAATACTCGTCCTCGATTATATGTGCTCCACTTATGCCAACGGTCCTCCTATCCATCTCATCACTCAATGTGCCATTGGACCCTTCACTGCTATGCATGACATAAAAATGGTTTTTCTTTATTTGTTCCTTTTTTGTCCAATTTTTTTCAAATAAAAAGGTCTTTATTTGCCATTTGTGATGGCAGATTAAAATATTTTTGTGTTGGGTTAGCCTCTTTCACTTTAAATAAACAAGTAGTAGTGTAAAAGGTTTTGGATGAAAAATTAATGGAGGGGTTATGTTGTATAAAACTAAAAGATTGAGTGGTCTATAGTCAACTTTTAAAATTAAAGAGAGTAAATTGCACAAACTCCAAATTTGAATGTGGTTTTTTTTGTTTTTGTTTTTTTTTTATTTTTTGTTTTTTGTTTTTTTTTTATTTTTTTTTTGGCAACCTAATTTTAATGCGTACTTGCGCATGAAATATTTTTAGTATTGTGTATATGTGAGTATTTAAATAAGATTTTGCATAACATTCACATTAGATGTTTTACCCTTCACTATTTTTTTTTTTTAAAGTATTTTGAGTATATAAAATAATTTCAAAAAATATTTTAAATATTCTAACACAAAATATTTTGTTTAGATAACTATCAATCAAAAATTTTAAAAGTCTGAAGTAATATAATTGTGCGCTTGTTTTTGTAAAAGAATTTAAGATGAATTAATCTGTTTTTTTTCTTGAGAGATGATTTAATTACACAAAAAATTATACAACCCTTCCTTAAAACTAAAAATTAGTCTACAGTTAAATTTATTTTGGCCAAAATATTTTTAAAAATAATATTTATTTTTAATAAAAATATAACTTACTAAAATATATATTTCTTATAATGTTTTTAATTTTATTTATTTTGTATTAAAAAACAATAAACTTAAATTATTCTAAAATTTTATTTTATACATACGTATAACAATATTTATGTTCATTATTTAAAACACATATTATTTTTTAATTAAAAATTTTTATTGATTATCTTTTGATTGATTAAATTTTTTTAAGAAAACTATTTTATGTATATAGTTATTGTGTTTAATAATTATATATTGAAATACTTTAAATTTTATTAAATTTATAAAAATTTTAAAAACTTGAGGATAATTCAGTTACAATGAATTTTAGTTGTAAGATTTTTTGGTCATGTAAAATTTTATAATGAACAAATGTAATTAAATCATATCACAAAATTTTAAATATACTTCATTTTGTGAGGAATTTTTTAAATTTCTTTTTGAATTTTCTGCATGCAATGCACAAAGGGCTAATGGCCCCGTAAGCCTGGCCCAACCTAATCATATCTGATAAACAAATGACAAAAACAAACAGTTTTCCTCAGACACCATGCCACTGTCACACTATTCTTACCCTCAAAGACTCAATGTGTAGGGAACAACCATCAAAGCTGTTATACATTTTCGCAAAATTTCGGAAGGTAAGCCAGGTTACATAATGGGTCAACCCAGCCTGACTCACTCAAGAGTCAACCGACCCTAATTGGCCCATTTTGATGGCTCATGTCTCAAATAAATCATTTATTAAATGAACCAATTAACTAAAGACCATATTTGGACTGGGTATGACAAGCTATAGTAATACAAATTGTTCGGCTGGGATGAAAAAAAGTCTGATATGCAGCACAACGATATTATGGGAAAAAAAATATAAACTGTGTAAATAATATTATGATGATTAATTATCCAAACTAGAAGATTCACTAACGCAAGAATTTAAGTTGTACCAATTATACAAACACAGTCTCAGTGTTCTATCATGAGGATATTTTGTGTTTTTTTAGGTACTCTTAACTAGTTTCTTGATCAATTAAATGAAGTTTTATTGAAAGATAATGTGACTACATGTTATTAATGTTTCATGTTTAAATAATATCTATATGAGGATATACCAGAGATGCAAATAAAATCCATTCACGTGAGACAGCAACTAAAGGCTTAAACATCTAGATCAATGAAAAGGACGGAAAATGAATTATTTTACAATTCCCATGCTTAATCGATATCATATTAGCTTTGGAAACCTTTGGATTAATTGAGAAAAGTATAAATTAGTGAAGAGATTAAAAACATAAATAGTTTGGACCTACACAGGCACGAGCACACATACATTTCATCAGTTTCTACTTTTCTTACTACTACGCTTTTTTCTTTGTTTAGTATTTTGACCTTCTTCTTATAAACATGGTTGTCTACCCAAACAGCTTTTGTAGGTAGAAATCCGTTCGGAGTTTGTGAACCCATTGGTGGTATATGTAGCCAACCAAGTAGAAGATATCTTGCAACCGTCATAAAAGAGTCCAATGCAGGTATGTACGTTAAGCTGAGAAAAATTCTGTGTTAATGTGTTAGTATATCGGCTAGTTAATAGTGATAATAACTACTAAATGGTGACATCTAAATTTATCTAACAGTTAATAATATTGCAAATGGAATTAAATATATTTTTGGTATTTTGTAGAATTGCTATCAATATAAGGAGACGTGTCAAGTAAGAGGAGTGATTTTAGATGAGAGGAATAATTAATCATTAGAGGATCATTAATTTATGGTCAATGTTGGAACAAGCTGATAAACTTGCTCTTGCTGTTTGTGCAACGCTCTGTAGTGTACATTACGCTGTAACTTAATAAGCCTCTTCGTCGTTTAAGCAACAATTATGTTGCTTCCTTGAGCTAGCCTCAGCACATGATTCCTCACTATTTATTTGTTAGTGCCAGCTGGCTAATTCTGTTGAACCTTTGTATTATATACCCACACTGGGTAGTGCATAAGAATTCATTCAGATTTTCCATCTTCTCTTCATTCTACTATTCTCTATATTTAAACTTGGCATCAGAGCACCTCAGGTTCACGCCATGGCAAGTCAAACAACACCTGTCTCCTCCCACCACTCTACTACGGACAAACCGATCAACTATCTATCCTTTTCTAGCAATCCATCCAAACTGGGTTCGTCCTTTTCTCCTTTTAGTCTACCATGCCTGATCAAGTTGGATCGGACCAATTTTCTACTGTGGCAATCACTGGTGCTACCCGTTATCTGTGGAAACAAGCTTGATGGTCATATCACCGGATCCAAACCATGCTCGTCTAAGCTCATCTCTGAAGGTGCAGAGATGAAGATCACCCCCGATTATGAAGAGTGGATCTCCACAGGTCAACTCCTTCTTGGGTGGCTTCTTAATACAATGACAATTGATGTCATTTCTCAGTTAGCTCACTGTTCAACATCCAAAGAACTCTGGGATGCAGCCAAAGATCTTTCCGGAGCTCATACCAGATCCAGAGTGATGATGTTCAAAACTGAGTTTCAGCCATTTCAAAAAGGAACATTGAAAATGGAAGAATACTTGAACAAGATGAAAGCTATATCTGATAATTTGGCAATGGCTGGAAGTCTAGTTTCCTTAAATGATCTGATTTCACAAACTTCAGTAGGCTTGGATATAGAATATAATCCAATTGTTTTTCAATTAACTGACAAAATTGATTTGGCATGGCTTAATCTGCAGGCTACTTTGCTGACCTATGAAAATAAACTAGAGCAATTGAATAATTTCTCCAACCTTCATATTAATTCCTTTGCCAATGTGACAAGTACAGAAGGCCATTCCTTCTCCTCCTCTAATTTCAATAGAGGAAACTAGCGTAATAGTGGTCAAAAAGGAGGTTCTCATGGCTTCAGAGGTCATGGAAGGTCATCCCGTGCTAACAAGCCTGTGTGTCAAGTCTGTAATAGAGTGGGGCACGTTGCCATCAATTGCTTCTACCGATTTGATAAGTCTTATACTAGGACTTCCCCCTTCAACAATCGTAACAGCAAAAAGACTAATTTCTCAAATCCCCAGGCTCTTATTGCTTCACCTTACATTGTAAGTGACAACGAGGGGTACTTCAACAGCGGAGCAAGTAGCCATATCACAAATAATATTACTTAACTTGACAATCCCATAGCCAACAATGGTAAGACTAATGTCATAGTGGGTAATGGTGATAAACTGGAAGTTTTTAACATTGGTTCATCTAATCTTCTCTGTGAAAACCAAACTCTAACTATGAACAATGTTCTTCATGCTCCTAAAATTGCTAAAAACCTACTGAGTGTCTCTAAGCTGACAAATGACAATGATATAGTTGTTGAATTTAATGCTCATTCGTGTTATGTGAAGGACAAGGAGACAGGTCAGCTTCTTCTACAAGGGACAATGCATGAAAGTCTTTATAAAGTAAAAAACAGTAGCAAAAGAAGGATGCAACAGAGGCACAAACTTGAGAATTGTCTCTCTGCTACACCTCACTTCAATGCTTTTCTTTCTCTAAAACAAGAGTGGCACTGTAGACTTGGCCACCCTTCTAGCCGTATACTAAACGAAGTACTAGCTGATTGTAATGTAAACATTTCCAATGAAGATGTTGAGTTCTGTGAAGCTTGTCAATATGGGAAGTCACACTCCTTACCCTTTAAAGTGTCACAATCTCATGCCTCTAGGCCTCTAGAATTGATACACACATATTTATAGGGTTCATCTCCAATCAACTCTACTAATGGCTTCAAATTTTATGTCATTTTTGTAGATGACTACAGTAGGTACATATGGATATATCCACTCAAAGCTAAGAATGAAGCTTTAAATGCCTTTATTCAATTCAAACAACTTGTTGAAAATCAATTTGAGAGTAAAATCAAAATCCTAAGAAGTGATTGGGATGGAGAATTAAGAAGCTTTACTAATCTTATTCAAGAGTCTAGCATCTTATTTCAACATTCTTGCCCATATACATCATCACAAAACAGTAGAGCAGAAAGAAAACATAGACATGTTGTTGAATTGGGGCTCACTCTACTTGCACAAGCCAAGATGCCATTAAGTTACTGGTGGGAAGCCTTTCAAATAGCAACTTATTTAATTAACAGACTACCCACTCCAGTGCTTGGTGGAGTTTCTCCATATTTTAAGGTGCACAAATCACATCCCAATTATAAGGAGCTAAAAATAGTTAAGTGTCCTTGTTATCCCTATTTGAGGCCTTACAACAAGCACAAATTACAATTTCATACTATAACATATGTCTCCATTGGGTACAGCAACAATCATAAAGGGTTCAAATGTTTAAGTCCTTTTGATAGAGTGTATATGTCAAGACATGTTGTCCTTAATGAAAGTGATTTTCCATTTATTTCAAGTTTTCCAAATACCAAGACATCAGCATCAGAAGCAGTTCATCCTGATGTCTTCTTCAAAAATCAAACTAAAATAGGAAGAGACAGAAGCCTAACTCAATACTCAAACTCTGGTCCTATATATCGGCTACCTCCACCAAATACTGTATTAGATTTCTCTTTACAACAAGATGCATCTACTTCCTCTAGCTTGTCTTCTCTTAGGTTATCTTACTTTGAAGGAATTAATACTTGAAATCCAGAGGGAACTATCAATCAGAATTCACCACTCAGGCCTGTTAGCAATCATTTCGAAGAGTCCATTGAAGAGAGATGTGATGATGAAATCAATCAACCTACGGATGTTCCTATTGGACACAGGATGCTAACAAGAAGTAAATGTGGGATCTTCAAGCCTAAAATTCCCTTTACTGGTCTAACTATGAATACTAAGGAGAAAGAGAAGAAAAATATTATCATTGTCACTAGCAATTCAACAACCGAGCCTTAAAATGTGACTGAAGCTCTCAGCTCACCCCACTAGAAACAAGCCATGGTAGAGGAATTTAGTGCTCTAACTCGAAATAACACTTGGGAGTTAGTTCCTCATACCGGGTAGGAGAATCTTGTTGATTATAAGTGGGTTTTTAAACTCAAGTTTAATTTAGATGGCTCAATTTCCAGACACAAGGCTAGGTTGGTTGCCAAGGGATTTCAACAAGATCCAAGTATTGATTTCAGAGAAACTTTTAGCCCAGTAATTAAAGCTGCTACTGTTAAAATAATCCTCACACTTGCCGTTACTTTTGGTTGGGAGATATGGCAGTTAGACATTAACAATGCCTTCTTGAATGGCTTCCTCGAAGAACAAGTTTATATGAGGCAGCTAGAAGGATTTGTTCACCCAGGCAAATGGGATTACATATGTAAGTTAAATAAGGCATTGTATGGCCTCAAATAGGCACCAAGAGCATGGTATGAATGACTAAAAACTACTCTATTGAGTTGGGGATTTCAGAACTCCAAAGGAGACAATTCCTTATTTTTTCTGAAAGCCAAGTCCAGTGTTGTTATGGTGCTTATTTATGTGGATGACATTCTAATAACTAGAAATGATGTTAAGAACATAAAAGAATTTGTTCAAAGACTAAATAGATCCTTCTCACTTAAGGATCTCGAACCTTTTGCACTATTTTCTTGGCATAGAAGTTCACAGAAATGAGACGGGTCTATATCTAAGTCAAGGCAAGTATATTACTGACCTACTGAAGAAGTTCGACCTGTTTAATGTTGCCTCATGTCCTACTCCAACGACTACAGGGAAACTATTATCAGCTACTGAAGGTGAAGTCATGAGTGATCCATCAATCTTTCGAAGAACAATTGAAAGCTTGCAGTATCTGATAAACACATCTAGATATAAACTTTGCAGTCAATAGGTTGAGTCAATTTTTAAGTTCTCCGACAAACTTGCACTGGCAAGCTGTAAAGCAAATTTTTTCTTATCTCAAAGGAACTCTACATCATGGTCCTCATATAAAACCCTCAAGTTTGCTATCCCTCACTGGGTTTGCAGATGCTGACTGGGCTGCTTGTCCAAATGACAGGAAATCAGTAACGGGTTATTGTGTTTTCTTTGGTGACTCACTTGTTGCCTGGTCATCAAAGAAGCAGAAGGTTGTCTCTAGATCTAATACTAAATCAAAGTATCAAGCTTTAGCATCTCTAGCAACTGAAATGGCCTGGATATAGTCGCTTTTGTCAGAAATCAGTTTCTTGATAGAACAAACTCTAGTTGCTTGGTGCGACAATATGAGTGCTACAGCTTTGGCTTTCAATCCTATGTATCACACTCGAACAAAGTACATCAAACTGGATGTTCACTATCTTAAAGACAGGGTCATGAACAAGCTTCTAGACACTTGATTTGTTCCCTCTTCCGAGCAACTCGCTGATGACTTAACCAAACCTTTATCTCACTCTAAGTTTTGGTGTCTTCGAGACAAACTCGGAGTCTATGCTACACGCTCCAGTTTGTGGGGAGGTGTTGGAACAAACTGATAAGCTTGCTCGTGCCGTTTGTGCAACGCTCTGTAATGGACATTATGCTGTAGCTTAATAAGCTTCTTCGTCGTTTAAGCAACAATTCTATTGTTTCCTTGAGCTGGCCTTAGCACGTGATTCTTCACTGTTTGTTAGTGCCAGCTAGCTAATTCTGTTGAACCTCTGTATTATATACCCACGTGGGGTAATGCATAAGAATTCATTCAGATTTTCCATCTTCTCTTCATTCTACTATTCTCTATATTTAAACTGTTAAGATTATTTAGGAAATGAAGATTAAAAAAAGATATCTATTACACATTTAACATATTTTTTGTATTAATTTCAACTATTAATATGTGATCTAATAGTTATTAATTACTCATCTCATCTCGAAATCACTACTATCAATAGCTTTTAATGTTACCAAAAAGAAAAGAAGGAAAAGGAACTAAGTTACAAGTAATCCAGATATTAAGTAAAATCATGATCTTTAATTCCTTTTAAAAGCTTGAAATTTGGGATATATAGTTGATTTATTAACTACTCTTTAATTACATTAGACTCATTGCCTCCCTCGATTAGTTATAAACTTAAATTAACTTTGATTGACACATGGTAAATGAGGACATGTTCTTTGTTTATCTTTTACAGAAATTTTGATATAATTGTTTCAGGAAAACAAAAAAAGCTACTAGAGTTTTTTCTTTTTAATTATAAAAAGAAAGGTGCATTAGTAAGATGATAAAAATCTGTGTGAGATGTTTTTGGCTATGAAAATTGGAGACTTTGGAGGGACTGCATATTAATTTAATGAAACTGCCTTCTTCTTCTTCTTTTTTCAGTTCAACTCTTGTAATGATTCATATATGGAGTCCAATTTCTTTATAGTTGTGAAATCTAATAGTAATGGAGCCTTAAAATAGTTATCATTTATTATGCTGATTTATGATGTAATTGTTATTTGAGAATTAGTCATTTGCAATTCAATATTTGGAGTTATTCAAGATTTAGTGTAAAATTATCAATAGAGAAATTTCAGTCTATGTGATATTATCGTAATATCCTAAAAAATTTAGTGTACCCATAAAAAATATTATTTTCATTTGTAGGATTGACATGTATTTGATAGAATTTTATGATCTTTAATTTTCTTTGGTAACTGTTTTGCATCACTAATTAGTAATCAAGGCGGTCGATCTAATGGTCACAAACAAACTATATAATTAAAAAACTAGAGTAATTTACAGGATATTTAACGTTTAAATTTCATTATAGTAAGAAAGTTGGATCCAATTTCGTACATCTTTTTAACTGAATGACTAGCCTTAACAATTTTCTTTGATAAAATTTCTGTCTCTTTGACTTAAATTTGTTTCCAAATATCAGCGTTAGTGGAGATATTACTGGCAGTGAGACCCAAAAGATGACAGTCCCCTTCACCGGGCAGCATTGATCGGTGATCTTGAGTGTGTTGAAATATTATTAAGAGAAGATCGTCAAGCACCTTGAAATGGAACGCAAAAGGCTGTCTTCCTGTTCATGTTGCTTGCAAAAGAGGTCATGTTGAGGTGATCAAGAAGATTGTTGAACAAGAATGGCTTGACCCAAAGGATTTGTTGAACCGAAAGGGTCAGAATATGGTTCACATTGCAGCAAAGAATGGAAAAGACAAAGTGGTGAGTTATATTTTGAGGCATAAGAAGCGGCTTGGGGAGGTCTTGAATGAGCAAGATGTGAATGGGGAATACTCCTTTGCATTTGGCCTCCAAGTACTTACATATGCGAAGGTGTTGCTCTTGCTCACAAAGTAGAGGGCAGTGGATATCAACCTTGTGAATAACAAAGGTTTGACAGCTCATGACATCGTCTTGCAGCAAAGAGAAGCTGTAACGTTTCTAGAGGTACACCATAAAATTCTCACAATTCACTATTTGGGATCTCATTTGGTTTCAACTGGCCGCACCTAAACTTTTTTCCTAGTAGGATTAGTTGCACACACGCACACATATAGCCACATGTTAATGGTGATATAAGAAGCATTAGCACCGCATGGACATCAACATTTTGATGTGACAAAAGCTGAATTGTCTAAATGTAATTTGAACTACTGCATTCAACTTTATATGAGCATCTGACTTGAGTAAGACACAGACACCAATGTTATCTTTGATAGAAATAATAAAATTATTTGTGAACTTTCAACTGACAATTTTAGCTCTTTTGAGTTAAAAGACTCTTGTCTTCCCCCTCCCCTTTTTTGTTTTAGGATGATCTCTTCACTATTTTTGTACTTTTTTGCATTGTTCTCTTCTCATTAATAAATTTTTCATCTTTTTTTCAATAAAAAAAACCAAACAATTTAAACTTTTGAGCTGAAATTGTTTTTGATATAATCTCAAATTTTCCTTGACCAAAAACTCTATATATTTACTTTGATAAGTATTTAGATGTCGTTTGATGCATAGAATTTTTAGTGATGGAAATGAAAAAAGAAATTAATGAAATGTAATAGAACAAATTATATTTGATATGACTGAAAAGTGAAAAGAATTACATTTATATTTATTTGTTTGGTTAGATGAAATAAACATAGAATAGAAAGTAGTAAAAAAAATACCCTCACAATATGAATTATGGATAATATAAACATAATAAATATATTTTAATTTTATGTATTATATAAAATAAATAATTATTTTCATTATATATATATAATATTATTATACATCTATATTATATTAAAAAATAATTATTTTTTATATGTATTATTTTGATATATATTAACTTATTTAGATATAATATATCCAAATTCAATAAATATATAAAATATATTATAATATTATATATATTAATGTATAAATAATCTATATTAAAAAATATAACATATATATTAAAAATATTTATTTATATATATAATTTATTAATTTTAATACTAAATATTATTCTGTTACTTTATAAAACATAATTATTATTAATAATCATTTTATAATAAAATTTTTAATATTTTATTTTTAATTATTCTTTTTAAAAGTAATATAATATATAATATAATATAGTACATATAATATAATATATTATATATATATGGAAAATATAAGTATAAATATATATTATATATTATATATTATTATTATTAGATATATAATTCATTGTAGTTATGCATTGGGCATTGCCATAATTAAGGTGTGAGTCGGTGATTTATTTCATCGACTCACATTCAATCAGGATTTGATTCGATTAAATTTTGGTTAAATAATTTTTTATTACATGTCAATGGATTGTTTTATTTTTTATTATTATTTATATAATTTATTATTTTTTATATTAATTACACATTGCTCGCTAGGGCCAAACACTATGACCACCATATACATGGAAGTCAAAAATTCTGCTGACAACGATTATGCGGCTAACCAAAAGCGGGTTATGAAGGAGGAAGACAGAGACATCGTTTCGAAGAAGAAGGAGGTGGAAGAATAAGGGAAGAAATGAAGTCCGATAAACTTTGGATCCTAAAATTCTTTAGCTCTTTTGATTTGGGGTTAGGTGCCACGTGTGACGAGTCTTTTGGGATTTTTTTAGGTTTTAGAACTGTGCTTATGACGCACCTTCTGTGTGTTCCTTTTTGTTTCACAATTGAATGGTCAATCAGTTGTTGGAAATAGTTTTAAAATCTTAAATGATATAATATTATTTAAGAGATTCAAGTTTGGAAATAATAGTATTAGTATTTTGTAAAAGTCTTAGAATAATAGTAAATTGATAAACATTACCAATAGATCTGACTCCGAGTTCATAAAAAAATTTGTAAAAAAAATTTAAGTTGAGCAAAGATCTTACAAAAGTTCGGATAAAAAATAAATTTGTTTTTAAAAAGTTTGAATATAAAAAGAGTTAGATTTAAAATTTTTTTAAACCTGACTCAAATCTGAGATCAGACTATATTATAATTAATTTTTACATATTATTAATAAATAATATTATTAAAAAAATTATTTATAACTATAGATATAAATAAATAAAATTATATAATACAAATGATTATTATGTATTTTTAATTTTATTTATTAAATAATATATTATTATGAATAAATTATAATTCAAACAAAATAAATTATTAATCAATAATATTATTTAAAAAATATCATTTTAAAAGATTGTATTGTTTCACGTGTGCTTCAAAAGATTTAAATTTCTTGCAATATTTTTTTTTTGAATTATTTGGTATTTAAAACAAAAAAAAAAGTGAACCTAACAAACAATAAAATATAAATATCTAGTATTTAAAATTAAAAAAATAAAACAAAATAATGATGAGTTTTGTGTTAAAATTCTAAAATGAAGAATTGGGATGATATAAGGAGCAGAAGAGAAGAAAGTCATGATGGGTTGGATAAAATGATGAGTTTTGTGTTATAATTCTAAAATAGTGTGAAAACTAGTTGTGGATTGGTTCTTGATTTGATGACAACTTTATTTATGGAATTATGGGAGATTCATTTCTATTGATTTTAAGTTGTATTCTTTAGTTATTTCTATGAGATTCATTTCTCTTTTCTCTAAAATAAAGAATTGGTATGATATTATCTATAGATATGAGACGAATGGAAATGGAAGGCTGTGAAGAAAAGAAAATAAAATGACACTTTCAATTTTTTTATGACGGGGGACTTCAAATGGAGTTGGTTTTCGCTACTCTCTGCATAATTTGAGGATTTCTAGCAGAACAGTCAATCAATAAATTTTTTATGGATGAATATTAAATTTAATTTATAGAATAAAAATTTAAGAAATTAAATATTAAATTATATAATTTATTGCTTAAATTTTTTTATAATAAAAATATAATTATATGTATATAATAATATTTTAATACCAATTAATTCAATCCGTTTCGTTAGTGACATAAACAGTTAAATCAATTATTGCTTTCACAGTCAACGACCGATTTAAATGCAACAATTACACTTTGAATCTTAAATGAGCCAAGCTTGGTATTTTACAATACGTGTTATTTAGTGGCTCGAACCCTTAGCACTAAGAATTTGCTCAACCCTCTATATATATATATATATTGATTTATTTCACTTTTTATTTTTATATGCACATATATAATATAAAAGTCCATATAACTTTTTATTAGCTTAATTTATATTTGAATATATAAGTATATATTATATTTATAAGACTTTTCATAAACTATTCAGACTCAACTCATTTAATAAAGCAAATAAGGGCTTTTTGATTTAAATATTAAAAAAAAACAGAAACAAATGTATAACAATAAAAATTAATTTCTCATATATATAATTAATTTTTTTTAAATTCCATATTTCTGTTTTAAATTTTTAAATTTTTTTTAAGTTTAAGGGATGCAAAGCTTCAATTTAAAAAAAAATAATTTTTTTAATTAAAAATTGACCTTAAAGGGTCAATGAAAAATAACCCTCTAAAGGACAAGCATAATGATATGATAGGATAATGTTATGATGTACTCGTTGAAGTACTATGTTATAAACCTTAGTAAGGTTTGACAAATGTAACAATGAAGCATGCCATTATATACCAAGTTTATGTGGTACAACAAACATAATGCATTGAACTTAATGTGATCAAGTTAAATCAATATTGCTCGAGAAACTCCTTGTGAAATTATATAGTATTGTGCTTCATATATGTGTTATAATATTTGTGTGCACTTCCGTATTGACTATCATGAATGCATGGTACATGAATATGGTAAGTTTAACATGTCGCTCCATATGCAAAAATGATCTTATTAAGAATATAGAGTATGAACACACACACACACACACACACACACACACACACACACACACACACACATATATATATATATATATATGTAAATGTGTTTTCTTAAGTATGTTGAATGTTTGTTGTATGCTACAATATTCTACTATCTTTCATGTCTTAGACAAGGGGACAAAATGAAATATTTTCTACACACATGGCAATTATACCATTACTAGTTTTCTAAAATTGATTATGTTTTTAATAGGAATGTAAATTCTTATTACACTTAATAATGTGTTTAAATAGAGAATCTAGATCCTACATTATTAGTAGATTAAAACACTCTGAAGTAAGCCAACCTTCCAGTGTCTAGAGAGTTACATTATGAAGATTCGGAAACTTTACTAGTTAGACATCTATAGTAGCTGTAATCATTTTATAGCCAAACATAAACTATGAACTATTATTAAAATATTGTTAACATTACTTGTAATTCTATAGTATGGGATATACAAATAGTTATATAATATTCATATTTAGAAATAGCCTTAACACTTGAATAGAGAGTGAGAAAAGGAATCAATTTGATTACATTTTTAGCCTTTAATTTTTGTTAGAATTTCGCTATTCTAATAAAGTAATGAGTTTAGTAGCACTTTAAAAGTTAAGGTATTAAAATCTCAAAGTTCAAATACAACTTGTGAAAGTTGTTCTCTAAACTTTTGTTTTTAGTTGCCATGACAGTCATCTTCCTCAATCTAGTTTCCTCTCCTTCATAGTTAGAGATATCAATATTTAACACTTAATTTCTACTATATGGTATCCATATTTAGAGATAGCCTCAATGCTTGAATAGAAGGTGAAAAAAGAAATCAAATTAGTAAAATTTTTAACACTTAATTTCTACTACTATTTCACTTATATGATAAAAATAACAAGTTTAATAGCATTCTACAAGTTAAGATGTTAAAATCTCAAAGTTCAAATATAACTTTGAAAGTTGTTCTCTTAACTTTTGTTTTTAAGGCTCCCCAAGTTCTAAATTGCCATAAGAGTCATCCTTCTCGAACTAGTTTCCTCTCTTCTGCTCCTAAAATTCCATTGTAGAAACATGGCTTCTCTCTTCCTTTTCTTTAGCCACATCTCATACTCCTTCTCCTTTTCTTGCTAAGTCCAAATCTTCTCAACTGTTATGATCTTCAATTTGAATTATTCAAATTTGATTTGAATAATTCAAATTTTATTTGAATAATTCAAATTTTATTTTTTTATTTTAAAAAAAGTAAAACACAAAATAAAAACAATTTTTAACTTCTATTGAACAAATAGTATATTTGATGGAAATTCAAAGATTGTCTTCATTTGTGTTTGCTTCCTTCAAAATAAATAAATAAATATATAAATTAAAAATTAAAACAAATTAAAAAAATTAAAATCTATATCATCTAAATCAAATCTAAACAATTTAAAAATCTTTTTAATTGAAAGGATTCATACTCCTTGTTGACTCTTTAATTGATACTATTATTTTGTTGACTATTATCAACTATTGAAGTTTGTAAGGTAACTATTACTTTAAATTTGTTCACCTCACGGTATGTCTTTACTTTTTAGATAAAAATTAAAGGGATATTGAACAATTAAGATAGTGTATTGTTCCCATATGATTATTGTGTTTAATGGGATGTGAATCAAAATTACACCTTCAAAGTGATTAATTTTTACCATGAAATCTCTTTCATAACAGTAGTCAACACTACTGGATTTGCCCATGTACTTGACCATTTTAGATTTTACTTGTAGTGTTATTCCACTTCAATCAACATCGATCTCATATTATCCCCGCGATTTTTGTCAAACACGGTAATACATTATTGGGGAACGCAAGCTCCACGCAAATACCCACGTTGGTCCCTCCTCGCTTCCCTTCCCTTCCTCGCGGAGCATCACCCGAGCTTCTCCCCTCTCTTTCTACTCTGAGATTCTTCTCTGGGCTCAGCTCGGCACTCACAAGCTAAATAGAGAATCCGGGTTTGTATTTCGCTTTTTTTTTGTGGTAATTTTAGTCCATTCGTAGTTAGACTCTTTTGATTTTTCTTTTTTAATTCATTTTCATCCATGCATGTAAAAAATTTCTGATTCAATGGAAACCCATCTGCAATTTTTTTTTCTTTCAATTCGAATGAATTTAGCCTAGATCCATCATGAATGACGACTCTATGATTCTGGGTTTGTCGATTGTATGTTTCTTTCGGCAGTATTTGGATTTTGAGACTTGAATTTTGTTGGGTCTTGTTTGTTCAGTTCCTGGAGATTCAAATTAAACTGTCACTCAGTTTCTATTTTAGGTATTACTTATTTAAGATGGAAGCTTATGTGATGCTAGTGATTGGGTTTAGTATTTTGGTTATTTATATATGTTGCCTAAAAGGGAAAATAAAAATGTAAACAGCGGTTGTAGCTTTCCATATTTCCATGTAGTTTGAGAAACAAAAGGCAGTGTTCAGAGTTTTCTTCAATAGAATTGGATGAATCTGAACTGCTGGAGTTTTAGTTTAATATCGCTTAATTGACCATTCGTTAATCATTGAACTAATTTGTCTCAATAACTACCAGACCTAACCCTAGTTGGAAACCGTTGAGACTTTGTTATCCCTTTGCCACTTCCACTTTCCCCTTTCTTACTCTGTTAAAAGGTCCTGGAATTTGCACACATTGTCAACCTGATATTCTCATGAGAAAACAACAATTACGTTATCCGAGCTCAATATGGATCATCTTCTGATCCTGCTTCCATGATTTTTTTGTAAGCTATCAACCCACCAATGTGCAAACCTAAATCAACCAACCTGGGCACTGCTGTGCGGATTAAACCCCCTGATCTGACCTGTGCACACCTCTAAATTCCTCTAGTTGGGAGGAGGGGAAAGGGTAGATTAAGAACATATGATGTCTTTGTTGTGAACAGTATGGGCCTTTCGGTGTCTCACTGTCTCTTTAAGTATTCTACTTAGAAGACCAGGCACGAGGGCCAAATTTTGTTATGCTCTTTGGCTTTGACATAATCAAATATGCCATTATATAAGGGGAAATGATTATGAATTTATGATAATATTAATCATCTTATTTTATACTTCATTATTTTCTCAGCAGTGGGGAAAATAAGCTCAGAAGTTCCATTTGTTTCTTATTGTTACAAATTACAAGTGACAATAAAATATCTTCTAAGAACTAAAGTGTAAAAAGTTGATGTGATGCTGCTAAAAAAAAAAACTGGTGAAGTGGAGATCTTTTTCTTCCAGTATTGCATGCATACTATTAATGGATTAGCTTATTTTCATCATCCTAGTGTACTTCTTTTACCCCCCCCCCCCCCCAAAAAAAAGAAAAAGGAAAAAGAATAGCAGAAAGTGTATAGCATAATTACTTAGGGCTTGAAATG
Organism: Erythrophleum ivorense; assembly: GCA_026724425.1. NCBI lineage: Eukaryota > Viridiplantae > Streptophyta > Magnoliopsida > Fabales > Fabaceae > Erythrophleum > Erythrophleum ivorense. The sequence continues at coordinate 35,914,441 of JAIUCV010000008.1, forward strand.
CTAGGATGCTTGCTTGTAACGAAGGACATATAAGTAATGATGTTAATACAGATGAAAAGACTTTAAGGCATATGCTACTATGCTTGTAGAGTTGCAGATTGCTTGAGGTTAGCTACTTCAGTTATTCTTTATACTTATATATATGATAATACATCCTAGACAATCAACTGAAAAAATACTGAAAACAGAGATGGATTTTGTTGCCGATAAATATATGATCCTCCTTTGATTTCCAATATTCAAAATAGTTCAGAAATTTGACTCCTTTAAGCAATGCTGTTGGATGTATTTTGATTGTATTATTCTTCCCATACTCTGAACATGCATTGATGCTTTTGACACAAATTGCAGCTGGAGGGTGTCAGAGCCGACGATGAGTCTGGCATGCCTTGTGTGCCAGAGTGTGGAAAGTCCATCACCATCACACTCTTTCAGGAGTTACTCTGTCTCAAGTGCAGAAAATGAGGGAAGATGTTATGCTATTTCCAACTGCTTAACCAAGAAATCCTCATTTCCACCTCATACAATGAACACATTTCTTGCATCATCGTCCTCTAAAGTTACCCCGCACCCTACTGTTTCGAGTAACGATGAGATGCCTGGTACTCCACGGCTTGTACGAAGTCGGGCTGTGAGGAGGGACCTTGTCAGAGACTGGAATTTCGATCAAGTTGTACTGGAAGGCTAGTCTGTTAATATTGGATAGAAGAAACCTTAAGGACCCTTACTGTGGAATAGAGTTGGTAGAGTATGACATTTGCTACCTTGTCTCTTTAATTTTGTTATGGTGCGATTGAACTCTCTTGCTTTTCCAGCATTTGTAACTTTCAAAAAATTCAAATGCAAGACTTTGTGTTCCTGTTTATCATTTTGGTACTTCTTTGTAGTTCACAATTTTCAATTTTAAAATTTAAATTTCTCTTATAAGAAGTTAGTTAGTTTTATTACTTCATTTTTTTTTTTCAGCGTATACTCAAATTAACTAGGGTGTTTTCAAAAATTGTAGGAAAAATATGAAATACAAATTTCTTAGAAAATGAAGTTCTCAATATTAGTTGTAAAAGTTATAGATATATATATATATATATCCTTTAGTTGTGCAGTCGTTGGGATTTTATTTCTTTTTATTTTTTTTCCTGTGCTATATTGTATATGCTTACATTTTTGTCCTATTTAAAAAGAGAATTGTCAAATTTATCTACTGTTAATATTCATTATACATAAATATATAATCATTTCCAACTCACCTACTTTTTTTAAAATTATTGACCCCTTTCACACATTAATTTGAAAAGAGGATATCAAATGAGGACTTATTTGTTTACATCGGTGATCCATGATAATTTGGGGAGAACAGAAAACTAGTAAGTAGTAGTAATCAAACCGAAAATGGTGCCATTAGATCATTCAACTCATTCACATAAAAATTTTTAATCCTTTTTTTTTAAAGAAAAACGATAGCAGCATCCTTGATTGAAAATAATGTCAATTTTTATTTAGTGTTATTATTAACTCATTATTCATATAAAGATTTTTTTGGGTAAATACACGTAAAAATCTTTAGTAGAAAAGCTACAAGCGTAAATTACAGAGGATAAAACTGTTATGAAATTATTGTTGTGGGTATGAAATTCTAAAATTAAAATCTGATTTTTTTAGATCGAACATTAAAAGATAAAACATGCAAATATTATCCAAACAAAACAAAACCTATTTTATAAATATATTAACACGCATAAACATGAGATATTATAGGAATTAAAATATTAGAGGGGTTCTATAAAAAAAAAAAAGATATTAGAGGGGTTAATTCTGCAAAGTATGTTATATATATTATTTTAACGCAAACGAAAAATCATCTTAAAATTAATTAAATGATAAATAAAACTATGAACATCAATAAAATAATTTAATTAATTGAATTGCCAACCGAAAAGTTTACTCAATGTGGAAAAGACGGAAAAGAAGTGAAGAGTGATCTGCTTCCTGTGCTCTGTCTTCCATTGCCGGTATCGTGTTCCTAGATAGCCCAATTTACATTGCATACCGAATCTGAATTTCTGGATTGCATTTCCTGGATTTGAACCACAAAACTAGTGAGCGAGGTAGGATTGGAGAAGAAGGAAGAAGCGATGCCTCCCAAGAACAATGCCCCCTCTTCCTGCTCTGTTTCTACTCTCTTCCTAGTATTCATCGTCTTGTGCTTTCTTTCAGTGATCCTCTTCTTCTTCAGCACATCAAACCATTCAGATTCCTCTGTTTCTTCACTTTCTCATCAGAACGCGCCTCAATCTACCGCCGATTTCATCAACGTCTACGTTGCAGACCTACCCAGATCCCTGAACTATGGCCTACTCGACAAATATTGGGCCTTCGATGCAGATTCTAGGCTCGGAAGCGACGCAGACAGTGAGATTCGATCAAACCATTTGGCAAAAAGCCGCAAATTCCCACCGTTTCCGGAGAATCCATTGATAAAGCAGTATAGTGCGGAGTACTGGATCCTAGGGGATATGATGACTCCTCAGGAACAGCGAACTCGGTCGTTTGCAAGACGGGTCTTCGATGTCAAAGAGGCGGATGTGATTTTTGTCCCGTTCTTCTCGACGCTGAGTGCAGAAATGCAACTGGGTATGGCGAAAGGGCAGTTCAGGAAGAAGGTTGGGAATGAGGATTACCAGAGGCAGAAGGAGGTGATTGAGTTTCTTAAGAATACAGAAGCATGGAAGCGGTCTGGTGGGCGAGATCACGTCTTTGTTCTCACTGGTGTGTTCCACTTTATGTCTTTTAGCTTAGTTTCCATAATTGCAGTGTTTATATTTGCAGTTGTGTGTTTTTGTGAATTTGTTGGTAATGGGGAACTGTTATTCAGTGATTTTATGCATTTAAGTTAATCTACTTACTGTATCATCGCTGAATACCAGCACTCTAATGACCTAATTAACAAATGATTTTCCTTTACGTTACTATCCACAATTTGTTGCTTGTGATGAATATGAACGAGAGACGGTTCAAAAGAAGGTTGGAGCACTTAATTTTGCTGCGCCACACTTTGCATAGTATATGTTCATTTGCTGATGTGTACTGGGATTGTGACTTACACTTGGTTTTGGAAGTTATACAGGTTTTTTGGGGTATCCTAAAATTTTATTTGGATGTTCTCATATATATTTGCAATCTTTACTATTTGCATAGCTGTTTCTTAAGTATATCAACCATGGGTAGACTTTTTGCCTCTGGTAAATGGACCATTGCTCACCTTTGTTGGCATACTTTAACTTTGGAGAATATCATGATGAGCTGCTAAGCATGGATAAAAATTATAAGAGATTTCTCAAATATAAGGGCTTGTTAGATGAGAAAAGGCTTTGGGATCTCTCACTCTCTCATCCTTGTTCTGCTTCCTGTTGTGCGTGAAACTTTCCACAAAATAGGAATAGCTGCTTAGACTTCACAACTTCTAACTAAACATTTTCTTTACCCACTTAGTTTTTAAAAATTTGTCACTTGATTCTGGTTGCCTATTGACACTTGTTACTTTGCAGCTTGTGCGTCTTGGTTCACTTCATGTCAATTGTTTTGAAATGCTATAGGTTTATTAGTTGGTCAGCATTATATCTTATAATGTCTGTATGATTATTATTGTCCCTTTGTTAAACTTTTCCTGATTATAATTTCTTCTAAGCCATTAATGCTTAGAGATTTCACATGCATACATACATATTCTTATTTACGAGGCCCAAATTATTCCAATCTCATCCTCTTTATCTTGAATGTATCCATGTCTTAAAAATTGCATTGACACTTTTCCTGCCAGACATTCAGAAACACATAGATGACCATGTTCGGGGACCATGAGAGAATACAGTAATAGATATAGAAATACAACCCAAAAAGAAAAAAGCAATTTCACTGCATGCTGTTACCATCTTATAATTTAGTCTTTGAATTGTCAGGTTTTGTTAAAACTGAAGCATTCTTTGGCAGACCCAGTTGCAATGTGGCACGTCAAAGATGAGATTGCCCCAGCTATTCTTCTTGTGGTGGATTTTGGTGGTTGGTACAGGCTTGACTCCAAATCATCAAACTGTAGCTTACCAGAAATGATTTCGCACACCCAAGTTTCACTACTTAAAGATGTGATTGTTCCATACACCCATCTACTTCCCAGGCTGCACTTGTCTGAAAACGAGGAGCGCCATAGCCTTCTGTATTTTAAAGGGGCTAAACATAGGCACCGGGTAAGCGTTGCATCACTGGTCACTCTTATATTTTTTGTGGGTTATATTTTTCAATTTTTATTCAAGCATCTTCCATGATATACAATTGAATTCTTTGACTACTGTCTCTGCCTTGTTAAGTAATTAAATCTGTTAATTGTAGTTCTTTTAGTCTCACTGTGCTTGTTATATGGTTCTTTTCACCAAAGACACTTCTGGTATCAGCTGAACTTAGCTATGAGTTGTGGCAATTTCATCATATCTCTGATGATTTAAAAATTATGTACCTGCCATGGATAAGGCTGAAGACCAAGATGTAAGGTTCAAAATCAAGTAGATGCATGTGTGTTAACTGTGAAAATATACAATTGTTTTTAATGTCTCTAACTATTTTATTTGCACTTTGACAACTGTTAACAGAACTAGGCTTCGTTGCATTTCTTGCCAGAAACTTTGGATATTGTGGTATTGCTCCACATAGTTATTTAGTGGGCCATGAATCAATCATGTAAAATCCTCTAGAGCTAAAATTGTAATTCATTTTAAATGCTTACTTCTTTTTTAAGAACAAAGGTATTAAGCAACTATGGATTGATTTGACTGACCTGTACAATTTACGTAATTTAAAAAAAAATAGCTATCAATTTGTTATCTTCATCAACTTGTCTTCATGTTGAAGACTGTGGATTTATTTTGACAGGCTTTATTGTACTAAAAGGCCTATAGCATGAAGTTGGGGTTTTCAAGTACTGATGTCAGAAAAGAGCTTATCCTGATTTTCTATATGAAAATTTAAGCTAAGTAAGCATCACTTGGTACCTACTGATTTGCAGGGACTCTGATCTCTGCTTTTTACACAAGTGCAAAAAGCTGATTTTTCTACTTAAGGCTCTCCTTTTTATTTTATCTTGCTTTTTTTTTACTTTTTTTTTTTTTTCCTTTTGTGCCTTGACACTTGTAACCAGGGATTGACATTTTAGGGAACATGTTACAACATCCTTGAGGATGTGTTCTCTATTTTATTTCTTAGTCTATGTTAAGAGAATATAAGTATATGGATTTTTGGAATTGCGCTAATGTCATGTACTCCGAGTACTTGTTGGATGTACTATATGTACACTCCCTTTACCTCAAATTCCTTTCTCCTTGCCCCCCTACCCCGCCGCGCCCCCCCCCCCCCCCCCAACAAAAACAAACACACACACACACACAGAGGGAGTCTGTTCCGAGATTCATGATTATCTGCTTCTGCTTAAAAACGCTGGAAAGTCATTTGCACTTTACCTTCTAACTAATTTTGGATTGAAGGGAATGTGGGGCAAGGAGTGGGAAGGGAAAATTTCGTTGTGGCTTCAACTTTTTATGAGAATTTTTTAAAGGACTAGAGGGTAATCAAGTTGATACAGGTTACAACTAACCCTCTGCACCACCCCCTCCCCTCCCCCCCTTGAAAAAAAAAATCCGCCACTTGTTTAGTTCCCACAACTTTGGGGGCTTTATGAATGGAAAATATATCATGGATACCCTGAATAATTAATTATGTTCTTTCATTTAACCCTTGAGGCTTGAGTTCCCTTACTATTAAGTCCTTAATATTTCATTAATATTAGGTAATTTTGTAAGAACATTTAGTTGATTATTTTCTTTCATCTTAAATCATCTAACTCTCTTCCGTTCCTTTATTTTTTTTAAACATCCTAACAAGAGAAAGGAAAGTCATGTTTTTACTCTCTCTATTCTCTTCCCTTCCCTTTCCATATCACAACAAACTGGCTCTTAGGGCAATAGATACCAGTGGTTCGTTTGTATATTATACTCATCTAAAAGATGTATGATAGAGCTAGTTTTCTGGTTTTGGATAGTTAATGCAATTATTGTTCCATGCCTAGCACTTGACAAATTATTCCACTTACAGGGAGGCCTAGTTAGAGAGAAGCTGTGGGATCTACTGGCTAATGAGCCAGGTGTTGTAATGGAGGAAGGCTTTCCCAATGCCACTGGGCGAGAGCAATCAATAAGAGGGATGAGGACATCAGAGTTTTGCCTGCACCCAGCAGGGGATACACCCACTTCATGCCGGCTATTTGACGCCATACAAAGTCTCTGTATACCTGTCATTGTCAGTGACGATATCGAGCTCCCCTTTGAAGGCATGGTGGATTATTCAGAATTTTCCGTTTTCGTGGCTGTTAATGATGCACTGAGACCAAGCTGGCTTGTAGATCATCTCAAAATATTTTCTCCGGAGCACAAAGACAGGTTCCGTCGAAATATGGCTCGAGTACAGCCTGTCTTTGACTATGATAATGGTCATCCAGATGGTATTGGACCAATACCTCTGGATGGTGCTGTGAATAATATATGGAAGAAAGTTCACCAAAAATTACCCATGATTAAAGAAGCCATTATTCGAGAGAGAAGAAAACCACCTGGTGTTTCAGGTCCCCGCCGTTGTCATTGTACTTGAATCGAGTAGTTTTTCATGACTTTCATGTTGTGAATGGTATAGCAGAAAATTGTTGGCCAAAATATGCCAATATTTTAAAGAAGCCATTGTCTTAGAGGAGAGAGAGTATTGCTAGTTATTTCATTTTCACTTCACTGTCGTTGTACCCTGAATTGACTAGTCTCCATAGTTCTCTGTTTTCTTCTGATAGTTTTATCACCAAAAAAAAAAAGTCGACAAGTGATGTAGAACCAATAGTACTAACGAGAAAGCTCAAGAGATTGAATAATATCAGATTTTCAATATTATTAGTCAATAAAAAAGGATAATGATAATGATTAACTAGAGATGTTAGTAGAAATAGGAAATCTTAACCTCATTAATTGAAATATAAATCCTAATGCTAATAAATAATAGGAAGAGATTCAAACACCAAAACTGATAACTCTAAATTAATCTTAAAATTATTCTAGTATAATTAATTACAAATTCACAATTATGTCAAATAATAAACTAATTTAAATTTTGAAATAATCAAAATATTTGTCCTTCCACCTTGTATTATTCTTCCCTCTTGAGTTTTTGTAACGAGGAAGTATAAAAAACAAAATACAAATAGTAGTAAGTAGAGGTGAATCTTCACTAATAGTTTTAAGTAGCACAAAGGTACCAAGATCTTCAAACTCATAAATGCTTTTATCATAAAAGCACCAAAATCACTATCCATGCAAGGCCTTTGCTGTGTTTGTTTACACCTCTCATTAGATTCTGTAGCTAAGTAGTAATTCTGTCTCTAAGAATCATCCAACCCTCTATATTCACTGTACTACTAATTATTTGGACAATAATAATCTACGGGTGTAATCCAGTTAGCTAAATTAGACATTGATCAATTTAGTGTTGACCTAATTTAATTTTTTGTTTTATTTTTTTACCTAATCCAACTAGACTTATTATAGTCAAACTAGATTAGACCTAATCATGGTCTAAACTTATAAAAAAATTTGTAAATTTTTTTAAGACAATGCTTGGCCCTATACTATTTTGAACAGTATTAGGCAGGGCTTAGCCTGATTTTTTTAAAAAATTAATTTTTTTAATTTAATTTAATTTTTTTAAAATTTAAATATATTACATCTTTATTTTATTATTTATTAGACTCACTTTTTTTTGTTTTAAATACCAAATAGTCCAAAAAAAATATGGTAAAAATTTAAACAATTTAGAGCATACATAAAATAATAAAACCTTTTTATATGATAATTTTTTTAATAATATTATTGATTATTAATTTATTTTGTTTGAATTATAATTTAACTCTAATAATATATTATGCAACAAGTAAGAGTAAAAATAATAATTATTATATATATTATATAATTATTTTTTACTTATATTAGTAGTTGTAAATAGTTTTTTTTAATAATATTATTTATTAATAATATAAAAAATAATTATAATACGAGCCAAAAAGCATGATATATATGAGCTTTGTTTAATTTTAATGTATGATATTTTTATGAATTTTATTTTAATGAATTTTAATAGTTTTGTGTTTTTAAAGTTTAAAAATTTCTATGATTATAATTATAATAGGTATGATATATATGAGCTTTGTTTATATTTTAAATCCAGTAGGTCTATGTGTGAGAAGACGTGCTAGAGATTATTACAAAACTACTCAGAGGCTTCAAATTCAACCATGTGATTCTCCCCGAAAAAATGTAAAAGCAGGGAAAAATAATGAGGGGGAGAGGGGGAAAAAGAGAGAGATTATAGAAAAGCTTGTAATGCTAGCAACTGCCCTTTTGATTGATTCCGTAAATCTCTACACTTTCCTAAGGCTATACAAAAATTATACCTATCTCATACTAGACACAAAGGAGCAGAAAGTATACCATCCTCAGAAATTGGCTGAATATCACAGAATATCAGAGCTAGGTATATAAATATTTAACTTGTCTATATACAGTATGAACTAGTTGAATGAATGCAGTAATTCTCCAATGGATAAGTTGGGCAGAAAAACCATTTAGCACCCTTTTTCTTGGAGATTTTGTAGAGCAGAATCATCTTGTCCTGAGCCACAAAGCTTGCAAGGATCAGTGGATTTCTCAGAGCACCAGTGATCTGGAACACTCAAGAAATGAGTAGACATAAACTTTCTGAATCTCTTCTTGTATTCTTTTGGGGAGATTACAGTTGGCAACACATTCTTAGGCACCACAAGTGAAGACTTCATCCATGTCTCCAGATGCTTGTCCCACGTATATTGCCTAAGATAATCAATAATCCCACAAACAAGTTCGCACCTCTGTGAATCTACTCCAGCAAGTAAGGAATAATCCATTACATTGATTGACTGCATATTTAGCAAACAATATTAGACAGCAGACAAATAAATTCCAATTCCAAAACCAAAAGAGTTTCTAGGGTAAACATGATGAGAGCAAATTTATGTATAAAATCCCACGTAAAACTTCTTTTATTAAGAATATAAGAACCACTCACCAATCATTGACTAAGGGCAAAATTAGTTCAGGAAACAAAAGCCTTGTGTAAACATAGAGATCAAGTTCAAATGCAGTGTCATTTTTTACCAATTCAGTATCATTATTATTATTATTATATTTCATCCTACCAAGCACACCCTAGGTATATCAACAAAGAAAATTAGTTCTAAAGGTACAAGTCACATTAGTAAAAATTATTAAATAGCAGCTTTCATTAAAAAGAAAAAAAGTTGGGGTAGAATGATTTAAGTGCAGATTTACATTGAGAAACGTTGTGTCATTCCAAACAGCCCGTTGAAGATGACGTTTTGCTGTATTACTGACATATAATGGAGAAGAGTTCATGTCATTCACAAAGTTCTGATCCAAAAGAACATCTCCAGCACCATCAACTGCAGAATTGTACCGAGCATAAAGAGCACCTTTTAGATCATACTTCCGAGTAATATTTCGATTGTAGGTAAGATTTTCCATCACCATAAGGTCATGTTTATCCTCTTTTCCACTTTTTGTGTGCCTTTTAGTTACCTGCATAGAGATTGTAATGCTGATCAGATCAAACCCAAAAAAAAAAAAAAAGTGGAGACAAGTACCAATTAGTTGTTTACCTGATATATACCCAAAACTTTTGCAAGACAAGTTTGGCTCCCAGACTCAAATGACTCCTTCATGTATTTGAAATACAGAGGAGCAAAACCTAAAAATGACTCAAGTTCTGTCTTCTTGATTTCTTTTATGATGAACCTGTCATCAAGCGTCTTGGCAAAAAAAGACTTGCTTTCTCCACCTTTAGCATCCCAATTTCTACAGCGGCTTAAAGAGGAAATATAATCAAGCTCAGATGGGCAACACCAATTCCGAAGTTCGTGGAACTGGTAGACATATTGACAAATCACTGAATATTTTTCTCTTCCAAGAGATTTTGCATACCCAAAAGAAATCTCTATGCTATGGTTTTCTGGTGCCAGGGAGACTTGTGACTCTTCTGAAGAAGTGCTTCCTGAAGAATGCACAGAATCTGAATCTGAAGAACTACTTGCAAATGTGTCTGGAGAAGTTATCGTAGCACTATGGGTCTGGCCATTTGAACTTTCTGTTGTTTTTGAAGCTATTCCAATTTCTCTCCTATCATCCTCATTGTCAACTTCTGTCAATGCAGAAGAATCTTTCAACAAGGCAAGTGCACAAGCAATTATGCTTGAGAGTTCACCTTCATAGTCAGATACAACATGATTATCTGTCCTGAGAGGGATGTGCAATTTTGTTCCCTCCTCAGTGATCAGTTGATGGGATGTTGGTAAGTTGTCTGTAATATAACTGCTTACAGATTCAAACATCGGCAAGTACCTTTCTTGGAGGTCCTGTATGCCTATCTGTCGTATATCAGCAAATGGCTGCCGGAACCATTCATTTATATCCTGCAAGTTGGAAACTGGTGAATGTACTGAAGCACTCCTGTTTAATACCTTTAAATCAGTAACCAGATAATTCGACTTAACAAAATTCTTTTCCTGAATATTACCATCAGCTGTAGGACACTGAGTAAAATCATCTTGTCTAGAATTCAATTCTTGGTTGAGAGATCCCTTTAATGGCAAATTACCCACAGTCAGCATCTCAAAATTTTGTAGCACTTTAGATGTACTAGATGGATCATCTTGGTTATTACAAGCTAGATGAGGTCCACTTTCAGGAATTTCCCTTGTCAGGAGTTCATTTAATTCCACAGATCTGTCTGACGTAACTTTCACAACACCACTCCCATTGATATTACCATCTTTACTAAACTTATCCATAGACCTATTTTCTCTACCAGCAATCACTTCCACCTTTGAATAACTATAGTCTTGCATGACCTTGTCAGCTACATCAGAGGAAACTCTTGAACGATCAGGTGAGAGTAATGAGTATAATCGTTGATCCCACACACAGGATTCAATCAGAAGATCCCACATCAGTCGATTTAGACCAAGAAATTTTAAGGCAGCCCAGTCCAAGTTCCCATTCTTAGCAACAGCATTCTTGATGTTTACCTGTTATCATGATCAATTAAGCAGAGGGAAGAGGATATTTACAGAATCTCAATATGCATAGCTGTCATTAGGAAAATAAACTGAAAAATGAAAGAGGGTAAAGAGAGTGCTGAAAAATCCTGAATTTATTAGAAAAACATTTACTTTAAATTAGGGTTACTATTTCGGTAGGCAATTTAGACTTGATTGATTGGCTAGAATCAGGGAATATGCTGACTCAGTCATTAAAGATTAGACAGATTGCTGAAATATTCTGATCATTCCTCCTAAGCTCTTTGTATAAATAGCGGTTCTGAATAGAAGCAATATAACACCCTTCTCTCACACACTTCTCAATCAATTCCTCTCTCTGTTCTTTATTTTTCAACAGATGGAATGAAAATCTAAATATTAAAATAAAATCACTTCAACAAAGTATAGCTTTCCCCATTATATGTTGAACAGTGAAGGAACATGTGCTCAATCATGCAATGACATTGAAACCTCTAATTAGAGCTCTAACAATAGTAATATATGGTACTTGCTTTATCACGAATTATAAGTCACTTTCATTAATAAGGTTTGCTTATATAGAAAATAACTTTTCAAAGAGCTGGCACATACTATGTGTAACAAACAAATATAAGTCCAATTTGAAAGGACAAAACTAGAGAAAGGTTAGTAGGGATTGCAATTTTCAAAGATACAATCACATCGGGATAAATAAATTTGAGAATTTCAGAAGTGTTAGTACTCAATTTGTGAAAGATGGAATATAATTAAATACATAAGCAAGGATATATATATATATATATTAACCTAAGTGAATACCATGCCTAAAATGTGAATGTCAAAATCAGTGTACCAATAGAAATGTTACATGTAAGAAGTGTGTGTTAGTAGTATTGTGTTGTTGTATTAGTTAGTTTAGAGGCTTTTAATAAGTCAGTTATGAAGCATAACTGAAATGTAACAGAATAACAACTCTTTCCAATTCTCTCTGGTATAATTATGAACTAGAGGAGTCTTACAACAGTTGTTGAATCATCTAATGAAATCCTATTGGGGAATTCTATCGTCTAGCACCTTGCATCAAGAAAGCTAACCTCAAATTCTGCTCTTTCTTGCTTTAACATCTCCTCAACCTCAGAGAACTCTCTTATGGATCCTCCAAGGTTCACAATTGATCCATCAAATTGAACTTTGATTGTCCTCAAACAGTTTTCAACTTCTGTGAAAAGTAATATGCCTTTCATGTACACCTTAAAACAAAGAAAGCAGAGATGAATTTAATACAGGAAATTTATAAGAATTAGGAATATAGTCAAGCCAAACTCAAATATAGTCAAGCAGTAAAAGCAAAAGAAGTGTTTTCAAGATAGGAAAGACTCACATTCTCAGTCTCTTTGAAAAGCCATTCTTGTCTTATTGCACCGCCGAACTCTAGCTTTTGTGGGGGCATAGAAAAGTATACATAGTGACAGAAGAATATCTGAACATTGTAACCATGTGACCAAATCTGCATCACAGGGAAAAATATTATAAGACCTCTATAATCAACATGCTAGATTAGCATGGTCTATTAAGAGCACAAGGCACATGCCTAAATTATATAAGTAAATTTGTAACACTTCAATAGGATGAGATAAACTAAATGTTATGTAATCGCCAAATTCACAATCTCAACAGCAGACAGTCCAACAAATAATGAATTTAACTAAATTTGAATATCAAATATGAAACTGAACATGTATTCAATAATTGAAAGTCTAAACATAAAATAGAGCCTAGGATGTTTTACTTCGTTTAAAATCCAAATTCCATTCATCTATGAATTAAATTTTCACAAAACAAAATTGACGTTTCTTCATATTAAAACCCAGTCAGGAAAATATCAAAAAATACTTCTTTTATTGAGTGCCTGTGAAAGCTGAAGCCTGGAACCTTTCTGAAGGTGTGCTAATCAGTGTTCCCAGGCTGCATCTTGCACCTGGTCGTGGAGAGGCACTTGATGCATCTTGCACCTAGTCATGTTCCCAATCATGCTTCTAACCATTAACAACAATTCTGTGTATGTCCTAAGTCGGTGAAAAATTAACTTAAACCCGTGATTTTTCTAATGTTAGCAACATTTGGGCCCACCAATTTGTCAGAACTCTTCATTCATTTTCTTTGTTTCTTATATTTTTTTTTTCTTTCTTCTTGGTCAGAGGGTAGGGGGAACACATGTAAGTGTACAGCAGACTGTACAATCAGAAGTGATTTACAGATCATCCTACCCAAAAAAGTAGAGAAAATCCCTGTCTGGAGAGTGGCCACAGCCAGATTTTATAATAGAAGAATAATGAGAAAGGCTAAGGTCCAAAAATTTTCCAAATGATAAACTCCGGGCAGTGGTAGATATCAACACTCTCTTAGTAGAACCAGACTTGCATTTTCCACAACGGCTCCACATCCAAAGTTTCCCTTCTGCCTCTCCAGTTAGATGCTTTTCCTGAGGAAGTTGTTTAACTTGTATAGTGAGCTGCTTGTTGTGATGAGTATAATAATAAAAGTGAGCTTCTGGCAATTCATGACAAACACCACAAAGCTTTGTCTGCATATATAGCAACAACAATCAGTCAGAGCTTACACATAGGTCAACCTACTTTTGAAAAACACAAACACAGAAATATTCAGGCATCAATCACATGTTGTCATGTCACAGAACAAGAGGTTATTCATTCAAGACAATGAAATGCTTAAATGTGTCCCTGATTGCATCGCATTAGAATGTTTCATTCCTGACAGTAAAATTTTTCTCTTTCCAACTGTATACTTATGAAGGTAAACTATTTAGAATCATGCACCACATCATAAGATTAGCATTAATCCACCATAAAAAACAAATAAGCACGCCCCGGGGGGGGGGGGGAGAACCTGATTGAGTAGATTATCCTGTAGAAACTTTCCAAGTGGAACATCAAAATTCTTGTAGAACATAATATGAGAAAAATGATTTTGCAGACACATAGTCTCTCTTGAGGCATTCCGACTAGACATCAATACCAAAATACTTTGAGAATCCAACACCGTAGTGATATTTTACTATGGATTTGATTTCTATCAACACCATCCTCTTCACTTTTGTCCCAATTGGACTCTAAGTACTCAGGCAAAGACGGGGATTGTCCACCATCAACTGACTTCTCTTCATCAGAATGATTTTTTGTTCCAACCTTGCAATTGCCATCTGCCTCTGGAATTTCTAAGATAGAAATTGATTTGTTGACCTGACCATCATGTTCTCTTCCATCGAAGCCTAAGAAAGCTGACAGACACTCATAAGGAGCTGAAGACCCGAGGGGAAAAGTGTCCCTTATTACTTTCTTCACAGCAGATGAAATAGCTGAGAACCCAGAAAAGATAGCTGGGTTATAGGGTTCATATGAAAATGGGGAGAACACTTGTGATTCTAAGTTTAAACCATAGACGCTTCTTTCATGGAACCCATTGCACATAAGGGTATCAGAACTAACTGATCCTTTTTCAGCTGAAGAATGCTCAAGAGACGGATTACTTGAATCACTAACTGATGAATTATGGGATTGATGATTGGTTGGTGAGATATCTGCAACATAAGTACAGGAATGGTAGAAAACATCGCTTTCTGATCAACAAGAAAGGAGGTTTCAAGGATTAAGTGATATGCTGTGACAACTGCACACTGCAGGACACATTTGATCCTTTTTAACTCTTCACTGTGTGTTCCTTTTAACAAAATCTGCAGCATCAGGCAATGCATAAGTTAATAGCAACAAAATTCTACAGGAAAAAAACTGGTTATCTGGAAGAAAAGCCAAACTATAACTTAAGATCCATATCATCTAAGATTGTGGTAGCAAACATTAATACTTGATATCAGACACCTACTAAAGTCCAAGGCAGAGAATAAATATCCTGTAGGACGGTTTAGGAATAAAGGATTAAAACTCAATTACAAATGAATTCTAAACTGTGAATAACGGAGCAAAGATGGTTCTAAACTCCATGTACAAAAACTAGAGCAAATGCTCCCTAGATACTCAAGATATATGTCTTCAACGTTAACTTATAAGGTTCAAGATCTTCTGGGATACTCCTGAGAATTAATAATATGCATGGGTGATTGTTGAAACATATCTTAAGCAGAAGTTTTACATAATAACAAAGATATGTAAATGGCATTTGAAATTCACTGTCATACTAGCGTCAGATGCATGCCATTGGTTTAATTTGGTTGATTATATCTCTATTTTTAAGACATAACTCAATTAGTTACCCTTTTCTGCATAAATGAGTATTGAAAATATTGGCACATTGTCAACAAACTTATAAATGCCATGATCACTATGTCAAACAGCTACAGTAGTAAAAAGTAAGATTCCCGTTGATGGTAAAAGGAAGTCAAAAACAAGATGCATGATTTTAGGAAATATTTACTCTAGGAAGACTTTTGTAGTTTTAGGTGGTTGTAATAGTACATTTCTAAGCCTATAAATATGTATTCAAGCAAAAGAAAGAAATCAACCAATCTTCTTGCAATTGGTGTTTACGTAGCCAATTTTTAATCTTCTTTCCTGTTAGTCTTTTCCCACATAATCAAAGCTTTTCTTTTATTTTCTAGTGAAGTTATTGATAAATCAAGTTTATAAGGTTTAGATTGTTTTTACTTGATCATATTAGTCGTCCTAAAGCTTTCATCAAGAATCATCAATCTAGATTCTATCATTCTTGGTATTTTCACTAGACAAAAATATTTGAAATCTCAACCAATGTCCAATCTTGTTCCAACAATGAGACTACAAGTATTTTTCAATCCTCACCATGAATGTCATAGCAAACAATAGCCATTTGATATGCAGTATAGTTTCTTTCAAAGAAAACACCAAATCATTACATATGTAAACAATGGTAATTTCTTATCCAATATGCACATCCCTACTTGTAACGAAAATAATTTGCACTTATTGTCAATTGACATATGGACGGGTATTTATGTGTATTATACTCACATTCCACATCTGCATTGATACTTTGTAGCACGCCAACTTCAACAAGAAAATAAAATCTCTTACCCAAGTCAATGGATTAACACTTTTAAGGCCAAGAATCTTTGAATATTCAAGTAAACATGCTTGGTTGCTTTCAAAAACATGCCAACACACACAAAAACAGATTTGCAGCATCATAAATAATTGTTTAAGATGATGAAGAACTGTCACACCCAAAATTACTTTGGAAGATAGAAGTTAAAAACAAAAAAACAAAAAACAAAAGTAAAAATATAGAAAAAAGAGGTTTAAAGGTACAAGGATGGGTATACCGTGCAACCCAAATGTGTAGGACAGCCCTCAATGAACATCAGAGTTTTGATGGGCCTCTTTCCTCCTTCACCAAAACCAGCATGTTCCTCCACAAACTTCTCAAAATAAATGTTTTTGCAGTGTTTTAGCTTTTCACCATTTAAATTATCACATGATAGAATTGGTGAACCAGTACAATGTGCAACTCTTTCCAAGCGGTGAAGCTTCATATCAAGTACTAGTGTCATTCCTTTTGCTAGAATTGCCTCTTGTATATCACGAGAAACAGTTCTCTCCACTAAAATAACGTTTGGATGGCACATTTCTATAAGCTCAATTATATATTTCAGATAGCTTTTCTCCTGTTACCAAGCAAATGATCAGCTACAAAATGGCATTTTAAGGACAGAGTGGAATCCAATTAAGTTACCTGTTCCATAGAGTCAAATGAGGATAGTCCACTACAAGAATGACCAAGCATGCCACTGATTGATAGCAACCTTGCATTTTTGTACTTAGTTGGCATGTGCTTGTGAGCAGCATGTTTTTTGAAGACCAAACCTCTGATAAGTTGACTGCAATACCACATATTTCTTTTAAGTTTCTGACATCTGGGATCAAAAAGCATTATACTACATCTTGAACAAACATTTATCACTTACTACTATGAGACATGAAATTGCATGCTAAATTTTTATTTGAGTATAAAATCCATCGAGTGTTTTGGTACAATACAAAATACTATCAGTTAAAAGTAGAGATAAAAATAAAAGTAGAAATAGGAAGACCATGGTGAAAAGAGCGAAATCTACCAAAGGAAGAAGAAAAGGAGGCAAGGCTGAGGGATACTTGAACTTCATTGCAGATAAATGAAAAAGAAACTTAAGTAATTCTTTTTTGGGGAGGGGGGAACATTAATAATCATAGAACGTGCTATGGGACTTTCTGAAAAAACTTGAAAAGAGATGGATGAAGATTACAGTTGAACAATAAACAGAAATGAAATGAATTCTTCCTGAAGAACTAATTTTACCTTTGGCTACGAGAACCAGATGCAATGCACTTTACTTTCACATATTTATCAGGACTTTTTGCATTGTCCCCAATACCATCAGCCTTCAAAAAAGAAGCAGCTTCCCAAGTTAAAGATGTAACTATGTCCACCCAACTTTTATCCCCTACATCAGAAGAGGAAACACCCACAGATTTAAGAAGCTGACCTACAATTGTCTTGAATTTCCAATTGATTACTTCTTCCATTGTTCTTTGTTTTTCCTTCTTGAACCTACAGCTCCCACATACGTCATCCTTAGACTCAGAGAAGTTGGCTCACTCCAGTCACTGCCAATGCACTCATCATCATCATCATCAATACAAGCCACACTATTGTCCACATCATCCTGTGGGTTTTCTGGATCAGGAGGTTGCCAAGTTTGGAGATCCAAGTCATGAAGAAGAGAATATTCAATTTCTTCGCCAAATGATGAGGTAGGGTTTTCAAAACCTTCAGCTTTTGCTTCTTGAAAGTTATGTGCTTCTACATTCTCCATGTCTCGTACCATGTAATCTTCATTGTGGTTATTGCTTTCTGTGGTTTTGTTTTCCATTATTTTATCTGATTTTTCAATCCAATTTTCTGGATAGTTTAGGCTTGAGTTTTGTGATCACCCATTCAACTTATAGTCAAAATCTTCCATACCACCATCAACTACCTTCTTGAATACTACTTCCAGAATTAAACAAATAAGTATTTGAACATAGCAAAGGTAAGCATTATACTAACAACTCTGTCTGGACATAAGTACCTGTCAGATGAGTTCACATCAACTGAAAACTCACCTGAAATACCAGATATAGAAGAAAAAAAATTAGGCTGCATATAGACCATTTTGCAATATTGGACCAATATTGTCAACATAAAAAGCTAAAGGGATAGACATTTACTGCAGGTGGAGACACAGTTATAATCAGTACTTGATAATGGACTAGTTGAACTGATCACCAGTGTCGCATAAGGACTTAAACTATCCCATTGCACATTTTCTCGCTTGTACTTCTCCCCATGAAATTTACAAGGCCTAGTCAGAAATTTACTAGTTGACTTTAAGCCACTCTCATTGTCCAATTTCTTTTTGTCAACCTTTGACTCTGTGAGGTCTGCACCGCAATACTGGCACATACTACACATCCAATCCAAAACTGATCCAGAAACTGTCGATTAAAAAGAAGCCTGATGTTGATCAACTATTCAGGTTCAAGCAAAAGCAAATTAGTACTGAAGTTTCGAAACTAGGTTTTCTCACTAAAGCCAATGTGAATGAACTCCCTAAATAAATGATGATAAAAGCACGAGGTTCAATCTTGGTTGCTTTCCATTCTGAATGAAGTAAATACTTAGTAAACACTAATTATTTCAATTAAAATTTGTCACATCTATGTAAAATAAAAGAATTATTGCATGTAAAGAATTAAGAGAAAAATGTATCACCTACTTGACTAGCAGCGCAAATCCAGAACAACACTAATTGAAAATCAAAAGAAATTCATAAAGATAATACAACAATTAAACAACTATTTCTAAGGTCTTCACTCTTAAGGCCTCATCTGATATAGAATATACAAATTAAAAAAAGAAGAAGATGATTTTAGAAAATACATTCTATTTTCTATGATAAATACTTTTATGTAGAAAAATTTTCTGAAAAAAAAAAGGAAAAAAAAACTTCTTGGTATATTCCGCCTCCTAGTGTTTCTTTTCATGGACTTAGAAAAAGTAACTACAGTTATTATGTGCGCCAAACACAAACAATACAGTTTTGCCTATTGATGCAGTGTACACAGGAACATTCAGAACAATTTTCCACTCAGTCATTTTCCATGAATCAAATGAAGCTTAAAGGAATACAAACTTGGTTACCACCTTTGAAAAAAAGAGAGAAAGATAATATTGGTATTCGAACAGGGTACGAAAGAATTATCTTAATTAAGGCTGTTTTGTTGATGTTAGCTCCAAAAATAAAAGAATTAAAATATGGTGGTTTACTGGTGTTATTTCCAAAAATAAAAGCACTAAAATACAAAAACACCTCAACAAAAACCAGAAACTCAGGCTATTGAGAGATATAAAACCAAAAGAAATTTAAATACACGACACTCGCAAGCATTCCTGCTCTTTGCTAAGCAGGTAGCAAACTCTAACAGATTCCAACCAGATAAGTGACTATAACAAATAATAACAAGAAGGGAGAATGAACGAGGACCCAGATTCTTGAATTGTAAACTTTGAAATGGCAAACAAACACTCCAAGTCCGAACTCCGAACTGCTAAAAAGCTTAAAACTGAACAAATGGATTAAACCTCAAAGTATAAATCCACAACTTGTTCTCACCTAAACCTGATCCAAAAAAAAAAAAAATATATATATATATATATAAAGAATCGTCCCATAATATTCAAATTTCAAAATAAAAATCAAATAAAATCTCCATTATCCAACACTTTTCCACATTAGACCAATAAGATTACGAAAGAAAATGCCATTTCCAGCTCTACCCACAACTGAAAAGAATGGAAGGAAATGCACAGCTTACCTTCAAAGCAATGACAAAGAACAAATATACGGATGTGACTTCCAAAATCAACCCCAGCTCTCAAGCATAATGGGGATCACTCTCGCACACAACTCGCTTTTTTCTCAATAAGCAAGCAATTTGTATTAGCCCACTGAATCACGTAAGAGTCACACAGACTAACCCACGTAGACAAATAGAGAAGAAGGAAACAGAAGAAATATGAAGAACGAAAGCTGAGAGATTCCGTGAGAAGAAGAACAAAAATTTAATCTACAAATAGTGCGGTCCACTCTAATTGCTCGCTTGCTTGCATGGGAAATTTTCGAAATTTTTTTATATATAAAAAATTCCGAAATAAGTGTTACTTACAAATTTTGTTAGGTGGGATTCAAATGTATTTAAAAAGATTGAAGGTTGAGATTGAATTTGTATAAGTATAAAATTTAAATACACTTAGAAAGAATTAAAAATTAAGATTAAATTTATATAAATAAATTTATGTATAATACAAATAAAATTTATATATAAAATAAACTTTAATTATTGAGTGCACTAATGACATATTAGCTTTTGTTGTATATGTAAGAATTGCTCCGTTACTTGCAGTGTCGCATGTACCATAATACTGCCAGCTATTCGCTAGATTTCTGGCTAATCTTTCTGCAATTACGCGATCGCTGTACACGTCATCAACATTATGAAACGTATTTTTCCATATCGTAATTTGCAATTGGGCCCCTAGTATTTTCTATATTTCCTTATTTTCCCCCCTTTAATTAATCAAAATTGCGTATCTTAATTTCTGATTTTTCCTTCACTCTGTACGGTACCCTTTGGGTGCATGCTTGAGCGATCAGTGGTTAGGATTTTCTCTCATTTGTGATAGAAAGGATATTTAAAATAAGGCCACTTGTGGTATGCTCATTGGAAAAGGTAAAGGATGGAGAGAATTTTTATAATATTTATTATGTTTTTGCTGTTATTTAATATCATTCGTTTTTTATTATTTTTAAGTAAAAATATGAATGTTATTTTTTATATAATTTATTTACTTTTTTATTTTTATATTTTTATATTTTTATATTTAATATCGTATATACTAAACATACTATAATTTTGGTACAACCTAATTCAATGAGATTCTTCTAATTCATAAAAAGTAAAAAGTAAGTAGATTAAAAAATTTATGAATTAAGATATAAGTTATTAAAAATAAACATATGTTCTATTAAAGAGATATTTAATATCTTTACACATTTTTTATAATAAATTTAATACATATTTTTTATAAATTAAATTTATCTTTAAAAAATTTCCTATTCTAACATTTTGTGTTTTATAAGTCCTATTTTGTACATAAATTTTATAATATTTCAAGGACTTACAAGATTTATTTTATAAAAATATCTTTCTTTTTACGCAACTTTTAAGAATTTTTAATTATTAAAATTATAAACTTAAATATTGAATATTAACTAAATTCTATTTAAATTGGTTTTTGTTTGTGATTGTTTTAGGTTAAAAAAATATTCAAGAAACCTAAAATTTTAAGAAGAAACTGTTGGAATTATATAGATGCCTAAAATCCAATTTCAAAGCCTAACACCATGAGGATTTAGGTTAAAGTGAAAAGATTTGAACTAAAGTATTAAAAACCAAACTACATACAAAATTTTGAACCAAAGCACAGTAAATTGGGTATAATTTATCTTACATACCTTTAAATGGCTAGTTATTAAGCTCATGAAAAGATAAGACAAAGCCTTACAAATCTTTAATTTGGCTTAAAACCCAATTCCCAAAAGAAATAGATTAAAACAGCAACATAATCAACTGAAATTAGTTTGCCCAACATATTCTAATAGTTTTAGTATAACTTATCACCCAAAAACCCAAATTAGATTAAATCAATAGCAATGGAAAACTATAAAAATCCTAAAACTTTTATGAGGATCATAAAAGTCGTGTTTTGAAAGAGTTAGATAGTTAGCAAAGTAGGTCATGATTTTGTTAGCAATATTGTGCCTCCACTTGAAAATTTTAATTCAATGAACCCTATTTGGCTATGTCTATAAAAAGCCACATTCTGCCACCATCTAGGCTATTAATTAAAAGTTAAAATTAGATATTTGTATTTTTTCCAATTGAGTTATATACATATATATTTTACATCCTTAATTGTTTTAAGAAGAAATTATTAACCTATAAACACATGTATATTAAAATAGTCATTTTTTCGATAACATTATCTTGTGTCATATTTTGATCATTCTCCATTGCCGTGTCCAAGCTAAATTTGGCCACAAACGTCTGCTTCTTTTTTTTATTTTTTATTGCTTAATTAAGTTGAGACATGTCTGGAACCTATCAATCATTGCTCATTTAGAAGACTTAATAATTATTAATGACCTGTCTTATCTTTTAATTGTCTTTTCCCATGACTAGCATGTCTTCCAAAATATGCGCCTCGTAAAGAAAGACATATGTATTATTACTTCCTCGACTCGAAGAAGGAAAATTATATATTTTGTTGGTTTGGTTGGTTTCATTTCCATCTTTCTTTCTGTAATTTTTTTTTTGGTTCTCTTTGAACAATCAATACAGATTACAAATGTATTCTTGTTCATCTTTGTTTTTAATTATGATTCAGTAACCACATTTATAACACAGATCGTTGGTGCACTTTTAAGATCATTAAAAGAATCTAGTTTTAGATAGAAGACACTCCTAAACCAAAGCAAAATATATATATATATATATATGTTCGTCATTCTTACCGTAGTACCTGAATAAAATTACCTCTTAATATATCTTTATCTAATTTATTCAAATATTTAAGATCCAAGGGTATTTAAAATATTTAAATATACAAAATATGAATAATACAATTCACTCCTTTATATAATTTATCTCTCACAATGATTGAGTGCTAGCTCAACTATATCTATATTTTTGGGGTTACTTGTTTCAGTAATATCTGCACACTGCCCATAATGCATATATAGGTCACTGTGCTCGTGGCAAGCGTCGTAGCCCTAGATCACCCGACGCCAATCATAAATAAAGGGGTGTATATATGTATATAACTACTCTTTTAGTCTCTATAATTTTAAATTTTATAATTAAATTTTTATAATTTATAAATTTATAAATTTAGTTTCTGCTATTAAAATTTTATAAATATTTTACTAAGGTAACTAATTATATATTATGCTAACACTCTAATATATATAATTTATACTAAAAAAAAGATATAAAAGTATAAATAAAGAGCTAAGATTAACTCATATATATATATATATAAAGCAAAATATTGACAAAATATAATAACAGACAAATTAAAAATTATTTAAACTATAAGATTTAATTATAAATTTTTATATTATGAGAATTAAATTAAAAATTAAATGAAATTATAGGATCAAAAGTATAATTTTTTTACTTTGTTAGGTTATAAGTAATTCAAGAAAAGAGATTGAATTGAATTTTAAAAATTATTTTGCCTTCTTTTAAATAATTATGATTCCTTTAAATAGTATCAAGTCCCTAAAGAACGTAATTTTATTTTTTAATCTAATATATGATAAATTGGAAATAAAAAGAGTAGGAGAGAGAGAATCACACAATTAATTTATCTTAATTTAAACTAAAATGTCTTATGTCCAATCTTCAAGCACATAAGAGATTTTTATTATTATAAACAATCACTAAAAGTATAAATAACCTTACAAATATATATAAATTCAGCACTCTTGCTTTTACAATCTCTCCAAAGTAACTTAATAAGGGTTTACTCACAATTTTTATACTTCTATTTACTCTACTTGATTTTCTACACACACTAGGATTTTACAAGAATTTTAAAAAATTCTCTTCAAGATTTTTCTACGAGATAAACCTTAAGTTTTTCCTAAGACATCTATAAATATTATCCTTATATGAATATTCAGCACATTTAATATTATAAAATATTTAATCCTTGGTAATTATAATTAAGCCTATTAAATCATTTTAATCCAATTTCTCAATATTTAAAGTCCATTTTCTAAAACATATAATCGAACATGTTTACATATAATTCAAAACCCAAAAGGCTCAAAGCCTTTGATCTAACATTCTCCCCCACTTTTATTATAGTAAACATGTGAAAATTATTATATCAAGAACTTTTGGAAAATATTCACATAATATAAAAGTAAAGGACACTTCTCTTTCATGAAGAAATTGTTAACCAAATTTGCTTCCCCTTATATAAAGCATGTATGACTATCTGCAAGGAAAAACTCCCCTTTACTTTGTGTTTCCTTAAAACCTATTGTAACTTAGATTGATTTTATACCTATCCAATAGCAATCAAGTAACATAGTTTTCCACATTCACACCACATATATATTTTCAAAATATATAATTTTCAGCATCCTGATATTGTCACAAGCAAAAAGTGAAGACAATAAATCACGAGATTAACAAACTAAAATATATGAGTTGGAGAACAATATGCAAGGCAAGGATAACACAAAATCAAGCAACCATTAATAAGCAACTACCATCACATGATCAAACAAAAGAAAGCACATAGTAGTAATAAAGCTTGGCATAGTAAATAGCCATTTATTTAAGATGTTTGACCCTATGAATTGTAGCACAGTCTTAGTAATAAGTTTGAAATATCATATATAAAGCATTAAAATGTTTTTCAAAAAATATAGAGTGTAGAATGCATGATAAGTGAGATTAAATGGAAGGAGATGTAAGTGGATCATGAAAGCTAGATTACTTGGTGGGTAATGCTCCAAAAAGACCTAAAGGAAATAGAGCAACAAATAAGATTAGCTTTTTCATAATGAAGTCCTTAATATCTCTGACAGATTCTTTCATAAGTACCAAGGTAAATGATTTTAGCTCATTTACAACCTCTTCATGAGTAAAAGCATTGGTAAACATAGATTCACTGAGTTCAAGGAACCTTTCAATATTGTTTGAAATTGAATCCAAAGATATATTGAAGGCAACTACAAGTTTGGCATTAGTTATGCTTAAGGACATACCCATAGTATGCATTTCTTAAAGAGATGTTATTCATTCATATACAAAACTTTTTAAGTAGAAGCTCATATCATCAAACCATCCTTGTTCATTTGCAAAATGAAGCACGATTGAGTTAAAATCATTTAGACCAATTACTTTCTCTTTCACAAAAGAGCTTAGATTGACACAAAGGTATTTTTCTATAAATGAGACAATCATTCCATAAGAAAATTTATTAACTTGACGATTCAAAATAGCTTTTCATGTGATTTAGAATAATGAATGACAAAATTAGATAAATAGCATGTACAACATACCAAACATAAAATTCCTTTAGATATGTAAGAGAGGTTGGTTTTGCAACATCAAGAATGACCAATTGGTTCATCATATGGAGCAGTATTCTCATGTTGGCATCAATTGTATGAGCATCAATGGTAGTAGGTCATTTTCCTATGATCTCTTCTAGAGCCTCTTCATTTGTGAAACCATTAACCTGAATCCAGATTGTGTTGAATATCGTTTCACTCTAGCATGTGGGCATTTTATAATGTTAGTCAAAAAATTATTATCCAATGTAAAATATTTTTCCTTATATCATTCTAAAGACAAGTACAAATTTAAGGTCAAAAGTGAGATTGGCATAGAATTCACATATTAGAATAGGATATATATCTTTTTTAATTTTAAAGAATTCAATCTAGCCCCATTTTTCAAGTAGAGCTAAGCATGAGAATCCTTTAGACATGAAGAATCAAGATTTACCTCTCTTAATACTAAATAGTTTCAAGTCTAAAGATCTTTTCATACCTTTCATTTGCCTTGAAATCCTTGAAGATTCAGACTTTCCTTAAGTTGTTTCTCTTTTTAGTTAAGCTTAGTTCATTGGTTGGCAGTCAGTGTTCCATCAAGAGAGAGAGATAGGTGAAAATGGAGACTAAAGTTTTGAAAAGTTCACAAGAAGAAGGATGAAATGATTTATGTACAAGGAGCAATGGTGTAGCAATGAGGCAATTTAAACCATGACATGACCAAACATTGTACATCATAGGTTCCCAAGGATTAAAGATGATGATGAAAAAAGAAGAATTTTAAAAATAAAATAAGCAATTTTCACAAATAATATCAATTACCGATATGTATAATCAATGGTCAAGTATTCATGATTTCATTTAAATGCAATGAAAAAAGAAATACTTTTATTTCCAAAAATAAAAATAATCACAATGAAAGCAACCAATCACGAATTTTATTAAAGATAATTGAAAATCATATTTGCATCATGCCTATTTCTCTTTTAATTTGAATAAATTTATCTTTACCCAAGGGTTTTGTAAATATGTCAAGTAACTGATTTTCTATTGACACAAAGTCTAATACTATATCACCTTTAGCCACGTGATCCTATAGGAAGTGATGTAATATTTCAATACACTTGGTTCGTAAGTGCTAAATTAGATTTTTAGATAGATTAATAGCACTCATGTTGTCACACTTCATAGGGACATAATCAAGATATAGCCCATCGTCTTACAACTATTGTTTTATCCATAATAGTTGAGTATAACAGCTTCTTATTGACATGTTTAGCTTCAGCAGTGGATAATGCAAATAAATTTTACCTTTTTGCTAAATCTCAATAGAAGATAGTTTCTTGTGCTTTGTTTATCAATTCTAAAACCTTTAAAATTAGCATCACAATATCTAAACAAATCACAATAATCACTCTTAAGGAACCAAATTCTATGTAGTTCTTAATAAATATTTGAATATTCTTTTTATCATAAACAAATGTAATTTCTAAAGATCAAACTAAAATTTAGCACATAAGAACACATTGGACACGATATCAGATCTATTAGC
The DNA here is from genome assembly GCA_026724425.1 of Erythrophleum ivorense. Lineage (NCBI taxonomy): Eukaryota > Viridiplantae > Streptophyta > Magnoliopsida > Fabales > Fabaceae > Erythrophleum > Erythrophleum ivorense. Next base: position 35,941,420 of record JAIUCV010000008.1, read on the forward strand.
AATTAAATAAAGCAAGGATCTGATCATACTTTGAAACTTTGAAACTTCTTTTAATATATAGATATACCTTTTTCATTTTAAACTTTAGCACAATAAGCCTTAAATTTTTCAAAGCAATAATTCTTATAGGCTAAGAGAAAGAACCAAATAAATCCAAAGAAATCATTAACAATTACTAACTCATAAGATTTACTTTTAAGACTTTAAGTCCTTACTAGGCCAAATAAATCCATATGAATCAATTGTAGTGATCTACTTGTAGAAACAACTTTCTTGGACAAAAAAGATAACTTAGTTTGTTTTCCTCTTAACAAGCATCACATATTTAATTCTTTTCATATTTGAGCTTAGGCAACCCAATTACAAGATCTTTAGATGATAAAATAGATATCAATTTCATATTAATATGAACTAATCTTTTGTGCCAAAGCTAGCTTTGATCTAATATTGAGCAAGACATATTTGTGTAGAGATATTATCAAGATGCAACATCCTTTAATTAGAACATTGTTCATTTCTCTATCATATATAGTGCATGTGCAAGAATCAAATGCTCCCTTATATCTTTTGTCACACAATTGACTAATGCTAATAAGATTATGCTTAAGTCCATCAACTATATGAACATTTTAATTGTAAGAGATGCATTTATACTTACTATACCAAAATCCAAGATTTTTCCTTTCTTGTTGTCATTGTAGCTAACTACACTTAATATCTTATAAACGAAGGATAGAAAATATTTCTGATTTCCAATCATATGACAAGAATATTAAGAATCCAAGAACCATAGATCTTCTCTAATTCTAGTCTTGAAAGAGGTCTATATGTAATATATGAGAGTTTAGGTAGCCAAAAACTTTTGGGTCCTTATCATGTTAGCTTTAAATTCCTTTTATGCAAAAGCACTTTTAGGATTCCATTTTTGTACAACTCTTCTTGGCTTTGTTAGGCATTGATAAGATGTATGACTTCTTTTATATGCATAACACATTCTAAGAGATCTACTAGTTAAAGCTTTCACAAAAATAATCTTAGATTTTTCTCTTTCATCCTCATTACTATTATAGCTAATTCCATTTTTTCCTAATGATCATTTTTTATTATGTAGAATTAACTTTAGGTTTTCATTCTCTATTACAAACTTTGCAAGATCTTCATTTAACTTAGTAATTTTCTCTTTAAACTTTTTATTTTCAAATAAGAGTGCTTCTACGTAGTATTCTTCTTCAATTAATCTAAATTCTTCTTTTAGTACTTCCTTCTCACTTTTAATCACACTAAAGCTTCTTAGAATTTTCATGTGATCCCTCTTTAGGTAATTATATTTCAATACAATTTTATTTGATTTTTTTACAATAGTATCACAAGCATATAATAATTCATCAGAAGTGAAAGGAGTATTGTCCTCTTCTTTTACATCAGGGTAGGTATATTCCCTATTAGTCATAAGTTCTTGTTTCCTCATCTATTTTGCTTCAGGACTCAGTTGTAACCAGAAGACACAAATTTGTTATTTCTAGATCTTTTCTTTTATTAATGTCATTAAAAAGATCATAATCACCCATGTTGAGTTAGTTACCATGGACTTCTTCTTACTGTTTGAGCTTGTCTTGTTTGTTAATGAACAATCAACTTTGATGTAGTCAGTTTTCTTGCATTTGTAACATTTGAGTACATCTTTAGTTCCTTCACATTTTGAAGGGCTTCCTTTTCTTTGATTACTATATGACCTTTTTTTAAAGAAGCTTTATATCCATTTTGTTAACAATGTTATTTCATGGTCATTATATGGATTATCAGGAATGTTAAGCTTATCATCCTAATAAGAGGTTTTTAGTTTGATACTCTTTCTTTTTCTTCTTGCACTTTTGTTCAAATAGCTTCCCTCATAAGCAATTAAATTTCTTATAAGTTCATAAAAGGTTATTTTCTCTAATTTTCCATTTTCTTGTATTGCTACTACCCTTTGCACTCCATTGTAAGCCAAGACTTTTAGGGACCTTGTGGATTAGATCTTCATTTGGATAGCATTTTCCAAGGACATCTGGATCATTAATTATTTTTCCAAGTCTCTAGAACATCTCTTTTATACTTTTATTGTCCTTCATCTTAAACAATTCATACTCATGCATCAAGGCATCAATTTGTGTTATTCTCACTTTTGTGGTTCCTTCATAAGTTATCTTCAAGTTATCATACATTTCTTTCATTGAGTAGCATCTTAAGAGCTTTTTGAATTTTTCTATATTTATGGCATAAAAGGTATAGTTAATTGCCTTGTAATTAATTTCATACCTCTTTTTATCTTCTTCATTCCATTTACTTTATAGCTTCTTGACTAGCTTGTCATCTACTTTTTTCATATGAATGAATGACCCATTTTCAATTACATCCCACATTTGTAGTTCAGTTGATACTATGAAGATCTTTATTTTGATCTTCTAATATGAATAATGCTCCCCATTAAAGTATGGTGGTTTGTTGGTCAAGTGGTTTTCAGTACTAAGAAACTGACTTAACTTTTAGATAGGATCTTTTCTCTAAGAGGTTAGTCCTATAAAATAAAGACCATGCTCTAATACTAACTATTTGTCTTAAAATAATCCAAGAAGGAAGGTTGAATTGGATTTAAAAAATTATTTTGCCTTCTTTCATAATTGTGATCCTTTTAAATAGTGCCAGGTTCGTAAAGAACATGATCTTACTCTTTAATCTAATATATGATAAACTGTAAGTAAATAGAGTAAGGGGTAGAGAATCGCACATTTAATTTATCTTAATTTGGACCAAAATATCTTACATTCAATCCCCAAGAACACACCAAGAAATTTTTATTATCAAGGTAATCACCAAGGATATAAATAACTCTACAAACACAGAAGCTCAGCACTCTTACTTTTACAACCTCTCCAAAGTAACTTAATAGGGTTTAACTTACAACTTTTACACTTTTATTCACTCCACTTAATTTTTCACACACACTAAGTTTTTACAAAATTTTTTTAAAAAAACTCTCTTTAAGATTTTTCTACAAGATACCTTTAAATATAACCCTAGGTTTTCCCCAAGCCACTTAGAAAGTCAATATAAAATAAGAGATGTAATGTTCGATTTTTCGTAAAACACCAAAATGTGTCAGTTTGAAAAGCAAGTCCCCTAAAATGAGAGATTTGAGGCTAAATAAAATTAAGATAAAATTTTAAATAATAAAAAATGAGGATTTGAGACCTAAGATACCTGAAAATCCGAGCCAAACGAGTTTAAAAAATTATGAAAGAAAGCTAGGCCATTTTCGTAATTTCTGGACAATTTGAAAAACTTACAGGAGGGTTTTTTAAATGAAAATTTTGAGCTTTTTGAGGTTCTCAGAGACCCTAAAATTCGTGAGAACCCCCAAAATAATTGAAACGTCTCCAATGAGCGGTTTTGGCCATTGGTTGACTGAATGATTCAGAATAGTTTTAAATCCAAAATGAGTGATTTCAAAGCCAATTTATAAGATTAGAGCCTAAATATTATGATGTAAAATACAAATTTTGAAAAGGAGTTGAAATGAGTTTAAAATAAAAAATCAAAAAAAGGACTAAAATACAAAGTAAAAAGTTATATAAAGTGACTTTCAGCTTCTTCTAATCCATGTTCCAGCAACTCCTTTGCAATTAAATGACTTTTCCTACTCAGAAAATAAAGAGGAGACCTAGAGTGGAAGGCGCACAGGACAAGGAAAGAAGAAAAAGAGAACCAAGGCAAGAAATGTGAGAATTTTATGGAATTTCCTAACCTTATCTTTAGTAAACCCCCTCTCCTCCTTCTCTCTTTCCTTCCATATATTTATGAAGTTGTTTAGTTCTACTTTTAAGCTAGAACAGAGGGGGAGGATTTGAAATTGAGGAAGAGCACCTAAGTAAAAAGAAAAGCTCTTGGGAAATACTTAAATTCAAGGTAAAACCCTTAGCTTCCATGCCTCTTCTTCCTTGTTCTTCTTCTTCTTTTATATTTTGCCCTATATATGAATAGCCAAGGGGATTGAATTTTGGGCAAAACCAAGGATGAATTATGTGAATTAAGGTGTGGGAATTAAGATTATGCAAAGAAAACAAAATAAGAACCATTAATTTATAACATTGAATTGCTAGGGGTTCAAGAACACAACCAAAACTCTGTTTTGATACAAGAGTTCCTAGGCTAAAGTGAATATTTATTTGAGCTCTAGAGACCTCTAGGAGGCTTACCACATGCATCTTCCATCAAGAAAACAAAGAAAACTCATTGGCCCACATTTATAAAGTTTATCTCAGCCTAGGATAGAACCAATACCTAGGGATAGTTTTAAATTCATCTAAGCTTGGTTTTGTGTCATATATGATGGGAGAAGATGAGAGGAAGTCTTGAAAAAATTTTAGGAAGTTTAGGAAGTGAAATGGTAGCATAGGTTTTATATTATGACTTAAGGAAGCAACATGTAGTTGGACTCCTCCAATAGATTGTGCGATGACTCCAAGAGGTCTAAATGGAGTCAAGAATCATAGATGGAAGAAAAGAATAGAGCTAAGATCATGAATGCTTGGTATTGCTTCATTAAGCACATTATGGAACTATAAATGAGTCATAAGAACAAACTAGCCTTTAAAATGAATGTGTAGCTTTAGAAATTATTCCAAGAGTTTTGGCTTCCATATGGTGTGTCTAGATCCAAGGAATCAAGTTTCACCTTCTTGTGAGTGCTTGGTCAATGGAGAGGAACCAATTACAAGGAAGAAAGTGTATGTTTGTGCACAAGGTAGCTCTCTCTTCTTTCTTTCATGTATTCTTAAGTGATTTCCTTGTCTTTGAATGTATATGTGTATGTTTAAGCTATGATATATGTTTCTAGAAAATGATCACATGCCATAGTGCCATGTTACTATGTTTTTATGCTTGTAAAATGTCTTCATAAATGTGTTTGGCTTGCTTGAGCTTAGTGAAGTCAAAAACCCCTTAACTAGGGTAAAGATGAGCTAAAAATCTCTAAGAGTGGGTGGGACAAAGTCAAAAGTATCTAGAAAGAATGAGGCTTAGTCAAAAGTCCCTTGAAAGTATATGAGGCAAGTCCAAAAGTCTCAAAGAGAATGGGTGAGGCTAAACTATTATCTTGGTAAGCCTATGTATGTTGGTTATGACTTCTTGAATAGAAGAGATGCTTTATGTGTGTTTGAGAATTTTATGATGTCATACATGCATCTTAGACATGAAAATTGAATCCATATTATGTGTTTGAAAGGAAGAAGAGCTATTGGGATTCCTATAATCTTATTCTTTTCTCCCTCTTACCTAACATGTTTAGGTGGACTAAGTGAACCAAGGAATGGGAGCCACCAAGCATAAATGAGGGAGATTGACAAAGAATTGTGAAAATTGTCCATTTTGTAGCCATATAAATAGCATAAGATGTAATCCAATGTTATATATGATGTATGAGCTCATTAATACTGGTAAATGTATGGATATATTATATATATATGAGAATTAGAGTTATATGAATGATATTATATGATTTTGGCAATGAATGACAAGAATGACCTATGTATGTTCTTGTGTATAGCTTGGTGTGGGAGAGTGAGTTTACAAGATCTGGGTTGTTGAACCTTTGAAACATGTTTGGTAGCCTATTTTGATACTTTCCCACATGCTCACAGGACCCTAGAAGTAGAGGAAGCAAAATTGGACCCATTGAGACCCCTTTATAAGCATAAAAGGTGCATTTTGCAACCCTATATCACAAACTGATCAAATGGATGAATTTTCTCATGAAATTTGGCATGCATGTAGAGATCATCTAGATATTTTTGAGAAGCTAAAGATCATATTATTTGGAACTCTGTGAAATTAATTATGAATTTGTAAAATTATCAACTTTCTACTATCCTAATATAAGCACTATTCATATAGTTAGTTTGGATTTCTGTGTCATCCATGGATCAAACGTGGTCCAATAAATATGAAAATTTATAAACACAAACTAGACAGTACCAATGACTTGTATCAACTAGAAATACCTCATTAGAGGTTTGACCAAAGAGTTATGAATTTTTTAAATTCTATGTCATTATCAGTGGCACCAGCTAAGTTCATGTACTATTCTATCAATTTCTAGTATCTAAATGTGCTTGGCTTGGCCTATACGTATTTTTTCCCTTAAAGTTAACATCTGTAACTTTCTAAATTGGTATAGTTTGTATGAATTGAATTTTTGTGAAATTAGTTATGCATTTTTGAAATTTATATCAATAAGCTGTATCAGAAACACTGAACAGTTTGACCTATGTCATGTTTCTATTGTCAAACATGGTCCAAATGATGTTTTTATGACTTGAAATTATTTTTACTATAAATTTAACATCTAAAGCTTTCCAAAAAGCTTTTGGTTGCTTGATTTTGATTTTTCTAAATTTAGTTATGATTTTTCAAAATTAATCCTCAAAATCTGGCAGCAGGACTTGCAGTAAAACCTCTTTATTTTGTGTTTGTATGCTATGAGCTTGGGTTTTTGCCATCATTTTGATATGGTTTTGAGTTGTATGTGTGTAATTAAATTGGAGAATAATATGAATGAGTTCAAATAGCCCACGGGATGTTAAATGAAATTTTTATCCGTTACCTAACACTAAATAACGAAATATTTTAATGGAATTCTTTCTTGAATGTTGCTTGGCCAAGGATAACGAACTAGAAAAGAGATGAGGTGAGCTAGATAATTATGATATTGCATGAGATAGTTTTAAGCCATAAACCTTATAAGGTTCTATCAAAATACAAAGATTAACTCAGTCAAACTAATTACACATTAAAGCACAAAAAGCATGACTTCAAAGCAAAATGATCAATGTTCAATTCTTTCTTTTTAGTTTATTCTTCAAAAGGTTTTCAATATATATCTCATCTTTTAGCATAGTGACCATTGGTGGTAGCTTCCTTAATCAATGTACAAATATGTTCTAACAGTTAGAAATCTATCTTTAATGCTTCCAACCAATAAGCAATTAGTGCTATGTCTTATTTTTTTTTAATTAGTGGCCTTCATTCAAATTGCATATCATTGCCTTTACGTGTAGGATAACTAATTTGAATGAATTTTTATAAATATATTTTCATTTCTATTTCCTTTAAATAGATAGTTTCATTTCTACTTTCTTAAATTATAAACTTTCCTTTTTCGTTCCTAAGCAAAATCATCTCATTAATATCTTAATCATTTAGATAATAATAAGATCAATATAGAATATATCATTATTAATAATGTGACCTAACACTTGAAAACTTTTCCTAAAAATATTCTCATTAATGTGTAGAATATATTATTCAAAAACTTACCATATGTGATTTCTAATCATCTTTCTATTAAAACATATTCAAATACTTTTCATACATAAATACTCAGCACACTTAATATTATAAAATATTTAATTCTTCGTAATTACAATTATGCCCAATAAATCAATTTGATCTAATCAGTTAATATTTAAAACTCATTTTCTAAAGCATATAATTAAATATGTCTAAAAATAATTTAAAGTATTACAAATTTAAAGCCTTTGATCCAACATATTTTATTAGCTTTATCTATCTTTATAGACATTTTACAATATGTGAAACTTACTTGAGTAATAAATATCATTTGAAAATATAAAATCAACATCAATAGTAAATTTCATGTACTCTATATTTATCTTCCTTCAAAATTAATCATGCTAATTTTAAAAGAGAAATTAAGAACTTCCATTTTTTTTCAATTGGACGTAATTCTTCGGTGCTTTAGTCTATTTTATGAAATAAAAATAAAACTATGTCCTATCTCCATGCGGTAAGCCACAAAGACAATTGAGTGCAATTCCAATCATTAAGCATCAGAATGAGTTAACGGCTTGTAAAACGCAAAAGAAAAGTGTGCGATTATTTCTTAAGGTTCAGAAATACGAATAGATATAAATGTTATTAGAGGTGAACATTGGCCTGGCGGCCTGGTATGCCCAGTCCTATGCGACCAAGTTGGGTGACATTGGGTTGGGTTAAAAAACAAGGTGTCAGGTGGGCCTTTAAACTTACTTGACCTAACTCTAAGGGCTACGTTAGCTTACCTCAGCCTGACCCTTAAGTTAAAATACAATTTTAATTATATAAAAATTTTAATTTTTTTAAGAGTAAAATGTAATGTTAGAAGAGTAAAATATAATTTTATAAAAATTTATATAAAAATATTTTTTTAAGATTATTTTATAACTTTTACAATAAATATCAAATAAAAATAAAATAAAATTAGGCAACTTGATATTAAATTGGGCTGCCAATTCTTAAACTGGATAATTTGGGTCTGGATAATGAGTTTTAATTTTAAAACCAATTTCAAATTGGACTAGGTATCGAACTAGATCAAAACTCGTCTTGACTCTATTTATGTTCAACCCTAAAAGTTATTGAAATTTCACCCCAGAATATATCCATAATTGTATCCCAAACCTAATATTTTTGCCTCTTTTCTCTTGTTTGCCCCTAATCATATGGTAAGGTACTTCAATAGCATTTGCCTGTAGTATGCATACTTATACAATTTTTTCTTTTGGTTATTGAAAAATGATATTCTCACGCCAATTTGTACATCAAGATTAAATTTCTCTCTGAATAAAGATATATTTTCGTAGTGGCTTAGTGCATTAATTTAAAATAATAATTTCTTTTGGACAAAGAGCATATGATTTGAATATATATGATCAAGATAAAAAGCATAACCACTATACAGACATTTTAACTGTTACATGTGAGTAAAAACAATTAATGATTGATATACTAACCTGTAATTTTTATTTTGGCCACAATATTGCACATACAAATGTCTTGGCTCATGTCAAATTGGGACACTTAAAATTTTATTTTATTTTTTAAAATGAACTAATGTGACAAGTGAAATAGACAAATTTAAATTTGTGTAAAACCAAGATTTATCTAATACAATACTAATAATGCATCACGAGGGATGGATTTGGTTTCTTTGTTCTTACAAAATAGAAACATATTGTGCTCTTAATTTATAGGAATATTTGAACTATTTAAATTAAATTTAGATAATTCAAATTTTATTATTTTAATTTTTTAATATCAAATATCGTTTTTTAAATTTACAGTTAAAAGAGTGTTTTTATTTTATGTTTTTTTTCTTTTGAAATTAAAAAAATTCAAAAATTATAAAAATAATAAAATTTAAACTATCCAAATTTTAATCTTAACAATCTTAAAGACTTTAAAAAACAAAAACACAGTATTCCCATTTCAGAAACAAAGAAACCACGTGTCACGAGAAATTCCTTGTAAATAAGGGGCTCCTCAAAGATATTATGCTTTTTTGTTATATAAAAATATTTTTATCATGCTAAAACTGATGAGCTAGATCGGAGGATGAAAAAAAGTTCAAATCTATGTTCACCCAAACTTTTTTATAGAAGTTGATTGATGTGTGATGAGAAGTAGCGTCGTCAAATAATGAAATTTTTGACGAGGGTGGCTTCAACTTTTACGTGGGGTCATCGATGCAATTGAGTTGATATATGTAGATGCTAAGAGTTAATTATTAATTAATTATAAAAAAATTGAAGATATATTATTAAAAAATTATTTAGCAAAAAAATTAATGCCCTATCTAAAAAAAATAAAAATTGTATAATATATTATATATTTATAATTATTATTTAATAATATCTATTTATGTTTATTACTTTTTAAAAGTACAAATATAAAAATTATTTCTTATTTATAACATTATATTTATATTTATATTTTTTGTATGTCAAATGAAAGAAAATTTTTTGAAATTTCATCTATTTAGGTAGAATTTCAAATATTTTTTAAATTTATTTGATTACGCTACTTTAAAATTTTTAAAATTCCATCATTTATAATCCCAAACAAAGAATATTTTATATAAGGCAATTAAAATACTTCTAAAAATTACTTACCTCTCCTAAATTACTTCATCTTTGCATAATTAATGTACTGCCTTTAGCCCAATATTTACGGTCCTAATCTAACAAACTAAATTAACCTAGCCAGAAATAAAAGAAAATGGGAAGCAGAAATAACTATTTTTATTAGGACATCAACTTATATTAAATACTACACCTGTCTTTTAGAATTCATTTCAATCCTCAAATAAATGGTTTTATAAGAGCATCTCTTTAATTTTTTTACCATTATTTAACTCTTAATATCTACATACTAGCATTAACCCTTGTAAATTCAAAGTAAAAAAAAAAAAAAAGTGGATCACACAACTAAAAAAAAAGTGAGTCTCATAAAAAAATAAAAAATTTAGATAAATAGTGCAAAAAATAATAATTAATATTTAAATAATAATAAATAATATATAAATAATATTTTAATAATATAAAGTTATAAAAAATATAAATAAATAGTAAAATTTACGAATTTTATTGAGGACCCTACAGAAAAATTGAAGCTATTCACGTCAAAATTTTCATTATTTGCTGGCGCTAATTCACATCACACATCAATCAATTTCTATAAAATTTTTGTGAGAACATAGATTTGAATTTTTGTTTTTCTTGTTCAGGATATATTACAGTATAAAAAAATAAAAATAAAAATAAAAATAAAAATAAAAATAAAAAATTTTAAAAAATATTTATTTTATTTTTATAATTATTATTTAATATTATATATTAATTATTATTTAATTATAAAAAATAAAGATATTAAAAAATTTTTATTTATTTTTATACACAATTTTTAGGTACTAAGTTATATATACGCAAAAAAGGCGGAATAACTCTGAGGACCCTGACGCTGCACAGGCCAAGACCCGCCTTTCCAATTTGTCACACTGGGAACGGAGGTCCTCCGTGGAGAGATTCCCCAAAATTTCTTTATTTCTCAAAATTTTTTATTTTAAAAATATTACTTTTATTCACAAAATAACACAGCAGAAAATTTAAAAAAAAAAATTCATTGCAAGAGATCTCCATTCTCACATTGGTCCATCTTTTTAAAAAAGGAAAATTTTTTAAGTGTTTCAGTCTCCATGAAGTGGAAAAAAAAAGGTTCAATATATCAATCATTAATTATTTTTTTCTCAGGTATAACGGTCAAAATACCCCATTATACAAACCATCTGAGGTGGAGTATACTAATACAATAATGATAAAAAAGGTATTAATATTTTATAAAAATATATAATAAAATTTAAAATGTACAAATTATTTACGCAAAATATTCTTTATATTCAAAAAGTTAAAGTAAAAATAATGAGTGTAAGCCTTTTAAAATATTTCAAATAGCGTCTTCTATGCACACGTTCTTAGAGCATTAATAGGATAATTTATAACTGTGAAACGCACGGAGAGAAATATTGTACGCGAACGAGTGTTTCAATTTCAATTAGGATATATATTATACATAGGACATGAGAGATTTCTATAATTTTGATTTTAATCTGAGTCAATTTATAAATAAATTAATGACTTAATTTCTGAATATTTTTTGATTTTTTTTTAATCATAAATCTTTTTAATCTAGTTTTTGAAAGATTACTTTTGTTAACCTAATTCTTGAAAAATTATTCTTTTCTCAATTTGATTTTTTTTGAAAAAAGCCTTTCAGTTTAGTTTTTTAAAATTTTTTATATCAAAATGATCCCTCTAAATGTGTTTGTAGTTCCTTGAATCATTGAAACTAATTCTAATGCAAAAATAATATTGATTTGGAGGTTGGAGACATTAAGGCAAGTTTATATTATTGGTTAACAAATGCATGGGATCTCGTGGTTTTAGCCTAATGGAAATATTATTTTGATTAAAAAAATTTTGGGGAGCTAAATTAAAAGGTTTGATCTTTGGAGGATTAAATTAAGGAAAGAGCGATCTTTTAAGTATCAAATTAAAAGATTTTATTTTTAGAGGATTAAATTAAAAAATCTTTCAAACATTAAGTCATTAATTTGCTCTAAATTTATCAATGTCTAACTTCGAGTCTTTGGATAATAAAGTCTGTTAAATTTTTTGTGCAAAATCCATAAAACTACTTAAAAATAATTACTTTAGAAATAAATAAGGTTGAGCATGTAAAGTTCTATTTTTCAAAGCTAGCCTTGTAAAGAGAGGCATTTTGTGTTTTTTGGGCCAAGAAGAGGCTTATCACATGAGTTATACAAACTTCATTTGGGTCATCCTGTTATTAATTTAATGTAATTGAAATTAGTGATAACACGTAATATTTTTTTAAAATAAATTATAGTTTTGTCACCATTATATGAGAAGTAGATTGACTATTGGTTTAATCAATAGTAGATTGATAAAATATCATTATTAATAATAGTTTTATTTATAATTGGTCCAATTGAGAAATATTTATATGTAAAGAGACTAAATTGAGAAGATAATTTTATTACATACTAAATTAAAAAATATTCCATCTATATAAGAGGCCTAAAATGATAAGGAAATTTTTGAGTGACCAAATTAAAATATATTATTTGTGAGAGATTGTTGGATTTTGGGACACTCATCATGTGCTAATCTAATAAATAATCCAACCCAACTTGTTAATTTAATTAATTATATTAATTAAATTATTGTTTGAAATTGTTGAGATAATTAATTATTATCTTAAAAGGTTGAGATAATTAATTATTATTTAATAATTAATATAAATCTTAAAATTTTGAAATTCAAGATGGATTATCATCTTCTATCAATTTAAAGATATGTTATCTATATGAGTCATCAAAATATTCTATCCTATTAGTTTGTTACCTGATCTCTCCCTGAAAAGGAAAAAGTATATATACACAAATAATAGTACATTTGCAAAGATTGTAGAACACATAAAATAAAAAACATAATGATTCCTCTTTTACATATTTAGGTGTACCTACTTGGATATAATAATCACAATTCATACCATAGAAGACAGAAAATTTGAAGATTTACTTCTACTATAAAGAAAAGTACTCAAAATTTTCAGAGATCAAAATAAAAAATTTTGTAATATATATTTATTTTCTTAAAAGAAAAAGAGTCCCAAACTAATGGATAACGAGGGCTTTCAAATTTATAACATGATGATATACATGGAATTATGTAAAAATAAAATAATGAAATGAAAGGCCATCTAAGACTAGTTCAAATAATTAAGTTTATAAAATTTGAATAAGAAGTTGGACAATTTTTGTCCCATTCCCAACCCCTTCCTAATAATAGAGTTAGAATTTGACTTATCTCTTTGAACACGCACGCGCATATATATATATATATATATATATAATTTTGGCTCTTTGTATAAACTTTGAGATTTATTATAAAAAAATTGTTGAGTTATATTGTATCCAAAATGATAATCAGAAAAAACTATTCTAATTATATGAACAAAGTGCCGTGCATAAATTTTTTTTCCAACCTTACACTCTTATCATGTTTGCTAGATGTACATGACGTATTTTAATGTCGTCATGCAGAAATCAACGGAAAAAAAATAAAATTAGGTCTACGTACCCCCCAAGAAAAAGGGATGAATATGCATAGCATGAGTAATTGTAAAATTGTTATTCAATTTCCTTTTGCGAAATAAACCACCTCAATTCCTTAAAAATGAGGAAAAATATGATTAAGTCTAGTTCTAAATGGCCAAGAAAAAAAATTGTCTAATTCATTATATAGTGATAAATCATAATTAACTAGAATTTAGTTAGGACTATTACCTAAAGTAATCATCATCCATCTTAACAGTAATCAACAAATCAAATTCTATTTAATAAAAATAACTTATTAGTGTACTTCATTCCATATATAGTAGAAATTGTGAATAATTCTCATTCAGTTCCATATATAACCTACTGACAACTCCTATTCATATTCCTATAATTTCCTAATGGGACATGCTTATAATATAAAGATAAATTCTAACAAGAAGTTATATGATCAGTCAACCTCATTCAGCTTCACATTTTTCTTTTGCATTTATGGAAAAATTATATTTGTTTTTATAATTTTATTTAAATTTTAATTTGGTCTTCATATTTTAAAAATTTATAATTAGGTATTTATTGTTTAAATAATTTTTAATTTAGCTTTTCTCATTATATTTTTGCCAATATTTTATTATATGTATGAGTTAATCTTACTTTATTATCTATACTTTTGACATCTTTTATTAATATAACTCATATATATTCAAAGTGTCAAAACAATATATAGTTAGTTATATTAATAAAATTTAACAAAGTACTAATAGAATTTTAATAGTAGAAATTAAATTAAAAAAGATTTATAAATTGTAAGGATCTAATTATAAATCTTGAAACCATAAAGATCAAATTAAAAATCGAATGAATCTATAGAAACCAAAAGTATAATTTTTCCAAAATAAAATTATATAGATATAGCAAATAATTATAAAATAAATCTCATCAATAAAATGTTTATGTAATTGTCTTTGATTTATTAATAAATTATATTTTATTTAAATAAAAAATTTTTGATAAAAATATTCTATCTCAAAACATGTTTGATATTCAAATGAAAAACGAAATGAAAAAAAAAATCTTATTTAATATCTATTATATTTTTATAATTATTATTCAATAATATTTATATATTTTTATTATTTTTTAAAAGTAATAATACAAGAATTATTTTATTTATAAAATTATTTTTTATTTTTTATGTAGTAAATAATTCATCATTTTTATCATGATTATCTTTCATGAATAATAAAAGAATGGCCTTATGTCTCAAATCTCAATATTACGTGACAATTTACTATATTGGTTTAATTTATCCATTCAAGTCAAGAATTTCGTGGTATGAGTAATAGCTTTGACTAGTGTGAAAAGACTAAAATGTTCCTCCATCATGCGATATCGTGGATATGACAATTTTCAGATTTTGAGATGGATGAAATTCATTGGTTCGGAAATTATCAATCAAAGGCTAGCCGTGCATAGAACGGAAGCACATAATTGAGGCCATATTTAGCACTTGGGAATGACCTCTTCGCTTATTTTATTCTTGACTAATATTAAAAGTTCAATTCAACAATAATAAATTCATATAATACTTGTGATTAAAGTAATCTTTGAAAACAGTAGTTAAATAAAATATAAATTTATATATTTTTTATAATTTGAAAATTTCTAGTGATCCACTCATAAGGACCAAATTCAAGTAATCTTTGTAAAAAAAAAAAAAGTATTGTCCTTAATGAATCAGTATTGATTCAATTGATTGTTTCAATAGTCAAATCAATGCTACAATGATTGAATCTTTTTAACTTCCACACATTAATAGAGAGTAGTCCGAGTCATGGGAAGATAGAGCCCTGTCATGGATTCTGATGCCTCCTTAAGTCGAAGACATAAGCATGTTTCGTATGATTAAAGAAATCGAAAATGAAAATTTTTTAAGTAATATTTATTTTATTTTTATAATTATTATTTAATTATTAAAAATAAGAATATTAAAGTCATTTTTATATTTAAAATTATTTTTTATTTTTATTTTTATTTTTGTGTTTGACTTTTTACTAATAAAAAAAATATATTTTAAGATAGAAAGGAAAGAGACTTCCTAGTTAAGAGATTTGTTAGTCAAGCTTTTAGGTATACTTGGATCTCTTCATTGCGGGGCTGATCTATTATGCCCAATAAATTTAGTTCAAATTTTGATCAATCAATCCCCATTTGAAAAGTACAAGGAAAGTTCATATTTTAACAAAAAACTAAATATATAATAGATTTGATTATACGTGTCTTTAAGTTATCTTTAACCAAACAAGAGAAATAAGTTAATTAAAAGGTGAACAAATTAACCCAAACACAGTATGACTGTAACAACAAAGAAGAATAAAGAGGCAAGTTTACCCTTGTCATTTAGGATGCATATATAATGTGAACGATTATTCCTGTCATTAATTTTGGGATATGTTTGCAAATTAGTAAGACACGTGTGCACCCCATCAATTTATTTGTTTTATATTTTTGGGAGAGGAAAAATAGAAGGGAAGGGAAGGAAATTTGATAACCTTTCCTTTGTTTAGAATTTTAACTTTTGGAAGTGGAGAAAATAAAAAAATCTGAGTCACCTTTCCCTGACCTTTAATTTTTAATTCTTTCAAATTGGGGGATTTGAAAGAAATTCCAATGATACTGACCACTATACCTTTATATATTAAAAACACTACACATATACACACACATAGACACACACAAGTATATAGGCACACATGAGAATGTGTGTGTATATAAATATACTCGTATCTATGCACATATGTATTTATACATATACATACTCATATGTGCTTATGTAAAATTATAAAAATCATAAAACATACTATTCACGTTTATCAACGATAAATACCACCATTGGCTAACCAGGCCTAGCTAGCCTAACGGCTAAACTAGTGTGGCTCAATCTAATCCAAGAAGGATTAAGAGTAGCCTACACTGCCTAACCAGATCTCCACGACTAAATTACGCCATTGGCACTGTAAATCGACTTTATAATGAACTCAAACATTTTACCTTCACCTTCATTATGAAGCCAATGGTTACCTATAACCATTTTTGTACAAAGAACCAGTTAGGAATCTACAAGTAGCCTTTATGAATCATCGTCATCTTCACCTTTCAAGTTACCATCTTAGCCCTAATTATGATTATATAATACTTGCATGCATTAAGTATGTAAGGTTCTTTGGTTACCTTCCTCTGTCTGAAGCTTATCACTACTTAAGCATCTTATTGTTTCCAAGGGCTTAACGCCACCATTTAGAGCTAATGCCAAAGCTATAACAAAATCAAAAGGACGTGATGTAACATATTCAAAAAGTGTTAGTGACTTTAAGAAAGGATATAAGATTAAATATTAGGCTTAAAGAGTATGGTACATGATAGGATAAAAGAAAAGTCAAATTTTCACCTATTTAAAAATTTATTTATATATATATGTATAATTTAAAGAGGCAAAAGATTTAAAAGTAAAAAAAAAAAACTAATAAGATATATATCTTTAGTTAATTTTAAAATATTTCAAATTATCCGAGAGTTAACTTAAAGTTAGTTTTAATAACTAATAGAATTTTAAAATATAATAATAATAATAATAATAAACTAATAAGATATATATATTTATTTCAAATTGCCTGATAGATAACTTAAAGTTAGTTTTAATAACTAATAGAATTTTAAAATATAATAATAATAATAATAATAAACTAATAAGATATATATATCTATTTCAAATTGCCTGATAGATAACTTAAAGTTAGTTTTAATAACTAATAGAATTTTAAAATATAATAATAATAAAAACTAATAAGATATATATATCTATTTCAAATTACCTGATAGATAACTTAAAATTAATTTTAATAGCCAATAAAATTTTAAAATATAATAATAGTAAAAACTAATAAGATATATATATATATATCTTTAATTAATTTTAAAATATTTCAAATTATCCGATAGATAACTTAAAGTTAGTTTTAATATCTAATAGAATTTTAAAATATAATAATAATAATAATAACTAATAAGATATATATATATATATATATATATCTAAAATCTAACATATTCCTTATTTTTCACTCCTCCATCCGTTTGCTTTCTCTCACGCTGTCAGAAGCCTTTCTTCAAGTAATTCTAACTTGTTCTTTCAATCCCTTTTCAAATATACATCTCCACACCAGGTACAAGAGTAGTTTTTGTTCTTTGTCTCATATGATTATATATATATACCTATATATAACCTTCATCCTTTATATATATATATATATGTTATCATAATATATATATATATATATTCTTATGCAGAAACGCATCCTTTCATCCCTTTATTTTTCTAAAATAAATATACATACATATATATATAATTATATATATATTTGTAGGTATGTATATAATATGAATTTACGAATATAAATTTAATTTATATTTATATATGTAAATTATAAAGTTTATATGAGAAAATTAAGATTTAAGAATTTGGAAACTTTTGTAAATTTAAGTTAATATAAAATTGACTATTCTAATGAATTAATTAAAATATAAAGAAATATAGATTTAAAGGAGAATTTTAGGTTCTCTATGATAGCTTTTAAGTTTCTAAAGTAGTTTTAGAGCAATTTTAGAGCAGTTTAGGATAACATATAAGTAGTTTTGAATTATATATTGATATATTTTTTTTATATATATATGACTTTTGTAGATTTTCATTAAAAGCTCTTACTACTTAGATTTTCTTGCCGTGTGACTACTTGTAAGCCAAAAGAGAACAGGTAATTCAGGGTTTTTCCATGTGTGTGCAAATTGGTTTATTGTTGTAATTTTAATTAAATAAATAAATTTATCTTGTTGAGCGTGATATAAGTAAATAAGCTATATGGGATTATGAAACGGTAAAAGTAAATGATTGTGAATTAATGGAATTGCTAGAATCCTGTTAAGCATGCTTGCAAATATAATAAAATTTTGACGTAGCATTTTTATTTTCAAGCATGCTTGTGAGCTCAAATTATTGATGTGAAATTTTAGAGTATTATATTCCTTTCAAGCATGCTTGTTAGTCTTATTTGATATATTATATGGGATTCTTTATTTTTCAAACATGTTCGTATGAATTTTGGATAAATATGACATGCATAAATGATGGGTTAAGGAGATGTTGGTGAGATATATATGATATGATGACCACGTGGTTTGCCTCCACCTCGCGCAAAGTGGTTGGCTTTTTGTAGGGCCCCGTTCCTCAATACTTACCTGGCCGGGTTTGTAAAAGGGGAACACGGGACAGTGACACCTCCTGGTTTAGTCTTTTAAGGAGGGAAGCCATAGTCTGAGCTTGAGCTCTGTACCTTTGGCCGGGTACATCTCGAGCACCAGAGTAGCTTTAGTCGGTCCAATGTGTGGGCCAGATCGTGGATAAGCCTGTGACTTCAGTCAGCGGTATAAGGCTGGACGGAGCAATAAGGGAGGTTACACATATTGCATTTTATCATGTTTTGCATATAACTATTTTTAATTATACCTTATGATCTTTTGTGTTAATAATTAATAATAGTGATGTTGGATTTGCATTGAGACTTATTGGACATGGTTGTTAGTTTGTATGCACATGGTAAGACTCTGGATTATTGAGACGTTAGTGCTCACCCCATTCTCTTAATATTTTCAGGTGAAGGACTGAATAAGAGACAAGGGAAATTACTAGAGGAGTGAGCTATTGGCTCTTATACTCCTCGAGCTCATGCTGGGTTATTATTTAATTTTTGTCATGACCATAGGATATTTTTATTTGATTTTACTATTTGTGAATTTTAAAACATTAATTAGCTAGCAGTTTGAAACTTATAGACCTTTGAATTTAATTTCCTAAAATATTCTAATATATGCTCGAGATGTGGACTGTGAGTCCCTATGTTATGAATTGAATAAAATGGGTGGAGCTCTTATTGTTATATAATAACTTGAGTAAGTATTGTTGCTTAATAGGGTTGAGCCCTTTTAAGTGAGTATTAACTAGCATGAGGCGAAACCTCAAGAATTTATAATTATATAAGTACTTGACATATATTTAGGGGACGGAGTACCTAGCCCAATGATTATTAGAGTAGGTGTTACACGTGACATAAACTCCATACATCATTTAGTGTTATTTATGGGAACTTTTCCATCTTCTATTTTGGTTTAGAGTTTTGTGGAACACAATAGGGAAAAAGATGAGATGAATCACTTACTTAGTTGTTAGAACAAGTATGTCAGGAAGAAATCTTAATGCAAAGTTGCCATTATTAGGGAATGGTTTAGTTAGGTCACCAATTACCATTATTGGAAGTGGTCTTATCTCTCTATTGAAGCAATAATTTGAGATTTTGAAGGGGTCACTATCTAGTGACCTTTAACAGTGGTTTAAATTACTGCTAAAAGGTTTAACTATACTCAAAACCATTTGTCACAAATTGTTTAACCACGATTTCCATTATTGCAAGGACTATCACCGTCAAACCTATAACTATGCTTAGTCAATTTAATTGTGGTTAATCAATCGTAGTTAAATACTGCGAAAGTAAAATTGCCACTAAATCTTATTATCAACATCACCATCATCCATTCTTTGGTTCTAAATTTTTTGCCTTGCTTATATTAGTAATTTTACAAATCTGTACAATTGAAGTCCAAATAGATTCAAATCATAATTTTTCATTAAATTTCCAAATATATTCTATTATAACTAAACTAAGTTTAAAGTCAAGTTCAAATACAATTAAATTTTGTCTAAGCTAGTTATTTTTATTACAAGAGTTTAGTGAGTGAGTTGCAGCTATAGGGTTTCTACTATCTTGACTACTTTGTGACTAAAATTAAAAGTGAAATGATATTAGTAACAAATTAAAAATTGAAAGAAATAAATGTTTATTCATATGATTTGACTAGACTAAAAAGCATATAATATTATTGCTTAAGCGTCAATGCTAGCAAGCTCAGGTGGCACTTGACTCTAAAAGTTTTGGAAGAGGAATGTCAAAGTTGCACTCGTCTATTGTTGTTATAATCTAAGTTACTACACTTCATTCTACAACTTTATGTAAGAAGGTCTAGAAGGTTGAATCCCATTGTGGAAGCAAACAAAATGGTCAAGTACTTAGGATGGACAAGTACTTAATCCCAATCATCGAACTTGATTGGGGTGCTTTTGGCTTTTTAAAGCTAAAGCTAATGAATCGTGACCTAAAATTTTCTAAGAAGATATCTTAGTTTGATGCATTAACATCTTTTCCTGCAAGTTCAAACGAAATAGTAAACAATATACATTTTAGTAATGCATCTTTGCAACTAAATTATGAGTCAACACTTTATTCCTATACAGTTTATATACCTATAATGATTGCTTTAGCTTCCTCATTAATTGCAAATCCATCAACCCTCTTATGTGTGGTAGTCTACAAATCTTCTTTAACTTGTGGTCTTGACAAAGATTTTTCAAGAATTTTTTTTTCTTAACATGTTTCTCCTTATATTTAACCTAAAAAGTGTGCCCTTTCAAGAATAGTTTAATAATCAAGTGGTCACCCATAACTTCTTTTGTATGTCATTTTTTAAACTTAGAATATGGGCATATTATTCTTAACACTTTCGTTGGCAAATGTGAAGTCTAAAAATCCATTAATCCCTCTAAATATTTTTGGGTACTACAAGGCTTAGCAATTTAAGATTTATCCATTTTTGAAAGAAAAAACAATTATTGATCTATAACAAAACCTTGGATTTCATAAAGGAAAAAAAAAACAAAGTTCAAACATTGACAAACAAAGGAAATTTTATTGTTGAAGAAGATAAGCTCAATAGCTTACTTGGAAACTGTTATAACATATATCATATAGCTAAACTCATATTATTTCATTTCTATGGCAACAAATTTACAACTGCAACTAAACTTTTAGTAGTGGTTTTAACTCTTCTTACACATCAATTAGAACTATAAGGATCAAAATTTAAATTTCTTTTCATTTTCATTTATGGTTGCCATAGACTAAGGGTGAACAAAACCGAACCAAACCAATTAAACCAAACTAAACTGAACCAAACCACCAAAAACTGAATAAAAATTGGTTTGGTTTGATTTTTGTAATTATAGAACCGATTAAATTGTTTCGGTTGTCGGTTTTCTCCATATTTGGTTTGGTTAACCGAACCAAACCAAACCATTAAATTTGTAACTAATTAAAATTTAATATTTATTTCTTTTTAGATTAATGGGATCTTTTGTTAATTAAATTTGTATCAAAGTTACGTTCTTTATGTGGTTCAAGAAATATATAAATTATTTATACTATTTTATTATAAAATATTACTCTTTTTTTCTCACTTTTTAAAACTTTTTTATGAATGTATGAAATTTTTTTAGGCAAAAAAAAAGAGATAAAAATAATAAATTATTTCAAATTTATTATTAGTCAAAATTTTAAGAGATGCATGATATTGAAGTTAAATTTTACATATTATAAGGAACAATTTTTTTAAAAACAATTACTTTTGGACAAAAAAAAAACATGAACCAAATCGGACCAAACCGAACAAAAACTGAACTAAACCGATTAGAATTTAAAACTAACAAGGTCTAACAAATTGAAAAATCAATTAGGTTAGTTCGGTTTAGTTTTGGCTCAAAATCGAACCGAACCGAACTAAACCTTTGAATACTCCTACCATAGACAAGTTTGTTTTGATCTATAAAACCAATATATCAGCCTCATTTGCATATATGAGTTATATAGCCAATTTTGGCCACTTTGGACATAAAAAAAGTTTTAAATTTTAAAAATTCATAACTTTGGTTATACAACTTTGATTTCTGCAAATTAAGTGTTTATGGAAAGTTTATGATCTAAACTTTATACTATAAAAATTTTCAAGTGAAAATGAATCTCTTTGGCCCCTAAAAAGTCATGAAATCTGAGGCCATAATAGCATGAACAATAATTGCATAATTTTAGTTTTTGAGGCTAAACTTTAAAATTCATAAAATATTTTATAAAATTTAGAAAAATACCATTTTTAACTTGTTGGAAAGCTTTATAAATTATCTAGATCCTTACCAAATTTCAGCACAAACTCAACCATTTGGGCTATCAAGGATAGAGGTGTATTTTATATCTCATTTAGACCAAAACTTAGTTCTAAAATGGTTCATTTGGCTTTTAAATTGCAATCTTACTTTAAGAAAATTTTAATTTACTCATGCTTCATTTCCATAGATACCAATACATGAAATAAGGCTAGGTACTAAAAATCACTATCTCACATCCCATATTGCACATGGAGCCTATCATGTACAACATGGCAAATCAATGTCCATACACTTACATTTACATCAAAATGACATATACTCATGTTCATTATCTTGTACATGAGGTACTAACTACATATCATCACAATGTACATTTAGTTACTATTCATTTAGTGCTCTACTATATACCACACCACCATATGCCAATCAAGTAGCAAACCATGTTCTAAATTTCAACTATTACATCAAAATAATACATATGCATATTCTTTAGCTTGTACAAAGGTCACATTGCATGCCATCATCATATACATCATAATTAATCATTAACTCGTCTTATGTCATATATCAAGCATGTAGATACACTATGAAAGTCCCATTTACATCAAAAGCTTCCATTTATGCTTCCTAAGATTTTATTTTTCCCAACTTCCTTCTTTTGATTGTGGTACCTTTCATGGTTAGTAGGAGATGGATGGAATAAGTTTTTTAGAAGAATCTTAGTAGCAAATTTCAATCCATATCAATGCATACAATGATTATAAATGAGAAAATACATACATGGAGGCTATGTACCTCAAGTAACTTAAACATGAGAATTGACATGAAACTTTAACTCTTGACTAGCCATAGCATGCTTAACTAACTCAACTATGGGCTAAAAAGGACCTACTATGCTTAATTCCTTGTCATAGGGAGTTAGGAGCCAAATATAAGATCACATGTCCATAGAACTCATGATAAAAGCCAATTCAAATCATAATTCATGAAATCATTAAAAAATCAAATATACAAGCATTTTAACTCATTCAAATATCCAAATGCATGTAAGATAGGGAAAGATAGCTACCTTATAAAATTAGGATTTTAATGCACCACTAACCACTTGCTTATTCTCTTCTTCACTTTGCTCTTCTTTGGGTTCACACACACACAGATAAGAAGGGAGTTGCTTTAACTTGGCCTAAATACATTAATTTAAATATAACCAACTCATTAGAATCCATTTTAACTCAATTGCTACATAAGTCCATGGATGCTTTACATGCATATTTAAGCTAGTTTAGGCCCCTTGAATGGTGACTCTCATAAGTCAATTTCTAAGCTCAAAATCTCACTTGATATGAGCTATATGATTCTAATAGAACTCATTAGGGACATTACATGCAAGTTAAAACAAGTCAAATCCCAAGGTGCTTCATTAGGCCCTTTATGGATTTTAAAATTTTACCTTTCAAAATAAAAGCTTTTAAATTCAATCCAATAATTTTATTAGTGTTTATTCATCACATTTAGGCCTCTTAAAATCTTAAAATTCATAAAACAACTTTCTAGGTACTTGTTTTCTTCCTAGGTTGAGACCATGTCCATATTAGAGCCTAATGAAGTTTTGTCACTTTTCTTAAGGAATTTGACACATATGGAGTATCCTTGGTTCTTTTCTAGTTCAAATTTGGTCTCATGACCTTATATAGGTGGCATGACCTTATTATATAGGAGAAGAAAGGATATTTTAAAACAATTTCAAATTTCATTCATGTCCCTGCACTTTAACCTTTTCATTTGAACTCATTTTATATCTTTTTCAGAAACTATCTTTTCTATATAAATATTTAGGCTTTCGAATTTATTAACTAAAATGTCATACCTAGCTTTTACTAACTCTTTCATATCAAACATTAAGTTTCAAGCAAAATTCACATCTATTCATAAGCTTTCAACATCGAAATTGAGCTATTTACAGGTCATTTTAAGTTATAAGGTTCAAATTTGATTCTTTCTTTTCCTTAATTCATTTTCATCATAAACAAGTTTGTTCATACTCATTTTATCATGTTTAGCTTATGGGACACCCTAAAATTCACTTCAACTCGAGATAATAGCATGAAGCAAAAATCTGCACTAACTTTAAAAATTTATAACTCAGGTTATACAACTCCAAATCATGCAAATTAAGTGTCTATAGAAAGCTACTACATGATATAAAAATTTCAAGTGAAATTGAGTTCATTTGCCCTACCAAATGCAATGGAACAGTAACCTGGTTTAAGTTGGAAGCCATATGATAGACTTAAACTTTCAAAATACATATCTTGAGCTACGAACTCCAAATTGAATGATCTCAGTGGCCACGGAAAAGCTTATAATGCCTATTATTTTCATGAGTATTGGAACTCATTTGATCCCTTAAGAATTATCTTATTGAAGGACATCAAAAGATACTAGGTTGTAATAAAGATTTGTAACTAGCCGCATAACCTAAGTTATTACCCAAAGAGTTTGCTTTTAATTATCTATGAAAGAGTTTTCTTAGTTTGATTAAATCAGAGGCATTTGGGGGATTTTAATTTACTAAAATTTAAATGAATTAAAGAAAATAACAAGAACTAAAAATTTAAAACTAAGTGATGACAACGACTAAACAAAGAGTGGTAACTAGCTTTTGAATAGACTTTTTAAAATTCAATTATCATTGCTTCCTTTTAATATATCAAATCTTAGACTTAAATTCTTACTTCTTAGTGTATTCTTTGTAAAAATTCTTGAATTATCATCCAAGACTCATATTATTAATTATCAAAGAATTTGCAACCATGAAGAATAATGAAAAATTAGCCACTTAACTTAAAAATAAGAACACATCAAAACAGTACCTAAATGCTCATTAAAGTCACTGAACAATTCACTTAGAGATGCTAATTAACTAATTAGATTAAAAATTTTCTTAAATACAAATATCACACAAAAGTCCAGCTACTTAACACAATGACCATTGCACTAAGTAGCATAAAAACAAAAGGAAATAACTAGTAAATTGGACAGCCATTAAGTCTGAAATTTCTAAAAACACTTAAGCTTCAAAATTAGTCTCAAAATGTGAAATTACAATCAAAATTATAAAGCAAATGAATCCAATACAAACAGCCATCAAAATCTCCATTAAACAAGCTAAACCTAGCCAAATTAAACAAAGAAATTAATGCTAATAGTAAGGGATAGGAAGAAGAGAAGTTATCCAAATTTGGAGATAAATTGTGGAGCTCAAATTTTCATCCATGGAAGTTGCATTCTCAGCTAGCTACCAAGGTGAATTCAAGCTTCCATTAGAGGAAATGAATGGAAAATGAAGGGAAGAAGCCACCATTTTCAAGTTTAAAGATGGATAATCATGTCCCCCTCTTTGTTTCATGTTTTTGCCACTAAGACTTGACTCGTGCCTCCTCTCTTTATTCTTTGTTTCTCCTCTTCTAAAAGCCCCAAAAGCCTATAGCTTCCTCAATCCAAACCTGAGCCAATAATGAATCATGGTCTTTCTTGCTGCTTCTCTCTTTCTTCCCACAATCCTCGAGCCTCCAAAATCACATGCATTTCTTCCTATTCCTCTTTTCTACCTTCACGTGCTTCTTATGTGAATCCTTATGGAATTGTGGGCCCCCTTACTTATATGATGTGCATCTTATGTGTTGATCCTGTGTGAATGAATACTTGAATAGCTGGAAATGCTACATGTGAGTGTGCATATATGAGTGGAGTGAGCTGAAGGTGGCCAATGAATACATATTTTGATCCCGTGCTTGATGGTGTGCATCCACATGAAATGTGAGTGAATATGAGACGTGATTGTGTATGTCCCAATCAAAACTCGAAAGTATGTATGTGTATATATGAAAGAGCTATCCTGTGCATATGTTTGTTTCTGCCACATGAACCCATGTGTGTGATGACCTTGTCTCATGAGAATGAAGTTCGTGCCTCTTATGTGTGTTTCCATGTATGCTTTCATGTAAGAATGAAGTGGCTTTGTGTGACACGTGAATGAGCTATTGTCTTTTATTCATTTCATGTGTGTAAGTTTATGGATGAATGGATTGTGCCAACTGGTCTCGTGCTTTCTTTTCATGTAAGCCCATGTATATGAGTATGCATTAGTTCGTGCATTAATATGTGTATGTCTGTGAGTAAAGGGGATGACCTGGTAGTGTGAAAGTGAGTGGAATGCTGTGTCCATGTGTATATGTATAAGTGTGCACGAGGAATGCATCAAGTGCAAGCTTCTCCTTTTCATTTTGCTGGGCCCTCGATCACATGTTTCTTTTGTGTGTGTGTTTTTTTTAATTATTATTTATCTCACCACATACCTTCTGCTTAGAGTGAGCCCGTGGCTCTATTTTTTTTCTTCTTCAATTATTCTTTCATATTTAAATGTGCTTCTCTTCATGAAATTCCCTAAGTAGAAAAAAATGAAATAAAAATCAAAACCCATGAAATGAAATCATCATCTAGAAAATAAAAATTATTAAAATGCCTAATTTATTCAACAAAATTCCAAAAGATGGGATTTTATTTCCTAAACTAAACAATATCCAATTAAAGCTCAAAGTGTCATCAATTCATAAATAAAAAATCCAAAATTAATGGGTAAAAATATAGAAAATATGTGAATTATCAAATCCCCCCATACTTGGACTTTTGCACTCCTGGACAAAAGAAACCAAAACTCCAAGAAAAGGTTAATGGAAAAACAAACAAAATATAAATGCGTAGGCCCCTAAGCACAAAGAAAATTATAACAAATCAATATCTCAACTCTTCAAATCATATCACTTGCATCAATGCAACATGTACCATGGCAAAGTACTTAATAAAAATGAAATGCAATTATAGTCCTTCACATGAATTAGTGTTTATCCTTCTATTCTCTAGTATTTAAGCTTAAGTATTCACTCTCAAATTCCAACCTATCTACTTTACTACTATATACTTGGTAATTATTTACATCTCCACCACTTAAAATCAAATGCCAATGTATAAATTATAAGGTCTTTATTATGATTGTAATGTAGGATAAGGTAAGAAACAAGTGGTAAACAAAGGAATGAGAATAATTCAAGAAGTAAAGTGGATACTTAAAATTATCAAGAGCATCAAGAGAGGATGTAGAATGGAAAGTGCATTTCAAGGCCTTATTCACTATAAACAAGTATATGCACTAAGAGAATAAAAGTAACTTTTCTTTTCTTCTTTTCCTTTTCTTCTTTTCATTTCATTCATTCTCTTTTTCTTTTTTTTACTTTCTTTGCTTTTCTATTTTTCTTTTCTTTTTTTTATATACTTTTTATTTTCTTTCTTCAAACTTTTCCAACTATGTACATGGTATATTTTTAAAAAGAGCAAACAAATGGCCTAAACTTGATGTGAAAAATGCACCTCTACCTACCTTAGTAAGATACAATGCTCTTAATGATTAAAAATATCCTAATTAAGGTAGGAAGAATATTTGTTTGCTTTTCATGGCTAAAAGGGTTAAAAAGAAAACATACAAGACTCAAAGGGGTAAAACAAATGGTAAAACATATAAGGGATGGTTTTTTGGCTCTTGCTAAAACAAAACATAACAATAACGAATGCCTTAATCTTTTTCATGCATGGCAAATGAACAAATGTGGCCTTGAATAAAGTTCAAGCCAAGTTTTGGAGTAAAAGCAAGATAAGAAATATACACTAGAAGTGAATATCATTGGGCATAAAATCTCACAAGGTAAATTGACCATCATCAGAGCTTATCAAAGCTAAGCTAATTGCCACTTAACTTGCATTCTTAACACAAGATTAATTTCCCATCAAGTCAAGACATAACAAAGGCATGATCAAACATCAATTTTAGCAACTTTCACGAAAACAAAAGTTTTTTTTAAACATAACAAACACTACAAAAACAAAAATAACAAAAAGACTAAAGATCAACTAATCAAAACAAGACAAAATAAAAAAAAAATTATTTGAATTCTCCTCTTCTCGCACTTAAACATCGCATTGTCCTCAATGTCAGCACAAGATCTAATCAAAAGATAGATAATACAATATAAAAGATGAAAGAGAAAGTGTACAATTGGGTAATCAAGATGGGTCTTAAAGTTGGAACTCCTCCTTGTCCTCTCTTGGAAGGTCCTTATGAAAGTACTTGAGTTTATGTCCATTGACTTTAAATTTCCTTCCAGTAGCTTCATACAATAGCTCCATTACACCAAAAGAAAAAACATGAGAAACAATATAAGGGCCTTCTCATTTAGAGTGAAGCTTACTTGGCATAAGCTTTAAGCGGGATTTATAAAACAAAACTTTTTCTCCAAACACAAACTCTTTTCTTGCAATCATCTTATCATGGAAAGCCTTTGTCTTTTCTTTATAAATCATTGCATTATCATAGGCTTCCAAATGGATCTCTTTAAGCTTTTGGAGTTAAAATTTTCTATGAGACTTTGCTCCATTTAAATCTAAATTGCATTTTTTCATAGCCCAATAAGCTTTATGCTCCACTTTCACCAATAAGTGACAAGCTTTTTCAAATACTAGCTGATAGGGTGACATGCCAATAGGACTCTTATAGGCTGTTCTGTAAGCCTAAAGTGCATCATCTAACCTCTTATTTCAATCCTTCCTATTTGGCTACATTGTTTTCTCCAAAATTTGCTTCACCTCTCAGTTGAAAATCTCTACTTGGCCATTTGTTTGAGGATAATATGGAGTAGCCACTTTATGCACAACTTCATACTTGCTAAGCAAGCTTTGCATGCTCCGGTTGCAAAAGTGAGTGCCCTGGTCATTAATAATGGCCTTGGGAATACCAAACCTATAGAAAATACGAAAGCAAACAAACTCTATAACCATAAAAGAATTATCAGTCCTAGTAGGCTTTGCTTTCACCCACTTCGAAACATAATAAATAGCCAGTAAAATATATGCAAAGCCAAAAAAAATAGGAAAAGGCCCCATAAAATCAATGCTTTAAACATTAAAGATTTCACAAAACAAAATAGGATACTGTGGCATTTCATTTCTTCTAGATATGCTTCCTGTTTGTTGACACCTAATACATCTTTTGCAAAAATTATAGGCATCACAAAACAAGGTAGGCCAATATAATCTACTCTTTAGAACCTTCCTAGTTGTTTGTTTTGGACTGAAGTGACCTCCACATATAAGTATGTGACAGAATTTCAAGATAGAATCAAACTCTATATTAGGCATACAATGTCTAATCACTTAGTCACTACATAGTTTTCACAAGTATGGATCATTCCAAATATAATATTTAGCTTTACTCATAAACTTATTCAACTGATGTTTATTCAAGTCAACGGGCAATTCAGAAGCAATTAGATAATTCACCAAATTTGCACATTGTAATACCTTAAATTTCTAGTCCTTACACAATTGTCACATAGGCCATTTCAACATATCTTTGGCATATTGGAACATATTTGCAAGAAAGCAGGCACTTTTATGCATGGATAATTGCATAATTAGGAAGCCATGGACATGATTTATGGCTTTAGGGACCATGTGAACTCATTGATATTATTTTTCCTCTATAACATATCCAAACATATTATAAACATCATAACTCATCTCATACATCACAGATTTGGAACCAAACTTCAAGAAGAACCAAATTTGCTCTTGGGTTTGCCATAACATATGTCTGATATAAATTTTAAAAATTCATAACTAATTCTAGAAAAATTAAAATTGTGCATATGATATTTTTCTAAAAAGCTCTGGATATTAACTAATGATAAAAAATAGTTCTAGACCAAGACAAAAGTATTTAGCCTATGAAAAGTAATAGAATAATACTTTAGGTCTGTTCTTAGATAGTTCTAGGACTTGAAACTTCAAAAATTTGATTCTTCCTCTACAAAACTTCAAATGAAGTGCTCTTGATAGCTATGGAAAGATTATAATGTCTAATTTATGCTTATAAAATTTTATGAGTATTGGACTTCATTTGACCCATATGTGATATAGAGAAGCAAATTGATCATATGAATAGTACCCACACCAATTTTGCATAAGTTGCTTCTTTATATCTTAAAATGGAGCTAGCTGAGAATGCAACTTCCATGGATGAAAATTTGAGCTCCACAATTTATCTCCAAATTTGGATAACTTCTCTTCTTCCTATCCCTTACTATTAGCATTAATTTCTTTGTTTAATTTGGCTAGGTTTAGCTTGTTTAATGGAGATTTTGATGGCTGTTTGTATTGGATTCATTTGCTTTATAATTTTGATTGTAATTTCACATTTTGAGACTAATTTTGAAGCTTAAGTGTTTTTAGAAATTTCAGACTTAATGGCTGTCCAATTTACTAGTTATTTCCTTTTGTTTTTATGCTACTTAGTGCAATGGTCATTGTGTTAAGTAGCTGGACTTTTGTGTGATATTTGTATTTAAGAAAATTTTTAATCTAATTAGTTAATTAGCATCTCTAAGTGAATTGTTCAGTGACTTTAATGAGCATTTAGGTACTGTTTTGATGTGTTCTTATTTTTAAGTTAAGTGGCTAATTTTTCATTATTCTTCATGGTTGCAAATTCTTTGATCATTAATAATATGAGTCTTGGATGATGATTCAAGAATTTTTACAAAGAATACACTAAGAAGCCTAGGTATAAGTTGCTTCTTTATATCTTAAAATGGAGCCTACACCTTTATCTCACAAATCATGTTTTCTAAATTTATTTCAAGGCTTCCTTTAATATTCATCTATCATATTTAGTCCCTTTCTAGCCTTAGAAAAAATTAAAACTCTCTTAAGTGCATGGAGAGATCTAGGCTGAGATATAAGGGAGCAATTGGACCCATGGATTTTTGCAACTTTTCTTTAGGGAGTTGGCACATGTAAGACTTCCTAGGTGTCTTGAGAACCTATACACACATATTTGCCAATGTCCAACTAAATCCTTAGGCTTTGTAACTTGATTTCTAATGCTTCTTTTACAATTCCAATTTCATATCCTTAATTCCCACACTTTAAAACCCTTGTTCCTTGCTTGGTTTTGGTTAGAACTCACTCCCTCCTAGGTGTTCTATACTTGGCTAAAACACACCCCTTGAAGAACAACAAAAGTTATGATTAATACCTTCGTTTCAAAACCTTTCAAGAGCTCTTCCACTTGTTACAAGCTTCTCCTTTAAATTATAATCTTCCCTTATTAAACAAGTCCCAAAACAATCCCAAATCAAACACTAAAACCATAGGAAAAAAAAAGGAGAAGGAAGAGAATAAGTTTAATGAAGGAAGGAATATAAAATTCTATGCTTTTTTTACCTTTTCCTAGACTTTTCCTTCCTCCTTTACTCCCTTCTTGTGTGTCTCCCTTAGAAGAACTCTCATCTGGTTTGAGACAAAAAATAGGTCAGTAATAGCAAAGGGCTCATTTAAAGCTTTTTTAAAATTTCAATTGTATCCTCTTTCTTGGTTCCTTCCATTTGGGTTCATTTTAACTCCTTTTCAAGAACTGTCTTTTCCATTATAAAATTTAGGTCCTTTAACCTATAAAATGCCTTTAGTTTCATTCAAATTAGATTTAAAATCTTTCCGAACAAAAAAGTCAAAATTTGGGTCAACTGATATTCTAAATGTAAATCGGAAAGGTTTGAACTATTCTAGGGATTCCTATGGTTTTTAAAACCTCTAAGAATCTCAAAAAATTTAATTTTTCCATTTAAAGATCCCTCTTTTGTGTTTTCTAAAAAGTGACCAAAATTACGAAAATGTACTACCTTTCGTCCAATTTTATTTAGCTACCTCAACTCTTGTTTTTGGGTATCTTAATCCTTAGATCCTCATTTTTCATTATCTAAAATTTTTTTCTAATTTTATTTCCTTCAATTTTTTCTATTTAAGGGACTTCCTTTTATAATTGGTCTGTTTCTAACATTTTCAAGAAAATCGGACATTACACATACCATAGATAGAAGCTATGCATAGTATACAAATGCTCACATGGGAAGTCATCATCAATAGGTAAGGAATCTACCTTCAGAGCCTCAATCCGGCTCAAATCGTCAGCCACCAAGTTCTCTGCTTTTATCCCGGATGTCAATATCAAACTCTTGAAGCAAAAACACCCATCTAATCAATCTTAACTTTGCATTAGGCTTCTTTGACTAGTACTTTAAGGCTACATGATAAGTGAAAATAATTACTTTAGTATCAAGCAAATAAGATCTAAATTTATCTAAAGCAAAAGTAATAGCAAGAAATTCTTTTTTTGTAGTTGTATAATTTGCTTGGGCCCCATCCAAAGTCTTAGATGCATAAGCTATCACATGGGACTTTTATTCGCTCTATGGCTTAAAACTACACATACAATATAATTAAAAGCATCACATAAGAGCTCAAATGGGAGATTCCAATCAGGGGGTTGAATAATGTGTGGGGAAGTCAATCTTTTCTTAAATTCATCAAAAGCTACTTTACATGCATCATCAAAATGAAAATCAACATCTTTCTATAATAACTTAGATAATAGCAAAGCAATCTTACTAAAATCCTGTATGAATCTCCTATAAAAACCTACATGACCTAGGAAAGACCAGATCTCCTGACACATGTCAAGTATGGTAAAGAAGTAACAACATCTATCTTAGTCTTATCAATCCCTATGCCTTGTTTAGATATAATATGACCTAATACAATAGCTTTTTGAACCATAAAATAACACTTTCAAAATTAAGTAGAAGGTTCTTTTCTATACATCTCTTTAAAACTTTATTAAGACTAGACAACCAATTATCAAGAGTTTCCATACGCAACGAAATCATAAAGTGAGGCTTGAGATTCCATTAATGACCTTGAGAGTGAACCAAGGGATCAGTAGGACATTGGCAGAAATGAAAAAAATCGTATCAAGAAAAGGCACTTAACCATTCTTAAGTGAAGAAGTTGTGGTTGAAGTGAAACTAAAAGTGTGTCACCCATTTACTGATGATATCATGGTTATGGATATGCCTTAATACTTTGAGAGCTTTAGTACATCCAACCCCTAAGAGCATATTAATTCTTTCTTACCAATAATGATGTTGATAGGTTCTTTAAATGAAACTATCTGTAGAACCTTCCCCTAAACTCTAAAATAGGATGCCATGCTTTGATTCTTTAACCTCTTAATAGATAGCATCTCATCCTTTGACTAACTTAAAGAAGAATTTTTTAATTACTTTGCCATATGCCAAATATTGAAATGAATTCCCTCGTAAATGTAGTTCAAGGAATGCATGAACCATCAAAAGACTACCGTGCTAGATATGCCAAGTAAGCTTGCTAGGTTCAAAGCCTTACTTATAAAGTTTCAATGAATTATCTAGTAGAGGTTTGAGGAATTGGTTATTCACCTGCTTGCTCACTAAAAAGCCTTATAAGTCAATGTTTGAGATGCTTACTAGGTCAATGAAGTACATTGTTGTAAAAGAAGTGAAAATGTTGAAGTCAACATGATTGAATGGATAAAGGAGGGTGGCATTAGTCAAGCTTAAAAGGCTTTAGAGTTAGAGGAGTAGAAGAGTAAAAAGAAGGATGAGTGATTTACCTAAAGACCTTAGTGGTTTACATGCCTAAGTACCCCCCACAATTTCAATATGCTATTTATACACCACTTAACAAGAGCTAGTCAAAAGTACTTAATGAAGTTTTTCATATGAACTCTTGCCTTTACCTATGCCAAAGACCCCTCCACCACCATTGATTGACCATTTACTATATATTAGTAATGAAGATTCAAACAAATATCTATTATTGAGCAAGATCTAGTTACATCATATTAATAAAATCATAAAATCATTGTCATAAAGGTACTGAGTGTTATGCCATGCCAATGGTTGATGAGTAGAGGATTAATAGCCCACATAACTCGTGGTCTTTATACGAATTTACTAAAAGATGGATGGAAAACTATCAAACATACAACAAAAATTACAAGTACAAGAAGAAGGAAACATCATAATTTCATTAAAGAAGAGAAAGGACATTACTTCATTACGTAAAAAATCAAAAGGGTGTTACTTAACCCTATTACACATAATTAACATTATGATATGTACAAACTAAATTAGTCATTCCCCTTGGAGACACTTTTTTTTGAATTGGATTGCTTAGACTAGTCCTTAGATGTCAAGTCAACATGCTTGGTGTAGCTTGTAACATTTAGAAATTTATTAAGGAAAATAATGAAGGATTAAGTATTTAATTTGGGAAAATTGAGGATTATTATGGAAATTTTAGAATAAATTATTGAACACTATCATTTTGGATATTTGGAGATAAATATTAATTATTAGTCATTATTGAGTGAAAATAAATTTTTAGTAGTGGTTTTGGGGTTGATTAAGAAAATTAATTAAGTGAAGGTGGGCATTTAATATTTGGGACATGTGATTAATTTATTTATGGCAAGAATTATATATATAGAAGTCCAACCTCATTCTTATGGTAGCCGAATCCATTTGGACTTACTCTATCCCTTGTAGATATGGCTCAATGTGCAGACTATGGGCCTAAGTGGATCATGGGCTCTTGGGTAAGCCTAATACCCCCTTAAAACTCTAAACTTTCAATAGCCTTCCCCCTATTTTGTAGAAAACATAAGAGGCTCAAGAAGCGAAATTCGGATAGGTAAGGGAGGTTATGGTTTCACCATCATTTTGCCATTGATTTGCACTTCTAAAAGGAGATTTGGCTAAGGCGAGTTATGTAAAAGTTAATCCTCTCATCTTTCTCTATATTTTGGTCTAATTAGTTTTTGGTTTATTGAATTTTCACCTTTTTTCCAAATCTGAAATTAGTTGTTTTAATAGTTTCTTACTTGATTTTTGGAATTTAAGGTTAGAGGGATTATTGGATAAGTATTTTCTCTTTATTTTGATGTATTTCATGTTGGATGTTGGCCCTCGTGATTGACTTATATAATAGGCTCTGATTTTGTACGAAAATACCAAGAATTTGGAGTGGGATATTGAGGTTTCTAGTGTAAGAAGGCCCAAATCCGAATTTAAGATTCATTGGAGGCTAGGTGAGTGATTTTTGAGTAATTCTTGATGTTAGGAATGAATTGGTAGTTGATTTTTGTAATGGATAATGATTTGGAATTTTTTTTTTGGTAATTTAAGACCTTTAGAAAGTTGGCAACTAATATTGGTTTCTGTGATAATTGATGCAACTAAGAGAGGTAATTAGGGTTAATTTTAATTCCTTATATATGTTCATTTTTAATTTGATGTTTATTGTGTATACATGTTTTTCTATGCTAAATGATTGGTTGGCTACCTAATTATTGTTTTAGACTGTGATTGTGTCCTTGTTAAAGCTGTGTTCATGCTACCACATGTGCATTGTGCTGCGAATGGGTACTGAGTTGTGATCAGACTCAATAAATACACCGAGCCATGAGTGTGCTTGATAGGGAGTTGGCGCCATGGACTAGCCTTTTTCTCTGTTATTGGCCATTAACATGTTGTATATAATTGTTAGTATGTGATAGTAGTCACTTATAGTCCAACTAGTTTATTTGCTTATTGAATTGATGGTTCTGGTGGTTTTTATTGTTATAAAATATATTTATATTAATTAATTTGTCCATATGTATTAAACTTTTCTTTTGGTTATTGAGATTCGCATCTCACCCTATTTCATGGGCTAACAATTTCATGTGAAAGTTTTTCAGTTAAAGTAAAGGGGAAACAAGTAGATGATTATCCATAATGTAACACCATGAATTTGTAGCTTTGCCTTATGCTATTTCTAAGTCTCATGCTATGTATTTCTCAAGAATATAAGGAAATAGCATATAAAAAGTGAATATTTTTGCATTGCATAGGGGATGAAATTTTCATTCGGAGTCTCATGGCCCATGTGAGCTCATGTATCATATTCTCATATTTAATTACATAAATACAACTCAATTCCATCACCAAAAGTGGCCTAGAACTCGTGCAAGTGCAAGAAACATAAAAAATTTCATAATGTAGCCTCGACCAGAATTGCATGCTTTCTGTCACAAACTTTGAAAAATCATAACTAATTCTCAAAAAATCAAAATTATGAATTCTTTACCATTATGGAAAGATATAGATTTATACTTTATGTTAAAAATATGTCTAGGATATGACGCATCAAGTAGAAGATGTTTGACATTCAAAAAGTACTCAAGGTTGCAATTACTAGGCTACTATTATAGGTTACTGTCATAAATTTTGGAAATTTATAACTAATTTTACAAAAATCCAAATCATTCAAATTTGGTCAATATGAGAATCTAAAGATGTTAAATTTAAGGGAAAAATATCTTTAGATCACTCCAAGTTCATTTAGGAATTGAATTATGATGGAATAATACTAGAGGTCAAGTGGCATTACTGGTACTAACATGAAATTTCAAAAATTCATAA
Organism: Erythrophleum ivorense; assembly: GCA_026724425.1. Classification (NCBI taxonomy): domain Eukaryota; kingdom Viridiplantae; phylum Streptophyta; class Magnoliopsida; order Fabales; family Fabaceae; genus Erythrophleum; species Erythrophleum ivorense. The sequence goes on from JAIUCV010000008.1 coordinate 35,978,480, forward strand.
CTCTCTGCTTAGACTTCCAAATGAGGTGATCTTGGTAGCCACAAAAAGCTTATAACCTCTGGTTTATGCTTGTAAAATTTCACAAGCATTGGATGCCATTTGATTATTAGATAATACAGAACACAAAACTGACCATATGAACAGTACATGCACCAGAATAACAAAAAAATCCTAATTTTAAAAATTCATAATTAATTCTGTAAAGCTTTGATTTTTTTGAACTTTAACTTTCCAAAAAGCTCTCAATGAGCTCTACATGTCTACCAAAATTTATGAGAAGATTCATCCATTTGGTCAGTTTATACTATAGAGTTCCGGCTTGGTCATTTTTATGGTTTCAACTAGTATCAAAGTGTATAATTCTGCTTCCCAAGCTTGTGTGGCCACTTGAGCACTTGGGAATGCACCAAAGTGACTCTCTAAACTTATTTCAAAGGCGCATAAACCCAGATTTCTCAAACCCACTTGGCTTTTCTTGTTTGTTTCTCACTTTTCTTGGCCTCTTCTCTTCAAATCTGAATTTTTTCCTTTGTTATGCCTTCAAAATAGATCCATAGACTTCAATAAAATTATAGGAAAGAAAGGGAAATGGAGGAGAAGAGGTTTGCTAAAGAGGAAGCATGAAAAACTAAGAAAATCCATACCTTTCTACCTTGTTTTTCTCCTTCCTTCATCCTCCTCTTGGTATGCCTCATCCCTTAGGGTTTTCTTCTGGTTTAAGGCAGAAACAAGTGTGACTAAATGAAGGGGAAGATGAGGCGCCTCATATATATAAGGAAGTTTAAGAAGGGCTTTTTAAAAATTTTCATTTCGCCCTTCGTTCTTGGCATTTTCGTTTTTAACTCGTTTTAGCTCCTTTTTGATAATTGTCTTTTCTATTATAAAATTTAGGTCCTCAATTTAATAAAATGCCTTTGAATTACTCAAATCGGAGCTAAAAACTTCCCAAATGAATTTTTCAAAGTTTAGGCTCACGACTATTAGAAAACGCCACTGGAAGGGCTTTAACTATCTTAGGGCTTCCCATGGGTTTCAGTGCCCTTGAGAACCTTAAAAAACTTAAAACTTTTATTTAAAAAGTATTTATGTGAGAATTTCAAAATTTGCTCAAAATAACAAAAATACTCTTACGTTTCGTCAATCTTTCGTCATAATTTATTTTTTCATTCTAGCTTTATTTTTTCTTTTTGTCTAAGCCTAGGATTCTCATTTTTAGGAGTCTAGAATACTTCCCAAATTTTTTGTGACCTTGACTAAGTCATTTTGGGAGACTTGCTTTTGAATTGGGTGAATTTTGTTTGTTTACGAAAATATCATATGTTACGTTTCTCGTATTTTCTCTCGTTTTTAGAAAATTGATTATTATATTTATAACTTAAGACCTTGTGCAGAAACTCTGCACTTGGAAGCTTAATTTAGTGTAGATGCTATTTTTTTTATAACTTATTTTGTATAGCATCATGATGTATTTATATTGCCAAGTATAGATATTTTGATGTCATTGTAACCAATAATGTAACTATTAGGAGGCTAGACTTTAAATTACATGGAATTCTTATGTATTACCTAATGCTCATTTGATATGAATTACTATGGATGTATAAACTGTAAATGGTAATTTTGAATGACAATTTTGATATTATATGAATGCTTAGCCTCAATTTCTAATGTATGAAGATTTTTGCTAATATTTTGTGCCTTAGGTGTGGATTTGGTAAGGTACAATAGTCATATTATATACTTGAGGATACTTTAGTAATATGAGATTAGGAGCAAGTTTATTTGGACTAATGAAACTTGTCCAAAGTGGTTTGAGGTCAGATGGTAGGGAATTGTATAATTTGATATTGTCACTAGTGGCATTAGGCACCCTTTTGTTGTCTTAAAGGGTAAATTGCTGATATGTAGTGAGACTAATTTATATAAACCAACCTTAAGTCCCAAATGATAAGAGTTAGTAAGTTGAGGCATATGGAAGGATTTATGCCATTAAATCCATGCATTTTAAGCATAGTAGGACCTTAAAGCCTAATTTAAGGTAGTGGCAAGTAGTTAGGGTGTGAATTTAAGAGTTTGGGTTTAGGGGTAGGTTAAGTCACAGCCAAAACTATTTAAGTTGCAACCAGAGCTCATATAGAATTGAGAAGCGCTACAGTGCAAGTGGAAAGATGTAGCCCAAGAGTCTTACAGAACCGAGCTATGCCATGGTGTAGCATGTTTAGTCGCAGCGCAAGTCATGAGTTTTGCTTAGGGAGAGTCACAATGTGTAAGCTCGACACGGCGCTAAGAAGTCTCACCGTGGTGAGACTCGAGAGATTTTGAATAGTGAGGCCCAAGGGAACCTTGCCATGATTTGGAAAGTGGAAAGCTTAAGTCACAGTGAGGATTGGGATTTTGATATATATTAGTTACAACAACGAGCTAAATTGTGGTGGGGAGTGCTCAAGTCATGGCGTAAGTGTATCTTGAAATTTTTAAAGGTTCCAATAACCATTTTAGCCATGATGATGTCCCTCCAAGTTACAGCCTAAGTACTTAAATCTCTAATTTAGTTTCCAAATTCTAGTTTTCATTAGATTAAAGATAAGTGACAACTTGTAGCACCAAAATATAAGCATTTTAAACTTGTAGATCCATTTAAGAATGAATTAGAGCTTTAAATCAAGATTTAAATTTCATATGAGCTTAGGTTTTCTTGCTTTCCTAAATGTTGATAATAAATGATTAAAAGGTTCAAATTTTTCTATATTTTCAACCATTAATGGACTAGTATTGGTTTTGGACCTTAAGTATTAATTATTAAGAGTGCAACTATGCTTAATTAGCGTGATTGGGAGTTAGGGTTGTTACATAGCTTGTTTGGGAATCATCATGGTAAAGTGATGACCCCCTATGTCACAAAGGGTGACTTCCACATTAATTTGAGAAGAAGCTCATAAAAGCCATAGGTGAGCTTAGAGAAATCTAGTACAAAAGCAATGGAAGAATGAAGGATGTCAAATAAGTCTTCATGTAGCTATTCATCCCCAGTAAGCGAAGACAAAGGCATGCTCTTATAGTAATAATAATAAAGCATGATAGTATAAAGGTTAACTAGAATAAGAGAATTACTCTCTAGAAGACTTCGATTGATGTCAATTGAATACATAAGAGGGTTATAGGGAGACTTATTGTTGCTAGGGCCTTTACCCTCACATAAAAGGAAACTCCTCAGCCAAACTATAAATATTCCCAAATTTTTACTCCTAGTGAACACCTTTATGAATAGGCCCTCTGCCTCTAATTGTAGGTATCTTAATTTGGGGTGCCTAATGTTATTCATGGTGAAAAGTTAAAATTCGGCTAGTTCGACCAAGAACCGATTCCTGGTCTGGTCTGATCAACCTTTAAAATCGGTTTTAAAAATTGTTTTGCAAAAATAGCAGCTAAGACTTAAATACATGACCTTTTACCATTGAAGCACAAATCTCCTCCACATTTTTTAATATATAAATGAAATAATATAGTAAATAATTATATATATCATATATATATAAACATTAAAACTAATATATATACTATTTATAACTATATTTTTAATTTGGTTAAATTATTTTTGCTAATTTACGATTTCTAAACCATTTGTTTTTTTATTTTTAATGATAAGTAAAATCTTAATATAATTTGAGAACTCCAAAAACTCAAAATTAAATATTTTTAAAATTTAATCATGAGTAATTTATATTTTTTAATTAAAAAAATAACTTCTCAAACATTTTAAGAAATATAAAATTAGTAATTAAATATTTAAAATTTATTAGTATTTATTTGTTATGTTAAACTTTTAATATATAAGATTTAAAAAATATATATTTAATTATCACTAATTTAACTATAGTCAAACTATTAAACTATGAATCGGTATTTTTATTGATTTAATGACTAGTTTGATTTTAAAAATATTTGTGAAAAGACATAAACGAGCAAGAAACAAAGTAAAAAGACAAGTAGTATAGAGCAAAAGATGTTTGGAGGACGTAAGGGGTGAGATGAACAATGAAGCTCTATAATTTTTTTAATATTATTTTTACCCATGTTTTGATAAATATAGAATTTTTGCCTAGAATTTAAAATCCAATCATATCATAATTTAAAACTAAATTATGTGATTTTTTTATTAAAAATGTTAAATTACATAACAATATAAATGATAATAATATTAAGTATTTTGTACTATATTAGTATTGACCATGAACTCTTAATATCTACTCTCTCTTATTAGAAAGAGGAAACATTTTTTCTAATAAGACAGAGAAATGATAGATAGATCCTACGTCAAAAGATAGAAAAGGACTCTTAGAGGGAATGAGAAATGGAGAAAAAAGAAAGCAAATAAGGCTACCCTTATACTAGATAAATATACTGATAGCAATCCTAAGGCTTATTAAGGAAGAGATTTAGCATGGGTTTTTTTTATTAGAATCCTTTTTTTAAAAAAATTTAGTTAAATCCCTTTTTGAGAAAAGTATTACCTTTAAATCCTACAAATTAATCAAAATCAGATCCCTTCACTCCAACTTTGGTGTAGCATAACTTTTAAGGAGGAATATCTAATTTATGTGATGTAATGAAGAGATAATAATTTGTGCATGATTAGCCAATAATTAGTATGTAATTAAACAATTATTATTATATAGTTAAGTAATTAAAATTAGTTATTATTTGCTTGTTATGGTGTAATTAATACGTAATGATTATTATACAATTAGTTAGTTAAAATTAGGTATCATTAATTTATTTAATGAGTGAATGGATAATTAAAAATTAATAATGATGATGTAATTAATTAATTAGAGTTTGTAATTAATTTATGTTAGAATTATCCTTCATTAATGGGTTATATATAATAAATTTAGTTATGTAATAATTAATTAATAAATTTAGATAGATAGTAAATACTAGTAGTTATTAATGAAGTAGTAATAAAAAATAATTATTAAGGCATTCAATAAAAAAATAAATTACAATAGGAAAAAATGAATAAAATTATATAGAAATATGGTTTAAAATATAAGTTATTGTGATAAAAAAAATTAATAACAATATAATATGCTTTTAAGTCTGGGATTAACTAAATTAATATCACTGAAGTTATTTGTAATAATATACAAAAATAATAATTTATTCGATCATATATATCAAAAGTAATGGTTGTTGTAATATCCTAAGATTAATTAAGAATAATTATGATGAATTAGGAAATTAATATGGGAAATTAGTAAAATTAATTAAGTAGAAAGGGGAGATAGATATTTCATTTAGACCATATGATTTTTTCCAATTATACCATGAGCTAAGTAGGAGAGCCAAACACTAGTCTTTTTGTAGGCCTAACTTAATTTTAAGAAGCCCAAAACTTAGGAGTAAATTTAAGTGAGACAAGAGCCCATTTAGCCTTAGTCCAAACTTAAAAAAATGAGTCTAAATGGGTCTTGGGCTATTGGATCAACACATTCCATCCCTAACCTTAAAAGTTCTACAGCCCAACCCATAAAGCTTGGCCCAATAAGTTAAATTTTTGAACCCACTTAGATTTAAGTCTTTGGGTCAGCCCACAACCTAACTTAAACCTTAAAAACCCTTTTCCCTTACTCCATTCTGTAGAAAACACGGGGCTTAAAGGAAATTTGGAGGTCTAAGGTGGAGGTTAGGGTTCTTGGCAAAAATCTATCTTTTTCCACACCTAGAATCAAAATCAACCAAGGTAATTAATATATAACTTAATCCTCTTCTCTCCCCTTTAATTTGACTTGATTGGTTTTTCATTTGGAGCATTTTTACCCACACCCTAAATCTGAAATGTGTTATTTGGTGTTTTCTTAAAGGATTTTCAGAGGTTAAGGCTAGGGATGTTGTTAGGTAAGTATTTCCTTCTCATCTTGAGGTAGTTTCTGCTAGTTTGAGATACCCATAATTGATTTATAACATGGGCCTTTTATTTTATGTGAAATTACCTAGAAAATTAAGTAATATCTTAGAGTTTCTGGGTGGGTGAAGCTCAAATTCGAATCTGTGACTTTTTAGGGGCTAGGTGTAACATCTGGTTTGTTGAAAAATGGCCAGAAATGTGTGATTTTTAAAGGAAGTCCCCTAAATAAAAGGATTTGGGGTCAAATAAAATTAGAATGATAATCTAGACCCCTAAAAATGAGGATTTGAGACTTGAGTTAGCTAAAAACTCAAGCCAAACGAGCTAGAAAAACGTGTGAAAGAAAGTTAGAGTATTTTTGTTATTTCTTGAAATTTTGGAAAACTCACAGAAAGACTTTTTAAATAAAAAATTTGAGCTTATCAAGATTCTCAAAGTCTCTAAAAATCATAAGAACTTCTAGAATAGTTAGAACCCCTCCAATGAGCGATTTCGGCAAAGAGTTGACCGAAACTTTGACTAAACAGTTCAAAATGATTTTAAATCTAATTTGAGTGAATACCACAACAAGCCCTTCGTCTTTCACATTGTAGTTGCCTTCGGCCCACAGGTTCTTCATGTTCTTGATTTGATGGGGTGTTAATAGGATCAATTGGTAAAGTATCTAAATCGAATGTAGAGGAAGAAAGTAGCTGAATCGACTGCTATGGTTTAACAAACCTCTGATGTGACGATCCCCTAGTTTCAAAAAATTAACTACTCTTCTCAGCATTAAAAACCTTTGGATCATCAAATAATGACATGAATAAGTAAAAGGAATAAGGAAATCCAAATTATGGCAATGGTGATAGGGGCACATAATAGGAGAGACCTACACCTCCAAAGTTAGTATAATGGCTAACTGGTATAGAAGAAGATGGACCAATAATGCCAATATCTTATTATGTCATTGCACTTCCAACTGGCATAGACAATATCACTGCACTAGTGCCAATATGACATCGTTCATCCTCTATGATAATGGGCAACCAGATTGACATATAACCATCATGCCTCTTGCCTGATCTACCCTTTGAAATTTTTTGTTATGGTAAATCAGGTGCTGGTGGAGTAGGTTGAGAAACTATTGTGAAACATTTTTTCTTGAGAGCAAGTAAAATACTCATTTGGTCTCAACTTACCTTCTCTCGAAACTATCCCATTGATGAAAGGTCATGAATGCTTAGCCTATAGAGATCATCCACGATATCAACTTAAAAAAAAAAGATACATTGTTAAATGATGAGATATTATGAAATAAGTAAATAAAAATAACAATGACTATAAATATTTTAAATTTACTATGATACTATTGGTACCACTCGTAAGATGGACCCATCATCAAATATGTGTCCAGTACCATCACATGTAATTAGAAGTGTCATCCACAAATGCTATAATGAGGGGCACCTGAGCTAGACAATTTTGCCATAAATTCCAAAACTCAACAAAAGTCAGGTGCTCTTCTGGCCAATTTGTAGTGGTTTTTCCTTGCAACTGCAATGTATGTAAGGTCCTTAAGGCTCCGTTTGGTTCAATAGAGGGGAGGTTAATGGAGGGGAAGGGAGGAGAAGGGAGGGAGTTTAATGAGTTCTATTTGGTTGGAAGGAAGGGGAGGGAAGAAAATGGGAGATTATTGTTTGGTTCAAGAGAGGAGGTAATTATATTTGGACAAATTTACTTTTATGTTATTTTAATTTTATTTTTTATAAAAAAAGTTATTTATATCAATATTTTTCAAAAAAAAATATGAATTATAATCTTTTTTATTTTTAATTTTTGATGAAAAAATTATCTTAATTTTTATTAAATATTAATATATTAAAATATTAAAAAATTAAAGGGCAATAAAGTAAATTACAACTTAAAAAATACCCTTCCACTTCCCTCCCCTCCCTTCCAATTTTGTCCAACCAAACATCTTATTCCCTTTCCCCCCCTCCAAAAACCTCCAACCAAACACACCCTAAATTGACGGGAGGTATCAATATTGGCTGTTGTTGGCCAAATTGGGGTAACATGCAATTTAGGTGATACTACTCAATGATATGAAAGCAAATAAGTGGCATCGAGACTAGCCAAATGTCTTAACCATTCAAGCAATATTGTAGGATGAGATCACGAACATTGTCTAATTTATATGATTGCTAAATAATCTGTGCACGAAATATTAAAGTGTCATAATAATGACTACATATTCAAAAGATAATTTACTACAAATTTATCCTTGTAACATAATCATACCTTATTATCTCTCATCGCATCTAATAATATCTAATATTGTCACAAGGCTATGTCCTGTGGATGGAAATGTTTACTTACGTTCCTCCATCTATGATTAAAAGAAAGCACATCACAACATATTTGTAAAAAAAAGAAGAAGCTATAACATATTAAAATTAAATGGAACCTGTGACATTATACAAATATTATTAAATATTTTACTTGAAACCTAAAGGTGGTAGTATTTGATAGATATTTGGTTGAGGATTTGGCTGTAGTGGTCTCTCTGAAGTTAACGTTAGGAATCTATTCTATGCCCAAACGTAGAGGAGGGTCATACATCCACCTATACTTTATTCAGTGGGATTAGTTGCATTAGAAAGTTCTATGCACAAGTGAGTCAATAATGTAGATCCACAACTATATCTGCTGGTCTGTTCGAAATCCTATAGTAGTAGTAAGTACATCAAGGACACCTTATGACTAGATTTGTATGAATTTTAATATGTATGCCCAAACAAATTACTGCACTTCTTAATCATTTGCGTTATCTGGTGGGTGATTGAAGTTTTCTACCAACCAAGTAATGGCCCCTCACTACCTATAGATTTGATCATCTAGTGGTTTAATCTTTAAGAGCCACTCATATATATCTTTCCAAATATAATTTGTACAAGCAATGATGGGGATTCCTATATAAGGTAGGCCTACTTGGATAGCAACATCCTCCGAAATTATCATGTACTCTTCTCGGGTGGTGTAAGAAATATGAGTCTCGGAACACTATCTCTCTACAAGTGTTGATACAAGTGTAGGATTATTCTTGAATTGTTCTAATCAGGCTGGCCTATAAAAACTAGCTTGCCATAGATAGTCAACATTGGCAAGAGAAGGAGCAGGCAAATGGTCACTATATATGACTCGTCATGGATGGAGGTACAAAAATAAGTAGTAGGCAATCTATCATTCTTTACCTAAATGGCCTGTAAAACATGCTTTGTTTGGAGGTACAAAAATAAGTCATTCTCTAGTCTTAGCTGGATAATCTATGACGGGCATGCTATTTCTTTAATATGCTTGCATAATCAAACAAAGGTAGAAATCTATCATAAAAAATATAGCAAATTACAAAAATATTAAATTTAGGCATAAGCAACATATGTATAATTAATACAGTAAAGTTGCAAGAGCAAGGTCTTAACCCATATTCAATCAAACCAAGCTTTTAGACATATACACATATAATATAATAATAATAATTAATTTTCATACATAAAGGTAAGATATATTTGAAAGCAAGGTATACTGGCAATATACATTAAAGCCATGATTTTATACATAAACAACCTCAATTTTACTTCAACTTACTAGCTAGTAAGGTGAGGGTGTATACAAGTAGAATGACTATAACCAACTTCTCTACATAACCTACACTTGTTGGGTTAACCCAATTGTATCTACTCTATCTCATTTCATATGTGTGTCAAACGTGGGCACCCTTTAGCTCGAATCATCAATGGATCAGGAATCAACTTTAAAGAATCTACTTGTAGCTAATGAACTTTGCCTCTAATAGGTTGAAACTCATTAATGTATGCACTACGCATCGTTTCCAAGCGAAAAACATGATAGACAAATTGAAGATGGTTAAAGCCAATATTAGCATAGGCTGCAACAACATGTTGACATGGGTACTTTTCGACTTGAAACTTGCCACAATGACATTTATGCTTAATTAAGTTGATCTTGCAACATCGACTAAACTAACAATTTTGGACATCATATGGCTCATCAACCTCAAAGGGCACCGCTCTTTTATTAAATGCTCAAACAACATATATTGAGGTAGCTTATGTAATTAAAGCTAACTTCTTGTTCAAAATTTCACAAAATACTTGGCTAGTCGTTAGTTATGCATGCATTTATTGAGCTCGTTCGATGAAGTATCTATTTAACCTATATATGGTTGCCTTTGCGAGGCTAGTTATAGGCAAACTCCTAACACCTTTGAGGACATCATTTATTGTTTCGGCAAAGTTTGTTTGTCATGTGCCCACAACGTCAGCTTTCTATATCATAGGCTCATAACCATTGCTCTTTAGGGATGTCAGCTATCCAAGTGGCTCCCAGACCATGTAGAATTGCTAACTCAACCACTTTCTCATCAACAACATGAAACTTATATGCATATCCAATATTGATGAATTTCTCTTTTAGCCAATTTGTCCCATGTGCTTTATCCAGGTTGTAAGTCATATGCCAAAAACAAAAAACATGATACCCATATGGTAGTTGTCATCAAACCTTAGAATCAGAGATAGTAGATAAAATGGAAGGATGTCTATTTGATATTAAGTAAATTCCCTTATTTTCTTTACAACACTCATCTAGAGATTGAAAGGGAACCAACCTTAATCCCCTTATTTCTCTCCCTCTACTATAGCAAATGCAAGGGGCACGATCTTCTTGTCATCATCTTATGATTCAACCATAAGCAATGAACCTTTATATTTTTCATATAAGAATGTCCCATTGATTTGGACAATCAGTTTAAAATGTTTAAATGCATTAATGCATAACTTAAATTTCTAGAATATTGGATGAAACATCTCCATAGGCTGCCTATCAAAATTATTTTTTTAACATTGATTGTTTGAGAAATCTACAACTGAGTCAGGTATAAAATGCTAAATAGTAGCTAACTACTTAGATAATAAAGCATATGAGCTTTCCTAGTCACCAAAAGCAAGGGCAAGAGCAAGGGCAAGGGTAAGGGCTCAGTGTTTTGCCTTCTATGCCTTTCTATAGGAAACAGTGTAGTTAAACAAACTTTGCATCTTCTTAATGATATCAGAAACTTTCATCTTTGGTTGGTCAGTCACTATTGTCACAATGCATGATGATATAACATCAGAATCTAACTTTTGGTGATCTTAGAATAATGTTGTCAAAAGATATGTGTGTGGTCCTTCGTACTTTGTAATTTTTCAATGTGTTCTTTTTATTTTTTATTTTGCATGCTTTAACTCTCTAACTGCAACTGCAATCGTAGTTAATATATTGATATTATTTGTTTCTTGTAGAATAATAGTAAACATAAAATGGAGTACAACTTAACCATACAACATAATGCCTTTATATTTGCATACTGCATGCCGATATACAACTCTTAGTTGTCGCTAAGATTCATAAGAACTCCCTTTTCAGGGAACTCAGGACCACTTACTACCTTTGTGTCAACTAGTGAGAAGAAGGCAATTGCTAGCTCATTATATTTGCTTGTTATTTGATTCATGGCAAGCTCCGTCAGACCATCCCCACCATCATTAGTTTCCTCATTAGACCCATTGTCATCTTCATCATCATTAACGTAATCATCAGGGATGGTAGAGTCATATTTATCCTTATCCTAAAATTTATCCATTAAGTCTTCTGTCGCAACCATAGGAGATTGAAATAGAGTATTACCAATTGCTTGATGGGATAAATTCAGTTGAAATGTGTGATCCATCGAAGTGATGTTATATTATTGCCCATAACTAGCCTATGGCTCAAATGGATAAACGTCTCCAAGATATGCATTGAATAGAGATGCTTATTCTACTGAGTCACATATATTATTGGTAGATGAAAGTGTGCATGCAACATGATTCTCCTCTTATTGTGATTCAATGTTCAAATCAACTTGATTAGTTGAGATATACGCATACAACTTTGCTTTAGTCAATTAGTATAGGAACCGTGAGTTCACTCGCCACATCTCTTGTACATTAGAATCATCTTATAAGTTACATGTTTAGTAATGTGTTGGATTTAGCGATACTGGATATTTATATACTAACACCAATATAAAATTGGTTCGAAGAAAGTTATAACTTTTATCCAACCAGCTGCTTCAACCTCTCTAGAGTAATGTTTGAATTAATCTTTATTATATTCACTTTAATATATTCAAATGTCACACTATCTGAACCATAAAAAAATTATCCATTTAAAAATATATAGACAATCTCACTACTATTGGTCATTATTTTTTCCTATAGTAATATTTGCAAACAAAACAAATGTAAGAAAAAAAATAAACTCCAACAAAATAAATATTACCACAAAATATGTGCAAACAAACTAAATTTATTATAGACACTATAAGCAAACTACAAATGATATAAATATAAGACACAAAAAAAGCAAAGATATTAAATATAGCTAAAAAATATGTGCAAAGAAAATAATTATAACACAAAAAATAAATGCAAACTAAAATCAAAATAATTAAATAAAAAATGTAAAAGCAATAAATTGAATAGAAAGATAACTAATACAAACATATTAAATATAAAAATATAAACAAAATATATATAAGCAAAAATTAAATGCCACTAAATAAATATAACAACAAAATATATATATATATATATATATATAAACACAATGTAAACAAAATAGATATATGCACAAAATTTACAACAATCATAATTAATATAAAAAGAAATAAATGTAAATTAACTAAATATAACACAAAAATTAATGCAAACATAATAAAGATAGGAAAAGAATAAATGACAAATATAACAAAAACATTAAATGTCACCAAAATAAATATTAAAAAAAATTAATGCAAGCAAACTAAATAAGTATAATAACAAATTTTAATACCCACATAAATAAATGCAAATAATATAAATATAAGACACAAAAAAATGCCTAGGTATTAAATATAGCAAAAAAATTAAGTGTAAAAACATAAATATAACACAAAAAATAAATGCAAACTAAATTTGAACTAATTAAATAAAAAATGTAAAAGTAATAAATTTAACAAAAGCTAAATTAATACAAACATATTAAATATAACAAAAAATTAAATGTAAACAAAATATATATAAGCAAAGTTAAATGCCACTAAATAAATATAACAACAAAATAAATATAACTAAAATAAATATAGAAAAAATATGCAAACTAAATAAATACAACAACAAAATAAATATAACTAAAAAATAATTGCAACTAAAACCTATATAACAAAAACATTAAATATAAATATATAACTTAACTAATAAATATTTATAAATAATTTTAAAAAATAAACTAACCTTATTATATCAGATAAGGAAAGTTGAAAGGCCTTGGATACTTCTAATAATTAAAATCAAAGAAAATTATAAATTATAAATTTTACAGTGGTAAATGATGAAGTGAAAAGAAGAAAATAATAAAAAAACTAAAGAATTTAACTTCAACTAAGAGAGAAGAAGAGGAACATGTACGATATGAGAGGTTGGAGAAGAGGAAAAAAAAAAACGAATGTATAATGTAAGAAGCGAAAGAAGAAAAAATGATATGTAGGTGTCTGGAGGAGGTCCCATATATAGGAGGAGAGGAGGTGTTAATACATGCGAGAAAAATGGACGCAACATGCTGAATGCAATTTTTTCAAAATTTAAACTTAATTTTCAAAAGTGTTGTCAAGTCAGAGTCAAAAGACTTTGATTTGAAAACACTACAGGTTTAGGCTAAGCCTACATTGTGAACTAGCTTGACCTGTTACTTATGCTAAGCCTACAATGTGAACTACGTCAGCTTGTTTACGTGCAGGCAAGTAGGCCTTGCCTGCAATGCACCTGCTTGCCTACAACGCATGCAACATAGAATTTTAAAAAAAGTAGATGTAGGTTCTGACATTCACTTTTTATCCAAATAAATAAATAAATAAGATAAATGTTGGAACCATAGGTTTTAACATCCACCTTTTATTTTTTTAAAAAAATTTAATGCATTCACCTAAATTTCTTTTAAAAAAATATTCTATGTGAAGGTTAGAATAGATAAATCTAACTTCTACCCAATCTATGAGATTTCGAGATAATATTAAGTACAAATAGAGATTTTGTGATTTTTTTTTAAATAATAGGATTTAACTCAAAAAGCCTTTAGCATAAGATAACCCACCTAACAATAGCAAGCTCCCCCCCCCCCGGCGCGCCCCCCAAAAGAAAAAGTTTAGGTGCAACTTTTAAAGTATATGCTATTGTATTTTTAATAAAAAGTAATAAATAATTTTTTTTCTCAACTTATTATTATATAAGTGATTCTTTTAAAAATATTTTTATATTTTAATTTTTTATTAGAGTATTTAATAATAAATATTTAAAAAATTTTATCAATTTTTTTAAAGGTTAGCAATTATTTATCAATAAAAATATTTAAAAATAAAAATAATTTTTAATAAATCAATAAAGATTTTTAATTTACAACTTTTTTAAAATTTAGTTACATAAGTGACTTGCTCTAATGCACCTTTTATCTAGCCCTGTCATTCTTCATTTCATATTCTTTCGTTTCCATGAAAAGAAAGAGTTTTCTTTTTTAAGTCCATCCCAAAGATTTGCCACCGCTACTTCCGGAGTGGAATGCTTTCGAACAAGATGGAACGGTCTTTCTTTCTTTCTTCAAAGGCTGGCTTATTACATCACTAACTTACCTAACGTATAAAGATCGCTTTCAATGCAGTGATTGATAGCGAAGTAGTACCAATAGCCGTGTGCTCTAAAGCTAGTCAGGAGCTTTTACTCTTTCAACAGCTGGAGTGGGGGGACTCCCCTCTCCTTTGTTTTTGATGGGCAATCATCTGCACTTGGCATTCAGGTATGAGTAAGGTAACTGACGCTTTTGCCTCATCCTGGTCAAGGCAATCTTGGCTTTGAAGAACTTTTGTTAAAGAGAGCTCAAAGTGTAACAAGAGGGACGTGGATCCTCTAAATTAGAAACTGTTTAAAGTGCCTCTGAGGGTATGTTTGTTTGGGGGTTTTTGGAGGGAAAGGGGAGGAAATAAGATATTTGGTTGGAAAAAATTGAAGGGGAGGGGAGGGAAGGAGGGCAAATTTTCCTTCTCTCTCAATTGGGGGGTTTTGGAGGGGAGGGGAGGGGAGGGGAGTTTTTTAATTTAGAATTTACTTTTTTGTCTATTAATTTTTTAATATTTTAATTTTTTAATATATTAACATTTAATAAAAATTAAGATAAATTTTTTTTATTAGGAATTAAAAATAAAAAAAAATTAGAATCATAATTTTTTTTTAAAATATTGATATAAATAACTTTTTTTATAATAAAATAAAATAAAATAATGTAAGGATAAATTTGTCAAAATATAATTACCTTCTTTCCCCTTCTGAATCAAACAATAATCTTCTCTCCTCTCTCCTCCCTTCTCTTCCAACCATACAGAACTCATTAATTCCCTTCCCCTTCGTTGAACCAAACGTAACATGAATTAAGGCAATATGAGGTGGGAGGATTAAGTTTAGGGAGATGTGGCTTATTTGGGGGCGTTGATCAATTGAAGGGTGGAGATGAAACTTGGAAATCAGCTCCCTCCAACTCGTGAAAACGATGCATTCCCTTTAATGTTACGGAGTCCAAAAACTCCTTCCCTTCTTTTCTAAGATCTAAATCCTCTACCGTTACCCATATAACTACATCTCATTAAGGGTGAACAAAACCAAACCAAACCGATTAAACCGAACCAAATCACCAAAAATCGATTAAAAATTGGTTTGGTTTAGTTTTTGTAATTGTAAAACTGATTAAATCGGTTCAGTTATCGGTTTTCTCCATATTTGGTTTGGTTAATCGAACCAAACTGAACTATTAAATTTGTAATTAATTAAAATTTAATATTTTTTTTCTTTTTCGATTAATGGGATATTTTGTCAATTAAATTTGTATCAAAGTTACATTCTTTATGTGGTTTAATAAATATACAAATTATTTATTCTATTTTATTATAAGATATTACTTTTATTTTTTTCTCATTTTTTAAAATTTTTTTGTGAATGTATGAAATTTTTTTAAACAAAAAAAAGATATAAAAATAATAAATTATTCTAAAGTTATTATTGGTCAAAATTTTAAAAGATGTATGATATTAGAAGTTAAATTTTATATATTACAAGGAACAAATTTTTTTTTTAAATTATTTTTTGACAAAAAAAATATGAACCAAATCGAACCAAATCAAACCAAACTGAATAAAAATCAAACTAAACCGATTAAAATTTAAAATTGATAAAATTTAATAAAATAAAAAATTAATTAAATTAATTTAGTTTGATTTTGACTCAAAATCCAACCAAACTCAACCTTTGAATATCTTTACATCTCGTGTAGCCAAGAGAGATCTGGCCGTACAATTGATCTGGACGTCCGTTGCTTCCTTTTCTCTCTCTCTCTCTCTCTCTCTCTCTCTCTCTGTGAGAGAACCACCCAAACGGTGCGTTTTGGATCTAGTTCTGCCTTTCATTCTTCTTTCGATAACCCAAACCTGGCAATCAAGGAGAGCAAACCGGCCATGATTTGAAACCCAACCGTGGAAGCAACCCAGTAAACCTGTCGTGGCAAGAAGTGCAAACCGTCGAAGATCTGAAACACCAACCATCGAAGCAAACTGTCGAACCCAAACCGTGGAAGCTCTGAGACCGTCGAACCCAATCGTCCAAATCTCTGGTATTTCTCTCTGTTGCTATTGCTATTTGTTAACCCCACACCCCATTTCTCTGTCTTTGTTAATTAAAAGAATATGTTGCAAAAAGCTGCAAGCATCTTCCTGGATTTTGAAGATTTGGTTTGCAAATAGTTTTGAGAAGGCTGAATTTTTGTGTGTTTTTGTGTTTCTTGTTACTTGAGAAGGTCCAGTTTGAGAAGACTTGTTACTTGCAAATAGCTATATTCTGATACAAATGCTATTGCAATTGTGCTAGAAACATATTCTAGCAAGAGAGAATATATTTCTTGCTATTGCAATTGTGCTCTGTTTCGGACTAATTCTTCTGGATGTTATATCATACATTGTGACTGAAATTTTAGCGACTGGTTCTTTATGATGCAGTTGTCTCTTAAATTGAGTAATCATTGACTGGTTCTTTATGATGGTTATATCATGTACTGTGACTGTAACTGAAATTGTATTATGAGTCAATTTTAGTGACCGGTCCTTTATGATGCAAAACATTCATTTTGTGCAAAAAGTTAAAGATCTCTTAAATTGAGTAATAATAAAGTTTTTTGGATGTTTTGCATTTCTGGAAAAGTTAGAATAAGCAAGGTTTTTGTTGTAGAAATACCATGGCTTTATGCTGTAGTAAATGGGCAATACAGCCATTACAATATCCAAATGCAAGTTTCAATCTTTTACAATACAGCTCTTTGAAAGAATGAAAAATGCAGCCTTCAAATTGCTAGTAGCCTTCAACTTTCTTGGAAAGACCTATTGCGAGTGTGTCCCAAAGTCATGACCAAAACTGTGCGGGAGCTTGGAAGATTCGAACCTCCGAACCTTTTCTTGTTCATATATTGAAATGAATCCAAGTATAGTCTAATAATGAACACTGAAGTTCTCATCAGACTATAAAGCAACAAATAATACCAGACCACATTATCCCTTACCAAATTAATCGCTTACAGAAGCAAATCAGTTAAAAACCAGCTTAATCTAAAGAAGCAACTAAATTCATATTCATCCATCTGTTAAGAGTTAAATTTGACAGGGGAGAAAGACATGGAAAGTGAAGAAGCCTAAGAATCTTAAATTTCCAATTACTAAAGTCTTAGAATCTTAATAAACACCCAGCACAGTAACACACCTCCGTCGTGCACACACCCATCCGGGGAACACAGAAATGGAATAGAGAAACGGAAAAAGAAAACATCAAATTTCCACTGCTTATTGATCGAAAACAGAACTGAAGACATTGCTGAGAGGTGAAGCTTCAAAACCCACGTAGCTGAGTTTGAGACCGATCTTCCCAAGCTCCACTTTTCTTCTTCAAGTTTGGGGTTGTGGAAGTCATTGTTGAGAAATGGTCCAGGTCTTTTCTTATTCAAGCTGTAGAATGGTGCGTTTAGAGGTGTATACAGAAAAAAGGGGGGGGGGGGGGGGAAGTGGTGACATGGCAAGTTGTGATGTGTTGGATCAGTTGGACTGTTGGATTAAAGAATGACTGCATGTTATACAGTCACCCAAGTGACTGTAGATGATTTGAGTCCCCTTTCATAATTTTGAAGCAATCCACTACTGCCTGGACTTGGAAGCCACTGTCAGCCATTTCTTCTCCTTCATCTCTCCACTTCTCGCATCATATTCATGCTTGTCAGGTACAGTTGGAAGCATCATCACCATATTCTCTCTTCAAGCTCCAAAAATTTATGAGCTTATCCTCTTCTTCATTTCTTTCTTGTTTTCTGTCTCTTTTGTTGGTGGATTTTGCATCCGGGATTGGTTGGTTTGAGATAGATTTTAGGATGCCCTTAGGTTTGAATTACGGTAGACAAAATTGGGTATTTCTTTATATGACAATTTATAGCTTATCAACCTTTGAATCCCAGCTAGAGAGGTTATTTTTGTCCATGCAAATGAAATGGAAATTGTACTATTTTTCTGTGTTCTGATGTCCTCGCTTATGATGCTTACACTACTCATGGTTTTTTATTTTCCTGTTTTATTTTATTTTATTTTTTTATTTTTTTGGTCACTTGCTTTAAACACTTGAACCTAATTCACTGTCATAATTCATCTGTCCTATCAATGATACTTGAATTGAAGCATGGGGGCTTATGAAACTTGTTAATATATGTTTTCGTGCTTCAACATCTTTTATGAGCAAGATAGAGATTAGAGAGCTTGACAACATATTCTGGCTTGAAGAATTGAGAGAACTTGAAGGAAAGCTCTTTCTAGATGTCCTTTATACTCAACAAAATTGTTAAGTCATGAGTCTCTATACCACTGTTTGTTAATTTAGTTTCCCTCTTTTGATGTATTAGCTTTGTGTGTGTGTGTGTTTTAGTTTTAATTTCTTTCTGATGGAACTATCATTATCGACTTTTGAAATGCTGTAGTCTTTAGTTTTATGTATTATTTCTGTGTCGTACATAATGGGTTCTGGTTTCCTTTTCAACTTTGTGTCTCAAGTTTAAGTGGATTGTTTTAAATTCTCAAACTCTCTGAGAAGATTATTCTGTGAAAGCTAAAACGTGTTATATGATTGATTTTATGTGAGTTGGTTGAATGAATTGTGGCCTTCTTCCTTTGCATTTTGCAATATTGACTATCGGCAGTTAGACCTACAGCATATGTAAGGGTACATATTTATCAGGTTTTTGGCTTATTATGCTTTACCTTGCAAAATCTTTGCGATTGCTGTAGCAATAGCTGTTTTCTTAATTTATATCTGTATTTAATTTTCTTTACTTTTAAAATATTATAGTTCTAATTATGGGAAAATATTTAATATCTAAAATTTATAAAATATATAATAAGTGCATTGTAATCCAAACTCTTGTAGTGAAAGAGTCTGTCTAAATTTCCTTTTTGGTAATTTTACCAGTTAGAAGCTGATGGAACCCAGCCAGAGAGCTCAAGAAAACATATGTATTATAGTCTGATAACTGAGAAAATAGCAACAAAGGAACAATTTTAATAGAGTTGCTCTTAGAGAACAGAAAACACAGCAACAAAACACAGTAAATAGCAAACCAGAAATAGAAAAGGAATGCAGAAAAGACTTGTGCTAGGCCTTGGAGATGCCCACCTAAAATCTCTCTAGAATATTTCCCATGCCCATTCTTCTCTCAGACCTCCCTTCTTACTAAGAGCCAACACTTGTCCTACCCTCTGGATTCTTTTTCAGCCGTGTCTTGCTGTCCATTCCAGATTTTCCCTTCCTAGTTATGGGACCCTTCAGAAGTACTTATATGTTTTTGCATCCAAACAACTTTTTTAAAGCAAAAAATAGTTTTCAAATTTTAAGTATTTCACCCAAAAGTAAAATGCTTCTACTTCTAATAAAAGCTCTATCAAAAGGTTCTTTCTTCAAAAGCCTTTATAAATGAGCCCTATGTTTAACTGGAGAGTTAATGTGGATGCATCTTGGAACTTGGAAGCTTTCTATTTTTAGCATTCTTGTTGGTTTAGACTTACATAGTGTTCATGTTAGTTTGAAGATTGAACTATGAAGTATAGAATGTCATATCTTTTATGAAGCTTCTTGGCTAAATTTGAATAAATTTGAACTTTATAATCTTTAATAGATTTACAATCTGATTTTGTAGACTTTACAATAATTTTTAGGGGCTTTTAATTTGAAAACTTTAACAGTTTCTTACTTAGAAATTGCCTTCCTTTAAGCATGGCATGTCTAACTGAACTTAACATCATGGAAGGTAATTTGAAGGCCAGAGGATAGAACATTGGCAGCCTCAACAATGGGGTCCAATTCCCTGAAAGAGTATCTAAAAAGGTATGAAAGTAACACAGAAGAAGAGAGGACAAATACGAAGAAGAAAAAGAAGCAAAAGAAGAAGAAACCTCAACCACAAGCATCTGGCTTATTAGTGGTGGATGAAGATCCTGTGTGGCAGAAACCAGTAGATCTTGGAGAAGAAAATAGTGACAACTCATCAGGTAAATGACATAAATTTTAATATCTATTCATATTGGACAGTTTATTACAGTTTTGGTATTTTTTATGAAGTAACTTTATTCTATTGGTCTGTGTAGATGAGGAGAAGCCACTAATAGATGAAGACATTGAAGTGAAGCGTATGAGGAGGCTTGAACAGCTAAGGGCCAGACGTCCTTATCATGCTATATCTGAGGATGGAAGTGGTTGGATTTCACTTTCTCCTAAACACGTGAATTCTAATGACTTAAATAATGACATGTCTCCACCCCGTAAACAGAAGATTCGTAATGACACTCCTTCACCAGAACCTGAATTAAATCTGTCAACTTCTAATAGAGAAGATGCTGATTTATCACCTCCTCGTCAACATTTGAGACACTATGACACTCCATCACCTGAACATGCCTCACAGCTTTCACATTCCAAGGACAAGGATTCTGACATATCTCCTCCTCGTAAACAGAGGGCTCAGAGTGTTACACTTTCACCAGCTCGTGAGCTTAGGCCATTGGATTCTATAATTGAAGATACTGATTTATCACCTCCTCGGCAGCGACACAAAGGTAACTGTACTCCATTCCTTGAACCTGGTAATACTCTGTTCATGCTGCTAATTTGAATGCTGACATTTTCCTTTCTTGCTGTCCTCATTGTTGAACATTTGAAGATAATGGAAAAAAGAACCTTGAGACTGCTGAATTGCACGACATCTCTCCACCTCGACGAGGTCATCGTGATTCTGATTATCAAGATAGCTTACATGGATCCCTGGAGTTGGACCTTTCACCCCCAAGGAAAAGAAGGAATGACATGGGGAGACCAGGTTTATCTGATTATTCTCCCAGCCGTTCGCTTAGTCCTTCAGCAAAAGTTGTTTCACGTCCATCTTTGGCTTCTGACCTTTCTCCACCAAGGAAAAACCGAAAGGAACTATCTGTTCCAGCTTCTGTGAAGGATCAGAAAACAGGTTTAATTTCTGGTAGGGATATCAGGGAAGAGATTGACAAAAAGAAGAAGGATGATTGGTTGAGGTAATTGTTATTTGCATAATTTTTTCCATGCAATTTTTATTATATATGATATGATATGAAATGAAACATTGGTCATTATCCGTACCTTAATCTTGACATTTCCTATATAAGGTGTTTTTTTTTTCAAAGCTTGATACAACCTATTGAGTAGTTACATGTTGAAAATTGGGGGACGTTTTCTATCCTGGTGTTAAAACTTGTGCTTATAATAAGAAAAGCCAGAATCTTGTAATTCAATTGTTTTATTGTTTAATGCAATGCAGGTTTTTAATTTGGTTATGGTTGTATGGATTTTGGAAATAGTTATATCAGGTTTTGACGAAAGGAGTGTTGCAAGATCAGCAACAGAGACTGTTAGTTATTCAGTGTTTTTTATGCTCTACTGAATGCATGTGATAATTAGTTAAATGTTGCTTAGGGAATGGGCATGCTTCCTTTTCTTGCCTGCTTTCCAATTATTTTCTTGATTTATGATTCTAAACTTGTAAATGTATAATGTTGTTGTGAAGCAACCTGCCAGAAATATAAATATAATAAAGTGTTGCTCCTGTTTCCTTTTCTTGTTGGCTGTTTTGAACTTAATTCACTGCAGTATTCAGTATTCCCTTACTTATTTGCTTGAGCTCTTTTGGAGCCAGATTTGAGTTACTGGTCTAGTTTGTTTATTTAAGAATTGTCAGCGTCTCTGCCCTTTGCTCCTGTTTACTCTGATTATTAATAATAAAATATCTCTAAAAGAATATGGAGTTAGTGAAAAGTTGAATTTGTCATTCCCTCATTATAGTGGGTAATAACCTCAAAGAAAAACTTGCTATTACTTAGGAATTGAGATCAAATTCTTTCTGCAGATTTAAACAGATGGATCCTTACATCAGTGGGCGTGGTGCAGAACCCGTGTATCGTGATAAAATAAAAGGTCTGGAGAGTCAATCTTCATTTGATATGTGTTTTTGTTCAAATTATCTAATATGAACATGCTTATATGTAAATTATGCTCAATTCTGCAGGAGAACGAATTTCGAAGGAGGAATACTTGAAGTCAAAACAAAAAGTTGAAGAAAAGCCTAAGGTATATTTGGTGCACTTCACAATTGCTTGCAGCACAAGTGTCTTTTCTGGATGTAACTTTTTTATATATGCGCTGTGTACTTGGGTTGTGGTCCCTTGGTTATCTGTAATGAATTATGATAGGAACTATGCCAATATATTATTAAGCAACAGAAATAACAAGAGGAATGCTGCCACATTCAGTGAAAATGGATGGAATCCTGACATAAAAAAAGATAACACTGGCCAAACACAATAAAGAGAAAAATAGCAGCAAATGATAGTAGCAGAACACTCCCTAGCTTTCGAGAGGCTAGAGTCTCTCACCACACTCCTATCAGAATTTTCCTTACTTCAGCCCCTCACAGACCACCCCTAAATATTCCCTTGCTAACCAACTTCTTGTCTTCTTACTCCTCCAGCTCACCCCCCTCCTGATGCTGCTGCACTCGCTTATTCCCCTTATAAATTCCCTTGCTGCTCCTCTAACGGTCTCCCCTCCTGATCCTTCGAGAATATGTCTTGACCCCATTTATTGATTCACTTCCCACAAACCTCTTTCTCTTCTTCTCTTCTTCCCTTCTTCCTTCCTTCTGTTATTGGTATTAGATATATTAGGCATAGTCTCATCAATACTTCCCTCCTCCACAAGCCTCAGCTTTTCCTCAAGGTGGATGGAAGGAAAATGCAGTTGAATCACTTCATAAATTTTCAAGAATTTTCAATTTCAGGTAGCCCTGTCCGCTTGATCAATACTGCCACTTGCCATTAGCTAAAGATCTCACAGCCTTAACTTCATTGGGGCACTTTGGTTCTTGTTCTGGATAAATGAATAATTCCCCAAACTCCACCAAACATCCCTGCTCACCACTATTCACGGAACACATCATTGACTTCATTGGCAATCTGGTTTTGGAGTGGGATCCCTCTTTAAGCAGAGCATTTCTTCCCCAACATCAATCTTCATGCTAAGCTGTTCCCATTTAACTCTAACCTCTTCCAATGATTTTAACTGTTCAATTCCTCAGACTACATTTTGCTCCTCCAAGTTCAAAAGGATAAAAAGTTTGGTTAATTCTCAGCCCGTCTAACTCACTTTATCTCGCTGTACTCTGTTTCCATCCCCCACTGAAACCACATAAGGATCAGTCTTCTGTACTGGAAGTACCATCCTCTCTGCTAAGCTAGTAAAGATGAAATCATGAGATGCATCACTGTCTATCAAAATCAGCACCTTCTCACCTTTCAGCTGGTCCATTAGTTTCGTTGTGTTATTGCTGTTGATTCCCATGATGGACTACGTAGATAATTCCATTGAGGTAGCTTCTTCACCATTCAACTCCTCCCCCTCTGATTCAGGTTCTTCGTCCCCCTTCATACATGGCTTTTTTGTTTCCTCCTTCCCAGAGCAGCACCTAAAGCTGTTTCTTGTGACACTTAAGGTTTGGCCCGAATTTTTCATTGCATCTAAAACATAGCCCAAGCTCTCACTTCTTTGCCATCTCAGCATCTGTCAAACTTGTGAAAGTTTCTATTGTTCTTGACTGAGAAAGATGATGTTGAAGTATTGCTGGATTTGACATCACCGCCCTTCATTTCAGAATTCTTATTTGGGTTACATGCTGTCAAAAGATTTGTTGGGTCGGGTAGGGCAGAAACTCTGTTGGGTTGGACTGGATTCCTCCCCATTTAGGGCCAAGTAGGGGTCTGAAGGTTTTGGCACCCTTTTGGTCTCGGGACTGGTCTAACACAATATTCTTCTCCTCCACCATATGTGCAGCTTAGGTAGTGTTGTCTTATGAATCATCCTCACCTCTACTCATATTTCATCCTTCAGCCCATTTTTGGAAGCCCCCATGAATGTCTTATCAAAAGCATCCTTCAGTGGAGCCGTTAAAAGCTTGAATTGCTATCTGTACTCAGTGATAGAAGCTTCCTGCTTCAACACCATCAGCATCTTGTAACTATCTCCTTGTTGCGAGTTGTGGAATCGCTGGAGTAACTCCACTTTGAACGCAGCCCAAGAGTGCACTGACTGTATCATATTTGAAGAAAATTGCAGAACAAACGAAGTAATTGTTTTCTTCTGAATAGAGCAATACAAATAGGTCTAGGGTTAACCACAAAGATTCAGTTACTCCCTAGTGCAAGCCAAAAATCAAGGAACAGATTAAGGCAAATAAAATAAAATCTTAACAAGTCAAAGATCAGAAAATAAATGCAAATTAAAACGCAGCATCTGAATAAAAGAGGAAATAATCTCAGTGCATCATGGGCTTAAAGTATCGGCCCATTCCAACACTCCCCCTTAAGCTGGTGAATAGATATTGATCATTCCCAGCTTGCTACTCAATTCTTCAAACTTAATCCTTGGTAGTGCCTTTGTCATTATATTTGCCACCTGAGAATTTGAGGACACATGCTAGATCTATAATCTTCGAATTAATCTTCTCCTTGATGAAATGACGATTAAGTTCCACATGTTTGGTCCTGTCATGGTGAATGGGATTTCGTGCTATACCAATTGTGGCCATATTGTCGCACCATACCTTGATTGGACCTAAAACTTTAGCTTGAAGTTCATGCATCACTCTCAATATCCACATTCCTTCACAAATTCCCAGCGCAAGAGCCCTGTATTCAGCCTCAGCTGAACTCCTTGCAACTACTGGTTGCTTTTTGCTTCTCCAAGTCACTAGGTTTCTCCAAACATAGGTGCAATAACCTGTAGTGGATCTCCGGTCAGTTATTGAGCCAGCCCAATCAGCATCAGTGTAAATTTCTACTCCTCGATTCCACCATTTAGAAAACAATAAGCCTTTTCCCGGTGTCATTTTCAAATATTTTAGAATCCTGTACACAGCTTCTAGATGATTCTCACAAGGATTACTCATGAATTGACTCACCACACTTACTGCAAAACAGATATCTGGCCGGGTGTGAGACAAGTATATAAGTTTCCCAACTAGCTTTTGGTACCTCTCCTTATCGACAGGTGTTCCTTCAAGGGTCAATTCAACCTTATAGTTGGCTTCCATGGGTGTATCAGCTGGCTTAGCTCCAAGCATACATGTTTCCCTCGGTAAGTCAAGTGTATATTTCCTCTGAGACACACTAATGCCACTGCTGGATCGAGCAATCTCCATCCCAAGAAAGTATCTCAACTTACCAAGGTCTTTAACTTAAAATTCAGATGTTAGATTCCTCTTCAACCTCTCAATTTTCTCAACATCATCACCTGTCAAAACAATATCATCCGCATATACAATCAAAATTGAGACCCCTTTGTCAGAGCGCCTCACAAACAAGGTATGATCGGATTGGCACTGTGTATAACCAAGATGTTTAACCACCTGCGTGAATCTTTCAAACCATGCTCTAGGTGATTGTTTCAGGCCATACAAAGACTTATGTAATCTAAAAACTTTTGTAGCATTATTCTGATTTTTCAGTCCCGATGGTAGTTCCATGTAAACCTCCTCTTCTAACTCACCATTTAGGAAGGCATTCTTGACATCTAATTGGTGTAGTAGCCAATCCATGTTTGCTGCTAGGGAAAGTAAGATTTTAATGGAATTGAATTTTGCTACAGGTGTGAAGGCCTCTTGATAGTCTATGCCTTGGGTTTGAGTAAACTTCTTGGCAACCAATCTAGCCTTATACCTGTTTACAGAACCATTAGGATTATATTTAACAGTAAAATCCCATTTACAACCTACTGTAGACTTTCCCTTAGGTAAATCCGACAATTTCCAAGTTTTATTCTTTTCTAAGGCTCTCAACTCTTTGTTTATTGCTTCTTTCCACCGAGGGTCAACTATAGCTTCTTGGAATGTTGCTGGAGGTTTTTCTTCAGATACATTTGCAATAAAGGTCCTTAAGTTAGAAGATAACTTTTCATAGGACACATACCTGCTAATAGGGTGTTGAGTGCAAGTCCTCTTTCCCTTTCTTAATGCAATAGGCCAGCTTAGATCTCTAGAATCTGTCTCCAGATTGGAGTCTCGGCTTTGCCTTAGATTGGGATTGTCATCGCTCTCACTCATTAGTTCTTTTGTGCCCTTATTTCTTCTGGTATCTCCCTCACTTTCTCCCTTTTTTGTGCCCTTGTTTCTCCTGGTATAAATTTTACCCTCCTGCATAGTAAACTGTTCCTCCCTTATCTCAGTTACATTTGTACTTTCTAACCTGTTCTGATTAATTTCATTGCTTCAGGGCTTTCTATGAGTGAGTTTGGGTCAGTTTTTGGGTGTTCTAGGTTAACACACTCTTCAGAATGTGTTTCTGACCTGATTTCAGATTTTGCTGACTGTTTAGGTGAGGTATGCAGTCTGGTTTCAGGTTCTGCATGTTCTAAAGATGGGTCATCTTCAGGTTCTGCATGTTCTGAAGATGGGTCATCATGTAATTCAGGTCTGGTTTCAGGCAATATTTGTGGTTCATCCAAGTAAATATTTGAGCCAGGTGTAGAATCACCGCAAATTAGCCATTCACTACCCACATTCTCCCCTTGAATGGATAATTTGGGGTAATAGGGTTGGCTTTCACAGATTTTAACATCCATGGACACATAATATTTGCGAGTTATAGGAGAATAACATTTATACCCTTTTTGGGTAGGTGAGTAGCCTAGAAAGATACACTTTATAGCTCTAGGATCAAGTTTTCCCTTTGTATTATCATGAATGAAAACAGTACACCCAAACACTTTCTGTGGAATAGATAAAAAAAGGTGAGTGTGAGGGTAAACTTCTTGAAGTTTTTGAATAGGAGTTTGATACTTAAGCACTTTTGATGGCATACGGTTGATTAAAAAGGCTGAAGTAAGAATAGCATCTCCCCAGAAATAATTTGGAACATTGTTTGTTAACATGAGAACTCTGGAGATTTCTAAGAGATGTCTATTTTTACGTTCAGCTACCCCACTTCGTTTGTTCTGCAATTTTCTTCATGGTATCAGAGCAATACAAATAGGTCTACGGTTAACCACAAAGATTCAATTACTCCCTAGTGCAAGCCGAAAATCAAGGAACAGATTAAGGCAAATAAAATAAAATCTTAACAAGTCAAAGATCAGAAAATAAATGCAGATTAAAACGCAGCATCTGAATAAAAGAGGAAATAATCTCAGTGCATCATGGGCTTAAGTATCGGCCCATTCCAACAATATCTAGCAATTGAAACCAATTGATTGCTTTCTCTTCCAAACACAGCATCTAATTTTTCTGCCCCTTAGTTACCTGAAAGTAACACTCAACTTGAAATATACAACTGATGGGGTCCTCACCATAAAATATGGGCCGCTCTAGCTTATGAATTTGAAATCCTTGTCCTCCCAGGAGCTGCCTCCAGCTCCTTCACCCCCCATGCTGGACTCTCTTTGTGGCATGGGTTGAGTCTCAGCTAGAGCCTTGTTTCTGCCTTCTATGCAAGCTAAAGCCTCTCGCATCTCTAGCACCCACTCTTTCGGAGTACCCATATCCTTATTTGGAGTTTCAACATTCTCCTTCAATCCAGGAACATCTTGATCCAAATTTTCTATATGTCCCTCCATTCGGGCATTCACCATTCTCCAGATCTTCTGCTCTGATACAGAAATGATAGGAACTACACCAGAATATTATTAAGTAACATACAGAACAAGAGGAATGCTACTGCATTCAGTGAAAATGGTAGAATCCTGATATAAAACAGATAACACTGGCCAAACACAATAAAGAGAAAAATGGCAGCAAATGATAGTAGCAGAAAAAGGAAAACCAGAACACTCCTAGCTTTCAAGAAGCTAAAGTCTCTCTGCACGCTCTTATCAGAATTTTCCTTACCTCAGCCCTTCACAGACCACCCCTAAATATTCACCTGCTAACCAACTTTTTCTATTCTCACTCCTCCAGCTCACCCCCCTCCTCAAGGTGCTACACTCAGTTAGTTAGTCGTCCCCTTGTAAATCCTTTTCTTCCCCTCTAACAGCCTCCCCCTCCTGGTCCTTTGAGAATATGTTTTGACCCCATTTATATTCACTTCCCACAAACCTTTTTCTCTTGTCTTCTTCCTTCCTTCTGTTATCAGTATTAGATATATTAGGCATAGTCTCATTAAATTACTACTTACTGAAACAATGATCCTATTATTTCTCTCATTAATTTTGGATGTCATTTTTGTGGTGCTTACAACAACCGAGCTTCAGAATGTTGCATTACATTATTATGGAAATGACATTGATGATAATAATTATGGTGGTCACCTTCTTGTACTTCTATTTAATGATATGACTTTATTCTCTTATTAAATAATCAGTTTATTTGTTGTAAAAGGTCTCATTGGGAAATAACGCATGCATAACTGCTGCTGAGACTAGTTGTATAGTTGGAGGCTATACTACTGGTAACTGCAAAAATTGATATAATTGCCCTTGAAGAAACAAGGTTGATCCTCAATATTATTTGGATGGAATAGTAATATTTTTTTAAGATCAATTTTATGGTGTATAACTAACTATCACAGATAGGGAACTATTTTAGTCTTTTAGGTATTTTATGTGCATAACGAAAATGAAATTCAATTTTGTTTGCAATTAAGCTTGATGGTTGAAAACATTAAGAGCTATTTTTCTTTGGTTAGGGTGGGAGGAGGAGAATGTTGTTGGTTCAAGGTTGAGGGAGCTTTTGGTTTTGGCAATTAGGTATAAAAGACATTGCATTTCTAGGTAAATGGTTATCATGCTTTCTTTAAGAGACTAATTCTCTGTGACACCATGTTGTTAAAGTAAATATGGCTTACGGTAGAATGTGAGTGTTTTAAGTGTTTTTCTGGTTCTTCAGTTTTTTTCCTACATCAGTTTGCCTAGTAGAAATGATCTTGTAAGGATTTGTTTGTAAAAAAGGGTAGTGTGCACTCAGGAGGGAGTTAGTTCCAAAAGATGCATGCTGGTTTAACTAATGAGTTCCCAAATGGCAAAAGATAATAGTATATGTATTTACAGAAGCTGCTGCCATGATAGCATGTAAAATCAGCAGAAATTAAGCATATAGTATAGATGAGGTTAGTGGACTTACTAGAATGAGAATGGGATAGCTCAAATTGTGTTCAAGACAATGTGTTAATCACTATAGAGTACTGAATACTAGTTACATGTTATTATCATTTTTTTCCCTTGAAAATATGGAGCGGAAGTTATTTTATTTCATTTTTTTGATTGATATCAAGAGTGATTACAAAGAAAGAGTATTCTACCTGGACTATTAAAAATATTGTTTGGTATAATAAATTTCATTATAAAATACACATAACCACTAATGCACCATTTTGGAATCCTTCCAAGGAATGGAACAATGCAAGGCTTCTGCGAATGTCCTGCACTAATATTTGAGTTTATGCCTCAGGACTTACACTTTTATGTACAAAACCTTGAGGTGTCCAGCTTTAGGTAGACTAATGTGTAATCAGACATGACCAGCATTAAGCTCTGGCAGATTTTGTCTGAGTGCGCTAAAGAATAGAAACATTCTTCTTGAATCCTTCAAATTTGACCAATGCCTGAACAGACCAAGGAGAATTTAAAATAATTCGAGAAATTATGTATGCAAATGTTGTACCCTCCTCTGGAATAAGAAAATCATATATCCTGATTTCATATTCAGCGATACCACTGTTAGATTGAAAACCAAGTGAGCTGGCTTTCTATTTGCATTCTCAAGCAGCAAAGATGCAGCCAATTTAATTTCCACTGAAACTTTATCCTCTGCAAAATCTCATTACTAGATAAAGCTAAACCCTCCATAAGCATCTTGTTCCTAGTATACCAATTATACCCTTAAGATGAACAAGATAGTAGTGTCTTGTAACACTTCCAAATTAGATTCTAATTTAGAAAACTATATGTCTAGCCACTCAAACAACAAATTTGTCTGAATGCAATCAGTCCAAATAGAAAGATCAGATCCAAACCATATTGCCCTAGCAAACTCAATGAAAAAACAAATGATCCATAGACTCATCACCAGTCTAACTGAGCTGACAGTTCAGTGGAATCTGGAAATGATGCTGATTAAGAACCTGAGCAGAATTGCACCATTCCAAATGAATAGAATAAGTTGATGTGGAATTTTCATTTTCCACGGACATTTCAAGGAAAGAATCCCCTATTTGTATCATGCAGATTCGCTCTTTGTGAATTTAAAATTCCATAACCCTTAGCAACATAATAATATCCCTTTGTTTAGCAGCTTGCTCTATTTTCCACAGACATTTCCAAGGAAAGAACCCCCTATTTGTACCATGCAGATGCGCTCTTTGTGAACTTAAAATTCCATAACCCTTAGCAACATAATAATGTCCCTTTGTTTAGCAGTTTGCCCTGGATAGAGCTGCTTAACTCTTATGACCTTAACTACTAAAAAGAGTTATTTGTTGAATCACTCATGACCAAAATTCATCAATTTCTGAATTATTCCTAGACCGCCCAAACTTGCTACCCCAAATTAATAATTTGACCAGTACTCAGCTGCCACCATAAATGATCAATGGTCAATTTACTATTAGTCGAAATGCTCTTCTAGATCCATGATGGCTGAGGGGTATTTTTTAAGCCATTTTCAAGAGGACGTTATTTGTCCCGTGTAAATATACAATGCTACAGATGGTGCTTTGGCAAGAAGTTGTTTGCTTTTACCTGTTTTATGCTATAGCGAAAGTTTGAATTCTACTTCAATGGATCATTTATCTTATTTATCTTTTTCCTTGAAAAATGCCAAGTCTGATTCTCAGCTGCCTTTGTGAGTTTCAGGAGAAGGAAATAGAGTGGGGTAAGGGCTTGGCTCAAAGGCGGGAAGCTGAGGCTAGGCTAAAGGAACTAGAACTTGAGAAGGACAGGCCATTTGCACGTACAAGGTATATAAGAAATACCTATGAACAGTGTTGTTGGTTATATAAGATTTGTTATCTTGGCATTGTCCATTGTGTAATTTGTAACCTGTTACTTTCTTATTGATTGCCTTGTGTTCATCCTCTAGTGCTAGTCTTATTTATTTTGCTTTTTCATTCTTTAGATTTTAGTCACCTGGTTGATTGTGTCTTTGAAAAATATAAGTTGATAGTCTGTACCAACAATAATTTGAGAAAGACAAGCAATTCACGCTGATTGGATAGAATTTGTCACCTAGACACTAGGCTGTACAGCTGTTTTAATGTGATTTACAGTAGATGAGTGGTAGTCTAGAGCTAGAAAGTGATTTATAAATCTGCTAATTAATTCGTATTTAGCAACCTTCATGACTAGGGTTTTTTAATTCAACTTAGTGTCCCTTAATGTCAGGTGATGATCTGATTTTACCATTTTTTTAAATATAATTTTACTTATTGACCATTATATGTTGGTCTTTACACATCTTGGAATGGCCCTAGTATCACCATTATAGGTTGGTTGAGCTCCTCACTTCTTTCCTGTGAAACAGTATTTCTTCATGCTAAAAGGGTCATAGAAAGAGAAACCATGTCACGGTGCAAACAATTTTTAAACTTGCTAAGCATAGTTTGACAATGTCGCATCTACATGCAGTGATTCTCACTCCTTGTTTCCCTGTTTTCTTTCTTCATATGGTTTTAATCTTTTGTCTTTGGTGATGGGGGTGTTATTACTTTTTAGAAACTTAATTTGTTGCATACCAGCATGATTTTTTTCTTTTAAGAATAAAATGATTGACATGTCGTTGAGACTCTCTTTATGAAAAAGTAATGGGTGTGCCATGTAAATGTTTTTCTTTTGGGTTAATATCATTACAAGAGTAAATTTCCATGGCTCTTTTTTTCTATACGTATCTAAAGCTGTGTTTTCTACCAGAGATGATCCGGATCTTGACTCAATGCTGAAGGAGAGAGTAAGATGGGGTGATCCTATGGCACATTTGGTAAAGGTAATAAATCTGAGGCTGGCATATATGTTCACATAGATGGTATGATGGTGGAATTTAATACCAATTTTGACATGTTTCTCTTGTGGCAATTGTCATTCTCAGAAAAAATATCCAGTGCCTGTTATTCCAAACTTGGGAGAAAGTGAGAAGATGAAGGAATCAGGTTTTATCGTGCCTCAGGATATTCCAGATCACAGCTGGTTAAAAAGAGGTTTAGATGCTGCACCTAATCGATATGGGATAAGGCCAGGACGACACTGGGATGGTGTTGATCGTAGTAATGGTGGGTTCATATTATTTTGTCATTCTAACATCTTATATTTCTATCGGAAGTAATTCTGGAAAACTTTTTATAGTATTAATCTTAAATGATTGACATAAGCTGTTTTGTTGGTGGTAGGATTTGAGAAGGAGATGTTCAAGAGAATGAATGAGAAGCAGTCCAGAGACAAGGAAGCTTATCTTTGGTCTGTGTCTGATATGTGACTTATTGTGCGTTGATGAAAATATTGTACTTTTCTACATATAAAATATGTACAGAGGGTGGTGAAGATGCAAAAATCCGGAGTCTTCAAAGAGTCCCAAGCAGAGGGAGTTATGATTCTAATAACATTGTGGGTTTTGAAATCCCACTGCAATATGGGAAAGGTTCTTGGTTTCATCACCCATTTCACTTGAGTTAGCGAAAGGAGGAAAGATTAAAGGGATGTCAATTGTTTGTCGTCCTTTGTCTTCTAACAATTCTTTCGACAGGTTTATTTTATGAGTGGAGGCTTGAGTGGTAACTAGCTACGCTCATTGTAACACCAATCTTGTTATTCAAATCACTTAAATTTCTATTTAAGAAAACCAATCACTAGCATTTGGGGATCTTCAATTGGGTTGAACGTGATTAATAACCTGAATGAATTGTATATTCAATTAACAAGCACATAATATATAAAAATAAAAAAAAATAAAAGAGAAACAAATTAGATTATATTAATTATATTCTTGTGTTTATAAATAGGTTCGATTAGAACAAATCTTGTATGGCTGTGTACTATAGCATATATTGACACTTGTCAAAGATCTTTTGGAAAAAATCCTTCTCTCTTATATTCGTTTTTATAATCACTAGCATTTGGGGTTCTTCAATTGGGTTGAACGTGTTTATAACCTGAATGAATTGTATTTTCAATAAACAAGAGCATAATGAATAAATACCTAAAAAGAAAGAAAGAAAGAAAGAAATTAGAGTAAATTAATTATATGCTTGTGTTTATAAATAGGTTCTACTAGAACAAATCTTGTATAGCACTTGTTAAACATCTTTTTCTTTTATTGCCTTTTCTCGAAGATCTTTTGGAATAAAAATCTGAACTCGAAAAGTATCTCTCTTTCCAACTTTTTTTCTTCGGGGGAGACACTTGACATATATGTATGTATGTATAAAAGATTTTGGGGTCTCCAATTAACTACATATCCAAAAGAGAGAAGTAATGTTTGTGGGACTTTCTTTTTGTTATTTTAAAAATATAAAAAAATAATTATAATTTAAAAATTAGTTAAAAATTATTGACAAGCAATATATATATTTTATGGCTAATATTTTTTTAAAAAATTTAAAAATAAAAGTGAATTCCAATAAAATATGATGTTTACGGTATCATTTAAAAAAATTTTTTTTGAGTGATAATAAACATATTAAAAAGCATTAAAATTATAAAGAAAGACTTCTACCAAACAGAAAAATTTGAGAAAGACTTCATGTAATTATAATATTCAAACTAAAATGTAACATCTATTATCTATATATTAAAAGACTGTTAGTTAGTTGAGAAATTTGAACAATGGGATGAAGCATACTCTAAGTACAATTGTCAATTTTTATTTTTCTATTCTTTGAAACTTTAACACTTACTAAATTTCTTCTCCTAACAAAACTAACGTGAAAACATTCGTCGACTACAATTGTCATTTTTAAATTTTCTATACCCTGAAAGTTAAATATTTTTACTTGTTAGGGAATATGAACAATCTCCTAACTAATACTTTTTGTTCCCATGTTAAGAAAAGACAGAGTCATTAATATACTTTCCAAAGCTATATAAGAAGCTATCCACATATTGTTTTGGTATTCAAATTCTCCATTTTGATTTGTATGAGGTAATGCTTCAAAATTTTGATTTTCTATCATTCCATTATAAACTGATGTCTCTTGGTTTTCTCTTTGTTTCTTGATTCAAAATAGCATGATCGGTATTTTTTTTAATCAAGTGAGAAGAGTACTCTCATCAATACCGTTGAGAACATACTGATCAATTTGAGAAAGTTAATGAAGTATTGGGGGGTTTACTTCATGTATTGTTTACTTTCTCATTGTCTTTTAGCTCAAAAGATGTCTTCCGAGTTTGATAATCCTAGTTTATAATCTCACTTGAGCTAAAATAGTGGATAAAAGTTAGGATTGGGCAATTTTGCAATGAATCTGAATCCTTTACGGTCATAAATTAATTGTATATAGTATAATCAATGAAAAATAAAAAAAATGTGCAAAAAAAAAGAAATAAATCTTATATACATTCTTACCTTTTTTATGTTACTTTCTTTTTGACAAATAATATGACTGCAAAAGATTTAATTCGGCAATTATAGATGATGACGGCTTTCAATCTTCTTAAATAAGTAAATAGTATTGAGATGGTCTTTCGTAATCATTTGTTAATGAAATCCTATTTAGTTGCTCATATATATATATATATATATATATATATAGCATACTGCATAATCTTATAATTTTCTTTTTCTTGGGTTCCTGTTGTCTTTATAAAATAGAACAAAAACCGAAATACTAGCTGTCTTGTGCTCTTTTCATCCATGTATTTATATGGGGTTTTACATCAGTATGTCTCTCTGGACTAAAATGGTGTTGTATAAGTAGTACGTGGTACCGCTTCTTAACTATGATGTTTCCGATCAAAGCTACATGGTTTAAGTATGCTACATGTATTTGTTGCTATGCTTCCTTTCATAATTTTCTAATTCTATCATTCCCTTGCATTAGAATGGTTCAATTAGGATTTTTTTTCACTTTTCTCTCTTCAGTTTTGTAGAAAAAAAAAAAAGACAAAATGAGTTTATAAATAGATTCCACTAGAACTAATCTTGTATGGCGTGTGTGCTAATATGAAAGTGGCATACAATGACACTTGTCAAAAATCTTTTTCTTCTATATATTACCTTCTCCCAAAGATCTTTTGGGGAAAAATCTGAATTTGAAAAGTTTTGCTTTTTCAAACTTTTTTAGAGACACTACTTTATCTGTGGTCTCAAACTAACCTAAGATCAAAAGAGAGAAGTAATGTATATGAGAGAGGGGGAAGTCTACTTCTTTTTGTTATATATTATAATTTAATATTAATTTAAAGAATTAGTTACAAAACATTGACAATGTCAAGCAACCTATATAATATATATATATATATATATAGCGGGTAAATTATATATATAAACTAATTTTATTACAAACATCTTTTTAAAAAAATTTGTAAAAATAAAATTAATTCCAATAAACTATGATGTTTACGGTATCATTTTGTTTTTTAAAATTTTGAGTGATAATAAACATATTAAAGAGCATTGAAATTAAAAAAAAACTATTTATGTAATTATAATTTAAAAAATAAGACGTAACAAATTCAAGAACCAAAACAAGAACAATGCGAATTCAAAGTCTGCATTGCGTGGAACAAATAGACAGAAGTTGTATAGCAATTGGACAATCATTAATTATTTTTTTTGACGAATCATAAACAAAAAACAGTTTTTAATTTATTCAAAAATTTTATTTGGGCCAATTCTCAATCTTGAAAAAATTTTTCTCTTCAATTTAGGCCTGAGTCCATTTCATTTGTTTTTTTTTTACTTTGGTTTAACAAAAAGTATTCAAGTCTATACCCTGGCTCATGTTTGGACCTGCGCCAACTAGTTTTCAAAGGTCATACCAAGGTCTTCATTCAAAGTAGATGATGACGTTACATCTACTCACGGATTGAATTCGTAGGGGAAAAAAATAAAAGTTAGGGCTTAGACCTGATTATAAACAGGCCCGGCCCATTAAAAAATGGAATGAAAATATTTAAGGAAAAAAAACACTGAAAAGAGAAGAATAGGGAAAACGCTGAATTAAAAGATAAAAAAAACATTATATTAAAGTCGTTAATTTCCCAGGTTGTTTGAATTGCACTAAATTCAATATTTCAATTGCCCACTAGAGTCGTTCATTTCACAGGCTATCAATTTTCAATCTTTCTTCCATACTTTAGGAGTTAAGACCCTCTCCTTTCTGGTTTTCATTATTTCCAATCTTGTGTTTGGATGATGTACTTTAGAATTTCGTAGAATTTCAAATTTACACATATACATGTTAAAAATCTTACAAAAATAAGAGTTGAACTTCTCAAATTCTACCTATTTTGATGCAATTTCAAAATTTTTCACCATAACTTAATTAAATCACTTCAATAATTAAAAAAAAAACTAGTAATTCAAACAAATAAATTTTTAATAAAATAAATATGTGCAAAAATTTACTTTCTAATCTCAAATTATCCCATCCAAATACAATCTACACAGTGTTTGAAATGTAGTCTTTCCAAAATTGAGAGGGTCCTACGTATACATGAAGTGTGAACTCTGAAGTAAAGTGATAAGGGTTTGGCATTTGCAGGCACTTGGCTGAAAAGGTTAAAGTAAAGAGTGATAAGAACCTAAAACCTATTATTGATTAACCATATAAAGAAAATATATTACAATATGAGCTCAGCTTCGAGTCGCACTTGAAAGAAAACTTTGAGTTTGACTCGTTTTTTATTTAATCTTTTTAAAAGCAAGTCTATTTAAAAATTTCTTTTTTCAATTTTATATTCATAATTTTCATGTCAAATAAACTTTTTGACTTATAATAAGATCTAAATGAGAGTAGCTTTGCGTCTGTAGTCGGGTGGGAAGCAATTATAAGCTACTAGTCGAGTTTAAGAAAAAATTAAAAATAATTTTATTTTTTATTTTATTAAAAAATTTTATCTTAAAAAAATTAAAGTAAACTGTCTTACTGAATTTTTTTAATTTATTTTCTTTTATAATAGAACAAGCTAAAAAAAATTTGTCATTTTTTTTTTCAACAAAACAAATTTTGTCCAAAAATCATGTAAAGCTGTTTCCCTAAAATAGAGGTTTATATGAGAGGAATTAATTATTAATGCTTCATTTTTAAGACCAAGCCAAAATGCTAAGAGCTCTCCCTAATTTAGAAAATTGTGCAATTTATTCTTCTTAACCTTGAAAGTTAATCATAAACTTCTCATACATTTAATTTTATATAATATAACCTCTCTACTAACTTTTGCATCACAAACATCGTCTCACTTGCAAGTAGGCTGAAAGAAATCATGTTAACAAAAAATGCATTGAACATGTCATCTCAAACAGAAAGCAAAAAATTTTTGGTTGTAAAAAAATGTGGAAGGAAATGACCCCAGAAAAAAAAAAAAACTCTTGCTTGCCACTTGAGATGCCAGGTCAAATGTATTCTTTTGCTGATTTAACCTCTTTTCAATCTAAATGAATAAATAGTGCTGAAATTCTAAATTAAAAAGTTAAGAAAAAAATTAAGGAGAATTATGTTTCAGGGCCCAAAGTTAAAAATATTTACTCTGTATGATCTATTACTATTATTTTAGAGTTGATTATTATTGATTTTAATAAAGAACAATTAAACCCAATGATAACAAGTTTTTTAAAGTAAATCTCTTCATTTCTAGGTTTTTCTTTATAATTCTTTCAAAAAATTATGTTGTATAAAACTAAAGGTTGGAGGGAGGGTTTATAGTCAATTTTTAAAGTTGAATGAAATAAATTACATAACTCTCCTAGATGAGGAGATTCTTTGCATTTTTGTCTCAAAAATAGTAAGTTAATTGACACATCCTAGGCCCAAAAAAATAAAAGAATCCATGAGCACATATGAACAAAGAAGTGATTGAGTTTAATGATAGGGATTCAGCTAAATGTTTTTTAAATTATTTGTATCATTATCATATTGTTAAGTTGAATTTTTTTATTAATTATTATAGTATATATTCAGTCCGCATAAGATAATTTAGTTTATAAAATTAGGGTTGAGTGGGTCAACTTCAAAGGTATAAAGTTTATGAGTTTACTCATGAAATCAAATTTCTTAATTAGGATTTCTTGTTGTGGCCTTTGTGTGTGTCAAATGTGAGTATCAAATATGGGTCATCATTCTTATAAATTTCACACTAATTTATAAAGAGGGATGGGATAGGAAAATAATAAAAAAGTATTTTAATGAAAGATTGATTAAATTAAAAAAAAAGCATTTGTAATTGAAACTACATCTATGTTTTTAAGGATGGTATTAATAATTTACTCAAAAC
Organism: Erythrophleum ivorense; assembly: GCA_026724425.1. Classification (NCBI taxonomy): domain Eukaryota; kingdom Viridiplantae; phylum Streptophyta; class Magnoliopsida; order Fabales; family Fabaceae; genus Erythrophleum; species Erythrophleum ivorense. Next base: position 36,017,543 of record JAIUCV010000008.1, read on the forward strand.
TTTTGAAATTTTAAACTTTATTAAAATTTGAATAAGATTATATAGTAACTTAAGCTCTAAGGTCAAATAATTAATTTAATTTGTTGACTTTATTAAAAATTTCATTTTGATTTCTTATCCTTTAAAATAGTTTCAAAAATTCCTTAAAATTTTAAATTATTATGAACTGCTTACATATCATAACATTTTATGTGGTATTTTTTTAAGTTATTAATTTTTTTAACTTCTTTTTTCTTGTACTCTTTTGTTGTTCTTTCTCTTTCTCTTTCTCTTAACGCACACAGTCTCTTTCTATACTCCTTTCTTGTTGAGGAAAATGCACACGGCTCTCCAAAATATTACAAATTGAGTTCTGGAGGAAACTTTTGGGTTTAAAATCCACTCTTTCAATCAAATTTTGTGTACAAGAACCATATCCCTAGGTTACCTCTGTTTCCCTTCTTCAAAAAGCAATATGTTTTAAAAAATATATTTTTGATAAAAGAATTAATATTATTGTTAAAGAGTAATTTAGTCATCTTCTTAGGAAATAAGTATATATTTTTAAAATAAGTTGGTAAAAAAAGTATATATTTTAAAAATAAAAAGCATGATGTAATTTGGGCATTTCTCCAATCAAAAGAGAGTAATTTACCCTTTTATTTTAAAAAAAAAGGATAAAATAAGAATGTTTTGTCTCAATCTCCTTTCTCTGACTTCTTTTAACTGGTTTTCTATGATTTTTTGGCACAAGTTTTCTTGACTCCTTTCCAAATTCCATCTTTAGGTATAGTCAAGACTTTTCAAATTTAGTAATTCTAAAAAACGCTATTCGATTTAGAGATTCATATTTAAAGTTTTTTTTTTTCATAAGAAAGGGGACAGGTGAAAATTTTTTTTCCTAGTTTAATGTTGGGGACAGGGACAATGATCATACTGCTGTCCACACAGAGTCCCATCCCCATCAATTTTACGTAAATATTCTTAATTATATATACTATTTACATTTGTCATATTTAATCATTTTGCTCTTATTTATATTTATATTAATTTAAAATAAAAAAACCCATCATTCCTAAAGCCCCACCCAACTTCCATTACCACACATAGCATTGAAAAAAAAACTAAAAATCCCGTTTTCCCCAATCTTCCCCTACCCTCAGTACGGCCAGGACTGTACGCTCACTCCGAAACACTCAGCTCGCGCACACACCCTCACCCTCGCCCTCACGGGAAACGCCGAGCAAAAATCGAATAGAGGAAAAAACAAAACCATTTTTCAGAGGAGAAGGAGAAGTGGTCTTGCATATTTTATTAACTTAGAAATAATGATAAGGAAATATAGTTTTCTTTGACTCATTTTGCTATGCAAAGTGTATATGTGGCTGGCCAACAAAATTATCCTTCCAATTGAAAATACTTCAGGGGGAAGCATTGGAACTATGATTTAGTTCTTTGCCATAAGCTTCTCATTGTTGGTGAGGCACAGTTGGCTATCAACTTCTGCCTTCTGGCTCTACCTCGTGTTAGAGCAGAATATTTAGATTGTGTTCTAAGTCAGGTTTCATGTTGCTCTTTCTCTGCTTTCTGATTTGTGATGCTACTTTATACATTGGTCTGCGTTGTTCAAATAGATTTGAGTAATTGTAGAATCAGGTATACACTATTTCAATTCAGTCAGATCACTTAATTTATATACAATTTTGTGGTCAGATCCTGGGATTTGCCAAAGTCATAGATGGTATTTTTATGGACAACATAGTATAGTGTAGCCAAATATGTTGATTGGTTATGAGGAAACATGACCGTCTTGCGACATGGGTTAGTTCCTAGCAAACATCTTTGGTTTTCAATTCTAACTAGGGCTATCAATCAATTCAATCCACAAACTAAAGATTTAGCTATCCTATATTATGTGGTTTGAATTAAAACAGACTAAGCAATCACAAGATAATAATGTTCACAACCATATATTTATAAAGAGTGAAAATGATATCTTCTACAATAAACAATTAGTATATCTTGTTTTAGTATGCCTTTGTCCTATAAGGCTAATTAAAGAATAATTTATTTGAACTCCAACAAAGTTATTTTCAGTGTAAGTGTATTCGTTTAAAATAATCAAATTTATGGTTGGGTTAAGTCCATGATACAAAAATGTAATGGTCATTAAAAGCTTGAATGAAGAAAATACTTTAAGTTATTCTCTCTATTTGAACTAATTTAAATCAATTGCTCTTTACATGTGGCTAAATGGACATTTTAGCTATTTGCTTTGAATTTGAAGACTGCAGGAGAAATGCAAATCGGTGCTTCATTGTTCATATTGTGAGATGACTGAATTAAGATAACCTAGTTATACTTCTCCTTATATGCTACTAAGATATAAAACATTCTTGAAGTTTAGAATTTTTTTTTAAGCCTCACTAGCATGTAAGGTTTTTGCTTATTTTTATATTGTCTTCGTTTGTTAAAATCCCAAATTGACATATTCTTTATTGTTGAGTCAGTATGTGATTCATGATACTTATAATTATATCATTCATTACAAGAATAACTTAAACATTTCGTGCATCTCACGGATTACTAGCTAGTTAAAATATACAAATATATTTATCTGCAATTTATATGCAATCAAACTTAGATAAGTGAAATGCAATATCATACTTGTTGAGTATTTAAAATTCATTTCAAACTGTAGAAAGTGAAAGTGCATGTATGATTGGTCCTCTTTTCAAAACATTGGTTGATACCAATCTTTCTTGGCTTGGTTGTAGATCTTAAGAGCCAACTATTAAGAGGAAAAAAAAAGTTTTAAACAACCACCTCTCAGTTGCCATGTCAAGGTTGACCTAGTTTCCCTTTTAATATTTTTTGAGGTTAGTGGAATATTGGATAGACAAACCATTGAAATTATACCAATAATATTATGAGCAAAATTAAATAGTTGTTCCACTTCCCCCAAAACAGAAACATCCAAACCTAGTCAGCACAGTAGTCCCTTTTATTTAGCAAAAATAAAAAGTAGTTCCTTTTCACATGTTTTAGATATCATTGTGCATAAGAATACCTTAAGCATTTAACAGGTCCAATAAATGGTGTAAATTCTTCAATACTGGCCTCTATGGGCTTTCTTATAATTTGGATATGTTATAGTTCATTTACATTTAGATCCATTCTCTCAGGTACAATGGTTCATTTTAAAGGAAAATTCATAATTGACAAATATCTTAATTATTAACGACGCTAATCATATGAAAATAATTTTCAGATTCATTTAATAATTGATAACATTGATAATTAATCACACAATATATTAATATCTTTTGGATATTAAGAGAGTTGCCCACTTTACGTTCCAATTTAAATAATTTAATTTTTTTTAATTATATAAGAAGACCATGACTTAAAAAGATGAAGTAACGGATAGATTGAAAAATAAAACTTATTTTAATTTTGCCTATGAATTCGTAACTAACATGAACCAATACAAGTTTTCAATATTGAGTTAAGCTTAATGCTAAACGTTTCAATCCTTGTTCAAGTCGTTTATCCTCTCTCTCTCTCCACACACACACACTCTCTCTTAATACCATTATGGATGAACTAATCAAAGAGGGCCATATAGCCTATATTAAGTCAGTTTGCCCTGTGAGGCCTAGCTCTTTTGTTGATTTGGCTTGTAATTGGATATGGAGGATATAATAAGGAGTAGTCGAGTCATGAACAGAAAATGACATTTTCTTCATTTTACAACTATTATTATAGGATCAATAATTTCAAGATTTTGGTCGTTGCTTGATTGTTACTGTCATATGCATGTACTTAATAATTGATTAATAATTTATGGATTGTCATTCTCATAGTACAGTTTATCAATATAAAATCGTGATGGATGCGTCTCTACAATATTTGAGAAGTATTTAGTGCCTTGGTGGGATGATAAATAGAAAATTAATTAGGAAAAAAATTGTCAATAAACTAATATTTCATCTGACATTGGTTTTAAATTTTAAGATTTGTGACAAATTTAATATCATCCTTTTAACTAATTATTGACGAAAACTCAGTCTATGACAAGGTCAATACAAATAATGAATAATAACTTATATATGGATATGTGTGAAAATCTACTTTCTTTTCATCAATTGTTATAGTTACACTTTATTCTAAAACAATTTAATATCTTTAACTTATATCTTCATTTTTAATTTAATAATGTAAAAAGTTTTAGTTATTCTATCATATGAGCTATTCTTCTTTGTGAATTCATGACATTATCAATTACGTTACTTCAAAGTAACTAAAATTGACAATGATGATAAACATTTTGGGTATTAGTTAATTCCACGTCTAATTGTTAGTTGAAGGATGTTATAGCTCAAAACAAGGACATGATAAGCACAAAATGTGAGAAACCTTGCATCCGTGAACCTGGTGATACCCAACTATCCTTAGCACCTTTTTCTCAACAATCTCCAAGGTGGCATGACATGAAGCCAACTAGCCCATCCTTATAATTATATCAAAATAAGACATATCTAGCAACATCAAATCAACTAGGGTCTCTCTTCCTTAACAGAAATCACACAAGATTGGTATACATGATCTACCAATATTGATTTTCCATTCAAAGTTGCAACTATTAAAACCCTAGCAGAATATGGAGACACATACAAGTGGGTGGAGTCATGATCAAATAATACATACACATCATGAGAATATATTAATAGTATACTTGTCATTATCACATTGGATGCCTACACATCTTTTGAGTCAACGTGTAGACATGAGCTTCTCATATACTTGTTGGAGCCTACTCTTTGCCTATGGGAGCTGGTCCTCTACCTACAATACCCCTCTTTGCACTATCCTAGTTTAATGGCCTGAATTAGGGCAATGGCTAAGGGAATAGTATGATAGGAAACTTGTACTGACCCATGACTAAAACTAACTTGTCATCATGGGTAATCCTTTAGTAAATGCCCAACTTGACCACAAAAGAAACACATGCCCCCGGCCTTGAAACATTGGCCTATATGATTCTTTCCACAAATTTGAACAAAGTCCTATCTTGCCCTGCCTAAACTAAACTATATTGAGTCTAATGCTTGGTGTACTTTGAACTTGCTCTCTAACTAACAATATTGCTTGAAGATTGCACTGATCTATTCAGCTATGTTGATAGTGACTTACTCTATCTTCACATCACAGATGCATGTAAAGAATTTTTATTACTAATGAATTTCCTATCATTTCCCCTCTTACACTTCTTCAAGGAAGTGTTCTCTTCCATTTTTTGCATCTCAATTTATCTAGCATAATCAGTTGTGTCAACATAAGAAGAAAATTGCTTGGTTTATGTCACGACTTTCTTGAATAAAGGACAAACCAACTTATCAACAAATTTCTTAATCGTGTCCCTTTCAATAGAGACCAAATATGGTGTGTAACAGGATAAGTATATGAAACAAATATCATATTTTGTAACACTCATATTCGGAGTCTGCTTTAGGGTCTCAAATTCACAGCACTTAACATCCTTAACACTTTGAGATAATAATCTAGCCATGAATATTCCCTTAAATTCCTCCCAAGCCATCAAAGGTAACCCTCCTAGCCACCCCTTAGATGCACTATCGTACTAAGTGCTAGCCACATCTTGCAAGTGATAAGTGGCCAACTCAACTATATCCACACTTGAACACTTGAGAGCTCAACATGCTTTCTTAATGTTATCTATAAAAAACTAAGGGTCCTTTTGGCTATTAGACCTCATGAATGTAGGCGATTTCTGTAACACCCCATAATCAATTAAGGTATTAATCATGAATTAGATTAATTAAGTGTAATTAATATGGGTTGAAGATTTAATTGGGATAGAAATTCTATCTAGGCTTAAATTAATAGATTATGAGAAAAGGCTAATGGAGGCCCAATTGGTGAGGTGCAGACCCAACCCAATTTAGTGTGATGGAGGCCAAGATCCACATTGTATAGACTCCTCTAAGTGGCCCAATAACCCTTGTGCAGACCCACATTCTTGAGCTCTTAAAACTTGGCCCAAACTTAACTAAACTTCAGCAACCCAACACCTTGAAACTGGCCCAGTAAAAATTCTGCAACCCAACACTTTAAAACTGGCCCAATAAGTTAAAATCTGAAGCCCAAATGAAGTTGGACCTTGGAGTAACCCATGACCCATATTTGACTCAACTTAAACCCACCTAAAACCCTAATACTTTAGCCACTCTCTCATTTGTTGAAACTCAAGAAGCAAATTCGGAGCTTGGAGAGGAGGCTAGGGTTTGGGGCACAAATTCTGCATTTTCTCACACTTAGAGCAAGATTCAGCCAATGTAATAGTTATACAACTTAATCCCTTCATCTTTCTCTTTAATTTGGCCCGATTAGTTTTTTATTTGGAGCATTTTCATCTTACCCCAAATCTGAAATGTGAGTGTTTGGGGATTTTCTTGGTAAAATTCGTAGGTTGAGGTTAGGACTGACCTTGGGTGAGTTTAAACCCTCCATTTTGATGCTTCATTTGTTAATTTGAGACCCCCATAGCTAATTTATAAAATTGGTATTAATTATGTACGAATTTGCTTGGGATTTTGGGTGGAATATTGAGTTTTCTGGTGAAGGACATTTTAATTCGAATTTGGGACATATAGTGCCTAAGTAAATTATTCTTAGGTAGTCATTAGTATCTTAAATTCTTTGGGTATTAATTGTAACTATTAATGATGAATTAGAGTAATAATTCTATGATGCTATGGTTATAGGAGGATTTCTGCGCCATTGGTGACTGCTGAAAGTGTCTACAAGTGAGGTAACCGAGTTATATCAATTCCATGTATATATTTGATTTAATTTCATATGTTGTTGTATATGAATGATTTGAAATGTTGAATGAATTGGTTGGCTATCTGTTGAATTGTGATTGGACCTTGTGAGTCCATGGTGGAGCTGTGGTGCGGCTGCCGCCCGTGCATGTGCTTCGATCAAGCACCAGGTTATGATCAAACCCAGATGCACTGAGCCCCAGTTGTGCTTAATAGGGAGTAGGTGCCGTGGACGGGCCTCTCCCGATGTTAATGGCCTTTAACAAATGATAATATGGTTGCTAGTATGAGATAGTAATCATGATAGCCTAATTATTTCATTTGCTGATATGATGGATATGATTATGCTGTTGATTTTGATTCATGCATATATGTTAATTAAACTAGATATATGATGGAATTGCCTTGGTTACTGAGATTTATATCTCACCTCATTTTATGGGATTAATATTTCAGGTGAAAGTTCCTCGGGTAAGGATAAGGGTAAGCAAGTGAATGAACATCCATGAGCTGAGGCCGGATGTGGGGAGCTACACTTGGTCTGAGTAGAATAGGGTAGATGCAATTTTTTTTATTAGTTTACATAGCATCATCATGTAATCATGTTGCTAAGTGTAGGCGTTTATATTTTGTTTGATTGAAATGTAACCGTTAAGGATTTAAGTCACATCATGGTTGAATATTAATGTATGAACTCATAGCATTATATATATATATATATGTAGTTCTGCTGAAATTGTGATATGGATCACCTTATGGGAATTGTAGTCATATGATGCCTTGGAGGTAAGCTATTGTTGAATGGAATCTTTATGGAATTTGCATGGGATGTAAATTGCTGCTAATGCATGTGATCTTGCTGTCATATATTCTTGAATTTGTTGATATGAGCTAGTGGAACAAGTAGGAAGTAACATTTAAGTTTTGCAATAGTAATGGATGGATTGATGGGTAAATGGGGTACATAAACACCATTAGGATCCCATAAAACAAGGGTAGGAAGACCTAGAGTGTTGCTAAGGTGAGAATTGGAGTGTAGAGGGCGAAATTTGGGTAATATGGTCATAGGAGGGAGTCGCGCCGTGGCCAAGAAGGCTTCGCAGCGGCCAAATGAGAGATAGAGCCAAAAGGCGCCGAGGCACAGAGCGAAAAAAATCACACAGGAGGGTAACAGAATCAAAACTCGCCGCGGCGCGAATATATTGCGCCGAGGCGAGAATCCTGGGAATTGAGAGCAATAGTTCCAGGAGGTGTTCCGCCGCAGCGAAGGTCCAACTCACTGCGGCGAGATTCGTGAAATTTGCCCAATGATTCCAGAGAGCAATCTGGCCATGGCGGGGAAGGTTTAGGCTGCGGCGTAAGTCCCTAACCTACTCTTTTGAACCTAGAAACTCCAATTTCTTTAATGGTAATGGTAGGAGATGATATAAGAACACTTGTGGGAGGTTATTGGGTAATAAAACTGATGGACGGTTGAGTCATAAACCCCTTGCGGTAGTAGGTTTTCTTTTATACAAATTTTGTCTTGTTGTGGTGGTATGGTGATGACCCTAGTATCAAGGTTCAAATTTCCTTATATTTTCGTAATGTGGTAAAATATAATGACCTCAAACCTTGATCATTAATTAATAATCTTGTATTTAACTATAATTACGATGATTAGAAGGTAGGGTTGTCACAATTTCAACTTCAGGAATAAAGACAACAAATCCTTGATACTTTTTCCCTTATTCTAAACTTGTTACACAACTTAAATAGGTTGAGCTTGTGGGGTTGCGGCACCTACCAAAGGATCAATTTTTGCCTTTTGTGTTGCTATCATGCCTACTAGGGCTTCCACAGTCCCTTGTAGATTAGCATCAATGCCTCTAATGTTCCTGCTTATGGTTGAGGAGGCATGGCTCCTTCCCTAATCATGTTCTCTCTTAGGGGGGAGGCATTTGATGGGGCATTTGCTTTATCTATAGCTCTAGCTCCTTAAGTGTTATGCTAGAGGATTAGTTATAAGCTATGGCTAACACAAAGGGCATAGTGGCTAAGGTTGGGCAGCCTCGCCCTTGAGAGAGAATGTGATGGGAGAGGGAGCCATGCCTCCTCAACCACATCTAGGAACATTAAAGGCATTAGTGGCTAATTCATAGGGGACCATGGAAGCCTTAGCGGGCATGATAATGACACAAAGGTAAAACTTGATAAGTTGGCAGGTGTTGCAGCCCTGTAGGTTCAGCCTACTTAAGTTGTGCAACTGGCCCATAATGAGAGAAAGAGTACTGATAATTTGTTGTGTTGATTCTTGAAGTTGAAAGCGCCAAGGTTCATGGGGTTTATTAGCCAAGAGGACTCTTAGCTTTTTATAAGTAGCATTGAGAAAGCATGTCAATCCCTTAAGTGTTCAAGTGTAGATATAGTTGAATTGGCCACTTATTAGTTGCAAGATGTGGCTAGCACTTGGTACAAGAATATGTCTAAAGGGAGGTCAAGTAGGGTCACTTCCAATGGCTTGGGAGGAATTTAAGGGAATATTCATTGCTAGATTCTTACCTTAAAGTGTCAAGGATGCTAGAGGCCATGAATTTAAGACCCTAAAGCAAATGCTAAATATAAGTGTTAGAAAACATCATATTCATTTTGTATAGTTATCTTGCCAGTGCCACTATGCACCACATTTGATCTCTAATAAAAAGGGCATGATTAAGAGATTTGTTGATGGCTTGGTTCGCCTTTCATTCATGGCAGTGGCAATATAGACAAAGCTATTTCCTTCTTATGCCATTGCAGTTGATTGTGCTAGAAAAATTGAGATGTGCAAAATGGAAAAAAATGCTTCTTTGAGGACTTGTAAGAGAGGAAATGATAGGAAATTCACAGGCATTGAGAATTCTTTAAATGGGTCCAAGAAGGATAGAGTAAGTCATTATTAGTAGTGCTGAATAGATAAGTGCAATCTTCGGGCAATATTGTTAGTTAGAGAATAAGTTAGAGAAGTACCTTACATTAGACTCAATACAGTTCAATTTAGGAAAGGCTGGGTAGAACACCCATGTTTGACTTGTGGAAAGAATCATGTAGGGTAAGGATATAGGGGAAATGTCTTTATTGTATGGTTAGGTTGGACATATACTGAAGGACTGCCCATAACAGTAGGTTGCTTTTAGTCATAGCTTTATATAGGTTTCTTATTAAACTACTCCTCCAATTGCTACCCTTATTTAGTCAATCTTAGTCTTGTTAAGTAGGGGTAGTGTAGGGAGGGGTGTAGTAGGTAGAGGACAAGTAGGGTAAGCTTGTGTCTATGCGTTGATTCAACAAGAAACAGAGACATCCAATCCAATAGTGACAAATATGCTATCAATATGTTCTCATGATGCACGTGTATTATTTGATCTTTGCTCTACCTACTCATAGGTGTTTTCATATTTTGCTAAATAGGTTGGTAAAAACCTAGTCAAAGTAGACAATACTTTTATGGTTGCAACTCTGCTTGGAGAATCATTATCCGTAGATCATATATAAGATCTTGTGTGATTTCTATTTAAGGTAGAGAGACCTTATTTGATTTGATGTTGTTGGATATGTCTGGCTTACATGTGATTTTGGGAATGGATTGGCTAGCTTTGTGTCATGCCACCTTGGACAATTGTTAGGGTCTAGGTTTCCTATCAAAAAATTTAAGCACATACATACACTTTTGTCTAGTTGTAGCCTTATTGGAGTAATTCATGTTGACGAAATCTAATGGTGACCCATTAGAGCTCACCACAAGTTGCAATCTTTTGGCCATTTTGTTGTTTTGATAAACCTTAATACTTGTAGAACTCGACTTGAATTTAGAATCATTGTCTAAATTCTTAAGGGAAATAACTATAGGAGGGATTTTTTTTTTGGGTGGTCATAAAGGATTTGTACCTTAGCTTGTACTTTCTTCTTTTTCTTTGCTTTCTTGGCTAGTGGTCTAACCCTTGTGTATGCTTTGACTTAAGATGTTTAAGGCTTTTAGTAGCATTATGAAACAATAAGGTTAGGTAAATAGATTAGACCCTTAGGTGATGTTTGATACATGGTAAAATGAGGGTGGGAAAAGGAGATTTTGAGGGAATGCATTTGCTCAGTGTTTGGTGCACCTCTATCTCATCTGCTAGGTTACAAAGATGACAAACCTCAAGCATTGTGGAAGGAGTCGAGAGATGGAGGGAAATACAAAATCTAAGCAATTAAATTTGATATTCTTGGGGAGTCAACTTTCCTAATCGAGGGTGACTATAGTAAGGTTCCAAGTAATTTGATTTAAGCCTTAGGGGTTTGGAGATTATTGAGAAAAGGGCACCAATGATACTTGGCTATCATTAGGCTTATGGATGCAAGGTTTCTCATATTTCATGTAAGTCATGTCCTCGTTTTAGTTCATGACAAAGTTTGTATCAGAGTTTAAGTTTTCTTGTGGTTTGTGAGTATATGTTTTCTTATAAGATCTCTGTCATATATATTACATGATCATGACTAAGGCATCATTAGGGACCTTATAAGATTTGTGTGTTTCTCAAGCTTATATGTGTGAGGATTTTTTGTATTATGTGCTCATTGCATCATCAATTTTGGTGCATGACAAAAGATCACATTAAATTGAAAGTCCTATATGGTTTTACCATATGGAGCATAATCATGCCAAATAGATGTTCGAGATTGTTGTTATCTAATGAGATGAGAGGTAATGTATAACTCAGTTACACAACTTTAATTTACCTTACCTTCTAAGATTAAGGTTTGATTTAGAAATAACATAATGCTATAACACGTACAATCTAGGTTCTCTACATTTATCAAGTAAATATATGCCATATAGTTGGAGAGAAATAATTTAACTAGTGTGGGGCCAAGTAGCTTTTGGTGTTAATAAAATCATATATATATTTTTCAATATAATTAATCATTCTAAAATTCTTGCTAAATTATCCCCACTAAAATAGATAGTATACCTCTCATTTGCTCTTGGTACGACCATTGGACGCCATAAGGCAACTGGGTAGGGTGTCTTTCTAGCATGACTCATCTATTGATAGGGTTAGGGTGTTTAATTAGGGCAAATTCCTCACCTGTAGGTTTCCTTCGATATTTGGTCACTTTGGTGAGGTTTCCTTAACTTGGTGTTTGGTAGTTATGTTGGAGAATGCAAATAAATGGAGGGAAGCATGGTAAGATTCCTTTTTTTTTTTTTGCTTAAATTTTATATTTCCCTCAATCTCTTGACTCCATCAACAGTGTCTCAGGTCTGTCATCTTTGTAGCTTGGCAGTTGAGATGGAGACGTACAAAACATTGAGTGGCTACATTCCCTTAAACTCTTCCTTTCCCTCCCTCGTTTTACCTCATAACAAACAGGGCCTAAGGTTTTAATTTATTCAACCTAACCTCATTGTTTTGTAGTGTTGCTAAAAGCTTGAAACATTTTGAGTCAAAGCATCCACAAGGGTTAGAGCCACTAGGCAACAAAGTAAAGAAAAAGAAGAAAGTATAGACTAAGGTACAAATCCTCTATGACTACCTAGTAAAAATCCCTCCCATAGTTGGTTTTTGGGTTTGATCCTTATAAGAACTTAGTCAACAATTCTGAATTTGGGTTAGGTTTTATAAGTATTAGGGTTTATCAAAATAGCAAAATGGGTAAAAAGTTGCAGGTTGTGGTGAGCCTTAATGGGTCGCCATTGGGTTTAGTTGGCATGCATTACTCCAATAAGGCTACAACTGGAATGAATGCACTTGGAATTTTTGATAAGGAAACCCTAGCCCTTCACGGTTATGCCTATTGTTGCTAACAAGGTAATCATGAAAATACATGCCTTTCTTTTTTGGAAGTATCTAGCTAAGTAGTAGTTTATAAAGTAAATGTTTAATGTGGGGTCTACATATTTAGATATTTAGATTAGATCCTAAAGTTAGAGGCTTAGAATATTCTGATAAAGAACCTGCAAACTTGATAATGGGGTTTGTCCCAAAGGAAACCAAAAAAAAAAAAAAAACTCGACAGTGGAAGAGCAAAGAAAGTAAGACAAGCTACTATATGTAAGGATTAAAGAAGGCAATAAAGGAGGTAGATTCTCACTTATCAATAATAGTTAACCATTTAGCTTCTTTTGCTAACAAAAGCTTTTTAAATTCATTAAGAAAATTGATATAAGTGAGCATAGTAGTTATGACTCACATCCAAGAGCACAATGTGAATGAGATGGAACAAAATGGCTAACTTTATTCCTATCTTTGTTTCCATTTGTTCCATTTTCCTTTTTTTTTTGTCTTTTTTAATTTATAAATTTGGCACATGGGATCATCGTAGCATGGAATCATAATATATCTAAATAAACATTAATAAAGATTGAAAATAAAAAGGGTAATTCATTTCCAGTTGTTGTTTTGACTCTAAGGTGGAATGGTGACTTGTGCCTTTGCAGAATTAAGCATTGGAAAGGAATCAACATTTCTTGTTCTTCCTTGTATAGCAAACTTTTGAAATCCTCATACTTAAGGAATGAAGGTAGGAATGGAACTATCATTCTTGTATGCCATACATGCATTTATATATGTGTTTGTTTGTGTGTGTATTTTGTCTATGTGTGTATTGAGACACATACTTGCAATGGTGTTAGTTTATAAATGAGGACAAATATAGTGGCTCATGAGCCTAGTAAAAGAGCTGCTTCATTACCCCTTGTGGTTAATTGGATATCAATTAGTTCTGCTTGGAAAAAAATGTTATTGTCTTATTGATATGTTCTTATTTATTTACTTTACCTTATTGGAGATATTAGGAATATCATATGAAGAAAGGTGGTGCTTAAGCTTATCGAACTCCAAAGTGCTACTATTGAGCATTTTTTCTGGTGAGGATTATTTCTTGTGACAAATAATAAGTTTCTAGCATGATACATAATCTAAGAATATATAAATGAATGAGCTCAAGACATTCAGTCTCTGGCAATAATACTTAAAATATTTTAAAATTTGCATTTTAGTCAAGCTAAAATGTTGCAAGCTCTCAAACAAGAAGATGATCTTGAATCTCAAAAGGATTTTGGATGTAAAAATGAGAAATGTTGTTGTAAACAAACAAGCTCTTTGGTATAGAGGTGGAAAAACGGTTGGTACTTGATACTGGAATTAGAATGTTATTACTGGAATGATTCAATCATAGCTACATGATATTCTCATCCTTATTTATCTCCATAGGGCTGGTGGCGGGAATTACAACTAAAAATATAATAGACTCGTGAATTACAACAATTACTAATAGAATTAATGAGTCATAAGGAGAAAAACATAAAATAGATAACAACTTCCTTGGTATATTAGTTTTGCCACATGTCACTCTTGAAACCAAAAATGTCATAACATACTTTATATGGTCATTTCCATACTATTTACTTTCAATGGAAATGAAAAACAACTGCAGTAAAACCTTTAACAGCGGTTTTATGTAGTTTTCATACCTAAAATAAACATATAGGGGACCAAAGTGGAATTACTTGTCATCTCATTGCATAAACTTCATAGACACATTTGTTTCAACCCACAATCATATTCCAAGACCCAAATGCATAAATGAGTCATATATCTCATTTTGGCCTCTAAATTGCAATCTCTTGTTTTAAGCAAATTTTAATCTACTCATGCTTCATTCCATAAGAATCATTGTATGAAATAAGGCTAGCTACTAAAAATTACTATCTCACATCCCTTATTACACATAGAGCTTGTAATAAACAGCATAGTAATTTACATTCCATACTCTTGCATTTACATCAAAATGGCATATTATTATGTTCATAATCTTATACATGAGGTGCTAACCACATATCATCATAGTACATACTATGTTCCATTCGTTTGATTACATAATACATTAAATACATAAACATAACATAAACTTTCCTATTACATCCTTGCCAAGAGTCTATGTCTTTTCAAGTTCTTGTTCTTCAACACTCATGTTTCCTACAATATACTACCATATGATGTTTTTGTCACTACACCTGAGTAGGCATATCCTATGTGAAATATATTCCTTAAGTAGGGTTACCTTGAAGATATTTATAATCTCTTACAATAGTACGGAGCATACTTCAAAGGTTACCCAACAATTGTTTGCAAGTGTGAGTTGTTTCTTGGTCATTGGAAACCCGAGTAGGAGAAATAATTGTTTTGCTATTCTAGTTAATGTTATCCACCTGCTTATATTATGGAAAGGCAAAAAATGTTGGCCATATTAATTATTACACAAAGTATCTACAACAAGATTTTCAAATTCTTATTCATGGGGATGCTATGAAAAATTTAATTTTGATCCCTACTATAACTGTTGAAGGTGGCAGGAAAGCCTGTGTGAGATTATGGGTGAATATCATCGAATGGTTATTTGCTGATTTTTTAGTTCATATGAGTATCCCCACAACATTTCTAAGATAGTGGACTCTGAATTCTTTAAACTTTGCTTTTAAATCCATATTTTGAAAGTTCTTTCATATTTTCCTTTTTCAACTAATATTATATCTTACACCAATTTAATAGAATGAGTTAGAAAAGAGGAAGCTCTCTTGCATATTCTTGTATATCAATCATCTTATAAAGTTCAAGGATTAGCACTCTACTAATGGTGTTTCCTCTGCAAAGGGCCACAAAATCCCAAGCGTTCAGTGTCATAAGTTTTGCTATTTTTGAATTGAAAAGGCTGCCTTCAGAGAAGATTAGTCTTCTCATTAGTTATATTGTGGTGTTCACTCTATTCTCTGATCAATTCCAAATTGACTACACAGATATAACAAAGGACCTAAGGATGGGTTCATTGTCTTTTAGATAATGCTATGAGAACCTGGGTTGCAAGATTTTATGCCAAAATAGTTTGTGGCATGCCACGCTTCTTGTCCCTCTTCAATTTCTTAAATTGAGGTAGAAGAAGAAAAGATAGATGGATCAATTTTTGGGTCCTTGTTATTGTCATTTATGATGGCAAGTTGTCAATTTGTTTGTCATGGTGTAGTGATTATGGCAAATTTTGTTACATAACATTTCTAATGATTCGAATGGTGGGTTTCAATAATTTTTTTTGAGAGAATAATTCTAACAAAATTTTTTATTAAAATTTTTATTTGTTTAAATTATATGAATTTTTTTTACAAATTTATATTAAGAAATATAAGAAATGTAAGCATAATAGCATATGAAGAAATTAAAGGAATCAAATGATGAACTAGGTGGTAGCAATGGCAATGGCCATGCTATACACCACTCCATCACGAATTATAAGGTTAACCTCATATTTGCAAGACCAAAATACTAACCTAGAGACCTATGATTCATAACCATAATTCAAAAAATTTGGCACTTCATTTAAATTATCATTTTATTTGCACGATCAAACTTCCTACAAAAATTTTGATAGAATCTCTTTTAAGAATATAACATCCTAAAATTTTTACAGATAGCTCAACATAAAGCAATATAACAAAAGAGAACTTTGCTCTTAGCTCCTATCTACTATACAATGTTTACTAGGGTAAGAGATCTTACTTGAGAGTTTGAAGATCTATAACTAGATTATAAAACCATTATACAAAAACCCACATGCAACCTTGCCCACAAGAAACAATGTGGGGCTCGCCGAAGACATGGCGGTCTTTATTAATTTGCTAAGGAAGACTCTGGCTCAATTTTATTATTTGAAAGACCAAATATTTATTGAGTAAATAACACCCCTTAATTAATTAAATAATGTGTGAGTATATAAATAAATGATTAAATGAAATAACATGTATATATATCTTGTGAACTTTTAAATTTGAAATTTATGCTTCTTAATATGATAAATAAATTCTAAACTTCCAAACATAAAAAGCATACTGAAAATTAATTGTTATAATAATCATGAGTCAGTGAGAAAATAATAATAAAAGTATGCTACTTTAAAAAATGTATTGAAAAGTTTGCAAACCATATTCTTTCAAAAACCTCTTTTGTTGGAAGATATTCCTTGGAACAAAATAACCATTGTGGGCACACAATCCATATGGGTAAATAAACGTTATGCTGTGAGAACATAGCGCATATGTGTAAATAGCTAGTTCTTCATGAGTCTTCAAGTCACTTAAACGAAATCCTTTCATTCCACATGTGATGGCCATCATGGGACTAGCATCTCTTATACCCTTTGCTAGCTAAGTATCAACAAAGGCAAGTTAAGGGTTAATAGAATTGCTATTAGTAACAAATTGTTAAACTAATTTTTTTATAGCTATACTTAAAAATTTTTGCTCAACTAAAGGATAACGCAACGGAATTCCTTTATCAAGTAAATTAAACCTTCAACTTTTATTTTTGGTTCATGGTTAAACACCATGGAACCCTGACCCTACCTAAAGATCTTGTCGACAAAGTCTGAATCTTGTAGATGAAGTCCTAAATCAAATATTAAGGTATAATCAAAGATTAGTCATAGCTGTCTACAAGGTCTAAGATCCTATTGATAAGGTTTGGATCTTATAGACGAGGTTCTATATTAAACACTAAGGCATAACCAAAGACAATTATGTCACTTTACATAATCTAGGATCTTGTTTACAAGGTCTTTTTAGGTCATATCCTAATTTTAAGTTTGATCTTGTTATTCATTATCTTGCCTAGCCAATACCAACTGTTACATTCTTAGATTTACCAAAATAAATCCTGAGCATATTAGTTATATATATATATATATATATAGAGCAAAAATTTCTAAGCTACTCGAGGACTCTAACGACCAGTTATACACACAATAGTCATATAGATCAAATTTTTTCACAACATCAAATTTTTAAGAGATATAATGGCACCATCAAGCTAAGGATTATTCTCCTGTCTTCATAACAAAAAACATGCATATATATATATATATATATATCTAATGTCACAATCCAAAAACCAAGTCAATTTACTAATATTTACATTACCAAAAGATTTACAAGGAGATCACTATACAAACAATACATAAGCTAAATGCTTCGTTTATTAATTCTTTGTGGACTTGGCTCTATCAGCTTTAGAACTAATTCTTAAAGAAAAAAGTTAGTCATATAATGAGATAATTATCCCAATAGTCAACATCACATTTAAAGAATATACAATTGGCACTAAATTAGAACTAAGATGACATTAGATGCATAGCCTCCATATAGAAATTGTCTGGCTACTAGATAGTAGCTCTCATTCAGTCATTGGACTATCACACTTAGGTTCTTAGCCAATAAGATGAGGGATTTGCACCCAAGATATCTGCCTTAATCGGAGAACAGATATAAATGCAACCAAACATTCAACATAGCATAGTTAAATTCACAATTTAATTTAGTGCATAAACATATATAAAATGAATGTGCTGCTAACTACATATTTAGCCAACCCCAAAGTCTTGTCAAACTCTTAAGGAACCAAAATTTAATTCAATTAGAAATACATGCAGACATATATAAATTAGTTGTGACTTTATAAAATTTTCAACATGTTAACACAATTAAGTTCAAAAGTTTTGGAGAGTCTTACCAAAGTTCATACAATTACAATATTTTAGCCAATTTACCTTTAATTATTGTTGTTAAGATTCTTTTCATACAATTATAATTACACAATATCCTAAGCTAAAGATAAGCCATGGCCAAAGCTCCAAAATAAGATGAAATTACCAAATTCAAGTGTTATAAATTATAATTTGTTCCTTATCAATGGGAAAATCAAAATTCCTAATTCAAGGATTATTCAAATCTCTATTTTTACCTCTTCCTTACTAATTTAACATCATTAGGATTTACCATAATAAATTCATAATCATAGAGTCTAGCTTCCGAACATCATTTGAATGACAATTACACTCACTCTCAAGTTTCCTTCTTTGCCTTAATGTTTTTTCTCCCAATTATGGCAACAAAGTGCATGTACATTCTACCATGGAGACATGCATGATTCCATTTATTATCAAAGCAGCCCACACATGTTCTGGTCCTCCCCTTTTTATTCCAAAACATAATTTAATAAATCCATATCATGCAAATTCCTATGGCTAAGGATAGCAACAGGATTTCAATCTTCCTCCATTTTAACTCTTGGCCAAACCACGATTCAAGAGGAAAGTTAAATCTCTTACGTCCAAGAAAGCTTGTTGCTCCTTTGTACACTTCCCTGATAGCCTTAACTCCAATTTTCCATGGCTAACCAAACCATAAAATGCCACAATTTAGAATTTCAATCGGATAGAATGAAAGCAAACAAAGCGAAGGGAATTTTTTTCCTGCATTCACCTTTTATGGAAACTTTGAATTCATTCTCATGCACCACACAACTCATGTCCTTCTCTCTCAAAACTCCATGGCTGAAATTTGAAGCATTTCTCTCCTTCTCTCAATATTACTCTTGACCTAAGTGATTCAAAACAAAAAAGAAAAACAATTGCAAATGGCCACCTAATACACATGACAGACAAGGAGGCTAATGAACTTGAATCAAGAATTATTTATTTCCTATTTGCTACTTGGTGGCTATGCTATGTGTGACTTGCTCAAATATCCATCAAAGCAATATATTTAAGCCCCATGGTTTGCACCGCTGAAGAGTTTTATGCCACCTAATTGAACACACATATATATACATATGGTGGAATGGTCAAAGTAGTATTAAGATTTATTTATTCTCCTTTTACTAAGTCCCAAACCACTAGTTATGCTAGGTGTCATGTGCTCCAATATACGACAAACCATTCATTTAGGTGAAGCTTCATGGTGTTACATAGCTAAAGAATTTCAAGGCCACCAACTGAATATATATATATATATATATATTTATGGATAGAGGGATGGTCAAGGTAGCATTGATTTGTAAGATTTGTCTTTTATTTATTTGCTTAATTTTCCAAATCACCGGCTATGCAAACAAGTATGGAATATATATGTGTGTTTATTTATAGATTTAGGTGGGGGATGGCATGCCAAAGGGAATAAAATTGTCTTATTGTCCTGGTAAAGTGGCTGAGAATTGCATTCAAAAAAGTTGTTTGCTTTCTCTTTTTATATATTGTTAGGTGTCTCTCCTTTTTTTCCATCAAAATGGACAGCCACATAAGATTAAGAAGTTATTTAACATATTCCACCCCCCCCAACAATTGTTCTCTTTAATTCACCTCCAAAGTTCCATTAATCCTAAACTAGCCAATTAACTCTTGATAAATGATGCTGAATTCCTGAGGATTTGCTTGGATTGCCCTTTTAATTTTTTTTTGTTTATTTAGGTTATTAGTCTTGATGATTTCCTTTAATACTCTCTATTTAGTTTATGTTACGGCTTAGAAAAATTTAGAATGTGACGCATAAAACATTACTATCATATATGGAATCACTTTAATTCAAATTTGTATTGAAATATTTCTTATACATAATCAACATCAAGATCTATACAAATCTTCCAAATTTACTCCCATTAATTCCATACATGTGTCAATAACTTACAAATTAAGAATTTCAATATAATTAACTACTTCTTGATTGAATATAAATGCAAATCTGAAATTTGAGAATTCACGAAAACATCATTTGTCATCAATATTAAATGCATGGTAGAAAAATGTGAAAACATAAAATATACAATAGGATGTTATCTATTTACCAACCAACCACACCTTAGTTATATTCTTTACCACTTTCTCAAATATCCGGATAAGTAACATCGCCGAAGTTTCCTAAAAATTTTTCCACAATACGAACACTATTACATTTTGACTTATAAATACATTTAGAACTAATTTGGTTCATCTAATCAATACTCTAACTCATGAGATTCATATTTAATTTCCCACTTTCATCACCTAACAAGATATAGTCATACCATCGAATCGATTTGACTACTTGATTAGTAATTTGCCAATCAAGTTATTCACCAAGTGACCTTATTATCGTGTTCATACTAATTCCTAATGTTATGTAGATTCCCTTAGTAAATTCTAAAACTTTAAATAGCTACTTTACCCAACAACCACTAAGGCTTAATTTATGAAGCACACTATAAAGCCTTGGTGACGAGGGAATCAACTTAAAATTCTTTCTGAATTCAAGTGTGATAAAGTCAACAAAGAAGGGCATTACTTACCAAGTTAGTGATTGCCAATCTTCCTTCTAATCACAAATTCATTACCAAGCATAAAAATCATCAATAAGTATTCCTCTTATCTAAGAAAAATCAGCCCAGCCACTGTTCTGACCCATTATCACTGGTGCAACAGAAACACAATGTTATCAAACTCCCAAAATTATGCCAATTTTTTACACATATATTAGACATGTAAGAAAACTAATCCACCAAATCTCAGAATTCAATTCTTCTGCAAAAATTTCTAGAAATTCACAAAAGTTAGCTCTCATTCACTTTCATACAGAAATAGTGAAAACAAGACAGCAATGAAAGAAAATAGCAGAAACATTATGAAAACCTCACAAAAAATTTTACAAAAATTATATATGTTACTAAACATATGGGTTGGCTTTCCTACAAATTTCCAAGGCAAAATTCCATGCCAATTATCTCAACAAACCCCATTTTGGTAAGCGCACATCGAAACTTGGCAACAAGAAAATCATATTAGAATTCTGCTTGAACTCAACTTTGGCAAAGTCAACATTTAATTTTTGAGGTCCTTTCCTAGGTTTCCACCTTCTCATTTAACAAAATATACTTCCAAACCCATCTCATTATTAATTTAATAGCTCACTGGCATGATTTAACCTTCACTCTCAGAACAAATCTTAACTCAAGAAATTTCTGAATTAATTTACAAGACATCATTGCAAACATACTTTAGAGAGCTTGAATATTAAAGTTGGGCTAATGGTTAGCTCACCCAAATTTCAAGTGGCCCCAAGTCACCTTACAACCATAAAAACCCAACTTGAGCTCACTTCAAGCTTAACAAAGAAAGAGGAAGAATAAAATTTTCTTCCATCTAGACATGAAGGGTTCAAAGAAAGGACGGAAGACAGATTTACCAGGACTAGAAGCTACCGATTTCAGCCAAACTAGCAGCTGAACACCCACACACAAGAAGCACATTGCAGCAGGACAAAATCCATGATTTTGGGGTTGTTTGGCAAGGTACATAGCAGTGACGAAAGTTTAAGAAGTGTGGGGCTGTACAGACATGAAATAAGTGAAGATGCAACTAAAATGCCAAGCAACAGAATCAAAGGAAAAGCCACACTTACCAAACCAAAAACACAGCAGAATTTTTTCCCACGAGCAGTGGTATGACCCGAAGCAAGAAGCATCTCTAATGGCCTTCGAAAGTTGCAGGGAAGGACGACCACAGCAGCAGATACGAAGGAGCACGGACGTTGCAAGATGGGGAAAAAAAAGCCGTAGAGAAGAGCACTTCGAGAAACTCGAAGGAGAAGGAGATAACGCCTTCTGGACATTTCCTAGGGCCCCACGGTTGAAGGGAACACTGGATGAAGACAAATATGAAGAGGAATTTACTAATTTTTATATTGTGTAATGGTTTAATGGAAATTGGAAATTTCGAAAAACAACTCTGGGATCAATTCTTTTCATTGTCATTTCGGTGATTTGGAGAAAAGTAAAATAGGAAATAAAAGAATAAAAAATGTTTAACTAAATTATTTTAACTCATTTTTTTATTTATATTAATATAAATTTTTATAATCTAATAGATATATAAGAAGTTAAATATAAAATTTAAAATTTAAAAAATTTATAAATAAAAAATATTTATAATATTTTTATTTTTAATAATTAATAAATAATATTAAATAATAATTATAAAAATAAAAATAAAATTTTACTAAAATTTTATTTTATTTTTTCAACAAACCAAATATGTTTCTAGAGATTTATGATTTTAAAAAAATATATAAGTCTTACAATAAAACAAAAAAAGAAAAACGTTGATCTTATTAAAAAAATATAAAAAGTATGATGAATAGTATTTAAACTATAATATACAACATACAAACAATACATAGATAAATAGTATACAATGATGTGATATATAAATAATGCAAATAAACAATGCCAATTCGCTGATTTTATATATATAAAATATGTTTGTAACTTAACTAACTAATTTGATAAAAATAAAAGAAATTTAATATATATATATATATATTACAATTTATCTATGATATTTTTAAATTTAACTTTTATATATAGATTCTTTACAATATTATATACATAAAAACTTAAAAGAAGTTGCATGGGATATTAAACTATTAACTATTAAATTTATCACTCTTATTTTGTTTTCTAACCCAATTATTCTTTATATACAAAAGAGGATAGTGAATTAATGAAATGGAACAACCATGATTAGCCGCCAACTATTACAACGTCATAATTAGCAATTAAAGAGCAGCTTGTAACCCCAGTAACCCTTCCTTGAGTTTAATGTTTTCTTTAAAAATTTGGACAAAATTGCCCTTAGAGATCAATATAAATAGGGCCTTCCCTGTTGTGATTGGAATCAAACGATAAGAAATTTTTATTTTTATCAAAGTAAGAGTTTTTCTCTTTTTTCACTGAGCCAGTAACATCCTATATGCCAAGTGTTTTTAGCACTTTTTAAAATTTATTGTAAGTGGGTATCAACAAAAAATAAATTATTTTCAAATTTTCAACTTTGATCATTATATTTGAGTGTTGACGAAAGACCTTAGAATTAATTACACCTTGGTATTTTAAATCACTAAACATGACTGAAAGTTAGAAAAGATGATAAAAGGTAACATTAGATTACATTACATCTCTTGCTAAGCACTGCTAAAATTGATTTAATCATATTCAATGGTCATAATATAAAAATAATAGAGATTAAAATTGACTAAAAATGCCTTGAGTACTCTAGAGATTCAAAAAAAATTTGGGGGGGGGGGGGGCGGGGAACATCATATTAATTCAGTAAATTCACACTTCTTTACAATTTAAGAGGAGTATTAATTTATTGATGACTGTAAAATCATTCTTACAGAACTTACTTGTAGGTCTTCCGATCACTTCTGGTGGTGGAGGGAGGAATTTATCCGATGAATGTACAAATTTTCGCTCTTCTTGAGTTTCTTCTCCATGTTCTGCACCATTTGATCCAACCATAGCATCAACTTTCATAGTATTAGATTCTTGGTTACATAAAATTATTTTATGTAAGCTAGGGGAATTTTGATCATTTCTGCATTTGTGATCGAGGTTTGATAATCCTCTTGACTTTATGCGTTGTTTTATTATTGCTAGGTAAGTTAGCATAAATTTTGTAGTTTCCCCTTCGCAGTTCAGTTTTAGTAGTCGATCTTTGGAGTTGAATCATCATAACGAAGAATATGTGAATATTAATGTAAAAAGTTTTAGTCATTCTATCATTTGAGCTATTCTTTTTTGTGAATTCATGACATTATCAATTACAAATGAAATGGGCTTAGGCGTAAATTGAATTTTGAATAAAGTTAAAATCGGGCCTGATCTCATGTAAACAATTTTACACAAGCCTAAATAGCAACTTTGAAAACATGCTGGGTCTAGATCTAAAGTTAACACTTAAACAAGTCAATATAGAATTTTCAAAAATTATAGGAGTTTGGGCTTGAGGTCAAAACATAATTATTTGTTTAGGTTGAATTAAAGCTCAAATAGAAACTTTGAAACCTCTTACTTAGACTTGAAGATTAATATTCAAGGCTAGATAAGAAATTTTCAAAGTGAGTTGAGGCTCAAATAAGAGTTTTGAAAATGAGCTAGTCAAATTTATTATAGTTTTTCTTTTTTTTTTTTTCTCTTTTTTTTTTTAATTTTAAAAGCCTGATTCATGGTCAAATTTCTTTATTATTGCCCCCTATTGTTTTATATAATCCAAACCAAAAAAATAATTTCTTAGAAATTTCTCAATGTTAAAATGTTTTTGGCTGAATTAGTATTCTTGTTCCTTAATTCTATTTAATGTCTCAAATCAATTCTTTATGTTTGAAGCATTTTGAGATGATCTCGAGTTTCAAAATTCATCTCATAAAAAAAAAATTTCAATGAGATTGGTTAAATCAATCAATGTTTGTCTATTTTAGTGTTGGCTTGAAATTCCAAATGTATTTTCTTGTATTTTTAATGTTTATGTAGTATATCCAATAAAAAATTAGGATTATTTGAATAAAAATATTAACAAAAAAAATAATAAAAGAAATAGATGCATAGTTCTTCTTTTTTAAGTTTTTGACTATATTGCAATAGAAAAAATTATAATTTCTCCCTATTTTCAATCATAATATTTAATCTTCTATATACAACATGTTATTATTATTTTTTTTTAAATAAGAGGGGTCACGGTTACGTTATGGATTAAAATATTTTGTCTCACTCACCTCCCCCGGGGCCTCTCCTTGGTATCAGAGCCTGAGGGGATAGTAGAGATGTTTTAATTAGATCTGAGTTAGACTTTATGCCATTAAAAGTTTTGTTGACTGTTTAATTTAGTTTCAATGATCTATACTTGATAGCACGCAGATGATTCATCATCCTTGTATAAGATTCTTCCATATGATGTCTGAGTCCTTCCGGAGATGGTAAGGCGTAAGTCCGGACGGACAGGGCAGCGATTGGTCTCCGCAGTAGGGCATCATGTGTGAGATATCATATACTCTTAAAATGTGGTGGCTAGAGTTAGATCTGATGAACTATGTTAAAATTTCAACAAAATATTTTAATCCATAAATTCTAACCAACTTTTAATTATTATACCTCTATGACACCTGACGGTGAAGATACTAAGCTAAAGGAGACAGTACCTTCTTAATAAACTTTCAGCTTTAATTTCTTGTCATTTACTGTTTGATCCATCCTTCTGTTGTTTAATTTTCCTGTTATTTAAGATTTGTTTAAATTATGTCTTCTATTTTCCGTTCGTTTTCTCGTCGTTCTTCTTCTTCTCAATCTTCTATAAATGAGGATCTTGTGTCTTCCTCTTCAAACAACATTTTTTCTGAAGAAATCCAATTTAAAAATATAAATAAAAATATTGATGACTAGACTTTGCCTCCAATAAACTCAGAAACCCTTTACCAACAAACTCAATCAAAACATTGGTTTTCAAAAACATACTACATAGTCAGAACAGTTGAAGAATCAATTTCAGTAAAACCAGAAAAAGAGGATTTTCTCCTTTTATCTCCAAAGTCAATAAACCACCACAGAAAAAATTATAATTTTATCCATATAGGATGTGTTTAAATAGCACTAAAACCTTTGGTCCGTAGAGGTCTGAATGTTTCTGCTTTAGTTGCACTAAGAGATGCAAGGCATTTTGGTTATGTTGATTCTCTCTTAGTAGCTGCAGAAGTAGGACTTCATGACGGTCCTGTTTATTTTAACTGTTTTCCAGACAAACTTGTAGATCTTAAAGATCAAAATGTCTTAGAAACTTTAAAATTAAATATAAAACTTCATGGATTTAATATGAAACCTGGTTCCATACCAGTAACTCTCATATACCGAATTCAATATAAAGCTTTAAATTCCTCAACTTCCATGTGTAAAATCCCTAAAGATGAAGGCCAAACTATCGTCTTCCTTACGGATCACACAAATACAAACATAACAATTCCCCAAACAATTATGTGGGAAGATGTTACTTTACCAAAAGAATGGGTTATGGAAAAGGCTGTTCAGCCCGTACCTAGACCCATGCCTCAAATTAGTTCAATTTCCCAAACGCAAACTGGAACTGTTAGACTATCTTTTGATAGATCTAGAAGTTCTATGAGTCAACTTTCAAGATCTTTGTCGTCTAGATATGATGATTTTAGATCTGCTAACACTGAGTTACCAAGAAGTTCTTGTTCTTCGGTACCTCACCAAACACTTCCTTTTGTTATCTATGCTCATCCGCCTGAAGCTAGGATACCAAACCCTGTATCCACTAACGTTTCAATCCATGGGATAGATAATACCCCAAATATTCCTCAAACAAGTTACCAAAAAGAGGATGATTTACAAACTAATCTGTCACCAACAGCATCTGATATGATAGATGAACCCCAATATGTTCAAACTATTACAAAACAATTTGAAATTGATAAATCTTCTCTTCAAAAGGAATTTTATTCTTCCGAAAATACTTTAAAAAGAAATTGGTTTTTTAATCAATTTAAATGAATATCCCGAAAACAAGTTCAAGAAGAATTTTACAAATTTCTCGAAGAATTTCAAATTAATATTCCATTTTTTGAGTGGTTTGAAGTCTATGCTCAAACTCATTATTTAAATTACCCTTATTTACAAACTATAAACGTTGCTAAAACCGATTGGAAATCTCCTCAGGGAGAGATAACTTCTTCTGAATTACCTCCCCTAAAATCTTTTCAAATCCCTCATCTGATTGATGATAAAAGACAACCAATTCTTGCTTCACCTTTTCAATTTAAACATTCAGATGAACCTTTAAATCCAAAAGATGTTAAAAAACTTATAGAACAAAATAATTATACGAATCAGTATCTTCAGATTCTTGGAGATCACTTAATTCAATCACCTTCAACTCCAATTTCTCCAAATATAACACTTCCGATTTCTTAAATAAAACCTAAAATACAACTTCCTCTATTTAAACCTTTTAATCTTAATCCAAGAATTAAGACAAGTCTTCAAAATAAAAAAGCTGAATTAATTCAAAAAATTGAACATCAACTTCATCTTAGGAATACAACTGTTCCTGAAACTCCCCAATCTTCGAGCTCTACAACTCAAGACCCAACTGTCTTACAAATTGATGAAACTAACTCTGAATCTGACAATTCTAATCATTCAGTACATTCTTTTCAAATAAACCAACAACATTGGAAAAATTATTCTAAAGCGTACTACCCTAGGGCTACCCCTCCGGATGTGCTAATTGAAGAAACCACTCTTCAACTTAAATCTTTTAACGCCGATCATATCTATGAATGGAACATAGATGGTCAAACCGAAAGACAGATTCTCAATCTTCTCCAACATATGAGCATGGTATGTACAGCATACCAGACTTAGCATAATTATTTTGATGAAGAAATCACTAATCTTTTAATTGTCGGTTTTACTGGACAATTAAAAGGCTGGTGGGATCATTCCATTTCTTTCCATGACAAAGAAACAATTTTTAAAGCAATCAAAACTGAATCAGATGGAACACCCATTACTAGTAATGGTGAACCCATATCTGACTCTGTTAATACTTTAATTTTTATAATAATTAAACATTTTATTGGTGATCCATCTTTATGGAAAGATAGATCTGCTGAACTTCTTGCAAATCTTAAATGCTGAACACTGTCTGATTTTAGATGGTATAGAGACACTTTCCTTACTAGAGTGTTTACTAGAGATGATGTCTTCAGTAACCGTGACCCCAAATTTATCCTAAAAAAAAAATGTTAATGGGTCATAGTTGTTAAGCAATCGTGACCCATATATATATTAAAAAAATAAAATTATATAATTTTTTTATATGTTAAATATATTTTTTGAAAATAAGTAATAATTTAATAATTTAATAAATAGATACATTAAAAATTAATTTAAATAATAATTATAATGTGTAAAATTATAAAAAAATAATAGATATTTTTTAAAAAATAAAGGTTAAGTGTGTTTAAAAAAATAAATGTGAAATAATTTAAATTTGATAAAAATATTAAAAAGAGTTTAGAAAAATGAAGGACCATTATTTAAGAAAAATTAAATACTAATTCTTTTATACTTGATAAAATGATTTAAGAAAAATATTTTTTTAAAAAGAATAAATTAAATTTCCTTAAAAATTAATAATTAGTAAGAGTTTTAAAAATTGTGATGAGAATATTGTTGAATTCAATATTAAAGTAATAAAAATTTTAATTAAAATATGTATAGAAAAAATTATAATAAACTTAAATTGTTAATTCACCCTTTGGTTATTCATAATTTATTTCCCTAACTATGATATGAATTTTTTTCTATTGTTGATTTAATTTTTTTTATTTCAAAAAGTGTGGTCATGTTCAGAAAAAAAAATATTTATTTATTTTAATATATAAAGGGATTATGGCTGGGGCCAGCTGTGACTACTAAATTAATTTTTTTATCTAATTATAAAATTAATATTTGTAAAAAAAATATAAGTGAAGTGATTTATGTAATGAAAATATTAATTATAATAAGTAAAAAATTATTTACCATGAAAGCCATAAAATTAATTTTAAAAAATGAAAGTTAATTGTTAAATTTAATTTTCTTTAAACTAGGCTAGCACCTGAAAAGCCCTCACCTTCAGACCTTTATCTTGTGTATACGATGTGTTTTGTACACTTGTTTATAGGTATTAATCTTATTCCAAATTTATTAATTTCTTATCACATTTTTAAATATTCTTACTTATTTATCTAGTTTAAAGGAAATTAAATTTAACAATTAACCTTCATTTTCCTAAATTAATTTTATAGCTTTCATGATAAATAATTTTTTACATATTATAATTAATATTTTCATTACATAAATCACTTCACTTAAATTTTTTTTACAAATACTAATTTTACAATTAGATAAAAAAATTAATTTAGGGGTCACAGTTGACTCCTAACCGTGATTCTCTTATATATTAAAATAAATAAATATTTTTTTTTTCTGAACGTGACCTCACTTTTTAAAATAAAAAAAATTTAAATTAACAATAAAAAATTTCATATCATAATTGAGGAAATAAATTATGACTAACCAAAGGGTAAACTAACAATTTAAGTTTATTATAATTTTTTTATACATATTTTAATTAAAATTTTTATCACTTTAATATGAAGTTCAACAATACTCTTATCACAATTTTTAAAACTCTTACTAATTATCAAGTTTTAGGGAAATTAAATTAAATTTTTTTAAAAAATTATTTTTCTTAAATCATTTTATCAAGTATAAAAGAATTAGTATTTAATTTTTTTAAAACTAATGCTCCTTTATTTTTCTAAACTTTTTTTAATATTTTTATCAAATTTAAATTATTTCACATTTATTTTCTTAAACATGTTTAACATTTATTTTTATAAAATATCTTTTATTTTTTATAATTTTACACATTATTATTATTTAAATTAATTTTTAATGACTCTGTTTATAAAATTATTAAATCATTACAATAACTATTTTTAAAAATATTAAATTATTACTTATTTTTAAAAAATATATTTAAGATATAAAAAAATTATATATTTTTTAATTTTTTTAAAAAATATATATATGGGTCACGTTACCAAAAAACTGTGACCCATTAACATTTTTTTTTGGATAAATTTGGGTTATGGTTACTAACTTGACCCCTTTAAACCAAAAAAAAAGCATGTTGTATATGAAGAATTAAGAATTATGGTTAAGGATAGAAAAATTATAATTTTCTCCATTACATTATAGTAAAAAATCCTCTCTTCTTCTTTGATACATTTCTCTCTCTTCTTTAGTTATTTTCTTCTTATTTCATCAAACCAAATGTCGAAAAATGCATCTATCTCTATCAAATATTTCTCTCTCTAACATCAGATCTCGTAGGTAAGCACATTGTGTGAAGACAATCCAATTTTTTCTTTTAGATACTTTTAATTTTTGATTGGGTAGACCACGTCATCGTTAAAAATGCAAGAAAAATATACATGGAATTCCAAGTCACCACTAGGATCAACAAATGTTTATTAATTTAATGAATTTCATTAAAAAATTTTTTTGGATGAATTTAAAATTTAAAGATAATTTTAAAATACTTCACATTTAAATGATTTCACTTGAAACATTAAATAAAATTAAAAAAAATCACAATACTAATTAAATCAAAGAATTTTATTAAAATTTTCATTTTTCCAATAGGTTCAGACTTAAGACACCCTTTTCTATTGGCTGTGATTTTCAATTGTTCTGTCAACATGCTAACAATCACATTTAGAAAAAAAAAGCGAATAGGTGTAATATATAAAAAATTTAATAATATAAAGCTTTGTAGATATAAAAGTGGAAAAGGTATCCAAGTAGAATGAGCTATTACAGTTAGATGTAACAAGCGACTATATGCAAGTGAAGTGAGTTATAACAAGAAAGTGGAGTAAGCTATTATACGCAAGCAAGTGGATAATCAAGTTAGCTAAATAAGAAACTAATAAAAAGAGAAAAAATGATAGAAAAACATAATATCATTTTATCTTAATTCAACTTACTGTTAATACAAGTTTTATAAGTTCACCTTAAACTTTTTACATAAGTTTTTTTAAAACTCTTAATTCACTCTCACACTTGAAGAGATACAAATTATAATTCAAAAAGAATATTCTCCTTTTACATGGGGATTTCATTAAGCTTAATAATTGTTTTTCAAAAGTTAATATGAGTATTTTTTTTAAAAATAAATACTCTTTAAATGCTTGAATAATTTTTAATAATTTGCACTTAAAACTTCTACGCATTTATATATATTCACCAATTTTTAGCCATTAGAAGTAAAATAATGATAGTAGTAGCTTTTTGGTTGAATCAGGGAGAATATATCTTTGACCTTCACAAACTTCCTCTTTAAGGGCAACTAGTAACTCAGTGTTTTTTGTAAACAACCCATGTTGTCTAATATTCATAAATGTTATTAAATATTTGCTTTATAAGTTAGATAAAATTTTTTGATTTTTCTCATAGAAGAGATAGTTGCAACAGAGAGAGACATCAAAGAATGATACATTTATACCATGTTCCAATTTTTACTTGATTGAAAGTAGACAGTTGGTTTGTCTTATATTTATGAATATTTTTCTTTCAGACATAGACAGGTCAAAGATTAAAATGGACCAAAAGATAGCGTCTTTTTTTTTTTTTAGAGACAACAAGTATACATATTAAAAGAAAGACTAATAGGGGAGGTGCGGAAGAAATAGACATTTACACGAGACAAATCCCTTAAAAAGATTCCAAATATCCACTTGCACAACCTACAGAGATATAGGTAGATCCATTTCCTTTCCCAGATGTCAATATTGTGTCTCCTAAGGGACTCCAACATTGAGAGGGTAAGATTGAGGATTCAAAACGTGTTGCTATTGAAGAAGAAAGCTCAACCGATAGCTTATTGCCAAGAAAAAACTTAGTAATTTGCCTTTAATCCTGTCATTTTCTCCAAAGGGTGTTTTTATATGCACAAATAATTTTGACTTTTGCTATAATCAAAGTTATAGAACGTGAAATTTTAACGGCCTATTCAACTTTGTGCCAACAAATACAAAGTAAATAGGATTAATGATGAGCAAAATCTTCAATTTTCTCCATGATATATCTTTCCTCACAAGGTTCAAACATTAAAATTACAATTCATAAAATATTCCTTTGAACTAGTACAAAATTAAAATTAATATAATCTCTGTTAAAGGAAACTTATCAAAAAAAGAAAAAGGAAGTGTCCGATGATTAAATTTGAAATACATACCTCATGTGAACTGCACACACATTAGGATGATGCCCATCGTGTTTTTCTTTAGAAGAGGCTCATCGAATGGGAAATCTAAAAAAATAGGATTTCAGCGTGATACATATGCCAAGATATTGCAAGTCTTCAACCATAAATGCCATACCACATCATATGTTCTTAGAAGTTTAGATTACTATCATGCAATGCAGGTCTGGCCTTCATAGGGATTTGAGGTTTTGTGTAAAAGTAACCAGTAGTATAAATTAGTACATAAAGCCATATTTGCACATATATCATTATTCACTTAACTTCATATCTTGAATACATAGTTCTGCATGTCGCTATTCTTAGGAAAGCCATAATATTAATCTTAGTTATATACATTTGGGTCCTTGATGTCTATACCCTGATGCAGATAGAACTTTGATGATACTAGAAGCTATTGTATCACTGCGCCAGAACAAAGGCTTTTTGGCAAGGTCTTTCCCTTTACGTTGCTGTTTTGAAAATAGGCCTACAATTTAATGTTTTCATCTCTCACCATGTCCTCAATATGTATGCCAAGTGTGGCTGCACCTCCCTTGCACGTAAAGTGTTTGATGAGATGTCTGAATGCAATTTTGTATCATGGTTGGCTATGATATTTGGATATGACCAGTGTGGGGAGCACTTGTTAGCATTTGGTCTATTCTTTAAAATGCAGCTTAGGCATAACGGTTACATTTTTGCTAGTGTTGTAAGTGCTTGTGCAAGACTTGTGGCATTGGAGTTAGGGCATTAGATTCACGCTCAAACACTAAAGTTTGGTCATGAGTCCATCTCCTTTATTTCTAGCTTACTTATCTCCTTATATATGAAATGCGGTCAGTGTAGTGTACTTTATTAGTTTATGACAATGTTGTAGATCCAAATTCTATTTCCTATAATGCTCTGATT
Organism: Erythrophleum ivorense; assembly: GCA_026724425.1. Taxonomy (NCBI): domain Eukaryota; kingdom Viridiplantae; phylum Streptophyta; class Magnoliopsida; order Fabales; family Fabaceae; genus Erythrophleum; species Erythrophleum ivorense. Next base: position 36,050,788 of record JAIUCV010000008.1, read on the forward strand.
ACTGTGTATGTTTAGAACCATAACCTGAAAAAGGGTTTGAGGTGTTCAAATATATGTGTAAACAAGGTCTTGTTCCTGATTCTTTTACATTTATGGAATTCTTGGGGTTTTGCACCGATTCAAATGATGTTAGAATAGGGATGTTATTGCACTGCCAAACTATTAAACTTAAATTGGCAATGTGATAATGGCAATGCATGCGAAGTCTAACTTCATAAAAGAAGTGGAGAAAGCTTCAGATTGATCGAAGACAAAGATATAATTTCTTCTTTTTCTTATTTTGATGATCAAACAAAATGTTTGAAGTTTTTCAAAGAGATGAGGAGTGAATGTAGCATAAGGCTTGATGACCTCACATTTGCTAGTATCCTTGCCTATGCTTTGAATGCTTCTATTCTCCTAGGAAAGCAAATTCATGCTTATTTAATTAGAACAAGGGAGCATGAGGATATAGGAGTTGGTAATGGTCTAGTGAGCATGTATGCTAAAAGTGGTCCCATTGAATATGCTTATAACGTGTTCAATAAGATGTCCTGTCATAACAACATGTCGTGGAATACTATGATTGTTACATTTGGAAATCATGGGCTTGTGATAGAGCTATTGAAATCTTTGAGCAAATGAAAGCAACAGGGATAAAACCAAATTCAATTACATTTGTTAGACTATTAATTGCTTGTAACCATTCAGGATTTATGGACAAGGGCAAACTTTACTTTAATTCTATGGAGGAAAATTATACGATAAACCCCAATGTTGAACATTTCCCATGTCTTAATTGATATGCTTGGACGGGCTGGAAGATTATGTGAGGCAGAAGATTACATGAAGCAATTCCATCATTGGATGATCCTGTTGTTTTAGGGAGCTTGCTTTTAGTATGGTGGCTACATGAAAATATAGCCATAAGGAAACGTCTGGCTAGGCAGCTTCTTGAAGTTCAACTTTTACTTCTTCACCTTATATCTTATTGTCAACCTTGTATGCTTCAGATGAGATGTGGAATGATGCTGCAAATGCAAGAAAGATGCTGAAGGATAGTGGGTTAAGGAAAGTGACAGGCTATAGTCTTGTAGAATTGAAAGGAAACTCTGAAAAGTTCACAATGGGGGATTTTTCCCTTCTAAGACTTGAAGGGATGAAGCACCTACTCAAAACATTGGCTTGGGGTGTTAGTACAGTTTCATCTTATGATATAACATAGCACTTTCTTTAGAACTTATTCTACTCTACATTAATACCCAACCTCTCTCTCTCTCTCTCTCTATATATATATATGGTAGAAGCAACTATTGTTCCTACATTGTTCTTAAGTTGCATGAGCCACAGTTCATTTCCTGACTTTATGTCTTTTTTTGCTTTTAGATGCTACGCTTTTTGTATTTCCATTGTGTTTTTCATAATTTCTACTTACTGAGAGAAACCTAAGATGAGCTTGTCATTTTGCAACTCATATGCTTTTCTCTTACTTTCTTTCAGAAATCTGAACTATATTTTCAATCTCATTTTTATGTACAATTTCAAATTTCAAGCCTAATCCCTTATCCTTCTTTCCTCATTCTTTATCTTATTTAATTGTTGGATATATATGACTAACAAGCTTAAATGAGTATTGTTTTTTCTTTTTTTCTTTTCACAAAAAAATGTGGAAGAGTTGGCTGAAGGTTAATACCTTCTATTTCACAAGGAATTGTGAATGATGGACTTACTTACATAAGTGTACAGATGTTGCTATCGATTGAAAAATAAAATGTATTTGTGATATTATTTTGTGGCATTTTTTATTTGGCATAAATGTTCTTATGTTGCTGCCTTCATTGAGATACTGGCTTAATTATCTTTTGGAAGAGGGCTTAGGTTTATTATCAAATGAGCAGTGCCAACAATCTTAAAGGTGACTAAGTTATGAGTTTTATAGTGTTTAAATTTGCCCATCGATTTGCAATGTTAGCATACAAGGGGGGAGTACTTTAAAGCCGGGGGAGCAGGGGAGAACCATTTTACTAGCAAACGACACAAGAAAGTGAAAGATTTATTAACGAGGGCAAAGAAACGTTGAAATGTTGTCCAATTTAGTTTCAATGCATAATGGCTTATATTAGTCACATATAGCTCTTATTCTTTGATTCTTAGTATGTGAAAGCTATTTGATTCGGATTGTGTGTTTCTATAATTATTTATATAAGCTTGAGAAGTTTTGATCATTTCTGCATTTGTGATTAAGGCTTCATAATCCTATTGACTTTATGCATTGTTTTATTATTACTAGGTAAGCTATTGACAAGAAGTTTGAAATTTTTGTTATTGAAAAAGAATTAAAATACATTGGTATTTATATAGTAAAGAGAAAGCTATTTTATGAAAGAAAATAAATGGAGGACAAATCTCTTACCATTAGGAATTGACAAAAAAGCTAAATCAACTAATTTCTAAGGTCAACTAATAATTACAAGGATTTAAATAATAAGTATAATAATTATGATAATTAATGAGGATTTGTAACACTCACTTTCAAGTTGGTGAGTGGATATCATTCATGCCAAACTTAGTGATTATGCTTAGAATGATAATGCTAGACAATCCTTTAGTAAGCAAATATACAAGTTCACAACTAGTAGGAACAAAGCGAGTAAAGATTAGATTGTTACCCAATTTTTCTCTAATAAAATGTTGGTCGACTTCAATATGTTTGGTACAGTCATGTTGCACTAGGTTATAGGCAATATTGATAATAGATTTATTGTCATAGAAAAATTTTATTGGACCTTTCCACTTAATCTTCAAATTATCTAAAATATTTTTTAGCCATAATAACTTGCATATTCTCTCCGCGGTCGGAATAGGTGAGTAAATTCCCTTCCCTTAGAACCGTACTTGAGAGTTTCCTGCCTCATACGGCTCAGCAGTCAATTCTTTTCGTGTCCCATTTATTTTTTTAATTGACCATATCTAATTGAATGAGATTTCTTATACTTATAGATTAGATCTATTCCATTTTTTTTCTCGAGTTAACCAAAAGAAAAAGAGAAGAGGATAATTACATGAGTTTCAAACTTGAATTTGGATTAATAAATAATTTAATCTGCTTTATAGTTTTATCTTTTCTCCTACCTTCAGAAGAATAAAGCATCGGCATTTACACTCTCATTAGAATTTTCTGAAAGGTAACTGAGTGCTATTGCTCTGAACTTAACTTTTACACTAGACCTTGCTACCACATTATGCCTCTTGCTTTTCCAAGTGACAATGTTTTCGCCTAGGAAAGTATAATACCTTAAGGTTGATCTCCTATCAATTAAAGATCCTACATAATTTATATTAGTATAGGGCTCAAAAGTTAGTTCCTTACCCTTTTTGAATAGGATTTCTTTCCTTAGTGTACCTTTCAAGTATTGTAAAATTCTATGGATTGTCTTGAGATATGATTCTTTAGGATTGTGCATAAACTAGCTTACTACACTCATAGCATAAGTTACATTAGGTTTTGTGTAAGACAAATAAATCAATTTTCTCACAAGTCTTTGATAAAACCTTTTATCAACTGGCGAATTGTTTGGAGCCTCACAAAGTTTATCGTTTAACTTTATGGGTTTCTTTATTGAATTGCATCCTAGTTTGCTTGTTTCTTTCAGTAAATCCAATACATACTTTTGCTGTGATATATAAATGCCTTACTATGAGTGAGCAACTTCATTGTCAAGAAAGCATTTTAATTTGTCCAACTTCTTGATCTCAACCTCCTTTATTAGGTGCCTTCTTAACAATTTTATCCCTTCCAAATTATTTTCTATGACTATGATGTCATCCACATAGACTAATAGTACAGTCACTCCTCAAGAGGATGAATGTTTCACAAATAAAGTATGGTTACCTTAACTCTGTTTATACCTAATGGCAAGCATAGCTTTGGAAAATCTCTTAAACCATACCCTCAATAATTGTTTTAGCCCATAGAATACTTTTTTTAGTCTTCACAAAATGCTTGATTTAGTGTGGGAGTCAAATCCTAGTGGCATCTCCATATAGATTTTTCCTCTAAGTTCTCATGTAAGAATGCCTTCTTGACATCAAACTGTTAGAGTTTCCAACCATAATTGGCAACCATAGATAATAAAACTTTAATTATATTTATTTTAGCAACCAAAGCAAAGGTCTCCATATAGTCTATGCTATAGGTCTAAGTATATCCTTTGGTAACAAGGTTATCTTTATACCACTTTATGGTACCATTCGAGTTATACTTGGTGGTGAATACCTATATACAACCAATGGGTTTCTTCTCTTTTAATAACTACACTAGGTCCCAAGTATTGTTTTATTTAAGTGCTTCCATGTTATCCTTAATAGCATGTATCTAATTCTCATTCTACAATGCTTTAGATAAAGTTTTGGGAATAGGAATGGCATGTAGACTAGTGACAAAGGTTTTGTGGTTACAAGACAAGTGCTTATAAGAAAGAAAAGAAGATAAAGGGTGGTTAGTGCAATGTTGTGTGCCTTTTTGTAAAGCAATTAGAATATCATAATCATTATTCAAAAGAGTTTTGAAAACATTATTAATAGGTAAAAGTGTTATCTCAACATTGATAGGGGTGGAAGGAGATGATTGGACTGACTCTGGTTAGGAGATCGATGCCTTCCTTCAAGAATAAACCTATAATGGATGAATAGTGTCTTGAGTTTGCTTGGGCTGCGATTTTGGCTTAGGTATGGTAATGGGTTGTAACGAAGTATAAGATTAAACACTTACTGGTAATCTTAGGATTTCAAGAAGAAAGAAATCTATATCTGTATTTGAGATGGAGGAATTCTCCCCTTAATAAGGAGGATTGTTAAAATATGAAGTATTTTTAGCAAATATAACATGAGTAGAGACATAAAATTTCCTCATCAGAGGATGATAAGACTTGTAACCTTTTTTAGCAGAAGAATAGCTAATGAAAATACATTTGAAAGCCTTAAGATCTAGTTGGATCCTATTTTGGGGATGCACATGAACAAAGGCAACACATCCAAATATTTTAGGAATAAGATTATTAGATGCATTGAAATTTGGAAAAAAATTATGTGAGAACTTTCATTGGACTGCAGAAGCTAAGAACTTGGGTAAAGAGCCTATTAATGATATAAGTAGCAGTTAAAATGGTCTTTCCCCATTATTGTTTTAGAACATTGTTTTTAAACAAAAAAGATTTTACACTGGCTAGAAGATGACCATTTTTTCACTGAGCTACTCCATTTTGTTAAGGTATATGAAAATAATGGACAAAATATAGTTCAAAGTTGTTGCCTTTTTCCTCTCATTCTAAATCATTCAAATCTAATAAAGATAAGATTTGGCTTCACCATCTTTGTGGTGTACCTATAGTCCAAGCACTCTACACAACCTATGAAAAAGGGACTTGGTCAAGCCCATATGGCAACTACTGTAGGAGTTTCCAACACTTCTTCAATCATTACACCCCTTCTTCCTTTTTTTGGCAACATGATGGCAATTGTCTCATTCAAAGATGATAACTCTTCCTTGTCAAGTACCTAGACTTGCATAGTATCAAATTCAATGGTCAATGTTGCAAAGAATTCATAAATCCTCTCTTTTTAAAAAAATCTCTTAAGAATAACTACATCCTCATTACACTTTATTTGAATGCATTGTTAATGATTTATTTTCTACAAATTAGAGTATTCAGTGACTGACTGGTTGCCTTGTTTAGTTGTGGAGATCTTGGTTTTAATTCATAAATTTGTGCTATATCATAAACCTTAGAATATGTTTGTTAAATAGTATCCCATATCTCATTAGCAGATTGAAGGAACATGCATGTGTCATCAATCTCTAGTAACATTGAGTTCTATAACTAGGACATTACCAAGAAACCCTTTTCATTCTAGGTATCAAATTTGGGATCTCTTGGTTTAGGACTAGTATCTAGCAAATGACTCAATTTGCCTCATCCTTTGAGGAATGTGTAAATCATTTAAGACTATTTCAAATAATTCTTCCTGTTCAATCTATATGCGGGCTAAATATGTGACTAATCACTCATGAGAGCAGTGTGACTACTTAGGGATACGTCAGAGATCATGTTAATTATTATAGACTTAGACATGGTTAAGGTAGTAACATAACAAAGGCAAAAAATGAAAAAAGAATATTGAATAGAATCAATAAATAAAGGAACACCACTTTTGGAGCCAAAACAAAACTAGAGAACCCTTGGGAAAGCTTCCAAAAAGTTTGGTGACATGATGTAGGTTGATGGTAGTTGGAGAGGAGTTGTCATGTGCCCTTACATGCTGTAACATGGGACTTGCTATAGGGATCTATGGTGGCATGTGGTAGCATGTGTGATTGTTTGTGGTGGTCTAATCAATGCAAAGACAATGATTGATGAGGTTTGGGGTGGTGTTTAGGTAAAGGGAAGATCCAAATCAACAAAACCAAAAATCACAATAGCAATGAAGGCTACAATAAAAAAATTGGTTATGAAAGCCAAGATGAAAAAAATGCTTAGAAACTCTAGGGCTATGATACCATGGTAAAAAGTTTGAAATTCTTATTATTGAAAAAGAATTAAAGTACATTGATATTTATACCGCAAGGAGGAAGTTGTTCTATAAAAGAAAATAAATGGAAGACAAATCCCTAACCATTAGCGATTGACAGAAAAGCTATATCAACTAATTCTTAAGGTTAACTAATAATTAAAAGGATTCTAACGATAATAATAATAATTAAAGAGGATTTGTAATAGTTATTATAAATTTGTAATTCCCCCTTCCTAATTCAGTTTTAGTTGTTAATCTTTGGAGTTGAGTCATCATAACGAGGAATATGTGTATATTGATGTAATCTTTTTAAATTGGTACAAGAAACGTAGATATATTAGTGACTACAACTCTGATGGTTTTGATGTCATTTTTTCCGCATTTTTTCTACCTTTTGATGTTGAAGTATTTTCTTCTACTGCTGCAACTGTTGCCACTTCAAAATTTAAAGTTCCTTTGACAGCTTTGAGGTAAGTAGTCTTGCATATTTTACTAATTTAGAAATAATGAGAGGGAAATATAACTTCCTTGACTCATTTAGCTATGCAAGATGTCTATGTGGCCTGTCAACGAAGTTATCCTTCCAATTGAAAATACTTCAGGGGGAAGCATCCATTGGAACTATGATTTAGCTCTTTGCCATAAGCTTATCATTGTTTGTGAGGCACAGTTGGCTATTAACTTCTGCCTTCTAGCTCTACCTCGTTTTATAGCAAAATATTTAAATTGTGCTCAAAGTTAGGTTTCATGTTGCTCTGTCTCTGCTTTCTGATTTGTGATGCTACTTTATACATCGGTATGTGTTGTTCAAATAGTTTTTAGTAATTGCAAAATCAGGTATACATTATGTTTAAGTGGGTCCAAGAAGGACAAAGTTTCAATTGTTAGTTGAGAACATCTAGTTCATCCAATATAAAACTTTAAGATTAATTATTTGTAATTTTTTTAAATATTGAAGAAATTTATCTTTTGATCCTTATAGTTTATTTTAATTTTTAATTTAGTCTTTATAATTTAAAATTTTTAAATCCATCCCTATACCTGTTTTAGTTTAAAAATTAGTCCCTGCCATTTATTTTCATTGTAATTCCATCAGCTTCCATCTGACATGACTAATGGTGGCTGAGGTGTAAAGCCATGTGGGTGCCAACTATGCCTTTTCTACGACAGCAAATGCTGGCATAGCTACTTCCTTGTACTCTGTTTCTATCAGCAGCTTATCTCTCTTTCACTTCACAGATATTGTTAAACCCCATGGACTTAGCTTGAAGAGGCTAAAGGCATCATCTTTGTCTCTAATGCTGGTTAAAAAATATAATGATAAAGGCAATATAAAATATAAATTGATAAAAATAAGTGAGATAAAAAATAATTATTTTATTTTTAAAAATATGATTTAATATATAAAATAATAATATAAAAATATAATAGACGTTATAAAAATTATGTAAATAAAATAGCTTCGGGATGCAGAGAATCAAATATAGCATAAACCTTCTTCTATAAAGTTTGGAGGACTGCTCTCAAAGAATAATGTTATTGTTTGAACTCAATTTAGTATACACTATCTCACACTTCCTTCTTCACTCACTGGACACCTCACCAAATCCTCCCCACTAACTTGACACCTCACGTCCCTCTCTAGCACACACTGCACTTTGCCTCGCTTATGAATTGCTTTTTTCTTGTTGCACACAACTCCATTTACCACACTTTCTCACTTCACACGTCGTACACCTTTTCACTCTTCACTCACTTTGCTACTATCCACTTCACATATGTTACATTCAACACTACCTTGCTGCTACAAACACGACTCCACCTGTGCTTCACACTTGTTGCCATGGAGACTCAAGCCTTTATATAGACAAGTTGCTTTTCCTTCCACCGCCAATCTAATATTTAATCGTTAGACTTTTTTGAAAAATTTACCGACACTGCTACAAGATTTTTAACTAGCAACTTTTGCATACTAGTTTTGCGAGAAGTTTCCTATCTTTTCCTGATGCTTGCCTACTTCTTCAGCTTCTAGATAATGCCATATTTTAAGTGCTTCAATGAAGATGCTTCTAGAGAGAAGTCGATGCACTTTAACATCTTCATTCATCAAATTCAGTAAGCATCTTTTGTCTGTGTTTTAGAATTTCAGTTCTGTAACTTTGTTATATAAGGCTTTGCTCCATCTACCATCAGTTACTTTAAAGAGCAACACCTTTTCTTTACACAAGAATTCCTTTATACGCATATTCTGTGATCCAGTTTGGCGAGTATCAAACTTAGTTCGCACTCTCTACTTTGTCGTTGCTGCATTTTGAAAACTGTAACACCATATATTTCTAGCATGCTTCCGATCATTTCTAAGTCTCACATGATCAATTGCACAAAAGGGAACGGAAAATGACATTAAAATAATGCTTTATTTCGCGTTACGTTGCGTATAAAAATTTCATTCAGTATCAAACGGACCATATGAGCTCATACAACATGTTCTCATATTTAATTACATACATACAATTCATTTACATAACCAAAGTTGGCCCACAACTCGTGGAATTCAAAGGGGACCATCAAACTCACACTATTATTTTTGGCCAGAATTTCAATTTTTCTGTCACAACTTCGGAAATTCATAACTAAATCCACAAATTCAAAATCCAACAAAATTTACCATTACAGAAAGCTCTGGATGTCTACCCCATGATAAAAATATTTTCAGCTCATGAATCATTAAGGGGAAATCATTTGACATCCGAAAAGCCACTGGGGTTGCTGCTGTCTGGGCCACTTCAGTTTACTGATAGGAAGTTTCAAAATTCGTAACTAATTCTAGAAAAATTAAAATTGTTTATTCTTGGCCATTATGGAAAGCTACACATGTTTAATTTATGCCAAAAATATTTCTAGGCCATGAAACATAGTACAGAAAGCGTTTGACACGCGAAAAGGGGTAAAGGTTCGGACAGCTACTGGTACTGATGCAAGTGTCTGATATGAACTTCGAAAATGTCCAATTAATTCTAAAAAAATCTAATACATGAAAATAATATCAATTTGGAAAGCTATGAATGTTAAAGTTATGATAAAAAATTTCAAGTCAAGAAGAGGTCATTTGGTCAGACTTTGCCATAGCTCAAGCTTATAGCAATTTTGGTCCCAACAAAAGGCAAATTTGGTTCACATGAGCCATCTATGGTTCCACACACATTTGAGCAACTTAGAAAGCATAAATATAGCATAAATAAGTCCCTCATAGGGTCTGAATCCTCATGTAACTCAAATTCACCATGTCACTTCCATGAGCATACATACACAAGTGGGCTCCTAAGTGGTCAAAATACATAATTCTATTCATTAAACTCTATTCTTGATACATACACTAACCTTATATAGTTTTATGCTTGTTCAAAGTATCATGGCTTAAAAATAACCTTTACATATCTACTTTTACATTCTAGTCATCATAGTACATTAAAATAGAAAGATTTGACAAGAGATGGAGATTTAAGCTCCTTGGCTTCTATCCTTTGGATCTTGAACTCCACCTAGATCATATGAGATGAGAAAGGATGGGGCTGAGATTCATTGAATCTCAATAGCTCATACACCTATTCAAGCACATTTTCAAGGCACATAACATGTCAAAGGTACAAGTATGCAATCAATCAATCTATGAAGCATTCATCTTTCACATTTTTGTGTCACAAACTCATGTCAAGCACAAGAATGAGCTCTAGGGACTTTTGGTTTGGCCTTACCCCATTTCTAGGACTTTTAGATTGCCTCACTCTTGGTTATTGGGATTTTGACTTAGCCTCACCCACCCAAGGGACTTTTGGCCTTGTCTCACCCATGCCATGAGACTTTTGGCATTTCCTCACCCACATTAAGGGACTTTTGGCACTACCTCACCCTTATGAGCCATTTCCACCATTCAAAGACATTCAAGCAAGCATATTGGTACCAAAATAGCAACATAGCATCAAGTGGCATGTCTCAAACATATAAATATACACACAAGCACACAATGACATCATATGCAACAAGAAAATGTATTAAGAAAAGGTGGAGAGTTACCTTGGTGCAAATTCAAGCTTTACTTTGCTTGTTTCTTCTCCTTTTCGGTTTCACAAACACAAGGAGGTAGGGTTGGATTTCTTTGGCCTATTGACAATAAATAACACTAAATTATACTATTGGAACAAATTATGACATCCAACTCACTCTTAAGACTACACTTTGGTCTATTTGTCACCATATGGTTCCATTAGGGACCTAATGAAGCAACTACCATAATTAACATTCTTGGTTCCATTCTCTTGCCATATTTAGACCTCTTGACCTCATTTAAGGTCCTTGAAGCCATCACACACTCACTTTTACAAACCTAGGTCCATGTTGCTTCATAAGGTTACATTACGAAAGCCATTGCCTCATCTCCCAACCTAAGGCTTCTAAATTTTTTCCAAGGGTTTCTTCTATCTTCTTTTATCATATAAAGTCCCAAACCAAGCTTGGAACCATTTAAAACATTCCCTAACTATCTCTAAGGCTCTTGACCTAGTTATGCTTCCATTAAAGACTCATGGAGTTTGGGATTTTTCCTTAATGGATGGGGCACTTGGGAGGCTCCCTAGGAGTCTTAGAAACTCAAACAAACACTCACATATGATGGGGAAGTCTTGAATCAATCTAGATTTTAACTTATATTCAAGCACCCTACACTTTTCCAACTTGAGTTTTACTAGTTTTTGATGCATTTCTTTGGTATAATCCATCTTCCCATGGCTTAGTTTGATGGATTCTTTTGGATTATAAAATAAAAACTCTTCCCTCCTCATGGTTCTATTTGAGACATCCTACCATGGAAGAGGAGAAGGAGAAAAAGAAGCAGCAAAGGGAGAGAAACTACCTTGTAATCAAGCTTCCTTCAAGAGCCCTTCCTCTTCCCTCTTTCTCCTCCTTAAATTTCAAATTTTTCTCCTCTGACTGGACCCAAATCAGCACTAAAAATTACATTAAAACGATGGAAAGATGAAGTAAGAAGGGGAGGATGAAGTTTCAAGAGGAAAGAGCATGAAAACCTTACACTTTCTCACCCTTTCTTTGGCTTTTCTTCCTCCAAAATTTCCTCCCTTTGTGTGCCTAAGACAGCAGCTCCATTTCTGAGATTTGGACAGAAGAAAGTCGGTTTAGAGAGGGGGGAGCTGAACGTGACTTAAAAAGGGAGTTTGGAAGCTTCTTTTGTGCACTTTGTTTCTATTTTTGCCCTTTCATAATAGCATTTCTGGTTTGGCTTTGTTTTAGCTCCTTTTTGAGAACCGTCTTTTCCATCATAAAATTTAGATTCCCAATTTAATAAAATACCTTTGGAATCACTCAAATTGGAGCTAAAACCTTCCTGAACGAACTAGTCAAAGTTTAGGTCAACTGATGTCAGAAAGAGTACACCGGAGGGGTTTTACTGGTCCCGGGGCTTCCCATAGTTTTTGGGGCCTCTGAGAACCTAGACAACTCAAAATTTCCATTTAAAAAGCCCTCCTAGGTGTTTTTCTAAAATTACACTTATTTACGAAAATGCCACTAGCCTTTCGACAAATTTTTTGAATCACTCCGACCCTGGTTTCTGGTCAACTCAAGACTCAAATTCTCATTTTCTATTATTTAAAATTTTATTCAAATTTTATTTGGTATTGAATCACTCATCTCAGGGGACTTGCTTTTCAAACTTGCCCATTCCGGTGTTGTACAACATACCGGACGTTACATTTCCACCCCCCTTAAAATAAATTTCGTCCTCGAAATTTAAATATGTACCTTAGGGAAATAGCTTTGGATACTTTCATTTCATATCATCTTCTAGTTCTCAGGTTACCTCCTCAGACGTCGGGCCCTTCTAGACCACTTTCACCAGAGGGATGCTCTTGTTTCTCAGTTGTTTCAACTTGGCATCTACAGTACTCTTTGGCCTCACTACATAGGAAACATTTTCCTGCAATTGAATATACTCATATTGTATGACATGTGAGGGGTCTGGTAAGTACTTCTTCAATTGAGAGACGTGAAAAATATTATAGATTTGGGCTAGGTTTGGAGGTAGGGCTATCCAGTAGGCATGGGTCTGAATTTTTCAAGAATTTCAAATGGACCAATATACCTAGGACTAAATTTCTTTATCCTCATAGACCGACCTACCCCAGTCACTGGAGACACTTGGATGAATACATGGTCTCCAATCTCAAACTTTAACGGCCTTCTTTTTCGATTGGCATAACTTTTCTACCTACTCTGAGCCGTAAGGAGTTTCTTTCTAATCAATTTTATCTGCTGGGTAGTCTGGTCCACTAACTCAGGTCCTAGCAACCTCCTCTCCCCTAACTTAACCCAATATTACGGAGATCTACACTTTCTCCCATAGAGAGCCTCATAAAGGGCCATCTGAATACTGGAATGATAACTGTTCTTGTATGCAAATTCAACTAATGGCAGATATGCATCCCAGTTACCCCTCGTCTCTAACACACATGCCCTCAGCATGTCCTCTAAGGTCTGGATGGTCCTATTAATCTAGCCATCTGTCTGAGGATGATAAGCAGTGCTAAACCACAACCTGGTCCCTAAGGCATGTTGTAACGACCTCCAGAAGTTCGATGTGAACTTGGGGTCTCTATCTGATACGATGCTATTGGGTACTCCATGAAGTCGCACTATCTCACATATATACAACTGGGCTAATCTATCTAATGAATAAGTAGCCTTAATTGCTAAAAGGTGTGCGGACTTCATCAATCTATCTACAATGACCCAGATAGCATCGTGTCCAGAAGATGTCCTGGGTAACCCCATAGTGAAATCTATAGCTATACTATCCCATTTCCACTTATGGATATCTAGGGGTTGTAACAACCCAGCTGGTCTCTGGTGTTCTGTCTTAACCCTCTGGCACACTAAACATCTCGCCACATAATCTGTGACGTCATTCTTCATTCCTAGCTACCAAAAGATTCTTTTTAGATCCTGATACATCTTTGTGGCACCTGGGTGGATAGTATATTTACTCTTGTGTGCCTCATCTAGAATTTTCTCTTTCAATTCATTACTACTAGGCACACAGATTCTATCTCGGTATACTATCACACTATCCTCAGATAGCCCGAAATCTGATATCCTACCTTGGGAGATTTCGCTCCTAATCTGTTTCAAGAATTCATCCTCTCTTTGGGCATCTAAGATCTGGATTAACTCATTCTCAATCTGAGTCTCACTAAAAAATAGTCTACCTGATACCTAATGCCAAGAGAGGTTCAAATTGCTAAATTGTTCTAGGAGCTCCTGCTTCCTGATCATCATATGGGCAGCGTGGATGGATTTCCTACTCAGGGTATCAGCCACCATATTAGCCTTCCCCATATGGTATTTCAATACATAATTATAATTTTTCAAGAACTCCATCCATCTCCTTTGTCTCATATTGAGTTCCTTTTGATCGAGCAGGTATTTCAAACTTTTGTGGTCACTATAGATCTCTATAGTTGCACCATACAAATAGTGTCTCCAAATCTTAAGAGTAAACACTACTGTAGCTAACTCTAGGTCATGTGTGGGATAATTCTCCTCATGAGGCCTCAGCTGCCTAGAGGCATATGCCACTACCTTACCGTACTATATCAATACACATCCTAACCCTTTCCTCGAGGCATCACTATATACCACAAATGGTAAACTAGGGTCAGGAATGACTAGCACAAGGGCAGTGGTTAATCGGAGTTTCAACTCCTGGAAACTCCTCTCACATCTCTCATCCCATACAAAAGGTGTATCTTTACGAGTCAGCTTCGCAAGTGGCAAGGCCATCTGAGAAAAGCCCTGAATGAATCGTCGGTAATATCCTGCCAAACTAAGGAAACTCCTAACCTCGATGATAGTCCTAGGTCTATCCCACTATAACACAGCCTTAACTTTATGGGGATCTACTGCGACCCCATCTTGTGAGATCACATAGCCTAAGAATTTTACCTTGGTTAGTCAAAACTCACATTTACTTAGTTTGACATATAATTTCTTCTCTTTCATAATCTCTAAGGCTAATCTTAGATGCCTCTCATGCTCTTCAAAAGATTTAGAGTACACTAGGATATCATCAATAAAGACCACAACAAATTTATCTAGATACGGTCTGAAGACCCTGTTCATGTAGTCCATGAATACTGCGGGCGTATTCGTTAGCCCAAATGGCATTACAAGGAACTCATAATGCCCATATCTAGTCCTGAAGGCCGTCCTTGGGACGTCTTCAGCTCTCACTCTCAGCTGGTGATATCCAGATCTAAGGTCTATCTTAGAAAAGACAAATGCCCCAGCCAACTGATCTAATAAGTCATCTATCCTAGGGAGGGGATACTTATTCTTGATGGTAACCTTATTCAATTCTCTATAATCTATACACAATCTCAAGCTACCATCTTTCTTTTTCAAGAACAACACTAGAGCGCCCTAGGGTGACACACTAGGGCGTATGAATCCTTTTTCTAAGAGCTCCCCTATCTGCTTTTTCAATTTAGCAAACTTGGTGGGAGCCATCCTGTACGGAGCCTTGGACACCGGTCCAGCCCCAGGCACTATCTCTATGGGGAACTCTATCTCTCTCTTTCAGGAGGTAGGCCACTAAAATCAAAATCTTTAGAAAAAACTTCCAGGAATTCCCTAACGATTGGGATCTCTTCTATCCTTTGTTCTACCTCGACCCGTATAGAGAAAAAGACTAGAAACCCCTGACACCCCTACTCTAAGTATGCCTCAGCTTGGGCAGTGGTCATGAAAGATAGCTTGGCTCCTATCCTAGGTATGGTCCCATAAGAAGGTACAAATACAGTGCGGAGTTCACAATCAAGGATAGCATTATTAGCAGTCATTCAGTTCATACCCACAATCAAATCAATGTCATGGAATGACATACAAATCAAGTCGATGGTAGTATGACAATGATTAAACTGGACAGTGACATTCAAACAAGCATGGAAAGTAATAACATGGCCTCCAGTAGGTGGGGTGACAGATAAATCAAATGGTAGAGTACTAACGGCCAGACCCAAATGTCTCATACAGTCATAAGATATAAACAAGTGACTAGCACCCGAATCAAACATAACAATCACAGAAAAATCGTTCACTATGAGCGTACCTCGAATAAGACTGGGAGACACACTAGCCTCCTGCTGAGAAAGGGCAAACACCCTGCCTTGGGTCTGTGGCATGGGAGGAGACGGTCTAAGCAGAGGCGCTGGATATGCCTGAGAGCAGTTTCTGGCAATATACCCCGGCTTCCCACACTTGTAGCAGATCACTGTGGATTGTAGGGTGACGGACGATCCAGTCTTTTGGGGCTGTGGCCTCTTCCCTTTTTGTGGTTTTCTACTCTATTGCACCTTACTCTTCTTCTTATTGGTAGGTGCGGAGCTAGCTCCCTTTTCGGGTTGCAGCCTCTTTAGTTTTGGAGCCCCTCTCTGACCAGATACTGTGGCAGTAGGCATAAAGTCCCTCAGATTATTCTCAATCACTCTGCTGATTTCCACAAGGGCATTGAAATTCCTGATCCTCTGTGGAGTCACTCTGTCTTTAATTAGGGGCTTCAACCCGGTCTCAAACTGCTCACACCTCCAGGGCTCATCATTGTATCTCTGGAGGTAGGAAGAGTACCGAGATAGCTCAATAAATCAGACCACATGCTGATCAACTGTCATATTGTCAGTCTGTCTCAACCCCATGAACTGCATCTCCTTTTGCTTCCTCACTGAGCTGGGAACATATTTTTCATAAAATTGCACTAGAAAGTTCTCCCAGTTGATTTGCAAATTCTTTGTCTCCATTAGAGACTTCGTGCTATGCCACCATCTATCTGCTTCTTTCTGTAACATGAAGGTGGCTAACTAGGCCTTCTGCTCAGAGGTGCAATCCATAACTGAGAATATCTTCTCAGTCTCCATCACCTAGGCCTTTGCCTTATTAGCATCTAACTCCCTGTTAAACATCGGCGAGTTGTTCTTTCAGAATTGATTCAATTGTTTTTGAATAGATGGTAGAGCCTGAGTTGGTTTCTGGGGAGGTGGGGATGGAGCACCGGAAGTGGAAGGCTGGGGTACACCGGAGGTGGATGGATGAGGTACACCGGAGGTGGATGGCTGAGGTGGAGGTGGTGGAGGGGCCTCTCTCCTGGCTTCATCTTGCCTAGCCAAGGCTCCCTGCAGCTGCATAATCATCTCATGCTGCTGTTGGATCATATAGTGTTGTTGGGCTATGATGTTCTCAAGCTGTTTAACCCGCTCCTTGATAGCCCGCACTGGATCCTTAAACTCAACCTCGGGTTCTCGAGGTGGTCTGCCTCTGCCTCGGTCTCTCCGACTCTCACCCATTTTTACTAAAAGAAAAACCACAGCCTTTAGCCCACAACATAATTTTAACACACATACATAGATATTTCACTTGAAAATAAGCCAAATATACCATCTAAGAATTAAATGTCGAGCAAAAGTGCCTGAACCCTTGCTCTGATACCATAAAATGTAACACCATATATTTCTAGTATGCTTTCGATTATTTCTAAGTCTTACATGATCAATTGCACAAAAGGGAATGGAAAATGACATTAAAATAATGCCTTATTTCACGTTACGTCGCATATAAAAATTTCATTCGGTGTCACACGGATCATATGAGCTCATACAACATGTTCTCATATTTAATTACATACATACAACTCATTTTCATAACCAAAGTTGGCCCACAACTCTTGGAATTCAAAGGGGACCATCAAACTCACACTATTATTTTCGGCCAGAATTTCAATTTTTCTGTCACAACTTCAGAAATTCATAACTAAATCCACAAATTTGAAATCCAAAAAAATTTACCATTATAGAAAGCTCTGGATGTCTACCCCATGATAAAAATATTTTCAGCTCATGAATCATTAAGGGGAAATCATTTGACATCTGAAAAGCCACTGGGGTTGCTGTTGTCTGGGCCACTTCAGTTTACTGATAGGAAGTTTCAAAATTCGTAACTAATTCTAGAAAAATTAAAATTATTTATTCTTGGCCATTATGGAAAGCTACACATGTCTAATTTATGCCAAAAATATTTCCAAGCCATGAAACATAACACAGAAAGCGTTTGACACACAAAAAGGGGTAAAGGTTCGGACAGCTATTGGTACTGATGCAAGTGTTTGCTATGAACTTCGAAAATGTCCAATTAATTCCAAAAAAATCCAATCCATGAAAATAATATCAATTTGGAAAGATATGAACGTTAAAGTTATGATAAAAATAGACTCAGATCAGAGAAGGCACGTTTAGCTACCCAAATTCAATGGAACAGTGACTCAGGTCGTGCTGAGCTACTGCTACTATCCCAGAAATTCAAAAATTCATATCTCTCAGCTCAGACCTCTAAATGAGGTACTTATAGTTGCTACAAGTCATTGTGAATTCTTAGTTTCTAACTATAAAATTTTGTAGCCATTGGACCACGTTTGCCCCTTGGATGACACAATTTCACAACTGACTAAATGAACAGTACCAGTGCAAATCCAAAATTCTGATACCAACTTTGAGAAATCATAGAAAATTCCACAAACCTCCAAATGACATGATATTTGGCTTTCCAAAAAGCTCTAGGAAATATCTACTTACATACAAAATTTCAAGTCAAGAAGAGGTCATTTGGTCATACTTTGCTATAGCTCAAGGTTATGGCAATTTTGGTCCCAACAAGAGACAAATTTGGTTCACATGAGCCATGTATGGTTCCACACACATTTGAGCAACTTAGAAAGCATAAATATAGCATAAATAAGTCCCTCATAAGGTCTGAACCCTCATGCAACTCAAATTCACCATGTCACTTCCATGAGCATACATACACAAGTGGGCTCCCAAGTGGTCAAAATACATAATTCTATTCATTAAACTCTATTCTTGATACATACACTAACCTTACATAGTTTTACACTTGTTCAAAGTATCATGGCTCAAAAATAACCTTTACATATCTGCTTTTACATTCTAGTCATCATAGTACATTAAAATAGAAAGATTTGCCAAGAGATAGAGATTTAAGCTCCTTGGCTTCCATCATTTGGATCTTGAACTCCACCTATATCATATGAGATGAGAAAGGAGGGGGTGAGATTCATTGAATCTCAATAGCTCATACACCTATTCAAGCACATTTTTAAGGCACATAACATGTCAAAGGTACAAGTATGCAATCAATCAATCTATGAAGCATTCATCTTTCACATTTTTGTGTCACAAACTTATGTCAAGCACAAGAATGAGCTCTAGGGACTTTTGGTTTGGCCTCACCCCATTTCTAGGACTTTTGGATTGCCTCACTCTTGGTTATTGGGATTTTGACTTAGCCTCACCCACCCAAGGGACTTTTGGCCTTGTCTCACCCATGCCATGAGACTTTTGGCATTTCCTCACCCACATTAAGGGACTTTTGGCACTACCTCACCCTTATGAGCCATTTCCACCATTCAAAGACATTCAAGAAAGCATATTGGTACCAAAATAGCAACTTAGCATCAAGTGGCATGTCTCAAACATATAAACATACACACAAGCACACAATGACATCATATGCAACAAGAAAATGTATTAAGAAAAGGTGGAGAGCTACCTTAGTGCAAATTCAAGCTTTACTTTGCTTGTTTCTTCTCCTTTTCGGTTTCACAAACACAAGGAGGTGGGGTTGGATTTCTTTAGCCTATTCACAATAAACAACACTAAATTATACTCTTGGAACAAATTATGACATCTAACTCACTCTTAAGACTACACTTTGGTCTATTTGTCACCATATGGTTCCATTAAGGACCTAATGAAGCAACTACCATAATTAACATTCTTGGTTCCATTATCTTGCCATATTTAGACCTCTTGACCTCATTTAAGGTCCTTGAAGCCATCACACACTCACTTTCACAAATCTAGGTCTATGTTGCTTCATAAGGTTACATTATGGAAGCCATTGCCTCATCTCCCAACCTAAGGCTTCTAAATTTTTTCCAAGGGTTTCTTCTATCTTCTTTTATCATATAAAGTCCCAAACCAAGCTTGGAACCATTTAAAACATTCCCTAACTATCTCTAAGGCTCTTGACCTAGTTATGCTTCCATTAAAGACTCATGGAGTTTGGGATTTTTTCTTAATGGATGGGGCACTTGGGAGGCTCCCTAGGAGTCTTAGAAACTCAAAAAAATACTCACATATAATGGGGAAGTCTTGAATCAACCTAGATTTTAACTTATGTTCAAGCACCCTACACTTTTCCAACTTGAGTTTTATTAGTTTTTCATGCATTTCTTTGGTATAATCCATCTTCCCATGGCTTAGTTTGATGGATTCTTTTGGATTATAAAAAAGAAACTCTTCTCTCCTCATGGTTCTGTTTAAGACATCCTACCATGGAAGAGGAGAAGGAGAAAAAGAAACAGCAAAGGGAGAGAAACTACCTTGTAAGCAAGCTTCCTTCAAGAGCCCTTCCTTTTCCCTCTTTCTCCTCCTTAAATTTTGAATTTTCCTCCTCTGTCCTGGACCCAAATCAGTACCAAAAATTACATTAAAACTATGGAAAGATGAAGCAAGAAGGGGAGGATGAAGTTTCAAGAGGAAAGAGCATGAAAACTTTACACTTTCTCACCCTTTCTTTGGCTTTTCTTCCTCCAAAATTTTCTCCCTTTGTACACCTAAGACAGTAGCTCCATTTCTGAGATTTGGATAGAAGAAAGTCAGTTTAGAGAGGAGGGAGTTGAACGTGACTTAAAAAGGGAGTTTGGAAGCTTCTTTTGTGCACTTTGTATCCATTTTTACCCTTCCATAATGACATTTTCAGTTTGGCTTTGTTTTAGCTCCTTTTTGAGAATCGTCTTTTCCATCATAAAATTTAGATTCCCAATTTAATAAAATGCCTTTGGAATTACTCAAATCGGAGCTAAAACCTTCCCAAACAAACTGGTCAAAGTTCGGGTCAACTAACGTCGGAAAGAGTACACCGGAGGGGCTTTACCGGTCCTGGGACTTCCCATAGTTTTTGGGGCCTTTGAGAACCCTGGGTAACTCAAAATTTCCATTTAAAAAGCCCTCCTAGGTGTTTTTCTAAAATTACACTTATTTACGAAAATGCCACTGGCCTTTCGGCAAATTTTTCAAATAACTCTGACCCCGATTTTTGGGTAACTCAAGGCTCAAATCATCGTTTTCTATTATTTAAAATTTTATTCAAGTTTTATTTGGTCTTGAATCACTCATTTCAGGGGACTTGCTTTTCAAACTTGCCCGTTTCGGTGTTGTACAACGTACCGGACGTTACAGAAACCACATGAGTTGCAGAGTTAAGGACTCTGTGGCACCACGTAGCTCTAGTTAGCCAGCTCAAACTAAATCAAATGGAGTTACAACGAAAACAAACTATAAGGGCTGATTCTTAAATTTAGGAAAGTACAGAGATGAATTAAAAAAATATATAAATACTAAACAATTAATTTCTTTTAAAAATATTTATTTCAAGTGTTTTTTGGCTGTTTGGCAAAATCCACGCTCACTTAAATAAATTTTTTAGTATGCGAAAGAAATAGGAAATTAAAACTTTTATTTTGAAAGAGAAGTAGAAGTTGGAAATTTATTTTTAAGAAAAAATATCTTTATTTAGAATCATTAATTATTAGATTACTCGTTACCCTTTTTTTATTTTTATCTTTTATCTATAGGCTTGTCTTTTATCATTATCATGTTTTCTTTTATCATTATATATTTATTTTGATGCATTGATATATTTATTTTTATTTAAATATAATATTAATTTATTTTGATTAAAATTTTTTATATAATTAAATTGAATAAAAATATAAAATTAATTAAAATTATCCAAAAATGAATATTTAAAATTGTTCTTCTATTTAAATAATATTAATTACAAAATCAAAGCTATATAAGTAAATTTCAAGAATTTAATGATAAAAAACATATTTTAAGATTGGCCATGCAAAATAATGTTGACAAAAATACTTATCAAATAATTTTTTTCAAACTTGTTTTGTTTTTACAATGCTTTTTACAAAATTTTATTTTAAAAAATAGTTTAAAAACAATACAAAATTTCTAATTTTAAATGAGTTAAAAAAAAGAACATGCAAAAAAAAATAATTTTTTTATGAATTTTTCAAAAAAACTTTTTGTCTCAAATATTGTACTTTATTTATTTCAAGTGGGGAGAAAAGGATAATCTTGGTAGAGTTTTGTATAACAAATTGAGTGTGCAAGTCTCATGTGGGTTTACTTTTCTTTCCTTGAAATATTTATGATTATATACATGGTTTGGTTTGATTGTTGTTGAAGTGTCACCAGATTAATTCATGGTGTAGAGTACAATAATTTGAAGTGACAAGACTAACAAATCAAACGATAGGGTGTCAACTTATCCAAACTTTCTCTATTTTAAAATGTGGGCCTACTCAAGTGGCCATAGAGTATATATGGAATTTAATAAAGATAAATTTAGCAATTTGATTAACTTCATATAAAAGAAAAAAAGAAAAGAAAAAAAATTTGTATGCTAAAAAATGCAACTCATCCAAGCTACAGATTAGATTAGAATCATCAAATTAGATGCCTCTTACCCCTAGAGAGAATGTGATCGGGGAGGCAATCACGCCACAACCAAAAACATTAGAGGCATTAATGGCCAATTTACAAGGGATTGTGGAAGCCTTAGCAAGTATAATAGCAGTATAAGGGGTAAGAATTGATCAATTGATAGGTGTTGCAGCCTCGCAAGTTTAGCCGACCTAAGTTGTACAATTGGTTCAAAATGAAGGAAGGAGTACTAATGTTTTCTTGTCTCAATTCTTAAAGTTGAAATTACCTATGTTCATGGGATTCAATAGTCAAGAGGACCCTCAACATTTTATATATGGCATTGAGAAAGTCTGTCAAGCTTTCAAGTGTTCAGGTATGGATATAGTTGAGTTGGCCACCTATCAATTGCAAGATGTGGTTGCCACTTGGTATAGGAATGTGTCTAGGGAAGGCCAATAGGGTCATCTCTAATGTCTTGGGAGAAATTTAAAGGAGCATTCATGGTTAGATTCTTATCTCAAAATGTTAGGGATGCTAAGTGCTGTGAATTTGAGACCATAAAGTAGATGCTAAATACGAGTGTTATAGAATATGAATTTGTTTCTTATTGTTATCCTACTATGCACCACACTTGGTCTCTACTAAAAGGAACATGATTAAGAGATTTGTTGATGGGTTAGCTTATCCTTTATTTAGGATAGTGGTGGCACAAATAGAGCAATTTCCTCGTTATGTTGTTATAATTGATTGTGCTAGAAAAATTGTGATACGTGAAATGGAAGAAAACACTTCCTTGAAGAAACATTGAGAAGGGAAATGAAAAGAAATTCATAGGCATTAGGAATTCCTTAAGTGGGTCTAAGAAGGATAGAGTAAGTCACAGTCAATAATGTAGAGTAGATAAATGTAATCTTTGGGTAGTACTATTAGTTAGAGAACAAGTTAGAGAAGTGCCCTATATTAGACTCAATGTAGTTTAGTTTAGGTAGGGGAAGGTAGGATCCCATGTTTGACTTATGGAAAGAATCATGTAGGCCAATGTCATAGGGGTGCATGTTTCTAGTGTTGTTAAGTTGGGCATTTATTGAAAGACTACTCAAAGTTGCAAGTTGGTTCTGGTTGTAACATCCAAATTTTAGTAGACATGAGCACTCAAGGTTATAGAATTTTTCTAAGTCCCCTAGCTATATCGAGGAGGCCTGTTAGCTATAGCGAGAATACCTGTTTGCCATAGCAAAAATGCCAGTTTGCTATAGCAAGATTCATTGCTCATATAAAATCCAAGGAGTTTCTCCCAATAGTGCTCATTGTAATGAGAACAGGGGGGACTTGGAACTGATAAGTTCTGGTCATTGCAAGGGGTGTTTCCCACTATAGCGAGATTTATTCTGAAAAAATATGAAAAAGTAAAATTTTCTTTTTAAAGGGTCCAGAATTCTTCTCCCTCATTTTAACCCATTTTAGCTGGCTGAAAATAAATCCCTAAAGCTTTGGAAGTGGCACACCAAGGAGGAGAAAGAGGAGGAGGAAGAAACTAAGTAAAGGTAAGGAATTCCATAGTTCTTCCCTTAGTAACTTGGTTCCCTTCCTTACCACCTTTCCTTCCATGGATTTATTGAAGTGTTTAGTTTTGTTTTAAGTCATGTCTAGAGGAGTGGAGTTCGAAATTCAAGGGAAAGGCCAAAGCAAAGGAGAAGACTCTTGGAAAGGGCTTGAACCAAGGTAGATATCCTAGCTTTCCATGTTTTCTTCTTCTTGCTTCTTGAGAGATAATTTTTGGCCTTATAGAAAACCACTAAGAGGAAGTAAAATTTGACTTAAACCAAGGATGAATCTTAAGAATTAGAGTGTGGGAAACAAGAATATGCAAAGAGAACAAAGAAAGAGTCAATGAAATACAAGATAGTAAGGTTAGGGATTCAAGAACTTAGGCTAAAATATGATTTTATCCAAGAGTTCCTAAGCCTAAGTGAGTGTTTGTATGAGCTTCCAAGACTCCTAGGGAGCTTCCCACGTGCATCTCCCATCAAGAAAAATAAAATCACTTCCATTGGTGCCAAGGAGAGCATTGTCTTGGCTTAAGAGGGTTGAAGCACCTGGGGAGTGTTTTAACTTCTTCTAAGCATAGAATTGTATCATATATGATGGGAGAGTATAAGAGAAAGCCTTGAAAAAAGTCTAGAGAGCCTAGAAAGTGTGATGGAGGTATAGGTTTCATATTGTAGCATAATGAAACAACACATAGCTAGGCTCCTTAAAATAAATATGTGATAGCTCCAAGGATTCTAAATAGAGTCAAGAGTCATAAATCAAGGGAGAGAATAGAGCCAATATCATAAATTCCCAAGGTTATTTCATTAGGTGCCTTATGGAACCATAATTGCACATTATGAGTGCCAAGGCTATTCTAGAGTGTGTGTGTGACTTTAGTAAATGTTCCAAAAGTGTAATTGGATTCCATTTTATGTGTTTAGGCCAAAGGAATCAAGTTCCACCTCCTTGCAGGTGTTTGATCGAGGGAGAGGAAGAAATTACAAAGAGAAAAGTGTGTTCTTGTGTACAAGGTAGCTCTCTCTCTTTTCTCTCATGTATGCTTAGGTGTTTTCTTGTCTTTGAATATATGTGTATATGTTTAAGCCATGAAAATTATTTTTAGCAAGTATATCTATGCCATGGTACCATGATGGTTGATTTATGTGCTTGAATTATGTTTTATAAACATGTTTTGGCTTGTATGAGCTTGGTGAAGCCAAAAGTCCTTTAGTTAGGGTGATGATGAGCCAAAAGTCGCTAAAAGTGGGTGAGACAAAGCTAAAAGTCTTTACAAAGAGTGAGACTTAGTCAAAAGTTCCTTCAAAGTGAGTAAGACAAGTCCAAAAGTCCCAAAGAAAATGGGTGAGGCTAAACTATTGTCTTAGCAAGCCTATGTATGATATGTGTGACTTTTTGAATGCAAGAAATGTTTTATGTATGTTTATGAGTTTCAAGATAGTCATACATGCATTTTTAGACTTGAAATTGCATCCATTATGTGTGTTTGAAAGTGAGTAGAGCTATTGGGATTCTTAGAATCTCACTTTTCCCTCCCCATTACCTAACATGCCTAGATGGATCAAGTGAACAAGGAAATGGGAGCCACCACACATGGAAGCAAGGAGAATGACAATGGAGTTGTTATTGTTCTTATTGTAACCATAATGATATCAAATGATGTAATACCATGATGTATAACCTTTTGAACATGTGTAATTATATGGATATGTGATGTATATGTGAGAATGGATAGCATTTAAATGATATGACATGGTTTTGACATTGAAATGCAAGAATGAGATTGTTAGACTATATGTACAGTAACAAGTGTGGTAGTGAATTTATGAAATATGGGTTTTTTGATCCTTTAGACATGTTTAAAGGTCTATTTTTATGCTTTCTCATGTGTTCAAGAAGTCATGGATAGGGTAGGGAAGCATTTGGACACATCTTGACCCATTTTGGTGCTTATAAAGCTAATTTTGGCACCCTATATCACAAACTGACCAAATGGAAGAATTTTTTCATGAATTTTGGCATGGATCTAAGTTTCATTTAAAAATTTTTGTGGAGCGAAGAATTGTAGTATTCAGAGCTTTAGAGAATAAATTATGAATTTCTAAAGTTGGGGAAAATTCTTAAATTGGGCATTTGCACAGTTTATATGGTTAGTTTCTTCTCTTCTATTATTCATAGCCCAATGAAGTTCGATTGCCTTGAAATTTTACAAGCATAAACTAGACCTCATAAGATTTCTGTAGCCATAAAGAGCACCTTATTTGGATTTATATTGAGAGAGAGATGAATTTTTGAAATCCATATCAGTAAATTGTATAAGAACTCCAAGACAGCTAGACATATGATGCTTTTCTATTATCAATCATAATCCAAATGATGTTTTCATAGCCTGGAAGTATTTTTAGAATAAATTTAACATTCAAGGCTCTTTAGAAATCTATGATTTGTTTGATTTTGATTTTTCTAGATTTAATTATGAATTTTCAAAGTCTATCCCAAAAAATTGAAATTTGAACCCAAAATTGAACATGCATTTTCTGATATGTAGGGCTCAAAATCCAAATTGCATCGGATATTTTATGATGTCTATGACTTGTATAGATGGATTATGAGTAGGGTATGAGGTTTGAAAATTCACAAGGTCCATGGAGTATAAAAGAAAAGATTTTAAAGCCCTACGCAACGCATTTATTTGCATTGTTTTTATCAATTTCCTTAATGCAACATGTATAATGCCTACTAGTGGAAAGGTAAGGCTAGAAATATTATGGTGTTACATTGGTCATGGGTTAGTATAGGCTTCTCATCAAACTACTCCTTTAGCCGTTGCCCTTATTTAATTCATCCTAACCTTGTCAAGTAGGGGTATAGCAAGCAAAAGACAAGTTTCCATAGGTAGATGGCAAGCTTATGTCTATGTGTTGACTTAAAAAGATGCACAGTCATCCAATGTGGTAGTGATAAGTATCCTATCAGTATGTTCTCATGATGCGCATGTGTTATTTAATCTTGGCTCTACCTTCTCGTATATGTCTCCATATTTTGCTTGATAGGTTGCTAAGAACCTAGTCAAATTAGATAATGCTTTCATAGTAACTTTGATCGAAGAATCATCATTAGTAGATCATGTATATTGATCTTGTGTGATTTCTATTAAGGGGAAAGAGACCTTAGTTGATTTGATGTTGTTGGATATGTCTGACTTTAATGTAATTTTGGGAATAGATGACCTAGCTTCATGTCATGCTACTTTGGACTGCTACTAAAAAACAAGTAAGTTTGATATTCTTAGGGAATCATCTTTCCTAATTTAAGGTAACCATAGTGAGGTACTAAATAATTTGATTTTAGCCTTAGGGGCTTAAAGATTGTTGAAAAAAGGGTGCCAAGGATACTTGGCTGTCATCAAGCTTATGGGTGTAGGGATTTTCATCTTTTATGTTGGTCATTTCCCCATTTTGGGGGTGACAAAAGTTGTATTAAAGCTTAGGTTTTCTTATATTATGTAGAGCAAGTGTTCTCTAATGAGACCTTTGTCATCATTATGAAAGAGCATAATCATGACTAATGCATCATTAGAGACCTTATAAGATTCATGTGTTTGTTAGGCTTATATGTGTGTGGTCTTCTCATATTCTATTCTAGTTGCATGTCCATTTCTAAGGCATGATGAAGGAGATTGCATGAGATTGAAAATCCATTCAATATGTTTTTACCATATGGAGTATAATCATACCAAATAGATGTTCAAGATTTTTGTTATCTAGTGAGATGAGAGGTAATGTATAATTTAGCTAAGTAGCTCCAATTTAATCTAACTTTTAAGACTAAGGTTTGATTTAGAAATGACATAATGTTGTTACACATGCAATCCAAATTCTTTACATTTAGCAAATATACATTGTACATTTGGAGAGAAATAAGTTGAGGATGTAGGGCCAAATAGTTTCTAGTATTAGAATTTGGAGGGAAAACCTTTTAACATTAGAAGCTGTTCATTCTTTTTCTTTTTAATTGCACCATATATAATCCATTTTTGTAAGATGTGCTTGTGTGAAAAAAATTGTAGATTAAATAAGGTAAAATTAATGTTTGGCAAAATTTTTGTTAAAACTCATCTCCACCCAAGAAAGTGGATTTTCGATCTTGAAACTTCTCTTAAAAGCTTTAATTGCTTGATGTAGATATTTGACTTTGATTGGACACTATTTGGCCTCAAAATTTGTTAATATCAAATTGTTATTATTTATTATTATGAGATTTTGAATTAAAGTCCTATTGAATTTCATATTCATTAGGATATTAATTCAAATTGATTTTCTTGTTTGAGATAGTCAACTATGGTGTTTTATTATTGTTAATTAGGACATAATTGTATAGATTTATTTGTTTCAAATTCTTTCCTTTTTCGATGACCACATATCTAGAAGCATTAACTCCTATTATTTGGCCCATATATATATGTCATTCATAACTTTATTAGATTAACAAGAGAAATTCTCTCAAGCAATCTTTTATATTTTTCACATCTTTCTCTTCATGGTATCAGAACTTTACCTCTTATCCAAATTCATTTTTCCCTTGGTTCTCCTGAAAGCATTCCTACCATTTGCCTATTGTCTTCCCTTTTATTTTTTGTGACCATCTAGATACCTTCAAAAACCTACCATGATGCAAGTAAATCCTCTAGGTCAGACATGTCAACTTAGGTCATAACAGTAGAAGGTACTATTTAAATCATCCCTGGCCACAAATTGAATGGCCAAAATTATGTTTAATAGGTCAAGTCAGTGATGATTTTTATTTCAAGTAAGGAAAAAGAAAGGTTATTTGACTATAGTTGCTATTCCTTTAGAGGTGATAGATCCTAAATATCAAATTTGGAGGGAAGAGAACAATGTGGTTTAATCTTGGTCAATTAGCACCATGGACATAGAAATTGGTTGAACTTCTTGGTTTACAACACTGCTCATGAAGCTTGGGAGGTTGTGAAGGAAATATACTCAGATCAAGATAACATATCTAAGTTATTTGAGGTCAAAAGCAAGTTGGATGATCTTAAACAAAGGGATGTCTTTATGACCCAATATTATAGTGCTCTTACCTATTTGTGGCAGTAGTTGGACATGTTTGAAAACCCAAATTGGTCATGTTATGGAGATACTAAAAGATAAAGAGAGTTAGTTGATAAAGTGAGGATTTTTAAATTCCTTCTGGGTAGGTCTTAACAAATTGTTGGATATAGTGAGGGGGAGAATACTTGGCCTAAAACCTCTACCCTTAATTAGAGTGGTCTTCTCTAAGGTTTGTAGAGAAGAAAGCTAAAGAAAGTTAATGTTAAGTGTTTCCATGATTGTTAGAAGAACTATTTATGAAGGTTTTGCATTACTTTCTAGAGACATAAACCAACATGGAGATAATAAACATAAGAAGGGGAGACCTTAGTGTGACTGTTGTAAGTACATCGCTTATGCTAGGGAAACATGTTGGAAACTCCATGTTAAGTCCACTAATTAGAAGCTGAATAAAAAAAGAGAAAATATGGATCATAATGCTTAACAATTTTTTTATATAGAGAGGATTTGATTATATAGATGAAGACATACTCACTGGATTGCTAACAAAACATCTAAGAGTAGTAAAGTCTTGGGGAACCATAACTCTTATAATAACTATTTTGTTTTCAATGTCTTTTACAGTCCTTGTCTATGTTGTTGAGTCTTGGGGTACAAATATGTCTATGTACAAAACAAAGAATCCAAGTCATATAAAGGTCCCGATCATAGTTATATAGAAATCTTATACGTCTTTAATTTTAGACATATACAAACATGTCTTAGGGTACAAACATGTCTATGTACAAATATATTTTCTTTATTCTAGATCATATTTTATTCCTTGTCTTTCTAATTAATTTTGAGATTCCCCAAGACCAACTATTCTTTAAACATGTATAAGCAATTGAAGTTACAAAACATTCCATATAAGCATGATTAATCACATAAAGATACCCTAAGACAGCCTTGCATATATTGGGTACACAAGCATATAAACTCATGGCTCTAATTAAAAGTCTTAACCAGCCATTTTATGCTTATTTAATTGCCATTTAACTTTTCGTAAACTTGTTTTTAGAATATAATTTCATAATCTTTCAAAAGATGAAAGAAAAATGCTAAAAAAAAAAACACTATAAAGGAAGATGGCACCATGGCTTAGGGCCTTGGCATTATAACCTCACACAAAAATTGGACTATTTAGAGTCCTTAGATAGAACAAATAGTGCAATGGCCTTGCATCATGGTGTTGCTGTGCTGACAGAGCATCTCAGGCTTTATTTGGTATCCTTTTTTGGTAGCCAATTTCAAATGTTTGCCATTTTTTTCTATAGACCTCCAAACTTCATAAATTCAACTAGGAGATACTTATATGGTTATTAAAATGCAAGAAAAATCCTGGAGTGAAAAGGATTTGTATAGCCCTTTAACTTTCATTTTTGCTAAGGTGCTTGGAAAATGACCAAATTAGTGAAAAGTGCACTTTTAGGTATGAGTTGAGTTATCAAACAAACTCTAAAATTTACAGAATTTGGCAAGATATCTCTTCTATATGTCAAGCCTAACATACTTAAATTTCAACTCATTTTAACCTTATTTGGTCCCTAAACATCTAGGCCTAAATTTGTACCTAATTTTGGCCTTTTACTAACAATAGGTCCATTTTGTTACGTTATTGTTTTCTAACCTTTTTCTTGCCATTCTTGCATATATGTAGAATCACTACGATTCCTAAATGACCCTAAAAAAGATATGTAAACCTTAGGACAAGATTCTCGAGCTATAGGTCTTATAGGAGTCTTTGATGCAAAGTCCATGGTCTTAGGTTTCCTACAAGACTCTCATAAATCTCTTATCATCTTAAGAACCTAATATAACCATCAAAGCTTCACAAATAGACAAGGAGCACAAGAGAGCAAAAATGGAGTGTTTTACTCTTGTAAACCAAAGATGATGAAGGGAAAGAGAAAGAGGACCAAAGTGGGTGTTCTTACCTTTTCCTACTTTCTCCTTCTTGAGCTCCTTTTATGTTCAAAAGTGATATGGAAGGTGTGGAGGATCAATATGGGTTCCTTTTTGCTTTAGCTACTTTCCTTTTCCTCCCATAACTCTCCCTTTATTTTTTTTCCTTTTCACTCACTTTCTCTTTCTATATATGTATATATTTTGGTAGAGTCATGGTAGGATGTATATGTGAGTTTATAATATGAAAGGGGGCATATTTATAGAAGGAGAGGGAGCCATCTGGCTTCCTGGAGAAGCCACTCAATTTCATCATGTTTTTCTTCTACGAAGATAGGGAGTGTGTTGAGCAAATTAAGGATTGACTCATTTTGACTTCAATTTTTAGGGATTTGACTTTGATTTGCCATAAGCTCTTATTGGGAAATTTATTTTGATAATTTCGTACAAGGATCTCATCCTAACTCGATCATTTTTTTATTTGAAGAAAATCCTATTTTGGCCATGTGAAAATTGTATTTTAGTCTCTAGTTAAAATTGTAGTTTAAATTCTAAACTTTTAATATTTATATTTTATCTCTAAATTTTTACGTAAAATATTTTTATTTCTCAATATTTTTCTTATATTTTTAGGCCATTAAGGGTCTAATGAATTTATGAAAATTCATTTCATAAGTATTTATTTTGTATTTATTTATTATTTGATATTTAGGAATTAATCCTAATTAATTCTAATAAATTCCTTATAATCTATAAAAATTTTTGGTAGTCCAGATAAAATTCTAAAGTATGTTATAGTTATAATTTCCTCTAATTACTTAAACTTTCATGAGGAATTCATATTAAATAATTTTAATAATTATTTTAATTTTAATTAATTAGCTAAAAAATTGTAAGACGTTGTAAAGGAGCTCTCAAGATTAGGGCTTTTGGTTGTAAGCCTCCAAAGAATGATACTCCTCCCACTTTAATTTTCAAATTTAAGGCTTTATAAGATAAATTCTAAGTTTGATTTAATTAAAGAAGTTTATATTGAAAGACATAAAGTTAGAGTTTGTGTTAATAATAGGAAATCAAGTTTGTGTCAATAATAGGAAACTCATATAAAAATAAGGGCTTTAAGGTGTTGAAAGGTGCATTGAGTTAAATTAATAATTATAGATGCTAATTGAGTGGCAAAATTTGGTTTATCTTCTCTTGTTATAAATTCTTCATAGTGAGAAAAAAGGGGAGGTGGACTTTTGTAGTCCTTGAATTGTGCATTTGGGTGCTTGTGGAAGGAATTTCTAGTCAAACTCTCAATTTGAGTTTTTAAAGGTAAATTCTAGTTGTTGAAATCATATTAATTTAATTTAGTATATGTGTATATATATGTATATATTGTGTGTATGTGTGTGTGTATATACATTTGTTAGTTTGGGATTTATATTGGAAGTATATGATCAAACTGTATAAGCATGCTAATAAGTAATAAAGTTGAGACTTATAGTTAAGGACTCTTTTGGGTGGCAAAAGAAAGTAATGACTAAAGAAATAGTGTTGCTTAATGGTGTAATACTAATAACTAAGTTGAGGTATGAAAGGGTTGGAAAACCAATGGTCCAATAAGACTTAAATTCTAGGTAAAGTGGAAATTTTGATTTTTAGTGGCAATTGGAATTTTTGAGATAGTAAAAAGTATGTTAAATTGTATTTTTAAGAGTCATAAGGACCTTCTTATATAAAATAAGTTATTGGAAGAAGTGGTAGAAAATTTTGCAGTGTTTACCTTATTTGGTGAATAAATAATATCCCATCAAAATTTTATAATTATATTTGTTCTACCATGTCACTTGTCACAACATGCTTTATATTGCTAATTCATCTCATTTCCTTTCTAAGGTGACAAAATTACAAATGTTGTAAAACTTTTGATAGCAGTTTTTAGACTGTATCCACGTTAGATGAGCCTTGGGGTCCAAATTTGATTTTCTTGCTATTTTAATTCATAAACTCCATATACATATTTGTTTCAACCCATATAATAATCATCCAAGACCTAAATGCATAAAGGATTCATATATCTCATTTTGGCTTCTTTGGACATACTATGAGTCAAACTTAAAAAATTCATAATTTTGGTTGTATAACTTTGATTTATGTAAACTTGGTGTCTACAGAAAGCTTATGATTTGAACTTTATACTATAAAATTTCAAGTGAAAATGAATATATTTAACCCCTAAAAAGACATGAAAAACCTAGGCCATGATAGCATAAATAGTAATTGCCCTAATTCCTTAATTCTAGACTAGATTTGAAAATTCACCAAATATTCTATAGAGTTTAGGAAAATACCATCTTTGACTTGTTAGAAAGTTCTATATATTCTCTAGATGGCTATGAAATTTCAGCCCCAAACTAAATCATATAGGCTGTTAAGGGTAGAAATGCACTTATAACTCATTTGAACAAATCTTAGTTCTAAAATGGTCCATTTGGCTCCTAAATTGCAATCTCTTGTTTTGAGCAAATTTTAATCCATTCATACTTGATTTTCATAAGAACCATATCATGAAATATGGATCACTACAAAAATTCACCATCTCACACCCAATAGCCACATAGAGCCACTAAGATATAAAAGGGCAAATCATATTCTATTCTCTTGTCAAGATACCAAATAGGCATATATTTATGAATACAACCTTATTCATAAGTTGCTATTTCATTCCATCATAAAATATATCAAATTGGCTACTCAATAGCTTCGTAACAAACATCAAAGTACCATATGTCATCCAAGCATCAAAGTAGCATATTTACTTAGTCTCACAATTGTACATGCACAACTATCACAACTTATGACCATAGACATCATGGTCTCAA
Organism: Erythrophleum ivorense; assembly: GCA_026724425.1. Classification (NCBI taxonomy): domain Eukaryota; kingdom Viridiplantae; phylum Streptophyta; class Magnoliopsida; order Fabales; family Fabaceae; genus Erythrophleum; species Erythrophleum ivorense. The sequence goes on from JAIUCV010000008.1 coordinate 36,084,412, forward strand.
TTGCTAAATGAAGAATGGTTATATTTCATCATAAAATACATCAAGTATGCTATTAGTTTATCACATAATGTACATCAATATATATATACATCACAAGTTTTTTCTTGGATCCTTCCATGGTTCTAGTTCCTCTTCAATTCTTTTCCATGCTTGTGATTCCTATCATGGTTAGTAGGGAATAAAGGGAGTCAGATTCTTAGGAGAACATCAATAGAAAATTTCAATCATATCAATGCACACAATGAATGTAAATGAGGAAATACATGTATGGAATGTAACATTCGATTCTTCTGAAATGAGCTAGAACCAATAAGATAATGGAAGAGGACCCTAAAGCAAGATGAATTAAGGATAATTAAAGGTAAAATATTAATTAGAGCATCTAGAGATGAGATTATGAAGTTATGGATGGCTTGGAATTGGAGCAAGAATGCCTAAACAGAGAGAATTGATGTACAGGTGGCAAAATTGTAATTTTGAAAAAAATTTTAAAAACCCAAAGGAAATGGTTTTAAATGCAAAAGTTAAGCTAATTAGGGTTTTTGGAGGTCTTGAAAATTATAAGAATCATTAAAATGGCTAAAGCTCTTCTAGTGTACAATTTAAGATATCGATTGGTCGTAACTTTGAATAAACTTTTTGAGATGGTTTTAATCCCAAAAATTTCAAATAAATGCTTTTAATAAAGCAGAGAACCTAAATTTTCATATGGAAATATGGTTTCTAAAAGGATATGAAACAAGTTCAAATGAAGCCGTTAAGTTATAGGGACGTAAATGAAAATTTAAAATTATTTAAAATATCCATCCTCTTTCTTATTATAGCCACACCACCTCATCCTCTTCTTCAAAACTAACTTAGAAGCCTCTAAACCAGCCCCGTGGTGTCCAAATATGGGAGGAGAGAGAGAGCGAAAAAAGAATCCAATAAAGTAAGAAAATTTGTATAATTTCATGGTATGTTAGTTAAAACCTTTTCTTCTTATCATGCTCTTTGTAATAGTAATTTTAGTTTCTTGAAAAGATGAAGTTTATGGTTGATCTCATGACGAAAAGAGGAGCTTTGAAATAACTAACCATACCACAAGAATTCCCATTAGAAGAGCTTTCAAACAAGGTATAAGTTGTAATGAAAAACTTGCTTTTCCATTGGATTCTTCTCCCTTCTCAATTTGGTGAGAGAGAGGGGCAGATGAGGGAGCTTTTGTTTGATGGAAAACTTGATAGAAATAGGGGTTTTGAAAGGTGTAGAATAAGTTTATGCAATTGAAAGAACTTAAGTTAGACCACATAGGGTTCAAATTGCACCTTAAAAGTTTTAAAACTCTAGGAGGGAATTTCAAGCTATGTAAGATCATATCTAAATTAGAAAGGAACCAAGGAATCTCCACATGTGCCTATTTCCTAAGAGGAGTAACAAAAACTCTATTAGCCTCCCATGAAGTATAGGTTTAGGCATGAGCAAGTTGAAATACCTAAGAAGAGTTTTTTTTTTATTCTAAGGTTATAAATGGTCTAGATATGAATTACAATAGAACCAATGGATTGAATTTAGAAACCTTATTTTGAAAGGTGAATTTTTAAGGCACCTAAAGGGGTTAAAGAAGTAAGTTGGCTCTAAGCTTATGTAATCTTGCAAATGATGATCCAAATGAGCTCCATTAAAGTTATATGGCTTATACCAAGTGAGAGTTTAGAGCCTAGAAGGTAAATTGCAAGAGTTGCCTCTTAAGGGATCTAAAATGACCTAAATTCATATATTAAGTCCCAATAGAATTAGAAGAAGATAATATAAGATAGAATGGATCCTAATAGCTTATTTTGTCTTATAATTTATATATGTAGGCCAAGTTAGCTCAAACTCACCTACTTATGGGTGTCAAGCTAAGAAATTCAAGGAAAAGGAAGGGAACAAGTGCGTTAGTGGTGACTTGAAACTTCTCCAACCCATAATGTAACATTATTTTCCTATCTTGCATACATTTAAATGTTTGGATGAGTTAAGATGCTTGTACATGTGATTACTTGATGTATTCATGAGTTATGCTTTGATATGGTTTTCCTTATGAGTATTATGCATGAGTCTTGTATGTTTTTTGGCTTAGTTCCCTATGGCAAGGAATTAAGTGCAATAGCTCTTGCAAATGATGATCCAAATGAGCTCCATTAAAGTTATATGGCTTATACCAAGTGAGAGTTTAGAGCCTAGAAGGTAAATTGCAAGAGTTGCCTCTTAAGGGATCTAAAATGACCTAAATTCATATATTAAGTCCCAATAGAATTAGAAGAAGATAATATAAGATAGAATGGATCCTAATAGCTTATTTTGTCTTATAATTTATATATGTAGGCCAAGTTAGCTCAAACTCACCTACTTATGGGTGTCAAGCTAAGAAATTCAAGGAAAAGGAAGGGAACAAGTGCGTTAGTGGTGACTTGAAACTTCTCCAACCCATAATGTAACATTATTTTCCTATCTTGCATACATTTAAATGTTTGGATGAGTTAAGATGCTTGTACATGTGATTACTTGATGTATTCATGAGTTATGCTTTGATATGGTTTTCCTTATGAGTATTATGCATGAGTCTTGTATGTTTTTTGGCTTAGTTCCCTATGGCAAGGAATTAAGTGCAATAGCTCTTCCTTGGCTTAGAAATGAGTTTAGTTGAGTGATAAATGTTATTTTTATATATTTTATTACTATTTATTTAGGCATTTTGATGATGAATTATGGATTAATGGACTTTACTAGATGATATTTGATTTTTTTTTTTGGCCATTTTTGCACTCTAGGAATTACTTTGCAAAATTTTTAGTTTTTAATGCATAAGTTCTTTTTAAATAATTTGTGAATTTTTTCTACTTAATATTTTATATTATTTTTGTAGATTTTAATGGGCAAATGGAATTTAAATTATGGAAATTTATTGGAAGGAGAGTTGAAAGCTACAAAATTGAATCAAGGGCCAATATCTAAGGATGGAAGCCACATTTTGCAACTTAAAGAAGGGAATAATGTCTAGGTTTTTAATGGAATTTTTAGAAAATAGAAATAGGAAAATGGTAGCTGATGATGCATAGACTTTGCATGGAAATAGCAAATCCAATAACATTCTTTTAGTTTATCTCACATACATGTATAGGCATATCTTTCTTTCCCATTCAAATGTGATACATGACCTACTTACACAAAAATAGGTGATGTGGAGGTCTAGATAAGGCATTTCATGTTAGGGAAGACACAAACATGTAGGTACAGGACATGTGAGGATGGAATGTATGAAGACATGGATGAATAAAGGATGATACAAGGAAATTCCCTCCATTCACACACTCGTGGGCCCACACACGTACACTCTCCCACATAAACAACACCGGGTCTCATTACACTTTATGGCATTTTGTCTTAGACACACATTAAAGCATGTGTAATACACCAGACCCTTATAGCCACACATACTCTTATATTCTCACAAGAGAGGCTTTCATCTCATGGGAACACAACAGCTACAAAAGGCATATGGATGGTTCTTCACTCACACATTGATGCATTAGAGTCTTTCACGCATATTATCACTCATGGCAAACACATAAAGGCTACACTTTATCCATGTAACAATCCAACCATTCACACATTCACTCATACACGTCCAGGTTAGCTCATGTAGAGGGAAGAATGAATTAGAAACACACAAGAAGCACATGGCTAGGTCAGATACTTATGGGGACCCACTAATTCACGAGGAGAGAGATAGGAGATACATATGATAGGAGGCTCAAGATTGCAATTCTGTTGGGATGTGGAGAGGCACGAAAGAGGGAAGCACACCATAACATTATATCCATTCTCCTAATTAGAAGCTCTGTGGTTGAAATTCTCCACCAAAATTTCCTTTATTATTTTCAATCAATGAGAGCTTAATTCCATCCTGATGTGGAGCTTGAATCTATGAAGATCATTTAAGGATTTGGCTAAGATTTCTACATTTCTTTTCCTCTCTTTCTAGGACTTTTTCTTCTTCTACTATTAGCTTGGTTAAGTTTGTATTAGAATTAGATTGGTGTTTTTTATGAATGGTGGCTAGTTAGGCATCAATTAAGAGAAATTTTTTTATGATTAATGGATTAACATTTTGATAGTTTGAGTGCCGAAATTTTCATATACCTTTAATTTTTAACTTGTGCAACTAAGGTGTTTGATAAAATGCATGTTGAAAATTTTGTGCTTGAATGTTGAATTTGAAGTTTCCTTGGAATTTAATTGGTTAATTGAATTTCCTAAGATGAAAGTTCAAAGGCTAATTTGATTGGTTACTCATTATTTTTTAGTGTTCAAATTAACTTAATCACAAGAACTAATAAATAATGTGAAGTTGAGATTTCCAATCAATATTGATTTGTTAATTTCTTGAATCTTGTGTGGTAGCTGAAGATAAATTGAATACATGTAGAAATTCTTAGACCAAAACCTATTAACAATTGAATTAGGATAAAGATAGTGAATTTCAAGGGATAAATGCAAAGCTAGTCACACATATTCATTACTTACTTGCTAATTTCTTACATTTTAGTTTGTAGTTTGCATTTTTAATTCATTTTAAATTTTAGTTAATTGAATTCAATAAAAAAACCCCTTGAATTTGGTAGATATTATGTAACAACCCAGAGAAAAGAGAAAAGAAAAGAAATGAGAAAAGAAAAGGAAAAGAAAAAGCTGGAAAATTTTCGAAGAGCTGAGAATTTTCTAAGTCTTCTCGCCATAGCGAGAAATGGCCTCGCCATAGCGAGAATGCCTCCTCACAATAACGAAAATGTTCCTAGCTATAGCGAGTGCGGGCATTCCATACAGAAACAGGGAGTTGCTCGCTGTAGCGACGCCATAGCGAAGGCAGAGGTCTGGAACAGACACGATCTTGCCATATCGACGCCATAGCGAAGGTCTGGAATAGACACGAGCTCGCTGTAGCGACGCCATAGCGAAGGCAGAGGTCTGGAATAGACACGAGCTCGCCGTAGCGAGGGTAATGACTCGCTATAGCGAGAGCGGTCCAGAAAAGCGAGAGAAAAGAGGAGAATTTGACTTTTTAAAAGCTTCCAAATCTCTTCTTTCTTCTTCTAACCGACTCAAGCTCGTCTTAGGAGAGAGAAAAGGGCAGAGGAGAGAGAAAAGCTGAGGAGAAGAAGAAAGCACAAGAAAGGTATGAATTCTCATGGCTTTCCTCTTCATATGTTGCTCTTCTCCCCTTCCCTTCTCTTTGCATGGTTTAGATAGCAAAAAATGGTTAGGTCTTGAGTCTGGTTCAGAGGAGTGAGAGTGGAAAACCATTCTTGAGAGAGATTAGAAGTATGTAGTCTTCTCTTTCTTACTTTCCCTTTCTTAAGAACAAGAGAAATTGAGAAAAGAGAGAGGATAGCTAATGGACTCTAGAGAGAGGAAGAAGCCTAGGTCAAGAAGCTTAGTAGAGCTGATTAGAAGTGATCCCTAGCTTAAGAATCAAGTATGAAGGTATTAATTCCATGCTTTTGTGTGATTAGGCTCAAGAGAAGCTCTCCCATCTAAAAGTGTAGTGAAATCTACAAGGGAGGAGACAAGTGAAAGAGGAAGTAGTGAATAGCTAACAAGGTAGTTCTTTCCACTTTCTCTCATGCATAATTGTGTGTTTACATTGTCTTGCTTGTGTGTATGAATGATATGAGTTATGAGAAGTGTGTTAGCATGAGATAGATATGAATTGAAAATGATGATTTATGTGATTTGTTTGGTTTGCTTGAGGAAATGGAAAAGCCAATAACCCTATAGCCAAGGTGAGGATGAGCCAAGCCCTTAAGTTGGTTGAGACAAGAGTAAAGGTCTCCCAAAAAGTGAGGTTGACTCCAAAGAGTAAGGGTTGAGTCTAAGGACCTCTAAAGAGTGGGTAAGGCAAATCCAAAAGCCACAAGGGATTGGGTGAGGCTAATCCAAGTACTTAGCAAGTTCCTAAATGTTATGAATGGCCAATTCCCATGTTTTAAATGTTTTCATCATGATTTTATATGCTAACATGCCATAACATGCATAATGAGACTTGTTGCATGCGATATATGTATGATTGAATGAGAGTTGAACTGCTGAGATTCTCCGAATCTCACCCTTCCTTTCCACTATCCAACCATGCCAGGTGGAGCAAGCGAGATTAGAGATGGGAACCACCATCAAGCATGAAGCTAGGGATAGAAATGAAGAAGAGGGTAAAGGTTTCTTGTAAATGTATTGTAAATGAGACATGAGATGTAAATGATGATGTATATGATGTAACCTTTATAAATGGTTGCAAGTTAATGTATGTATGGAATGATGTATATATGAGAATGAGGCTTATTATGAATGAAGAAGCATGTGTTAATGTGAAATGCTTAATGTTAGCATAGGCTACATAGGTGCATGAGTGGGCATGGGGTAGTGAGTTTCTCCCATCTAAGTTACTAGGCACTTGAGACATGATTGATGGCCCCTAGAGATGCTTTCTCATGTGCTCAAGGAGTCATAGAAGTAGAAGAACCATGATTGGACCCTATGAACCCCACTTTTGGCCAAGAAAGGGCCTTCTTGCACATGATGTCATAGATTAGCCATATGACCTCTTCTTGCTATGAAATTTGACATGTAACTAGATGATGTTTAGAGCTTTCTGGGAAGCTAGGGTTCATGTCATTTAGAGGTCTATAGCATTTTCTATGATTTTTCAAAGTTGACATCAGAAGAAATCGGATTTCAGAAAATCACTGTTCATTTGGTCAGTTTGAGAAACGTGTCCATCCGAGGGACAAATGTAGTCCAATGGCTACGAAATTTTATACACAGAAACTAGATGGTCACAGTGACTTGTAGGAACTAGAAGCACCTCATTTAGAGGTCTAGAAAGGAAGTTATGCAATTTCGAAGTTGCTGCCCAGAATCAGACACTCAACCAGACCCGAGGTACTGTTTCATCGGTTTTCGGGGATTTGGCTTGGTGAAATGATCTGGAGATATTTTTCTCCTCTAGCTAACATCCACATATTTCCATAGAGATATAGTTTACAAGCATTGGATTTTTTTGGAATTAAGTTAGACATTTTCAAAGTCTATATCAGTAAACTGTGACAGCAAAGGAGTCCCCTCTGACCAGTGAATGAATTGATGTCAAACGCAAAATATGTGAGATATTGAGACCTCTACTTATTTTTAGTATGAAGTAGACGTCTTAATCTTTCTAGAATGACCCAGATCATGCAGTTACAATTTTTCTGCATTTAGTTATGGATTTTCCAAGTTAGCCCAGAAAAGAAGCAAAATCTGCCAAGCACGAAAATGCATGTCTCCAAATCCCTTTTTGCTTTCCATGAGTTTAAAGCATATGGTTGGGATTGAAACAAGTCTTAATAGTAAAATTAAGCATGAGGAAGTATAGAAAGAGCTCAATGGGTCCATGTTACTTCTAAGTGGATCTCTACCCACACATAATGTCATAGAGAAAGAAGCATAAGGTACAGTAAATTATCTCCCTTGTGAGTTCCGCATGTGCATATGAGTAAGAGGGCATGTTGGGTATGAGCTAAAGGTTAAGGTGTTACATATTATGTTTCTCTTAACACTTGGGAAACTCTTTTAAATACTGGAATCCATTTTTGTAGAAAATAATTTAAGTTGCACCTTATATTACAAACTTTTATTTAGCCTAATTTATTTGAAGTCGCTCGACATAACTATCATTAAGCCTAGCCAATATGTTGAATGCCATGACTTGATGAGAATTGAGTTTTCATGCTAAAAGATGTGTTTTAGTTAACATGATGCATATGAATTACATGCTTGAACCATATGCATTGCATTTTCTCGTAGTGTTTTTGTATGCATTGGTATGCATTGATATGATTGAAATTGACCACTGAGATTCTCCCCAGAATCTCACCCATGCATTCCCACTAACTATTTCAGGTCCTCCAAGTAAAGGAAAGGACATATAGAAGAGCTAAGCAATAGAGAATGTTAAAGTATGTATTATGTAATGTAAATATGTGCAATGTATGCAATAGACTTGTATGGATAGAAAGCTTATGTTTGTATATTGAATTTTCATGTAAATGATGAGTTTTAAAATGGAAAAATATGTATAAGCATGAGATCATAAATATGAGTGATTTTGATGTATGATATAGCTATAGCTGCATGCTCTTGCATATTGGATGATATATGAACCATATGTAAATGTAGGCATTGGGTGGTCATATATTGATGCAAGATTTATATTATGTGTTAAACCTTATAGAATGGATGCTTAAGATGATTAAAATTTGCTTAAAATGGGAGAGTATAATTTGGAAGCTAATTGGACCACTTTATGACCAAAATTTGGTCCAAATGTGTCATAAAATGCACCTCTACTGTTGAAGGCCTAAATGACCTAGTTTAGGGCTGAAATGTGGCATGTAATTAGAAAATTTATAGCTCTTTCTAACAAGCTAAGAATAAGAATTTTTGGAGTTATATAGAATATTTTATAAATGTTCAAAGTTGGCAAAATTATGCATAATTGGCCTATACTATTCACTTTGATGCAGTTACTATTCATGAGAGTTTTGAGGCATCAAATGAATTCATTCTACTTAAATTTTTATAAATTTTAGTTTATATCATAAAATTTTATAAATACTATGTAACATCATAATATATTAACTCCAATTAGTCTCTGCTTAGACTCGACTCCATATGATTTCTAAAGAAAAAGAGCAAACCGTGGCATTTTCATGCTATAAATCGGGGTTTAAATGCTCATATTTTTTCCCTGTGGGTCCCATAAACCCATCATTCACATTTTCTACTCAAAATCCATTTATACAACTCATACATAGCATAAAAAAACCCATGAACCACGGACATGAAGCCAAAAACCCCAAAATGTAATTTCTCAAAATGGGCCTAAAAATCAGATTTTTGGCTTTAACTTTGGAAAATTATAACTAATTCTAAAAAAATGAGAATAAAGAAAAAATAGCTTTGTGGAAATATCTAGATGTTAAATTTACATTAAAAATAATCCCCAACCATAATCTCAGCGTTTGGACCATGTTTGACATCGAAAAAGAGACAGAGGTCTAGCTATCCCTGGTACTAATGTAGCTTATTGTCATAAACTTCAATAATTCATAACTAATTCCAAAAAAATATAATTTGAGAAAACTCTACCAATTTGGAAAGATAAAAATGTTAAATAGATTAAAAAAATAAGTTTAAATCATTTCAATAGCCTTGGGACCTCAAAAACTAATGGAATAGTAATGAAGGTCGGATGGCTTCCTTGATACTGATATAGAACTTAGAAAGTTATTTCTCCCTCTATAGACCTCCAATTGAGGTGCTTCTAGTTGATATAGGTCATTGTGGATGTCTAGTTTATCCCCATAAAATTTTATGATAATTGGATATCGTTTGATCCATGAATGACGCAGATTCATTTTCGGACCTATGGTAATAGTGCATTAACCAAAATTTTCTAACTTTAACAATTTTCTAAATATTCCCTAGATCTCCAAATATTACCCACTTTAACTTCTCAAGAAGCTCTTAGCTCTAGATTCATGCCAAATTTCATATAAAAAGAGCTCATTTGGTCATACGTTGATAGAGCTCACAAATTTGACGGTTTTGATACCATAAATGGTTCAAAATGGGGGGTAAATGGTCTCCTATATGCTCTAACACCTCTTGGGCAAGTTTTGAAGCATAAATATAGCATATATGAAATGCTCAAGTGGTTCAAATCATCATACATTTCAAATTCACTATGCTACGGACAAAAATATACTACTATATACAAGCCACCAAAAGGCCAAATCTCATTTTTTTATTGCTTTACCTCTATACATGGTTTACACATTATTTATACATATATTTACACTTGATCAAATATTTACATCTCAAAATAATAGGTACATATTCATTTTGGCACCTCTTTACATCAAAAAAACTAAACAAAATATACAACTGCCTAAACATGCACAACTAGGCTCCTTGGTTTGCAGTTTGATCTCCTTGAACTCCACCTAACATGTTAAGATGGAAGAGGAAAGGAGGTGAGATTCATGATATACAACTGCCTAAACATGCACAACTAGGCTCCTTGGTTTGCAGTTTGATCTCCTTGAACTCCACCTAACATGTTAAGATGGAAGAGGAAAGGGGGTGAGATTCATGGAATTTCAATAGCTCATATACTCATTCAAGGAAGCAATCAAGGCATATAAACAAGTCAAAGCATGTAAATAAGCATATAACCATTCAAAATCATACAACGCATGATTTATATGCCAGGAATATCATATCAATGCCAAGAATAAGCTTTAGAGACTTTTGGTCTAACCTCACCCGATTTTAGGGCCTCTTGGATGGCCTCACCTTAGTTTAGAGACTTTTGACTTGGCCTCACTCATTTATGAGATTTTGGCCTTGTCTCACCCATTTCTAGGGACTTTTGGCTCCACCTCACCCATCTCAAAGGAATTTTGGCACTACCTCACCGGAGTAATTTTCATAACCCAAAACATAAGCATATTTGTACCAATGCATCAAGGCAACATCAAATGGCATGTCTCACAATACAAGCATATACACAAGCATACAATGACTATTACACATCCAAGAATGCAACAAAAAAGAGTGGAGAGCTACCTTACAAGCCAACACAAGCCTTTCCTTTCAATTTCTCTTCTCCCTTCTTGGTTTCACAATCACAACTAGATGGAGTTGCTTCTCTTGAGCCTAGACATAACAAATAGCATGCAATTACTCTTTTATAACTCAAATAAACACTCACAAGGCTAAGGGGTTCTTCATCAAAGCAAACCCTACAAAGTATATAAGAACCCCTAGTTTTCTCCCTCTTTAATTTCACTAACTCTTCTTCTAGTTCCTTTGCATTTCTTAACTTATCACACTTTAATTCAAGGATTTCTTGCCCATTCTAGGTTAGAACAGAGCTATCTTACCCAATCACCCATGGAAAGGAAACTTAAAAGGAGAAGAAGAAAATCAAGAAGAAGAAGTATGAAAATCTTTAAAGGTTCTTACCTTTCTTTCTTAGTTTCCTTCTTTCTCTCTTAGCTTCTCTTAGTTTCTCTCTCTCTTTCAAGCCTTTTTCTCTGTTTTGGATGAAGCTTAGGTCGATTAGAAGAAAAGGAAAGGATCTGGATGCTTTAAGAAGCAAAATTCTCCTTTTGCACGCTTTTTTGGACTAACCCTTGCTATGGCAAAAAATAACCCTTACTACGATGAGCATGTATCAGTCCCAGACCCCTGTTCTCTCTACAGTGCGAGTTATTGCGAGGAACCCTATGGTTTTTGTATGAGATACCCGAACTTGTATAGCTAGGCCATTTCTCGCTATAACGAATAGGTACATTCGCTACAGCCGGATTGTAGCTAGTAAACTTAGAAAAATTTCAGGACTTAAAAAATTTCAACACTTTTTTTTTGGTTGTTATACACTAAATTTGCATAAATCAAAGTTATGTAACCTAAGTTATGAATTTTTAAAGTTAGAGCTCTAATATGTCAAAAAGTTTAAAATGGGCTAAATGATTCCCTTATACAAATAGGTTGTATATCTTGGTTTTATGAGTTTAAACAAACTTGTCTACTATAGATATAAGTGAAATATAAGAGGAATTGAAATTCAAACCCCTATAGTTACAAGTGATATGTAAATAAGCCAAAATCTACTGCCTAAAATAGTGCAATTGTTGTAATTTTGTAGTCATAGGCATGAATTAATATAAAATGAGCTAGTTGTGACATGAAGGCTATGTTCCTTAAGTAACTTAAACATGAGAATTGACATGAAACTTTAACTTTTATATTTAGTTATGGCATAAAACATACAAGTTAGGTTCAACTAAACTTAACTCTAGGCTAAAAAAGAGCTAATGCGTTCAATTCCCCTCCACAAGGAGCTAGGAGCCAAACATCCTTTCATACATGCATAAAACTCAAGATAGAAGTCAATACAAAGCATAGCTTATGAAATTATCAAGCATCCAAACATACAAGTATTTCAAATCATTTAAACTCTCAAATACATACAAGATAGGTGTAACACCATAATTAAATAGCTCATCTCATACCTTTACTAGGTTCCATTCCATGAAGCACATGAGTTCTCAAGGAAAAAGGCATTAAAATATTCAAGTTTCTTTGCGTTGTGTAGGGAATAAAATTTTCATTCGGTGTCTAGTAGGCCATGTGAGATAATGTATCACATTCTCATATTTAATTACATAGATACAACTCATATCCATTAACAAAAATGCCCTAAAGCTTGTGCAAGGAGAGGGAATGCATAAAATTCATAGTTTCCATTTCGGCCAGAATTTTTCCACTTCTGTCACAGACTTTGGAAATTCATAATTAATTCTACAAAAATAAAAATCATGCATTCTTTGCCATTCTAGAAAGTTACACATGTTTACATTATACTAAAAATATGTCTAGGCCATGAAACATAACACAGAAGACGTTTGATATTCAAAAAGGTGCAGAGGTTAGACTGGCTACTGGTACTGATACAGGTTTTTGCTACAAACTTAAAAAATGTCCAATTAAATCCAAAACAATCCAATCCATACAAATGATACCAATATAAAAAGCTATATATGTTAGCTAGAGGGGAAAAATAACTCCAGCCAGTTTAGGACGTCCAGGCATCGAAAATCAATTAAACAATACTTGAGGTTAGTTTGAATACCTGATATTGGGCAGAAAATTTAAAAATTTATATCTCTCTTTCTAGATATCCAAATAGGCTGCTTCTAGTTGGCACAAGTCACTAGAAATGTCTAATTTCTTTCTATAAAATTTCATAGCAATTAATTGAACATCATTTGCCCCTTGAGTGATAGAATTCATTTTTGGACCAGTGTGAATAGTACCATGAACCAAAATCAAAATTTTTTTCAACTTTGAAAATTCATAAAATATTCCATAGACCTCTAAAAATTCTGCACTCTACCTTCTTATAAAACTCTCAATAAGCTCTAAATGCATGCCAAATCTTAGATCAAGAAGAGTTTATTTGGACAAAAAGTGGTATAGGTTTTAAATATGGTCAATTCTTGCTTCACACAAGATATCAAAATGTCCAAATGACTTCTCTTGATGTTTGGCACCTCTTGGACAAATTTAAAAGCATGATTATGACTCGTATGAACTGCCCAAATGGTTTTAAACCTCATGCATCTCAATTTGGCCATTCTACTTTCATTTATGTATACATTTCCATAATGCAAAACTACCATTACATATCCAAAATGAGCATTTCCATATATACAACCTTAGCTCTCATTTATACAAGATACATGAGCATAATTAGACATGTTTATAACATCATAGGACATATACAACAATGGAATACCACATTTGCTATTCATATGGCCTTAAAGTAACAAAATTCAAATACTTTCTTGTCACAATTTCATCTTCCAAGGTGTAGGCTTCCATTGCCTTGCTTTTTCTTGGTCCACCTAGCATGTTAGAACATTAGAGATGAGGGGATGAGATTCAGAGAATCCCAATAGCTCATCTCCCATTCAATCACACATAAAGTGTGCAAACAAGCCTTAAAAATGCATGCATAGACATATTAACATATGTGAGCATTTAAGAAACATTCTTGGCATTTGAACAAGTCATACATAGCATACATAGACTTGCCAAGTAAGTAGATTAGCATCACCCATTCACTTATGGATTTTGGACTTGCCTCACCCATTTCTTTAAGAGGTTTTTAGCTCAACTTTACTCTTAGGAGTCAACCTCACTTTTGGGAGACTCTTTACTTTGTCTCAACTAACTTTAAGGGTTCTTGGCTTATCCTCACCATGGCTAGAGGGTTCTTGGCTTCTCCACACTCAAGCAAACCAAGACAAGTACATAAAATATCATTTGAATGCATAAAATATCATCAAAGTACCATGGAATAAAAGCTCATACTAAAATACCTTTCATAGCTTAAAACATATATACACATATTCAAATACAATGTAAGCACATATCCATACATGAAAGAAGGTAGAGAGAGCTACCTTACTTGCATTTACACGCTTTTTCCTTTAGTTTTGAATCCTTTCCCTTGACCTCACACACCTAAGAAGGTGGAGATTGTAACATTCGATTTTTTGAAAAATTCAATAAAACGTAAGGAAACACGAGAAATGTAACATATGGTTTCTCCGTCAACGTATGAAATTCACTGGATACAAAAGGAAGTCCCTCAAATAGAGTAAATTGAGGTCTAATAAAATTAGAATAATATTCTAGACCGCAAATAATGACGAGTCAAGGCTAGAAGTGCCCTAAAATTGAGGCCAAAATAGATGAAAAAAGAAAAGATCAGAAAAGGTCCCAAAGAGTCTCCGAAGTCAAGTATGAAGGAGCCAGGGACTAAAATGTAAAAAAAAGTTATATGCCAGGCAAAATGTATAAATTGCCCTAAAGTTCAGGGAACCTTAGCTTCACCTTCTATTTGTGGCTTTAGGCATGAATATCAAAAAATCAGGCAAGAATCTCATAAATCTGTAACCCACGGTTAAACTCAATTTGATGAGACGGGTTTAATGATGCCAAGTTGTCTGGATGGCCGGGCAGAATCTAGTCCGAAATCTGGTTATCCCGATCAGTAGCCATGAGAAAAATCGAAAAAGGAAGTTGTAACAACTATAAAAATAGAAATAGCTAAAGGGCTAAGAAACCCTGAAGAAGTTTCAGGGACTAAATTATAGTAAATGAAAATTTTATAGTACAATCATAATACAAAAGGTAAAAATTACACCTATAGACCAGGGTGTCTGATTGACACCAAAATTTATGAGGATTGAGGTTAAGGGCCCTTGAACCATATTTGAAGCTCAGTATGGCCAGAAAGTAAAGGAAATAATATTCATAAATTTTAAAAGGTCTAAAGGTATGTATTGTACCGTAAAACCTTAATCGGGTCTGGATATTGATTGTTAGATTGTTGTAAGGCCTAATAGCTGATTCTAAAGGCCCAAAAGAGAAGAGAAGATATAATTAGGGTTTTAGAGAAGATGAAACTAAAAGATAAATATAAAATGAAAGGAAAAGAAGAAAATGATTCAATCATTTTAAAGAATTAACCATGGTTAAGTTAAAAGCTAACTATGGTTGAGTTAAAAGTAGACCATGGATGAGTTAAGAAAATTAATCATGGTTACTATTCATGACTTAAGGGCTAAGAAAAGATATCCAAGTGTGTGGCCAAGAATTTTTGAAAGAAGATATTTAGTTATGAAATTAGAAAATCAAAAGAAAAAGAAATGGAAGGTTAAGATTTGATCTTGAAAAGGTTGATCCAAGGGTCCAAATTTAGTATGACCATTTAACTTCATCCAAATTCATCTCCTTCACCCCTATTCCACCATTTTTACACCACACATAAGGGAGGAGGAGAGAAAAACGTGAAAAGAGAGAGGGAGGGAGAAAAGTGGAAGAAGAAGTGAAATCAAGCAAAACTACCACCATTCTTCACCAAATTTTTTCATCTTCTCCGTCCTCCAAAATTTCCTCCAAAGGGTAGCTGCATATTCATCTTTTCTTCAAGGTGAAATGTTGCTCTAAGTGGAAAGAGAAAGGATTTTAGTATGAGAAAAGCAAAGGAAGCAAAGATTAAGCTTAAAAGGGTAAGTTTTTTCCATCTTATATTTGAAAATCACATGCTTTAAGCTAGTTTTGTTAAACCCTAGCTATGAGTCATTTTTGGACAGCCTATGAATTATTAGAAATGGATTTTATATGTTGAATATGAAGGCCTTTAAATGAAGTTTATATGTTGAACCTAAAGGCCATATGAGCTTAGTTATTGTTTTATGTGCTGAGACTTTGAAAAACACAAAGATTGTGATTTTTGGGAAAATGGAAATGATGGGGAGATGCTGTCCGAATTTTCCAAAACTTTTTATGGTGTTTTATTGATGTCTTAAAGTCATGTATACCAAATTTCAAGTCCTAAAGCATAAAGGAAAAGGCTATGGAATTTTTAGAATCAAAGAAATGCACTTTTAAGCCTAAAACGGAGCTAGATTATGTGATGACCAAAACGTGATGTTGAGGCTGGAATTTGATGATTTTATCCATTCCAATGAATTCAAAAGGGTGTTTTTAGCTAGGAATACCTATGGGAAAGCCCCCAAAACTCATAGGATAAAATTCCTAAATTTTGGCCAAGAAATGCATACTATTCGGTCATAGTGAATGGGAAGGGAAGGAGTTAGATTTTTCCAATTCCAATGGTCCCATTAAGTTTAAAAAGGTCATCCTACTTTAGAAGTTAAGGTTTATGTGTTGATTTTTGTAACAACCAAGAAAAAGAAAGAAGAAGAAAAGAAAAGAGAAAAGAAAAGGAAAAGTAAAAGCTGAAAATTTTCAAGGGCTAGAAATTTTCTAAGTCTGCTTGCCACAACCCGGCTATAGCGAATGCACTTGTTCGCCATAGCGAGAAATGGCCTAGCTATAGCGAGAATGTCCTCTCGCTGTAGCGAAAATGCTTCTAGCCATAGCGAGTGCGGGCATCCCATACAAAATCCAGGGAGTTGCTCGCCGTAGCGACGCTATAGCGAAGACAGAGGTCTGGAATAGACACGAACTCGCTGTAGCGAGGGCGATGGCTCGCTACAGCGAGTGAAGTCCAGAAAAGCTAGAAAAAGAGAATTTGACTTTTTAAAAGCCTCCAAATCTCTCCTTTCTTCTTCTAACCGACTCAAGCTCACTCTAAGAGAGAGAAAAGGGTGAGGAGAGAGAGAGAAGCTTAGAAGAGGAAGGAAGAACAAGAAAGGTAAGGATTTCCATGGCTTTTCTCTTAGTATGTTACTCTTCTCCCCTTACCCTCTCTTTTCACGATTTTGGTTGTTAAAATAATTAGGTCTTGAGCTTGGTTCAGAAGAGGGAGAGTGGGAAACCACTCTTGAGGGAGGTTAGAAGTCATGTAGTCTTCTCTTTCTTGATTTCCTTTTTAAGAGTTTGAGAGCTTGAGAGAAGAGAAAGAATAGTTAATGGATTCTAGTGAGAGGAAGAACCCTAGCTTGATATGCTTAGTAGGGTTGCTAGAAAGAGATCCCTAGCTTGTGAAACAAGTGTTAAGGAATTAATTCCATACTTCTTGTGTGGATATGCTCAAGAAAAGCTCTCCCATCTAGAAGTGGTTGTGAAACCAACAAGGGAGGAGATAAATTGAAGAGGAAGGTTGTCAATAGCCAATAAGGTAGCTCTCTCCACCTTCTTTTATGCATAATTGTATGTTTACATTGTCTTACTTGTGTGTATGTATGATGTGAGCCATGAGAAGTGTGTTAGCATGATGATGCATTATGAATTGAAATGATGATTTATGTGATTGTTTTGGTTTGCTTGAGGAATGGAAAAGCCAATAACCCTTTAGCCATGGTGAGGATGAGCCAAACCCTTAAGTTGGTTGAGACAAAGTAAAGAGTCTCCCAAAAGTGAGGTTGACTCCCAAAGAGTAAGGGTTGAGTCCAAAAACCTCTTAAGAATGGGTGAGGCAAGTCCAAAATCCACAAGTGAGTGGGTGAGGCTAATCCATGTACTTGGCAAGCTTCTAAATGTTATGTATGGCCTACTCACATGTTGAGAATGTCTTTCTTTTATGCATGGCCAATTCAAATATTACAAATGCTTTTATTATGATTTTATATGCTAACATGCCATACATGCATGGTGAGACTTGTTTGCATGCTATATATGTATGATTGAATGAGAGATGAGCTATTGAGATTCTTTGAATCTCACCCTCCCTCTCCACCATCCAAACATGCTACGTGGACCAAGTGAGGCTAGAGATGGGAGCCACCAAGCTTGAAGCTAGGGAGATTAATGAAGAATGGTAAAAGAGCTCCTTGTAAATATGTTGTATATGAGACAAGGAATGTAAATTAATGATGTGTATGATGTAGCAATTACAGATGTTTGTAAACCAATATATTTACCATGCATATATGAGAATGAGACCCATTTTGAATGAAGAAGTAAGTCTTGATTATGAAAAGCACAATGTTAGTATAGGCCACATGAGTGTATAAGTGGGCATGGGGTAGTGAGTTTCTCCAATCTGGGTTGTTAGACACTTGAGCCATGATTGATGGCCCCTATAGATGCTTTCTCATGTGTTCAAGGAGTCCTAGAGGTAGAAGAACTAAGATTGGACCCCATGAGCTCTCTTTTTAGCTAAGAAAGTGGCTTTTTGCACTTGATGTCAAGAGTTAACCAAATGACCTCCTCTTGCTTTGAAATTTGACATGTGACTAGATCTTGTTTAGAGATTTTTGAGAAGCTAAAGATCAAGTCACTTGGAGGTTTGTAGCATTTTCTATGATTTTTCAAAGTTGGCATCAGAAATTCGGATTTCAGAAAATACTGTTCATTTGGTCAGTTTGGGAATTGTGTCATCCGAGGGGTAAACGTAGTCCAATGGCTACGAAATTTTATACAAAAAAACTATACAGTCATAGTGACTTATAGGAACTAGAATCATCTCATTTGGAGGTCTAAAGAGGAAGATATGAAATTTCGAAGTCCCTGTCCAGCATCAGTCACCCAACCAGACCCGAGGTACTGTTTCATCGGTTTCTGGGAGTTTGGCTTGATGAACTGATCTGGAAATATTTTTAGTCTCTAGCTAACATCCACATATTTCCATATTGATCTCGTTTACAAGCATTGGATTTTTTTGGAATTAGTTAGACATTTTCAAAGTCCATATCAGTAAACTATGACAGTAACAGAACCCCCTCTGACCAGTAGACAATTTCGGATGTCAAACGCATGATATGTGAGATGTTGAGACTTATACATATTTGTAGAATGAAGTAGACGTCTTAAGCTTTCTAGAATGACTGAGATCATGTGTTTTCGATTTTTCTATATTTAGTTCTGAATTTCCAAACTCAGCCCAGAAATGAAGCTAAATCTGCCGAAAACGAAATTGCATGTCTCATATCCCTTTTTTCTTTCCATGGGTTTAAAGCATATTTTTAGGATTTAAACAAGTTTTAATAGTGCAATTAAGCATGAGGATGCATAGAAAGAGCTCACCCGGTCCATGTGACATTAAAGTGAATATCTACCCATACATAATGCCATAGAAAAAGAATATGAACCAAGAGCGAATGATCTTCCTTGTATGCTTCCCATATGTATATGAATATGTAAGGCATGATGGTATGAGATAGAAGTTAAGGTGTTACAATTGTAATGAATTATTATTATGATTATAGGGTTTGATGTTATTTTGGGAACTCTAAAAGCAAGTAAATTGAGTCCTAAGGATTGAGGAGCAAAGTTTGCTAAGGTAGTAGTTTTCCTCTCTCTTTCCTTAAGCTTGTATGTTTGTATAATGATGAGTGTTATGCTATATCAAGTTGTCATTTATGCTATAAGATGAGACATGTGTGCTTAGATTGTGCTTGGCCTTGTATGAAATTCCTTGTATTGCTATGCGATATGTGGTATCTTGACCGGTATTATGTTATGTACTTACATACTTGCTTGTGAATGAGATTGGTTTACTACTACTGAGATTTCATAATCTCACCCCAAATATAACCTATGCTAGGTTCGAGTTCAAGCAAAGAAAGGGCAAAGAGTGTGGAGGCATAAATCGATGACCTTACTTTTATGCACCACATTTTGTTATGTAATTAAATATTTTAGATTACTACATGTATGAGTTATATTACAACACTATACGGTGCTCAGGTATGAAATGGAAAGCCATGTATATACCTAACCCTGAAATAAAAAGAGTATGACTAACGTGCCTAAGATGCAAGAATGCTTGTGCTTATATAAAGGTAAAATAATAATAATATGACCAATAAGGGGTAAAACTGTCCAATTTGTTGTAGGGGTAACTTTATATGAATTTATATGTGCTCCTCTAAGCAAGTATTTTCTTTATGTAAAAGGCTAAGAGAGCTTGAAGTAGAGCCCTGAATTAACCTCATACGATTTTTCTATAATTAAGTATGTATTTTCAAAGTTAGATAAGAATTTGGAAATGACCAAATGAATTGTATGAGGAAGTTTTAAAATAAATTTTTTTTATTAGTTCAGGTTTCTGTTGACTCCTCTAAGTTTTATATGAGATAATTGTAGTAGGAAAAGTGTTATAAAATAAGATATGACAAAGATCATTTCTCTTGGTGTAGACATATTATATGGAAGCTAATTATACTCTTGAATCAAATTCTAAGGTCACACAATCACTAAAAAAGTTAGGTGACTCATAAGGCTCTTTTATGGTTCCATAATGCACTTAATGAAGCAACCTTTGGAAAAAATCATCTTGGCTCCATTGTCTCTATCTATTTATGATTTTTGACTCCATTTAAACCTCTTGGAGTCATCACACAACCAATTCTAGGAGCCTAGCTAGGTGTTGTTTCTTTAAGCCATATTATGGAACATATAATGCCATCTCACTCACTATATATGGTTTCTAAAACTTTTACAAGGCTTCCTCTCATATTTTTCCATCATACATAATGCAAAACTAAGCTTGGAAGGAGTTAAAATACTCCCTAAGTGCATGAACCCTCCTTGGCCAAGGCTGTGCTTCCATATGGCACCAATAGAGATTTTTCATTGCTTTGATGGGAGAAGTATATGGGAGGCTCTGTTGGTATCTTAGGAACCCATATATACTCTTAGACAACTTAAATTACTACTAAGAAGCTTCATCTTAGCCTAGGTGCAACTAAATCCCTAAATTCCATAACTTGCATTCTAAAGCTCCCTTTTCAATTCTAGTTGTATATTCTTAATCCTCACACTCCATAACCTTTGGTTCCATCAAGAATACATAAAGAAAAACTCTCCTCTTCACTTTCTCTCTCTAGACCTAAGCTTAAATAGCTTGGAAACACAAGATTTTGTAAGTGTTTCAAGTGAAGTCTTACCTTAAAATAGAGCTTTCTTCGTATAGATTATTTTTCATTGATTGATTTCTTAAAAAGAGTTCCTTTTTGGCTTGGGGTAGACCTGAATCTTTAAGTTTTCAAGAAAAGAAAATCACCATTAGAGAACTCTTAGAGAGAGGAACAACTTTACTAACTGGTGCGAGATGAAATGGGGCCGTTTACTTACCTAAACAGAAGCTTAAACTTCTTCTCTCTCCCCCCTCTTAATGTCACATCATTGCTGCCCATTTTTCTACAAATGGAAGCTTGGAGAAGGTGATGAGGTGTAATCTTACTTAAGAAGCCTCTTTTACAATTTTTTAAATTGACCATTTTGCCTCTACGCGCTTGTTTACTCTGTTTAGGCTCATTTTAACTCCTTTTTTAGAACTATCTTTTCTATCATAAAATTTAGGTTCCTAATTAAATAAAATGCCTTTGAAATCACTTAAATCAGAGCTAAAACCTTCCCGAATAAATTAGTTAAAGTTTAGGTCAACCGATATTAAAAAACATTCGCTGGAGGGGTTTTAACTGTCCTGGGGCTTCCTATGATTTTCAGGGCCTCTAAGAACCCTAAAGAACTCAAAAATTTCATTTAAAAAGCTCTCCTATGTAAATTTCAAAATTTACTCAAAATGATGAAAATGCTCTTACGTTTCGTCGACTTTTCGTTACATTTCGTTTCTTTATTCTAATTCCATTTTTCTTTCCATTTGAGCTTGAGATTCTCATTTTTAGGAGTCTAGAATGCTTCCCAAATTTTTTGGAGCCTTAACTAAATCATTTCGGGGGACTCGCTTTTGTATCTAGTGAATTTTGTTCATTTACAAAGAAACTGTATATTACATTTCTCATGTTTTCTCTTATTTTCAGAGAATCAGATATTACAATAGGGAGAGATAGCTACCTCAGATCTTGAACCTCTAATATACCACTAACCACTTGATTCTTCTCTTTTTCACCTTGGTCTTCCTCATATTCACCCACAAAAGGAGGGAATTGCTCTAGCTTAGCCCAGATACATCAATTTAAATATATGCAACTCATTAGAACCCATTTTAACTCCTTTCATTGCTATGTAGGTCATTTTAGCTAATTTAGGCCCTTAGATGGTAACTTTCATAATTTAATTTTTAGGCTTTAAAATCTCACTTGATATGAGCAATATGACTCTAATAAAATTCATTAGGATTATCACATGCATGGTTAAACAAACCTAATACCAAGGTTCTTCTTTAAACCCCTTATGAACCCTAAACTTTCACCTTTCAAAATAAGGCTCCTAAATTCATTCCAATGATTCCACTAGTGTTCTTTGCTCATATTTAGGCCCTTTAAAGCCTTAAAAATCACGAAACACTCCCCTAGGTGCTTCATTCATGGCTTGGCCAAGATTAGGTGCCCTTGATTACCTAATGGAGTTTTGTCACTTTTCTTGAGGAATTTGGTACATATGGAGCATCCTTGGCTCTTTTCTAATTCAAACTTGGTCTTAGATGGTTTAAAACATCTTCCTAGAGTTTTATATCTTCCGTGGTGCAATTAAAACCCTAAGTGTCCGAACTTGATTTCTATAGCTTTTGATGAAATTCCATTTGCATAATCTTACTCTACACCCTTCAAAACCCTTGCTTCTCTCAAGTTTTCATCAAGCTAAAGTTTCCTCCTCTTCTTCTATCTCTAGGCCAAGTTTCCTTGCATTTAGGATTCAAAGAAAATCAATTTTCTTTACCAATACATATCTTGTTTGAAAGCACTTTCAATGGTGATTCTCATGGTATAGTCAGTTCTCCAAATCTCCTCTTTTCCTCAAGGAGTTAGCCATCAAACTCATCCTTTCAAAAAAATAAAATTATCATTAAAAAGAACTTGAAGTAGAGAAGAAAGTTTCTAACTAGCATAGCATGAGATTAGGCATGTTTCCTTACCTTTGTTAGCTTTCTTTTCCCTTTTCTCTCTTTTTCTTTTCATGCCATATCCATGCTAGTTCAAAGGTCGTATATGTTGATTATGGAAGGCAAGTGAAGGTGGCATGACATATAAAAAGGGGAGGAAGATTTTTATAATAATTTTAAAAATATCAATTATGTCCTTTCACTTAATCTCCTTCATTTAGGCTCACTCTGTATCTTTTCTTAAAACTGTCTTTTCATATGAAAACTCAAGCTTTTTAGTTTATTAAAAATATTTACTTTGAAAATTCTGGGATTTAAAATAATTTGAAAAGTTTAGTCAAAGTTATGGTTAATTGGAGCCTTAAACTATATACTGTCAAGGATTTAACCATTCTGACAGTCCTTATAATTTTTAAAACCTTTGAAAATATTATTAAGTTTAATTTTGACATTTAAAACTCTTTTTCTTGAGTTTCTAAATTTTTTTCAAAATTACAATTTTGCCATTAGTATGTCAGTTTACTTCGTTTAGCCACTTCAGCTTCATTTATGCTCCTTCTGTCCTTTCCTTTCATCTTAATTAAACTTCTAATCCCTCATTATTATGGTTATTAACCTTTTTTTTATATCTAAGGTTTAGAAAACACGAGGTATGACATCATTTATATTCGTTTTAAAAAATCAAAATTTCCTTTAGTATGAAACATTAGTTGCAACAATGATTTATTGCAATTTTTTTTTATTTTATTAAAGTAAAATCCCTTAGTTTGAAAATGGTGTATATGTGTATGGAATTAATAGGAGAAATCCTAGGAATTTTAATTACAAGTTTCTATGTTGGTTACTTGTGAGAATTGTTCATTTACATACTGAGTAGTATGATTTCATACATGACAAAAATGTTATTTTATGGACGGACATGAAATGTTCACACTAGTTACTAATAATAGTTCTATTAGCCTTAGCATGCCTTGGCTAAAACCTAACTAACAAAGGGTATAGGAGATGCTAGCTTTATGGGATGACCATCACACATGGAACAAAGGAATGTTACTTTATGTAAGTTGAGGACTTATAATAGACTTACATAAGTTGAGAACTCACAACAAACTTATGTGAACTACATGTCCATTGACAAATTGGTTACTTAACTAGATGGGCTTTGTGCCCACAATGACTATTCTATTTAGAGGAAGTCCTTTAAATTGAATTGTTTTATAGAATAAGTTTTCAAAAGAACATCAAATTTGAATTATTTTTGATGTTGCATGCTCATCTTATGATTATACTGTTTCTCACTAAATTATGATTTGTGTAGTAGTAGTAATAATTTATTAAAAATGCTTTTGTGTTTGGGCACTTATAATTGTTTAACTTATGAAAGGTATGGACTTCTAACTTTGAGATACATTATTGTACTTGTTACAGTATTTCAAAAAATTACTAAATCATTTACCATGCCTTTCTTAATTATTAATTTGATACACTGTGCGATGTTATTTATCTATTCATTCAGTATTTGGGATTTCAAATCGTAAAGTCACTCCTGTGCCTTCCTTGGTGCCTTAGCATGGACTATTCTTCAGTTTAGTGAGCCCTACATCAATTGTGGGTGAAGTTCATTTTGATGTATTTGATTCATTACCTTGTTTATGTCATAGATGTAGCTCCATAATGCTCATAGGTAGGATCCCCCACCCTGTTAAATGTAGTTTAGTGGATAGGATTGAGAGCAGATATCCCTTGTTTATTTGGCTATGTGATTTATCTGACTGTATAAATTTTAGGGTAGGTTCCACCAAAATTTTTACAAAAGGATTAAAACCAAGAATTATTTTGATGGTTTTGAAATGAAGTATGGAAATTATTCATGTGAATTAATGTTGAAGTGGTTCTTATACAAATGACTACACTTTAGGAGTTTAGGAGAGAATTGAATTGATAGATGAGACTTATAAAGACAAGAATTATCTTGTAACCCATGCCGATCGCACTTTGGTTTTTAGGGTGTGACATCAGCACTTAGAATGAAACGAAGCTTTAGTGCATTCCTCCTAATATTTGATGATTTGATGGCAAGATGGACATTTTCGCAAGAGGATACTTTGTCTTTTACTGCATTTGTCCTTTGCCTCATTCTTTCTTTTAGTATATTATATATATAACTCTATTCTAGCTTTTAAACCAAGTGCCACCAATTTATGCTTTTTCATGTGATTTTTGATATTTTTATTAGTTTAGTCATCATTCTTTCTTTTTATTAATATATATTTTATTCCTTTCATTTTATTTTGCGTTCTTTTTTTTAAGATAATGAATTAACCTTTTAAAAATACTCAAGAAATTATGGTATTTTTATTTATGTTGTCATTATTATTATTTTTACACTAATTTCTAAATAAAATTTTGAGTCATTACACTTTTTTCTTTTTTCCTTTTTTTTTGCTTCCAACTAACTTCCTATTATTGCTTAATTTTTGGGTTATTACATCCTTAGTACTTGTAGCAACTGAATCATGTTTATATGCATTGCATGGACATCTAGATAAGCCTTAGAAGTGCATAGTTCATCATATCTTGTGAAGGACAATACCTTAGGAATTCATCAACCTCAATTCACTTAATAGCAAGGAGAAGCAAACTTAATTAGAAAGCAATTGAGATATTAATCCATTTTTAATGTCTAGGTGTCTTAGGCTAGAGAGTCTTGAGTCTTACATGTAGTTAATAGGTACATTTAGGTAGAGTAGTGTAGTTCATCACTGTAATTTTGGTTCTCTATTGATTAAGCTTGCTTAGGACATTAGACTACTAACATAAAAGATTATATTAAAATTTAGGATAGACTAACATTATTCATTAAAATATTTACTTATCCTTGCTTTTTAGACAAACCTCATCCTTGTGGGATTTGATACTTAGACTCATAAAGTCTACTTCATTGCTTGAGGGATTAGTATACTTGCTAATTTAGGATTAACACCCTATCTTAGAGGTAATGCATCAAGTTTTTGGCATCGTTGCTAAGAATGAACTCATTTGGTTAAGGCAATAGAGGTACCATTAGGATGAGTATATTTTTAGATGGTTATGGTAACTATTATAATCACTAACCTCATATGTTAATTGACTAACTTAGTGTAATTATGCTGTGAATTTGATGGTTAATTGCTTGTTGGCTATTTGTTGAATTGTTCTAAGTCTAATGCTGAATTCTCAAACTTGCTCGAACTCGTACGAATGGAGTTTTGCTTTGAATATTTGAAGATAGTTGCATCTAAATGTCTAGTTGTCCTTTGATTTTTGTCATGATTTTTAGAGCTTATTAAGATGGCTTAATCCATTGAATTTTGAACGTTGCTCTGCTTTCCATCTTCCTAATGAATTTTGACTGAATGCTTAGTTTGTTGATTTATTGGGAGCAACTCAGAGAAAACATTTTGATATGATATTTTGCCAAAATTATTTCATATATGTGTCGATGTTGTTCAAAAGTTTTCATAATTTTGAGAGCTAGTTTAAAGGATCAAATTCATTGATTTTTTAGTGTTGTTCAAAAGATCCTATTTCTGACAAATTTTCACTTAATAATCAATTTTGATGATTTTTTCGTATTAATGTAGATGTGTTTGGATCTGAAAATTTTCCACATTATTTATGTATGTATTAATTATGTCTAGTACAAATTTTGCAAGTTTTTTTTACTTCATTTGATTAGGTAAATATAGTTGTTATATTAGTTTGTAGAGAATTTCTATTTTGTTGTTTTTCTGATTTTTGTACCTTACTTTGTAGAATTTACTGTACAAATCTTGAGGAATATTAATTTGAATTTTGTTACACATGTTCTTTCATATGTCTATTTTGTGAAGAACACTTGGCTTAAGGTTTTAAGCATGTTTATTGTGCCTTTTTTCTCGATGATTGTAAATGAGTTTGTAAGCTTTGAAACAAAATAAGCTAGTTTACCTTAACTTTTTAAACATGTATTACTATTTGTATGAGTTGTTGATGAACTTTCACATTTTTCAATTGTCTATTGCTATGGGTTTTGTAGTCTTTTAATGGTCAAAAGTAATTTTTGAAGTTGACTATCAATAACGCTAACAAGTTTGGTGACAATATACAAAGGTGTTGTCAAGTTTTTGTAAGTTGTATAAGCCATAATTGAATCACTTGATCTCAATGCTGGAGGTGAACAGTCTTATGATCAAGGAAAGGTAACAACATATATGACTAAAGTTGTTTTACATGTGCACAATCCATGTGAGGCCTACATGGATGAGTAACAACTCAAGTTTACCCCTTATTGAATCATTGATGTATCATGGGAAGAATAGTCTAGCTAAAGACTATAAATAAAGCATGGTTTAGCATAAGTTGTGTTTATTTTTGGGTAGTTACATGTTAGATTTTATTTCACTTTATTCATTTTCTTTCTTTATGTCATAGTTTAGTTGTCATCTTTATTATCATGTATGAAGTTTTAGTTTGTTGTTAGATTTAGTAATTGGTATAACATGTTTGTACTTAGTTTGAAGATTGATTGTATTTGTGATTAGTTTTCATTGCTAAAAATACAAAAACAAAAACCAAAAATATTTATATTTAGGTTTCTTTAAATCTATGTTCATTTAGTTCTTGTTTGCTTGTTTTCACTTTTCATTGTAGGTAACTATTAGGAGTTTGGAATTCAACAATTGAAGTTAAAAATGGTTCTTGGTTAAATGAAAGGAGAAGAAGAGATGAGGAGTGTCACACCATACATAACTAGCATCCATTTCACATCACAATTGGCTAAAAGAATTCATTTTTATAAATTAAGCACCTTTGGCAGTGAAATTTACCATCATTAAAAGCCAAAATAATTCATTAATTGCTAAATGGACCATGTGAGCTTACAAAACTTATTTTCCATCCATAAACATTTTTTCAACCAAAATTAATACAATTTAAAGCTAAAAATTAGGGTCCAAGTTGCATAATACAAAATCACAACACACTTGCCATTTTTGTATATACTCTATATTCTGATATGAATTTTGAAAACTCATAACTAATTCTAAAAAAATCAAAATCTTGCATGTTATAGCTTTTTAGAAAGCTCAGGATGTCCTCTAACTACCATAAAATTTCATATCAAAATAACCAGGTTTGCCTCATAAAATTCAATGGAACAATAACACTGGTTTGGGTGGCATCCTACAGTTGAACCAAAAATTCAAAAATCCATATCTCCCTTTACAGAGCTCTAAATAAGGTGCTCTCAGTTGCTATGAAAAACTCAAGATGAGATCTAATCGATATAAAAATTTCAACAAATATGAGTTCATTTAGCTCATGAAATACATTGCATATCAGAGGTTGCTATAATATTCGGCATCACCAGACCTCTAACTTCAAAAATTCATAACTCTTTATACAACTCCTTTTCATAAAAAATTGGTGGCCTTATAAAGCTTATAATGTTAGCTATATTTCTATAAAAGTTCATGGGATTAAACTTCATTTGTCTCCTGAATGACATAGAAATGCAAACTGACCATATGAACAGTGACTAAGGTAATTATGCATAATTTGGCCAACTTTGAAAATTTATAACAAATTCTTTAGAAATCAAAAAATAGTATTCTTTAACTTTATATAAAACTTTAGATGAGACCTATTGGCTTGCCAAATTTCATGCAGAATCTCATCCATTTGGTCAGTTTGTGGTTTAGGCCAAGAATATGGCTAATTTTGAAACCATAATGGGGTCAAAGTGCACCAAATGGCTTTCCACTCATACTATGATCATTTGAGCACATCCAATAGCATAAACACTGCATATAGAAACATCTTAAATGATCCAAATCATCATGCTTCTTAAAACCACCTTTCTAATTGTCATTATGCATTTGTACATCAAGGCACTAGGATGTTAAAAACCCATATAAGTATACATTTGGCTCTAAAATCTAGTCATACTGGATAGTTACATACTTTTATACATGCTCAATGTAATACCTGGTTACTAAAAAATGTCTAAAACTAAAGGAGTTTCTAAAAGAGGTCCTCTAAATAGAAAGAATTGAGGTCAAATGAAATTTGACTAATAATTTAAACCCTTAATAATGAGAATTTGAGGTTTGAGTTGCCCGAAAAATAGAGCCAAGAGAACTAAGAAAACTTTATGAAAGAATGAGAGATAGTTTTGTAATTTTTGGAAAATTTGAAAAACTTACAAGAAAGCTTTTAAAATGAAAATTTTAAGCTTTTCAGAACTCTCAAAGGCCCTAAAAATTATGGAAACCTCAAGAACAATTAAAATTCCTTTGGTGAGCGATTTTGGCTGTCAGTTGATCAAAACTTTGACCAAATAATTTAGAATAGTTTTAAATCCAATTTGGCTGAAACCAAAGCCAATTTTATGAATTAGAAGACCCAAATTTTATGACGAAAAAGATAAATTTTGAAAAAAATTTAAAATGAATCTAAATGGTAAAAACTAAGATGAGGGACTAAGTTGCAAAGTTGAAAACTTATGAAAATGGACACTTGGCCTTATAAAAACGTCCCAATCTAGTCTGATCTCCCAAACAACTTTTTTACAAGATGAAAGGGAACTAAGGAGGGTTGAGAGTGGTGCAAAAGAGGGAGAGCTAAGGTAGTATGAAGTCTTGAAAAGGTAAGAAAATACACATTTTTTTACTCACTTTCCTTCTCTAAACTTCTTCCACTCCTTCTCATCTCTTATTCTATGGTCTTAATACCTTGTTTGGTCATGTTTGGTGGCTAATCTAATGGAGAGAAGAGAGAAAATGGAAGAGCTCTTGGAAGCATAACAAAGAACCTTTGAAAAGTTTCCAAATAAGGTAAATTCCCATGCTCTCTCTTGCTCCATCTTGCTCCTTCTTCTCTTATGTATTTTGGATAGAATTGAGACCATATGTTAGGAGTCTTATTCTGATTGATACTTAATAGTAAGTGAGGCTTTAAGGCATGGGAAATCAAATGAAACAATTAGGATGCAAAAAGAACCATTAGAGAATAAAGTATGGTAATTAGGGATTTGGATACATCTTGGCAAATTTGAAACTTTCTAAGGTTAATTTAGGTTGTCTAAGAGTATGCTTGAGATCCCAAGACATTTAGGAAGCTTTATGGATAGCAAGTTCCCTAGGAAAATCAAGAAAATCCCATAGGCTTCCATTATGGAATGCAATTAGGCCAAGAGGAGGAAGAGACACCTAGGGAGGTTTTTCTTTGATTCCAAGGATAGACATGGTCTAGATATGAATTATAGACACCAAAAGAACCATTAGTTTTAATTTAGAAACCATGTAGGTTTCCTTTTTAGGCATAGAGAAGTAAATTGTTATTTGGCTCTTTGAATTGAATTTGTAATGACTCTAATGAGTTTCAATGAAGTCATGTGACTTAGAATGAGTGAGAAATGAGAGCCAAAACCTTGAATTAAATAGGTTGCTTAATTATGCCCTGGTATGGAACCATAATGGTGTCATACGCTAGATATAGCTTGTGTAATATTTATGCGAGGCTAGAGTTAGTTTCAATGATGTATTTGTGACTTGTTTGATGTATCTAGGCTAAGTGAATCAAGTCCCTCCTAGGTGTGGGTGTGAGGCCGAGCCAAAGGAGTGAGGAAACAAAGGAAGAATTTGTCTTCTTGAACCAAGGTAGCACTCCATCCTTTCTTGTGTGCATTTTATGATTATATGATTGTCATTGTGTGCTTGTATGTATGTTTGAATCTTGAGACATGCCATTTGCCATTGCTTGATTAATATGGTATGTTTCTTAGATTGGCTTTTGTTTGTGAAATTACTCTTTGTGGGTGAGGTTGTGCCAAAAGTTCTTTAGAATGTGTGATGTGAAGCTAAAAGTTCCTAAGAAAGGGTGAGACAAGGCCAAGAGTCCTAAGGATGAGTGAGGCTAAGTCAAAAGTCCCTAGAAAAAGGGTGAGGCCAATCCAAAAGTCCCTAGAGCTTGATCTTGACCTTGACATATTTTGATAATGTAGAAAATGTGGTTTGTATAATGCTTGTTTATGTTGGATGCATACTTGTATTCCTTGACATGATTATATGCCTATATGCTTACTTTAATGGGATTTCTAGGCTAAAGGTAAGTGTTCCTACATCATTTTCTAGCATTACCATTGAAGAAATTGGGATTTCTAGGCTAAAGGTAAGAGTTTGGGAACCTTCGCCATAACTTGAAATTCTCCCGCCGTGGCTAAATTAGTTAATGGAGCTCAAAAACTAAGTTTTTCACTTTGCGCCCCAGCCTCAATCTTCCGCACCGTGGCTAAGTTACTCTTAGGAATCATATTGGTCAACTCACCCAAATTTGCCGTAGTGAACCTACATCGCGCCACTGCAGAAATGCCTCTTGGAGCTACTGTTTGAAGTCCCACGATTCTCGCCTTGGCGGAATATACTTACGCCGCCGCGAGGCTAGCTACTGGACACTCCTTACCTGGTTACCTCGACTTGAGCTATAACGGAACATATTGTGCTGTGGCGAGTTTTCTCTTAGTCACCTTCCCTGTGTCACACCATATTATTCTTAGCATCAATTTCCTTTATCAAGGTGGGATTACACAAAGTAGCAAGGAAATCCCAAGACTTTTGCATTAAAATCATAACTTAATGGCGTTATGTCAGGGTGAGGATTCAAATTTCAATCCGTGAAACCCTAGAAACTTACCAACATCTTTTATTTATTTTCCATTCATACAAGTCATAAACATCTTAAAACTTCACATGAATCACGGATCAAGAATCAAAAATCACTAATTCTCACGTTTTGCCTCAGGTTCCAAGGTGGCAGATTTTGAAGCAACTTTGAAAAATCATAACTAAATGTAGAAAAATAGAAATGAGGAAAATGATAGCTTTATAGAAATATCTGTATGTATACTATATTCCAGGTATGAAACACCCAAATGGACTGCGTTTGACAACTAAAACATATGAAAGGTCTGGCTGCTCTTGAGTTCTGCTACAGCTTACTGATATGGATTTCAAAACTTCATAACTAATTCCCAAAAAATCCAAATCAAGTAAATTATACCAATATGGAAAGCTACAGATGTCTAAATTAAGGGAAAAATATCTCCAGACCCAAAAAATGAAAATAAACTTGAGAAACTCGATGGAACAGTGCTGAGGGTCCTGCTGCCTCACTGACAGTGAGTTATAACTTCAAAAATTCATTTCTCTCTCTCTAGACCTCCAAATGAGATTCTTCTAGTTTCTATAGCTCACTGTGAATGTCTAATTTTTTCATGTAAAATTTCAGGGCTATTGGACCTCATTTGCCTCATGTTTTGACACAGATGAAGTTTCAGACCAAAGCTACAGTACACTTACTCAAATCAAAAAAATTCCTAACTTCAAGAATTCACCAAATATTCCCTAGACCTCCAAAAATTTTGCACTTTAGCTTCTCAAAAATTTCTAGATGATCTCTACATGCATGCCAAATTTCATGAGGAAATTTTTCCATTTGGTCAGTTTGTGACATAGGGTTGCAAAATATCCTTTTTAAGCTTCATATAGGGTCTCAAGGGGTCCATTTTTGCTTCTTCTCATTCTATGGCCATATGAGCACATGGGAAAGCATTAAAATACTCTATCAAGCATGTCTCAAAGGGATAATAACCCAGATTCTATAATCTCACTCATCCACACCAAGATATACACAAGAGCCATACTTGTATAACTTAGCATATCCAAGTCAAATTCATAAAATATCCTTCACACGAATCTAGTTCTCATACATATACAATATGCCCATACTTTTAAAAATATTCATATGCTCATACATCATATACATTATGGAGATACATCATGTGACAACCATATGGTTATAATACAAATATTTTACAACTCTATTGCTAATTTTCTTGCTTCAAAGTGTGGTGGCTCCCCTTTCTTTGCTCTCTTGATCCACCTAGGCATATTAAGTAATGGGGGGGGGGGAAGAGTGAGAATCTCAATAGTTCATCTTCCATTCAATCATACATAAAGAATGTAATACAAGTCTTAAGGATGCATGTATGGCATATCAATATAGAAAATGGTGCAAAATACATTCTTGGCATTTACACAAAGCACACATAACATACTTAGGCTTGCCAAATGAATGGATTAGCCTCACCTACTTTCTTCAAGGTTCTTGGACTTGCCTCACCCTTTTTTCTCAAAGGCCTTGAACTAAGCCTTGCTCTTGGGAGACTTTCCCTTAGTCTCAACCACTTCTAAGGGTTCTTGGCTCATCCTCACCGAAGATTAAAGGTTCTTGGCCTCTCCATATTCAAGCAAACTAATGCAACATTTATAGGCATTATTTGAATACATAGTGCAATACTATGGTTCCATGAAACATAGGCATCATGCTAAACTAAAGTACAATTCATAGCTTAAAATGCTTATGCACACATTCAAAACAATGTAGACATTCATTCATGCATGGGAGAAAAGAGAGAGAGCTACCTTGGAAGCAATTACACACTTTTTCCTTAAGCCTTGAGTCCTCTCCCTTGACCTCACACACCTAAGAAGGTGGAGATCATTTCTCTTGGCCTAGACACATCATATGGAAGCTAATTACACTCTTGAAACAAGTTAAGATATTAAACTTATATTTAAGAACATACTTGGTTCTATAAGTCATATAATAGTTCCATAAATGGCCTATTGAAGAAACCATCATGATTTAAGTTCTTAGCTCTATTCTCTTCTCATTCCTAGGCTTCTTAACCTCATTTAAGGTCCTTGGAGCCATTACATATTCATTTACAAAAGCCTAGACACAAGTTGCTTCATAAGGTCACATTATGGAAGCCATTGCCTCATCTCTCAATCCATAGCTTTTAAATTTTTTCCAAGGGTTCCTCCCACCTTCTATTATCATATGAAGTCCCAAACCAAGTATAGAATAAATTAAAACAACCCCTAGCCTATTCCTCTAGTCTTTGCCGAAAGTGACACACCATTTAGAGCCCATAGAGTTTTTGATTTTTCCTTGATGGGAGAGACACTTGGGAGACTTCCTAGGGGTCTTAGAAACTCAAATAAACCTTTACGCATGCAAGAAAATTCATGGATTAAATCATTTTTTACAAAGTGTCCAAGAGCTCTACACTTTCCTAACTTGATTTTCATTAACTTTTCTTCCAATTTCCTTGCATCTACTAACTCCTCATGGTCTAAAATCCACAATTCTTTCTTATTTTTGGACAAAAATCCTCCCCCCAAGATGGTTTTGTTTTGGTAAAACTCCACACACAAAGGGCAAGAAAAAGGAAGCAACCAAGATAGAAAAATCACCTTAATTTCAAGCTTATCTCAAGAGCTCTCTTCTTTGCTTCAACCCTCTCCTTGAATTTCTAAATTTTCGCCTCTGTTCTGGGCTCAAAATAGAACCAAACATCTCACTAAATCCATAGGAAGAGATGAGGAAAGGAGGGGAAGAAGTTTTTTAAAGGGAAGAGCAAAAGTTTCCATGAATTCATACCTTTCTCTTAGCTTTTCTTCTTCCTTCTCTTGTGCTTCCCTTTGTGCGCCTCTTTCAAATCTGTTTTAGACTAAAAAAATGTCAGTGGAGAGGAAGGAGAAGGGATAAATGTGATTTTAAAAGTAAAAGGGTAAAGTTAACATACTTTTTAACTTTTCATTTTAGTCCCTAATCCATAGTTTATCCGTTTAGTCTCATTTCAACTCCTTTTCAAAATATGTCTTTTCCATCATATTCCTTAGGCTCTTAATCATAAGAACTGCCTTTAAAATTACTCAAAAAGGATCTAAAGCTATTCCGAACCATTTGGTCAACCGACAGCCAAAATCGCTCACCGAAGGGGTTTCAACTGTTCTAGGGGTTCCCATGGTATTCAGGTCCTTTGAGAACCCCAGAAAGCTTAAATGTTTCATTTAAAAAGCCCTCCTGTGAGTTTTCAAAATTTTCCAAAAATTACAAAAATGCTCCTACTTTCTTTGGTAAATTTTCTGAGCCTTTCTAGCTCTAGTTTTTAGCATCTTAAACCTTAAATCCTCATTTTTTAATATTTAAAATTTTATTTTGATTTTAGTTGGCCCCAATTCCTTCTATTTTGAGGACTTCTTTTTATATTTGGCCAATTTCTAATGTTTATAGAGAAATCAAACATCACATTTCTCACGTTTACAGAGGGACCGGATGTTACACCCTGGGCCACATTTCCATTTTCAGCCGCGACGAGATTCCTTGCGCTGTGGCTCCCCTCACCTTTGTCATACTCTTGATCACTGCGAAACTTTCCTAGCCGCGGCATAATCCCTCCTGCAACTACATCTTCTAAATTTCATCCCGTGCACTCTAATTCTACCCTTAGAAACACTTTAGGACCACTCTACCTCAATTTCTGAAATTCTAATAGTATTTATCTACTTGATTTACCTAGCTAATCTATCATTATCTACTTCAAGATTTAAGTATTGATTTCCACTAACCAAACTATCACACATCAACAAATTCCATAATTTAGTGACAGCAAAAGTGTTCTGACCACAAGACACATAGGGCCAATGCTTAATGTTCATACCAGATCAAGTCACTTATCATCGTTAGCCAAATATAACCATAATATTCCATACTATGATAATTATATTACATGTACAATCCCTAAATTTGGCAATTCAAGATGCAATGCGACAATTATATAAAACTAGCAATCTAATTACACAATACAATCTGACAAGGCTTCCAAACCTATATGTTACCAAACCATATAATAAGCTTTCATTAATTTTCTTCTTGCCACTAAGAGGTTCGATCTTTGAAAATGTTAGCCCACAACTGGGGTGAGATATACAATCTTAGTAACAAGAGACAAATTCTATATATATGTACAAATTAATTAATACAATACAATTTCATATCATCAATACCAGAATCATCAACTCAATTTTCAAATGAACTAGTTGAGCTATCAATGACTATTATCCCATACTAGCAATCATACACAATATGTTAATGGCCAATAACAATGGGAAAGGTCCATCCATGGCACCTACTCCATAATAAGCATAACCAGGGTTCAATGCACCTAGAGTCTGATCACAACCCGATGTTTGATTGAAGCACATGCACAGGTGGCAGTTGCACCACAGCGCCACCATAGACTCACAAGGTCCAATTACAATAACAATTCAAGTAGTCAACTAATCATTTAGTATTTTAAAATCAAGTATATGTAACAAATATCATATTAACATAAGCATATACATGGAATTAGGAAAATAACCCCGGTTACCTCAATGAAACCAATTACTCATCCTCTAGCTACCATCATGATTCAAAGCACACCAGGGCTAACATAAGTATAATCATCATTATTCAACTACCATTAGTAAAGAATTTTCCTATCCACAGATTAATCTTAACAAGAGTACATTAAGAACTTCTTACCCAAGATTCCTAAGGGCCTACTGCACCAATTCATGGTCACAACAATAAAAACTCATAATGGGTCACTCTTAACATCTCTATTTTCGCACATGTAAAAGCCATGCACCAAAAGTCAGTCCAAATAATAGAAATTCCGTATATATGCCATACAAGAGAAAGGGAAACACTTACATATACACCCAAAAGGTCAAATGGACTGGTTTGAGCCTTAACTACTAAGAACACACCATGAGTCTTTCTCAAATTTGAATTTGAGTCATTAAGCCCAAAAATTTCATTGTTTCACCTTATCTCCTTATAATTTTGCACAATAGTAGAATCTATTATGAAAATCAATCATTGAGGATATTTTTCAGCAAAATAAAACACAAAATGAGAAGGAAATACTTACCCAATCACCTCTTTAGCTTCTACTCTGAAAATCTTTCAAGAAAACACCCAAACACCAAATTTTAGATTTGAGAAGGAGATGAAAATGCTCAAAACTAGAAACTAATTGGACCAAAATGAAGAGGAGAATGAGAGGGACATGTTTTATGGAGATTACCTTGGCTAAATCTTCCTCTAGAAGTGAGAAATGGTGGAGGAATGCAAAAAAACCCTAGCCCTTCTCCTCAAGTGCGAAAATGAACTCTTGCTCAGCAGAACCAAAAGTTCTACCCTCAACGAAAGGATGTGGTTGCTGTGCTCTTAGGGGTTTTAGTAGGGAATGGGTTGACCTATTAGTCCAAGGTTCATTTGGGCTCCTTATTCTAAGTAGGCTGGTGCTAGGTGAGATGGGCTACAAAAACTCTTAGGGTTGTGGAGAGTGTGCTGATTTAAAGGCCCTAAAAATCCATTTAGAGTATGGTGGGAATTTATTAGGCCACAAGTTGGAGGGTTTATAGTGGGTTTGTGCTGTTTTAAGGGCCTATTTAGCTTAGGTCTATACCACATAGATGTTGGGTCATTTGGAAGTGGGATTAGATCCTCCTATGACTAACATTGGGCTTTTACATTTAGTCCAAAGCTTAATTAAGTTATCTGCATGGCCCAAAATAAAATTCCATGCTTTTAATTAATTTTTCTAATTAATTCACATTAACTCCCTAATCGTCATTATTAATCTCAATTAATTTCAAGGTGTTACACAAACCATGATTTTTAATTTTAAACCAATGCTTTCCTTAGTGTTTACTAATCATATCTAGGCCATTCCCATCCTTGAAATTAATAAAACTCTTTCTAGATACTTGTTCTCTACCTAGGCCGAGACATAGAGCTATCAAGGGACCTATAGAGTTTGCTTAATTTTTTTTAAAGAATTGGCACTTGTGAGGCTTCCTATATATCTTAAGAATTCATACATACTCTTAGACAATCTAAATTACCATTAGAAAGCCTCATATTTTTCAAGGTGCAACAAAATCCCTAATTACCATAACTTGTTATCTAATGGTTCTTTTTGAATTCTAATTGCTTCCTTGGATTCCTTAGGCATCAAAATGCGTATTCTTATTAAGTTTAGGTTGAGATAAAGTCCCTAACACCTCCTCCTTATTTGGTCGAAATGGTAGAGAAGGAGAAAAGCTAAGAAGAAGCAACATAATCATGAATTCTTACCTTGTTTACGAGTTTTTCCAAGAGCTCTTCCTTATGCTTCAAAACTTCCTTTCAATCTCTCCTTCTCCTCTATTGAACCAGTCCTAAAACATGCCCAAACAAACCATTTAAACCATGGGAAAAAAGAGGAGAAGGAGGAGAAGAGGTTTAGTAAAGGAAAGGCCATGAAAAAGTGACCAAATCTTACCCTTTTCAAGCTTCTTCTTCCTCCCTTGGCTCTCCCCTTTGGTGCACCTCTTCAAAATCTGTTTGGACCAGAGGCAAGTCAGTGGTGAGGGTTGGAGAAGAAGGGGACATGATTTAATAAGCCTAAGGGTCCATTTACAATATTTTCCAAAATTACAAGTTAGCTATTCATCTTGGTTCTTTCCATTTAGGCTCATTCCAAATCTTTTTTGAGAATTGTCTTTTCTATTATAAAATTTAGATCTTCTAATTGATAAAATGCCTTTGGTTTCACCCAAATTGGATTTAAAACCATTCTAAACTGTTCGGTCAAAATTTTGGTCAATTAATGGCCAAAATTGTTCATCAGAAGGGTTTAAACTATTCTAGGGGTTCCTATAATTTTTAAGGCCTCTAAGAATCCTAAGAAACTAAAATTTTCCATTTAAGGATCCCTCTTTTGAGTTCTATAAAAAGTGCCTAAATTTTATGAAAATACCACTACCTTTTTGCCAAATTTTATTTAGCTATTTTGACTTTAGTTTCTAGGCATCTTTGGCTTGGTATTCTCATTCTTTGATGTTTAGATCATTGCTCTAATTTTTTTTGGCCTCAATTCTTTCCATTTAGGGGACTTCCTTTTATAACTGACTAGTTTCAGGGCTTTTTTGAATAGCCGGGTATTAAAAGGAGTTAGGCAAGGACTTAATGTAGCGGCCTTAACTCAGTTTTAAAGTCCTTTTATTGCTTTGTATTTCCTCTATATTTGCTTACATGTTGAGAAATTTAGCTTTCCCAAAATGTTCTTCCTTCTCACTTTATCTTGTGTTGATTTGACTTTCTTTGTAAGCTGAA
The DNA here is from genome assembly GCA_026724425.1 of Erythrophleum ivorense. Classification (NCBI taxonomy): domain Eukaryota; kingdom Viridiplantae; phylum Streptophyta; class Magnoliopsida; order Fabales; family Fabaceae; genus Erythrophleum; species Erythrophleum ivorense. The sequence goes on from JAIUCV010000008.1 coordinate 36,123,386, forward strand.
ATTTAGTCTTACAAAGTTTACTAAAAATTATTGGTCCTAAACCTTGATATGAAATTTTGGATTCTTAATTGCTTATATGTCTAATTGTTCACATTAAAATTTTAGAGCTAGTTAAGCTAAAGTGATATATGAATTGTTCAAGTTTTTAGATAGCGTTTTGTTTTGACATGCATAGTCCATACCCTGACTTTGACAAATTATTAGGACCATATTTGAACAAATTTTTGCTTGAAATTAGTACCATAATTTTTGTGTGTGTGTGTCTAGTTTCAAAGAAAATTTAGCATACATCATTTAGAGTTTAGATAAGTGAGTTATTAATTGTTGAATGAACATTGCTCTGTTCTGTCTAGTGCCAAAATATGCTATCAATTGCATCACTTTTCTAATTTTATAAGCTTTATGGTTGACAATTAGCTAGTGAATTTTCGTTAATATTATTTAAAGAAGTGTATTGAAGTTCCCTTAACTTTGTTGTGAATGAAAAGGGATGTTTGCTAGGTAGATTACACCAAAACATCACTAAAACTTTGTTTTACTATGATTTTGGTAGTTGCTTTGTATGGTAATTTCAATGTGCCATCTTTGCTGAGCTTCAATTTCTTTTGTCAAGATAGATGAATGATCAACACAAGGAGATGTTGTAATATTGTAATAAGAAGGAAGCATTGGTGCAAAAATAAATATTGTGGTCAAGATCACATGGTGCAAAATTACAAGAGTTCTAAACTTTTTAATTTCTTTATCTTATTTTCTTGTTCATTTGAATTTGTGTTTGATTGTAAATTTGGAGGAGTAACCCATAAATATGAAAAAAACTTCAGGGGATGAAGATTTGGACGGATGAAGCAAGGAACTTCAAGGGAGTTTTCTTCCCTTAAATTTTCTCTTATTTTTTGTTTCATATTCACTTTTGAATGTGTATAATCACTGGAGTATTATTTTGATGATTCAATATTTCATTGTGAAAATTTTCTTGATGATGTTTTAAATGTTGTATGTTGTATTACAAAAATTACTAGAATTTATTGGGATGGATTTTGGTTCTGAAAATTTGTATGCATTATGTTTTGTATGTCTAGTATCTAGGATAAACATTGCATAACAAATTGAGTTGATTTGATTACCTAATTAATTTCAATTCTTTTCAACACTCTATTTTGTTTTTGAAAAGCCATAATTTGACTTTGATGATTTCATTGGGCCAACAAGGAAGCGAGCAAGGTGCGGAGTCTCAATCACGTGTACGACGGTCGACGGGCGACTCATCAACCAAGGGACTGATGATTGGGGTTGGGGTAGTCCGCTAGTAAGTTAGGCGGTAGGCCGAGTAGGTCTCGTTCGAGCTATTTCATACCTCCCCCTAAGCGTTTGATTGATTTTTGAAGTGAAACATGTGCCAAAAATTTTCTCTCTGTGTCTAGTTTTTAGGTGAATTTATTGCACAACATTTAGAGATTAAATGTAATTGATATGTAATTTTTAGTGCATACTGCTTTATTTCTCTCTTATGCTAAATTCTTTTTTCATTACATTACTAATTTTTTGGATTTCTTAAAAGATCTTCAATTGTGACTAATTTATGAATTTAGTTTTGTGATTTTAGATAGCATGTATATACATTTTCTTGGAGAATTCTATTTCATGATTTATTTTGATTATTTGCTTGGTGGTTTTCATTAGGTCATTCAATTGATTTAGTCAGCATATCTTTTTGTTTGTAGCATTCAATTTTTTTAAATGTGCTAATTTCTTTTGTTAGGTTTAAATAGGAAGTTTTAATGATGTACCAAGGAGCAAAATGATAGATAATAAATAGAAATTTTAGAGGAACCAAGAATTCGACCTTGTGGATTCACTATTGAATTTTGCATTCTCTTTCATTAGTAGTTTGTTGTTATTTGCTTTTCAGATTAGCTTCATTTTTAAGTTTAGGTAGTCTTCCATCTTTGTCTTAATGAAAAAAAAAATTGAAAAGAGTAAAAAAATAATTAAAAAATAAAAAAATTTAAAAAAATATTTTAGAAGGGTGTACTGATGCACTACCTCTATATAGAATATCTAGTTCTTAAATGATCCTGGGTTTAAAAGTTTTTACTAGATATTCTAATTAATTTTGAGAGACCTTGTGAGTTGTCATACTCTAAGTGTCATTGTGCTTGAATGTTGAATATAGCCTAGCTACATACTAAAAAGGGAGCATTAGGGCAGTGTAATTTTTAGTTCTTTCTTAGGTTAGTTTCAATTTTTAGTGTTTTTGAATTATGTTGTTTTAATATTGTTGTTTTTCTTTATTTTGTAGGATTGTAGGATGAACTTTGGCTTTATCATTTTTGAATTGATTGAATATGCTGCAAAAGCTACTTGTTTGGAAAGGGGAGTTCTCTTTATCCTTTGTTTTTATTTAGAACATTGAGAATAATGTTTGATTTTAAGTTTAGACATAAGGGAATGGTTTGATTTTCATTTAAATTTTGGAAAATTTTAAAAATTCTATTAGATTTAATTGTTAGTATTCTTGTTGATTTTACAGTGAAATTTTTTCCAAAAAATTTTCAAAACTCCTTTGTTTTTTAGTTCTCTTGTAATTACCTACCTTTAGTGGTTTCATTCTTTGGACGTCACTGGACTCCAATGAGGAGCCATGATTGTTGATTGATTTTGTTGATAGGAAATATATGTGAAAGTCATTAGCTAATTAGTTAGATTGAAAATTGAATGTAGTTGAATCTATTGTGCACTTATACCACACATATGATAGATTTTTTTTCCATTTTAAAGTTTGTTAATTAGTTTATTTGAGATTCTTAAATTAGACTCTTAAACTTGTATTGATTTTTTCTCAAGGCAAAACCCAAAGTCTAATACTTCTCTTAGAGATGATTTTGACATTATTTCTATAATTTGAGCTATATATGAGCCTTATTTTCCTTCTTATATAACTAATATAACTTTGTTAAGTGCATTCATTAATGAATTATACATTTAATGCATTTTGATAATATCTTTTCTAATTATTTACATGTCTTACCTAGCCCATAAAACCAATTGTTACCCTTTTTAAGGAATATCATAAGTACTTTTTGCTTTATTTGCTTTAGAAAGGATGATTTTGTGGATGAATAAGGTGAAATTGTTTAAAGAGTTTTTCACAAACATAGGTAGCACAGTGAGTAGAAAAGAGAAAACTTTTGTTATTTTGTTTTTTATGTTATATCTAATAAAGAAATAGCAAAACGCTATGTTTAATTTTGTATTGGAAAAAAAAGGTATCATGAGTTTAGGTGGAAATCACTTACCCTAAGCAAAATATTAGATTAAAGATCTAAATTGGGAATAAAAAAGAAGAAGAAAGAGAATTGATTTGTTTTGAAGAATTGCAAAATGCAATTTGTTGACAAATTTACTTTCTTGTTTTCTGTATGAAAGTAAGAGAAAAGAAAAGACAAAATTAAGGGGGATGATTAAAAGGTGATGAATAAAGGTAAAAGAGAAAAGGGGAGAGAGTACCTTCTTTCTTACAATTATTGATGCTCTCTTGAACTTTGAACAATATTTCCTCTCATCAATTTGATTGTAACTACCTTAACTTATATGTCCATATTTCAAGCTTTAAAGACCATTTGATTTTTGAGTTGTGTTGAAACCTACATTAGTGGAGAGAAAGATGATAAGTGAGCATATAAAACTATAGGGAAAGATAATCAAATGACTTAATTTGCATATTCTATTTTAAAGCTAGTTTCTAGATTATGGCATGGTTCACAGAATGCACCTCATACATCCTTGGAGCCAACTAGTTGACTAGTATAACACCATATTTACTAAGCTCATCTCATACCATTTGTAGGCCCATTCCCATGAATTACATAACATTTTCAAAAAGGGTCATTGAATAATAAATTAATTTGCATTACGTCATGCATAAATTTTTTATTCCATGTCTCATGGACCATACAGACTCATCTATCTTATTCTTATATTTAAATATGTAAATACAACTCATAACAAGCTTAAGAAGTGGCCTAGAACTCATGCAAGTGGAAGGTATACATGAAAATATAGTGTGCAGCCTCGGGTTGGAATTCTAGAATTCTGACATGAAATTTGAAAAATTATAACTAATTCTAAAATAATCAAAATCATACAAAATATACCATTGTAGAAAGCTACAAATGTCTACTTTATCAGAGGTTGTCTGTCACTACTAGCACTGTCCTTCAACTTTAAAAATTCATTTCTCCCTACTTAGATGTCCAATTGAGGTGATCTTAGTGGCCATGGAAAGCTTATTATTTCTTGTTTATGTTTATAAAATTTCATGAGCATTGGACACCATTTGGCTATTGAATGACATAGCTTAGGCAATTGACTAAATAAATAGTGTCTGCATCAATTTAGTAGAAAAATGACAAGATTGAAAAAATCATAATTAATTCCACAGAGCTCCAAATAATCTGGTTTTTACCTTCCCAAAAAGATCTAAATGAGTTCTATATGCATGCCAAATTTCATGAGCAAATTCATTCATTTGGTCAAATTTTGACATTAGGTTGCATAATGGTCATTTTTGTGTCTCATAAAGGGTCCAAATGGTTCAATTTGGGTTCTAAGGCAGCCATGGCCACTTGTGTAACAACCAGAAAAAAAAAAAGGCTGAAAAATTTTTAAAGGGCTGAAAATTTTCTAAGTCTGCTAGCTATAGCCTAGCTATAGCAAATGTACCTGTTCGCTATAGCAAGAAATAGTCTAGCTATAGCGAGAGTGCCTTCTCGCTATAGCGAAAATGCTTCTGGCTATAGCGAGTGCGGGCATCCCATACAAAAACCAGGGTGTTTCTCACTGTAGCGTGCGCCATAGCGAAAGCGGGGGTCTGGAACTGATACGTGCTCACTGTAGCGAGGGTTATTCTTCGCTATAGCGAGGGTAAGTCCGAAAAAGCATGAAAAAAGAAAATTTGACTTCTTAAAGTATCTAGATTCATTCTTTCTCTATAAATCGACCTAAGCTTTGACCAAGAGAGAGAAAAGGGCTATAGAGAGAGAGAGAGACCTAAAGAAGGAAGGAGAACAAGCAAAAAGGTAAGCAAGCTTGAGATTTCTATAACTTTTCTTCTTAGCATGTTGTTCTTCTTTCTTTGCCCTCTCTTTCTATGGTTTTGGTAGTTGAGTTGGGTTTGGTTTAGAAGAGGGAAAATGGAAAACCACTCTTGAAGAAGGGTAGAACTCATGTATCTTTACTTCTTCTTCTTTGCCTTCCTTTTTGAGAGCTTGGGAGAGGAAGGAGAGTGAGTGGAATTCTAGAGGGAGAGAATCCCTAGTTCTTACATATGTAGTGGGGGTTTGCTTTGATGAAGAGCCCCTTTAGCTTTGTGAGTGTTTAATTGAGTTATGAGAGAATAATTCCATACTCTTTGTTGTACCTAGGCTCAAAGGAAGCAACTCCATCTAGTTAAGTGTGTGAAATCAAGAAGGGAGAAGAGGAATTGAAAGGGAAGGCTTGTATTAGCTTATGAGGTAGCTCTCCACTCTTTCTTATTGCATTCTTGGATGTGTAAAAGCCATTGTATGCTTGTGTATGTGCTTGTATGATGAGACATGCCATTTGATGTTGCCTTGATGCATTAGTACTAATATGCTTATGATATGAATTGTGAAAATTGCTTAGGTAAGGTGGTACTGAAAGTCCCTTGAGATAGGTGAGGTGGAGCCAAAAGTCCCTAAACCAAGGGTGAGGCCAATCCAAAAGTCCTAAAGCTCGGGTGAGGCTAGACCAAAAGTCCCTAGAGCCTATTCTTGGCAATAATATGATATTCATGGCATGGAAAGCATGTGTTGTGTAATTGTAAATGGTTTGCATGCTTTGACTTGTTTATATGTCTTGATTGCTTCCTTGAATGAGTATGAGCTATTAAGATTCTATGAATCTCACCCCCTTCCCACTCCCATCTTAACATGTTAGGTGGAGCTCAAGGAGAACCAAGTGCACACCAAGGAGCCTAGTTGAGCATGCTTAGGGAGTTGTGTAGTTATTTTGGTTCTTTTGTTATAAAGAGGTGCCAAAATGAATATGCACCTATTATTTTTGAGATGTAAATATATGAGCAAATGTAAACATATGTATAAACGATGTATGAACTGTAGAGCAAGTCAAAGCAATGAAAATGTAGAATTTGGCCCTTTTGTGGCTTACATGTAATAATGCATTTTGTTCCATAGCATAGTGAATTTGAAATGTATGATGACTTGGATCACTTGGGCAATTCATATATGCTATGTTTGTACTTTCAAACTTGCCCAAGAGATGCTAGAACATGTGGGAGGCCAATTGGACCCACTTTGAACCATTTTGGGTGTCAAAATTTTCATATTTGTAAGCTCCATCAAAGTATAGCCAAATGAGCTCTTCTTAATATGAAATTTGGCATGCCTCTAGAGTCTATTAAGAGCTTCTTGAGAAGCTAAAGTAGGTAATATTTGGAGGTCTAGGGAATATTTGGCGAATTGTTGAAGTTTGGAAATTTGGATGGTTTTGGTCATGGTATTATACAACCAGTCCGAAAATGAATCCATGTCATTCATGGACCAAATGGTGTCCAATTGTCATAAAATTTTATAAGCATAAACTAAATATCCACAGTGACCTATACCAACTAGAAGCACGTCAATTGGAGTTTTGTAGAGGGAGAAACGACTTTCTGAAGTTTTATATTAGCATTAGGGAAGCTTTCCGACCTTCATTACTGTTCCATCAGTTTTTGAGGTCCAAGAGCTCCTGAACTGATCTGGACTTATTTTTCTCCTCTAGTTAACATCTGTAGCTTTCCAAATTGTATAATTTACCCAGATTGGATTTTTATGGAATTAATTACGAATTTTCAAAGTTCATGACAGTAAGCTGCACCAGTACCAGGGACAGCCGGACCTCTGTCTCTTTTTCGATGTCAAAGATGGTCCAAATGCTGAGATTGTGGTTAGAAATTATTCATAGTGTGAAGTTAACATCCAAATCTTTCCAAAGAGCTACGATTTTCTTGATTCCCATTTTTCTAGAATTAGTTATGATTTTCCAAAGTCAGAGCCAAAAATTTGACTTTTGGGCTCATTTGAGAAATTGTATTTTTTCGGTTTTTGGCTTCACATCCGTGGTTTATGAGTTTTTTGAGGCTATGTACAAGTTGTATAAATGGTTTTTGAGTAGAGAATGTGAATGATGGGTTCACAAAACTCACGGGGTAAAATATGACCGGTTAAACCTCGACTTAAAGTAGTACAATACCACGATTTTAGTCATTTTCTTTGGAAATCATATGGAATCAAGCCTAGAGGCAGATGAGTTAGAGTCAAGTCATTATGGTGTTACATTTTTAGTATCAGAGCAAAGGTTTAAGCACTTTTGCTCGATGTTGGGCTCTTGAATGATATGATTTGCTTGTGTTTGGTGTGACTTGCCATGGAAGTGGTAGCATCCATATGCATATGTGGTTGTACTAAAATTATAAATTGAGGATTGCTACTTCTTTTTAGATATGGTTGAGACTAGACGGGGCAAGGGTAGAGGCAGGCCACCCAGGGCTCAGAGAGCTGAGCCAGAGGTTCCTATTGGGCCTGAGGATCCTCTGCGAACCATCATGGAGAGGCTGGATCGGTATGAAGCCATGATGGGCCAGCACTAGGAGATGTTAGAACAGTAGAGGCATATTGCCCAACTACAACATGATATGATCATGCACTTGCAAGATACCCTGGCCAGGCAAGAAGAAGCCAGGAGGGAAGCCCTTGTACCCCAGCTATCCACATCTGGCAACCTACCTGCACCTCCTCAAGAGCCTATGGTAGCTCAGACCCAGTTGCCTATCTAAAAACTGTTGAAGCAGTTCAGGCAAAATAGTCCACCCATATTTAATGGGGATTTGGATGCGGATAAGGCGGAGGCTTGGGTTAGGGAGCTAGAGAAAATATTCTCGGTGATGGATTATACCACCGAGCAGAAAGCTCAGCTAGCTACTTTCATGCTACAAAAGGAAGCTGATAGATGGTGGTGTAGCACGAAACCTTTGATGGAGACCAAGGATATACCAATAACTTGGGAAAGTTTCTTGGTCGAGTTTTATGAGAAATATTTCCCTAGTTCGGTGAGGAAAAAGAAAGAGATAGAATTTATGAGTTTAAGACAGATAGATAAGATGACTGTAGACCAATATGTGGCCAAGTTCATGGAGTTATCTCGGTATTCCTTTTACCTCCAGAGGTATGATAATGAATCCTGGAGATGTGAGCAGTTTGAAACTAGATTAAAGCCCCTGATTAGTGATAGAGTTACTCCACAGCAGATCAGGAAGTTTAATACCCTTGTGAAGGTCAGCAGGGTGATTGAGACTAACCTGCAAGTCATCATGCCTGTTACGGCTACAGCTAGTCAGAAGGAGGTTTCAGAATTGAAAAGGCCAAGACCGGAAGAAGGTTCTAGTGTGACACCCAGTGCCAAGAGGAGAGGCAAGGGGCCATGGAACCGAAGGCCATAGCGGGGCAAGCTGATGCCGCCTCCTCGGGGCCAGTCATCTTTCCAACAGTCTCCAGTGACTTGCTTCAAGTGTGGGAAGCTGGGGCACATTGCTAGACACTGTCCGCAGATAGATACAACGCCTCCTCCTAGGCCACAGACCTAAGGTCGAGTGTTTACACTCACTCAGCAGGAAGCCAGTGCGTCCCCTAGTTTGATCCGAGGTACGCTATTAGTGAATGGCTTTTCTGTAGTTGCTATGTTTGATTCAGGTGCTAGTCACTTATTTATATCCTATGATTATGTGAGGCAATTGGGTCTGGTTGTTAGTGTCTTTCCATTTGACTTGTCTATCACTACACCCACAGGAGGCCACGTGGTTACTTCCCATACTTGTTTAAATGTCACTATTCAGTTTAATCATTATCATACCACTATTGATCTGATCTGTATGCCCTTTCATGATATTGATTTGATTGTTGGTATAAACTGGTTGGCCACGAATAATGCGGTACTTGATTGTGAACACCGAACCATTTCCTTACTTGCTTGTGGGACCATACCTAGGGTAGGAGCTGAGTTATCTTTTATGACTACTGCCCAGGCTGAGAGGCATTTAGAGTATGAATGTCAAGGGTTTCTAGTCTTTTTCTCTATTTAGGCTGAGGTAGAGGAAGGGATAGAGGAGATCCCAATTGTCAGGGAATTTTCGAAGGTTTTTCCTAAAAAGTTTGACTTTAGTGGTCTACCCCCTAAGAGAGAACTAGAGTTCCCTATATACATAGTGCCTGGGGCTGGACTGGTGTCCAAGGCTCCTTACAAGATGGCTCCCACCGAGCTTGTAGAGTTGAAAAGGCAGATAGAGGAATTGTTAGAGAAAAGATTTATCCGCCCTAGTGTATCCCCTTGGGGAGCTCCGGTATTATTTGTGAGAAAGAAGGATGGTAGCTTGCGTTTGTGCATAGATTATAGAGAGTTAAATAAAGTTACCATCAAGAATAAATATCCTCTCCCTAAAATTGATGATTTATTATATTAGTTGGCTGGAGCATCTGTGTTTTCCAAGATAGATCTTAGATTTGGGTACCACCAGTTGAGAGTGCAAATTGAAGACGTCTCTAAGACGGCCTTCAGAACGCGATATGGGCACTATGAGTTCCTTGTGATGCCATTCGAATTGACGAATGCGCCTGCTGTGTTCATGGATTACATGAACAGGGTATTCATACCATATCTAGATCAGTTTGTGGTAGTCTTCATTGATGATATCCTAATGTACTCTAGATCTTTTGAGGAGCACGAGAGGCATTTGAGATTAGTCTTAGAAACCTTGAGAGAGAAAATGTTGTATCCCAAACTTAGTAAATGTGAGTTTTGGCTGACCGAGGTGAGATTCTTAGGTCATGTAATCTTACGAAATGGGGTCGCAGTTGATCCCCACAAAGTTGAGGCTGTGTTACAGTGGGCAAGACCTAGAACGATCACCGAGGTTAAGAGTTTCCTAGGTTTGGCAAGGTACTATAGACGATTTATTCAAGGCTTTTCTCAGATGGCCTTATCACTAACGAGACTAACTAGGAAAGAGATACCGTTTGTGTGGGATGATAAATGTGAGAGGAGTTTCTAAGAGCTGAAGCTCTGTTTGACCACTGCCCCTGTACTGATTATCCCTGACCCTAGTGAGCCATTTGTGGTTTATTGTGATGCCTCAGGCAAGGGGTTAGGATGCGTGTTGATGCAGCAGGGTAGAGTTGTGGCATATGCCTCTAGGCAGTTAAGGCCTCATGAGGAGAATTATCCCACACATGACTTGGAGTTAGCTGCCGTAATGTTTGCTCTTAAAATTTGGAGACACTATCTGTATGGTGCTACCATAGAGATTTATAGTGACCATAAGAGTCTGAAATACCTATTTGACCAGAAGGAACTCAATATGAGACAGAGGAGATGGATGGAGTTTCTGAAAGATTATGATTATGTGTTGAAATATCATCCGGGTAAGGCCAATGTGGTGGCAGATGCCCTGAGTAGGAAATCTATCCATGTGGCCCATATGATGATTAGGGAGCAAGAGCTCTTAGAGAAATTCAGAAATTTGAACCTCTCTTGTCAGGTGGTCTCGGGTAAATTGTATTTGAGTGAAACCCGAATTGAGAATATATTGAGAACTCAGATCTTAGATGCCCAGAGCGAGGATGAGTTCCTAAGACGGATTAAAAATGAGATCTCCCAAGGTAAGACCTTAGATTTTAAGGTGTCAGAGGATGGTATGATAGTATACCGAGATAGAATCTATGTGCCTAGTCAGAATGAGTTGAGAGAAGGCATTTTAGAAGAGGCACATAAGAGTAAGTATACTATCCACCCAGGTGCCACCAAGATGTATCAGGATTTGAAACGGATTTTCTAGTGGCTGGGAATGAAGAATGAGGTGACGGACTATGTGGCTAGATGCCTAGTGTGTCAGAGGGTAAAAATAGAATATCAAAGACTGATTGGGTTGTTGCAACCTCTAGATATCCCTGAGTGGAAGTGGGCTAGTATAGCCATGGACTTTGTTATAGGGTTACCCAGGACATTCTCTGGACACGATGCTATTTGGGTAGTTATGGATAGACTGACGAAGTCCACACACTTTTTAGCTATAAAAGCTACTCATACACTGGAGAGATTAGCCCAATTGTATATCAGAGAGATAGTGCGACTTCATAGAGTACCCAGTAGCATAGTTTCGGATAAAGACCTCAGGTTTACGTTGAACTTTTGAAGGTCATTACAGCATGCCTTAGGGACCAGGTTGCGATTTAGTACTATATATCACCCCCAAACAGATGGTCAGACTGAGAGGACCATTCAAACCTTAAAAGACATATTGAGGGCATGTGTGTTAGAAATGAAGGGTAACTGGGATGTGTATTTACCAGTAACAGAGTTTGCCTATAATAACAGTTACCATTCCAGTATTCAGATGGCCCCTTATCAGGCTTTGTATGGGAGAAAGTGTAGATCCCCTCTGTGTTGGGTTGAGTTAGGTAAGAGGAGTATGATAGGACCTGAGATTGTGGACCAAACCACCCGACAAATAGAATTAATTAGAAAGAGACTCCTCACGGACTAAAGTAGGCAGAAAAGCTATGTCGATAAAAGAAGGAGGCCGTTAGAGTTTGAGATTGGAAACCATGTATTTATCCGAGTGTCTCCAGTGATGGGAGTAGGTCGGTCAATGAAGGTAAGGAAGCTCAGTCCTAGGTATATTGGTCCATTTGAAATTCTTGAGAAAATTAGACCCGTGGCTTACCGGATAGCCTTACCTCCTAACCTAGCCCGAATCCACTGTGTTTTTAATGTCTCCCAATTGAAAAAGTATTTACTTGACCTCTCACACGTCATAGAATATGAGCATGTGCAATTGCAGGAAGATCTTTCCTGTGTAGTGAAACCGGAGAGAATTGTGGATGCTAAGTTGAAACAGTTAAGGAGCAAGAACATTCCTCTGGTGAAAGTGATCTGGAGAGGTCTGACATTTGAGGATGCAACTTGGGAATTGGAGGATGAAATGAGGCAAAAATATCCAGAGTTATTCCCTTGAGGTATGTATTTAAATTTCGAGGATGAAATTTCTTTTAAGGAGGGTGGAGATGTAATAACCAGAAAAAAAAATTGAAAAATTTTTGAAGGGCTAAAAATTTTCTAAGTCTGCTAGCTATAACCTAACTATAGCGAATGTACCTATTCGTTATAGCGAGAAATAGTCTAGCTATAGCAAGAGTGCCTTCTCGCTATAGAGAAAATGCTTCTAGCTATAGCGAGTGTGGCATCCCATACAAAAACCAGGGCGTTGCTCGCCGTAGTACGCGCCATAGCGAAAGTGGGGGTTTGGAACTGATACGTGCTCGCCGTAGTGAGGGTTATTCTTTGCTATAGCGAAGATAGGTCCGAAAAAGTGTGAAAAAAGAGAATTTGACTTCTTAAAGTGTCTAGATTCATTCTTTCTCTGTAAACTGACCTAAGCTTCGACTAAGAGAGAGAAAAGGGCTGTGGAGAGAGAGAGAGACCTAGAGAAGGTAGGAGAATAAGTAAAAAGGTAAGCAAACTTGAGATTTTTATAGCTTTTCTTCTTAGCATGTTGTTCTTCTCTCTTTGCCCTCTCTTTCTATGATTTTGGTAGTTGAGTTGGGTTTGGTTTAGAAGAGGGAAAATGAAAAATCACTCTTGAAGAAGGGTAGAACTCACATATCTTCACTTATTCTTCTTTGCTTTCCTTTTTGAGAGCTTGAGAGAGGAAGGAGAGTGAGTGGAATTCTAGAGAGAGAGAATCCCTAGTTCTTACATATGTAGTGGGGTTTGCTTTGATGAAGAGCCCCTTTAGCTTATGAGTGTTTAATTGAGTTATGAGAGAATAATTTCATGCTCTTTGTTATGCCTAGGCTCAAAGGAAGCAACTCCATCTAGTTGTGAGTATGAAATCAAGAAGGGAGAGGAGGAATTGAAAGGGAAAGCTTGTATTAGCTTATGAGGTAGCTCTCCACTCTTTCTTGTTGCATTCTTGGATGTGTAAAAGCCATTGTATGCTTGTGTATGTGCTTGTATGATGAGACATGCCATTTGATGTTGCCTTGATGCATTGGTACCAATATGCTTATGATATGAATTGTGAAAATTGCTTGGGTGAGGTGGTGCCGAAAGTCCCTTGAGATAGGTGAAGTGGAGCCAAAAGTCCCTAAACCAAGGGTGAGGCCAATCCAAAAGTCCCAAAGCTCGGGTGAGGCTAGACCGAAAGTCCCTAGAGCCTATTCTTGGCAATGATATGATATTCATGGCATGGAAAGCATGTGTTGTGTAATTGTGAATGGTTTGTATGCTTTGACTTGTTTATATGCCTTGATTGTTTCCTTGAATGAGTATGAGCTATTGAGATTCCATGAATCTCACCCCCTTCCCTCTCCCATCTTAACATGTTAGGTGGAGCTCAAGGAGAACCAAGTGCACACCAAGGAGCTTAGTTGAACATGCTTAGGGAGTTGTGTAGTTATTTTAATTCTTTTGTTGTAAAGAGGTGCCAAAATGAATATGCACCTATTATTTTTGAGATGTAAATATGTGAGCAAATATAAACATATGTATAAAAGATGTATGAACTGTAGAGCAAGTCAAAGCAATGAAAATGTGGAATTTAGCCCTTTTGTGGTTTATATGTAATAGTGCATTTTGTTCCGTAGCATAGTGAATTTAAAATGTATGATGACTTGGATCACTTGGGCAATTCATATATGCTATGTTTATACTTTCAAACTTGCCCAAGAGATGCTAAAACATGTGGGAGGCCAATTGGACCCACTTTGAACCATTTTGGGTGCCAAAACCTTCATATTTGTGAGTTCCATCAAAGTATGGCCAAATGAGCTCTTCTTAACATGGAATTTTGGCATGCCTCTAGAGTTTATTGAGAGCTTCTTGAAAAGATAAAGTGGATAATATTTGGAGGTCTAGGGAATATTTGGCGAATTGTTGAAGTTTGGAAATTTGGATGGTTTTGGTCATGGTATTGTGCAACCAGTCCGAAAATGAATCCATGTCATTCATGGACCAAATGATGTCCAATTGTCATGACATTTTATGAGCATAAACTAGATATCCACAGTGACCTATACCAATTAGAAGCACCTCAATTGGAGGTCTGTAGAGGGAGAAACGACTTTTTAAATTTCTGTACCAGCATCAGGGAAGCTTTCTGACCTTCATTACTGTTCCATCAATTTTCGAGATCCAAGAGCTCCTGAACTGATATGAACTTATTTTTCTCCTCTAGTTAACATCTTTAGCTTTCCAAATTGTATATTTTTCCTAGATTTGATTTTTGTGGAATTAATTACGAATTTTTGAAGTTCATGACAGTAAGCTACACCAGTACCAGGGACAGCCGGACCTCTGTCTCTTTTTTGATGTCAAAGATGGTCCAAACGCTGAGATTGTGGTTAGGAATTATTTTTAGTGAGAATTTAACATCCAAATCTTTCCAGAGAGCTATGATTTTTTTTATTTTTATTTTTCTAAAATTAGTTATGATTTTCCAAAATCAGAGTCAAAAATCTGACTTTTGGGCTTATTTGAGAAATTATATTTTTTCAATTTTTGGCTTCACATCCGTGGTTTATGAGTTGTTTGAGGCTATGTACAAGTTGTATAAATGGTGTTTGAGCAGAGAATGTGAATGATGGGTTCATGGGACCCATAGGGCAAAATATGACCGGTTAAACCCTGATTTAAAGTAGTACAATACCACGGTTTTAGTCATTTTCTTTGGAAATCATATGGAATCAAGCCTAGAGGGAGATGAGTTGGAGTCAAGTCATTATGGTGTTAGAACTTGAGCACATGGGAAAGCACCAAAATGGTCTACTAAACTTGTCTCAAAGGTGCACAAATCCAAATTTCTTAAACTCACTCATCCACCCTATGTTATACACAAGAGCATACATGTTAAGTCTTGCCATCCAATGCCCAAAATGCACTATATCATACATATGGCATTAGATCTCATTCATTCATCATACATTTACATATTTACATGTGTTCATGAAGTCATACAATATATACAATAAAGAGATACATCATATGCCATTCATATGGCCACAATTTAGCACATTTCCATACTTTATTGTCAATTATCATTCTCTAGGCTTGATGGCTTCCATTCCTTAGCTCATTTGGTCTACCTAGACATATTAGACATGTGGGAAGGAAGGAATGAGATTCTAGGAATCTCAATAGTTCTTCTCCCTTTCAATTACACATAAAGAATGCAAATCCATGTCTAAAAGTGCATGTATGACTACTATGGAACATCTGATCATTCAAGAAGCTTTCTTGGAATTTTAAAAAGTCATACATAATATACATAGGCTTGCCAAATAAGTGAATTAGCCTCATCCATTCTCTTCAAGGATTTTGGACTTGCCTCACCCTTTTCTTAAAGGCCTTAAATTAAGCCTTACCCTTAGGAGACTCTTGGCTTTGTCTTAACCATTCTTAAGGTTCTTGGCTCATCCTTACTATAGCTAGAGGTTTCTTGGCTTCACCACACTCAAGCAAACCAAAGCAAGTGCACAAAGTATCATTTGAATGCATAAAACAACATCATGGTTCTATGGCATATGAATACACACTAAAATACTTGTTCATGGCTTAAAACATACATACACACATTCAAAGACAAGATGACATTCACTCATACGTGAGAGAGAAGAGAGAACTACTTTTGTTACAAATGCAAACTTTTCCTCTTGAATTGAACTTCTGTTCCTCAGCCACACACACACAATAAGGTGGAGCTTGTTTCTCTTAGCCTAGACATATCATATGGAAGCCAATTACACTCTTGAACTAATTTCTAGAGCTACATATTCATTAGAAAAGCTAGGTAATTCATATGGCTCCTTTATGGTTCCATAACGCACGTAATGAAGCAACCCTATAGAAACATGATCTTTGTTCCATTCTCTTTACTCATTTATGATTCTTGACTCATTTTAAGCCTCTTGGAGTCATCACACAATCAAATCAAGGAGTTTAGCTAAGTGTTACTTTTTTGAGCCATAATATGGAACCTATGATACCATCTCACTATCTATGACTTCTAAAATTTTTTCAAGGTTTCCTCTCATCCTGTTCCATCATATATGACTCAAAAATAAGCTTAGAACAAATTAAAACTACCCGTAGGTGCTCCAACCTCTCTAGGCCATGGCTATGGAGCATGTGAGCACCAAGTGAGTTTGCTTTGTTTTCTTGATGGAAGATGCATATGAGGAGCCTTCTAGGGATCTCAAAAGCTCATCTAAAAACTCATTTAAGCTTAAGAATTGTTGTATCAAATCATATTTTTAGTGGAACACTTGAAATCCTAACTTTGCTATCTTGAAAGCTAATGGCTATTTGGTTGTTTCCTTTGTATATTCATGTTTTCCTCCCTCATTTTCCTACAAGTCACCTTTATTTTAGCTAGAAATCTAACCTCTTTTAGCTGGTCTCACAAAGGGCGAAACATGCACCATAAAATGAACAAGGAAAATCAAGTATAGGAATGACAAAATACCTTGTTTTCTTGCCTTTTCTTGCTTGTTCTTCACTTGGTTAGCTTTCTTTCCTCAAACACGAAATCCATCTCTTTATTCTGCCCTCAAAACAAAACTAAACTCCTCATTAAAACCATGGAAAAGAAGCTTAAGAGGAGAGGAACAAGTTTGGAAGAAGAAGGAGCATGAAAATCCTTGAAATTTTTTACCTTTTTCTTTTCCTTTCTTCACCTCCTTGGTGCGCCTAAGAGAGTTAGTCTTTCTCTAGTTTTTGGGTAGAATGAGTTGTGCAAATAATGAGAAGAAGAACATGAAATTTAAAGAGGGTTCAAGAAGCTTCCACTTTCTTAAAAAATTCTAATTTTACCCTTTTGTTTTGGTATTTTCATTTTAGTTTTGTTTTAGCTCCTTTTTAAGAACCATATTTTTTATCATAAAATTTAGGTTCTCAATTTTATAAAATGCCTTTGGAATTACTTAAATTAGAGCTAAAACCTTCTTGAACAAATTAGTCAAAGTTTGGGTCAACTAATGTTAAAAAACACACACCAAAGGGGCTTTAACTGCCCCAAGGCTTCCCATGGTTTTTAAGGCCTCTGAGAACCCCAGAGAACTAAAATTTAACATTTTAAAAGCTCTTCTATGAGAATTCTAAAATTTGCCCAAAATTACGAAAATGCCATTACTTTTTGTAATTATTTTGTTAAATTCTATTTAGCCATTTTAGCTTTCGTTTTACAGTACCTCTGGCCTTGACTCATCATTATTTGAGGTTTAGAATATTATTCTAATTTTAATAGATCTCATATCACTCTATTTGGGGGACTTCCTTTTGTATCCAATGAATTTCGTATGTTTACAGAGAAACCACACATTACATTTCTCGCATTTTCTCTTATTTTCAAAGAATCAGATATTACAACTAGTGACTTAGCCTAGCAAATCAAACATTCCTAAACCATTCATAAGCATCTTTTAGGGGCCTAATAATGTGCTCAAGCTTACTCCCTCAAAATTCACTCATCTAGCCCCTCCAAAGTGCACACATTTCAATCAAAACCCTTAAAAATACCACAAAACAACTTCCCATGATCCCAAACCCATTCTAACCTTTACCACAACTATTTTAACCTATGGGAGCAAATTCTAATACCTAAAACTAACCCTAAAATAGTGCCACCAAGACCCAAACTTCTATAAATCAAAATTTTGACATGGTGACTCCTTTAAGCTACTAACTACCCTACTAATAACCATTGAATAACTATCCTAATCCATCATAATACCATACATAAAATATTCATACATGACCAATAGATTAGAAGCCAATAACATTGCAAGCTAAATGGCAATAATTGCATATACCCATTAACATCCACAAGATAATACCAAAGTAATCCATAATTATGTGTGAAATTCCTTTACAAAAGAATAAAGTATCATCTAGACACCTAGTTGCTATCCTTACATGCATAATTACAAAATATAAGATGTCCTACACTTAGCACGTCATACCACAAGTTGCAAGATAATTTCAAACTACCAAAATATAAACCAAAATATCCGCTATTACAAAATATGCCTACTCCTACCAACTAGTTCTTCACTTGCTTCCCTTTGCTAGAGCTTGATCCTTCACCTAAAAATGTTAGTCTATAATTGGGGTGAGATATATAATTTTAGTAACCAACAAGCAAATTCCATTCATATTTATGTAAAAAATAAAGATCAATCTTAACATACAAAAATAATGAATTATATCATATTCAAGCAACCATATTAGATAAGTTTGATATCATTATTGTTACTGCAATATAATGCATAATCAACTATTGCTATTGTGATACAATACCATTATTGTGGTATATAACATAGTCATTAGCTAACAACCCCTAATGAACATGACATGCTTATCATTACTATAGGAAATAACAAGGTAGATGAAATGCAAACAAGTAAAAAAACTTAAACATAACATTGACATAAAACACATGCATGTTCAAGCCTTCAAACATTATTTCCACACAAACATGAATGAAATTAACCCCAGTTACCACTAGTGATGTTTTCCAACTCCTAATTAGTCACTAGCATTCCAAAGAGATACCCAAGCATAAAATAGTCATATTCAACCAATACAACTCAATCAACATAAGGCAAAACATATCCTTTAATAATTCAAAGCCCAAAACCATAAAACCTCAACTTACCAAGTTTTCTAAGGTCACCAACTCCTTAACTCAAGTATCAACACCAAGTTTCCAAGTGGGTCTTCACAAATTTGGACATATATAAGCCATAACACCAAAGTCATGTTTTAAGAGATTACTTTAGAGAAAAACAACTATAAATGGAGGGATGTACTTACCCACACCTTATATTCACCTCTTCTACTCCTTCTTCAACAAAATCACTCTAGAAACTCTGACTTCAACAATCTAGGTTTCCAATAACCAACACCAAATCAAGAGATCTTTAGTTTAAAAGAAGTAGGAGATGGAGGAGATTAAGTTTTGTTTCACTTTCCAAAGCTAAAAGTCACATTTTCCTTTTTGAATCTAGCCTTGAATGTAGCTTCCATGCCTTCCATTATCTCCCTGCATCTTTCTCTCTTCTTTTGGCTATTATGCATGTGTCTTTTTGAATGGCGGAAAGATAAGCTAGGTTTAGATAACATTTTAAGTGAGTTGGGTTAAGGGTTATAGATTTGGGTCTTGGGCTTCTAATTTCTTGATGGGCTTTAGTCTATTTTCTACTTTAGGGCCTTTCTAATCCTATTTTAATTAAATTTTAGGGAATAATAAGTTGTAAACAATTTTCTTAGAATCAAATATTAATTTCCACTTAAATAATTTAAATCTCATAATTAAATTTATTGTTCTTACTAATTTTTTAATTAATTTATTTTTCCTTAAAAATTCCCCAATTATTTAATTTCCCCAATAAATTCCTAATTATTTATTTTCTTTAAAAATCCATTACTTAAATTATTTCCCTTTAAAAATCCTTAATTTTCTTTATAATCCATATTAAATAATTTCAAGATTTTACAACACTAGATTAGGCTAATTCAATTAACTCTTTGAAAAGTCAATTTTCCAAGGTTAAGTTATCAACTGACATTACATGCTTTTACTTGTGGAATTTGACACTTTAATTGTCATACCATAATACTTCAATCTCAATGTCACATACTTAGGCATTATCTCTTTCAATTCTAAAGGAAAAGTATCAAAATATTGGGTTTATTAATGTTACATCAAGGTTTAAAAAATTTCAATTCGTGTCTTGTGGATCCAATGAACTCCCTCACAACATTTTTTAATCATATTACATTCATATAAATTATAAACATCATAAGAAAATCCATAAACCACGGATTGGAGACCAAAAATTCAAAAAATCCACATTTTAGCCTCAGGTCAAAATTTCAATTTTCTGCTAACAACTTTGGAAAATCATAACTAATTCTAAAAAAATTGAAATCAAGTAACCCATAGCTTTCTGAAAAGCTTTAGATGTTAGCTTTACACCAAAAATAATTCCAAGCCTTGAAAACATCATTTGGAATTTGTTTGACAATAGAAAATCTCAAGAGGTCAGACTACTCAGTGTTTCTGATACAGTTTACTGATATAAATTTAAAAAAATTCATAACTAATTCTACAAAAATTTCATCTAGGAAAGCTATACCAATTTGGAAATCCACAGATGTTAACTAGAGAGAAAAAATAAGCTTAGACTAGTTTAGATGCGTTTAGACCTTGAAAATTGATAGAATGGTAACTAAGGTTGGTTTATGCTACTATTACTCATCTGAAATTTCAAAACTTCATATCTCCCTCTACAGACATCCAATTAAGGTGCTTTTAGTTGGTATAGGTAATTGTGAATGTTTAATTTATGTTTGTAAAATTTCATAGCCATTGGACATCGTTTAGCCCATAAATAATTGAGGCAAAATTTCAAACCATATGAATAGTGCCACTGTCAAATTATGAAATTTTAGCCATCTTTGGAAATTCACCAAAAATTCTATAAAACTCCAAATAATATGCATTTTAGATTTTCAAAAAGCTCTAAACAAGACCTATGTGCATGTTAAGTTTTAGACCAAGAAGAGGTCATTTGGTCAAATCTTGGCGTAGCTCTTGAATATGGTTAAATTAAGACTACAAAGGGGTCTAATTGGCTTCTTACATGTTCTAGCACTCCTTGGGCAAGTTTGAAAGTACAAATATACCATATATGAACTACCCAAGTGGTTCAAATTGTCATGCATCTCAATTTGGTTATTCCACATCCAAGTATACATAAGCATTTACAAACCATCATATAGCCAAATCTCACCTTTACATTGTTTTGACACCAAATATGGTTTAAACATCATCCATACATGCTTTTACATATGATCAAATGTTTATAATTCAAAAATAACATGTACATAAGTATGTTGACATTCTTATACATTTTAAGACTACATAAACTACATCATGGTCAAAACAATGCCATTTATGTTTCACAGCCTCCATTCCTTGGTTCTTGAGCTCCAATTAGGTCATATGAGATAGGAAAGGGGTGGGGATGAGATTCATGGAATCCTAATAGTTCATACACCCATTCAAGCACACATTCAAGGCATGTAATGTAACACTATAAATTCTAGTTCATTTCACGATACTCATGTGCTTCACATCATTAAATTCCAAGAGGGAAGTAGAGAAGTCTATTAAAATAATGCATTTAATTGCGCTGTGTTGAGTATAAAAATTCTATTCAGTGTCACATAGACTATGTGAGCTAATGCTATACATTCTCATATTTAATTACATCAATACAACTCTTTTGCATCATAAAATATGGTCCACAACTCATGGAAATCAAAGGAGAGCTCAAAATAATCAAGTGTATTTTCGGCCACAATTGGCCCCTTTTCTTACTAAACTTTGGAAAATCATAACTAATTTTTTAAAAAAATCAAAATCACATATTCTTGGCCATTCTAGAAAGCTATGGATGTCTGCTTCACATTAAAAATATGCCTAGACTATAACATCTATCATAGAGGGAGTTTGACATCTAAAAAGGACCAGAGGTCAAACTTCCTCCTGATGCTGTCACAGATTTTGCAGCAAATTTGAAAATATCTAATTAATTCCAGAAAAATCCAATCTATGCAAATGATACCAATCTGTAAAATTGTGGATATTAGCTAGAGGAAAAAAATATTTCCAGACCAGCTTAGGTAACCCAAACCTTGAAATTCAATAGAACAGTAACTCAGGTCGGATAAAGGTCTTGATACTGGATAGAATGTTTAAAAATTCATATCTCCCTCTCTAGATCTCCAAATGAGGTGCTTCCAGTTAGCACGAGTCACTGCAAATGTCTAGGTTTTTTGTAAAACATTTCATGGCCATTGGACATCATTTGAGCTCTGTGTGACAGATTTCATTTTCAGACCAAATGAATAGTGCAGTAGACCAAAATTAGAAAAATTGCCAACTATGAAAATTTATCAAATAGTTTGTAGACCTTTGAAAATTATGATCTTTAGCTTACTAAAAATCTCTTAATGAGACCTATTTGTATGCCAAATCTCAGATCAAGAATAACTCATTTGGCCAAAAAGTGATATAGGGTTCCATTATGGTCATTTTTTGCTCCATTTGGGGTACCAAAGTGACCAAATAGTTTTTCCTTGGTCTTGGCACCTTTTGGGCAAGTCTAAAAGCACATTTAGGACTTATGGCAGCTACCCAAGTGGTCCCAAATCTCATGCATCTCATTTTGGTCTTTTCATCTACACTTATGCATATTTCCATAAAGTCATTCATGAAGTTATAATGCCATAACATACACAATTTACATTCTATCATTCACATAACATGTTCTTTCATTCCTACATCACATAATATCATAATTATATATCTCTCAACGGTCATAGGCCATTTACAACAATAATATACATCATTAAGCACCATTATGGTTTAAAAAAGGAAAAAGCTAGACATATTGATGTCAATCTTCTTTCTTCAAGGTGGTTGGATCCCATTACCATGTCCACTTGGTCCACCTAGCATATTAGATCATTGGAGAGGAGGGGATGAGATTCAAAGAGTCCTAATACCTCATCTCCCATTCAATCATATATAATATATGCAAAGCAAGTCTTACAATGTACGCATGAATAAAATGGGAGTCATGGACATTCAAGAAGCAAGCTTGGCATGTGAACAAGTCATATAAAACATTCAAGAGCTCACCAAGTGTTTGGATTGGCCTCACACTTTTCCTTATGGATTTTGAACTTGCCTCACCCTTTCTTTAAGAGCTTTAGACTTAAACATATTCTTGGGAGCCCACTTTGCTTTTGGGAGACTCTTTGCTATGTCTTAACCAATCTCAAAGGTTTTTAGCTCATCCTCACTATGGTTAAGAGTTCTTGGCCTCTCTACACTCAAAAAAACTTAACAAACATCATACATTCATTTAAAAACATAATATGTATCATGAAATCATGGCATATAAAATTATGCTAGCATAATTTTCATGGCTTGAAAATACATATACACACATTCTAAGACAAGCTAAACACACATTCATGCATGAGAGAAGGGGGAGAGAGCTACCTTGTATATAATCACACACTTTTTCCTTGGAATTCAAACCTCCTCTTTTAGCCACACACCCACAAACTTGTGGAGATGGTTTCTCTTGGCCTAGATACAATTTATGAAAGCCAATTAGGTTTATGAAACAAATTCTAAGGTCACACAACTTGCTTAAACACTAGGTTGTTCTATAAACTCCATTATGGTCCATAATTGCACCTAATGAAACAACACCCTTCAAATAATTTTTAAGTTTCATTCTTTCCTTTCAAATATGATTATTGAATCCTTTTAACCTTCTTGGAGTCATCACACCATTAAAACAAAAAGCCTAATATCATGTTGCTTCTTTAGGTCATAATATGGAACCTAAGGCACCAAATCAATCTTTATGAGTTCTAAATTTTTTCCAAGGCCTCCCTTCATTTCCATTCATCAAATATGACTAAACAATGGTCCTAGAAAAATTTAAAACTCTCCCTAGCTATAAGAACCCCCTTTGGCTGAGACTATGGAGCTTTATGGCTTCCTTGGAATTTTCTTAGTTTTCTTGAAGGAGGAAGCATGTGGGGAGTATCTTAAGGGTCTCAAGAACTCATTTAAACTCTAATCAGACAGAGGAATCATCACACAAAATCAAAATTTGGAAGGAACACTTGAAACCCTAGAATTTGCATCTTGAAATCTAATGGTTATTTTGTTGTTTTTTTTGCATATTCTTGTTCTTCTCCCTCAAATACCTAAGATTCATGCTTGATTGGGCTTAAAAATCAGATCCTCCTAGGGTTCCTCATGTGTGTCAAATTGGAGAAGAAGAGGAATCAAGAATAGCAACCATAGGATGAAATTTTACCTAGTTTCCTTGCTTATTTTGGCTTGAATCTTGCTTTCTCCAAGCTCCTCTCTTCAAATCCGAAATTTCCCTTGAATTTATCCCTTGAATCAGATTTATGAACTTTATTTTAATCAAAGGAAACAAAGGAGAAGGGAGGAGAGGATGTGTGGTTGAAGAAAAGTATGAAAAATTACCATGGAAACATACCTTAAGCTTGGATTTTCTCCTTCTTCTTCCTCTGTTATGTGCCCAAACCCTAGCTCCCTTCTTCTAAAATTATGTAGAAAATTCTGATTCCAAATGAGGGAGAAGGTGGGGCGCCGCCTATATATAGGGGGAGGTTAAAGGCTTTTTAAAAAATTTCAATTTTGCCCTTCATTCTTTGCATTTTTGTTTCTCTTTTATTTTAGCTCCTTTTTGAGAACTGTCTTTTCTATTATAAAATTTAGATTCCCAATTTAATAAAATGTCTTTGGAATCACTCAAATCAGAGCTAAAACATTCCCGAATGAACCCGTCAAAGTTCAGGCACACCAAAGTTGGAAAACGTCCACCGGAGGGGATTTAACTGTCTCGGGGCTTCCCATGATTTTCAAGGCCTCTAAGAACCTCAGAGAACTCAAAAATTTCATTTTGAAATCCCTCCTATGTGAATTCCAAAAATTGCTCATAATTATAAAAATGCCATTACGTTTCGTAAGATTTTTGTCAAAATTTGTTTCTTCATTCTAACTCCATTTTTCCTTCTATCTGGGGCTAGAATTCTCATTTTTAGGAGTCTAGAATATTACTCAAATTTTTTGGGACCTTAACTAATTCATTTCAGGGGACTTGCTTTGAAAATGCGTCCGTTTCTATCGTTTAACGAAAATCGAACATTACAATTCTCCCTCCTTTAAAAAATTTTGTCTTCAAAATTTAGATAACATACCTTATGGGAAAAGTTTTGGATATTTCTTCCTTATATCATCCTCTAGTTCCCAGGTGGCTTCTTCTGGAGATAACCCCTTCCAAACCACTTTCACCAGCGATATTGTCTTATTCTGTAACTGCTTGAGTCTAACATCCACAATCTGGTCTGGTGATACTATGTATGATAGATCTTCTTGTAACTGCACATTCTCATATTCTATGACATGTGAGGAGTCAAGCTGGTACATTTTAAGTTGGGAAACATGGAATACGTTTCTGATGAAGGGATAGTCTGTAAGCCACAGGTCCTACTTTATTAAGAATCTAGAAAGGACCTATGTACCTTGGACTGAGCTTTTTACTTTTTATGGACCAACCTATCCTTGTGACTGGAAACACTCTAATGAAGACATGGTCTCCAATCTCAAACTTTAATGGTCGTCTATGTCTTTTTGCATAACTTTTCTATCTACCCTAGGCCGTCAGAAGTTTCTTTCTAATGATTTCTATTTTTTTAGAAGTCTGGTCCACTAATTCTAGGCCTATAAGTCTCCGCTCTCCTAGCTCAACCCAACACATCGGAGACCTACACTTCCTCCCATACAATGCCTCATACGGTGTCATCTGTATACTTGCGTGATAACTATTATTGTAGGAAAACTTTGCTAGAGGCAAGTATGTATCCTAGTTTCCTTTCATTTCTAAGACACATGCCCTCGACATGTCTTCTAGGGTTTGGATGGTTCTCTCTATCTGTCCATCCATCTGAGGGTGATAGGTTGTGCTAAATTTCAGTCTAGTACCTAGAGCATCCTGTAATGATCTCCAAAAATTTGATATGAATCTGGGATCTTTATCTGAAACTATACTCCTAGGCATATCATGCAGTCTAACTATCTCTTTAATGTACAGATGGGCTAATTTATCTAGGGTGTAAGTGACTTTCATAGGTGGAAAGTGTGCTGACTTTGCTAACTTATCCACTATTACCCATATTGCATCATACCCCGATGATGTCCTGGGTAAACCCATGACAAAATCCATAGCTATACTATCCCATTTCTACTCCGAGATATCAAGGGGTTGAAGTAACCTAACTAGTTTTTGGTATTCTATATTTACTCTCTAACATACTAAATATCGGTAGATGTACTCTGTTATGTCTGTTTTCATTCTAGGCTACCAAAACATTTTCTTTAAGTCCTGATACATTTTATTACTGCCAAATGAATGGTGTACTTATTCTTATGTGCCTCATCTAATATTTTCTCTCTGATTTTTGTATTTCTAGGCATATACAGTCTATCTCTGTATCTTACTATGTTATCCTCAG
Source organism: Erythrophleum ivorense (assembly GCA_026724425.1). NCBI lineage: Eukaryota > Viridiplantae > Streptophyta > Magnoliopsida > Fabales > Fabaceae > Erythrophleum > Erythrophleum ivorense. Next base: position 36,149,657 of record JAIUCV010000008.1, read on the forward strand.
ACAGATTGAATCCTGAATACTACCTTGGGCTCTAATCTTGCTTGCATGGTCATCGTTTTGCTGGGCCTCTCTTATCTGATCTCTCAAGTCATTTTCTATTCAGGTTTCACTCATTAATAATTTTCCTGAATACACCTCGCAGGAGAGACTCATATCTTTGAATCTCTCAACCAATTCCTGCTTTCAAATCATTATACAGGCCATGTGTATGGACTTTTTACTTTAGGCATCAGCTACCACATTAGCCTTACCGGGATAGTATTTCAATGTGAAATCATAATCTTTCAAAAATTCTAACCATCTCCGTTGTCTCATATTCAACTCTTTTTGTTTAAACAAATATTTAAGGCTCCTGTGGTCACTGTAAATTTCTATAGCTGCCCTATATAAGTAATGTCTCCATATTTTCAAAGCAAATACCACTGCGACTAACTCTAGGTCATGTGTGGGGTAGTTTTCCTAGTAGGATTTTAACTATCTAAAAGCATAAGCTACCACTCGGCCTTTCTGCATAAGCACACATCCTAACCCTTTCTTAGGGGTATTACTGTATACTATAAAAGTTTCTCTAGGGTCAGGGAGTACTAAAACTGGGGCTATGGCCAACTTGTGCTTCAATTCCTAAAAACTACTCTCACATTTCTCATTCCACACAAATGGCACATTCTTTCTTGTAAGTCAGGTCAATGGCATCTCTATCTAAGAAAAGCCCTAAATGAACCTCCTATAATAACCTGTTAAACCTAGGAAGCTCTTGATCTCTGTCACTGTTCTAGGTCTCTCCCACTGTAATACTGCCTCTACCTTGTGGGGATCTACTACGATCCCTGCCTGGGAGATCACGTGACCTAGAAATTGAACCTTAGTGAGCTAGAACTCACATTTACTAAGTTTAGCATACAACTGTCTCTCTCTCAGGGTCTCCAAGGCTAATCTCAGGTGCTACTCATTTTCTTCCCTACTTTTTGAGTAAATGAGGATGTCATCTATGAAGACAACTACAAATCTGTCTAAATATGGTTTGAAGACTCTATTCATATAACCCATAAAGACTGCGGGTGCATTCTTTAACCCGAAGGCATAACTAAAAATTCATAATGCCCGTATCTAGTCCTAAATGCTGTTTTAGGAATATCCTTAGTCTTTATTCTAAACTGGTGATATCCCGACCTGAAGTCTATCTTGGTGAAAACTGACGCTCCTACTAGCTAATTTAGGAGGTCATCTATGCGAGGGAGAGGGTACTTATTCTTAATGGTTATTTTATTGAGTTTCCTGTAATCTATACATAGCTTAAGGCTCCTGTCTTTCTTCTTTACAAATAGGACTAGAGTTCGCCACGGTGAGACATTGGGTCTGATAAAACCCTTCTTTAAAAGCTCTTCTATTTGTTTCTTAAGCTCAGCTAGCTCAGTGGCAGCCATACTATATAGGGCCTTAGACACTGGACCTACCCCAGGTATAATGTTTATAGGAAATTCTACCTCTCTCTCTAGGGTTAGTCCGCTAATTTCCTTAGGAAATACCTCAGGAAACTCCCTCACTATGGAAATCTCATCTTTACCCTCTTCTACCTCAGTCTGGACTGAAAAGAAAGCTAAATACTCCTGACAACCATGCCTTAGAGATCTCTCAGCCTGGGAGGTGGTCATGACAGATAACTCAACCCTAGTACTAGGCACAGTCCCACACTCAAGTAAAGTAATGCATCTGTGACTACAATCTAGTGTGGCATTATTTGTAGACATCCAGTTCATGCCAATAATCACATCAATATCAATAAGGGGTATACAGATCAAATCAAGGGTGGTCAGGAAATGATTAAACTGGATCACGCAATTCAAACAAGCATGGGAGGTAATGGCTCAGTTTCTTGTGGGGGTAGATACATGCAAATCATATGGAAATGTATGCATACTCATACCTCCTAACACAATCATATGAAATAAAAGAATGGCTAGCACCCGAATCAAATAATGCAGTCACAGAAAAATTATTTATTCTAATAGTACCTTGAATTAGATTCGGGGACCGGCTAGCCTCCTGCTGAGATAGGCAAAAACTCTACCCTGGGTTTGAGGTCTTGGAGGAGGAGCTATCTCCCTCTATTATGTGAACTATGGAGGAGCCTGGGTGCAGTCTCTGGCCATATGCCCTGGCCTACCACACTTGAAGCACACGTTCTGCCCCGTATAACACAGTCTAGTGTCGTGGTTCTTGCCACACTGGGAACATGCATCGGGTGTGAAACTGCCTATACTAGACTAAGTTCTCTGTCTCTTCCCCTTTTGGCCCCAATTGTCTTTGCCACCTCTCCTTTTGGTCATTGCAGCATGTGATCCCTCTCTAAGTCTCTTGGGCTCAAGGAGGGGTGGTCTAGCACTGGTAGTAGGCTGCATCATCTTGAGATTTGTTTCTATTACTCTGCATACCTCTACAAGGGTATTAAAGTGCCTGATTCTCTGTGGCACTACCTGTCTCTGATCTCAGGGAGCAGACCTTTCTCTAATCTATCTGCTTTCCACCTCTCATCATCATGTCTCTGTAAATAGGAGGAATATCTAGAGAGCTAGACAAACTTGGCCACATATTGGTCCATGGACATTCCCTCAGTCTGCTTAAAAAGGATGAGCTCTGATTTTTTTCTCATCTTTAATAGAATTAGGGAAGTATTTCTTGTAGAATACCTCGAGGAATGCCTCCTATGTAATCGGGGAGTCCCTCACCCTCAAAATCGGCTCGGTGCCCTTCTACCAATAATATGCTTCTCTTTGTTACTGAAATATAGCCGTCTTGGCTTTTTGTTCAGATGTATACTCCATCACCTCGAAGATTTTCTCTAACTGCATAATCTAGGCCTTAGCTTTATTTGAGTTTATCTCACCATCACAGATGGGAGGCCCAAACTTTTTGAACTGAGTAATAATCTTTTTTGTTTGAGGGTTGTTGTTGAGTAGGAGGTGTCTGAGTTGGTGGAATAGGGGCAATACCCTACATGTGTGATTATAGATCTAAAACAGTCGCCCCTAAATGCTCGAGACAATGAGTGTGGAGGTGGCTGAGGAAGAGTAGGTGTAGGGCCCTAGCTATCCCTTTTAGCAAGCCGTTCTTGAAGTTGCATAATGACGGCTTGTTGTTGATCCAAGCGAGCCATAATGGACTGTAAGGCTCCAGCTACTGGATCACTAGGCCCGGCTTCATCAACATGAGCTTTTCTAAAGGGATGACCTCTCCTAAAGTTTACCATTGTACTGAAACATCATAACAAATTGTAACATAAGCTAGGGAACACTTCCATCATCAAACACACTCAATTCATCCGAAAACAAGCTCATATGCATCTAGGCAACTCATAAACACAAGTTATAACCCACAACCCACATCAAGAGCCTGAACCTTTGCTTTGATACCAATAAATGTAACACCATAAATTCTAGCTCATTTCATGATACTCATGTGCTTCACATCATTAAATTCTAAGAGGGAAGTAGAGAAGTTTATTAAAATAATGCATTTAATTGCACTGTGTTATGTATAAAATTTCATTCAGTGTCACGTGGACCGTGTGAGCTCATGCTATACATTTTTATATTTAATTACGTCAATACAACTCTTTTGTATCATAAAATGTGGCCCACAACTCATGGAAATCAAAGGAGAGCTCAAAATAATCAAGTGTATTTTCGACCAGAATTAGTCCCTTTTCAAACCAAAATTTGGAAAATCATAACTAATTCTAAAAAATCAAAATCACACATCCTTGACCATTCTGGAAAGCTATGGATGTCTGCTTCACACTAAAAATATGCCCAGACTAAAAATCTATCACAGAGGGCGTTTGACATCCAAAAAGGTCTAGAGGTCAAACTTCAACTTGATGCTGTCATAGATTCTGCAACAACCTTTAAAAATGTTCAATTAATTCCACAAAAATCTAATCTATGCAAATGATACCAATCTAGAAAGCTGTGGATATGAGCTAGAGGGAAAAAATATTTCCAGACCAGCTCAGGTAGCCCAAACCTCGAAATTCAATAGAATAGTAACTCAGGTAGGGTAAGGGTCCTGATACTGGACAGAATGTTCAAAAATTCATATCTTCCTCTCTAGACCTCCAAATGAGGTGCTTCTAGTTGAAATGAGTCACTATGAATGTCTAATTTTTCTGTATAACATTTCATGGCCATTGGACATCATTTGAGCTCTGTGTGATAGATTTCATTTTTTGACCAAATGAATAGTGCAGCAGACCAAAATCAGAAAAATTGTCAATTTTGAAAATTCATCAAATATTATGTAGAGCTTTGAAAATTATAGTGTTTAGCTTTCCAAAAATCTCTTAATGACACCTATTTGTATGCCAAATCTCAGATCAAGAATAACTCATTTGGCTAAAAAGTGATATAGGATTCCATTATGGTCATTTTTTGCTCTATTTGGGGTACCAAAGTGACCAAATAGTTTTTCCTTAGTTTTGGCACCTTTTGGGCAAGTCTAAAAGCACATTTAGGACTTATGGCAGCTGCCCAAGTGGTCCCAAACCTCATGCATCTCATTTTGGCATTTTCATCCACACTTATGCATATTTCCATAAAGCCATTCATAAAGTTATAATGCCATAACATATTCAATTTACATTCCATCATTCACATAACATATTCTTTTATTCCTACATCACATAATATCATAATTATATATCTCTCAAGGGTCATAGGCCATTTACAACAATAATATACATCATTAAGCACCATTATGGTTTAAAAAAAGTAAAAGCTAGACATATTGATGTCAATCTTCTTTCTTCAAGGTGGTTGGCTCCCATTACCATGTCCACTTAGTCCACCTAGCATATTAGATCATTGGACAGGAGGGGATGAGATTCAAAGAGTCCTAATATCTCATCTCTCATTCAATCATACATAATATATGCAAAGCAAGCCTTACAATGTACGCATGAATAAAATGGGAGTCATGGACATTCAAGAAGCAAGCTTGGCATGTGAACAAGTCATATAAAACATTCAAGAGCTCACCAAGTGTTTGGATTGGCCTCACACTTTTCCTCATAGATTTTGGACTTGCCTCACCCTTTCTTTGAGAGCTTTAGACTCAACCATATTCTTGGGAGCCCACTTTGCTTTTGGGAGACTCTTTGCTATGTCTTAACCAATCTCAAAGATTCTTGGCTCATCCTCACTATGGTTAAGAGTTCTTGGCCTCTCCACACTTAAGCAAACTCAACAAACATCATACATTTATTTAAAAACATAATATGTCATCATGAAATCATAGCATATAAAATCATGCTAGCATAATTTTCAAGGCTTGAAAATACATATACACACATTCTAAGACAAGCTAAACACACATCCATGCATGAGAGAAGGGAGAGAGAGCTACTTTGTAAATAATCACACACTTTTTTCTTGGAATTCAAACCTCCTCTTTCAGCCACACACCCACAAACTTGTGGAGATGGTTTCTCTTGGCCTAGATACAATTTATGGAAGCCAATTAGGTTTATGAAACAAATTCTAAGGTCACACAACTTGCTTAAACACTAGGTTGTTCTGTAAACTCCATTATGGTCCATAATTGCACCTAATGAAGCAACACCCTTCAAATAATTTTGAGGCTTCATTCTTTCCTTTCAAATATGATTATTGAATCCTTTTAAGCTTCTTGGAGTCATCACACCATTAAAACAAAAAGCCTAACATCATGTTGCTTCTTTAGGTCATAATATGGAACCTAAGGCACCAAATCACTTTCTATGAGTTCTAAATTTTTTCCAAGGCCTCTTTTCATTTCCATTCATCAAATATGACTCAACAATGGTCCTAGAAAAATTTAAAACTCTCCCTAGCTATAAGAACCCCCTTTGGTTGATACTATGGAGCTTTATGGCTTCCTTGGAATTTTCTTAGTTTTTTTGAAGGAGGAAGCATGTGGGGAGCATCTTAAGGGTCTCAAGAACTCATTTAAACTCTTAATTAGACCTAAGAATCATCACACAAAATCAAAATTTAGAAGGAACACTTAAAACCCTAGAATTTGCATCTTGAAATCTAATGGTTATTTTGTTATTTTCTTTGCATATTCTTGTTCTTCTCTCTCAAATACCTAAGATTCATGCTTGGTTGGGCTTAAAAATCAGATCCTCCTAGGGTTCCTCATGTGTGTCGAATTGGAGAAGAAGAGGAATCAAGAATAGTAACCATAGGTTGAAATTTTACCTAATTTCCTTGCTTATTTTGGCTTGAATCTTGCTTTCTCCAAGCTCCTCTCTTCAAATCCGAAATTTCCCTTGAATTTCTCCCTTGAATCAGATTTATAAACTTCATGTTAATCAAAGGAAACAAAGGAGAGGGAAGGAGAGGAGGTCTGGATGAAGAAAAGTATGAAAAATCACCATGAAAACATACCTTAAGCTTGGATTTTCTCCTTCTTCTTCTTCCTCTCTTGTGCTCCCAAACCCTAGCCCCCTTCTTCTGAAATTATGCAGAAAATTCTGATTCCAAATGAGGGAGAAAGTGGGGCACCACCTATATATAGGAGGAGGTTAATGGCTTTTTTAAAAATTCCAATTTTTCCATTCATTCTTTGCAATTTCTTTTCTCCTTTGTTTTAGCTCCTTTTTTAGAACTGTCTTTTCTATTATAAAATTTAGGTTCCCAATTTAATAAAATACCTTTAAAATCACTCAAATCGGAGCTAAAACCTTATCGAACGAACCCGTCAAAGTTTAGGCACACCGACATTAGAAAACGTCTACTGGAGGAAATTTTACTGTCCAAGGGCTTCCCATAGTTTTCGAGACCTCTAAGAGCCCTAGAGAACTCAAAAATTTCTTTTAAAAAGCCCTCCTATGTGAATTCCAAAAATTACTCATAATTACAAAAATGCCATTACGTTTCGTAAGGTTTTCATCGAAATTTGTTTCTTCATTCTAGCTCTATTTTTCCTTCTATCTAAGGCTAGAATTCTTTTTTTAGGAGTCTAAAATGTTACTCAATTTTTTGGGACCTTAACTATTTTATTTCAGGGGACCTACTTTGAAAACACGCTTGTTTCCATTGTTTAACGGAAACTGAACTTTACATGTAAGATGTCAAGGGTGTATCGAACATAATTTTTGTAAAACAACAAAATGAGCTGTATAAAAGTAAGTCCTCTAAAATGAGCTAGATAATGTCCCCAAAAATTTGGGTAGAGTCCTAGACTCTTAAAAATGATAATTCTAAGCTCAAATAGAAAGAAAAACGGAGCTAGGGTGGAAAGACAATTTATGGCAAAAACTGATGAAACATAATGGCATTTTCGTAAAGAAGTACAAATTTTGGAAAAACACATAAGAGAGCTTTTTAAATGGGAAATTTGAGTTGCCCAGGGTTCTTAGAGGCCCCAAAAATCATGAGAAGCCCTAGGATCAATAAAACCCCTCCGGTGTATATTTTCCAACATCGGTGAGCTTGAATTTTGACAGAGTCATTCAGTAAGGTTTTTGCCCCAAATTGAGTGATTCCAAAAGAATTTTATTAAATTGGCAACCTAAATTTTATAATGGAAAAGACGGTTCTAAAAAGAGAGCTAAAATGAAGTCAAAACAAAATTGCCATTACAAAAGGACGAAATTGAAATTTTTGAAAAAGTGTGTTTTTATAAGCTCCCACACACTTCTCCCTTCTTCTCCATCCTCTTAAGCACAAAATTCTCTGCCCAAAATACAGAAAAACAGCAGCTCCTTTAGGCACACCAAGAGAAGAAGAAAAAGAGGGAGAAAAGGCTAAGAAAGGTAAGGAAACTTAGAAAATTTCATACTCTTCCTTCTTCCAACCTTGCTCCTCTCTTTCTAGGCTTTCTTTCTATGGTTTATTTGAGCTATTTGGTTCTATTTTAATCCAAAATATTGAAGGGGGAGTTTGAAATTTTTGAAGGGAAGCAAGCCAAGGAGAAAGACTCTTGAAACTAAGTTGAAATCTAAGGTAATTCATGCTTTGAATTATTTCTTTCCTTTGCTTCCTCTTACCTTGAGTTTCAGCCTAAATTAGAACCATATGGGGGAGGGAATTTCTATCCAAAAACAAGAGAGGAATAAGGGTTTTAGACCATGGGGAGATGGAATATGGCAAGAAAACTTATGGAAAACAAGATAACAAAGTGCAGGCTTCTTTAGGGTTTTGTAAAATCTGATTGTGTGTGAGTGTTTTCTTGGCTATTTGAATGTTTCCTTGAGTTCCTAAGACCTCTAGAAACCCTCTAAGTGGGGCTCCCATTAAGGAAAATTTTGAAACTCCAAGAAGCCCTTCCATGGTACTAGTTTTGGCCAAACTAGGTTCAAGGGGCTAGGGAGTGTTTTAATTTGTTCTAGTCTTGGTTTGGGACTTTATATGGTGTTAGAAGATGGGAGAAACTATTAGAAAAAATTTAAGAGTGATGGAATGAGAGATGGAACAATGTTGTACATAATGGTGCTTTATGAAGCAATTTAGTTTTCCAATTGTGCAAATGGTTATGTGATGGCTCCAAGGACCTTAAATGAGTCCAAGAAGTCTAGAAATAATAAGAGAATAGGGCCTAGAGCTTAAAATATGAGAGTTGCTTCATTAAGTCAATTATGGAACCATCATGCCACTTATGAGACCAAGTGTGTATTCAAACTTTAGTTTAATGTCTTGGCTTGCTTTAAGCATGTGATGGTGTGATAATTGTGATGTTTAGGTCAAAAGAACTCTACTCAACCTAGGTGCACTTGTGAGGTTGAAAAGACGGAAGGAAAAGATCAAGAAAAGTTTGCATAAATCCAAGGTAGCTCTCCACCTCATTCTCCTTGCATTCTTGTGTACATATGTATGTTATTGTATGCTTGTGTGTGTTCTTGTGACTTGATGATATGCTACTTGATGCCTTGACTTTACATTGGTACCAATGTGTCTTCTTGAATGACTATGGTTGTGGAAATGACTTATAAGGATGAGGTGATGCTAAAAGTCTCATGGCATGGGTGAGATAAGGCCAAAAGTCTCTTGGATGAGTGAGGCCAAGTCAAAAGTCCCTAAGCCAAGAGTGAGGTAAATACAAAAGTCATAGAAATGGGGTGAAGTAAAACTAAAAGTTCCTAGAGTATGGTTTTAGCTTGAATGTGAATGAGTGACATGGAAATTATGACTTTGCATACTTTATGGTTGCCAAACCTTCCTTATATGTGCTTAGATGTATATATGCCTTAAATATGTGTGTGAATGGGTGGGTGAGCTATTGAGATTATTGGAATCTCATTCCCCTTTCCCTCTCACTCTTGAAATGTCTAGGCGGTGCTTAAAACCAAGGAAATGCAAGTCAAGAACATTGAATGGCTACATTTTGTTCATTTTGTAGTCTAACTTGAAATGGAATGTCAAAGAAGCTTTATATATCTTATTTTTGGTAATGTAAGACCTTGAGAACATGTAATATGATGTATGAATTTCATGTAAACTTTACGCAACATTTAATCAATGAGATTGTGGATTTAGACCCTTGAATGGCATGTATGTTTAGTGTATTAATGGATGTTGGATGACCAAAATGAGATGTATGAGGTTTGGAACCACTTGGGTAGCTTACCCAAGTCATAATTATGCTTTTAAACTTGCTCAAGAAGTGCCAAACTCAAGAAGAGGTCATTTGGACTAAAGTGACTCTTAATAGGGAGCAAAAATGACCATTTCATGAGGCTATATCACTTTTTATCCAAATGAACTCTTTCTAGTCTAAAATTTGGCATGCATATAGAGCTTAATGAGATATTTTTTTGAAGATAAAGTAGGTAATTTTTAGAGGTCTGTGGAATATTTGGCAAATTGTTGAAGTTAAAAAATTTTTTAGTTTTGGTCACTGGTATTATAGCTTTGGTCCGAAATTGAATTCTGTCACTCATGGAGCAAATGATGTCCAATTGCCACAAAATTTTATAGAAAGAAACTAGATAATTCCAGTGACTTGAGCCAACTAGAAGCACCTCATTTGGATTTCTAGAGAGGGAGATATGAATTTTTGAAGTTTCTATCCAGTATCAGGTGTCCAGACTGACCTAGGTTACTATTTGATTAGTTTTCGATGCCTGGACGTGCCTGGACTGATATGGAGTTATTTTTTCCCTCTAGATAGCATATATAGATTTCTAGATTGGTATCATTTTCATAGAATGAATATTTATGGAATTAATTAGACATTTTTGAAGTTTATGACAGTAAGTTGTATCAGTACCAGGGACAGCTGGACCTTTGTGCCTTTTTTGAGAATGTTATGATTTGTATGTATGGAAAATAATTAGAGAATGTTGTTGATGAGTTAATGGGGTCTCAGAGACACAAAATGAAAAATTTATCTCCTACGTAATGCAATTAACTTAATTATTTTAAGGTATTTCTTGAGAATTCTTGAATGAGTTGTTTAATCTCACTTGTAAGAAAAGGTTCAATGTTAGAATATAATATAGTGTTACAAAAGGCACAAGTATACAAGCTAACATAATCATAAAACATTTTAATCCACATTTCCATGCCACAAAGTCACAACAAAGTCAAGAATGAGCTCTAGAGACTTTTGGTTTAACCTTATCCTATTTCTAAGACTTTTGAATTTGCCTCACCCTCAGTCTAGGGACTTTTGATTTGGCCTCATCCATCCATGAGACTTTTAGCCTTGTCTCACCCATGTCTTGAGACTTTTGGCATCTCCTTACTCACATCACCCTATTGCTCCACTACCAATAACATTCAAGAAAGCATATTGGTACCAATGTAATATCATAACATTAAGTGGCATGTTCACACAAAAGTACACACAAGAACACAATGACATATACATAACCAAGAATGCAAGAAGAATGAGGTTGAGAGCTACCTTGGTGAAATTCTAAGCTTTACTTTGCCTTATTCCTTCCCTTTCTCAGTTTGACAAGCACAACTAGATGGGGTTTGGTTTCTTTGGCCTAAACATAATGAATAACACTTAATTATACTCTTGAAGCAAGCCAAAGCATTAAATTTACTTTTAAGAACACACTTTGTTCCATTTATTATAATATAGTTCCATTAATGACCTAATGAAGCAACTCCCCTAATTCAAGTTCTTGACTTCATTTTTCCCTTATATTTAGACCTCTTTGCTCCTTTTAGACTCCGAGAAGTCATCACAAACTCATTTCCAAAGGTCTAGACACAAGTTGCTTTTTAAGCCCACATTATGGATGCCATTACCTTCTCTCCTAATCTATGACTTTTAAATTTTTCCCATGGGTTCCTCCTACATTCTCCCCTAATATGAAGTCTTAAACCAAGGCTAGAATAAATTAAAATACTCCCTAACCTATTCAAGTAGCCTTGGCCAAGACATGAGGGCGAGGAAGAGTCCATGGACTTCTTGATTTTTCCTTAATGGGAGAAGCACTTGGGAGGCTTCTTAGAGGTCTTAGGAGTTCAATTAAACAATCACACATGCAAGGAAATTTAAGAATCAAAATAGTTTTTGCATTATGTTCAAGAGTTCTACACTTTCCCAATTTGGATTTCATTGGCTTTTCTTGTAATTTCTTAGCATATTCTAAGTTTCCTTAGCCTAATTCAATGGATAATCACTGGTTCTTGGACAGAAATTCTCCCTCTTTACCTAGTCTCCATTTAGCCGAACCAAACACTAAGAGGAGTAAGGAGAAGAAAGCAAAAAGGGATGGGAATTACCTTGAATTCAAGGCTTCTTCAAGAGTGTTTCTCTTTGCCTTAGCCTCTTCTTTGAATCATTAACTCTTCCCCTCTAGTTCAAGGCCAAAACAGAACCATTTAAGCATTTGAAACCATAGGAAGATGGAGCAAAGGGAGGAGAATGAAATTACAAGCAGAGAAACCATGGATTTTCTTGAATTTTCTTACCCTTTTTCTTGATTTTCTCCCTTCTTTCTTGGCCTCCTTGTGCTCCTCTTTCTTTAGCTCTCTCCTTTATTTTTGGATGAAGGAAAGTTTGAAATTCTAGACACCACTTTTAAAGAGAGTTCAAGAAGCAATTGTTTCCAAAAATGACGTTTATGTCTCGCATATATGGCATTTTTATTTTAACTTTGTTTTAGCTCCTTTTTGAGAATTGTCTTTTCCATCATAAAATTTAAGTTTCTAATCTTATAAAATGCCTTTGGAATCTGACACCCCAAAGGTGTTAATTATGGATTTGAGTTAACTAAGAATAATTATGATAAAGTAATTGGGTAAGCTATAGGAAGGGGAATATATAGGAAAATAAACTATTAATATGGGTTGAAATTTTAATTGAGTTAAAAACTTTATCTAAGCCCAAATTAATTTTAGTAAGCCATAGATAATGATTAATGGAGGCCCAATGATTTTAGGCATAGACCCAACTCCTTATTATGAGTCTTAGCCCAAGAGAGACCACCTAGCAATAGCCCAATTTGGTTTAAAGAGATAAAGGCCCAAAACTCAATTTACATGAACTCTTATAATTGGTCCGACATCACTTATACAGACCCAAATCAAATGGAGTCTTGAAACTTGGCTTAACCCAATTAAATTTCTGTAGCTTAACTTACAAAAATTTAGCCCAACAAGTATAAAATCTGAAACCATATGGATTTGGGCCTTTGGGTCAACCCATAACCCATTTTGGAGGTCTAGCTCAACAAGCATAAAATTTGAACCCATAAACCCTAAATACACTCAGCCTCTTCCCTATTCTGCAGAAAAAACATAAGAGGCAAAGCAAAATTTGGAGGTCTCTTGGAGGCTAGGGTTTCCACCACCTTCTTAGCCCCATTTCCTCTATTTAGACTAAGATTTAGCCAAGGTGAGTGTTATATAACTTAACTATCTCTTTTTTCTCTACATTTTGGCCTGATTAGTTTTTTGTTTAGAGCATTTCACCTACAACCAAAATTTGAAACTTGTTATTTGGTATTTTCATAATGAAATTTCGTAGATTGAGGCTAGGGATATTTTAGGTAAGTATAAACTCTTCATTTTGATGCTTTTTCTGCTAATTAGAGACCCCCATAGTTGATCTATAGTATAGGCATTAATTTTGTGCAAATTTGCCTAGAATTTGAAGTGATAGTTTGAAGTTTCTGGTCCAGGGAAGGCAAAATCCGAAATTGAGTCCCTTGGTGGTTAGGTAAGTGTCCCTTAGGCAATTATTAATGGATTAATTCTTTGATTGTTGGGTTGTTGCCATAATTGATGAATGGGCATGGTAATGGACTAACTTAAAGTGGTAATTTTCTAATGTTGTGATTATAGGAGGATTTTGGTTTTACTGCTAGCTTTCCAAATTGGCTACAAGTAAGGTAATCAGGGATTATATAGTTCCATGCATATATCTACTTTACTTTTATATTTTTTGCACATGAAAGATTTGAAATGCTGAATAAATTAATTGGCTATTTGTTGTATTGTGTTTTGAGCCTTGTGAGTCCATGGTGGAGCTGTGGTGTGGCTGCCATTCGTGTATGTGCTTTGATTGAGCACCGGGTTATGATCTGACACTAGATGCACTGAGCATTGGTTGTGCTCATTGGAGAGTGAGTGTCGTGGATGACCTCTCCTAATGTTATTGACCTTTAACATGTGGAAATGTAATTGCTAGTATAGGATGGTAATCATAATAGCCTAATCATTTCATTTGCTGATATGACTGATATGATTCTAATGCTCATTTGATTCATGCATATATGTTAATTAAATTAGATTATATGAATAGAAATTACCTCAGTTATTGAGATTTGCATCTCACCTCATTTCATGGGCTAATTATTTTAGGTGAAGGCCCTTTAGGTAAGGATAAGGGAAAGTAAGTGAATGAAAATCCATGAGCTCCAACCATGTGTGGGGGAGGCTATACTTAGGTTGGTCTGAGTAGAGTAGATGTAAATTTTATTATACTTTTATATAGTATCATCATGTAATCATATTGCCAAGTGTAGGAGTTTGTATATGATTACTTACAGTGTAATTCTTGAGGAGCTAGGCTTCATATTAGATTGGTATCAGATGTATGAAATTATAACCTCTGCTATGACCTTTGTTGAATTTATGATATGGTCTACTATTCAGAAATGTAAATCATATGGTACATTAGATGTTGATTTGAACTAGTGATGCAAGGAATCTCTAATGGAATATGTATTTGAATGATAATTGTTGATAGTTTATGAATTCTTGCTATCATTAATCTATGGAACTTGCTTATATGTGGTAGATTGATGAGTAAGAATTAATACTTAAATCTTGAAGTGGATAACGATAGATTAGTTAGGTAAATCAAGTAGATAAATGCCTTTAAAGTTTTACTAATTAAGGGAGAATGGTCCTAGGGTGTCACTAGAAGGAGCATTAGAATGTATGGAATGAAATTTTGGGAGTTACATGAATAGAAGGGAATTGGCTATGGCAAACGTGATAAAGTTACCCAAGGAAGGAAATAGAGAGTAATTGGTCATGACAAAAAGAGATGTTGGCTGTGGTGAAATGTGAGAGGCTAAATTGGAAGTCATCCAGAGAGTAAGTTGCTGCTGCGAAAGGGGGAATTGGTCGTGGTAAATTTTTGTGAAAATGTGTTAGGTGATCTTGAGAGCATTTGGTCGCAACGCGAAGAGTATTTAGCCGCGATGAAGGTACTCAAATCCTCATAATAACCTAGAAGCCTTAGTTTTCTCTATGGAAATGTAGAAATGATTTAGGAACACTTGTAAAAGGTTTTTGCGAGTTAGGATTAATGGATGAATGGATTAAAGGCTTATAATTGCGGGTTTGATTCTCTCATGTTCATAAATGGTTATGAGTAACTAATTAATGACTCCAATAACATTAAGATTCAAATTTTCTCACTTTTTTCTAAATTGATTAATTTAAATGGTGCTAGACCTTGATTTATGATTATTAACCACATGTTTGAGATTAATTACTATGATTAGAAGTTAGGATCATTATAGAATCACTCAATTGGAGCTACAATTTTCCCAAACAAATCAGTCAAAGTTCAGACTCATCACCGTTGGAAAATGTATACCAGAAGGGCTTTAACAGTCTTGGGACTTATCATGATTTTCTAAGCTCTGAGAACCTTGGACAACTTAAAATTTTCATTTAAAAAGCCCTTCTATAAGTTTTCTAAAAGTTACGTGTATTTATAAAAATGCCATTATGTTTCATCAATTTCGTTACAATTTTGTTTTGTTATCCTAGCTCTGTTCTTAATGCTATTTGTGTAACACCATATTTATCTAGCTTGCCTCATGCCATTTCTAAGCCTTATTCTATGCATTTTATAGTGAAGCAAGGAAGATACATAAGAATAATGAATGTACATGCACTTTGCATACGGATAAAATTTTTCTTTCAGAGTCCTGTGGGCCCATATTGACTCATGTATCCACATTTTCATATTTAATTACATAGATACAACTCAAATCCATCACCAAAAGTGGTCTACAACTCGTGCAAGGCAAGGGGATACATAAAATCCATACATATAGCCTTGCCCAAAAATTTCCTCTTTTTTGTCACAAACTTTGGAAAATCATAACTAATTCTAAAAAAATCAAAATCATGCATTTTTTGCCATTATGGAAAGCTACATATTCTGATTTATGATAAAAATATGTCCAGGCCATGAAACACCACACAGAGGATGTTTGACATTCGAAAAGATGCAAAGGTCAGACTTGTTATTGGTACTGATACAGGTTTCTACTACAAAATTAAAAATATCTAATTAATTCCACAAAATTCCAATCCATATACATGTACCAATCTAGAAAGCTATGGATTTTAGCTAGAAGAAAAAAATAACTACAGACCATTTTAGGAGTGTCCAAGCATAAAAAACTAATCAAACAGTAACCTAGGTCAATCTGGATGCCTGCTACTGGACAGAAAATTCAAAAATTCATATCTCCCTCTTCAATATTCAATAATGGAGTGTATGAATGAGCTTAAAAAATTATTTATATGGCTAGTTCTTACATTTATACTTGTTGAATAGAGTATTATAATAATGTATATATGAGACTTGTTAGCAATTTAATTTACTTACTTTTCCTTATTTAAAAATGTTGAATCTTGTAAGAATGATTTATGTCATTTTAGATTTAGAAGATTTATTCTTCACTATTTATAAGATTATAGAATTTATTTTAGCAATAGGATTGAAGAAAATAATTTTATAAAAATATTATAAACCCAATAAAATAAAATAAACTTTTTAGTGATGACTAAAGTCATTGCTAATGGTGTACTATTATTGTTGATAATAGTCAACTATAACACCATCATACTATAACTCATTTCATACTATTTCTAGGTTCTATTCCATGAAGCATATGAGTTTATAAGAAAAAGACATTAAAATATGATATTTTCATGCATTGTGTAGTGGATAAATTTTTCATTCAGCATTTTATGGACCAAGAGAACTCATTAAACTTATTCTCATACTTAATTCAAAACCATCCAAGAAAGTGGCTTGGAACTCATACAAGTGGATGAAACACACCAATTAGCCACAGTCAGATTTTCTATTTTTCTGTCACAACTTCGAAAATTTATAACTAAATCCAAAAAAATCAAAATCCAATAAAATTTACCATTATAGAAAGCTCTAGATGTCTACCCCATGTTAAAAATACAGCTCCTAAAACATTAAGGGAAAAACTTTTGATATCTGAAAAGCCATTGAGGTCTTTGCTGCTTGGGCCACTGTTTCAGATTATTTATATAAATTTTCAAAATTCATAACTAATTCTATAAAAATATAAATCATAAAATTTGCTCATTCTGGAAAGCTAAAGATGTTAAATTTATGGTAAAAATAATTTCAGAATGAAATAGATACTTTTAGCCATTGGACATCTATAGAATAGTAACTGAACTCAAGGGGCGCTACTACTACTAGTAGCAAATTTCAAAAATGCATAACTCTTTACTCAGACCTCCAAAATAAGGTGATCTTGGTGATCATTGAAATCTTATGAACTTTAGTTTGTGCTTATAAAATTTCACAAGCATTGGACACTGTTTTCCATCGGATGACACAAAACATAGAACTGATAGTGTGAACAATGCACATCAATTGAAAATCTTAACTTTAAAAATTCATAAATAATTCTATAGAGTTTCGTTTTTATTGAACTTTAGCTTTCCAAAAATCTCTCAATGAGCTCTACATTTCTATCAAATTTCATGGAAAAATTCCTTCATTTGGTCAGAAATGCCATAGGGTGCCATTTGGGTCATTTTGATGCATTTTAATGGTGCAAAAGTATGCAAAATGGCTCCTAAGGTTCTTGTGGCCACTTGGGCACATGGGAATGGCCCAAAAAGACTCCTTAAACTTGTCTTAAAAGGTGTAGAAACTCAAAACACAAAATCTCATCCTCCATTCCCAAGCCATATGTAAAGAGATACATGTGGGAAATAGTAATCCAATACCTAAAAATTGCATCACTACCCATTTCTCATTAATTGTAATACATATATTATCTACTGGGATATTTACACATGTTACATTCATTGTGCATCCATTCTATCAAAAGTTTACATCATTTGCCACTTCTTTGATTACAACATAAGCAAAAGCTTTATCTTCCGCCTTGGTGATTTCCGTTTCCTTATTCATTGGCTCTACCTAGCATATTAAGATGTTGGAGAGGAGGAAATGAGATTCAAAGAATCCCAATAGCTCATCTCTCATTCAATCATGCATAAAGAATGTAACACAAGTCTTAAGGATGCATGCATGGCATACTAACATTGGAAATGGTGCAAATACATTCTTGGCATTTACACAAAACACACATAACATACTTAGGTTTGCCAAATGATTGGATTAGCCTCATCCACTTTATTCAAGGTTCTTAGATTTGCCTCACCCTTTTCTCAAAGGCCTTGAACTAAGCCTTACTCTTGGGAGACTTTATCTTAGTCTCAACCACTTCTAAGGGCTCTTGGCTCATCCCACTGAAGATAGAAGGTTCTTAGCTTTTCCACATTCAAGCAAACTAATGCAACATTTATAGGCATCATTTGAATACATAATGCAATACTATGGTTCCATGGAGCATAGGCATCATCCCAAAACATAATTCATAGCTTAAAATACACATACACACATTCAAAGATAATGTAGACATTCATTCATGCATGGGAGAAAAGAGAGAGAGCTACCTTTGGTGAAATCACACACTTTCCTCCTTAGATTTGTCCCCCCTTTTTTGGTTCCACACACATAAGGATATGGGATTGATTTCTCTTAGCCTAAACATAATTTATGGAAGCCAATTAGGTTTATGAAATCATTTCTAAAGCCATACCTCTTCCTTAAACTCTAGCTCGGGCTAATGACCTCTTTATGATTCCCAAATGCACCTAATTAAGCAACATGTAACACCATAAACTCTAGCTCATTTTATGTCATTCTTAAGCATTTTATCATGATTCATGTAGGTTTTCCATAGAAAAAGTAAGGAGAATGGGATTAATTTCACCTTGCATTATATCTAAAAATTTGCAATTGGTGTCACTTGAACTATGTGTGCTCATGCTATGCATCTTAATATTTAATTACCTCATTACAACTCATTTGCATCCCAAAAATATGCCTACAACTCATGGAAACCGAAATGGGGCATGGAAAATTAAAGTTCATTCTCGGCCAGAATTGGCCTCTTTTTTGGACAAACTTTGAAAAATCATAACTAAATCTAGAAAAATCAAAATCATCAATCTTGGTCATTCTGGGAAGTTATGGATGTCTAATTTATGTTAACAATATGTACAAGTCATAACATCCCAAACACAGAGCGTTTGACATGCAAAATAGTCTAGAGGTCAGACTAGGTTCTAATGCTATCATAGTTTACTGATATGAACTTCAAAAATGTCCAATTAATTCCAAAAAAAATCCAATCTATGCAAATGATACCAATATAGAAATTTGTGGATGTCAACTAGAAAGGAAAAATATCTCCAGATTAGTTCAACAAGTCCAGAATGCAGAAATTGATGGAACAGTACTTCTGGTCAGGCAAGGTTACTAATACTGGGCAGAAACTTCAAAAATTCATATCTTCCTCTCTAGACCTCCAAATGAGGTGCTTCCAGTTGGCACAAGTCACTGTAATTTACAGTTTCTCTGTATAAAATTTCATGGCAATTGGACATCATTTGGATCTCAGATGACAGAAAACAATTTTGGACCAAATGAATAGTGCAGCAGACCAAATCCATAAAATTTTCCAATTTCAAAAAATCATCAAATATTATGTAGACCTCTAAAAATTATGATCTTTAGCTTCCTAAAAAGCTCTTAATGAAACCTAATTGCATGTCAAATTTTAGATCAAGGACTAACTCATTTGGCTAAAAAGTGATATAAGGTTCCATAATGGTCAAATTTGGCTCCATATGAGGTACCAAACTTGCCAAATGGTCTTCCCTTGGTGTTGGCACCTTTTGGGCAAGTCTAAAAGTATATTTAAGACTTGTGTGAGCTTCCCAAATGGTCCCAAACCTTATGCATCTCATTTTGGTCATTCAACCCTCACTTATACACATATTCATCCAACTTTAAATTCTCATTCTATAGCCTTACATACTCAAAACATGGGCTAGTGGTCATACATCATACTCATACATCTAAACATCATATAATAGCATATTTATACATGTCTCAATGGTCATAGACCATTTACAACATCATATACATCATATGGTACAATCATGGTCTTAAAGTAGCAAAAGCTAAACATATGATTGCCAATCTCCTTCCTTTAGTGTTGTTGGCTCCCATTAGCATATCCACTTAGTTTACTTAGCATTTTAGAGCATTGGAGATGAGGGGATGAGATTCAAAGAATCCCAATAGCTCATCTCCCATTCAATCACACATAATATGTGCAATGCAAGCTTTACAAATGCATTCATGGAAAAAAAAGCCATGGACATTTTAAAAGCAAACTTGACATGTGAACAACTCATACAAATCATTTAAGAGCTCACCAAGTGTTTGGATTGGCCTCACACTTCTCCTCATGGATTTTGGACTTGCCTCACCCATTCTTGAGCACTTTGGACTCAACCATACTCTTGGGAGCCCACTTTGCTTTTGGGAGACTCTTTGGTTTGTCTCAACTAAGCTCAAGGGTTCTTGGCTCATCCTCACCCAAGGGAAGAGTTCTTGGCCTCTTCTCACTCAAGTAAACTCATACAAACATCATGGATTCATTTAAAATATAACATGGCATCAAGAGTCATAGCATATAAAGGCATGCTAGCATACTTTTCATAGCTTAAAAATACATATACACACATTCTAAAATAAGCTAAACACACATCCATGCATGAGAGAAGGTGGAGAGAGCTACCTTGTACAAATCTACACACTTTTCTCCTTGAATTTCCCTCCTTTGCCTTGGCTATACACCCACAAATTGGTGGAGATGATTTCTCCTGGCCTAGATACAATTTATGGGAGCCAATTAGGTTCATGAAACACATTCTAAGGCTACACAATTTGCTTAAACCCTAGATTGCTCTATAACCTTCATTATAGTCCATAAATGCACCTAATGAAGCAACACTCCTCAAATAAATTCTAGGCTCCATTCTTTCCTTTCAAATATGATTATTGACTCCTTTTAAGCCTCTTGAAGTCATCACACAATTAAAACAAAGAGCCTAACATCATGTTGCTTCTTTAGGTCATAATATGGAACCTAAGGCACTAAATAACTTTTTATGAGTTCTAAATTTTTTCTAAGGCCTCCCTTCATTTTTATTCATCAAATATGACTCAAGAATGGCCTTAGAAAAATTTAAAACTCTTCCTAGCTAGGAGAACCTATCTAGGCCGAGGCTATGAAGCATATTGGGTTCCATAGAGCTTTCTTTGTTTTCTCAAGGGAAAAAGCATATGGGGAGCCTCATCATCGTACGAAATCATATCTTACAAGGTGCAATTGAAACCCTAGAACTTGTATCTTGAAATCTAATAGTTTTTTGATAATTCCCTTTGCATATTCTTAATCTCCACACCATTTTTCCTTAGATTCATACTTGGTTCTGCCTAAAAATCATCTCCTCCTAGGGTTTTCTCAAGTGGGGCGAAATGGTGGAGAAAGGCACCAAAAATGACAACCATAGGAAGAAAAATTACCTTGTTTTCTTGCTTTTTCTCACTTGAATCTTGTGTTCTTTGAGCTCCTCTCTTCAAATCCGAATTTTTCCCTTAATATCTCCCTTGAAACAGATTTATGAACTTCATTTTAATCATAGAAAACAAAGGAGAATGAAGGAGAAGAGGTTTGGAAGAGAAAGAGCATGAAAAACCATGAAAATCCATACCTTTCTACCTTGAATTTCTCTTCCTTTTCTTCCTCCTCTTGTATGCCTCATCCCCTAGGGTTTTCTTCTTGTTTTGGGCAAACATGGTCGTGCATAATGAAGGGAGAAGAAGGGCTCATCATATATATAGGTGGGAGGAAGTTACTCTTTCAAAAATTCCCATTTTACCCTTCGTTCTTGGCATTTCGTTTCTCCTTCATTTTAGCTCCTTTTTTAGAACTGTCTTTTCCATTATAAAATTTAGATTCCAAATTTAGTAAAATATCTTTGGAATCACTCAAATTGGAGCTAAAACCTTCCTGAACGAATCAGTCAAAGTTTGGGTCAACTGACATTAGAAAACGTCCACTGGAGGGGTTTTAACTATCCTGGGGCTTTCCATGGTTTTCAGGGCCTCTGAGAACCCTGGAGAACTCAAAAATTTCATTTAAAAAGCCCTCCTGTGTGAATTCCCAAATTTGCTCAAAATTACGAAAATGCCATTATGTTTCGTAAGCTTTTCATAAGAAATTGTTTCTTTATTCTAGCTCCATTTTTCCTTCCGTCTGAGCCTGAAATTCTCATTTTTAGGAGTCTAGAATGCTTCCCAAATTTTTTGGGACCTTAGCTATATCATCTGGGGAGACTTTGTTTTGTAGCCGGTGAGTTTTGTTTGTTAACAGAGAAATTGTACGTTACGTTTCTCACGTTTTCTCTCGTTTTTAGAAAACCGGATGTTACACAATACCTCTCAAATAACTTCTAAGCTCCATTCTCTTTATTCATATATGATTCTTGACTCCTTTCAAGCCTCTTGGAGTCACCACCCAATTAAAACCAAGAGCCTAAGTGCATGTTGCTTCCTTAGGTCACATTATGGAAGTTATATACCAATTCATTCTCTAGCCCTCCTAAATTTTTCCTAAGGTTTCTTCTCACTTTCATTGATCATATATGACATAAAATTAGGCTTGAAAAAATTTAAAACTCTACCTAGCTATGCTTCTTGATTTTTCCTTGATGGGACGACCATTTAAGGAGGTTTCCCAGAGTCCTAGGAGTTCAAGCAAACAACTAAAATGAAATGGAGATGAAAGGGAACAAGAAAGAAGAAGCATGGATTCTAGCTTTTTACCTTGGCTTCCTAAATCTCTTTGAATGCCTTTCTTCTTCCTTAGGCCTCCTTTAAATTTTTGAACTCAAAATAGAACCAAAGACTCCAATAATCCCATGGAAAAGAAGTGGGGAAAGAGGAAAAAACACTTACTAAAGAGGAAACCAGGAATTTCCATAAATTCTCACCT
The DNA here is from genome assembly GCA_026724425.1 of Erythrophleum ivorense. Classification (NCBI taxonomy): domain Eukaryota; kingdom Viridiplantae; phylum Streptophyta; class Magnoliopsida; order Fabales; family Fabaceae; genus Erythrophleum; species Erythrophleum ivorense. The sequence goes on from JAIUCV010000008.1 coordinate 36,172,326, forward strand.
TTCGTAAGATTTTCTTCCTCCTTTTTTACCTCTCTTGGTGCTACACTTTTGGATGAGCTCCCCTCTAGTTTTTGGCAGAACTAAGTCGGTCTAAAATGAGGGAGAGTGGAACGTGAGCTTTAAAGGAGAATAAAGAAACTTCTTGTTAAAATTGTTTCTAATTTTGCCATTTGCAATGGCATTTCTGGTTTGATTTCGTTTTAGCTCCTTTTTTAGAACTATCTTTTTTATTATAAAACTTAGATCTCCAATTTAGTAAAATACCTTTGGAATCACTCAAATCGAAGCTAAGACCTTCCTGAACAAACTGATCAAAGTTTGGGTCAATCAGCGTTGAAAAACCTACACCGAAGGGATTTTAACTATCCTTAGCCTTCCCATAGTTTTTAGGGCCTTTGAGAACTCCGGAGAACTCAAAAATTTTATTTAAAAAGTTCTCCTATGTGTTTTTAAAAAATTACACTTATTTATGAAAATGCCACTGGTCTTTCAGTAAATTTTTTAAATAACTGCAGCCTCAGTTTCTGTGCAAATCAGGGCTCAAATCCTCATTTTCTATTATTTAAAATTTTATTCTAATTTTTTTGGTCTTAAATAACTCACCTAAGGGGACTTGCTTTAAAAATTGATTCATTTCGGTGTTTTACAAAAAATCAGACATTACATCGACACTAAAGACATCTTTACATCGATGCAAAAGAGTTTATGCTGAAAGGGAAACTTTAGTGACAAAAAATGACTTGTCCCTAAAATAAGCATTTAGTGACCATAAAAGTCATCACTAAAATAAGTATTTAACGCCAATAAAGTTTGCAACTAGTTCTTCTAAATGCCAACAAAAAGGAATTTTGGTGGCTACAAATGTCACTGCTAAAATTATATTTAGTGCCCAATGAATACATCATCACTAAAAGATCATTTAGTGATAACAAAATGTTGTTTTTGTGGCAAATAGGTTGTCGCTAAATTGCTTGAAGCAAAGGGTTGCCGCTAAAAAGATGCATTTAGTGACCATGGTTGTAGACAAATGTCATCGCTAAAAGCCTATTTAGTGTCAAAAGATATTGTTTCTATTAAAACCTTACATTCACTGACCATATCTCTTGCCTTTAAAGTCTTATTTAATATCCACTTTTTATAAATTGTCATTTATCAACTTTTTGTGGAGAAATTTGTTATCCTTAAAAAGTATTTTTTATAACAACATTAGACTAGATGAATATTTAGTTGTGAAGTTTGTTGCTTCTAAATGCCATGGCCTTAAAAGTTTAGGGGTTTTAATGGCGAAATTACATATATTTAGGGGTGATTTTTATCATCACAAAAAGCCATTGTATTAATGACACTTTTATTTCCCTTAACTCCCTTTAGCAATGGCTATTGTTATGGTGACTCAATGATGACCTATTTGTTATTGCTAAATATTTTTTGCATGACTTTTGGTGTTTTAGTGATGACTTTAGTTACCACAAAATCATGTTTTTTTTTGTAGTGTTGCTCACTTAGACCATCAAATCCATCTCCAGAAAGTAAATAATATGAAAAAAATTTGTAACATATATCAAACATAAAAAGGAATTAAATAATATTTTTAAAACAAAATTTAGAAAAACATTTAGGTAAGTGTAATTTTTATGTAGCAATCTAATTGCAGGTGTTAGCATATTGGCCCAATTTATTGGCAGGAAGGAGAATATGTAAGATAGGCACCCCTAGGAGCAGGAAAAAAACATTTCGTTATGCTTAAAGCATGTTGAATAAAGTTTTAAGAAAAAAAGAAAAAGGTTGTTAATAGGCAAAAAATTTACATGACATAATTTGACTTTTAAGATTCAGATAATTAATTTGATTTGAATTCAATCTTCAACATTTCGCTTTTCCATTTCTTGATCTTATGTGTCATGAACTTCTTATTATTGAAAAATAATAATAATAACTAAATTGTGAGAGAATTAAATTCATTAACCTAATCAATCAGTGGAGATTTGTAGATAACCTTAGTATTTTTAATTAAAAATTAAACAAATGAACAAAATAAATCTATATGTATTAAAAAAGCAATTGTTATTATTTCTATACCAAATGTTAAAAGGTAGAATATGATTATTTATTAACGTGGTTTGACATCATATTCGTGTTGAATAGGATTCATCCTAAACTATATATAATCTAGGCATTACAATCTACCAAATGAAGATTGTTTCTTCTTTTAATTTTTTTTTCTAGCCAATTGTCAAAATTAAAAGTAGCTATAGATAGATTTCTTTTTATATTAGAGTGCACCAAAATAAAAATAAAAAAGGGATTCTTTACCAATTATTAAACATTCCTTGACAATCACAAATCTAAACGAGATTATTAATGGATCAATTGGTAAAGCATATTTGAGTTTATTAAGAATTTGAGCCATTTAGAAAATATTTTTAGAGAAAGATAGTAACAAATCCAAATGAGATTAATCTCAGACTTAGAAGTTATGAAAATACTTGTGGAACCAAAAAAAAAAGAAACCCTTGATACTTAAGGGGATATTTAATAATTTTTACTAACTATAATAATGACATTAAAAAGTGTTCATCATGTGTGATTAATATTTTAAAAATATGTTAAAATATTATATTAAGTTTAAAAACCTAATTTATTTTAATATATAAGAGCAACACATTTTTAACATTTTGTTCTTAATAATCATAAAAGGAATCATTTAAAATAGATTTTTATGAAAAAACGAAAAAAAATCTTAACATATAATAAAAAAATAAAATGTATTTTTTAAAGCAATTAGCATCATTATTAATCTCCTCTTAGAGGAACAAGTACTTACACTTTAAATAGCTTGCAATAAAAAATTAGCAATTTCTTTAGCTAGCTATTTTATCAACTCCTAAGTCCTCGACAAATAAGAACATTGCTCCCCTATTGTTTGCTATTATAATGTTAATCAATGTTTGATTCTTACCATTTGTCCATCCACCAAAGACTATAGAAATACTATAAGTATACCAAGTGTCCTTTATTAGATTTGAAGGAAAAAGTTTACAATATATATAGGATTAAGAAAACTCATCTGTATTGTACAATGGATCTTCGTTTCTCTGCCCCACATGATTTAGTTTGACATCACTAGATGGAACACCTTCCTTTGTTTCGCAACAAGAACACCAAAACCTTGAGGATGATAGAATTTGTCAGAGATTCAAAAATCTAAGTTTGTGTTCTTAGAAGTCTGAGAGAGAAAAAAAGGAATCTCTTTTAATTTGTCATTATATCTATTTTCTTTCATTTAACACCCTTTTCTCCTTCCCTTTTTAATAATAAAACTTCCTTTTTGATTTTAAATTTAAATATTTAATGATTAATTAATTAATTAATTAACCCATTTAATTTTTTGATCTGGTTACGAGTGAGCCCATCATGGGTAGCCTAAATTCTAACATCTCCCACTCATATATAATGGGATGAACGATACAGATCTTTTACTCCTCTTGGTTTTTCATACCAAGTGTTCTACCATGATTGCTCGGGCATAGGATTCGAGAGCTCTTACACTAGAAATCTTAGTACAAGACCAGCATAAGAGACGCATCTATTAGATTCACAATTATACATTCATTTATGTACCTTGGATGTCTTAAATTCACCTATATACATTTTACTTTATACTCACGGCAAATGTAATCTCTCTTGAATTTTAAATTTTACTTAGATTGTGTCATACCTAACTTTACTTACTCATTTACATTTATTAACAACTATGTTTACCACATTATCATGCTTTATAGGCTATTTTTAGTCCATTTGCATACTAAACAGAGCCATCGAGCTTTTCTTTTTCTTTATTCTTATTTATCATAAATAAAATTATTCGAATCCATTTAATTATGAAACATGCATTAGAAGCTCATGGAGTCACTCTAGTCGAATTGGCACCAAATTTTATATTCTATATCAAACTTGCAAATTCATAACTCAAGCTACAAAATTCCATTTCACGCAAATTAGGTGTCTATAGAAAGTTTAGAATGTGAACTACATGCTTAAAAATTTCAAATGCAATTGAGTGTAATACTATAATATCATACATAGCTAGCATTTATTTTACATTACAAATGGCTAGACATGTTCATTTTCATGAATTTAGCACTTTTGGTCATGGAAATTAACATCATCAAAAGCCAAATTAATTCATTTTTAACTTAATGGACCATGTGAGCTTGCCAAGTTCATCCATCATCCATAACGCACTCATTCAACCAGAAATAACTCAATTTGAAGCTCTAAACTTGGGTCCCAAGGCATAGAACACGAAATGACATTACACCTTGCATTTTGCCAAGAATTCCATATTCTGATATGAATTTTGGAAAATCATATATAATTCTAAAAAAATCCAAATCATACATGCTATAGCTTTTTAGAAAGTTTAGGATATCATCTAGTTGCCATAAACATTTCAAATTAAAACAATCACGTTTGGCTCACAAAAATCGATGGAATAATACATCAGTCTGGTGGTCATTCTGTAGCAAACCAGAGATTTCAAAAATTCATTTCTCCCTCTACAGAGCTCCAAATGAGGTGCTCTCAGTGGCTATAGGAAGATGTCTACTATTATGTATAAACTTTCATGAGTATTAAACTTCATTTGACACCTAAGTAACATAGAGAACCAAACTGATCACATAAACAATGACAGTGACAATTTCTACATAATTTGGCCAACTTTAAAAAATTATAATAAATTCTCTAGAGCTCCAAAAATATTGTTCTTCTATGGAAAGCTCTAGATGAGACATATTTGCTCGCCAAAATTTGTGTAGAAACTCATCCAATTGGTCAGACTTTGGTTCAAGCCAAGAATATGACAAATTTTACAATTATAAATGGGTCAAATGGCCTTTTAATTAAATCATGACCAAATGCAGCATATAGAAACTTTCCAAATGGTCGAAATCTCACACATCTTAAAACCACCTTCCTAGTTTTTCTTATACACATGTATATCAAAGTTCATGCATGTCAAAATTTCACATATTCATTCATTTGGCTTTAAATATGTTTCATACATCATAAGTACATATGTATATACATGCTCAAGTCTCTACATCTCATATACATCATATAGATACAAACTTTGACATCAAAATACACAATTTCCCTATTCTGTTGTCAAAGTATTTGTCTTCAAGGTGCTTAGCTTCCATTTTTCTTGCTTCTTGTGACTCAAAGAATTCCAATAGCTCTTTACCCTTTCAAACATATATACATGGTGTATTTTCATGTCAAAGAATACAATCATGCCATAAGAGCTTCTAATGAAAATACATAAATACATTTTTCATGTCACATAAACCCATACAAATCAATCATAAGCTTTAAAGGATGTTGGTTTGGCCTCACCCAATTTTCTTAGGACTTTTGACTTTGGTTCACTCGTTTTTGAAACTTTTGGCTTTGTCTCACCCATTCTTAGGGACTTTTGGCTTATCCTCACCTATGCTAAGGGACTTTTGGCACAATCTCACCCATTCAAGTCATCTTGCATTCAAAACATGTTTTAAGAAGCATCATTGTACCAAGACATTCAATCAATGGCTAAAACCATATCTCATGGTTTAAACATCCATACAAGCACCCAATGACAATGAAACATCCAAGACATAAATACAAGAAAGGTTAGAGAGCTACCTTGAAGCAAAAACACAACTTTTCTTCCTTGGTTAATTCTTCTCCTTCTCAGCCTCACACCTACACTTAGGCGGATCTTACTTTGCTTGGCCTAGACACATCAAATAAGACACAATTCAATCATTGGAACCAAGGCTAGCTTCACACAAACTCTATACAAGCTTACTTTATCTTATGACATCAATATGGTTCCATATAAGAGCATAATGAAGCAACCCTTAGAATTCATGATTTTGACTCCACTTCTTCATTCATTCTAAGTCATATGACTCCATTTAAACTCATTAGAGTCATCTCCAAAACAATTTAAGAAGTCTAAACTCAAGTTACTTCTTTATGTGTTAAAAAGAAACTTAAACTTCCATCTCATAAATCATGGTTCCTAAATTCAAATGAATGGTTTCTTTGGTGTTTATTAATCATATTTAGACCCTTCCTACTTGGAATTAAATAAAAATCTCCCTAGGTGCTTGCTTCCTTCTTGGCTGTGACATGTAGCCATATAAATACCCATGGACTTTGCTTAGTTTTTCTTAATGAATTGGCATTGGTGAAGCTTCCTAGATGTCTTATAGACTCATACATACTCTTACACTAGCTAAATTATCCTTAGAAAGCTTCAAGAATGGCTTGGTGCAACAAAATTCCTAATCATACAATTTGAATTTTAAGGCTTTTCATTTAGTTCCACTTGCATAATCTTAATTCTCGTACTCTAAACCCCTTGTTCCTCCTTTGGTTTAGTCAGAAATCATCTCCTCTTAGGTGGCCTAGGTCTGGCTAAAACTACCCATGAGAAGAATAAGCAAGAAGATACAAGAAAGGCTAGGTATTTACCTTGTTTTCAAGCTTCTTCAAGAGCACTTACACTTGCTTCTACTCTCTTCTTCAAAATCTCTCTCCTTCTCACTAAACCAACCATAAATTAGCCTTAAATACATCAATAAAACCATAAGAGAAGAGAGGAAAAAGAGGAAAACAAAGTTAAAAAAGGAAGAAGCATGAGAAAATGTAGATTTCTTACCCTTTTCCTTGGTTTTTCTCCTTCTTCTTTCTTCCTTCTTGTATGCTACTTTTGTAATGTCTGATTTTCGTCAAATGATGAAAACAGGTATGTTTTCAAAGTAAGTCCCCTAAAATGAATTAGTTAAAATCCCAAAAAAATTTAAGTAGTATTCTAGACTCCTAAAAATGAGAATCCCAGGCTCAGATGGAAAGAAAAATAAAGCTAGAATGAAGAAATGAATTTGAACAAAATGTAATGCCATTTTCATAATTTTGAGCAAATTTTGGAATTCTCATAGGAAGGCTTTTTAAATGAAAGTTTTAAATTTTTTAGGGTTCTCAGAGGCCCTAAAAACCATGGGAAACCCCAAGACAGTTAAAACATCTCTTGTGGATGTTTTCTAATATCTATTAACCTGAACCTCAATATATTCATTTACGAAGATTTTAGCTCTGATTTGAGTAATTCTAAACGCATTTTATAAAATTAAAAACCTAAATTTCATGATGGAGAAGAAAATTCTCAAACAAGAGCTAAAACAAACTAGAAATGAAAATGCCAAGACGAAGGGACAAAATTGAAATTTTTGAAAAGTTCTTTCTAGCCTAGCTATATATATATGTCACACCCCACATCCTCCTTCATTTAACCACATTTTTTTCTGCCCAAAATCAAAGGAGAGAGCTAGGGTTTGAGGTGCACAAGGAGGAGAAGAAAGGGAGGAGAAAAACAAGGAAAAAGTTATGGATTTTCTTGATTTTTCATGCTTTCTCTTTAGCAAACTCTTTCTCCTCCATCTTCCCTTCTTTTCTAAGATTTTATTGAAGTTCTTGGATCTATTTTGAGGGCAAAACAGAGGTGAAAATTTCGGATTTGAGGAGAGAAAGCCAAAAAAGGGAAGAATCATCTGAGAAATCAAGGAAAAATAAGGTAAATCTTCATTCCATGGTAGCCACCTCTTGTTCCCTTCTTCTCCTTGGTTTGTCCCACCTAGAGAGCTTTAAGAAGACATAGATTTTGGGCAGAACCAAGGGTGAAACTTAAGGAATTAAGTGTAGAGAATAAGAATATGCAAGGAAAATAACAAACTAGCTATTAGATTTCAAGATAGAAAACCTGGGGTTTCAAGTGTCCTTTGCAAATTCTGAATTGATATAATGATTCCTAGATCTAAATGAGTGTTTGAATGAGCTCCTGAGATCCCTAGAAGGATTTTCACATGTATCTTCCATCAAGAAAACAAAGAAAACTCTAAGGGTAACCTTAAAGAGCATAGCCTCAGCCTAAAAGACTTGGGGACCTAGGGATAGTTTTAATTTGTTCCAAGCTTATTTTTGAGTCATATATGATGGAAGAGAATGAGAGGAAGCCTTAAAAAAATTTTAAAAACCATAGAAAGTGATATGGCATTATAAGTTCTACAATATGACCTAAAGAAATAACATGTAGTTAGGCTCCTTATTTTAATTGTGTGATGACTCCAAGAGTCTTAAAAGGAGTCAAGAATCAAAAATGAAAGGAAAGAATGGAACCTAAAACTCAATTGATGGATATTGCTTCATTAGGTGCATTTTGGAACCATAAAGGGACTATTAAACCAAGTTAGTGTTTAAGAAAGATGTATAGCTTTAGAAATGATTCCAAGAACTTAATTGGCTTCCATATATTGTGTTTAGGCCAAGAGAAATAAACCCTACACCCTTGTGTGTGTGAGGCCGAGGGAGAGGATTCAAGATTCAAGGGAAAGGTTTGCAAGTGTAACAAAGGTAGCTTTTTCCACTTTCTCTCATGCATGAATGTGTGCTTACTTTGTCTTTGAATGTGTGTATGTGTGTTTTAAGCCATGAAAAGTGTTCTAGCACATGCCTATATCCCATGGCACCATGATGTTGTATTATGTTTTTAAAATGATGTTTAGTATGTTTGCTTTGGTTTGTTTGAGTGTAGTGAAGTTAAGAACCCACTAGCCATGGTGAGGATGAGCTAAGAACCCTTGAGAATGATTGAGACAAAGTCTAGAGTCTTCCAAAAGTAAGACTTAGTTCAAAGCCTTTAAGAAAAAGGATGAGGCAAGTCCAACAACCTTGAAGAGAATGGGTGAGGTTAATCTACTTATTTGACAAGCCTATGTATACTTTATATGACTTATTCAAATGCCAAGAATGCTTCTTGAATGATCACACTTTCTATTATACTCATGCATACATTTTTAAGACTTGAATTACATTCTTTATGTGTGATTCAAAGGGAGATGAACTATTGGGATTCTTTAAATCTCATTCCCTCCTCTCCAATGTCTTAACATGCTAGGTGAACCAAATGAGCAAGGTAATGGAAGCCACCAAGTTGGGAGATGAAAGATTAACAACAAGATGTATTGTTTTATTCAATTTGTAGCCATATGAGTAGTCCATAATGTAATAAATTATTCTAAATGTCCTATGACCTTATGAACATATGTAAATATACAAATGTATCATGTACAAATGAGATTTAATGTTAAATGTATGATATAATGCGTTTTGGACATTGGAAAGCAAGACTTGATTTTTATGTTCTTATGCTTGGCTCAGGGTGAGAGAGTGAGTTTTTAAATTCTGGGTTTATTTAATAGGCCACTTTGGTACTTTCCCACATGCTAAAGTGGCAATGGTTGCCTTAGAAGCTAAAATGGACCATTTGGACCCCTTATGAGATACAAAAATGACCATTATGCAACCTAATATCAAAATCTAACCAAATGAACGAATTTGCCCATGAAATTTGGCATACACATAGATCTCATCTAAAGATTTTTGTAAAGTCAAATATTATATTATTTGGACCTCTGTGGAATTAATTATGATTTTTCAAAGTTGGCATTTTTCTGCTAAACTAATGCAAACACTGTTTATATGGTCAGTTTCTTAGGCTATGTCATTCAAGGGACAAATGATGTCCCATTCTCATGAAATTTTATAGACATAAATTAGACATAATAAGCTTTCCATGACCACTAAGATCACCCCAATTGGACCTCTAAAAAGGGAGATATGAATTTTTGAAGTAGGAGGATAGTACTAGTAATGACAGTCAACTTCTGGTACTGTTCCATCAATTTGCGATGGCTAATGGCCTCTATTAGGTCTGAATTTATTTTTATCATAAAGTAGATAATTGTATCTTTCTAGAATGGTATAGTATGTATGATTTTAATTTTTCTAAAATTAGTTATAATTTTTAATGAATATTTTTAATGACTTTCCTTGGCAAACTTGCATGATCCAAGGAAGGGAACTTAGAAATGAGGTAAGATGAGCTTACTAAATATGGTGTTACACTTTGTTGGTATCAGAGCAAAGGTTCAGGCTTTTGATGTGGGTTGTGGCTTATGTTTATAAGTTGCCTTTATGTATATGAGTTATTTCTAGATGAACTGAGTGTGATAGTGGTGAATGTGTTCCTTTTGATGCTAAAATTTGTTATAATGTTTCAGAACTATGGTGAACACTAGGAGAGGCAGGCCTTCTAGAGAGGCTCGAGTAGATGATAGAGCCAAAGCCTAGTGATCCAGTAGCTGGAGCCCTTCAGGCTATTATGGCTCACCTAGATCAGCAGTAGGCCGTGATCACACAATTATAGGAATAACTTGTAAGAGAGATAGTTAGGGCCCTACACCTCCTCCTCCACAGCCACTACAATACTTAGATCGTCCCAAGCATTTAGGGGTGACTCACCCACTTCCAGCCCCAAAGCAGCCTTTTACTAGAAAAATCATTACTTAGTTCAAGAAATTTGGGCCTCCCACCTTTGATGGTGAGATGAATACAGAGAAAGCCGAGGCTTGAATTATGCAGTTAGATAAGATCTTTTGGGTAATTGAGTGTACGTCTGAGTAGAAAGCATTTATGGCTATTTTTTAGCTAGAGAAGGAAGTAGATTACTGGTGGAGGGGCACTGAACCTATTTTGCGGGCAAAGAACCTCCCAATTACTTAAAAGGTATTCCTCCAGGCCTTTTATAAGGGATATTTTCCTAACTTAGTTAGAGATGAGAAGGAGTCAGAGTTTGTACTCTTGAGATAGAAAGAAAGAATGTCCATGGACCAGTACGTGGCCAAATTTATAGAGCTCTCTAGATACTCTTCATATTTATAGAGGTATGATGATAAATGTTGGAGAGCAAATAAGCTGGAGAAAGGTTTACTTCCAAAGATCAGAGATAGGGTAGTTCCATAGAGAATCAGGAACTTTAATACCCTAGTTAAGATATGCAAAATAATAGAAGTGAACCTCAGAACTATGCAGCTTACCTCCAATGCCAGACCACCCCTCCCTGAACCTAAAAGGCCTACAGAGGAGACATAGGCCACAGCTACGAGCATGAGAGGTGGTAGGAGCCAGTGGAACAGATGAGGAAAGAGAAGGAGAACTTAGTTCAACAAAGGCAGTTCTGCACTTATAGTTTATCCCTAATGTGGCAGAACTATGGAAATAAACCATGTTATACGGGGCAGAATGTGTGTTATAGGTATGGTAGGCCAGGACACATGGACAAGGATTGCACGCAGGCTCCTCAGCAGTTCACACAGTAGAGGGAGATGGCTCTTTCTCCCAGAGCTTAGACCTAGGGTAGAGTCTTTGCCTTAACACAGTAGGAAGCTAGTCGGTCCCCAAATCTGATTTAAGGTACTACTAGAATAAATGATTTTTCTGTAACTACATTATTTGATTCGAGTGCTAGCCATTCTTTTATATCATATGACTATGCTAGGAGGTTGGGTCTAAGTATGCATACACTACCATATGATTTACATATATCTACCCTCACAGGAAATCGAGCCATTACCTCCCATGCTTGTTTGAGTTGTGTAGTTTATTTTCATCATTGTCATACCACACTTGTTTTGATTTGTATGCCCCTCATTGATATTGATTTAATTATTAGCATGAACTAGATGTCTACAAATAATGCCATACTAGATTGTAGTCACAGATGTATTACTTTACTTGAGTATAGGATTGTACCTAGTATAAAGACTGAGTTATCTGTGATGACCACCTCTCAGGCTAAGAGTCTCTAGGGCATAGTTATCAGGGATATTAATTTTTCTTTTCAGTTCAAGCTAAAGTAGAAGAGGGTATAGAGGAAATTCCAATAATGTGAGAGTTCCCAGAGGTATTCTGTGACAACCCTACCTTTTAATCATCGTAATTATAGTTAAATATAAGATTATTAATTAATGATCAAGGTTTGAGGTCATTATATTTTACCACATCACGAAAATACGAGGAAATTTGAACCTTGATATTAGGGTCATCACCATACCACCACAACAAGACAAAATTTGTATAAAAGAAAGCCTACTACCGCAAGGGGTTTATGACTCAACCGTCCATCAGTTTTATTACCTAATAACCTCCCACAAGTGTTCTTATATCATCTCCTACCATTACCATTGAAGAAATTGGAGTTTCTAGGTTCAAAAGAGTAGGTTAGGGACTTACGCCGCGGCTTAAACCTTCCTCGCTGCGGCCAAATTGCTCTCTGGAATCATTAGGCAAATTTCACGAATCTCGCTGCGGTGATAGCCTCGGCGAGTTGGACCTTCACCGCGGCCGACCTATGTGGCACCGCGGCGGAACACCTCCTGGAACTATTGCTCTCAACTCCCAGGATTCTTGCCTCAGCAACACTCTACGTCCACCTACCATTGTTTTATGGGATCCTAATGGTGTTTATCTACCCCATTTACCCATCAATCCATCCATTACTATTGCAAAACTTAAATGTTACTTCCTACTTGTTCCACTAGCTCATATCAGCAAATTCAAGAATATATGACAGCAAGATCACATGCATTAGCAACAATTTACATCCCATGCAAATTTCATAAAGATTCCATTCAACAATAGCTTACCTCCAAGGCATCATATGACTACAATTCCCATAAGGTGATCCATATCACAATTTCAGCATAACTACATATATATATATAATGCTATGAGTTCATACATTAATATTCAACCATGATGTGACTTAAATCCTTAACGATTACATTTCAATCAAACAAAATATAAACGCCTACACTTGGCAACATGATTACATGATGATGCTATGTAAACTAATAACAAAAATTGCATCTACCCTATTCTACTCAGACCAAGTGTAGCTCCCCACACCCGGCCTCAGCTCATGCATGTTCATCTACTTGCTTACCCTTATCCTTACCTGAGGAACTTTCACCTGAAATATTAATCCCATAAAACGGGGTGAGATATAAATCTCAGTAACTAAGGTAATTCCATCATATATCTAGTTTAATTAATATATATGCATGAATCAAAATCAACAGCAGAATCATATCCATCATATCAGCAAATGAAATAATTAGGCTATCATGATTACTATCCCATACTAGCAATCATATTATCATTTGTTAAAGGCCATTAACATTGGGAGAGGCCTGTCCACGGCACCTACTCCCTATTGAGCACAACCGAGGCTCAATGCATCTGGGTTTGATTATAACTTGGTGCTCGATCGAAGTACATGCACGGGTGGCAACCGCACTACAGCTCCACCATGGACTCACAAAGTCCAATCACAATTCAATAGATAGCCAACAAATTCATTCAATATTTCAAATCATTCATATACAGCAATATATGAAATTAAATCAAATATATACATGGAATTGATATAACTCGGTTACCTCACTTGTAGACACTTTCAACAGTCACCAATGGTGCAGAAATCCTCCTATAAGCATAGCATCATAGAATTACTACTCTAATTCATCATTAATAGTTACAATCAATACCTAAAGAATTTAAGATGCTAATGACTACCTAAGAATCACTTACTCAGCCACTATATGTCCTAAATTCGGATTAAAATGTCCTTCACTAGAAAACTTAATATTCCACCTAAAATCCCAAGCAAATTCGTACATAATTAATACCCATTTTATAAATTAGCTATGGGGGTCTCAAATTAACAAATGAAGTATCAAAATGGAGGGTTTAAACTCACCCAAGGTCAGTCCTAACCTCAACCTACGAATTTTACCAAGAAAATCCCCAAACACACATTTTAGATTTTGGGTAGGATGAAAATGCTCCAAATGAAAAACTAATTAAAGAGAAAGATGAGGGGATTAAGTTGTATAACTATTATCTTAGCTGAATCTTGCTCTAAGTGTGAGAAAATATAGAATTTGTGCCCCAAACCCTAGTCTCCTCTCCAAGCTAAGAATTTGCTTCTTGAGTTTCAACAAATGAGAGAGTGGCTGAAGTATTAGGGTTTTATATGGGTTTAAGTTGGGTCAAATATGGGTCATGGGTTGCTCCAAGGTCCAACTTCATTTGGGCTTCAGATTTTAGCTTATTGGGCCAGTTTTAAAGTGTTACGCTGTAGAATTTTTACTGGGCCAGTTTCAAGGTGTTGGGTTACTGAAGTTTAGTTAAGTTTGGGCCAAGTTTGAAGAGCTCAAGAATGTGGGTTTGCACAAGGGTTATTGGGCCACTTAGAGGAGTTTATATAAGGTGGATCTTGGGCCTCCATCACACTAAATTGGGTTGGGTCTGCACCTCACCAATTGGGCCTCCATTAGCCTTTTCTCATAATCTATTAATTTAAGCCTAGATAGAATTTCTATCCTAATTAAATCTTAAACCCATATTAATTATGCTTAATTAATATAATTCATGATTAATACCTTAATTGGTTATGAGGTGTTACATATTCCTTAAAGAGATTAGTAGACTATACCTAGAGAAAAAGGTCGAGTTTCCTATAGACATTATACTTAGGGTGGGTCCAGTGTCTAAAGCCCCGTATAGGATGGCTCTTACCGAGCTAGCTGAGCTTAAAAATTAGATAGAAGAGCTTTTAGAAAAGGGTTTTATTAGACCTAGTGTCTTGCGATGGGGAGCTCCAATCTTATTCGTAAGGAAGAAAGACAGGAGCCTTAGACTATGTATAGATTACAGGGAATTCAATAAAATAACCATTAAGAATAAATACCCTCTGTAACGACCCTAACTTCTATCATAGTAATTAGGGTTAAAGATGCAATTAATAATTATAATTTAAGGTTTGAAGTCATTTTGATTACTTACATTAGGAAAAAGTTGAGAAATTTAAATATTAATGTTATTAGAGCTATTAGTTAGTTACTCATAACCAATTATGAACATGAGAGAATCAAACTCGTAATTATAAGCCTTTAATCCATTCATCCATTAATTCTAACTCATAAGAACCTTCTACAAGTATTCCTAAATCATTCTTTAACATTTCCATAGAGAAAACCAAGGCTTCTAGGTTATCATAAGGAATTGAGTACCTTCACTATGGCTAAATACCCTTTGCACTGCAGCCAACTACTCTCAAGATCACCTGACACATTTTCACAAAATTCACCGTGGTCAAATATCCCTTATACTACGACGAATTACCTTTTGGAACTTAACCAGACTCGCCTCCTGAATTTCACCGTGGCTAACTTCACTTCTAACCGTGGTGAATTCCTCTCTGTTACCCTCCATGGGAAACTTTGCCTTTATTGGCCGTGGCTAAGACTATTTTGGTCTTAGTAAAACACCTTCTGGTCCTACAACTTCTAAAATTTTGTCTCATACACTCTAACCCTTCTTCTAGTGACATCCTAAGACCATTCTTCCTCAATTAATGAGATTCTAATGGCATTTATCTACTTGATTTACCTAGCTAATCTATCATTATCCACTTTAAGATTTAGGTATTAATTCCTACTCATTAATCTACCACATATAAGCAAGTTCCATGTGATACTAATGAACATCCAGATTCATAAACAACTAATATTATCATTCAGATACATATGTCATTGGAAGTTTCATACATCATTAATTTGAATTAGCATCAAGGCATCACATGATTACATTTCCAAATAGCGAACCATGTCATAGGGTCAACAAGATCTCAAATTAGATACATAAACACATATATCAAATACTAGATTGTATAAGGCCTAACTTCCTATTAGATACATCATAAGTTATCGAAACATAAAGCTCCTACACTTGGAAACATGATTACATGATGATGCTATACAAGGATAAATATAAAACTTAGTATCTACTCTACTCAGCTCAGCCCAAGTGTAGCCTCCCCTACACATGGTGGAGTTTATGGATTCTCATCCACTTGCTTCCTTTTATCCTTACCCGAAGGACCTTCACTTGAAATGGTTAGCCCATGAAACGGGGTGAGATGCAAATCTCAATAACCGAGGTAATTTTCATTCATATAATCTAATTTAATTAACATATATGCATGAATCAAAATGAGCATCAGAATTATATTAGTCATATCAGTAAATGAAATAATTAGGCTATTATAACCATTCCATACTAGCAATCATATTTCCATATGTTAAAGGTCAATAACACCAGGAGAGGCTCATCCATGGCACCCACTCCCTGATGAGCACAACCAGGGCTCAATGTATATGGGGTTTAATCATAACCTGGTGCCTGATCGAAACACATACATGGGTGACAACTTCCTCACAGTTCCACCATAAACTCACAAGGTCCAAATATAATACATCAGATAACTAATCAATTCATTTAGTATTTCAAATCTTTCATGTGTAGCAAATATAAAATTAAAGTAGATATATGTATGGAATTACACAATCCCTGTTTACCTCACTTGTTGCCAATTTGGGAACTAACAACAGTACCAAAATCCTCCTATAATCATAACATCAAAAAATTACCACTCTAAGTCAGTCCATTACCATCCCCCTTCATCAATTAAGGTAACAACCTAATAATCAAAGAATTAATCCATCAATACTTTCTTAAGGGACACTTACCCAGCCACCAAGAGCTCATTTTCGGATTTTGCCTTCCCTATCCCAGAAACTTCAAA
Source organism: Erythrophleum ivorense (assembly GCA_026724425.1). Lineage (NCBI taxonomy): Eukaryota > Viridiplantae > Streptophyta > Magnoliopsida > Fabales > Fabaceae > Erythrophleum > Erythrophleum ivorense. Next base: position 36,188,923 of record JAIUCV010000008.1, read on the forward strand.
ATATCACCCTATATTATGGATATTTTTGCATAGAAATGGAGACTATATCATAAATTAGCTAATAGGGTCTCTAACTAGCAAAGAAAGCATCAAAATGAAGAGTTTATACTTACCTAACAATACCCTTAGAAAGCATCAAAATGAGGAGTTTATATTTACCTAATAACACCCCTAGCCTCAGCCTCTGAAATTTCACCATAAAAACACCAAATAACAAGTTTCAGATTTTAGGTATGGGTGGAATGCTTTAAACGAAACATTAATTGGGTCAAAGGAAGAGAAAAATAAGAGGATTAAGTTATACAACAACTACCTTGGCTAATTTTAAGCCTAGAAGTGAGAAATGGTGAAAATGTGACAAGAACCTTAACCTCCGAAATTTGCCTTATGTTTCTTGTGGTTTTATAGAAAGGGGGTGGCCAAACTGATTTTATGGTTTTAAGTTAGGTCTTACATGTATTATGGGTTGACCCATCAGCCCAAGGGCCTATTGGACTTCTACTAGTTGCTAGACTAAGGTTTTTAATTTGTTGGGCCAATTATAAGAATTTAGATTTTTAGTTGGGTTGGGCTAAGTTTCAAAAGTCCATTTGGTTTGGGTCTACATAAGGGATGGCCAATTATAAGAGTTCCTGTAAATTGAGTCTTAGGCTTTTATCTCCTTAAACTAAATTGGGTCATTGCTATGTGGTCTCTCATGGGCCAAGACTTACAATAGAAAGTTAGGTTTGCACCTAAGTTCACAAGGGTTTCATTGGTCTTTATCCATAATCTACTTAAATAAATTATAGGCCTAAATGAAGCTCCTATCCCAATTGAATCTTAAATCCCTATTAATAATTTATTTCTCTCTAAATTCCCATTCATCTGGTTTGCCTAATTATTCCATAATAATTATTCTTAATTATGTCTAACCCTTAATTAATACCTTAATTAATTTTAGGGTGTTACACTCTTTCCCCCGTACAGATGATCACTTAGATCAATTAGTAGGAGCGTTTGTATTTTCTATGATAGATCTCAAGTTGGGATGTCACCAACTTAGAATTAAGGTTAAGGATATTCCCAAGATAGTATTTAGAACTAGATATAGGAATTATGAGTTTTTAGTTATGCCCTTCAAGTTAACAAATGCACTTATAGTGTTTATGGATTATGTAACATCTGGTTCTCTAAAAACGAGAGAAAATATGAGAAACATAACGTACGATTTCTCAGTAAATGAACGAAACTCACCAGATACAAAAGAAAGTCTCTTGAAATGATGTAGTTAAGGTCCTAAAAAATTTGGAAAGTATTTTAGACTCCTAAAAATGAGAAATCCAGGCTCAGACAGAAAGAAAAATGCAGTTAGAATGAAGAAACAATTTCTTACAAAAAACTTACGAAATGTGAGGGCATTTTCGTCATTATGAGAAAATTTTGGAATTCTCATAGTAGGATTTTTTAAATGAAATTTTTGAGTTCGTTAGGGTTTTCAAAGGATCTGAAAACCATAGGAAGCCACGGGCAGCTAAAGCCCCTCTGGTGGACGTTTTTCAGCATTAGTTGATTCAAACTTTGACTGATTTGTTCAGAAAGGTTTTAGCTCCGATTTGAGTGATTCCAAAGGTATTTTATTTAATTGGGAATCTAAATTTTATGATGGAGAAAATGGTTCTAAAAAAGGAGTTAAAATGAGCCTAAACGGAGCAAACAGGCACGTAGGGGCAAAATGGTCATTTTGAAAAATTATAAAAGAGGCTTCTTAAGTAAGAATACACCTCATCACCTTCTCCAAACTTCCATTTGTAGAAAAATGGATAGCAATGGTGTGACATCAAGAGGGGAGAGAGAGAAGAAGTTTAAGCTTCCGTTTAGGTAAGTAAATGGCCCCATCTCACCCCACACTAGTTAGGAAAATTGTTCCTCTCTCTAAAAGCTCTCTAATGGTGGTTTTATTTTCTTGAAAACTTGAATATTTAGGTCTAACCCAAACCAAAAAGGAACTCTTTTCAAGAAATCAATTGGTAGAAAATAATCTACGCGAAGAAAGCTCCATTTTAAGGTAAGACTTTACTTGAAACACTTGCAAAATCTTGTATTTCCAAGCCATTTAAGCTTTGGTCTAAAGAGAGAAAATGCGGAAGAGAGTTTTTCTTTGTGTGTTCTTGATGGAACTAAAGGTTATGGAGTGTGAGGATCAAGAATATACAACTAAAATTGAAAAATGAGCTTTAGAATGCAAGTTATGGAATTTAGGGATTTGGTTGCACCTGAGCTAAGATGAAGCTTCCTAGTAGTAATTTAAGTTTTCTAAGAGTATATGAGTTCTTAAGACACCAAGAGAGTCTCCCACATACTTCTCCCATCAAAGAAATTAAAACAACTCTATTGGCAATATATGTAAGCATAGCTTTGGCCAAGGAGCGTTCATGCACCTAGAGAATGTTTTGATTCCTTCTAAGCTTAGTTTTGTATCATGTGTGATGGGAGAATGTGAAAGGAAGCCTTGGAAAAAATTTAGAAGCCATAGAAAGTAAGATGGCCTTATGTGTTCCATATTATAGCTTAAAGAAGCAACACCCAGCAAGGCTCCTTGAATGGATTATAGGATGACTCCAAGAAGTTTAAATAGAGTCAAGAATTATAAATAAATAGATAGAATGGAGCTAAGATGATGTTTTCTTAAGGTTGCTTTATTAAGTGCATTATGAAACCATAAAAGAGCCTTATAAATCACCCAACTTTTCTAGTGATTGTATGGCCTTAGAATGTGATTCAAGAGTATAATTAGTTTCCATATGATGTGTCTAGGCCAAGAGAAGTGATCTCCACCTTCTTGGGTGTGTGAGGTCAAGGGAGAGGATTAAAGACTCAAGGAAAAAGTGTGTAAATACAAGCAAGGTAGCTCTCTCCATCTTCTCTCATGGATGATTGTTTGCTTTACTTGTTTTTGAATGTGTGTATTTATGTTTTAAGCCATGAAAAGTATTCTAGCATGATTTCATATACCATGATACCACAATGATGCATTATCTTTCCAAATGATGTTTATAATGTTTGTTTTGGTTTGATTGAGTGTGGTGAGGCCAAGAACCTTTAGCCATGGTATGAGCCAAGAACCCTTAAGATTGGTTAAGACAAAGTAAAAAGTCTCCCAAAAGTGAGGTTGACTCTTAAGAGCAAGATTGAGTCCAAGAACCTCTTAAAGAATAGGTGAGGCAAGTCCAAAATCTATAAGCAAATAGGTGAGGCCAATCCACTTGCTTGGCAAGCCCTTGTATGCTATGTATGACTTGTTCAAATGTTGAAATTACTTCTTGAATGTTTACACATAACAATATGCCTATACATACATTTGTAAGACTTGTTTTGCATCTTTTATGTATGATTGAAATGGAGATGAGCTATTGGGATTCCTTGAATCTCATCCCTTCCTCTTTAATGTTCTAACATGCTAGGTGGACCAAGAGAGCTAGGGAATGGAAGTCAACCATATGAGAAATGAAAGCATGACACTAAAGTGTTGGAATTTTGTTACTTTAAGGCCATATGAATGGTAAATGTTGTAACCAATGATTGTCTAGGTCCCATGATGTTATGAATATATATAACTATGTTAATGTATCATGTATAATTGAGAGGTAAGATTGTATGAATGGAAATGCACATTTTAGTCATATAATGGCAAGTTTGTATTATGGAAGTGTATGTATAAATAGAAGTAGAATGGACAAATTGAGATGTATAAGGTTTGGGACCATTTGGATAGTTCATACAAGTCTTAGTTATACTTTTAGACTTGCCTAAGAGGTGTCAAACCTCAAGGAAAGCCATTTAGACATTTTGGTATCTTGTATGGACCAAGAATTGACCATTTTAGAACCCTATACCACTTTTTGTCCAAATGAGCTCTTATTGATTTGAGATTTGGCATGCAAATAGAGCTTACTGAGAGTCTTTTGGGAAGCTAAAGAATAGAATTTTGAAGGTCTAGAGAATATTTGATGAATTTTTAAAATTGGCAAAAATTCTAGTTTTGGCCTATTACACTGTTCACTTGGTCCAAAAATGATTTCTATCGTACAGGGCTCAAATGATATCCAATTGCCATAAATTTTATATGACAAACTAAACATTCCTAGTGACTTGTGCCAACTAGAAGCACCTCATTTGGATGTCTAGATAGTGAGATATGAATTTTTAAATATTCTGTCCTGTATTAGGCCCCCCAACTGACCTCAAGTACTGTTTGATTGAGTTTCGAGGTCTAGGCGTGCTTGAACTAGTCTAAAGTTTTTTTTTCCTTCTAGATAACATCCACAAATTTCCATATTGACATGTATTGGATTTTTTTCGAATTAATTGGATACTTTTGAAGTTTGCTACAGAATTCTGTGACAGCACCAATGGACAATCTGACCTCTAGATATTTTTGAACATCAAACGCCTTCTGTGTGGTGTTTCATAGTCTGAAAATATTTTTAGAATAAATTAGACATGTGTAGCTTTCCAGAATGGCCAAGAATGTATAATTTTTATTTTTCTATAATTAGTTATGATTTTTCAAAATTTGTGACAGAATAGGGAAAATTCTAGCCGAAAATGCATATATGTATTTTATGCTTCCCCTTTGCTTTCCATGAGCTGTAGGGCACCTTTGATGATGTAAATGAGTTGTAATTATGTAATTAAATATGAAAATATGATACATGAGTCCATATGCCCCACGGGACTCTGAAGAAAAATTTTATACATGACATAATGCTAAGAAATGTATTATTTAATGCTATTTTCCTTGCCTCTTTGTGAATTACTTGATATGAGGCCTAAAGATAGCATGAAATGAGCTAAAAAATTATGGTGTTATAGATTACAAGAACAAAGTATTCAAGCCATACTTAGATAGATTTGTAGTTGTCTTCATAGATGACATTCTCATTTATTCTACGAGTAGGGAAGAACATGAGCAGCATCTGAGATTAGTCTTGGAAACCCTAAGAGAGAAATAATTGTATGCTAAACTTAGTAAATGTGAGTTTTGGCTCACTGAAGTTCAATTGCTAAGCCATGTGATCTCTCAGGCAGGGGTCGTAGTAGATCCCCATAAAGTAGAAGCAGTGTTACAGTGGGAGAGACTTAGGATAGTGACAAAGATCCATAAGCTTCCTAGATTTAGTAGGCTATTATAGGAGGTATATTTAGGGCTTTTCTCTTTTCTCAGATAGCGATACCACTAACCCAGGGTGACTAGAAATAATATGCCATTTTGTGTGGGATGAAAAGTGTAAGAAGAGTTTTTAAGAGCTGAAGCACAAGTTAACCACGGTCCTAATTTTAGTACTTCTTGACCCCAAAGAGAATTTTGTAGTCTATAATGATGTCTTTAAGAAAGGGTTAGGATGTGTGCTTATGCAGAAAGGCCTAGTGGTATCCTATGCTTCTTGTCATACCTTATATTTCTATTATCATATTCTTCCATTTAGGGCAATTGTTGCACATTCATAAGATAAAAGTAAGGAAAAGTATGAAAATAATACGCTTTTATCGCGTTACGTCGGAGTAAAATCTTTTAATTCACATTACGTGGACCTTGTAGATTATCCAACAATATTTTCTAGTCATTTATCACTTATACAACTCATACATAACTGCAAATGTCACACAATCCATGGACTTTAAGGTAAAGCCCCAGATTTTCACTCCATCTCGCGGACAGCATAAGGCAGATTTTAGGGACAACTTTGAAAAATCATAACTAAATGTAGAAAAATAAAAATCATATAAACCATAGCTTTTTGGAAATCACTAGATGTCAAATTTACACTAAAAATAAGTCCTAGCCATGGAGACCTCATCTGGGCATGTTTGAGAATAGAAAAGACAGGGAAGTCGAGTTGCCCAGAAATCTAATATAGCTTACTGATATAAATTTTGGAAATTTATAATTAATTCCAAAAAAATATAATCCATGCAATCTATACCAATTTAGAAAGCTAAGATGTTAACTAGAGGTAAAAAATAGTTCTAGACCAACCCAAGAACATACAGAGCTTGAAAATCAATCAAACAGTACCACAGGTCTGACTGTGCATTAGTACTAGATAGCAACTTCAAAAATTAAGATCTCCCTCTCTAGACATCCAAATGAGGTGCTTCTAATTGACACAAGTCGCTGGGAAGCTCTAGTTTCTCCTTGTAAAATTTCATAATAATTGGACATCGTTTTCCTTATGATTGACACAGATTCATTTTTAGACCAATTGCACAGTACTAGTGGCCAAACCAAAAAAATTTCCCAATTTCAAAAATTCTCCAAATATTCTGTAGACCTCCAAATATTACCTACTTTAACTTCTCTAAAATATCTCAACAACATTTAGATGTATGCCAAATTTTAGACCAAGAAGAGCTCATTTGTATAGAAAGTGACGTAGCTCACTCAATTGGTCAATTTTCCTTCATGTGAAGGATAAACCTTGTCAAATGGCCTCTCCAATGGTTTGGCTCCTCTTGGGCAAGTTCAATAGCACAATTATAACTTATGTGGACTGCCCAAGTGGTTTCAAACCTCATGTATCTTAATTTGGCCATCCGACATCCATTAATGCACTACACACATAAACCATTCAAGAAGCCAAATTCCACATTTGCATTGATTTAATGTCATATATGGGCTACATAACATTTATACATCATATTACATTTGCTCAAGGTCTTACATTACAAAAATAACTTGTACAAGTTCATTTTGACATTTATACACAAATAGAACAACAAAATATTCCAATTATAACTCTTCAAGGCTCTTAGCTTGCTTTCCTTATATCTTGGGAGCCACCTAGACATATCAAGATGAAAAGGGGGAAGGGGAGTGAGATTCCTTGAATCTCAATAGCTTGCATACCCATTCACGCACACATTCAAGGTATATACACATCAAAGCATATGTATGGAAGGTTTGGCAACCATAAAGTATGCAAAGTCATAATTTTCATGCAACTTATTCACTTTCAAGCCAAGAACATTCTCTAAGGACTTTTGGTTTTGCCTCACCCTATTTCTAGGACTTTTGGATTTGCCTCACCCTTGGCTTAGGGACTTTTGACTTGGTCTCACCCTTCCAAGAGACTTTTGGCCTAGTCTCACCTATGCCATGAGACTTTTAGCATCTCCTCACCTTTATTAAGGGACTTTTGGCATCACCTCACTCTTATGAACTATTTCCACAACCAAAGCCATTTAAGGAAACACATTGGTACCAATTTAATGTTAAGGCATCAAGTGGCATGTTCTCAAGTCATAAGAGCATACACAAACACACAAAGACATACATATGCACATAAGAATACAAGGAGAATGAGGTGGAGAGCTACCTTGAATTTTGCAAGCTTTCCTTGACTTTCTCCTTCCCTTTTTCGACCTCACAAGTGAACCTAGGTGGCTTGGTGTTCTCTTGGCCTAAACACCATAAACAACACACAATTACACACTTAAAGCAAGCCAAGACATTAAACTCACTCTTGAACACACACTTGGTTCCATAAGTGGCATAATGGTTTCATAAATGATCTATGGAAGCAACCTTCACAATTCAAACTCTAAGTCCCATTTCTTTCCATTTCTAGGCCTCTTGGCCTCATTCAAAGTCCTTGGAGCCCTCACACAATCATTTACACAAGCTTAGAATCAAGTTGCTTCATAAAGTACCATTATAGATACCATTGTCCCATCTCCCATTCCATAGCTCCTAAATTTTTTCTAACGGTTTCCCCTATCTTCTAACATCATTTAAAGTCCCAAACTAAGGCTAGAACAAATTAAAACACTCCTTAGGCTATATGAACCTAGCTTAGTTGAAATATGCATCATAATGGAGGTTCATGGAATTCTTGATTTTTCCTTGATGGGAGAGCCACTTGGGAAGGTTTCTAGGGATCTTAGAAGCTCAAGGAAACATTCAAATAGTCAAGAAATTACTCACACAAAATTAGATTTTCCAAAACCCTAGAAATCACCACACTTTCCTAACTTGATTTCTATTAGTTTTTCTTGGAATTTCTTGTCATATTCCTCTTCCTCATGGTCTAAAACCCTAGTTCCTCTCTTGTTTTTAGATAGAATATCTGCCCCTCATATGGTTCTGGTTAGCAGAAATCATAGACAAGGAAGAAGCAAAGAGGAGAAACAACAAAACCATGAAATACCTTAGATTCGAGCTTGGTTTCAAGACTTTTTCTCCTTGGTTTACTTCTCCTCAAGCAAGTCAAACTGCTCCTCCTTGTTCTGGACTCAAAACAGAACTAATTCACTCAAATAAACCATGGAAAGAGAGGAGGAAAGGAGAGGAATAGAATTGGAAGAAGATGGAGCATGAAATTCCTTAGATTTCCTTACCTTTCTTGCCTTTTTCTTCCTCTTTTTCTCCTTTTCTTGGTGCACCTTGTAACACCATAATTTCTTAGCTTATTTTATGCTATTCTAATGCCTTAGACCATGCATCTCACATAAGAGGCAAGAAAAAACAATTAAAATAATGAATATTTTAGCATTGCGTAAGGGATGAAAATTCTATTCGGTGTCCCGTGGGCCATATGAGCTCATGTATCATATTATATTTAATTATATGGATACAACTTATTTTTATCACCAAAATTGGCCTACAACTCGTGCAAGGCAAGGGAATACATAAATTCCATAGTTGCTATTTTGGCCAAAATTTTCCCTTTCGTGTCACAAGCTTTGGAAAATCATAACTAATTCTAGAAAAATCAAAATCATGCATTCTTAAATATTCTGGAAAGCTACAAATGTCTACTTTATGCCAAAAATATGTTTAGGTCATGGAACATCACACAGAAGATGTTTGACATTTGAAAAGCTACAGAAGTCAGACTAGCTACTAGTACTGATATAAATTTCTGCTATGAACTTCAAAAATGTCCAATTAATTTTAAAAAAATTCAATCTATGCAAATGATACCAATATAGAAAGCTAGGGATGTTAGCTAGAGGTAAAAAATAACTTCGTACCAGTTAAAGCATATACAGGCCTCAAAAACTAATCAAATAGTAACTTAGGTCAGTCTGGATGCCTGATACTAGACAGAAACTTCAAAAATTTATATCTCCCTCTTTAGATATCCAAATGGGGTTCTTCTAGTTGGAAAAAGTCACTGGCAAGGTCTAGTTTCTTTCTATAAGATTTAGTGGAAATTGGACATCATTTGCCTCCTAAGTAATAGAATTTAATTTCGGACCAGTGTGAATAGTACATTGAACCAATTTCAAAAAAAATTTCAACTTTGAAAATTCATCAAATATTCTATTGACTTTCAAAAATTTTACACTTTAACTTTCTAAAATTTCTCAACAAGCTCTAAATGCATGCCAAATCTCAAATCAAGAAAAACCCATTTGGCCAAAAAGTGATATAGGTTTCCAATATGGTTAATTTTGCTCTATCTAAAATACCAAATATATCCAAATGACTTCCCTTAATGTTTAGGATCTTGGGCAACTTTAAAAGTATGAATATGAATTTTATGAACTACCCAAGTGGTTCCAAATCTCATGCATCTCAATTTGGCCATTCCACCTCCATTTATACATACATTTCCATAATACTAGTTTGCCATTACATGTCCAAAATACACATTTCCATACATATAATCTTAATTCTTATTTATACATGATACGTTAGCATAATTATACATGTTCATAACATCATAGGGCATACACAACCATGGATTATAACATTTTCCACTTATATGGCTTTAAAGAAACAAAATCTATACACTTTGGTGTCATACTCTCATCTCTCAAGTTGTTGGCTCTCATTTCCTTGTTCTCTTAGTCCACCTAGCATGTTAGAACATTGGAGAGGAGGGAATGAGATTTAAAGAATCCTAATATCTCATCTCCCTTTCAATCACACATAAAAGATGCAAAACAAGTCCTATAAATGCATATATGGGCATATTGACATATGTAATCATTCCAGAGACATTTTTAACATTTGAGCAAGTCATACATAGCATACAAAAGCTTGCCAAGTAAGTGGATTAGCCTCACCCATTCACTTATGGATTTTGGACTTGCTTCACCCATTCTTTAAGAGGTTTTTGACTCAACCTTACTCTTAGGAGCTAACCTCACTTTTAGGAGACTCTTTACCTTATCTTAACCAATTCTAAGGGTTCTTGGCTCATCCTCACCCTGGCTAAGGGTTTTTAGTTTCACCACATTCAAGCAAATCCAAGCACACATAATAAACATTGTATGAAAGCATATAGTAACATCATGGCACCATGGAATAAAAGTCATGCTAGAATATTTTTTATGGCTTAAAATTTCACATACACACATTCAAAGATAAGCCAAGCATATATTCATGCATGAGAGAAGGAGGAGTGAGCTACCTTAGATGCAACCACACACTTTTCTCCTTGAATTTGCTCTCCCTTTCTCGGCCTCACACACACAAAGGTATGGGATTGGTTTCTCTTTGCCTAAATACAATTTATGGAAGCCAATTAGGTTCATAAAATTAATTCTAAGGCCATACATCTTCCTTAAACACTAACTTGATCTATAAATCCCTTTATGGTTCCAACAATGCACTTAATGAAGTAACACCCATCAAATAAATTCTAGACTCTATTATTTCCTTTCATATATGATTCTTGACTCCTTTTAAGCCTCTTGGAGTTATCACACAGTTAAAACAAAGAGCCTAATTACATGTTGCTTCTTTAGGTCATATTATGGAATATACAAGGCCAACTCACTTTCTATGGTTTCTAAATTTTTTCCAAGGCTTCCCCCTATTTTCACTCATCATATATAACTCAAAAATGGGCTTGGAAAATTTTAAAACTCTCTCTAGGTATCCAAACCCTTCTTAGTCGAGGCCACAAAGAAGTTTGGCCTCCATGGACTTTGTTTTGTTTTCTTGATGGAGGAAGCATATTGGGAGACCTCTAGGGATCTTAGGAGCTCATTTAAACTTTCATTTGGGTATAGAAATTAAAGTATCAAATTAGATTTTACAAGGAGTACATGAAACCCTAGAATTTCTATCTTGAATTTTCATAGTTATTTGTCAATTCCCTTTGCATATTCTTATTCTCCACACTCCTTTTCCTAATATTCACCCTTGGTTTTGCCTAAAATCCAAGCCCTCCTATTTCTTCTTAAGTGGGCCAAACCATGGAGAGAAGATGAGCAAGGGGTAATAATCATGGAAGGAGAAATTACCTTATTTTTTCTTATTTTCTCACTTGAATCTTCCTTTCTTTGGCCTCCTCTCTTCAAATCCAAAATTTTTTCTTAATTTCTCTCTTAAAACAAATCCATATACTTCAATATAATCATAGGAAATAAAGAAAAATGGAGGAGAAGAGGTTTGGAAAGGAAAGAGCATGAAAAACTACCAAAAATTCATACCTTTAGCATTTAATTTCTCCTCCTCTTCCTCTTCCTCTTCCTCTTATGCACCACTCTCCTAGGAATTTTTCTCTAGTTTGGGGTAGAAACATATGAAGGCAAATGAGTGGGAGAGTGGGGCGCCCTATATATATAGGTAAGAGGAAGGAAGACTTTTCAAAAATTTCTATTTTGCCCTTCATTCTTGAAATTTTTATTTCTAATTTGTTTTAGCTCCTGTTTTAGAACCTTCTTTTCCATTATAAAATTTAGGTTCCCAATTTAGTAAAATGCTTTTGGAATCACTTAAATCAGAGCTAAAATCTTCCCGAATGAATCTATCAAAGTTTAGGTATATTGTAACACCTTACTGACTACACTCTAGTTCATCTCCCTCTAGGCTTGACTCCATATGATTTCCCAGAAAACTGACCGAAACCGTGGTATTTTACTACTTAAAATCAGGGTTTAACCGGTCGTATTTTGCCCCGTGGGTCCCGTGAACCCATCATTCACATTCTCTACTCAAACACCATTTATACAACTTGTACATAGTCTCAAACAACTCACAAACCACGGGTAAGAAGCCAAAAACTCAGAAAATACAATTTCTCAATCGGGCCCATAAATCATATTTCTGGCTCCAACTTTTGAAAATCACAACTAATTCTATAAAAATGGGAATCAAGCAAATCATAGCTCTTTGGAAAGATTTGGATGTTAACTTTACAAGAAAAATAACTACCAGCCTCAATCTCAACGTTTAGACCCTCATTGACATCGAAATAGGAACAGATGTCCAGCTGTCCCTGATACTGGTGCAGTTTACTGTCATGAACTTCGGAAAGTCGTAATTAAATCCACAAAAATCCCATCAGGGAAAACTATACCAATTTGGAAAGCTACAGATGTGAAATATAGGAGAAAAATAAGTCCAGATCAGTTCAGGAGTTCTAAGACCTCGAAACCCGATAAAATAGTAACGAAGGTCAGAAACTTCCCTGATGCTGATACAGAACTTCAGTAAATCGTTTCTCTCTCTACAGACCTCCAATTAAGGTGCTTCCAGTTGGTATAGGTCACTGTGGATATCTAGTTTATGGTCCTAAAGTTTCATGACATTTGGACATCATTTGGTCTATGGATGACATGGTTTCATTTTCGGACTCAATGAACAGTACCATGACTAAAACATTGAAAATTCCCAATTTCAACAATTCATCAAATATTCTCTAGACCTCCAAATATTCCCCACTCTAGCTTACCAAGAAGCTCTCAATAGACTCTAGAGGCATGCCAAATTCCATAACAAGAAGAGCTCATCCGGTCATACTTTGACGGAGCTCACCTAAATGGCAATTTTAGCACCACATGGGGTTCAAACGGGTCTAAATGACCTCCCACATGCTCTAACCTCTATTGGGCAAATTTAAAAGTACAAACATAGCATATATGAATTATCTAAGTAATCCAAATCATCATACATTCCAATTTCACTATGCTATGGAAGAGAATACATTATTTCACATAAGCCTCAAAAGGCCAACTTATACATTCTCATTACTTTAACCCTTTATATCATCCATACATCATTTGTACATACATTCACATGTGCTCATATAGTTACAACTCCAAAAGAATAGGTGCACTTTCATTTTGGCACCTTATACATCAAAAGAACCAAAAAGCTATACATCATTTTAACTATGCTCTTCTAGGCTCCGTGAAGTGTGCTCGCCTCTCCTTGAACACCACCTGAATAATAGGATGGGAGGGGAAGGGGGTGAGATTCGGGAGAATCTCAATAGCTCATACTCATTCAAGATGCAATCACGGCATATAAAATAGTCAAGCATGCATACAAGGCAATCACACCACACATGCCATGCTATCAAACTAATGCCAAGACTAGGCTCTAGGGACTTTCGGTCTAGCCTCACCCGAGCTTTAGGACTTTCGCATCGGCCTCACCCTTGGTTTAGGGACTTTTGGCTCCTCCTCACCCGTCTCAAGGGACTTTCGGCACCACCTCACCCGAGCGATTTCCACAATCATATCATAAGCATATTGGTACCGATACATCAAGGCAAAATCAATGGCATATCTCATCATACAAGCACATACTCAACATGTAATGACTATTACACAACCAAGAACGCAACAAGAACAGAGTAGAGAGCTACCTTCTCAGGTTACACAAGTCTTCCCTTTCAATTTCTCCTCTCCCTCCTTGATTTCACACTCACAACAAGGTGGAGTTTTTTCCTTTGAGCCTAGGCAGAACAAAGACCACCAATTACTCTCTCATAGTTTAAATAACTCTTACCAAGGTAAAAGAGATTCTTCATCAAATTAAACCCTCATTACCCTCACAGATCTAGGGATTCTCTCTCTAGAACTCTACTCACTCTCCTTTCTCTCTCAAGCTCTCCAAGAAGAAAGCAAGGAAGAAGAATTGAGGATAAATGAGTTCTACCCTCCTTCTAGAGTAGTTTTCCTATTTCCCTCTTCTGAACCTCTTCTAACTCAGCTTCTAAAACCGTAGAAAGAGAAAGCAAAAGGAGGAGACAACATGCTAAGGAGAAAAGCTAGGGAAATCTAAAGATTACTCACCTCTTTGCTTGATCTCCTTGCTTCTTGGTCTCTCTCTCTCTCCAGTGCTCTCTTCTCTCTCTTTGGTCGAAGCTCAGGTCGGTTCTGAGAGAAAGGAAGAGTTTAGACGCTTTTAAAAAGTCAAATCTCTCTTTTCACGCTTTTTCTGGACCGCTCTCGCTATAGCGAATCATCATCCTCGCTACGGCAAGCTCGTGCAAGTTCCAGACTTTTGCCTTCGCTATGGCATCGCTACGGCGAGCTCGGCCCGTTCCAGACCTCTGCCTTCGCTATAGCGCCGCTATGGCGAGCAACTCCCTGGTTTCTGTATGGAATGTCGCACTCGCTACAGCTAGGAACATCTTAGCTATTGCGAGGAGGCAATCTCGCTATGGCGACTCTATTTCTCGCTATAGCGAGAAGACTTAGAAAATTTTCAGCTCTCTGAAAATTTCCCAGCTTCCTTTTTTTCTCCTTTATTCTCTCATTCCTTTTCTGGTTGTTACATATATTAACGTTGGAAAACGTCCACTAGAGGCGTTTTAACTGTCCGGAGGCTTCCTATGATTTTCATGACTTCTGAGAACCCTAGAGAACTCAAAAATTTTATTTAAAAAGTTATCCTATGTGAATTCTAAAATTTGTTCAAAATTACAAAAATACTATTACATTTCGTAAGTTTTTCATTGAATTTCATGTCCTCATTATAACTCTATTTTTCTTTTCATCTGAGCCTAAAATTCTCATCTTTCGGAGTCTAGAATGCTACTTAAAGTTTTTGAAATCTTAACTAATTCATTTCGGGGGACTTGCTTTGAAAACTCACTTGTTTATGTTGTTTAACAAAAACAAGATACTACACGCCTAAAGGAGCTAAAATTTTTTTGTATTTTGGGCAAAAAAGGTCATGCTTAAGAAGGTGGGATAAGAGATAAGAAACTTATGGAACATTCAAAAAGCTAGCTTTTTCAAAAATTCTAATTTAATCCTTCTAGAATGGCAATTTCATTTCGGTTTTGTTTTAGCTCTTTTTTGAGAATCGTCTTTTCCATTATAAAATTTAGGTTTCCAATTTAATAAAATATCTTTATAATCACTTAATTTATAACTAAAATCTTTCCAAACGAATCTGTCAAAGTTTGGGCTCACCGCCATTAGAAAAGGTACATCAGAGGAGCTTTACCAGTCTTGGGGCTTCCCATAGTTTTTAAGGCATTTAAAAACCTTGAGCAACTCAAATTTCCTATTTGAAAAACCCTCATATGTGTTTTTCCAAAAGTTACACTTATTTATGAAAATAACATTACGTTTCATCAGTTTTCATTACAAATTATTTCACCATCCTAGATCCATTTTTCTTTTCATATAAGCCTAGAATTATCATTTGTAGGAGTCTAGAACTCTACCCAAATTTTTTAGGACATTATCTAGCTCATTTAAGAGGACTTGCTTTTATATAGCTTATTTCATCATTTTACGAAAATTATGTTTGTTATACTTCTAGACAGCTAAAACCTCACAAGGAAAATTACCTCACACATGACCTAGAGCCAGCGATAGTGGTATTTACTTTGAAAATATGGAGGCACTACTTATATGGGGTAGCTATAGAAATTTACAGCGACCGCAAGAGCCTTAAGTATTTATTTGAATAGAAAGAATTGAACATGAGATAGCAGAGATACTTAGAATTTTTGAAAGATTATGATTTCACCTTGAAATACCATCTCAGCAAAGCTAATGTGGTAGCTAATGTCTTGAGTAGGAAATCCATACATATGGCCTGTATGATGATTAAAGAGTAGGAATTGATTGAGAAATTTAGAGATATGTGTAACAACCAAAAAAAAGAAAAGAAAAGAAAAGAGAAAAGAAAAGGGAAAGAAAAAAAAAGCTAAAAATTTTCGAAGGCTGAAAATTTTCTAAGTCTGCTCGCTATAGCATACTTATAGCGAATGTACCTGTTCGCTATAGCCTAGCTATAGCGAGAGTGCCTTCTCGCTATAGCGAAAATGCTGCTAGCTATAGCGAGTGCAGGCATCCCATACAAAAACCAGGTCGTTGCTCGCCGTAGCATGCGCTATAGCGAAGGCAGAGGTCTGGGACTAACACGAGCTCACCGTAGCGAGGGTTATGGCTCGTTATAGCGAGGGTTAGTCTGGAAAAGAGTAAAAAGAGAGATTTTGACTTTTTAAAGCTTCCAAACTCTTCCTTTCTTTGTAAACTGGCCTAAGCTTCGACTAAGAGAGAGAAAAGGGCTGTGGAGAGAGAGAGAGACCCTGAGAAGGAAGGAGAACAAGCAAAGAGGTAAGCAATCTTGAGATTTCCATAGCTTTCTCCTTAGCATGGTATTCTTCTCCCCTTTGCCCTCTCTTTCTATGGTTTAGTAGTTGATTTGGGTTTGGTTCAGAAGAGAGAAAGTGGAAAACCACTCTTGAGGAAGGGTAGAGCTTATGTAGCTTCATTTCTTCTTCCTTACTTTCTTTTTGAGAGCTTGAGAGAGGAAGGAGAGTGAGTGGAATTCTAGAGAGAGAATCCCTAGTTTCTTACATGAGTAGTAGGGGTTTGCTTCGATGGAGAGCCTCTTTAGCTTTGTGAGTACTTATTTGAGTTATGAGAGAATAATCCCATGCTCTTTGTTGTGCTTAGGCTCAAAGGAAGCAACTCCATCTAGTTGTGAGTGTGAAATCAAGAAGGGAGAAAAGGAATTGAAAGGGAAGGCTTGTGTTAGCCGATAAGGTAGCTCTCTACTCTTTCTTATTGCATTTTTAGATGTGAAATAGTCATTGTATGCTTGTGTATGTGCTTGTATAATGAGACATGCCATTTGATGTTGCCTTGATGCATTGGTACCAAAATGCTTATGATATGAATTGTGGAAATTGCTCGGGTGAGGTGGTGCCGAAAGTCCCTTGAGACAGGTGAAGTGGAGCAAAAAGTCCCTGAACCAAGGGTGAGGCCAATCCAAAAGTCTCAAAGCTCGAGTGAGGCTAGATCGAAAGTCCCTAGAGCCTGTTCTTATCATTGATATGATAGCATGGCATGAAACCCATATGTTGTGTCATTATGACTTATTTGCATGCTTGACTGGTTTATATATCTTGATTGCTTCTTGAATGAGTATGAGCTATTAAGATTCCCTGAATCTCACCCCCTTCCCTCTCCCGTCTTAACATCTTAGGTGGAGCTCAAGGAGAATCAAGTGCACACCAGGGAGTCTAGTTGAGAATGCTTAGAGGAATATGTAGTTCTTTTAGTTCTTTTGTTGTAAAGAGGTGCCAAAATGAATATGCACCTATTATTTTTGAGATGTATATATATGAGCAAATGTAAACATATGTATAAATTATGTATGAACTGGGTAAAGAGCCAAAGTAATGAGAATGTAGAATTTAGTCCTTTTGTGGCTTACACGTGATAGTGCATTTTGTTTCGTAGCATAGTGATTTTGAAATGCATGATAACTTGGATCATTTGGGCTATTCATATATGCTATGTTTATATTTTCAAACTTGCCCAAGAGATGCTAGAGCATGTGGGAGGCCATTTGGACCCATTATGAACCATTGTGGGTGCCAAAATCGTCAATTTTGTGAGCTCTGTCAAAGTATAACTGGATGAGCTCTTCTTGATATAAAATTTGGCATGCCTCTAGATTCTATTGAGAGCTTCTTTACAAGCTAAAGTGGGTAATATTTTGAGGTCTATAGAATATTTGGTGAATTGTTGAAGTTTGGAAATTTTAATGGTTTGGTCATGGTACTGTGCAATAAGTCTGAAAATGAATTCATGTCATTCATAGACCAAATGTGTCCAATTGTCATGAAATTTTATGAGCATAAACTAGATATCCACAGTGATCTATACCAACTAGAAGAACCTCAATTGGAGGTCTGTAGGGAGAGAAACGACTTTCTGAAGTTCTGTATCAGCATCAGGGAAGCTTTCTGACCTTTGTTACTGTTCCATCATTTTTTGAGGTCCAAGAGCTCCTGAAATGATCTGGACTTATTTTTATCCTCTATTTAACATCTGTAGCTTTCCAAATTGATATATTTTGCCTATATTGGATTTTTTTGGAATTAATTATGAATTTTCAAAGTTCATGAGAATAAACTGCACTAGTATCAGGGACAGCCAGACCTCTGTGTCTTTTTCGATGTCAATGATGGTCCAAACGCTGAGATTGTGGTTGGGAGTTATTTTTAGTATGAATTTAACATCCAAATATTTCTAGAGAGCTATGATTTGATTGATTCCCATTTTTCTAGAATTAATTATGATTTTCCAAAGTTAGAGCCAAAAATCTGACTTTTAGGCTCATTTGAGAAATTGCATTTTCTTGGTTTTTCGCTTCATATCCATGGTTTATGGGTTGTGTGAGGCTATGTACAAGTCTTATAAATGGTAATTGAGTAGATTATATGAATGATGGGTTCACAGAACCCACGGGGCAAAATATAACCAGTTTAGCCCCGACTTAAAGTAGTAAAATTCCACGGTTTTGGTCATTTTCTTTGGAAATCATATGGAATCAAGCATAGAGGGAGATGAATTAGAAATAAGTTACTATGGTGTTACAATATGAATCTCTTAGTTGAGGTGCATTCAAGGAAGTTATTAATGAGTGAAACCTGAATAGAAAATGACCTGAGGAATTAGATAAGAGAGGCTCAGCAAATAAATAATCATGTAAGTAAGATTAGATCCCAGATAGCCCAGGGTAGCATTTAGGAATTTAATCTGTCTAAGGATGACATAGTAAGGTACAGGGATAGGCTGTATGTGCCTAGAAATATAGAAATTAGAGAGAGAATATTAGATTAGGCACATAAAAGCAAATATACCATTCATCCAGGCA
Source organism: Erythrophleum ivorense (assembly GCA_026724425.1). Lineage (NCBI taxonomy): Eukaryota > Viridiplantae > Streptophyta > Magnoliopsida > Fabales > Fabaceae > Erythrophleum > Erythrophleum ivorense. The sequence continues at coordinate 36,207,785 of JAIUCV010000008.1, forward strand.
GCAATAAAATGTATCATGATTTAAAGAAATTGTTCTAGTGGCCTGGAATGAAAATAGATATAGCAAAGTATGTCTCCTGATATTTAGTATGTCAGAGAGTTAAAATAGAACACCAGAAACTAGCTGGGTTACTTCAGTCCCTAGACATCCCGGAGTGAAAATGGGATAGTGTAGCTATGAATTTTGTCATGGGTTTACCCAAGACATCATCGAGGCATGATATAATATGGGTAATAGTGGATAGATTAACAAAGTTAGCACGCTTTTTAGCAATGAAAGCCACTTATACCCTAGATAAATTAGCATAGCTGTACATCTGGGAGATAATTAGATTGTATGGCATTCTTAGGAGCATAGTTTTAGATAGAGATCCTATGTTCACTTTGAATTTTTAGAGATCATTATAGGATGCTCTAGATACCAAGCTTAGATTTAACAAAGCTTATTACCCCCAGACAAATGGACAAATGAAGAGAACCATCCAAACCTTAGAAGATATGTTGAAGGCGTGTGTACTAGAAATGAAAAGAAACTAGGATACGAACTTGCCTCTAGTGGAGTTTGTCTATAATAACAATTATCATACAAGTATACAGATGGCATCATATAAGGGATTGTATAGGAGGAAGTGTAGGTCTCCGATGTGTTAGGTTGAGCTAGAAGAGCGAAGCCTAATAGGCCTAGAGTTAGTGGACCAAACCTTTAAACAAATTAAGATCATAAGAAAGAAATTGCTAACGATCCAGAGCAGACAGAAAAGTTACACAGTTTAACGTAAACGACCGTTAGAGTTTGAGGTTAGAGATCATGTCTTCATTAGAGTGTCTCCAGTCACAGGGATAGGTCGGTCCATTAAAAGTAAAAAGCTTAATCCAAAATACATAGATCCATTCTAGATTCTTAATAAAGTAGGACCTATAGTCTACAAACTGGCCCTTCCCCCAAACCTGAGCCAAGTACATAATGTATTCCATGTATCCTAACTTAAAAAGTACTAACTCGACCCCTCACATGTCATAAAGTATAAAAATGAGTAGTTACAGGATGATCTATCATATATAGTATCACCAAATTGGATCGTGGACGTTAGACTCAAGCAGTTATAGAACAAGACGATACCACTAGTAAAAGTAGTTTGGAAGGGGTTATCTCTCGAAAAAGCTATTAGGGAGGTAGAAGAAGAGATGAGGAAGAAGTATCCAAAACTTTTCCCATGAGGTATGTTATCTAAATTTTGAGGACAAAATTTATTTAAAGTGAGGGAGAATTGTAATGTTCAATTTTTGTCAAACGACAGAATGGGTATGTTGTCAAAGCAAGTCCCCTTAAATGAATTAGTTAAAGTCCCAAAAATTTAAGTAGCAATCTAGACTCCTAAAAATGAGAATCTCAGGCTTAGACGGAAAGAAAAACGGAGTTAGAATGAAGAAAGAAATTTGAACAAAATGTTAACGAAATATAATGGCATTTTTGTAATTTTAAGCAAATTTTGGAATTCTCGTAGGAGAAATTTTTAAATGAAAACTTTGAGTTCTCTAGGGTTCTCAAAGGCCTTGAAAATTATGGGAAGCCTCAGGATAGTTAAAACTCCTCCGGTAGACATTTTTTAACGTCAGTTGACTCAAATTTTAATAGATTTATTCGGGAAGGTTTTAGCTCTAATTTGAGTGATTCTAAAGGTATTTTATAAAATTAGAAACCACCTAAATTTCATGATAGAAAAGATGATTCTAAAAAAGGAGCTAAAACAAATTAGAAACAAAAATGCCAAGATGAATAGATGAAATTGGAATTTTTGAAAAGTTCTTCCTAACCTAGCTATATATATGTCACACCCCACTTCCTCCTTCATTTAGCCATATTTGTTTCTACCTAAAACCAGAGGAGAGAGCTAGGGTTTGAGGCACACAAGGAGGAGAAGAAAGGGAGGAGAAAAACAAGGAAAAAAAATATGGATTTTCTTGGTTTTTTATGCTTTGTCATTAGTAAACTCCTTTTCTTCCATCTTCCCTTCTTGCCTAAGATTTTATTGAAGTTCTTGATCTATTTTAAGGGCAGAACAAAGGTGGAAATTTTGGATTTGAAGAGAAGAGGCCAAGAAAGGGAAGAATCATCTAAGAAATCAAGGAAAAATAAGGTAAATCTTCATTCCATGGTAGCCACCTCTTGTTCCCTTCTTCTCTTTGGTTCATCCCACCTAAAGAGCTTCAAGAAGACATGGATTTTGGGCAAAACCAAGGGTGAAACTTAAGGAATTGAGTGTGGAGAATAAGAATATGCAAGGGAAACAACAAACTAGCCATTAGATTTTAAGATAGAATACCTAGGGTTTCAAGCGTCCCTTACAAATTCTGAATTGACACAATGATTTCTAGGTCTAAATGAGTATTGGAATGA